>CM070100.1:6406986-7659486 GCA_036178185.1 Liparis tanakae | reverse complement strand
CGATATCTGCAGCCGCCTGTGTGTGAATCTGTGTGCTTGCGCACATTTATAATGTGCTTGTGCTTGTGTGTGTGTGTGTGTGTGTGTGTGTGTGTGTGTGTGTGTGTGTGTGTGTGTGTGTGTGTGTGTGTGTGTGTGTGTGTGTGTGTGTGTGTGTAGGCATGTGAGCATGATGCATGTGAGATGAAAAGGTGACATGAGATGAAAAGGTTCATATTTTCCAGGCTGGTGGGTGGGAGGTGATAGCTATGCATGTTCATGTGTGTAAGTGCAGTTTGTGTATGTGCGCGCATGTGTGTGTGTGTGTGTGTGTGTGTGTGTGTTTGATTACATATTTCCGTGTATTTTCTGTGTGGGTGAAATAAAAAAGTTTCATGTTCTCACTGAAGTGAATATGCTACACGTTGGTTGAGTTTTCTTGTTTGTTGGAAGAAGTCGAACACATTCAGCTTACTTCTCCTGAACTTTCGCACTCAAAAAATAAGTGTGTGTGCATCTTGTCATTCTTTAATACTTTCTTTTGATTATGATTCTGATGCAACACATGTTCTGTTAAAGGACAACAAAGTGAGAAGATTATGCAGCGCTGGCAAATTCATGCACTCACACTTATTCATAATGTTACACTTAACAAAAACATGTTTTGGTCAAGTTTGCATTTGTAATTTGTAACGCATCCTTTACTTTGAATTGTTTCTACCTTAAATACATTATCAGTCGCCGCCAGTTTACTCCGTGTATTCATAACTAAATAACTTTTGATACTTCACGAACAGTTCCATCTTTTCTCTACGCTCCTGAACCCCTCGTTAGTTTTCACACATTTTCGACTGTGTGTAACAGCGTTACACTTGACTCAATATTGTATGCGATTTTCATTATTACATTTTTTTTAAACAAATGTTAGTATCAGATACTACGACGTTGCTTATTCTCGTCCGACCTCCGAGGGTTTGTCCTCGAGGTCAGACGCCCTTTTTATGTGATGGTTTAACAAAAACAATAAACGACTGGAGGACGGAGAGGATGAGAGGACGGAGAGGATGAGAGGACAGAGAGGACGGGTAAAGGACAAGACGGGCGGGGTTGGACTCGGTTGGTCCTGAGCTCTCCCTGCTGCCTCTCGGTTTTGATTTAGTCCCTAACTGGATTTTACAATATCAACCATCCCAATAAACCCATCTCCATCGGACATTCAACGACAATTATTCTCGTCTTTCCTCTGTGCTGGGGGAGAAAGAAAAAAAACGCTCTGCACCGTTCGGAGCAGGACGTCCAATCTGCACTCCTCGCCATTGTCTTCCCCGCCAGACGGCTAGGAGAACGAAAGCTCTCGGACAAATCCCCCCTTCCATGTGCAGACGCCGACTCCCTTGCCCACAGATGCGCTCGACTCTAATTAGGCAGACCGCTGGAGGGGGGGGGAGTAGAATCTCTCTGCACAGACATATCGTCTCGTGGCAGTTTTACGGCTTCTCATCTAGTTTGTCTGCACGTGTGTGTGTGTGTGTGTGTGTGTGTGTGTGTGTGTGTGTTGAGGGACAGGAAGACAGGGTTGCTGTTGACAATCTAGTGATGAACACAAGCCTGACTTGCAATGTATGGCACAAAGCTGCACTCAAAGAACGTGACTATCAGAGTGCGCGCGTGTGTGTGTGTGTGTGTGTGTGTGTGTGTGTGTGTGTGTGTGTGTGTGTGTGTGTGTGTGTGTGTGTGTGTGTGCTGCAACATGTTGCACAGCTTTGCACAGCCCTGCTGCTCGTGAACAGCGTGCTTCAGATCTACACAACTTGCTGAGTGTTCCCTTGAGACGTGCGTCATCGGCGCAGAGGTTACTTCCTGTCGTTGAAGAGCAGCGTGAATCTCTTCCTGTTCTGGGAGCCAAGAAGCATCGGGTTTTCTATACTGGTCGCATTACAAGGCAGACGAGCACTTCGCGTAGACCTTTAGTCTTATTTAGTCTTTTTTTAAGCATTCAAGATAACCCTAATAGAGGCATATATCTCTATATATATTCTGAATCATCCGATACCAGGCGTTCAGCTTGTGAACATGAGCCCTGCATAATGCCAGTCTCATCAGTCTGTTTCTTTTTTAAAAGGTCATCGCATCAAATATTGACTTAAAAGTGAAAAGTGTCACGGTATGTACGTTTAAATTTCAAGTCTCTGCACCCTGAAGTGAACGAGCGAAGCAGTAACATTTCTGGAAGACTTTCAGGTTAACACCGCTGTGACCCAATTTCCCCCCAAAAGACCTGTGCATCGTGATTATAGTTAACTAAATCTATAAAACCGACTATAATGCAATACAGCAATAATTAACTTAAGCCGGCAGAAGCAATCGCAAACATTGAAGTCTTCAGTCTTCCCGTCTGGTGCTTCTTCTTTCTCTTCTTCTTCTTTTTCCCCCTCCCAAACAGAGGAGCCGTTACCTTCTGCTTCCTCGACTCGTCTCCTCCCCTCCTCTTCTTCTTCTTCTTCTTCTTCGGCGTCCCCCGGGGGACGACGCTCTGCAACACGGTCCCTTCCAGCAGCTTCCTCCTAACAACAAAAAACAGTGCCTTTTTCAATTTGATTTTCTTCCTCCCCTCCATCTCAGTGGAGCGGTTACGTCGCCTTATTCTGCATATGAGCCGGGGGCGACGGGGGGCGGAGCACATTGGCCGTGGATGATTGTGTCTCTCTCTCTTCAGAGATGAAATCCACAAGCTGCACTTTTCCCGCTGGTGGTTTTGCAGCCATTGGGTTTTGTTGCAGTTCAGCGGAGGAGAGGAGAGCCGCGCTCTCATTGTCGGCGTATTGATAACAGTTGTATATACTTGTTACATTAAGCCCACTCAAAACAGAGACGGAGCACTAAATACACGAGTCCGTGCCAAGAAGACATGTCCGGCTCTTCCACTTATTTATCCCCAAAGGAGGCCATCGAGATATTTTCTTTCTTCCTCTCTCCATATCCCATCTTGTAAACAGTTACTTCTGTTGATAAAAGAATGAAAGATGTTTGTTGAAGAAAAGAAAGACGGACGGAAAATATTGACTTAACGGTCCATTGTGGGACTCGCATCTGTCCTTCAATAACTAAATATATAATATGCATGCATGGAAAAAAAAAAGAGGAAAAAGGAATGATAGTGAAAGAGCTGCAGGACCAATTGCAAGATCGATCCAGCACGGTCAACTTGCATTTTCAGATTTGGTTATGCAATATATGTTCACCGTTTGAACTCTGGATAAATAAATTTCAAAAATATGAAGACGCTAGCCGCTGTGTGAGGAAGCATGGTGGTGCTTTGAGCTAACGTCTGCCTGCTGACGTTCTCACGATAACAGTGTTACAAAAAGGATTTAGCAGGTATAGTTTATGACGTCCAGCATTATAGGTTAAGATGGATGGAGGCCATGAGCTTTGTTCATCGACTTTGAGAAATAAAAGATTTGACGACGAGCTGAAAGGTCCTGTCCCTCCAACAAGTGTGGAAACGCTTCACTCAGAGAAAATAAATTCGGAGAATTACCAAATTCATTGGTCTTCATCCTCTGGAATTCACTGATATTTGGAATAATTTCCATTGCCTTCCACACAATAGTTGTTGAGATATTTCAGTCTGGGTCCAGTCTGGATGGCAACAGACTGAACTAACATGACCACACCCAGTGCCCTGCTGCCTGGGTGGCTAAAACTACAAATTCATGATTTTCTAAAGTCACCTGTGCGTGAGTGTGTGTGTGTGTGTGTGTGTGTGTGTGTGTGTGTGTGTGTGTGTGTGTGTGTGTGTGTGTGTGTGTGTGTGTGTGTGTGTGTGTGTGTGTGTGTGTGTGTGTGTGTGTGTGTTAATTTTGCTTTATAAATAGGCCAAATGAGCAGGCAGCAGACTGGTACAAATCCAACACTGGGACTCCCTGGGACTACAAAGGCCTGAAATTTGATACACTTGCAAAAACAACCAAATCCCACAGGAGTTCTCCTTCAAGTTAAGTTCTTATTCCCCAGCCAAATACTTTTTCCCTTCACTTTTGTTCAAAGATACATTTGCTGTTAATGACATCTGGCAGAGATCAAACAAATATGGCATGTTTTAGGGGTATGGGGTGGGGGATTAATTTCTTAGCAGACATAAAGCATTTCCTGTGACAGAAACAGCTTGTATGGCACATTAAGGGCATCATTAATTCATTATGAAAGAACTTTATAAATCAAAGTGTGAGATTATATTGATTCATGTATTTAGTATGGCACCAGGGTGCCAGATATCCAGCTGTGCAATGCAGTGCTTTGCTTCCCTACATAACCTTTCTTTATACCTTTATTTTGCCGAGTCCCTGTTCAGAAACAGTAATAAGTCAATAAGTGGTCGTGCTGATCCGTTAAAAAAAAGCATGTTTTTAAACTTCAGTCACATTCACAAATCACATGAAAACTGGGTGCTGATAACATAATTAATGTCATGAGTTTTAAAGGAATGCATGACAAACATAATTCAGGAAGGTAACTGAGATAATTTAGGTACAGGCAGTTGTGTTGTTTTGAAAATCTGCCATTGAATCTTTTAAACAATCTCCAGTTTAAATATATGTGACACTGACTGAATTAGATTGGAGTAAACTCCTCCAGCCATCATACGTTACAAAGAGCAATAACACCTCCTGGTGGCACAATTGACACACAATCTTTAAACCATAGACATGACCTATTAGTGGTACTCTAGGTCCTATTAAGCAGATATATTTCTCCTATTGTTTACATTCTGAGAGAATAAACTCAGCCCTGCTGGGTGTTTTGATTTTCAAACTTTTATTTTATTTTAGCTTACACATATGATTAATAAATGCACTGGCATATTCCAGCATGCAGAGAGGGCTTTGAACAGGGTTCTTACACATTTTGACCGATGGATTTCCAGGACTTTTCCATGACTTAAAACCAAATGTCCATGACCAAACTGAAATCTCGGTAAAAACATGAAATATGTAGAACATTGTCCGTATTGAGAGCGTACGCCAGCTAATATTTTGTGCGTTTTTCTTTAAAAAAACATATTAATTATTTCAAACTCGACGTAAATGGACACGTGATTATAACAAATGTCCATGACGTTTCCCAAACTTTTATGATTTAAGTTTTTTCCATGACTTTTCCATGACTGGAAATGACCATTTTTAAATTCCATGACTTTTCCAGGTTTTACATTCTTTTACAATATATATTTTCATGTTGGTAAAAAATCAAACACTTTAGGTAAGTTACCTGTAAAGTGTTTTGCTTTTTTTTTTTACCTGAGGTAACCGCGATGCTTTTATTTTGGTGGTTTCCAAAACACAGATACATCGTATTGTATTTGGAATTTGGCATTTATGAAAACCAGATTACAGCGATTTTCCTTGCGATGAATGACGTTGTATTCACCAACTGGAGTGAACGCGCACTCCGTTTCCTGGATGTCATAAGAAAACGAAACAAGAAAAAGGAAAATCACACCGCGAGTCGCCGCCTCCAATGCAGGAGGCGACGCAAACTGTACCGACCGCTCACACCATTCCATAAAGTAGACCAGCGTGATGGCAGCCGCTCCGACCACGCTTCCTGTGTGGTGCACCTTCTGGGTGTTGGTCCCCCTCCTCGCCCACGTGTGAGTACAGCAACACACACCGCATAGTTGAAGCGCCTGGTTCGTGTTGTGGGTACTTACGTTAGACCCCGGGGTGGTGGTGGTATCGCTCGGGTGGGGTTCGGCGGGGGGAAACACACCGATTGGGCAATTTAGTTCAGGTTTCCACGTAAAATCAGGAAAGCGTCGAGTAACTACAATATTTACGTCAGGTGATTGGAAATTAAAGAATATGATGTGTTATTTTCAGTGTTTTCCTCTCATTATATTGAGAGTGTAACAATTTAACTGAACTCTCGTTTTTTTTTTGCCGCCGGCTCTCTAGCGCCCCTACTGTCGCGGAGGGGAACGGCAGCCTTCCGTGTGTGGATGGGACGTACGAGCACGGCGGAAGGATCTGCTGTCTGTGTGGCGCCGGTGGGTAGAGTGCTCCCTCGAGGAGATGACGTACACTTCCACGCCAATGAAAATCAGTTCACAAACTACTTTTAAAGGGCCGGGAAACAACCCAAATCACTGTGGTTCAAAAGTTTGATTAACAAAAGATTTGTTATAGTGCAAGAATATACACAATGTAAGCAGGTTATGAACTTATAATATACACACAGTGGTTTAATACATGGCTCTTTGACAAAATAGTGCCTCAAGAAAAAGTTAAAAAATAAATAATAAAATGCTTTACAGTTCAGTTTTTATTGTGGAATACATTAACCACAACGTACTTGATGCAAATGTCATGGTATTTGGGGCCCCTGGGAAGTATTTCTTAACATAATTCATCCCAGCCTCTTTACATGTAAGCTCACCCTGTGAGGTAGGTCTACATCTACATCATACTACATATGTTGTTTGACACCTTTAGCCACTGCAGAACGTTAACATTCATTTGAACATACTGATACACGGATGCCTTAAACTGTTTGTTGTTTTTTCCATAAAAGTGATACAATACTGTCTAGAATATGTTTGTGTGTGGCTCTCTGTGTGGGTTGTGTAAATCATGATCAAACTGATTAAATTTCTTTTCTTCCCGCCTCTGGCTCTCGCGTGTCTCCATGCTGTAGGTCAGTACGTGAAGGAGCACTGCACTACGAGTCAATCATACGGGGTATGCGAGCTCTGCGCCCCGAACACTTACAGCAGTCTGCCTAATAGCCTGGACTCCTGTGAGCCATGCACGTCCTGCTCACAACCGAACGGTATAACCATAATGCAACATCACTGTTTATTTGTAAAAAAAATTCTTTCTGGAACAATAAAGTTAAAAGCAATTTGGAGTTTGCTCGGCCTCTCTAATTTCAGTTGTGTGGTTTTACGGTCCTTTTAGCCAATCTAGAGGTGAAGCGACCCTGTAGCTCTGCCGGTGATGCAACGTGCCGATGTAAAAAGGACCACTACTGCAGCAGCAGTGGCACAGAAACATGTAGAATCTGCAATCCCTGTAAAGAGTAAGTTGTGTTCCGTCTAATATTCCTAAACTAGAAGATGTATGTATAGCTTCTTAAAGAAATGTCTCCAAAGCAGGTTTCACGTGCATGTTTATCATAGGCTGCAAAAATAAAATAATACCATGTTCTCATACTTTCTTTTGTTTTGAAGGTGTCCAGAGGGCATCAAAGTAGCCTGTACATCCAACAATAACACAGTCTGCAAAGAAAAAGTTGAAGGTAGGGTTTAGCATTATAGCATCACGAAGGCCTCAGTTTGTAGATTTCCAGGTTATTTATAAACAAGTGTCTGTAATTAAAATATATTGTGTCTTTGTGTTTCAGGGGTGCATCACACTGGGGTAATACTGGGCATTGTGGCAATATCCCTCATTGGACTGGGTCTTCTTGCATTTTTTTGTATAAGGAAATGCTGGCGTGAGTATTTGAAAAAAAGAGCACGCTATAAGTTCAAAGTATTATTATTATTATTTCTCATCTACATATATTGAGACCAATAGAGCACTAGAACCTCATATGTTTCACAGTAAAACTAGGAAAGTGGAGTAATGCTACCAGAGGTTCTGTTCACCTTCAATTAAAACGTTGTTATCGCTACTAAATAATATGTGTTTATCTTTTTCCTAATTCATGTCACCAGGGAAGAGAAACCGGTCCTCAGCCTCAGAGAGCCCTACTGATCCCGTAAGTTAGTCTCCACTTTTCTCTTCCAATCCATTCACAACTCTCTGACTAGCTGTGTAGAAGTTTGGCCATTGTCATATTTTATCTCCTCTTTTATCAAACATGTACACTTGTGTATGTGTGATAAACACTTTTCTGTCTCCCCTCTAACGTTGGAAAAGCTTCCTCTTAGAGGAGGTGCAGGTCAGTTGTCTGACACCGTTGATGTCCGTGTTGGTGTGCTTGCTCCGTGGCCGTTTGACTGTGCTGTGACATATCTGTAAAGCCTGTACAAGCAGTGTGTTACTTTATCACGGTGGAGTTGTAATGTGTTCTATATTAACGCTCATGCTTCTTCTGTTTCTCAGGAGATGCAGCCTCTTGCAGGTAAGAAAACATCCTGAATGCCTTTTTTGTATTCATGCAGTAATAGAACTTTAATTCCCATTTCTATATATTTTGAACTTGTTAGATTAAATACCTGATACATTGCTAATCGGACTGAATTTATATTCATATCCTTTTATGTCAATAATCAGTTTGATGATCTCTGTTTGGGAGGGTTGTATTTTATTTAGTCTTTCTAGTATTTCTAACTGATTAGCACAACACCAGACCTAAATGAATAACTGAGCACATGTAAGCTGTGAGCAGCAGTCAGAAATCAGGCCAGATTGGTGTTTTGTGTCCATGAGAATAATAATAATAATTGTATTTATATAGCACCTTTTAAAAACAATGTTTACAAAGTGCTCCACAGAGAGTCAAAGCAAAACAAATGGAATAGCAAGAAACCAATATTACATTTAAATATATGTATTACAATTAAAATTGAAAAATAATTAAAAACAAAAATAATTTAAATAAATTTAAAAAAAAAATTAAAAACAGACAAACTAAATTAGGGGAACCAAAGTTCTGCATAAAAAGACTAGATCACTTAAAATCTGTTCTATAAAAATGGGTTTTAAGAAGATATAAAAGAAGTCACTGATTCTGCGAGCCTTAGAATGCCTCGGCGAGAATAATGAAGATCTGATCTTATGTTCTCCACTTTGCTCCTGTCTTTCACACAGCTCCAGTTGTTGATCTCCAGCCTCACCTGTCTGACATTGCACAAACGATTGGATGGAGGGACATGCATGTTGTAGCATTGAAAAGCCGTATAGAAAGCACCATTATCGAGTCTTGTCGACTGGACTACCCGAACGACAGTCAGGAGCAGACTCTGCGACTACTTCACATCTGGGTGGAGAGCCAGGGAAGGGAGGCCTCCAGGGTCTTGATCCAAAGCCTTCAAACTAGTGACAGAAGGGGCAAAGCAGAGAAGGTGATAGCTATATTGTCTAAATCATAACTTCCTGTTTGAATGTGTCGATTGTTAGCACTTTTTTAATATTTGCGGTGCCGTCTGTATGAATTAATATTTTGAACAAGATGTCTCCCGGTCTGTACTTGAACTTTGTAAAAGCTGAATTTGATGTGTGATTTGAATGGACTTTTGTGATCTACAATTATGTGATGGTGAGGAATCACTAATACCTGCTTCTCAGTTTATTAAATAGTGAAGTAATAAATGTTCGGCTTCATGTTTGAAATAGATAAGATCCCTGTGTTGCCATAACGATGCCGGTCCAAGGCTGAACAAAGTCCATATCTGCCACGGCTTGTAAATTATGTATTAAACCTTTTGCTTTCTAATATAGGAAGCGGTCTAGTTTTATGTCTATTTCTCAAAGACGGATCTCTTCTGTTCAGCTACCCTCCCCAATCTTAAAACCAGAATACCACAGTATATTTAATTTCTAAGGACTATTTAAACTTCTACTGCCCTTTCATACGCTTGTTGTAATAACTGTATCTATAGTCATTTAATAAGTCACACATTAAAAACAAATTTGTTGTGAGAGTTGTACGTCGTTATTGTTTTTACTATTTTAGTTCAGTTTCCTCCTCCTTGTCCTCGTTAGTTTCACGCTCCTCACCCGCCTTACTTTGCTGCTCCTCCAGGAGGTTGGGTATGTAAATAGTAATGAGTAGGAAACTAAACTAAATAGGAAGAGGAGCAGGAAACTAACGAGGTGGAGGAGCATGAAACTAATGAGAAGTAGGAAACTAAATAGGAGGAGGAGAAAATTAAACAAGTGACATTACTGCACCTCTTAATTGTTTTATTCTCGCGAAGAAGCTGAGGCTCAGCATTTCCCAGGCGACGATGTTTTCTGTCGTCGGGCAGAAGGTGGTCGTGCTCCGTGTGGAAAGTGTCAACAACAACAACATGTCATTTAGAGGGGCACTGTAATTATTTATCACTTTGAAGAGTGTCTAATTGTATGCATTTCTTTGAGGTAAATATCCACATACGATTCCCAGTGTTGATGCGTCATTGTCTAATAATTATTTTGATGTAATTCATGTCTGTAAGTTGTTGGATCCAAAGGCCAAAGGTGGGATTGTTGTTGCGGTTATTCCCCTGGTTGATCTCTCTATTGCCCGCCTTCACTTTTAAAGACATTTCAAGCATGAAGCGCCACCCTGTGGATGCAGCATATTTCCAATTTCTCATTGTGTAGAAACAGTGTAACGAAGATGTAGTATATCCCTGATTATACTTATTTACCTTTACATAAGTCACATGTTCAGTGAAGGGCTTTTACTCAATGCAGTAGTTTTACAGTGTAGTAACACTTTTATATAAGTATCTGAAAATATTTAGATCATTTTCTTACTTATAGTTTATAATAAGTTAGGTAACATGTAGTTAATAGTTTGTTAATATTTGATCAATAGCAGTTAATAACATCACACACTATCACATGTGAAATTAGCTTTGCACGTGTTACAGTTTGCACAGTTGTCTCTAATCACATGTGAATCTTTAGATACAAGTCATTTTGAAACTGAATTTGTGAAGTCACTTCTCACCAAACTTGGGAACAACTCTCAAAGAACCTCTGGGGAACCGTTGCTGGACCTCCAGAAATAAGATAAGATATTCATTTATTAGTCCTACAGTGGGGAAATTTCAGGATCACAGCAGTAGGTGTACATTAGAGCATTAATAAAAATAAAAGATACAAATAAAAACACAAAACACAATACTAAAAACTAAAATACTAAAAATATGTCCTACAATGTCACATCTTTATTTTGTTGTATTCAAATGGATAACAAAAGAGCATAACATTGCAGCCTACTAGTCAATTAAAAAAAATAGGCCTAGAATAAGTACAATATACAGTGAGTGTGTCTTTCTGTATTCTTGTTGTTCTTAGTTTGTACTCTTGGTTGAATGCACTTTTTTTCCTTTAATTTATATTAATTTTCAGATTTTTTGCTTCTACTTATACCTTTTTAGTTTGTCTGTTTTGTATATTATATAGAATAATAGTGTAATGTATTTGATTTGATTGACTGAATAAAATACACAACAACTTAATCTAAACTTTGCGCTGGATGAGAAAAGGGCGCTTTTAGCTGGAGCCCACTTTTTTCTCATTCATCAATATTTAAGAATAAAAGTTACACTCTGTCATTAACTCCCCCAAAATGTGTTTTAATATCCAACGGGGCATTTAGAGGAAACGCAGGTCGAGGACAGCATCATCAGTGTATTGCCGCTAATGCTTTACCTCTGTCAGAATTTTTTGGGGGCAATGGGTGCCCTTTTTTGGGGGGGTTTGAGCACCTGCCCCCCAAAATATCTGCACGTGCCTGTTCCTGCAGACTGCAGCGGTCATATTTAGGCTGGAGAGGGGCCCCTGGGCGGGGTCTCCGTTTCTGGGTGGAGCGCACCGTCAGGAAATAAGATGTGACCATGTTTCCCTCGGTGTTCTCATGAGTCGGATGAGCTGCCTTCAGCATCCAGCGGGTCACCATGAAGGCAGGCAGAGGACAGCTCCGAGGTAGGCGCGCTTCTCTTTCATATTCTTATTCTCACTTTCTCCCCAACTTGAGCGAGTTTAAGAACAACACGTGACTGCGCTGCGTGACGCTTACATGTTTTGCGTGTCGCCTCAAAGCTGCACACGGTTTCTATAAAGCTCCGTTTGTTCGCGGTGCAGTGACTCACGTGTCTGGAATAATGTGGACGACGTTTCCATGATGAGCGGGACACTATTTTGACAACCGAGGTGGTAACCGATGGCCGTGTGGGTGTGGGTGTGGGTGGTGACGTCATAGTGGGTGTTGGAAGACTTCACATGTATGCTGATGTACTTCCAAAGTAAGTGCAACAGTAATCTGAGTAATATCACGGTTTAGAGGTATTCTGTTATAGTATAGTAGCTGCATTTAGAAAGTATTAGCATCAAAATAAACTTTATCAAAAGTGCTCATTATGCATGCTGATCAGTTTCTGATTAGTTTGTTATTTTATTGGATTTTACTTGCAGTAATGCATACATCACGTTTGTGTTGCAGTTGGTGAAGGTTGATCGTAATCTATAATATAATAATATCACTGTTATAGTAAAATACAGACAAACTAAATTAAGGGAACCAAAGTTCTGCATAAAAGTACAAGATCAATTAAAAGCTGTTCTATAAAAGTGGGTTTTAAGAAGTGATTTCAAAGAAGTCACTGATTCTGCGACAATCATACCCTCTGAAATGTAGTTGAGTAGAATAATATTCAGTAATTGCTCTCGTAATGTACCTAACATTGTACTCGTGTACAGTCCTCGAGTGCTCCAGTGACATAGTTACTTTACACCACTGACTTTAATTCCATTTCCATGGACTCTTTATTTCCATACATTTATTTTACGAGTGATAGTATGCACTTTTTACGCTACTCCATTTCTTTGACAGCTGTAGTTATTGGCTACATTATAGATTAAGATGTTTCATACCAAAAATATAAAAAATGAAGCATGGCTCTTTAAAGTGTTCAACCCACGTGAATTAGAGTGTCCTCCAACTCGCCCAGCTGCACAACATTTATGTACCTTTTTAGTAGTGTTATTTTTACCTGTGTATTTGTAGCTCAGGGTTCCGGCTCAGTTTATGTCTACATGTTACGTAACAATCGATGATTTTGAATGAGCACGGGCCTCCTCTGTCAGGCCTGATGTTTGTTTGTATAGACTGAACCATGTAGGGGTTGGAAAACAGCCCGATGAGCAAGTCAGTGGAAGTTTCTCTGAGTGTGTGGCCACGCACACACACACTCCCATTACTGCTGTCATTTTCTAGCTGAAGTCTGAACAGCTCGTATTCGGATGATATAGCAGTGAGATCATAATGGGCGTGTACTTCCTATTTCTTATTTACTTATTTGCTGAAGACAGGAAGCCCCGTTTAATACGCATTGTATTCCTTTAAAGATTATAATGATGATACCTAGATGCAGTCCTTCCTCACCAGTGCAGTGTACTGTTGGTTGTCTACTAAATGCTTGGAACATAAGCAAGACAATTGTGTAATTTCCTCTTCTGTGCAATATATTGCATGTCATGTCGGTTATCTGACGTCCAAAGGGACCAATCTTCCTTCCTCCCATGTTGCTGATACTTGACGAGTGCGTCACTGTGTCCCTCAGCCCACTGCGTCTATATTTAAAAGCACAATCTGTGCTTCCCCCTTGGGGCTGGAGAGTTTTACAAAAATACCAGTTTTTAAATCTCTACAGAGGTGTATAGAGGCCCATCTCCAGCGTTCTAGTGGTACATTGTGTTATTGCCTTAGAAGACTAGCAGAGGGTTAGAACCCTCTTGAAACCCTTAAAAAATATATATATATAACTTTTTATTTAGCATTTTCCACAAACAGATAATTTCTTGACATTGAAACCCCTTTTATGTGAGCGCAGCTGAAAACAGTTATGCCGGTGAGAGAAGCTCTAAAACTGTCCTTCCTTTGAGCCACAAGTTTGAAGAACAACATTAATATTTCAAATTCAAATCATTATTTCTAACCTTGTCAATGTCTTGACTATATTTCGTATTCATTTAATAAATAAAATTGTGAGTTTTCATGGAAAACATAAAATTTTCTCGGTGACCCCAAACCTTTGAAAGGTAGTGTAAATTAATCTTGCAATTTGCTGATTTTGTTTCAGGCTCTGAGCTGCAGCTGCCCGGACGCCAGCGGCGTGCTTAGATCTGCACGTTGGAAACCGGCTGAAGATGCAGGGGGCCGTTGCACGAGTGTGTCTGGTGGTGGCCGCCGCCATATTAAACCACCCGCTGTTCTTCCCTCAAGAGAACGCCACGCTCCCGGAGCAGGACGAGGAGCTGGTGGCTCGTATGCGGCAGCACGAGGAGCGGCTGAAAATGGAGCAGGCGAGGTTTGAGGAAGAGCTTTCGCGGCTGGAGGAAGAGCCGGAAGAAACCAGCTCGGAGGAAGGTTCTAGTTGGTACTTTTGGAGCGCCGTGTCTTTCGTTCTATTCTTCGCTATCGAGGTGTCCCGGTCCCAGGGCGGCGGCGCCGACGCCGCAATTCGTCCGGCCGAGGACGACGACGTGTTTTCCGAGGGCGGATCCGTCACCGCCGGGACGGTGGCGCTGGATAAAGACGCCCTGAGCAACTTCTGCGACAACTGCGCCTACACTTCGGCGCGCGAGAACTGGCGGGTGAGGGGCTTCGTCGAGGGTTTCGCGGACGACCTGCTGGAATCGCTGAGGAGCGCGTGCGACAGACGGGCGGACATGGAAGTCGGCGACTTCGTCGGCGTCGGGAGCATGTTCGAGTCGTGGAAGGTGTGCAAGCCGCTGATGTGCGACCTCATCGTGCCGTTCTCGCCTCCGGATCCGTACTCCTTCCAGTTCCACCTGTGGTGCGGCCCCTCCGGCGGCATGCCTCCCGACATGCAGGGCTGCGGCAGGATTCAGGTGGCCAGGCTCGGGGAGGACGAGCAGGACTGTCTCTGCGGCTCCGCGGACCTGGGAGAGGACGTGCTCTGTCTGTTGCACGGCAAGGACGAGCCGCCCAGAGCGGGCCGCGGTCCCGACGAGCTGCTGTGCGCCAGGAACACGCGCTTCTTAGCCAAAGATCAGGTCATGAAGTGGTTTCAGATCGCGGTGACCAAAGCGTGGGGACGCATCTCTTACAAATACGACTTTGAGCTCAATTTTCGCAATCTGGACGCCGCCGGCGCTCTGAAGATCCGATTCCGTTCGGGCAAAGTGGTCGTGATGAACCTCATACCGGTGGTTCAGCTGGAGGATACAGACGCTTATTTCGTCTCGCACTTCCCGTCAGACGGCGACGGAGCTCCCGACCCGTGCTGGCCCCTCTCTTTCGCCGTCTACGAGAGGAATTTGCTGAAGTATTTCTCTAAGCGCCTGCCACAAAACTCCTGTCATTTGCACTGCCTCCGGATTGTGACGTTCCTCCGGAGAAAGCAGACGGAGCTCACGGGGAAAAGCGGCCTCACCAACTACCACGTGAAGACCGCCCTGTTGCACCTGCTGCTGACCGAAGGGGCCTCCGAGTGGAGCATCGGGAGCACGGAGCTCAGGCTTCGGGATGTGCTTGGCTTCTTGCAGAGGAGCCTGCACGAGAAGAGGCTTCATCACGTTCTGATCGGGAACAGGAGAGTGCCAGAGGAAGTCCGGGTCCCTGAGATGTTCCGCGAGGCAGAGCCCGTCAACCTGTTCCGGTCTCTGGTGCTGCAGAGGGAACTTTATGCAGCAACCGTCGCGCATTTCCACGAGATGTTGAGAAACGCTCCCGTACTCATACAAGAGTACACGTCGCACTTATCCAACGGCGCTCTGCACCGCAGGCCGGACGCAAGCTTGTGAGCTTCGGCCATATTTGTTATCGTGACTATCTTTTAAATATCGTTTAATGTTACAATTAGTTGCACAATTAGTCAAAAGAAGAAGGTGCACCATTATTTTTGTTACAGCTGATATCTTGATGTTATTTTTTTATTTTCTTTGCTGCTTTCTTCACACTTGACAAGGAGTCCTTATGTGTGAATCCAAACTATACAGGAGCAGAGATTCAAACAGTGGGTTCCGTTTGTAAAATGTAGTCCCACAAGATTTGATGGGTGTATTTAAGAGAGTATTAATGAAATCTGTAAGACTGATACTGGAGTCGTATTGCTTCTTTTATCACGGGACCTGCTGGAGAGGTTTTCCAGTGGAAATCTGTCCGCCTTGACGAGAAGCCGGAAGATGATCATTTTAAAAATGCATTTGACCTTTTCAAAGAAAACACAATGCACTTTCTCAGAACATTTTAACATAAAGAAGACCTATAGCAGTGCTTTGTTTAACATTCCTACTGTTGCAGATCTGATGTGCAGCTAATAATTGCGCAATGTTTTGCCAGTTACATTTTTGCTTTGGTAGTTATTTTTTATAACAAAGACAAAAAGTTCAGGTCAGTTATTTCATCCGTTTTTTATTAAAGAAAGATTGATCAACACTTGAGTCAGATTTTCTTCACTGAAGTACATTTCCATTATTGTTTGTATTATTCTCCTCAATCACAAAATAGATGGCAAGTAAAAAAAAATGTCCCCCTTCAATGTTAACTCATAGAAGTTCATAGTCATCACAGTTACTATATTTTCCTAGTTTATCAAAGTTAGAAACACAGACATAACCCCAGAGTAACGTAATCAAAAGATGGCTCTGAATAGTAAATGGTGCAGTTTGGGGTTTGGAGCCCTTCTCTACAGGCCGTAGTCGTAGTTGGGCTTCCCCTCCGCGTAGCTCTTCTGGAAGGCCCTGTGGGTGTCCGCACTGTGCATAGTGGCTTTGACAGCCTCGTCCTCCAACATTAGCTCCGCCCACTTCTTCAGATCAGGTGTGCCGTCGAGGCATCTGAAAACACAAAGGGAATCGAATCATTTGCCTAACTACACACGAACACCAAGTGGCCTCGTGAAATTTGACCCGTCGGACGTCATGACCAGCGCTCCCCAAACTAATGATATGCTCAAAAAGTTTCAACGAAAAAATATAAAAATACAAGCTTCAGGTTTTGGCCTCTTACAATATTTTACAGGTGGTAAGACAAGGCTAATTTTATGAATTGGCACTACTAAGTGGGGTTACTTGGTTTTTTTCTAATTGTATAATTTAGTACAGATTTTGTTCAACTGATACGGCCCGCCTCCACATTTGTCCTGGCCCCCTGAACAATACCAGAGAAGCATTATGATTTTTTTTTTTCAGTCTGGCCACACAAATCCTAGACTAGCCCCTATCAAATAGAACGGAATAAAGGCGAAAAGAAACATTGAAAGGGTATTATTAAGATTTAGTTATGTGTGGCTTTCTGGAAATCAATAAATGTTTACATTTCGGCAGACCCTGCGATCCTCACACTTTTTCCCTGTTACGACCTGACCCCATCAGAGAAGGGAAAAGTTATGTGGCCCTCACAGGAAGAAGTTTGGGGACCCCTGGTTATGACGGAAGAAGACTGGGTCGCTCGGTTCTGCTCTTCTCGTATACGTCATACTTTTGTACTCTACCTCCTATTTCTCCTGGTTGCTCCTCTACTATTTAAACTACTACTTACTGTTTCAGCTGAAAGCTCTCCAGCCTCTCAAACCATGGCCACATCATGTAGTCGATCATCGTGATGGAATCCCCGCCGAAGAACTTGGTGTTCTTGTTAACCAGGGTCTAAAAAATAAACATCCTATTAAGCGCCGCAAACTAGCCGGGTACAGTCAGTAAAGACTGACACATGGGTGAGCTCACGTTCCTCGTGTTCTTGGCATTAACTGTGTGCTCATTCCCGAAAACAGGTTTGACTTCACACTACTGAATCACATCTGGTGAATGTGTAAAGAATCCTGAGCATTCGACTTTGCAGCCTAAAGATAAGATAAAAGGTTTTTATTGTCATTGTTGTTAGACAAAACCATTTAGTCTGATGGCCCACCGCCAGCCAGTAGCAGCAAACGACAAAGATAGACAATGTACAAGATAAGAAATACACAAGGAATACAAAAGAATGTTATGAAGTAAAATGAGATAGAATGTGTGCGTTTGTTCTACCTCGTTTAATTTGGACAACTTATTTTTCAGTTCAGCTTCGTGTCCCGAGACGTCCTCGTTGCTCTTTCTCAACATTGCAATCTTGTAAAAGAGTGGTAAAATCTGCAAAAAAAGGGTGGCATTAATAGGATTATTTGATAGTAACAATAGAAAGTATGCAAAACAAAAACCCCAGACTTCATCGAGAATACCTTCGAAAAATGCTCCAGCGTCATCTTCTGCTGAGCTTTTCCGAAAGGAGATGCGGGAAGCAGCTTCTTCTCGGGGTAAAATTCGTCCAGGTAGTCACAGATGATGGGAGACTCGTATATCAGCTCACCAGCAAGTGTCTCCGTTGTTGGGACAAGTCCAAGAGGATTCTTCTCAAGGAACCACTCGGGCTTGTCTTTCAGGTCGATGTTGACGACCTCATGTCTGAAAGACAAAAGCAGGATGTAAAATCAAAAAGCACTCAGGTTTTTCAGGTTTGGGGATTAATGAACTAAACGGTTTAAAGGATTATATATAATTTACTTGATCCCTTTGGCATTCAGCACTAATCGGGCCCTCTGGGCGAAGGGGCAGAATCTCATGCTGTAAAGTCGGATGTGGCCGCTGGGGACCGGACCGGGTTCAGCACTTCCTGAAAGAAAAATATTAGAATTGTCATAAATGACTGAGTACGCTGATTTATATTCACTACCATTAATGCCTGAATGTAATCACGTCCTTAAGCTTTAAAATCACAACCAACACAGACAATAAATCTATGCACATAAGAGTAAGAATTATACACTTTGGCAAGGGATGAGCTGGAGTACCTTTTTGAGGTACTTGTACATAGCTTAAGTGTTCTCATTTCATGCCATTTTTTTTACTTTACAGCTACAATTATGATTTTATTTGTAGATGTATGATCTACATGCACAAAATGCATTTTTTCAGATTAAACTACCAGTATATTAATATACAACACAATATAAAACCCTCAAATGTAGCCCATAATTTAAATGCTTTATCCATGGTGATACACCCATGAACAATAACAGAGTAATGCAATGTAAAAATGTGAGCGCATTCATTCTGTGCTATTAATACATTAAATTGTATTAGATTGCAATAACATTATCTGATAACACCTCTGTTCTTTTTGAAGGCAGGACTTTTAATAGAAGCAAAGTGCTAACGCTGCTACCTTTATGCAAGTCAAGCATCTCTTAAACGTAGTTACTTATTTCACCAATTTATAGACATTAAAGCAGTCAACTCTTGAACTTTATCCTCTCACTCTTTTAAGGACCTGTTCTTCTTTACATTTACAGAGTGAAATAAAATGTACATCTTTATGAAATATATATATATATATATATATATATATATATATATATATATATATATATATATATATATATATATAACGTAAGAGCAAAAGTCACTGGCCCGTCAATGGGCAGCAGGTAGCTCTCTTACCTTTGGAGAAACACTTTGCTGCCGACATGTTTACGCTTGGGTTGTACGTCACGTCACGTCGTCTGGGCGCGAGAGGGGAAGCTGACAGTTCACAATGATATCGGCTATATATTGCTCAAGTGTAGGTTACGCCTACTTCCGTCAAGGGTGTGTCAAATAAGCCAATGAGGAACTTATGAGGTTTGTTTTCTGGTTTTGATCATGGGTGAGGGAGCACAGGTTAGGATATATATGTTTATATTATATTATTATTATTGTTGAAATTGTTATCTTGGCCAGGCTTCCCTTGAAAAAGAGGTCATTGTATCTCAATGGGACCGACCTGGTTAAATAAAGGCTAATAAAATAATAAAAAATAATCGAATAGTTCACACTCCGGGGCAGTAGGTGGCGGTAATGCTCCAATAAGCTAGATGCCAACCGCCTTAAAACTAGACAGAGAAGAAGAAAATAAGTGCTTCTGGTTGCCAAGGATACGCAACGACGAGCGCGTTTGTTTGCCGGTTGTGTTGATGACAAGAAAAGTGAACTTTTACCGTGTGTAATTTTATTCTTGTTATAACATGGATGGCAGTTTAGATGTCAGGTATGTAGCCGCTGCGTTTACACACATGTGTATCACTTTAATAAGCTGTTATTGAGGCATTACCTGTGGCATAACCTGTGGCGAGCTCATCGTCTGTTGTCCCCCCCTAGGTGGATACGAGGTATTACAAACAAGAGCATCGAGTTTGTTGACAATAACACAGTATGCTACAGATGTGGAAAGAACATCTGTTTCCTCAACCTGGAGACCAAACAGCAGCGTATGCTCCAGAGTCCCGGGAGAGGAGTCGGTGCATTGACAGCCAATGGCAACACTGGGACTGTTGCTTTCTCCGAGGAAAAGCTGTCCCCATCTATATTTGTGTACATTTTCCCTAAGTTACAGTTGAAGAATGAACTAAAAGGTAAGATATGTTTCTCCCAGCAGAGATCATTTAGCTAAATCTATGTAAAGGACATAATATTACAACTGGAAGGAGGTTTTTATTAATTAACTGTTATTTTTTCTCCAAGATATCTTACTGTTTGTTTGTATGTATTCATCATCCTATATTCAGATTATTATCCGTCTCACAAATACTAGTTTCCACTGACTTTTTTTTCTAGGTGCAGCACAACTGGACTTCACATCTCTTACATTAAGTTCTGGTGGTACTTATCTGGGCTGTTGTTCATCCCTGCCAGATCACACCATAACAGTATGGTATGCTATTGAAAGCAGCACACCCCTCAATCTTGTGTAATCCAGCATTTTATGTATGTTATTTAGGTTTAGCAGCTCTGTTACTGTAATAATGACTTTGTGATGTAGGAACTGGGAAAGCGCTGAGCCAATTTGTACACAACCCAACGCTGGGCAGGATGTCATTTCTTTGGTGTTCAACCCTCTGAATTGGCTCCAGCTCTGTGCTTTGGGCAACACGTCCCTCACCGTCTGGAATATTGAGAAGAGTGCCAGCTTTTATGTCCTGAAACCAAGGTAAAGCAGACCTGGATTTGGGAGCAATTAGTGCATGTGAAGTAACTTATACTGCATTGTTTTTATGTGCGATAATCAGCATGTGCAACGGAGACTGATAATACAAATGTGTGTATCATAATGCATTGCAGTGTGATAGAGCTTCCAGCAACTGATGGTTCCTTCGTTGGGAAATTGGAAACCTACTCTCATACTGTCAGCGACAAAATGCCCTATTTTGATCTTGAGATGCCTCCATCAGCAATCTGCGGGCTCGTGGGAGACATGGCTGAAAGCTGCGTGGTATTGTCCCACAGTCATCTATACGCTAAAACACAACACCAATACACCTTCACTTATGTGAATCTATTTGTTGGAAGAACAATTTAGTTTTCAGGTATACAAATAAAGACAAAATGTAATCTGTTACCTAATTCCACATGTGTTTACTCAGAATAAACTCTGCACCAAGGCCAGACTAACTCCGAGTGCCATCTGCTGGACGCCCGCATCCATGCTTTACGTCGGCTGCGTGGAAGGCTTCCTGCTCCTGGTGGACCCAGAGAGCCGCTCTGTCTCGGTCATCCTGAACCCCACAAGTAAACACACACACACACACACACACACACACA
Organism: Liparis tanakae; assembly: GCA_036178185.1. Taxonomy (NCBI): domain Eukaryota; kingdom Metazoa; phylum Chordata; class Actinopteri; order Perciformes; family Liparidae; genus Liparis; species Liparis tanakae. The sequence goes on along the minus strand of CM070100.1, from coordinate 7,638,208 downwards.
CACACACACATGGGGACGTGGCAGACATCTAATAAGGTGACGACCACTAAATGTCGATTTGTCTGGTCTCCCATCCGTGTTGCAGTCTCTGAACCGGGTTGTAACAAATAGTCATTGGGACTATTTCCGCGTCTTATTTTGCAATAGAAAACTAACTTTTGGTTTGTGTTCCTCTTTTGTTCAGCTGGCGATTCCATTCCTGAACTCCAACAGTGCAACTTTCAAGGTTTAACCCTCAACAAGAATAGTTTGATCACTATAGGAAAGGTACTGGCCCATGCGCTCATTAACACTTGGCTCACTGAGTATGACACATTCAACTGTTAATGAAGTATAATACAATAATGATTCTGCCAATCTTTGAAATGATTTGCAATTTCATCTATCAGCAAATTCTCAATTTCCCAAATAAAAAAACACTGTTCTCCACTTTTCCACATTTCACAGGAGAGTGTGGTGCACTGTGTGCAAATCAAAACAACTCAGATCAACATCACACAAACGTGGCAATTAGAAGGACCTGTCACAACTGTGAAGTACTCCCCTGACTATGAAACATTACTTATTTCGTCTGATACAGTAAGTAGTTAAATGGACCTCCGTGTGGCATATATTGCACATAATGTCCCATTATGTTTGATTAAATAATAACCCCTTACTTCTTGTTCTTCAGGGTCAAATGTATGTGTTGAACCCAACCCGGTCGAAGGAAGTTGTGAAGCTCCAGGAAGTTCTCAGCGGCAACTTTGTGGCAGCAGCTTTGTCCCATACGGACACGAACATCTGTGTGGTAAAATACTCATCTTACGCAAGAATTACAGTGTCTCGTGATGGCATGTGTAATGTGGGCCAATGTCTCTTAACCCTCTAATTCAATGTTTGACGTCTCTAAAACAATTATTGATATAGTTTTTTTGCTTCATATTTCCTGACTTCCTAATTTTTTGGGGACAACTGGAAAAGAAAAAAAATCATATGATTATATGTTTTCAATGTTCTGTACAATTTGACCCCAGGATGTTTTTCACTGTTTAAAACATATAAGAAATATAAACTTGTATCTATTTAAAGGGCTATTTAGGTCAACAAACAAACATAAAGTGACACTTAAACTTGGGAAACAATATTAATTCTAATCATTTTCTGGAGGTTTTAACTGCTGGGGTCAAAAAGGGTAAAATATGTTGGTACATTTGAAGGTAAAAGGAGGGTTAAGTGAGTGGTGATGTGTGTGTGTGTGTGTGTGTGTTTACTGATTGCAGTCGGTGAAGGATTCTGGCGTACTGCAGCTGTGGTCTGCAGACGGCGTGTGTCTTGGTGCCCTGTCTCTTGAAGCTGAGGTCAGATTCACAACACGTCAACATTCAGAACACATCGGCGGCGCCACATGAATGCACTTGTTCTGACAATTCAAGAAGGGAAGAAGAAGTCACGTTGAAGCCTGTGATCTGTGTCTGTTCAGGTGACCAGTCTGGCCTGTTGTCCTATTGCGCAATACGCAGCTGTTGGAACGGCTTCAGGAAACATCCTCTTTGTTGACCTGAACGGGGAGGGGCGTCCTCGCATGGTTCATCGGGTTCGTCTCTACCACACACCAGTGGATCACCTGGTGTAAGTAGCTTCTATACCTGTGATGTCACAGAGTTTCAGTTTAAGAATACACCATCAAAGCATTGTACGCATCACCAAGATCCATTCTGAGTTAAATAAAACCCTGACAGGACAACTTGTCACGACAGGATTAGGGTGGACCCAAATGCATGACTCAGGAGACAGATAATGCTGATAAAGATCCTTTATTGAAAGTGTTGTTAAGAACACACACACACACACACACACACACACACACACACACACACACACACACACACACACACACACACACACACACACACACACACACACACACACACACACACACACACACACACACACACACACACACACACACACACACACACACACACACACACACACACACACACACACACACACACACACACACACACACACACACACACACACACACACACACACACACACACACACACACACACACACACACACACACACACACACACACACACACACACAAGGGCTCGGTTTGAGAAACACAAGACAATCTGGCAGAGGACAATTGGAAGTGAGGGAGCTAAATAGTGAGGGACTAACGAGGTGATCAGAGGCAGGTGAAGGGAGTTGGACTAACGATATGGGAAGCAGGATCTGCAGGAATGACGTGATAGTTAGAGAGACAGGATGAAAACAACTAATACAAAAAGGAAGGTGTGGAGCTGAACTGTTACACAACTGCTCCTCCAGTTTGAGTAGGATAAGCAAATTAAATGGTTGCAAACTTTTTTTATTGTGTTTTTTATACTGTGTGTGTGTGTGTGTGTGTTTGCGTTTGTGTGTTTGTGTATTTGTGTGTTTGTTTGTGCTTTTACAGTTTTGATCAAGAGGGGCACTACCTTCTCACAGGCGCCTCGGATCCATATATCTATGTACTAGATGCAAAGCCATCGAAGATGTTTTCAGTCATAGGATACACAGGTAGATAGTCTTTATTTTACTCATTAGGCATGTTACGACTGTCCTGTACGGAACAAAACAGTGGAAACATCAATGTAACGATTCCCATTTTAGTGTAACACATCTGTAACACGCTCATCCTTTTCTCTTGTGATATTCCAGTTGTTCCCGGACCCGTTTTGTCCCTTTCCACTCGGTGCATTAGGGACAGTAAGCAGGTGAAGGTTCTTGCACTGTGCACTGGACAGGAGCTCGCAGTGCTCTCTTTGACTACCGGGGACTTATCAGGTACATCAATGATATCATGGATTCATTCTTATTCTTCATATTGTTTTTAATCGAGCGCATTTGGGATATAGAAGTCAGCACTGGTCAACCCTCATAAGATCATCTGGTACAGAGGAGAGAGAGAGAGATGTTAATAACAGAGCACTGATTGGGTTCAGTAGCTCATCATGACCTCTCTGGACAGTCAGGTGGGGGCAGTATCAAAGACAGGGGTGGGGACGAAACATTAAACATAAGATGATAATAATAATTTGAAACCTGCAGTTAATGACTCGTCTTCTGTCAATCAGGACTGGAGAGCTTCAGTAAATGATGACGTTGCAGTTTATCATACTTTCCCTTGCCCGTTGCTTAAGGCTGGACATCTCATAATGTATCCACGAGAGTGCTCTGACAGTGGCCTCCAGTTTGTTTCCAGAGAGGCAACCATAGCCGGAGACATTAGCATCACCGATTAATAACACTCAACTGGACATTTGTATCCAACTGTTTAGACGTGTTGTCACTAACACTGTGAAGAAGAGAGAGAAAACGACTAAGCGCTTTTCAGAAGCACACCCATAGTCCATGTGGACTATTATACGATGTCGAGCAAATAAATTAAAGTGCACACACAAGGTCTGACGTGTGGCGGCTGTAGAGCATTGTGCCGCACACTCGTTAAATCTGAGTCATAGAACCAAAAGAATGTCTGCAGTGTATTTTAAGGTACTGTCTCCATGGAGATCTCTCTCTGCAGGCTATAGTCAGGGAGTCATTATTTCACATTGATGACATGCCTTTGCCGATCTACAGGTCCAGATTGTGTAGACCGGCACGGTTGTCTGTCTACCCAGATCCTCAAAGTGTCCACATACCAAGTGCCGCATCCACTCGAATCCTGTGTCCTGGGAGTTGGTGAGGTCTTTGCCTACTGCCAACGAAGGAAAACTCTTCAGCGATTTGAGCTTCCCCAGGTTAACTGCTGCCTGAAGTGACATATTGTTATCATCGTCCACTTGAAATATCGTTAATACAATTATAAACTAGAACGGGCACTCGGTAGAGCGCATACCTTCGCATATCACACGATTGGGCATTGAATTATGAACATTTTGGTATTAGTTGCAGCCAATTGGATAAAAATTGACCGTGCTATGGTAAAAAGACGATTTTGACCTTTTCATGACCCTGACCTTTGACTTGATCAATCTCAAAAATCTATTCATATGGTCCTCGAATAATAACCAATCATCCCACGAAATGTCATGCAATACAAGATTAAGAAGATGTTGACCTTTTCGAGTTATGCGAGTAACAAGCATACATATAAATAAATAAACGAGAACGGGCACTAGGTAGAGCGCATACCTTCGCATATCACAAGATTGGGTATTGAATTATGAACATGTTGGCATTAGCTGCATGCCAATTGGATAGAAATTGACCGCGCTATGGTAAAAATAAGATGTTGACCTTTTCATGACCTTGACCTTTGACCCGATCGATCCCAAAATATAATGAAATGGTCCCCGGGTAATGACCAATCATCATACCAAATTTCATGCGATTCGGTTTAATACTTTTTGAGTTATGCGAGTAACACGCATACAAATAAATAAATACACGCCGATCAAAACATAACATAACATTTTCAATGCGAAGGTAACTAGTGGTTCACACAGTTCTCTGATGTGTCTGCCCAGGACACAGACGGTCTCCCCAGTCAACAGGTGGTCCATCTCAAACCAGAGCAGGAAGCTAGGGGTCACCCTCTGGGTCCCGCCTCCCTCGCGCTGTCTCCTCATCAGTTATGGCTGGCCTCTGCGGGGCGAGACGGCCTCCTACTTGTCCGAGAAACTGCTCACATGGTAGGAGCTCATTTCATTTGGTTAGATTATTTCTTTTTAATCGTTTTAATCTTGTGTTCATTATCTGCGGTGTGTGTGTACCAATGCCGTTGCCGCACCCATAGGAGCGGTTCATTGAAGTGCATTGTCATTCACACCGCCTGGGTGGAGTTCGGAGCGTGTCCTTTTCTGCCGACGGCCAGACGCTCGTCACTGCTGGCGTTAAAGATGGCTCTCTTGTGTGCACTGATCTCAGGTAAGCCAGCAGGCAGCGGGCCACGCTTACACAACGCACAGCTATAAACAGTAGAGGGAACTGTTGCTCACAGTAGGGATGCGGCTCTTGTGCAGTTTGATATAGTGCATATCTAACTGTAGTGTTTCCTCTCTTAGCTTAGGCCTTGAGGAAAGTAAAATAAATACTGAAGTGTTGGGTCAAGGGGCATCCTGCTCACAGTCTGTGGGAAAACAAATATCTAATACATTTCACAGCTCACGCTCACCACGGAATAAGATCACATTCCATGTCTGTCTCCGCCGCTTGCCTCGGCACGCTTTTGTTTTGAAGTTTTAATTAATCTTTTTCTACTGTCTACTTCTACAGGAATGGGGAATTTGTTTTCCCCCTTCTGTTGTTGATTTGTGTGTCTAATCCATTGGCGATAGTATGGGTATTTGAATAATTCAAAGATCTGGTGATAATCTGTATTTTTCTTATTGTCAATAAATCTCAGCAAAAGATCAAAAACAACAATTAATTGAAAGTAGTGTCCCTGTAGCCAAAGCTTTACAGTATATAGCTTATTTATTTTTGCCATACAGATAAACTTTGTTAAACTATTGAAAACAAACCAATGAGTACTAGCTTTACCCGGGGGGACCTGTTCCTTTGTTATCATCAACACAGGCGCTCTGATTTATTTTGACTCAATCCCATATACTGTAGACGCTCCTGCTAACATGAATTCTCACCACCTGAAAAATAGTCCTCAATTAAAGCACAATTTTACTCGTGTTTGATTGAATTGTAAATTGTTTTATGAAATCATGTTTTTAAAATGTTTAAAAAAGATTTACGTCTTGAGTAGAAACAAATGGGCTTCGTGCCACACACCAGGTTGGGAATTATAGAGGGAAACTAATTTAACTCTTTCAGGGTATTTTTAGATAATATGAATGTAGAATATTATCAAACTTAGCCCTCAAGGTTATTATACTCTAACACTTGACCATTCATGGTTATACTGTATTACAAACACAAAATGAACTTCATGTGCAAATTATTTAACAACATTATTTAATAATAAGGCCTTGAACTTTACAATTCACTTCATTTCAATTGATAAACAGCATGAATTTATTTAGAAAGATCATATAACATTTCATTTTAAGTTCAAGTTAGTGAAGTTATTTAGATGTATGGTTCAACTGGCCATCATGAGACCTGCATAACAAATATCTCCATATATCCGCTGTCTAATTGTGTATCTCTTGTGTTTTCCATGACTCCATGCAGAATTAAAGGTGTGAATACTGGGAAGGTGAATGAAGCTACTGAGTACAGTCAGTCTATGAAGGATTTCATGAAGAACATATTCTATATGGAGAATCCCATCCTCATTGATTTTCCCGAGTGGGTTCAAGGGTCTCCTGCTGGCTCAGAGAGAAGTGAGGTAAGTGATATTCTACTCTGTTTGAGCAGTACATTAGGAACATACCCACCAGTAGTCTGCCTATGATGATGTGTACACTGCAATTGCAAAATATCCTCTTCATGAAGAGTATGTGGTTCAGTTATACTGAAGCCTTTTTTTCTGAAAATGTAGTATTATATATATATATATATATATATATATATATATATATATATATATATATATATATATATATAAATGTATTGAAACGCCTCTCAATAAGACACAATACAAACTAGAACATACCGAGTGCATACCTTCGCCTTCACAAGATTGGTCATTGAATTATGAACATGTTGGCATTAGTTGCAGCCAATTGGATAAAATTGACCGCGCTATGGTAAAAAGAAGATGTTGACCTTATCATGACCTTGACCTTGACCTTTGACCCGATCGATCCAAAAATCTAATCAAATGGTCCCTGGATAAAAAACAATCATCCCACCAAATATCATGCTATTCTGTTTAATACTTTTTGAGTTATGCGAGTAACATGCATACAAATAAATAAATAAATACATGGCGATAAAAACTTCCTCATTTTCAATGCGAAGGTAACTACAACCGATGCAATTCAATCAATGCCTTTCTAAAAAAGCTTCAGCAAGTACACATCGTATTACACACTTTTCAGGTAGGAGATTCCAGTAAAGACTTTAATGATAAAAAGTGAATTACTTGTGGGGCAACAGTTTGTTTCTGAGCTCAGCACTTTGTAGTCTTAATGAAAGCGTTGTGGTGTAAATATGGTATGCAAATAACATAAATGTCTAGATATTAAGTGTAATGTCTTTCACATGCAACGCCCTCGTTCCTTAACTAGATTAAAGGTTTTTAACGAAAGCAAATGTATTTATCTGTATCGGTGCGTTATTCCTACGTGTGTTATCACTCTGTAGGTCAGTGGTGGAGCAGATGCTGTGGATGTAACGGAGCAGGATGAGAGTTATAACAGCCAGCTGTCTACACCACCTCCACCCCCCACCTGGCTGGAGAGCAGGCGAGAGGCGGTCAGTGACTTATCATGACAGCATGTCTGTGGTTGTGGCATAAGATGTGTGGATAATGTTCATTATGTTAAAGAGCTCAACTGATGCAGGTGAAGGTTTTTGTAAAGATTACTTTACTAATAAAGTTGTTGGCAGTTTATTTGTGCAACAGTTCAAATGATCGTCACGTAGTATCGCGGAGGGAATCAACCAATTAGCAAGTGGTATGGAGCCGTAAAGCTGATAAGCATTTGTAAACGAGTGTTTTTATCACCTGATAACGCTTTTTGATAACAATACGTTGACAGTGAAGGCGTGGCGGGCTTTGAATTGTGGGGTTTACACCTCATCGACGTTCACACATGGGAAACAAATAGAGGCAATATCAAGTCTGCTTTAAGCTCTCTGATCTGCGTGTACTGAGCATTAAAAGTAAAATATTCATCACCATATTGTAAAATGTATTAGAATTGAAATGCTGTTTGTTTGCTTGTTTACTTACTGTAGAAAGATGGGGTGTATTGTGAGTTCATTTATTACAAAAATATCTAAATTGCTTTCAATTTGTGTATTCCTAACAGATAATAAAAGAAGACAATGAGAAATATTCTGAGACAAAGAAAAACCTGAGGAAGACAATCAAACAGTTCCGTGACAATGTAAGTGAGTTTGATTAAATATTTGTTTAAAAGGTTCTTGAGCAGGAAACATGCCGTGATAAAACATTAAACAAAATCATACAGTCCATGTAAGCATGAATAGTGCTTTTGAATTGAATAAATCTCTAATATGTAATGATATGATCACTACCAGGGTGGTAGAGGAAAAAACAAAAACACCACAAAGCTGACGCAATCATAAGCTAAAGGATACAAACTGTATGTGGAATTATGTTAATGAATACATGAATGAATAAGTACTGAACTAATGAATAGTACATTAATAAAATACTCTAAATAATATATCAAACCACACCAAGTGATCCAATGGTATTACACCGCATCATCAGGTCTGTGTCCAGACCATTTGACTTATTTTCTTCAGCTAAATGAAATATAATAACAAAATGTATTAATGCATTATTGGTACAGTCCTGTACTTCTTTCTTTCAATAATTTTATTTTAAGCTTTTACAAGTTACACCAGACAATCAAAAACAACAACGAATAAATACAAATTACATAACAACAACTATACGAATAATCAGACAAGGAAGAAGAAGAAAAAGAAGTCCTGTACTTCTATTAAATCTAGTTGCACAATTCTGACCCAATTCACGTTGGAATATTTAAATGTTCACAAAAAGTGTGTCTAACAAACAATATGATGACTCAACCGTTTATTACGTATCGCAGATCCAAGAGATGATGCGTGAAAATGAGAACCTCCCAGATATCGATCGCCTGGAACAACAAGAGTTCAACCTGGACGTGGAGGAGCGGAGCCGACTGGAGGCCATGGTGGAGCAGGAAGTCACTCGGGTAACGCAACCAGACATCAAACATCAACTCAAGCACCGTCGGGATCTGTAGTGATGCTTAACGCGTCCCCGTTGTAGGTGAGAGATGAAGTGGAGTGGGAGATTCTCGCAAAATGTTACCTCAGTGATGTCTTCAGAAGAGAATGCTGGGAATCCATGAAGGTCAAAGGCAAAGCCATTAAGGTAAGATGGGGAAGGAACACGCACAGAGAAGTGTTGCATTTCTTAAATATCATATTGTATGATCTGTACGAATAAATCTAAATCTCTTCTGGCTGTCTTTCACAGGCGTTTCACTCAGAACAACAGGTGAAAAACTATCCTCTGAAAGAGAGAACCGACAAGGAGGTGGAGGACCTTCACAGGGTTCAGGCCATGAGGAGCATCGAAAAGGCCGCTTGCACCGTAAGCGTGCCACGTCTACAGGCCTGAGCATCCGGGGGTTCAGGTTCTTGTTATTGTTGTATTGAGAAGCGTGTGTGAAGAGTTGAAATAAAAAAATTAATTAAATTCAGTTTATTATATATAGCCCGATATCACAAATTACCAATTTGCCTCAGAGGGCTTTACAATCTGCACACATTCGACATCTCTGTCCCAGGACCTCACATCAAATCAGGAACAAGTAGATAATATGTTTATATATGTTTATAATGTGAAACAGAAAGGCAGCGTGCGATCATTTCCTAAAAGCTTGCCATAGTGCAACCTCCTCACTCAGTTTGCCGGTTTTCACTCTATGGAAATATTGTACATTTGATGGAAAAACCATTCAAGTCAGAACAGGTTTACGTCTGGAAGATAATTTCATGCTTCGAATCACAGTCTCACGTCTGACCTTTCACTGTTTCGCTTTTTAAAAATGCTTGAATACGGGCCAGTCCGCCAGTGTTGGAACTTCTCCAGATGTTTGGCAATGCGAGGATATAGCTTCCTTCACTGCAGTATTCTTGAGATAAAATGTCTAATCTTGTGGCCACAGATTCTGTCCTCAACATTTATTTCAGCCCTCTCACTCAAAGTGTTTGTGTCCGTTTTTCAACTGCAGCAGAGCAGGCTGAAGAAAAGCTCAAACACAAGCATGAAGGAGGAAGAGCAGGAGGAGGAAGGCCACGTCGCAGAGAGTGCGGCTCTAACGGGAAGTTACTCCGCTGAGTTAGGATGTTCAAATCCTTATCTCTACGACCAGTTCCGTCTGCAAACCACCGAACAGAGAATCAACCAGATGATTCTGCTACAGGTGGGAAGTTGGGAACACATGGGGGGATAATAATGCCTTTTTATACTGTAAAATACTTTTCCAAAACACCCCCCGAAAAATAGACGCTGAAAGTGAAATAAAGAGCACATTAAATAAAATGAGTTTATAAAAAAAAAGCGGCTGACTAATATATGTCATTATTATCATTATAATCCTAATAATGAATGATTTTTTCTTTTCTTTTGTGGATTTCACAACTCCAAATGCAGGATGTGATTTATTGCATCAAGACGGCTTTCAACGCGGATTTTGAGGTTGTTTACAAGCGAAAGGTGCAGGAGCTGCAGCGTGTGAAGGACAGGAACCGACACATCCAGGGCATCATGCTGGAGCTGGGCGTGGAGGAGAAGCTGTGGGAGCCCGGCCTGAGCACCAGCGAGCAGCCGGAGAGGCTGCTCACCGTGGACGACTCCGAGGTTACCGACCTCTTCGCCTTCCAAACAGTTCACATCATGTTCGACAAACATGTTCATGTTCAGTCACTTTGGGAATGCTTTTTTTCTTTCTTTCCTATACTGAAATGTGAAATTGGATTGTGTCATATGAGATGCTTTTGCATCTTCGTCCCGCTACAGATAAAAGCAGAAAAGTACCTCACCCCGGAACAGATGGAGGAGGAGGAGAGGAAGATGTTGGAAGAGCAAAAACATCTGGCTGCCAAAGTATGCTGCCATAATTAATGCCTTTTTTCTGTTTTGCAACTCTTGATTGTCGCTATTTACACATTTTTGAAATACTTCCATGTTTGCAAAGTGCTTCTATAATTATTATCGCAACAATGCTTTACTTTTTCTTTTTTTTTATGAATGTCTATGTAGTGTGAAGTATTACAAAGAAATCCATAAATAGTTCCTTTATATTGATTGCTCTTTCTATTGCAGGGCAATAATGTCAGAGACAGGGCTCTGGATGACATGATGGACGGAGTGCTTGAAGTGAAAAAAGAGAACATCTTGAAAATGGTACGTCAAAATATTGAAATGGTTGTTTAAGCATTCATGATGTGATAGATAGAGCTCCTTCATATTGTTTTTTTTTCAATCCTTTGAGCATCTAGTCAATTGGCAACTATTTGATAATCAATTTAAATGGTTTTGGTTATTTTTAAAGCAAGAATGGGAAACATTCTCTAGTTTTCGGATTGCTTATTTGATGTTTTGTATTTCTTTGTCATACACATTGGACGATAAGATTGTAAAACTATTGGTTTTATTGGTGCAATTAAACAAGACATGTCCTAATCTGGGGCAGTGGCCAACTATAACGGCATTTGATATTGCAGTTTTCTGACATTTGATATAATACACAATTACTCTATATAACTATGAAACTATATTGTAGAGGCTTCCCTCATTTAAAGTGAGTTTCTTAAGTAGAAGAGTAGAAGAAAGCTCTTCATAACCTCCTGCACACATTTCTTAGGACACACACTACACACTGCATCCAAAATGAAACACTTAATACTTATAATTTAGGCAAATTATGTCTTGTGGCTTTAAAAAAAAATATGAATATCTTTTGAGGCAGTGTCAGTTGAATTAGACAAATCACATGAATCCACATAGTTTCAATTGAATTACCTCCACAGGAGATCCCTCCGCCTGAGTTTGTTTTGACCAAACCCGACATCCAGCGCAATGAGGAGGAGAAGAAAGTCTTTGCAGAGTATGAAAAGAAAGCCAAGGACCTCAGTGAGGAGAAGGAGAAGTACAAAAAGGTATTACAGGACAAACATTTGCAATTCTTTTCGTTTTTCTATGATCAGAAATATGGTATCCATCTGATTAGTGCTAAAACACGATGTACCTATCAACTCTGTAATTGCAGTCAATGGAAAATGAAATGAAAAAACAACACACGTCCACCAGGGATGCCACCGCGAGGTTTGATGAAACTTTGACAACGCTTTTTGAGAAGAAATTAAAAAGTGAAATGGCTATTTATCAGGTGAGCCTATACTCCCACACATGAAGTCGATCTGAATCACATGACCTCCTTTTGTTTCCTTCTTCCCAGTCCTCACTGTATGAAGGGCCCTCTGTTCTCCTTGTGGTTCCCTCTTTAAGATAATTATGACATACGATATCTTGTGGACGTGAATCCGTGAAAAGAATCCTGCTTCACGTTGTTTTTTATGTATTTTACAGGAAGAGCTCAAGATTACTTATCTTGCGTATTCGATCCTGGCCGAAGACGAGATGAGAAATCGAGAGCTGCAGTTCAAGCTCCAACTTGAAAAAACGATGGCATACAAGGTTAGAAAAAACTCGTACACAGTAATGCTGAAGGAATTTATGACTACCAGATTATTTCGATGTTATTTGTGAGATACCTGCGTGAACGCAAGGGATGTTCTTCCAAACTCGAATAACTTTCAATCAATCAGGTGTGTTCTGCAAGAGCTAACCTGCTCGCTTCAAGACTTTCAGCCACGAGTTCTCTCAATCGCTGTTCTCGTTTTTTTAAACTTTTTTTCTGATAGGAGGAAATTAGGGACGAGGTCAAGAGACAGGAAGAGGAACTGAAATTATTTCAAGAGTCTTATGACAACACTGTAGCTGAGGACAAAGTAAGCCAGCTGTTAAAATACTGATTTTGTTTGTGTAAGTGATGGTGCACATACATAATGCAATATCCATCCCAATACCTATCCCAAGGTTCTTGACAAAGAATTCAGGAAGGGGTTCTGTGATGTGCGGAGCCAAGTGGTCGACCACCTTTATAAGTTATTTAAGTCCAGACCCAGGTTTGTACTACTTTACCCTGATATCCACATGGCATGCTGTAAATGAGCTGCTCAGTTGATGCATACCTTCTGTCATGCCTCAGGGTTCAAAAGATGAGAACCCAGACCGACAACAGCTCCAACCAGAGTAAAGCGCAGCGTCTGTGCGGCTCTCTGGCTCCCGATGCACTCGTCAAAATGCTGAAGGCTATGGAGGAGCTGGACGCTCCGGAGAATACACCAGAAGGCGCAAGCCCACAAATCTGGGAGAAGTTTTGTCTGGTCCGAAGAGCAAAAGTAGAGAGTGAGCACAAGGTAATTTAAGGACATTGACAGGTTACACATATTGGAGGTTTTTCCCACGATAAACATGCAATTCGTTTAACAATACATTTTTGTCTTTTTTTATTTTTATAACTGAAACATCACCAAATGATTGTTTGACGCGTCCTTTTCAGGTTAAAGTTAAAGATTTGACTCTAGCTGAGATGCACGCCTTCCTTCAGAAGAGGAGAGATGAGGATAGCGTCGCTCAACAGGAAATTAAAAATCTCTCTGAGGGACTTAAAAGGTATGAATGTGGTGTTGTCATTCCTTCTGATTTAAAAAAAACTGCCAATAAAAAGACGAAACATTCGTATTCATCACTCTTTAGGGAAGACCTGAGAGAATGGCACTTGAGCCAGAAATGTTGAACTTGAGAATGTGTCTTATTCTCTTTAACAATAGTATATACAACTACTGTATATAGAGGGTTCGTACGGTCATGGAAAACCTGGAAAAGTCATGGAATTTTAAAATGGTCATTTCCAGGCCTGGAAAAGTCATGGAAAAAACTTAAATCATAAAAGTTTTGGAAAACTCACAAAAAAAAATTATAATCACATGTTCATTTACACCGGGTTTGAAATAATTAGTTTTGAAAAAAGAAGAAAAACGCTCAAAATATAAGCCGGCATACGCTCTCAATACGCAACATTTTTCATGATTTGACCGAGGTTTCAGTTTGGTCATGGAAATTTGGTTTAAAGTCTTGGAAAAGTCATGGAAAAGTCATGGAAATCCATCGGTCAAAACGTGTAAGAACCCTGTATATAGTAAATATGAGTTCTGTCTCTCTGTAAGAATAATCCAGGGTAATAATTGGTACTTGTTGCCATCCTGCTCCCTTCCAGTCTGCATAAGGAGAAGAACCTCTTCCTGGCGGACATCATGGTCCAGATCTTACTCAAACAGGGGCAGGTGGAGGTGTCTACCACAAACTTGACTGCGGACTACACCGACTCGGTTCTTTCCGACAGGATTGAGGTGGAGAACCTCAACACAACCATCAGGGTGAGCCTACACCACCAGACACACGGACACTCTCATGGGATGTGCACTGTGTGCGCTCACGATAGATCTACATGTACACAATCACACAAAAGGGTCATAATCGCATGCACGCTTTGCACTTAGAGTACAAAAATACAACACTAACAAAGTATTTTCTGTTTGATAAGAGTTTGGATTGCTTGTTATCTATATGATCAGACACTGGGAGAGCAGAAGATAGCCTCCATGGTGCAGTGCAAAGACTTCCGTAAGGGCATCACCCAGCTGCTGTGGGAGCACAGGATGATGGAGATGCAGATAGAGGACCTCAACACCAAGGCGAGGGACATCCAGAGGTTACGACTCTCCGAGGAGCAACGGGAGGTGAGTGGAATCCGGATAAGGAAGTATTGAGATGCAGTCAGCTTTGTTTCGCTTCTCTCAAGGATGGGGATATCTTTTATTCTCAGTCAAATACTGTGTACGCCTCAATAAGGTACAGGGTTCCTACACGTTTTGACTGATGGATTTCCATGACTTTTCCATGACTTTAAACCAAATTTTCATGACCAAACTGAAATCTCGGTAAAAACATGAAAAATGTAGAAGATTGTGCGTATTGTCGGCTTTTATTTTGAGCGTTTTTCTTTAAAAAACATATTAATTATTTTAAACTCGGCGTAAATGAACATGTTATTACAACAAATGTCCATGACTTTTCCAAAACTTCTATGATTTAAGTTTTTTCCATGACTTTTCCAGGCCTGGAAATGACCATTTTAAAATGCCATGACTTTTCCATGACTTTAAACCAAATTTCCATGACCAAACTGAAATCTCGCTGTATACATAACATTTTTTGAAAATGTAGTATTCAAACAAGAATTACAAAGCATACATTATAATTAAATGAAACAAGTGAATGAGAAACAATAGTTTGATTAAAAGAATAAGCATTGTTATACAAGTTTATTCTTAGAAACACTTATATAAATGTTTATTCTTTTAATCAAACTATTATCCTTTGGACTTGGCGTACGCCGGCCTATTTTTTGAGCGTCTTCCTTTCAAAAACACATAAATTATTTTTAAACTCGACGTAAATGAACATATGAATATAACACATTTCCATGACTTTTCCAAAACTTTTGTGATTTAAGTATTTTCCATGACTTTTTCCAGGCCTGGAAATGACATTACGAACCCTGAAGGTAATGCTTCTGGATAGTGGATAGATTTTGACCTTGCACATAATTCATGGTAATTATACGCCAGAATTTTTCGACAAGTTCAGCATCTGCTCGGAATGGCAACGATGCCTCGGCATTTCTAGCACCCTGTGAGAATTTCTGGCTAGACCTCAGTCGTTGGTATCAAGGCAGGTATTTTGGTTTTGGCAGCAGTAGATGTATGGTGTTTGTTATTCAAGTTTAAAGAAAACCGTTACCAAAAAGGTGGAGACTGACTCAATATACTACCTTTTGTTTTTCCCTCTGGCGTTCAAATCTCGGATGTGTTTTCTGCTTTGAATCCAAATATTTGAAAAACCGAGAAAAAAACAAAATCTGATTCACAAACGTCAACAGGCATTCAAACAAAAGATGACAGAAAGACACTTTGTTCCCCATTAAAATTAACCCCTTTGTACACTTTAAAAAAGACACATTTTTTCATGTGTTTGCAAAGTAACATTATGTAAGTTGTTGAGCAATGGAAAAAAAGAAAAAATACATAAAGATCTAATGAGTCATTTTTAAAGAGCATAACATGATCATCAAACGTGTTTTTAGGCCCGAATGCCAGTTTCCTCTGGCAGAAGTTCCAGGTAGCTCTACTGTGGCGTGTCCAGCTTCCTGTCATTGTTTTAGGCCCCTGAAACTGTGAGAGGAAAATACTTTAAATACAAGCAAGGAAGGAGCCATAACGTTTTACGATTAACCATTTTTTACCACCACTGTTGTCAAAAAAATCGAGAGAACAAACTGTATAGAACATTTTTTGCTTTATTTAAGTCGGTTATTCTCTTTTCTCTCCAGTACCTCAATAACACAGATCGAGACAAGCGGATGTTCAAGGAAGCTTTCATTCTGGAAAAAACTTTAATATTTCAGGAGAAGGTACCATTCTGATCTCATCAATCCGCTCTGCAACGCGTACTTTTCCATAACCGACTGTTAAAAATCAACATGCATATTACGTTCTCCTTTCAGACTCATCTCCAAAGCGTGGAGCAGCGCAGGAAACGGATCGAGCAGCTGAACCGGCAGGCGGCCGAGAAGGCCGAGAAGAGCGACGCTCTGGAACGGCGGCTGCCCGAGCTGCGGGTGACGGTGGCGGAGAGGACCCACGCCTGCGAGGCGTTAGGTAACACGGCGAGAAGTCGGGCTGCAAAGGGAGATTTTAATCTGGTTTTCTGACTTGTGACGTGACCCGATTTGGCGTTTAGATTCAGAGACGAACCCGGCGGACGAGGCAGAGGAGCGCTACCGGTTCATCATTGAGACGAAGCACTTGGAGGAGCTGGCCAGAGCGCAGGGGGATGAACTGACTTGCCTCTGGGCCGAAGTCGAGCGTCTGAGGAAGAGGAACTTCCCTTCGATGGATCAGCTGAAATACAACTGAGCGAGGCCTCCTCTTCAACAGATAACAGTCGTATTTACCCTCCTGTTACCAAGTGAACATGGCGTTACATTTGCAATTCAGCTGTAAATCAGAATGCAGAATAACAGCAGAACAAATAAAAAATGGCGAACTTGATATGTGATTGTTTTTAAAGCTTTTTTAGGTGAAGTCCTCCTCTGTCCGGTTAAAGTGAAGAATGCCATCAGGCAGACCGAAGAGGTCAATGAGCTCCACCAGGCCGACCTTTCGTCCTTCTACGCCGGGGACGTCCGACTGCAGCTCGTACAGGGCGGCCTGAGCACAACTCCTCCACTTGTCGATCAAGGTGTGGAGCTGCGTTAAATCATTCTAGGGAGGGAGACAGGGAATGAGACGTATAAAGCGACCACTTTAAAAGTCAAGTTAGGCTAAATAAATCAAAACATTCATGTTAGGGGCAGCCCAGAAATATTAAAAAGGTAGATTGTACCTTGCTCCTGTACATTTTAACCATCTTAAGCCTGCGCAGGGTCTCCATCTTGTCTTTAACCTCCTTCTTCAGTCGGTCTCGTTGTTGCGTAAAGTCTTTGGGAGGAGGAGGATGTGTGGGTTTGGGAATGGGTCCAGGAAACCTCTCACTCCCTGATTTCTGCTCATTTCTGTTGACGTCCATATCGAGCGCGATCAGCGGAGGGTTAGTAACCGTCTCCTGGGAATCTGCAGAAACTTGTTGGCCATTCCCCTCCTTCTCATCAACACAAAGGCGTTTGGCGACAGAGAAGGGCGAGGTGAAGGAGCGCCTCGATCTCTTCAGCCTCTCCTTCAGGGAGGAGCTCAGCTGTTGGGGATGCTGCGGAGACATCAGTGAAGTGAGAGTGAGATGTTAGATTGGGTTTCATCTATTTAAAATTCAGTACATGAACGTTTTCTCACCAGTGACGTGGGTTCTTACACATTTTGACCGATGGATTTCCATGACTTTAAACCAAATTGTCACGATCAAACTGAAATCTCGGTAAAACATGAACAATGTAGAACATTGTGCGTATTGAGAGCGTACAACGGCTTATATCTTGAGCGCTTTTCTTTAAAAAACATGAATTATGTCAAACTCGGCGTAAATGAACATGTGATTATAATACAGTTCCAGGACTTCTCCCAAACTTTTATGATTTAAGTTTTTTCCATGACTTTTCCAGTCCTGGAAATTACTGTTTTTTAATTCCATGACTTTTCCAGATTTTCCATGACCGTACGAACCCTGACTTAACGTGCAAGCGAATTGCCCTTCCGCCTACCTTTTCCTCTTTGAACTCACAGGGGCTCGACTCCGCTGAGTGAAGAGGAGAATAACACACGGACTTAGACCTGTCTGCTTTGGGTGTGACCTCCATGGGGAACCGTGTTCTTGTGTCGCACTTCTGTGGGTTACAGGTGCCGTTACAATTGGCCTCGCCACATAGCGTCTCATCAACAAATGTTACAAACAAAACGAATACTCAACCAAACGTTTTGTCGGACAAGTTCGCAAAAAGTCGGAAGTAACCGAGGGACTTTTCACAAAAAGACAATTTAAGATACAGAACCGTAAACTCGGCGTGAGAACTTCCTGTTTTCCTTATTTTTCGCGGCTCAAGAAAACCTCCAAAGTCAGTGATTGGTCAGAATTTGATGACGCGTAACCGAAAAGGATCTTGGGAATTGTAGTTGTTAGTGATTAGATAAGTTATAGCACAAATGTAAAACTTGTATACCCATATTCCGATGTTGTTTTAAACCATTCAAACTAGAATAAACAAATATATAACTTAATAATAATAGCAATAATATTGTAAATAATAATACTGTACATGAAAATAGGAAATATCAAAAAAAGAAAGTTTTTTTAAAGAGGAGTGTCAGTGGGATTACAAGTTGATCCAACTGAAATGTTTCCCAAAGGAAGTAAACTTGGCAAATAATTACTTTGTGGGCTTTTGGGAGGGGTTCAAACAAAGCAGTGTTGGCTACTCCTTTTTCTAGGGTCGACTCATTTAGTGATTCAGCTCTTTTCATCAGTTGAATAATCTCTCTTATTAAAGGATTTGTTTAACTCCGACAGACATGTAATCACGGCTTGTTATTGTTTTGAGAAGTGTCCGTCTCCCTTTTTTTATCGTTTTTTTTCTGTAGCCATAAGCATAAAGGTGGGAATTAAAATGTGATCCTGCCTAGACTTGAAAATCACTGCTTTGCAGTTTTATATTACACACCCTAGGGAATGGGAATTTATTACATTTTGTATGGGTGAATCTTGCACGGTTGAAGATAATTACTGTGTGAGTCACAAGACCATTTGCTGTGCTGTTTAACTTGTGAAAAGTTGAAATTGACACTCGTGCTCGCTCCTCAGCGTTGAAACTGCAGCAATGGTCTGGCTTGATAGAATCTAGAGGCTATGTGAGACACTGAGTGAGGATGCCAGCTTTTTCACTGGATGCAGCTGTGTATGCTGAGCACCCAATAAAGCCACGTTATTTATTCCTCTCATTGTGCACATGTAGGTCAGCGATAAGATAGTATTGCCCTACATTAATACGATTTGTTTGTGTCCTGTAGTTGAGGAATATGTTGTGGGGAAGAGGAACTTCAAGGTGCTGTATATTCCAGGTTCGTTATATATTTATATATTTTCTGTTAACACTTTATTCTATCTGCTGGGTTATTGTTTCAATTTCTCTTTTATGCGTTACGAATAACTGGTCAGCAAACACCTAATATGGCAACATAGGAGTTTGACACAGGGCTTATCTACAAGGCAAGGCCATACAATGATCTAATGATGCAGGATCTTGTGTCACGCGTGTGTGCGTCTAGCCACCGAGAGAAACTTTACTCTCCTTAAATCGAGGAATCAGTCCTCACCAGGGATCCAAACAGTTCAAACCACCACTAGGGAACGAGAGCAACAGGGTTTAAATAGACAGGGATTGCGCAGGTGATTGGGCACAGGTGCAGGTGATTGGACACAGGTGGAATCAATCTGGAACCGGGTCAGACAATCACACTACAGGAAGTGCATGGAAACAGACAATACAAGACAGGGATTTCAAAATAAAACAGGACACTAGACACAACAACTTCAGAGCCTAACATCTTGTGTTATTGTTCTTCAGTGTTGAAAATTCCTAAGAAATGTGCAAATAATCAAATTGCTAAAACCAACAGATGTGCAGTGACATTTTTAGGCCCCATCTGCCCTGGTTTTCAGCAGACATTTGGACTTGTCATGCAGCACAGATGTTGCTAATAATTTGGTTGTATTCAAAAATTACCGGTAAACGATGGAAGTCTGACTGAGCCAGTATGCACAATACTAGAACCCTGAAACTGGAGCAGCTAAATGGAACCCAGCCATCAATATATTTCTTTCTTTCTTTCTTTGTTAAAAAAAGGCTGATGACTCGAATCAATTCAAATTTTCCATAGGGCTGCAACCAACAATTACTTTAATTATCAATTAATCTACGCATTAAAATAGCAGAAAATCCTCACAATTTTATTCGCATGAGTAAAAAAGTATTAAACCGAATTGCATGAAATCTGGTGGGTTGATTGGTTATTATCCGGGGACCATTTGATTAGATTTGGGGGTTGATCGGGTCAAAGGTCAAGGTGAAGGTCATGAAAAGGTCAACATCTTCTTTTTGCTATAGCTCGGTCAATTTATATCCAATTGGCATGCAACTAATACCAAAATGTTCATAATTCAACATCCAATCTTGTGATATGCGAAGGTACGCGCTCTACCGAGTGCCCGTTCTAGTTTCTAAAGAGATCATCAAAACTAATTGCTGATTACTTTCCTGTAAATTAACTAAATTAAATGATTTCACCTCAAGATGAGTGTCTGGTGAGAAAATAAACCAAAAATAAGTTATAAATAAATTGTGACATACTCTCTTAAAAGAAATCTCTTTGTCATGTTAAGCCAAATATCAGGTAAATCCAGATATAATCCAGTGAGGACTCAAGCTGCCTTCCCTCAGACTGCATCAGACCACACACAAAGACTGCTCCCCTGGAACTTATTATATGCTGGTGTGTCTTTTTCGCTGGAGAGATTTTCCTCGAGAGGTTTACCAGCCTATAACTGAGAAGTGTAGCATTCATTAAACGACGAACCTCCGCTTGGTCTTTTCACAAATCTCAACAAGTTAAGCCAGCCTGTTTTGTTTTCCTAAATTATCTTTTATAGTTAACAATAAAGAAATGCAGAAACATTACACCTGCAGGAGATTTCAGCAGAAAGGGATACAGCTTAGCACACACATTCCTCAGTCGTGAAGAAAAACAATATAAGATATACATTGTTATCAGTTCCTGTAATGAAGGGCAATGCGTGATGTTTTCTGGTTCATCTGAGGATAATCGGCGGTTTATTTACAATACGTTCACATTGAATCATGAATGTGTGTTGACATGTTACATTATCTTGATAAACCTTGAAAGAACTCTTGGTTATTTGACATGCAACACACTCCCCGTGAACTGAATGTGGGCACCTTTACAGCTGCCTTCTATTCAATTCAGTCTATTTGTATAGCCAATTTCACAAATTACAAATTTGTCTCGGAGTGCTTTACAATCTGTACATATCGACATCCCTGTCCCAAAACCTCACATCGGATCAGGAAACACTCAAAAATATCCCTTCAGGGTTCTTCTGGTGTCAGAGAAATGATGACTCCTTGTGTGGTATGCTATTAACCTCAAGTGTAAGTGTTTGAGCACAAACCAACTCCCTTTTCTCCCCCTTCTCCACTATATCCTGGAATATGTTGTCTGAAACCAGCCCCCTTCTTGTTAGTTTTGGCATTATTCGAGCTTGCACATCGATGTGAGGGGAGCAGCTCCTCCTCCGCTCTACACTGTCCTTGGGGCCATTTGTTTTCCATCATTTGAGCAGATTGGAGTCATGCTCGCTGTGAGTCATGCAGTGGGTGGATGTCTACACTGGGTGTGGTGGGTGAGGGATCCTAGTGGCGCTTGTGGCCGCCAACAGAGGAATAAAAGATCCAATTTGGCTCAAAATTGCATGAATGCAAATGAATAGAGAGGGAACTTTTATTATGACCACGAGAGTTAAAAACAATGATTCTGTGTATGTGTAATTCTATACAGTAAGCTGGAAAACTGATCCTTCAACAGCTGCGCACACACGCTGATCAGCCTTTTTGAACAAAGACCTGGAAGTCAACGACATTTCTTTGAGCAGTATTTTTAGTTTTGCACGAGGCTTTTTCATAGAAAATGTGTTTCCACGTGGTAAAATAGTGTGTGTGTGTTATGTAATAACACTGATTGAAACCGTGTAGTCTAAATGCTCGGTTTCGACCCCGCATGTGCGCACCAGATGTTTTCCAGCTGCAACAGAATGCCGCACACAATAGCTCAGCAGACCATGAGATGGACGCACGCCCGCAATCCGTAAAAAGAAAACGAGAGAAGAAAAAAAACTCCCAAATACCTCCTTCACACAACTTCGTTTTGAAAAGTGCAGCGACTCAAGCATGCAGCAGCAGTAGCAGAGGAAGGGTTGACCACTTTCATTTTTCACAGTCGACTATCTGACTCCGCTGAGGTGAGTCGAGATAATTGGTTCCCTCAGGCGCTGTTTTTTCTTCTTCTTCTTCCTCTCCTTCTTTTCTTTTTAAAAAAAATAGCTTTTGGTGCCGTCTGCTCCACCTGATGGGCGCGGCCGGGACCTGTGCCAAAATCTGTGTTTTGACTCGCCTGGGAAAGTTCGGGCACAAAAGTCGCATGAGGACGGAGGACTTTTAAAGAACATCTCACGCGCGTCCACTTCATATCAACACAACTCTCCGGTGGACGGGACCAGTCGGTCCATCTTGACAGATATCGGGATTTGATTGTTTGTTGTTCAAGCTGGCTGAAGGTATGGATTTTAACAACTTTTAAAAGCACACTGGAATAACCTGGATACTTTTTTATACATATATAAATATATAAAAGGTTGTTTATGCTGGATGGTGCGGGTGTTTTTCCTTCCTCGTGGCTGTTGGGTCTCTGCACTAACTAATTGCTCTCTGGGAGTTTGGTGATGGTCTGTCAAAGTCTTTTCTGGGCTTTTTTTTTTGTTATAGGCTTTCTAGAATGGCATCCTGCAAAGTCCACTATATTCCCATTAAAACAACGAAAAGTTGTATTGTTGTTGTTGCGTGTCTGTGAAGTCTAGTAGGGGTTTTGGGATCCGTTTTCTTCCGGCGGTATCTATAGAATGACTCTGTTAGAGTGATCTCGGGATAGTTTTACATGTATTTTTGCCGAGCTATTTGCATCCCTCTAAATATATTACCTGACCTAGCTGCAGGAGCTGCAGTGACAACAGCCTTGAGCAGATCAGCTGTGATAGTTAATATGGCACCAGCTTTGATGAAAGAAGACAGTAGATGTATTCAGAAATGTTGGTTTAATTGACTTTCACTAAAATTGTACTTTTCTCAGAGCTGAGAGCAACTCTCACTTTAAGGAATATTACACTTTATAGGGTAGATTTTGGTTTTAGTGGCCCAAGCTATGAGGAAAAGGGAAAATGCTATTCTTTGGAGCATTTGTTTGCCTTTTCTGAATGTGATATGAAAGTGTGCGGTAAATGAGGCACATGCTGTTAATGTCCTTAGCTGGCAGGGTGTGGTGAGAGGATGGTCGTTCAGAGATTCACTTTTGTTCTTTTGTTCATCTTTAAGGACACAACGTGAATACAACTTCTATTGAAATCTCTGGGGCCTTTAGTGCAGTTTACATTGTTCACATGATATTTAAACATCAAGACACAGTTATTCATTTTTAAATACAGTAGAGGTGATGTCTTATACCTGATCTATCGATCTACCGGTAATAGAGAGTTTCTGTCTTCATCAAGAGCAGTAAAAGCAGGATGTTTGATGGAAACATGAGATTATGTTTGTTTTTTTATGTGACTGATGGCATTTTCTGTCTTCAGTGGCATAACATTTTAAATTGATGCAGTAAAAACTTGTCTTGAACCGAAATAATTCCTGGAATAACAACTGGCAAATTTGCCCGTTTTCCCATCGTATGTTTGCTAAAGTGACATTTAAACCAAGTCAAGGACTAAACAGGCTTTTAACAACAGTTGGCACAGTGTACTGGACTGTGGTCAACCTTTTATCATCATCATCATCATCTCACCAGATAAAGTGGGATGGACGAGTTAACAAGACAGATGGACTTCTCAGGAGGCCTGTCGGAAGAAAAGGGTGAGATTTCAGAATTTATTCCTGATGTTTTTTAAGGAATCACCATTTAAACACGAGTTAAGAACACTTTGTCACACTTGTCGCTGTAGATATGCAAATACTATGGGTTTTATGATGCAGAGTTTTAGTGATACATGCCACTGAAATGCCACGGAATGGAAACATGTATTTTCCCCAAAACAAAGTAGAACTTTATGTGGCAAGCGCTGTGAACATACGTCTTCTCATTTTAAAAGGTAATGACAGATAAGATGACCATACTCCACAGTCCACACTTATTTTCTTGGGTGATGCTTTTGTCTCCTGGGGGCTTACTATCTCTTACATCAAGGCATGCCTTCCCTGGTGTTGGTTTCCATTTCTGTTTCTCGCCATCAGTCGTCCTCCGGGGTTTTCCTCCAGTAGTCATAACTAAAAGTTGAAGGGAAGCTCATCTCGGCCTGATGACTTTTGACACGGAGAAGGGTGGCGAAGCCGAGGAGCGCCTGATTATATGTTTGATGCTAACTAAAGAGAACATGTAATCAGCCACCCGGTCGTCCTCATGTGTTTCCTCTTCTTTTATACGTCGCTTTTAAAAGAAAGTTGAGTTTCTATCATTTACACTCCAAACAAGTGCTTTACAGAAGAGTGAAAGGACGGAGGGGGAATATAAGAGATAAACAAGATAGTGTGGTTTGGACACACAAGAGGATAAGAAAAAAGCCCAAATAAGTTTCAAGAGGTTTTTTTCATGCACTGATTTAGCTTCTCCGGGACTTTGTTGGAGTTTTTTTCAAAGTCCAGGAGCAACGGCATCAATCAACGTGACTTTTAGTTTTGAACCTTGACTCACACATACACAAAAGTCCCAAAAAGTGTGTAACACGAGGAGGACGACGACAGGAGTGATGAGGCAGCGTGAAACTGAAATGGGATTTACATTTTATGTTGCTGTTTAAATTCTACAGGCTGCAGCTGGAGAACGAGATGCCTCCTAGTGGAGGGTGTTAGTATTAATTAGAAACATACATATTTTAATACGAGAAAGAAAGAAGTACTAATTTAGATTTGGTTTCACAGCTGAGGGTTCATTATTTCCCTTAAAAATAGTCGTAAGCCATTTGGGTACAAAAAAACAATTACTTCATGGAGATGATTTAGCTGTTTTT
The DNA here is from genome assembly GCA_036178185.1 of Liparis tanakae. Lineage (NCBI taxonomy): Eukaryota > Metazoa > Chordata > Actinopteri > Perciformes > Liparidae > Liparis > Liparis tanakae. The sequence goes on along the minus strand of CM070100.1, from coordinate 7,613,061 downwards.
ATAAACTTTATCTCATGTCAACAATTAAACGATCCCAAGGACAACTGAGCACTCTATCTGCAGACGAAGGCCGTTAGATCTGTCTGGAAGTTCAAGAACAAAGTGTGTCTGTAAAAATCTCAGCTGTGTCCCTCCCAGAAAAGATAAACTTTTCTGTTTGTGTATTGTAGTTGTTTTTATATTTGACAATCATCAAAAGCCTTCACTAGAACTAAAACTATACACATTTACACACGATTACTCTCAACATTCAGGAATGTTGGAAACCACTTTGTAATAATACCTGTTATAACGAGTTTATAAGCTGAAATTAAGGGCTTCAGGTAGTTAACGCATCAATATGGTACTGCGTGATTAAACAAACCTCTTAAGTCAGCAGGTTGTGGAGAATCGCTCTGTCTGGAGAGTCATTAATAGTCACGTTATTACTGAATAGTTATGAATGTTTAACTTTCTAATAGACCATTAAGTCTAATAAGGGTTTTTATTATAATGCTAATATTAATCCACCAAGCATGTACTTGTAACAGCAACCTAAAACATTTTTTCTTATTAATGACCTAGAACTGATATTAAGCATTATGATAACATTATTCGTTATCTATGAATAAAGCTGTTATTTTTTAGATTTAAACATAAACTGTATTACAAAGTGCGACTGGAAGTTTTATGAAAGCGCCACACTGTTGATAAATCCATCAACACTGGATCGATCAAAGTCACATGATTTATCCTCTGGAATCGTAAACGTCAACACCGTGCCGGTCACTCAATATACAGAACTCATAGGTAAAGGTATAACTCTCAGGATAACGCAGTAACCATTGTCTTTGTTCTCCGTGTGCTCAGTTGTGAGAGAAACTGTAATCTCCACCTCCAGACTGACTTCTCTCCCACCAAGTGAGTGTCTGGTTTTTTTTTCTATGCTTCCTTAAATTCTAAACTAAACGCATAATACAATAATTATAGCCGAGCCGTTCTAAAGGAAGTACCCGATGAGTAACGGCTCCTTCTTGTTTTGCCGTGTGTCTTCTCGTTGCTAGAGGGAACAAGCGGATCAAATCACAGGAATATGTCCAGCAATGCTGGAGGGCTGGGCTTGGAGAAGAATGTCTTAACCCAGAACAGCAGCGGAACCTATTTTTCTTCATGTGAGAGCAAATTTCCACTCATGATCTAAAATTGGGAAGTTGTGGGTTTGTCTTTAAAAAAAGTTTTTGAGATGTTAAATGCTGTATATTGAAACCGCAGTAGAGGAGAAGTCCTGATTTAGATTCTACTTTACATCGCTTGCAGTTTTTAAGAACTTCTCTACATGTATTAGACTGCAGGTTATTTCTTTACAAAATGTATGAACGGCTTATAATAAAGTATACTGCTTTATTATTGATTAAACTACCCAACAGAATACCTGTGCACAATTAGAGCTGACACAGTAATACACCTTTTAATAATCAAAAAGTCTGAATCATTTCAGAATAATTGGGACAGTATTGATGATCAGCTTTGGAAAAAAACAAAAAACAAAAACAGTCCAGCCTGTCAAATGTGAGGATTGTAGATTTTCCCTCTTTATTATTATTATTATTATTATTATTATTATTATTATTATTATTATTATTATTATTATTATTATTAATATTTTTTTTATTCCTGTTAAATGGTCAAAACAAACAATGTGAAAGTGGCAAATTATTTAATTAATTACTTAATATAATCATTAGCTGAAGCCTGATATTGAAATAGCCCCACCCCAACCAGTATTTTACCAAGTATCTGAATACTGGCTACCAATAACCTGAAAATGAATTATGTTATACTGTTTTTGCAGGTCAGCATAAAGTTCAACATATATGTTGAGTCAAGTTTCAAATAATATATAAACATGCATACAATCATTATTATTTTTGCCTCATGGCAATTCCTCTGCAAATCAATCAAGTTTGCAGATGTTTCCACATAACACCTAAACAATTAAAAACTAATTAACAGAAATGCTATAAAATACAGCATTTCTGTTAATGTATATACTAAGTTTAATGCATAATGCATTATACTAAGATCTTGATTCTTGCAGCTCTCTGTAAATATAGTGCCGTCAAAGCTACAATTGAGTTTTTCTTAAATGTAGTGGAATAGAAGTAAGTAATAGAAGTAAGTAGAAGTCTGTGAGTATAAGTGAGTAATAATAGCATAAAAATAATCATAATATCAATTACGAGTGAGTCAAATTATTTCCACGTCACTGAAAAGTGACTCAGGAATATTCCTGCTTGTGTGGACATGATCCAGTTACAGGGAATCCAAAATAACCTGGATGCATCATGCCCCCAGCCTCTGTAGGTGTGAACACCAGCAGCTACAGCTCCTCCTCAGGAGTTTACCTCGGAGGAGACTCCTCAGGAGGTGATGGAGGGGGAGTCTTCATAGACGGAGATGGGTTCAGAAGTACAGGAGGAGGAAGAGGCGGTGGAGGACGAGGCATCGGAGGAGGAGGCAGTGGAGGTGGAGGAGGCGGCGGAGGAGGTGGAGGAGGAGGAGGAGGAGGAGGAGGAGGATTAGGAGTAGGAACAGGAGGAAGCATCGGAGGAGGAAGCATCGGAGGAGGAAGCATCGGGGGAGGCAGCAGAGGGGGCGGCAGTTATCTCGTGAGCTCGGTGTCAAAGGTCAGGTCCAGCTCGTCGGGCGGAGCCAGGAGGACGCAGACTGCCGGCTCAGCAGGAGGCCTGTCTCCAGTTTTCCGGGAGAGGAAGATCGTATCCAGCCGCTCAGGAGGTTATGACGGTGAGCTCCTGGTAATATTCAAAGTTGGCATCAAGCAGAGCCTAAAAAAGAAGCTCAAAAAGTTAAGGAAACGGTCATTCATAACAGTTTCCTTTTTTAGGAAGTTCCAGTGGCAATTCCTCTCCAGAGTTTCCACGCAAAGATTATGGAATCTATTGTAAGTGAGAGTGACAGCTCTAAGTGATATATATATATATATATATATATATATATATATATATATATATATATATATATATATATATATATATATATATATATATATATGTGTTGTGATCACACAATATTTGTTCAGGTTTGTCCTCATGTGTCTGTGTTTATTTTCTTTCCCAGGCTCCAGCGCCACAAGAGGGAGGAGTGAAAGCAGAGGTACTCAATAACTGCCCCCCCCCCCCATATCTTCATTATTTTTATACGATCTGACTCCGAATTGTCCAAGCTGTCCTTTCTCATGAAATCAGGATTTTATTTTCCATTTTGCGTGTGTGATTTTCTCTCCAGAGAGCGAGATCAGAGCCAGACTGCAAAGCGCCTCTCCTTCCGCCAGCCGATGTAAGACCACTTGAAACACATTCATTCATTCGCTGCTGCTTATGTAATTCCTCACGAAGCAACAAAGCATTTTTATTTGAGCGTGTTCATTCAAAGTAGCACACGGATAGTGAAAGAGCTTCTTTATCCTGCAGGGTCCATTCAGAGCAGGATGCTTTTTTTAAAAAATTCCAATGCTGTCAAATGCTTTGACCCAGCATAGGACATTCCTCCTCTTTCACCTCTGACATGTATGTTTATGTCCATGAAATCCCAATTAGCAACACATGTGCAGTTCCCCCAGACACAGAGTGTGCAGTACATCAGCAAAAAAACCCTGCGTGAGATCCAAACCCCGAGGATCACGGCTGTGTTTGCATTGTGTTGGGAAGAAGTGAAGGCAGATTTGTGGTGGCAACAATGGCACACATGAGTCACTGTTTGCAGAACCACCCTTCTCAAGCAGGGCAGCGGGCAGCCCTTCAGACGCTGGTCGCTCCCCCTGCTGGCTAAAATGCAGAACTGCAATCATTTAATTAGCTTCTTTTGACAGTGAGCCATTCTGTGGCAATTTAACCTTTCTCAACACAACCAGATTTCTGATTACTGTCATGCATATTAAGCAGTGGTTGGAAGAAGTACATCATTACATTTGGTGGAAATGAGTAGATTTGAGTAGAAATCCAACAGCATGGAATGGACTCGGTACTGAAGGCCGACACGAGTACACCTTGGAGGAACTTTTACTTTTTATTTCATGCTACTTCTTCACCACTTTTCAGGGGGAAATGTCCTTTTTACTCCATTACATTTAGCAGATTTGTCTCTTTCAAGATTTCATCAGCAAAAATCGTTATATAGTTAAATAGTTTATAGAGCATGATGCATTGTTACACATCAACCTGCACAGCGGTAGGCTAAAACAACACAATAAAAATGTTGTCCCACCTCCACCAGATATAATAAAAGGTAATCGGACACCGACTCACAAAACCGAGAGCTGCTGTAAACTGACAATTAACAACCATTAAATGAATATAGAGGGCAGAGGTTCTACTGGAGACAAAAGCGTATACACCTTCACAAAAGATACGTGACTGATGAGGCTGTGGAGCTCAAGGGAGCCCAGAGTCTATTGAACATGTTTAAGCAGCTTGCCACCAGACCCACGCAACTGATCCCAGTCCTGTCATCAAGCACAGCCACAAAGAGTTTCAAAGAGAGAGAGAGAGAGAGAGAGAGAGAACAGCTAGTAACTCGACCCATGTACAGAACATAGCAGGAGTAGAAAAATACTCACGTCAAAGTCCTGCGTTAAAACGTTGTAGCCTACTCAAGAAAACACGTTGGTTATACCTGTTCACATATACTGAAGTATTTACGGTAAAAATCTAGATTATGAATGACCACTTTTGAGGAAGATAACTCTACAGCTAAGTAAGCCAGTGGAGAAGATAGTGGCTAGCCTTTCCTCAAACTGAAGCTCAGTTTATATATTAATTTAGTTTAGCTATTTAAATGAAGCAGTAACGACATCCAATCATAATTGAGGAAAAGATAACTAGTTTCAACTGTGCTAAAGCCAACTAGCTTAGAAGATCTCAGCAAATGCCATTCAAGCTTTGGACTCTTACTTATATATACTTACTCATATCTTACTTATATATATATATATATATATATATATATATATATATATATATATATATATATATTGGATATGTACAGTCTGATATAAGATATAAGAGATACATCTAATTTATATATGGACTGTAAATGAGCAAAATAAAGTTTATTTAAAAAAAGAAAGAACACAAAAAAAAAGAATGAACATGTAATCTGTTGATAGATATTTAGTTTTTTTCCAGAAGATTAGCCAAAGGCAGAGTGCAGTAGGCACTCTGTATTCTTAATCTGTACATCCGTATTCAGACCCTATTGAAACAAAAGCACGACAGGCTTTGTGACACGTTTAGCTGTCGAGCCTGAAAAAACATGAACTCTTTCTTTTGTCCACCTCAGGGACGGAGCTGGACGACGTGAAGAAGCTGCTGAAGGGACGCTCCTGCAGCGTCAGTCCCACCCGCTCCTCCATCACCCTGCCCGTCCCGAAAAAGGCCAGCGTGGAAACCAAGACGGCCTCCGTGGCCTCTCAGTCGGGTATATACCGTCACCGGAGTCGCCCGCCCGCACATACTCGACATGCACAGACGCCCCGTCTCCCTCCTACACATGCGTGGTTTAAAATGGACTCACATGTATCAGCATTATATCTCATGGAATCCTGGAAAAACTTCTCTGATGCACAAATAAAATGCAATCTTTCTTCCCACTCATTTTCGACAACGTACAAGGAATATATAAAAAACGTTGCTCTGTGTTTTCTTTCCCGCAGGTTCAACTTCATTTGTCTCTGGTGTGAGATCATCTGGGTTCCAAACCATCGACACATCGGGCCTTTATGATACCGGCCTGACATCCAGGCAGTTTGACACTGGGGTCAAATTGGGTCCTTGTGATGTTGGTCTGAAATCAGGGCAGTACGACACTGGTGTCAGATCAGCCCAGTACGACACTGGTGTCAGATCAGTCCAGTACGACACTGGTGTCAGATCAGCCCAGTACGACACTGGTGTCAGATCAGCCCAGTACGACACTGGTGTCAGATCAGGCCAGTACGACAGTACTGTGAGATCAGGCCAGTACGATAGTACTGTGAGATCAGGCCAGTATGACACGCTGGACGCAACGCTTCCTTCTTTCTCTTGGTCCACCTCCACCTTGCCCTCCGCCTCCACCACGGTGGTCGCGGGCAACGCCGGCACCTACCAGTCTGGCAACAACAACATGTCGGGGGGATCGGCGCCGCTCGGCCTCACCTCCCCCTCGTCTCTGTCGGGTGAGAACAACCGTCCCCTGAACGTGACCTGGGATGTTGTGGTTATGTTTTCTTTTCTGCTATGTTATGCACTTTATATAGATTTAGTTACACATGAATATAAAAAAAATGCAAACACTTATTTATGGTTTGTTTTATGGTCATTCATCCATTTATTTGTTTGTTTGCATTAGTGTTCTTCCTGTTTTGTGAATATTCATGTGCAACCTCTCTCTGTGTGTGTGTGTGTGTGTGTGTGTGTGTGTGTATTCAATCATATCAAACCTTGCATTTGTGTTTACAGTTTACGGCTTTCAGAATAATCTGGCTCCCACTTCTCCCAGTGTGCTCACAACCAGTGGAGGCAACACACTCGCTTCCCCTGGCGGTACGGCAGCGTGTTCTGAAAACGTCTTCTATGTCTTACGTCCGGCATGTTTGTAACCGTGGTAACACTTTGTAATAACTGCACGCTGTGAAACATTAGTTAAGGATGAGTAACACTTAATTTATCATGTATAAAACATTGTTCTACATGTTATACATGATGGATTCCCCATTTGTAAATTAATTATTATAAAACGCTTAGCGTGCAGTTATTATGAAGTATTACCGTTTTATTTTGTCTTATTTCTGTGATATTTGGTCACGTTGGAGGCAGCAGGGGCCTAAAAAAGTCTCTTTGGTCCTATGTTTCAGATACTTTACCAAAAGACATTTCTTTAGTGAGGGTTTAACTTTGTGCGTCTGTATTTACAGGTTACGGCGTTCAGAAGAACTCGTCAAATGGCGGGGGTTTCATCGGCTCTGGAGTCTCAACAAGTAAGTAAATCGTTTTAATACAATCTACTTTTTTTTAAAGATTTATTTTTATTAACAACTTTTTTTTACAGGATATTTGTAATGAAATAGCCAGCATTTACAGTTTGTTATACTGAAATTATTATTTTACAAAAAGAAAATACACAAATGTATAGAAACACCACACAAGGATGATGTTTTTTTATTAACGTCATAAGATGAAAACAAGGAGAAAACAAAATAAGAGAAAACTAAACAAATAAAAAAAAGTTTTAATACAATCTGAAATATGTGTTATCGCCGTCAAAAACTATTCACAAACCTAAAGGATGCCTGACTGTCTTTTGTTGTCGTCAGCCACTCGATCCCACGCTGACGATTCATACAAGAAAGACAAGTTCCTGATGTCCGACAAGGAGAACTTTCCAGCCAAGAGGGATACAGAAATGCTCATCATGGCCAAAGACACCGGGAAGCAGTTCAGCAGCGGCCGCTTCCAGATGGGAGGAGGTGAGTCGGCTGCTGACCGCCCCCTTCCGGACAGACACTTGATGGGTTTCTCCCCTCTTCGTTGACCCACTTTTTCCACATCCACAGCAGGTTGTAAAGCGTATTTAAATACTTAGCGGCTGGTAACAGGCCCGATCCCATTGTGTGAACTATCTCAGCATCGAGCCAACAGTTCTGTTTCTTAAAGAAGAAGCATGAACAACCTGATCTGAATATGAATTAATCTTTACCTTCCGCATTGAAGGTGTGGAAGGTAATGTTTTGATCGCCGTGTATTTGTATGCGTGCGTGCGTGTTATTCGCATAAGTCAAAAAGTACTAAACCAAATCGCATGAAATTTGGTGGGATGATTGGTTATTATCCGGGGACCATTTAATTTGATATTGGGATGGATCGGGTCAAAGGTCAAGGTCATGAAAAGGTCAACATCTTACTTTTACCATAGCACGGTCAATTTCTATCCAATTGGCATGCAAATAATGCTAACAAGTTCATAATTCAATGCCCAATCTTGTAATATGCGAAAGTATGCGCTCTACCGAGGGCCCGTTCTAGTTAGAAATGTTTCTACTGTTAGATTTTATAGATTATTTTAATCAAAGTACTGTCACTATTTACAGTATGTATTGTTGGATTGGGGTCTTTACTATTGATTCTCTTCTGTCATTCTTCGTCTTTTAAATTGAAAATATTTTCTTGAATACATACTTATTTTCGTTGTATTCCTATTTAGTTGTTGTGTGTCCTTGTTGGTAAAGCCCTCTCTGCGTTTTGAATACTCGGATTATATCACATTGTTTATTACTATTGTGTGTTCTCTCATTATGAAACAGCTATGTTTGTTTTGGTTCAGCTTATTTTATCGTATTTACATTGAATCCAATCCAATAATATAAACAATGGTGTTTCTCATTTTCCAGGGTCGATATCAGGAGATTCAATGAAGAAAGAGAAGCTGGTTTCCAGCTACACGGAGACAATGCCACTCAAGTCAGATACAGGCAACTCTTACTGTGAGTAGTTCATCAAAACATCTAAACAACTCAAATGCTTTGATTGGAGAAATAGACAAATTATTTTTGTATTTCTTCATCAGATGGATCATCTGGAGTTGTAATGAAAGACAAAGCCACCTATGCAGGTATTTTTTTTAACTACACATATGTTGTTATTTACATCAATGATGACTTTTTGAAAGTGAGGATTTTACACTCTGCCTTCCGTCTTCAGAGATTCACAAGGACGACGGCGTCTTCGGAGGAGGCGGAGGACTGTGCTGCTGCTCCGACGCCTGCTGCTCCTGGTGGAAATGGCTGCTGGGTCTTCTCCTCCTCTCCCTGCTCCTGCTTGGACTCCTGTTTGGGCTCATTGCACTGGGTAAGGCGAGCTTTACGATAAAAATGTCCTTTAAAGATAAGGCCGTAGGAGTCATATGATACGATATGATATGATAGGATATTTTTAATAAAAAAAAAACTCAAACGCAAAAGAGCCATATGCCATCACTGAAAGGGCCATATCTGGCCCGCGGGCCATAGGTTCCCGACCCCTGTTCTGAAATGTTGACGTCTCTATCTCAGCTGAAGACGTGAGAAAGCTGAAGAGTCGCGTGTCTACGCTGGAGGCCGAGTCCTCGGTGACTGCCGCTCGCACCAGCCGTCTGTCGGGCTCGTCCAATGACCTCAACATCTACGGGGCCACTGGAGCTGGAGCAGGAGCAGGAGGTGTAGCAGGAGGTGTAGCAGGAGCAGGAGCAGGAGCTGGAGGTGGAGCTGGAGGTGTAGCAGGAGCAGGAGCAAGAGCTGGAGGTGGAGGTACCGCCCACACTGACAACACGCTGCATCTTGGCGCCGGAGGCGGAAGCGGAGGCTCGGGCTCCAACACAAGAATCGTGATAGCCGGCGCCGGTGGCGCTGGTGGCGCTGGCGGCGGCGGCGCTGCTGGACACGGAGTTGACGTCATCTTCGGGGGTGGTTCTGCTGGCGCCAATGGGGCGGCGGCCACCGGGGCCAACGCTGGCGGAGCGGCCGGTACCAGTGGTGGCGCCAGCAGGAGCGTCAGTACCAGTGTCAGTAGCAGCGCTGGCGGCACTGGTCTCGGGACCGGAGTGAGCGGAGGACACATCGACGCTGCTTCTCTTCAGATGACGATCCAGCAGCTGTTAAGAACTGAAATGCAGTCGCAGTCATACAGAGGTACTGCACACATATATATACTTATAAATGTATACATACCTATATATATATATATATATATATATTGGCGACATGAATACACACACACACACACACACACGCCCTGCATTTAAGTTCAACTGTTGTTTTCTATCTCAGCTTTCCTAGCATCGTCAGTGCAGGGAGATCGAGGAATGCCTGGACCTAAAGGTGACGTTTAAATATGTATTTTATTCAATCAAATCTAGAAATGTACTTTTTTTAACTGTATTAACATGAGTGTATTTGTTATTTTTTTCAGGGGACTCTGGAATTAAAGGTCAGGAAGAAAATCCCTTACTGTAACTGTAATTCTGTTGGTCTGTTATTCTAAGATACTCTTCACCGTCATCATCATCAAATGTATGTTTTATTTATCACAGGAGATTCTGGTTTCCCTGGACTTCCAGGTGATTAACGATGACTAATATTTTTAATTGAATCTTACCCAGCATTTTGCTATTTCTTAGAAGTTTCGCTCGTCATCCTAATGCAATTTGACTGATTTTGACCTTTGACCTCAGGTGCTCCGGGTGGAATGGGACACGCAGGCCCTGAAGGTCCCAAAGGACAGAAAGGAAGCCTCGGTACAGCAAACGCTTCAGTTAAAACTACAGCATGCGAGTATACTGCCTAGCTCATTAATAGTGAGGCGTTCTATCTGCGTGTGCGATGTCTCATCAGGTGATCACGGGGCGGATGGCGCTCCGGGCGTCAGGGGTCGCGAGGGCCCGACCGGCCCCAGAGGCGAGGTCGGACCTTCAGGCTTCGGAATGAAAGGGGAAAGAGGTAAGGCTCCGATTCCCAGCAGCACCAGAGCGTTTTTTTCGTATTAGAGACGCAAATCAGGCGACTGTGGGTCCCTGGGTAGCAGGTCCGTCTTTCAATCAGGGGGTTGGAGGTTCCATCCCCGCCCTAGTCGATGTGTCCTTGAGCAAGACACTTAACCCTGAGTTGCTCCCTGTAGCTACATCTACGGCGTACGATTGTAACAGGATTAGTAACAGTAGGTCGCTTTGGATTTAAGAGTCAGCTAAATTACACGTAATGTACAAAATCACATCTAGTTTCTCTTGATTATGTCATGTTTTTTTTGTGCAGGTACCGCTGGGGAGGCTGGGTCTGTCGGTCCGACCGGATCCAAAGGTGAGCTCATTGAACACTTCTCATTCTCACTCACAAGAACATCTAATTGTGTGGGATGTTGTTTTTTCTTCGCTTTATTTCTTTTCTCAATGAAATCATATTATCCTGCTGATCAGGATCTAAACAAATGCACATTCATGCACACACACACACACACACACCGATGGCAAAGCCTCCGGGAGAAATGCCGGCTTTATAATTTTGCCCAAGGATGCTTTGACCTTTGACTGGTCAGTCGGGGGGCGCCGATCATCCAAATACTGTAGAGGAAGAGCCGCTATACGTCTGTGGCACAGGCGGCTGTGCCACAGACGTATAGCGGTGTGGTATATTGCGTAAAAGTTTTGGAATACACAAGTGAAAAAAATTAAATATAAAAATAATTTACATTAGAAACATCATTTTAAATATAATAAATACATAATATTAAATAAGAATTTATTATAATAACTAATAAAGAAATCAACCAATTTGAGTGATGGCAAATAGAATGACTATACTTCCACATTTAAATATATTGTCTAGTGGTTATAGGAACAAGTAAGTTGGGATTTTCTCTACATAAATAAAATATTTTAATTTTAAATCAATTGTGTGTTTTTACTTTTAAAACTTGTTGTGTTGCTTTATTGTGTATGAACACCAAACGGCACCAGGTGGCAGCGTAGAGCCAGCTGGTGAATAAAGCCTCTACATTGTTTTTCCAAAAAAGTAAACAAGATCTCCCATGACTAGACACATACAGCAATTAAGAATTAAACAGACCCAACTTATAAATTCTAGTTTTCTATCTTTATCTACGGTATTTCAAATATTCAAATTGTTGATGGAGTTCTTACGGCAGCACCATTAACAGTACAACTATATCATCAAATTATTTAAGTATAAAAAAGGAGTGATTATTCTGAATTTTTTTAGGATAATTAGGCTTTTATAAAACCTTTATTCCAATGTTAGCTCCACATTAGTTATTAATGTTCTCATTCAACATTGCTTCTCCTTTCTAATAAGTATTCATCTCTGATCTCAAGGTGCACCTGGAGCTCCTGGATCTTCTGGGGCGCCAGGTCAGTGTCATGTCGAGCATCACAGAGCCTCCGGAAACACCGGCTGAGTTTGATCTGATGGACCAAATGAAACTCGCGCTACGTCTTGATTCACGCCTGACATTTGACATGTTTTATCAAACATCAACTAGGTCTTCAGGGTTTCCGTGGCGAGGCGGGACCACCTGGGCATAACGGTAGGTCACCAGGACTTGGTACACTCATCACTACTATATCAGACACACTGTAATGTTACTCACAGTCGGTGTTGTCCCTCAGGGGACAGAGGGCTGCCTGGAATCCAAGGACTTAAAGGTGTGTTGGAACAACATCAGTTTGTCACAGCGCTTGTGGGGTCGGTGCATTTTTCTAACAGTTTTGTGATGGTTGTGTGTGTCTTAGGGGACACTGGTGACACGGGTCTCAGAGGTGTGAAAGGTCGGTATCCCTTTGTGAATCAGCATGTTATATTCTCTGGGCAGTTCTCCAAAACAGGTGTTTTGCTCCTCAGGTGAACTCGGTCTGCAAGGGTCAGCAGGAGAGAGAGGACCCAAAGGGTCAATAGGTGAGTCACCGGAGCTCCGGATAATCAATAACTATAATTAATTGTCAGACACTCAAAATATAGAATTGTGCTGAGCTTAGCACACAGAATAGAAGCATGGCGACACACCAGCACCTCTAGAGCTCACCAATTAACACGTTATATGTGGCGACATGACAATAGTTTTTTTTCTTACGTTGGGTGATGACTATTTCTTGGCTGGATGCCCAGAAACTGCTCAAAATGTTGAGCTATTTCTTTAATATTGACTAATTATGATGAATGTATAACAAAATATTCACCCTGACAAAGAAATTGAAAAATGGGATGTTATCAATCTCATTTAGTCTTTTTTTCATTTTATTCATTAGTTATTTAAACATTTGGGAGACATTTAGTGAACCTGATAGCTCACTTATTGGCCTGTGAACACACCAAGACCGACTTCAGCGTGGCAGTTACAAGAATATTAAATAACATAATCCTCCAAGGGGCAGCAGAGATGGGTCTTCCTATGAACATAGATACACAGATACAATAACAATAATAATAATAATAATAATAATAATAATAATAATAATAATAATAATAATAATAATACATAAATAAAGGATTAATATAATAATACAAATAATAATAAAGACAAAATACAACTTTATTTTATCCTGAGGAAAAGGTGCAGGGGCAATACAAAGAATTATACAAAGTGTCAATATAAATTTAAACATAATTATATCATATCAAACTTATTTTACTCTTGTTACAACTAAATTAAGGTAACTAATAGATGGACATTGAATATAATTGTTTTTCCCCTCCTTTTTATGTTGTCAGGTTTCCCTGGAGTTGATGGATCGAAAGGATCAAGAGGTACATTTGTCATTATACAAGTATATATATATATATATATATATATATGTGTGTGTGTATATATATATATATATATATATATATATATATATATATATATATATATATATATATATATATATATATATATATATATATGTGTTTGTGTGTTTGTTTAAACATCATTTTGATATGCAGTTTATTTTAAAGAATTAAAAATATTAATCGAAAGTGTCATTTTTGACCGTCAGGTGACCAAGGACCTGCTGGGCCACCTGGACTCAGAGGTCCTTCCGGGCCTCCTGGAGATGATGCAATTTCAGGTGAACTGAGCCAGAAGCCACTCTCATGAAACTGGGTCTTCAGCTACGTCAACAATACATTACTAGATGATATGATACAACATATATTCATACCATCTGTCCCTCCCTGTAGGAACCCACAGGCTTCAAGGACCACCAGGTACGACTCTACCATCGATTCCTCACACACTGTAGTTTCTTATTGATTATGTGATGTTGATGCTCTCAACACTCAACTGATCTTGTTTCTTGCTTTTAGGGATACCAGGGGACCCAGGAAGACCCGGCGCTAAAGGTACAGCTACCGTTAACTTCCGCTCTCTGCAGAAAGGGCCTGCTGTCTAAATACGTCATATACTCTCAATTCTTCATCGTCTGATGCTCCATGTTTCTTTGTCTGTTTCAGGGGACGCAGGTGAACCAGGAAGAGTCATCAATGCAGGTAACGGATCATGCTGACACATTATATTTGAACATATTATTGATGATATTATAGTTTGAGGATATCTAATTATCACTTTATTGTATTTCCCAGGTGGCTCCGCGTCTTACGCCGTCGCGGGACCACCCGGGCCTCCTGGTCCTGCCGGTTCTGCAGGTCTTCCAGGATTACCAGGTGTGACTCTTGGCAGCTGGGAATCTTTTTTTTTTGTGGCATTGTGCATTTCATCCCTGACATACAGCATCAGTCTTAACAATGCCTTGTGATTTACCTCCTCAGGTCCCATTGGCCCTGCTGGTGGGCCTGGCCAACCTGGTAGGTCACTGTGGATTTGTCTCGTAAAAGAAGCTTTTTAGATCGGACATGTAGCCTCGTAAATGCTGCATTGTTTGTTTTCACAGGTGTTAAAGGGGACAGAGGGTATAGGGGGGAGCAGGGAGAAGACGGAATAACAGTGAGAACATCAGAAACTCTCAACTCAAGTGAGTACTTCTTTTAAAAAAAAAATTGTTTTCTTGAAGCCACTAAGTCACAGGTGTCCAACACAAGGCACCCAACGTCATTTGATGTGGCTCCTAATGGCTTGAAAGACACACAATCACTTTTTCTTGAAGACATTTAAGAAACATGTCCTGTGCTTTTATTTGGAAGGTTTCAAATTAAATAGATTTATGTTAGAGAAATGTTCTGATGTTCAATATTTCTACTCAAATAAACAATAATCAAATGCAAAGAGCGTTAATTAACAATATGTTGGGCAGTAGTTTATACAGTGTTCAGTTACAACCGGCCCTTTAAGAGGAGCCATGATGCTGATTGTTATATTACAATATATCCCAAGATTATTATTACTCATATACTAACCTTTAATAAGCAGCATTTGAATTCTGTAGTTGGTAGAACTCATCTTTTAAACATTGACGATTGATTATTTCTCATTGTGGGTTAATCTGCTGATTATTTTATTTATTAATCTATTGATTCTTTGGTTCTTAAAAGCCTCAGCTAAATGACATGTAATGTAATGCAATATAATGTAATATAATGTAGTGTGATGTTATGTAATGTGATATAATATAATACAATATAATGTAATATAATATAACATATTATAATGTAATGTAATATAATATAATATAATACAATATAATGTAATATAATATAATGTAGTGTAATGTAATGTAATGTAATTTAATGTAGTACGATGCTGCTGTCGTGATTCTCCTGTAGTTGTCACCTGTGGCCACAGGGGGCGCTGTTCAGCAGAAGTTCTATCGGGTCCCTTTCCACACGTACAGCAAGGTTTGTCTCTACAGTTACACTGTTCATCCTTAAAGCCCGTGTGTGTGTGTTTCTGCTCCAGGGCAGTTCGGTGCCAGTGGAGGGTCAGGACAACCGGGCCCACCCGGCCCACCGGGTCAACCTGGACGTCCAGGTAAATAAAACGCTGCATGCTTTGTTGCAGCATTGTCAAAGGCCGAGTGACCGCGGTGCGTTGTTGTGATGCTCTGGACGTTGTCGCCATGTTCCCAACAGGAGATTCAAGACAAGGACCGCCGGGACCGGCTGGACCCGCAGGTTCTCCAGGCAAGTATTTAAAAAGCTCATTAAATCATCCGCTGCTTCAAACATGGACGCTGAGGCTTTACGTGAATCTCCGTTAATGATGTCAAACTTTATTCACGTTTTTTTTTTTAAGGTTATGGAAGACCGGGACCGAAAGGAGACAAGGGAGACGCAGGCTCTGCCTCCAGCTCTGGTGGGACGCTTCGTCTGGACTCGTGCTTTACGTCGGTTACGCTCATTATTAGCAGTCACAGAAACGTGTTTTTTTAACGCTGCTCTTCTCACAGGAACTTACCAAACTGGACCGCCGGGACCGCCGGGACCACCGGGGCCTTTTGGGCCCAAAGGATCGGCAGGTGATGCGCTGTTCAGACACTTAGCTTCATTTAAAGAAACATATCCTCGTTCAGTGTGAGTCTAACTTCATCGTAACGTCTCCATCGTCATTTTAGGATCTAACGGACCAAGGGGTTACCAAGGTAACCGCCTCGCTTCAGTTATTGTACAGTACTCCCGACTGTGAAGTAACAACACAGATGGCGTCAGCCTCACTGTGGTCAAATACTTCCCATGGATTCATTTGCTTGAATAAAATAAAAAATAACTAAATAACATCATGTGTGTCTCAGGTGAACCGGGCCAGGCGGGCGTGCCGGGTTCCCCCGGAAGACCAGGAAGCACCGAGAGAGGTCAGCATCCAAACACACACACCATTGGACTCACATTACAACGCCACACTTTCATGGCGTGACGCACACCTGTGGATGTATGTCTTCGTCACAGTGTCGTCTTACGGAGGAGGAAACAGCGTCCCTGGACCGCCGGGTCCACCAGGAAGGCCTGGAATTCCTGGCCCACAAGGTTTTAAAGGTACCGGCACATCACAACCTGGGAATGCCGTCCGTGTTTTTATCGTCTGTATCCTAAAGCAAAGTGTGCATCACATGACAACTCCTCTCTACCTCCATCTGCCTGATGGATGGTGGAGGTCTCCATCGTGGAATATGCCGACTACCAACTATTCATACACTCATATTCATTGAATGTATTTTAACTCTAAATATGTCTTTCTGGTCACATGACATCTATTGTTCTGTCCATCCTGGAGAGGGGTCCTCCTCTGTTCTCTCCTGAAGGTTTATTTGGGAGTTTTTCCTGATCCGATGTGAGGTTTTGGGTCAGGGATGTCTATGTGTACAGATTGTAAAGCACTCTGAGACAAATTTGTAATTTGTGAAATTGGGCTATACAAATAAACTGAATTGAATTGAATTGGAAAACAAAATGCTTTTGTTGTTTCTCTTTCTCAGGGGACACTGGGGCTCCTGGGGCTCCTGGGGGTTCTGGCTCTTCAAGAGGTAGAGGAGCTCATCGTGACATGAATGACATCATGAATAGTTCCCAGGGGCTTTATTTGTTCATATTTCCTCCAGGGTTCTTTACCATCTTCTTCTTTCCTCAGGCTCTGTCTCCGTCTCCTCGGGCCCCCCCGGCCCCGCAGGTCCTCCTGGTCCTCCGGGAACCCCCGGCTCCCACACGTCATCCAGCGAGATGCATCAATACATCAACGACTATCTGAGTAAGA
The DNA here is from genome assembly GCA_036178185.1 of Liparis tanakae. NCBI lineage: Eukaryota > Metazoa > Chordata > Actinopteri > Perciformes > Liparidae > Liparis > Liparis tanakae. Next base: position 7,595,863 of record CM070100.1, on the reverse strand, counting down.
GTGTTTCTGCAGCGCGGTCCCAGGCCCCCAGGCTGTCGGGGGGGGGCCTCCCAGAGCATGAACAGGTGTTATTGGTTCTGTGCAGGTAGAAGCAGGCAGTCTAATATCCCCGGACCTGCAGGTCCACCTGGGCCCCCGGGACTTCCTGGAACCTTTTCAGGCTCTATGGACGACATCTCCACTCGCATCATTTCATATCTACAACGTAAGCCTGCCCTTCTCCACAGGATGTGTTACTTAAAAGGCATTAAGAGGGATGTCTACATATGAGGCCAAATTACAGCAGATTAGGGCCCCCCAGTGATTCTGTTCTGCATTTTCAGGTCCTGGCTCAGGCATCAGCACTGGTGTTCAGGGTCCTCCAGGACCACCTGGCCCACCTGGACCTAGTTATGGCTCTGGATCCGGGTCCATGTCGGTCAGCGGCCTCATCATTATGCTTCAGAGTAAGTACAATATGTCATTTAGCTGAGTCGAGAGGTATCAAATGCACGTTTTCGCCCCACTGCACTCACCTGTCTCTGAATCTGAATCTCTAGCTGACCTCCGTCTCTCTGTTGTCTAGGAGAAGATGTGAGGAGGTATCTGTTGGGACCACCAGGGCCACCAGGGCCACAGGGACCACCGGGCCAATCGGGAGGAAGCTCGAGCAGTTACAACGTAGAGGAGATATCCGCTTACGTCTTCAAAATCATGAACGGTAAGCACAGGTCGCACTAACGGAAAGACAATAACCCCGGAAGGGATGCCTGCACCTAATCCTCCTGTTACCTTTGGGGTCAATTTGACCCAATTAAAATGTTAACGTCTCTAAAAAAATGATTGACATAATTTTCTTTTGCTTCATATTTCATGACTTTTCCTAATTTATTGGTTAAAACTGGGTAAACACAAAATACACATGATGATATGTTTTCAATGTCCTGAATACAACTTGTACCCATCGGTGTTCTTTGGGGTCAATTTGACCCCAGGCTGCTTCTCACTGTGTAAAACATATAAGAAATATCAACTTTTGTATTTATTTAAAGGGCTATTTAGGTAGTCAACAAACGAACATAAAGTGACACTTAAACTTGGGAAACAATATTAATTCTAATAATTTTCTGGAGGTTCAAATTGCTGGGGTGAAATTCACTCCAAGGGTAAAAGATGTTAGTACATTTGAAGGTAACAGGAGGGTTAATCTATCAATCAGCGGGTTGATCAATCAAACCAATCAAATGGCTTTTATTGGCATTTCCAGACAGAGGGATTTCTCGAGGTCTGCCCGGCCCACCTGGTCCTGCTGGGCCTTCTGGTTCCGGGGGTTCTGGCTTCACCACCGCTACGATTGACTACTCCGCACTGATGAGAAGTAAGTCGTTGTGTTTTTTACATCAGCAAACGGCATCTTGTTGTCGGTCCCTCCCTCGTCCTCCAGCTGCCGGTCATCTTTTGAACTCGTCGTATCTTCCTGTACTCAGACCCCGACTTCCGCTCCTGGATCAACTCCGCCGTGCAGCACGGTCCTCCGGGTCCTCCGGGCGTCCCGGGGCTAACCGGCCCTCCTGGTCCTCAGGGCCCGTCGGGAGGCTCCACTTTGATCGGGTCGCAAGGTCGTGGCTACAGCTTGGAGGACATTCAGCGTTACCTGCAGAGTGAGTCTCACGCGGGGATCAACGCAGCGATGGCTTAAGTCCCGAGGCGACACCTCGAGCTTTAGAGTCACATAGCAAGGTCATTTAGAGGTGATGAAAACCAAAACATGTTGCATTACATTTAATGGGTTTTATTTATTAATAATAATAATTTATACAAATTTACACTCATCCTACAACTAAAGCTATTACACGGTATACAGTACAGTCCAAAGGGTAATAATTTTTACATTATATGTATATAATATATTTATATATATATATATTTATATAATATATATTTATTTATATATATATATATATATATATATTTATATATAATATATATATATATATATATATATATATATATATATATATTTATATATATATATATTTATATATATATATATATATATATATATATATATATATATTTATATTTATATATAATATATATATATTTATATAATATATATTTATATATATATAGATATATATATATATATATATATATATATATATATATATATATATATTATTCATACCCTCAATTTAAATTACAGAGTCAATTACACTTAGAGAAAAGAAGAAGATCTGACAATAACATAATTGATTTAAATGTATTGTAAATATAAGCCGAAGGCAGGGTGTTTGAGCTCTGCATGTAGGCATACGAGTTTAATGAAGTCAGAGATGAGTTCAATCAACTCTGTGGTGGATTGACATTCCTGATTAAGTCTACAATCATTAAGGTTGCACATGTTCCCTCATCTCCTCGTGCACTTGTACGTATGAGAATGACCATAACGCTGACTCGGCTCTTTCTCAGGTTCTGGTTTCAGAGGTGTTCCCGGCCTTCCTGGTCCTCAGGGTCCCATGGGGCCACAGGGGCCACAGGGGCCACAGGGTCCACCAGGCAGTGCCCACTTCTCCCAAAATGCACACTTCCCTCGGGAGAGCATCCGCACGGAAATTCAAGAGTACCTGACCAGTAAGCTCCTCGACGGCCCGCGCAGACGGGTTCAAACGACGCGTGGGCAGAGCGCGGGTTACGACGGTGAACTTTGTCTTTGAAGGTGACGGCGTTCGTCGCGCCATCGTCGGAACGCCGGGGCCCCCGGGCCCGAGGGGTCAGAAGGGAGATCGCGGAGAGCCGGGTTACATCCAGGGCCACGCGCAGAGCCAGAGCTTCTCTCAGGGCGACGCTCGGTTCGTCTCCCAGAGCAGGGACATCGACAGCGTCGCCATAAAGGTCACGGACTACATCAAGAGTGAGTCCACCCCAAACGCTCGTTATCATCTCGCCTTTATTTATAGGGCAGCATGGAAAGAAATATTCAGTCCCCATAATGCTTCAGGGATGTTGCCACTTCTGAGGGCGTCGTCGTCTCAAATGTTCTTGTTGTTGTGTATTTTATTCAGTCAATCATTGCAATACAATACAATATTATTCCTTATAATATAGAAAACAGAAAGACAGAAAAGATATAGGTAGAAGCAAAAAATGCTTATATATTAATGTTTATAATCAAATAAATCAGAACATTTATATAAAATAAAGAAAATAATAAAGAAATAAAAAATTATCATTTTTTATTTTCTTTAATATTTTTATATATATATATATATATATATATATATATATATATATATATATATATATATATATATCTTCCATATACATACGTTTCAATCACATTTATAACCCTCAAACATTAGAAATGATCCTTTTGGAAAATGAGTCCAATGTCACAAATTAACAGCCATAGATTTGCTTATAAATCAAAGAAAAAGACACTTCTGAACTTGCCGGAGAGTTATCATGTTTTTGAATTAGTATTTCATATTCAAGACATCTTTGAGTAAAGTGCAAACGGCTCATAACTAATTATGCATATGTTTAATGTTGCTCATTTCACTAAATCTAACTAATATCAGCTAAAAGCAGAGCTCAAGTTATCTACTGACGCTCTCGATTTTATCTGAGTGGGTCAGACTTCTGATTCAAGTGACGGATCAGAGCACACCTTCCTCCTCTGGCCGATGGTGAAGACGAGTGGCCCCTAAGTCCTGTGATGTACCCCCCCCTCCTCTAGATCAAGGCCTGCTGCAGGGCTATCTGGTGGAGGGCAGTCCTTGGAGGGGGAGCGTGAGGGCGGTCCAAGGGCCCCCTGGTCCACCCGGCCCCGCCGGACCCGCCGGTCAGAGCCGCGTCATCGGTTCCTATGGCAACGTCACGGCCGACCTCATGGAGTTCTTCAGAAGTGAGGATACAGGGTTGATGATCTCCCACGCAGCGCATCGAGTACGACTCACGTAAGGAATGTCGCGTCATCACCACTGACTCTGTGCTCCTCCGCCCCCCCGCCCAGCGTACGGCACCACCCCCGGCCCTCTAGGAGCCCCCGGACCGAGGGGCGACCTCGGGCATCCTGGACCCAGAGGAGAAAAGGGTACGTCCCAACAGAGCTCGATGAAACTAAACTTATTTTTTTCTGTTTGCGTGACGGAGACGAGCAAATCTGACATTTTCCTTTTTCTTGCAGGCGATCCCGGGCGGCCAGGTTTACCGGGCATTCCCGGATCCTACTCCGTCCAGATTCCACACAGAGTACAGAAGAGGGACGCAGGTAACTTCCGTCAAAAGTTGTTAAACCACGTAAAAAAAAACAAACGTCCAGCTTCTCCGACGTGTAACGGCGTTTCTTCTTCCTTCCCAGAAGAGAAAATCGTCCGTCGTCGCCAACGCCGCCACGCCGCCGCCGGCTAAACATTCTGCTGGCTCGAGTCCGACTTATTTGGAGTTTTTTTGGGTGTTGAACCGTAGCTTTTTTTATTGTTGCTAGCTGTTAAAAAACAATCACAAGACAATTTGAGAGAATAAAAATGTCCGAAGAAGACGCAATACGGCTTTTAAAACATCTTTAAAACCGCTCCGTAGAGGCTTAGATTGAGCTGCTGGGCAGTGTCTTTGTCACACAGACTGTATTTTTAAACGTGGGTGTATAATGTTTACTTTTCTAAGTTAGCTTGCAATCATCTTTTCTAGGGGCAGCTTTGTTTAAGAGAATATCTATTTTTAGGCAATACGTAGCTGAGTAGTGTAATAATGGCACTTTGCATCTTTTCCCACTCCTCGTGTGTAACTCGATCTACTGGTGTGCCTATTTTTTCTATTCATTGTCTTTTGAGGATTCTATTGTATTGAGGATTATCCAAGTATTAAATGTTGCATCAAGGTCACCCTTCAATGTTTCATAAACACCTTCAATATTGCCAAATGAATTAATATACATGTAGAAAACCTCCAGCCTGTAAGTTATCCATTCACACATTACAAAAGAATTTACATTTGTTAAATATATAAAGGAATGCATCATTACCAGTCAGAGTGAGGGTCCTTTGTGCAGCAGGGAGGGGACTTTGGGGACAGTAAATATTGAAGACTGATGATTTACTTGAAAGGTTTGTCGGTAAAATATATATCGTTGTTCGCATGGTTGAAAAAAGGATAATCACTAAGAAATGATTGGATTGTATATTTTTGTATGACTGAAATTGATCGATTTTCTTTATACTAAGTGTTGAAAAGAATAAATTATAAAATGTTCCCAGATCATGTTTTTACATAATGAACTCATTGACATCTGATCAATACATTTGAAAGACGCAAAAATAAATGTATTTTTGGACTTGGGAGTCTTGATCTTCACTCGAGGCGTTTCCAGATATTTAAAATGCCAAACAGTCAATATTTTATTTACAACTGAAGACAAGTAGATTCATAAAGACACTTTAGATACATTTGATCTGACGTCAAAATAATATTCAATGTGGTCGAATGACAACTTATCGAAATGCAGTAACTTAAGCAAATACAAAATATATTTGAAATCTACGGGGCGTTTGGGCCGACTCACCAGACGATCGCCAAACGACCCCAATAAAAACAGCATTCGTGACAAAACACCAGCCACCGAAGATGTCAGCGTACGGACATTATAACACGGAGCGACGAAAATAAACCAATCGGGTGTCTTGAAATCTCTTTTTCCGTTCACCGTCAATACTTTTTCTCCCAAAATACAGCGAAGAACGGGTCCAGCGTTTAAACACCTCGAGAGCAAGGAGCTCACAGAAAAGAGCGAAAGCAGCATCGACGCTTCGGGATTACATGTTTAGAAAAACCAGACGCGGTCGTAACATACTAAAAGGGCATATTTGAAAAAGAGTCAAATTATAAGTAAAAGTAACCAAAAGACAGATCTGCTCATCTGGAGTTTGAATGGGTGACTATGATAATACAGCGACTGCTTCACTACTGCATATTTATTCTTTAGCTCTTGTGGCAAAACAGTGCAAATAAACAGCTTTACATTCCTTTAGTTTTCATTTCCAGGCGATTTGTTTTCATACGTATGTATTCCATCATTCTCCAGGAAGTAACAGGTCACCTGTGTGGTTTAACGACGCAGGTGGTCAAAATCACAAGACCCTCGTGGCACGCGCGGTGTCCGATCAACACCGTGCGCAGGTACGCACATAACACTTCACTCGTTTATAACGTGGTACAATCCTCTTCACTTGAACTCGCAGCCTTACGATCCCAACGCGGCGCCGTTTGTGACTCCGCCTCCAGACGACGACCGACGACTCCTCGGCCCGTCTCCCTTCGACCGGCTCTAATCTCCCAACGTCTTGTGATTGTGGGTTAAAAATTATAACCGGTTATTTAAGTGCAAGACATTCAAGGGGGGGGGGGGAGCGTATAAGCGTATAAAACACGGGGAGGACCCCCGATGCAGGTAAACGAGAACAGGAGAGGCACTGAAGCGTTCGCTAATCTGAGCCACGCGATCGGCCTTCGCAGGCTTTCATCATTTGAGCATGCTCGAAAAAAAGTGCATATTATTATCACCGTTGAACATTTCTCGGATTAAGCGAGGGAGCCGTGTGTCGGCGCGGCACGCTCACGGACGCTGGAATCGAAGCGGCGGAGATCTTTTTTTTTTATATCGGTAACGATCGGGGAGAGAAATGATGTCGCTCCGCCAGGAAGAGTCTGTGAGCGCAGCCGAGTGTGATGGCAGTCGGTTGTGTAAGACAGAGGGACAGACAGAGAGAGAGGCAGAGAGAGAGAGAGAGACAGAGAGACAGACAGAGAGAGAGAGACAGAGAGAGGCTATAACCCAGAGTTATGCAGGTTTGGGATGGGGTAGAATTTGGACACTCGGCTCTGGGTGGAGGGGTTAAGGCATTCGGATTCGCCGCTCATCTTGAAGAAGACCTCCTGCTCCTGGAGCTTCCGTGTGAACTCCTCCTCCAGCGCCTGCAGGGGGCAGCAGACACAAACAGCTGAGTCGACCACGAGGGGATTATGTCACAGAGGCGTTCTCACTCCTCACCAGAAACTCTGAAGTCAGAGAGAAGCTGGAGGTTGAACATACCTTCTTCCTGGGTCTGAGCTTCTCTCTCCACTCCTTTATCTCTTGGCTGTGCTCCTCATCCAGCTCCTTCAGCTTTTGGGTCTCATGTTCAATCAGAAGGTGGCATTTCTCATTCTGAAAGAAGATGTGGGTCAACACACATCGCTTCAGGCTGAATGTGCAAAAACACATTTCCTCTTATTTTAATTCCTTCCTCAGACTTTTCTCTCTCTAATTGTATAGGATCAGTCCACTATGTAGGTATATAATAGTGTGCTAATAGAACGCACAAATGTGCTTCAAATGTGGTCTAAAACACCCAAAGTGTGTGTGTGTGTGTGTGTTTGTGTGTGTTTGTTGTGCGCTCACCTGAAGCTGCTGCAGCTCCCTGATGTTGGAGTCACACTGCAGCTGCAGGTCCCTCATCTGGTTCTCGTGCTTCTGGTGTTGATGGAGCCTCTCGTTTTTCTGCCTCTTGTCTTCCTGAGAAGCAAACTGGACCGAGCAGGCAGAAACACAGCTGTGACGGCGACTCCAAACCAAACAGATTTATTGAATCGCCTATCATCGCAGAAAAGTTGTGTTTTGAAAAGCTATCTGCTATTGAGCGGTGAAGGACACGGCCAGAGAGCAGCCAATTAAAAAAAAAGTACCACACTGATCGCAAAGCCACGCCCTCTTTTTACCATTTACTTATAGCTGCGGATCATTTAGTCTTTTTAAGAGTACTTCCACTTGTCCTATTGGAACAAAACTAAGTTGAAACATAATTTTGAGGACGATGTGAAATGCTTGTGAAATGGTAAAAAAGTTATAGATACACCACCGTTCAAAAGTATGGGGTCACTTAGAAATGTCCTTATTCTTCAAGGAAATACACTCTATACATGTTTATGTGGTAAATGACTATTCTATAGGTGTTTTTTAATGAAATATCTACATAGGTGTGTAGAGGCCCATTTTCAGTGTTCTATTGGTACATTGTGTTTGCTCATCGCCTTAGAAGACTAACGGATGGTTAGAAAACCCTCGTGCCATTATGTTAGCACAGCTGAAAACAGTTATGCTGATGAGAGAAGCTATACAACTGGCCTTCATTTGAGCTACAAGTTTGAAGCACTACATTTATATTTTAAATAAAAATCATTATTTCTAGCCTTGTCAATGTCTTGACTATATTTTCTATTCATTTTGCAATTCATTTGATAAATAAAAGTGTGAGTTTTCATGGAAAACACAACATTGTCTAGGTGACCCCAACTTTTGAACGGTAGTGTATTTATACGAATATCTTCGGGTCGCGCTCCGGCGCTTCTCCGTGAACGTGAAGCGGACGGTAGGAGTCGTAAAAAGGCGCCCGGCGTCCGCTACCTGCTTTATGCGCTCTCTCTCCTGCTCGGGCGTGACGGCTGCGGTGGCGGTGATGCGGAGGCTCTTCTTGAACATCGCCATGCGGGTTTTGGCCTCGCTGCGCTGGATCTTGGGCAGACGGACCCTCTCCTGAGTCTGCTTGTTCTTCATGTCCTCGATCAGCCGCTGGTTGTAGCGCTGCATCTGCTCCATCTCCTGTTGAACAAACACACACACACACACACACACACACACACACACACACACACACACACACACACGCAGGGTTCGAGTTCACGAGCGTTATATTTACAACGAGACGTTACTCTGAGTCCATTTCTCCCCCCGGCTCGTACTTTATCGTGCCTCTTCAGCAGCTGGTGCCTCTGCAGGAAGTACTGGTCTTTCAGCTGCTGCTTCAGCTGCTGGTGCTTCTCCTGCAGGTGGCGCTCCTCCAACTCCCACATGGCCGCCTCTCGAGCTACAAACACACACACACACACACACGCATAAACATCACACGAGGCCACAGACGGGACATGTACGTACACGCTTAGCTGGTGACGCGTTATGAAAGCAAGACAGACGGGAAACGAGCTGGAACAAGTCTGCGTGTCGTTCACGCCGTTCGCCCCGCTGGCCCGGCGACTTATTCTGCACGGCCTTTGGGGTTTCACGTATGTCTCTTACGCAGGGTTCTTACACATCTTGACTGATGCATTTCCAGGACTTTTCTATGGCTTTAAAATCTCGGTATAAAAATATAAAAAATTTAGAACATTTTGCGTATTGAGAGCGTACGCCGGGTTTATATTTTGAGCGTCTTTCTTTAAAAAATATATTAATTATTTTAAACTCAGTGTAAATGAACATGTGATTATAACACATTTCCATGACTTTTACAAAACTTTTATGATTTAAGTTTTTTTCATGACTTTTCCAGGCCTGGAAATGACCATTTTGAAATTCCATGACTTTTCCAGGTTTTCCATGACCGTACAAACCCTGCTTACGCCACTTTAAACTAACACGGGATGTTTTGATCTCAGTTGGTCTCTTTAGAGTTATGCTGCCACATCATTTGTCAAACCCTGATTAACACCAACGATCTGCTGATGTTGGTGCCTTCAGATGTTTCGGGAAATCAGAATCAGAAGCGTTTCTCACCGGCAAATAACCGGCGAGCTTCAAATCAACCCGTGTGAATCCCGTGATGATGGTATGTTTTCAAATGGTGTAAAAAAAGTGATGGAAAGAGGGTTCTTACACATTTTGACCAATGGATTTCCAGGACTTTTCCAGAACTTTTAAACCAAACTGAAATCTCGGTATAAAGATGAAACATTTAGAAAATGTTGTGTATCGAGAGCGTACGCTGGCTTACATTTTGAGCGTATTTTCTTAAAAAACATATTAATTATTTCAAACTCGGCATAAAATGAACACGTGACGATAACAAATTTCTATGACTTTTCCCACATTTTTATGATTCACGTTTTTTTCCATGACTTTTCCAGGCCTGGAAATGACCATTTTAAAATGTCATGACTTTCCCGGGTTTCCCATGACCGTACGCACCCTGAGTGAGTATGTGGCGTCGTCTCCTACCTCTCATCAGCTGCTGCTTGTGGTTCAGGCAGTCCTTCTCAATCGTGGTGATTTCCAGTTTGTGCTGCTGGATGATTTTCTTCAGCGCTCCGTCGAGCTCATGCTGCTGCTTCTGGAGGAACTCTTGCTCCTGAGGAGCCGGAGATGAAGAGGAGCGGTGAGAGGAAGAAGCCACGACGATCGCGCGGAGGGACAGCAAAGAGCAAGAAAGAGAGAGAGAAGAAGAAGAAGAAGAAGAAGAAGAAGAAAGAGAGAGCACGATGCAATGTCTCACGTATCGGAACTGCCTGAAACTAAACGACACGATAGAGTCATCCAGAACAACACAGAGCACGAAGATGTGACATCATCGACCGGATCGGGAGAGGAGACACTCAAGAGATCATGGATGGCAACGATCCACAATGGAGGTGAAGAGAGAAAGAAAGAGAAGTTAACAGTTCAGTAAAGATACGGATTCGCTGTTTTACGTGAGACGACATCAACATTGGCCTCCATCTATTGATTTAAATTCTTCTTTTTTACCTTTACACATAACAAACAACTCAGATGTTGTCTATGTAGCCGGTGGAGAACTGTCCGTTATAAACTGTAAATACTTCACTATCATGAGGTGTAATTGGTCATGTGCTTTAACCCTCCTGTTACCTTCACATTTACTCACATATTTACCCTCGGGGTCGATTTGACCCCAGTAATTTAAACCTCCAGAAAATGATTAGAATTTATATTGTTTCCCAATTTTAAGTGTCAGGTACTTTATGTTTGTTTGTTGACAACCTAAATAGCCCTTTAAATAGATAAAAAAGTTGATATTTCTTATATGTTTCAAACAGCCTGGGGTCAAATTGACCCCAAAGAACACCAACGTTAAACATTGAAATGGGTCAAATTGACCCTAAAGGTAACAGGAGGGTTAAACACAATAAAAAAAAAAACTACGATAGATAATAATATTATACAGCTGACTCCAAATTTGATATTGTAACCAAATAATGCTCAAAACCAGAGACTCAGTGGATCTATACTTGAACCTCGGCTGACGGGCAAACACGGATCCGGACGGAGAGGGGATCGCCGACTACAGCGCCGCTAAGACGGAGCTCCGTTCACCCCCAGAATCAACGCGGCGGCGAAATACAAATACAAATACCAGATAGAATACAGAGACTAGATGTTGGACGTTAGTGAACTGGTGGAGGAGGAATACGGAGGAGGGGAGAAAAGAGAGAACCACCGCACAAACACAGTGATGGCAACACTAAAATAAAACCACACCAACGCCCATGCTCACACGTGTCGCTCTGACAACTGAACCATCACAGACTATCCTGTCACTGCTCACATCCAAGTATGGGCCGCAGATGGATAGAAACAGGGGGGGGAGAAAGGGGGGTGGGGGTTGGGGGGGGGGTTGGGGAACTTACATCCTGCATCTGAGCGTTGAAGAGCGCGCATGAGGACAACTGAAAAGACTGAATCATAACCTGGGCCACTGCCTGTGGAGGAGAGCACACAGCGCACTCATCCCGATCAGAGACGGACAGCAGGCTCAGGATGTCACACACGCGCACACACACACGCGCACACACACACGCACACACACACACACACACACACACACGCTGAGTCTGAAGTTCCGTAAGATACGCTCCCCTCTGGTGAGTTTGAAGGCGCGCGGCGGAGTTTTCTTGCTTGACGTTAGGCGTAAGTAAATGAATTAGTCGTTAATACTCGTCTGGTCTTCTCATGCTTGAGCTTCATTCAACTTGCACCAAAAAAAAAAAGGCAAAAAAAAAATAGAAAAAGGAGTTAGGTTACGGTCCATGCTGCTGGCTCGTGTTACCGTGTCAACGAGAAGAGGGCCTTTGTCCACATGCCGGGAGTTTGATTTGTTAGAGAGTGAAGGGGCTTTCAGCAAGGAGGCCGACGGGAAACAAACGTCTGCCGTCACTCGCCTGCTCGTGAATCCACTGCGTGATGCACACTCAGAGGTCACACTCAGAGGTCACACCCGGAGGTCACACTCAGAGGTCACACTCAGAGGTCACACTCAGAGGTCACACCCAGAGGTCACACTCAGAGGTCACACTCAGAGGTCACACTCAGAGGTCACACCCAGAGGTCACACTCAGAGGTCACACCCAGAGGTCACACTCAGAGGTCACACTCAGCGCATTGAGAGCGGACACTTCTGAATCATTATCATAATTTCTGTCGGACCGATGATGACTGTCATTTCCATATGTGTAATCTCAGGAGAAAAGGTGGAGGGCTGCATTGTGGGGGGGGGTCCTAGTATGAACTCTGTATAGTACATTTGTGTTTTTTCATTAGTGCTGCAACTAACAATTACTTTCATTATAGATTATACATTTGGACGATAAATATCCAAAACCCTATGTGTGTGTTTTCCGGGACCAACAATGTATTTATTCATTTGACTATTAAAAGTGGACTAAGAAAAACAGCAAATGTCAATATTTCAGAAGGTTGGAAGCAGATCACGTATCTGAGTCATTAAACAGTGCTGCCCATCAATGTGACTCTTTCCCCATAATGCCGTAATACAACCACATATACACTTAAAATGCTGTGGTAAAACGGGTTGACGGATTTGTATCGAGCAATAACCGTAATTCTTGTGTTTGTGTTTGTGTGAATGCTTTACACGGAGGTGTTGTGTTAGAGAGAGGGAGGAAAAGGAGGAGGAGAGAGAGAGAGTGAGAGACAGCAGGTGACGGTTTACCTCCGCGGTCTTAAGGAACGACAGGTCCTCCTTTATGCGTTTCATGAGATCTCGTCTCACATGTTTGGGCGACTGTCCGACTTCCTGTTTGGCCTACAGTGTGTGTGCAGAAACTGGTTGATTACGTGAAGTCTGGCAACAGGAGAAGACACATGCACCGCCCGCTGCGAGAGGAGAGACGCTGCACCCGGCCACCCGCTGATCCAAAGTCAGCAAGCCCAATCACCTCCCTTCGAACTCGTCCAGAAGTCTTTTTTTGGGGATTAGTAGCGAGTCAGAACTGTAGGTTTGAACGGCGCGAGGGGAAACAGGAAGTTGTCGAAAGAAAAGAAAAAAATGAACTGGTAGTTGGCAGATGTTAGTCCCAAACAGCTGTTTAGTCATCACGGTGATTATTTTGACGATTAAATAAGAGGAACTGATTTGGAATCATCGGACTATGACTGCGTATCGAAATATCCTAATCACCAGATTATTTAATGTATGGATGGCCCGATGCAACACAACCGACATCCCACAGGAGACACGTGACGATAGAGCAGGACCTCCTACACTTCCGCCATTATAGGTGGCACTTTTGTCGAGGTTGCTTTTTTTCTTTTACCATGGAGGAAGCGTTCTTGTGGCATAAAGCTGCACGCCTCTCTCTTTTTTCTTTTTCTTCTTTCAGCCACTAACCTGTGTGTTCTGTTCTTTTCATTCAGTCTCATTTCTTTTGTCATGTCCTTGTTTTTCTGATTTAACAATCTGTGTTGCAGTGACAGTGGACTGTGGATACGACTTCCTTGACTACAAGTTAAAGATGATTCCATATCATTTACTCGGACGCAAGGTTGTTATAATTTCCCCAAATGAGCCCAAACACCACTCGGAGAAGTCTTGTCGGCCGTCCCACGACCAAAGCCAACCCAACACACTCATACAAAAGACATGGTTAGTTCAATGCACAACAACAGTACATCTTGAATACAGAGCACAGCATCGCAAAACACAGCAAGTAGAACATTTGAGCATTTCATTAATAGCCAATAACTTGTATTTTTAAGCAAAACAACCACAACAAAGTACATAGCTGAGAAGCAACCCCTTCAAGCCAACCTGCAATTACATCTTTAAGTACAATAAAGTATACTCCGAGCGGCTCAGACAGCGAATTGCGAGCAGCACATCCACCACCAGGCCTCGGAAATACACAAAGGCTGCCAATAAGCGCTGACGCCATAAAAAAAGCTGCAAAAAGCGAAACACAAAAACTGCAAGCCCCCGGCATTTAAGGCAGGGCGATAAGGCAGGGCTCTCAAGTTTTGAGGACAGGCAAGAATGACATATCCCCCCCCCCCCCCCCCCCCCCCCCCTGGTCACGCCCCTATTCCGCCCGCCGTATGCTCACAGCTAAGCCCAGAACGAATCTTTCGGATATCGGTTGTGGGCAGTTCCAGGATGCTTTATTTTCATTGGTTGCTGGATTAAATCCTACCCAGATACAACAGATACGTTTTTTTTTCCTGATTGGCTATCGTGTAGCCCATTTTTTGTGGGGGGATTGGCTAATAAGTGGCACCTCTAGGGGAGCGCTCGATCCCTCCATGGTGAGGGCAGCGCGGCCGGCTCAGGCACATTAAAACATTAAATAGCCTAGAGGGTTTTTTTAGCGTGAGAAATACGACGTGTGGCGGGAGTGCGTGACTAAACACCGAAATGAGTGTGACTGTCACTCTCAATGCGCGACGCTTGAGAGCCCTGATGAGGTATACAGAGGGGGAAAAAAGTATTTAGTCAGCCACCAATTGTGCAAGTTCTCCCACTTAAAAAGATGAGAGAGGCCTGTAATTTTCATCATAGGTAGACCTCGACTATGAGAGACAACATGAGAAATCGTACCCAGGAATTTAACAATTAATTCTTTAAATATCAGACAAAGTGATTTTCTGGATTTAGTTAGTTACGGTCTACCTATGATGAAAATTACAGGCCTCTCTCATCTTTTTAAGTGGGAGAACTTGCACAATTGGTGGCTGACTAAATCCTTTTTTTCCCCACTGTACATTTAAAATAGGACTAAACTTGTATTAAACAGTTCGCTAGATGGTAATCTTAAGACTCAGGATGCAACCAGAAGCCTCGGGGGGGCTGAATAATGGATACGACAACACGGAGCGGGCAGCATCGAGGAGGAAGGCCGCACACTGCTGCTGTTATTTGCACGCGTACAGTACGGGAACAGCAAGGCACACCGCTCCCTTAGGATTACTATGACACAGCCAATTACGCCCCCGGCTTGGTTGTTCCACACATGCACCAGTAAACAGCAACAGCTCGGATCTATGACATGCAAATGCTTACCGCCCCAAGCTCCCCCAGCGAGGCGCTAATCAGCCCACTAAAGGCCCTGCAAGCAGCCGTGCACCACCGTACCTCTTTCTTCCGGTTCTTCAGCATGTTCTGGAACTTGGAGAGCTCCTTGTCCTGATCCGCTTTGATGCGTTTGGCTTCGTCCCGAATCCGGCTGGTGTGATCCTGTTCCAGCCGCTCGATGGTCTGCTTCTGCTTCTTCTCCAGGTTCTCCACCTCTTGGTCGTACTGACGCTTCTTCGCCTGCACGGACAGAATCAGCGGAAACTGGCATCAGCCCGGAAGATCACAGCGTGTGTGTACGTGATCCCGTATCATAAGATAAATACACATCGACACCCGGCCTTATGTTCCTTCGGGTGGGGGAGATATATTGTAAAAGACGTGTGTGGCTGCATTTCATCTTTAAGACAGCAGGACAGAAGCAAGTTTGAGTTTTAAAAAGTTTTGAAAGTATGAATGCCAGGGTAAAGAACAGTTCAAGCCAAACTGACCCAGCATGGAAAAGTCTGATGGCTTTTATTACATATTAGAGGAGGGGTCAGATAATCAGGGGTCAGATTTGGGTTTTGAGGGAAATGCAAATATAGATGCAGGCTGGTGTATGTATACACACTTAACATACACACAGGTAAAAGATCATTAAGGGGGTGCCGGGGTTGCTTTTGCTTGTTGTTGTTTTTTATTTTTTTGGGGGGGGGGTATGTATGTGTGTATGTATGCGTGTGTATATGTGTGTGTATATGTATATATATATATATGTATGTGTATATGTGTGTATATATGTATGTATGTGTGTGTGT
This sequence comes from Liparis tanakae, assembly GCA_036178185.1. Classification (NCBI taxonomy): domain Eukaryota; kingdom Metazoa; phylum Chordata; class Actinopteri; order Perciformes; family Liparidae; genus Liparis; species Liparis tanakae. Next base: position 7,579,953 of record CM070100.1, on the reverse strand, counting down.
CTGTGTGTGGGTGTATGTGTATAACTATATATGTGTATATATGTGTGTATGTAAGCATGTGTATATGTATATATATACATATACATATATATATATATATATATATATATATATGTGTGTATATAAATATATATGTATGCATGTGTATGTGATGTGTCTGTGTATGGGTGTATGTGTATGTATATGTGTATATATATATATATATATATATATATATATATATATATATATTTTAATTTAATGTCTGACATGTTTGTACTTGTTTTATGTTTATATTACTAAACGAATAGAAAAAATATAAGTGACAAAAAAGTTTGAGTTTTAAATATTGTGATTATCGCTGCTATAAAATGCTAAATGAGTGTATACTACAGCAGGTGATGGAGGCTGACTGGTCTCCATCCTTCATGCAGGCACCAGGCGAGATGCATATCTGACGGAGGCGCTTGCTCGACCTGCACGGCTTGAGGAGAAGCAGGTTGTTTCCTAGGAGTTGGCGGAATAACACGACAACACACTGCGGCGCAGACAAAGTGACTCACGGCCGTTTCCTGTTCGAAGCGGCGGCAGATCTGCTCTCGCTGCTGCTGCAGCTTGTTGCTGAGCTGCTGCTGGGCCCGCTGCTCCTCCTTCTGCAGGAGGCGCAGCTCTCTCAACTCCTGCCGCCTAAGGAAACAACACCCACATTGTGGTGAGCAGCCTCATCTCACACCAGTAAACATCATTGGTCGTACAGCATTTCACCCAGAACATTATTTTTATCTTTGATTCTTCAATGGGATTTTATAGCTGGTTTAATCATCTCGTATCTTTTTTTCTAGTACGCCATTTAAGATTAACTACAACATTAGTGTCCTTTAAATATTTAACAGCTGCTTTGATGATCATGCTCTCTTTATTTTTGAATTAGTAGACGTGCCAACTCTGTGAATTGCTGACTAAGGACCATGAACCCGTCATTGCGTCGACTCAGACGGCATGTGTGTTAACGACGTTCAGCGCGGCGCGGCGCGTGTCTTTAAAAGGTAACGCCGAGACATTCATCACGGGAGATAACCCATCTGGCATTTGTAAAACTCTGTGGGAGTTGTGAAATGAAGGAGAGCTATTCCAGGCGGGCGGGCGTGTTAAATAGGCCGTGTCAGATATGTAGAGCAACAGTGGGGCGAGCGGGTCGGATACAGACGCACCTCAGGAACCTCATCTCTTCGCTCTTGGCGTCGCTGTCCGTCACTATCTTGGACGTCGTCACGCTGACCTCCACGCCGTCCACCATGAACTTACGCGTCTTCTTCAGAGTCTTCTTCTGACGCTTCGACTCCTGCGCATAAAAGGGGCAGGTGTTGTGGGCTCAAGTGATCAGGGAAGTGCAGATTGATACACAAGGCTTTGTACATAATCTATTGCGCACTCATACTTCCATATCTAACTTATTGTGTGGAAGTGTGGGGTTCGACCTATAAAACCTTTTTAAATTCAACAGTTGTGTTACAAAAACGTGCGATACGCATCATGAATAATGTCGGCTACTATGAGCACACAAACCATTTGTTTTACAGGTCACGTGTTATGAAATTTAATGATTTGGTTTATTATAAAATAATGCAGACAATGTACAGAGCTAAAGTGAAGTCACTGCCAGACTGTGTACAAAGTTTATCTTCAATACATGAGTGTAAATATGTTCACGGTACAAAAGGCTCAAAAAGGGATTAAAAGAAGATGTATTTCTGTTGTAGGGGTCCAATTATGGAATAATGTTGAAATGGATGTAAGAATGGTGAACTGCTTTTTGGTTTTCACGGGAATTATTTAGAAAACAATTCTTGAGAGTTATAAATGTGATTAAAAACGTGGTATAAATGTGGTAGTATATATAAATAAATAAATATATATATATATGTATATATATATATATATATATATATATATATATATTTTCTTCTTCTTTATTTTATATAAATGTTCTGATTTATTTTGCATTATAAGCATTTTTTTGCTTCCATCTATACCGTTTTAGTCTTTCTCTTTTGATTATTATATAGAATAATATTGTATTGTATTTGATTGACTGAATAAAACACACAAACAAACAACGGAGGTTGTACATATGATATTACCTGCATAGACACGGAGCCTCCTTCTTTGGTCTTCGACAGGAAGCTGGAGATGGACAGGTTGAGGTCGAGGCTGCTTCCTGAGTCGGAGTCCTTCTCCAGATCCGGCTTCATCGCAGCGGGGCTGCCAGGCTCGATCTTGCTCTCTGAATCCGTTTCACTCTCTGGTACGGAGACGGCATCTTTTGAAGCGCTCTCATCTGCACGAGGAGTTTTCTCCTCATCTTCCTTCCCGGGGACATCTTGACACGGGACCGCTCGGTCCGAGTCCCCGGAGGCGCCTTTGGATTCGTCGCTGTCGGCCTTTGTGGGTTCAGTCGGGGCCTGCTCCTCCACGTCCGCCTCGCCCATCGTCTGATTCTCCCGCTGCTCTGCCTCGTCCTCTGGCGGAGTCTCTCTATCCTCGTCCTCCAGCACAACCACGGCGGAGGACTCGGCCACGCTCGACTTTGTGTCTGTTTCTATATTCTGCGTGTGTATATCTACATCTGTGCCATTAGTAGAGTCTTCTATTCTGTCTCCTGCCAAGTGATGCTGAGGGGTCTCATCTGGCTCTTTGCTTTCCTCTTCCCCTGACATGGATTCTGGTTTCTCTCGTGTATCTTGGGATTCTTTGGATTTTTCTGTACCTGCATCATTTTCTTCCTCTTCTTTCACCTCCTCCGGCTCTTGTTCTTCTTCTATAACTTGAGTAGGAGCATCCTCTGTTTTCCCTCCTTGTGTCTCCTTCTGTTCCTCCTCAGGTTCTTGGGTTTCCACAGTAGGTTGAGGTTTTTCTGGCTGTGATGCTGCAGGAATCTCTTCAGCTTGACCATCTTCTGGTCTAGTCGGCTCTGTAGGATCTTGTGGGATTAAGTCCTTGGTGGGCTCTGTTAACCCAGAGGCCAGGTCTTCATTACTGGCATCAGACACCTCGTTGAGTTTCTCCTCACTCTTGTCCACCTCACTTGTTCCAACTCCTTCGTCAGAGAGCTTCTCGCTGATCCGGTCCTCGGCGGGCTCCGCCTCCGTCTTTTCTGTAACCGATTCCAGCGGGGAGGAAGTCGGAGGGACTTTGTCCTCCTCTGAGCTCGCCACACTTGTATCTGATGGCGCTCGCTTGTGCCCAGGAGCCGCCTGAGCAAACAGTCAGAAGAATAACAACATGTCTTGAATGAAGTTTACCCAGCCATACATCATTGAACATGTATTTTGCTGAGTACTACTATGCTTGTTATGTTGATACACCAAGAAATCTACAAACCACAGGTGTATCAGGCTCTTCCTCCTCCTCCTCCTCTTTGCTATCCTCGATCTCCTCTGTGACTTCAGCTTTCGCTTCAGCGATGAGCTCCCTGAGAGGTTTGCTGTCGGTCACACTGGTGACGAAAGGATGCTACAAAGATGGACAGGGACACAAGAAGTAAACACCTGAATCCAATATCAGAACAAGCTGAAAACGACTATTTGGGCGTGTAGAATACTCGTAGGCCGAGTAGACGTGTGATTGCGTAAGGTGAGGCAACAGCAGGGTGTGGATGGAGCTCACCTGTAGGAGCTGCAGCGTGCTCCACCTATTGTCCACATTCTTATCGAGCGCTCTCCGCAGAAAGTCGTTAAATTGCGGCGACCTTTCAAGAATAAATAAAACAGAATCAGTCGGTTGGCCAGGGAGCAAAGTGAGTGTCCCATGGTCCTGCTTTGCAAAATACCATTAATACCCTTCCTCTCCCCCGTGGCCATTCAGTTAAGCATTAACAATCCACTAAGTGTTTACACATTTAACGGTCAACGTATTCCTTATCTCCAAACCGGAAACATTCCAGCGACACCTCTCTAGCCGTCTCACCAGCGAGAGGGATGCATGAGCGTGGGCGGCTCCGACTTGGCTATTTTCAGCAGCACCCTCATGGGATTCATCTCGTGGTTCGGGGGCTCAATCTGCGCCAGCTCTATGAGGGTCACTCCGAGGGACCAGATGTCGGCCTTGTAGTCGTACGGACGGTCCTTGAACGTTTCGCACATCACCACCTCGGGCGCCATCCTGCAAAAATCAGAAGTCGGTGTGGGTTTGCAATTCGCATGGAGTCCATTGTGGACTAAGTGTGTTTTTGCATAGGTCTTCCTGATCCCGGATGGTCAATTCTCTCCGCTCTTAAAAAAGTCAATAACATAAGAATGCATGTGCATTTTCTGCCCGGGGTTTGAATGATAGGAAGCCTATTTAGTGTTTAAAGCTGAGGTCATCAAAGTGTCTAAATTGCTGAATGAGTCCTTTTCACATTCCATGGCATCGAGCCACAGGGAAGAAAAATCACGGCTGTGAGACACGCGTTGATGTAAAAGAGGCGAACGCTCTCCTGGATGACTCACCAATACGGAGTGCCGATGAAAGAATCTCTCCTCTGGAAAGTCTTGGTATTTTTAGCAGACACCCCAAAGTCAGCTGGAAGTAGAAAAGAATGAATGATTATTTGTAAACTGTATCATACATTGTGTTAAACAGTGACTCCATGGGCCATATAAAATCACACATATTACATTTATATATGAATCCCGCAGGATTATTTTGTAACCTGCTGCAACCTTTCGGATATAAACCTCATAAGTGGGATGAAAAACCGTACGCTCCCGTTCTTATCATGACTCAGGTGTTCTGTTACCTGTGAAACAGTTTCAGACTGCTTTCTCTCTTTCTCCTCCATCACTTACAGTATGCACTCCGTCTATATTTAATTTAATTTTACACTGCAGTCATTAGTATTATATTTGTGTATGCATATATGTTGTGTGTGTATATATATATATATATATATATATATATATATATATATATATATATATATATATATATATATATATATATATATACACACATATATATTTTATTTAGTATTTTATATTTTACTTTGCACAGTCATTGTATTATATTTGTTTGTGTGTGTATATATATATATATATATATATATATATATATATATATATATATATACATATACATTTTATATTTTATATTTTTTTATATACATATATACTTCATTTTCTATTTTCTATTTTACTTGTATAGATCTATATCTTTAATCCCTGTTTTTTGTATTTTATATTTTATTCTTGTGTGTTTTGTTTATTGATGCTGCTACTGTGACGAAAGATGTCCCCTTGGGGATTAATAAAGTGTATATCTATCTATCTAGAGGGAAAGAGAGCTCTATCATTAAGTCTGCTTGATCATTATTGTTTGCCATCCGCCGTGACCCTCTGCCTACAGAATATGAATCATCAGGAAGTCAACAGCTATGAGCAGCTAAATTAATACTTTTAATTCTGTAATATATTATGTGACACATTCAATGTTTCACCAACTCCAGTACATACGTGGTACATACAGTTATCTCCTTTGGGGCTCCAGAAAACAGTTGACGTCACTTTGTTTCCCAACTTTTCTGTTTACTTGACACTGCATGAATGACTCATTACAGTTTTATTGTTTGTAAACACATTCATGTGCACTATTATCCCAAAAGTCACAGAGCTCAGCTGGTTGCCACGGCACTGATGCTAAAGGGATCCATAATTGACTTTAGTAATTAGCCTTTTAAGCCGATTAGTGTTGGTCCTGCAGGAAGATTCAGAGTGGCCACCGAGGACATCTGGGATGGAAATCCACAATGAATCAGCGAATATTCTGACGCAAGTACCTTAATGTGTGTTTAGCTGGAGTCTGAGTAAACAATGCCATCATATTTAGAGACATTTTAGACCAGGGGCGTCACACTCATCTTCACCGAGGGCCACATCAGCATCATGGCCACCTCTTAAAGGGCCGGTAGTAACTGAAGCACTGCATAAATTACTCCCGAACATATTGTTAAATAACTCATTTTCATTTATGTGTAGAGATATTGTATACATTGGGACATTTCTCTAATATTATAACCTTCAAAATAAAAGCACGGGATATTAAGGTGATCGTGCGTTTTTTCAAGTCGTCAGGGGGCGCATAAAAAGGCGCGGTGGGCCGCATCCGGCCCGCGGGCCTTATGTTTGACACCTTTGTTTTAGACCATCGCAGCAGCAAAAGATGACCGTTTTCTTACCCAGCTTCACTTCTCCGCTCAAAGAGAGGAGAATGTTCCCAGCTTTCAGGTCTCGGTGGATGACTTTGTTCTCGTGGAGGTAAGACAAGGCCTCCAGCGTCTGGCGACACACCACACGGATCTGGGGCTCAGTTAGGGGCCTCTCGAGTTCTGTGGATAAACAAGCACGCAATAAATTCATCAGTGATCACAGCTATGGTTAATATAGGTTTTTTTTAATCCGCTTTTACAAACATAGACAGGCAATTTCGGATATATTCAAATGAAATGTGAAGACTGATGGTATTTAAGAGGGCAAAACTCGCCCCTGACAGCAGCCAGCATGTATGACTGGACACATCTGAGGGAAGTGCTTTGTCTGAGGGGAGACAGACTAAAGAGCAGAACCCATCAACATCAACAGTGAGGGGAATTAACTGGTATCCTCTTTGTAAACCGCATGCACGAGAAGGTGGAGAGGTGTTTCTTAACGCTTTAAAATAAGGAGAAGCAGGAGGCATCAGAAGTGGACCAACCACTCCTTGAAATCTGAGCTTCAATAATTGAACACTTTGGAATGACCTTTCCAACTGGGGAGGGAGAACAATCCCACAGAGGAGGTTTCTGCATGGGATAACAACAAAAGGAGTTGGCACTAGAGGATGGAGCAAAGAAAACACTCCATGTTCCACACGTTATTGTGTTTCCTGCAATAAATGAGGGACTTACCCAGCATGATGGCATCCACTGCACCACCGGCACAGAACTCAATCAGAATCTGAAATGGTGAAACAAATTGGAACAAGAAAGTAATATTTACTATCATTTTAACTTCTCTCATAGCACAACATGTGCTTTAAGGAGCAACTTGTGCAATCCCAGGTAGGTCAACAACACAACCTTTATAGTAGGACTGGCCGATATGGCCCAAATGTTCCATCACCATATAAGTCATTTCATATCTCGATAACAATATATAACACACACACATATATATATATATATATATATATATATATATATATATATATATATATTAGAACAATATAAATATATATATATATATATATATTAGAACAATATATATATATATATATATATATATATATATATATATATATATATATATATATATATATATATATACACACACACAGTTACACACAATATTACATGTTTTCTGGGAGATCAATAAATAGTCTATATAAAATAACGACATGTTTAAGCCTATTGTTGTAGAATCCTGGGCATTACATATTTGACAGAGGAGTATTTTCTTATTCATATTTTATTTAACTGAGTTTTATCAGACTTAAGTAGCATTTTCTTGAAATGATCAATTTAGACGACGTAATTGTGTATCAAGATATCTGGATACATGATTCCCTTTAAAGACTGTGCATTGTCATATTGAATTATTGTCTGGCCCTACTTGATAGGAAAGACATCTGAACCTCTTTTCTATGTTATTGATTACACTCTCAGACCTTCCAAGAAGGAAATCGACACTACCAAGCCATATGGAAAAACCTTTTCTTTTCCATTTCAGGACATTTTTTAAATGTTTTAATGATTGCTGGATCGAAATATCAGTAGAGTTTTTAGTCAGGGCGCCATGGGATCATCTCCTTATGGTTTCTATACGATACACATCACAGTTTCTATGCAAAAGGTGCGTCGGTCAGACAATTTCTACAAAATAGAGTCTTATCCTTGCAGATTGCATCATACATTCTGATGAAAATTGATTTCCTCAAATGCCTAAGAGAAATATGGATTAATCTGCTCACGCGGCACATTTGTAGTAAACTCTGTGAACCCGCGGTGCATTAGATGAACACAACACCGTTCCCTCAGACTGTTATAGAGATCTAAAACGGCCAGCTCCTGATCTCACTTTTATAAACAGATGAAATGTAACCGACAACCACTTCATATTTATTGGCACTTGCCAGTTGATTGACAGCTCTTGGTATCAGAGGAGAGAAAAAAAATCAATAAAAAACTACAACCGAGTAACGCCTTCTATTTCGGGACTCAAACAAAGAGGAGAAACCAAGTGGTTGTTCCTGTTCTGCGAAACAATGATTGTCCCAAGGAAACCTCGCTTGTATTTAACATTGATTCTGTTGATCTTAATCATAGGTTAAATTGAACACCATGCATCTAAAAATAAATCCACTTTTTTAATTGTTTTTTTTATGGTGAACATTAACACCCGACATGATGTGCAGAGCAGAAGCAGGTACACATTTGTCATGCTGCTGCTTATAGTCGGAGGCCGGAAGAACAACCTGCATGCCGCTCTGAATTATTCAGGCACTTTCTCCAGCCACCCAAACCACTCCATTATCTTCCACTAGATGTGGCCGGTCCACACGGGACGGTCACAGGACACCGCCGGCCACGACCTAATTGCTCTGGGGCCTCTCACCGCACACACAGAGCGAGAGCGACTGACCACGTATTAAAAGCTTTCTACTCCGACTCTCGCAGTGAAATAGCCCGATGAGGAAGTAGACGCAGAAAAAAAGAAGGTGTTTTCAGAATTATACTCGTTTGTCTCTTAAACAATATTCACCGTTTAACCCTCCTGTTACCTTTGGGGTCTCCATTCAATGTTTAACGTCTCTAAAAAAATGATTGACATTTATTTTTTTTTTTGCTTCATATTTCATGACTTTTCCTAATTTATTGGGGGCAACTGGGAACACCTAAAATACACATGATGATATGTTTTCACAGTCCTGAACACAACTTGTACCCATCGGTGTTCTTTGGGGTCAATTTGACCCCAGGCTGTTTTTCACTGCGTAAAACATGTAAGAAATATCAACTTTTTTATTTATTTAAATGACTATTTAGGTAGTCAATAAACAAACATAAAGTACCTGACACTTAAACTTGGGAAACAATATTCATTCTAATCATTTTCTGGAGGTTTTAATTGCTGGGGTCAAATTGGCCCCACGGGTAAAATATGTGAGTACATTTGAAGGTAACAGGAGGGTTAATTTGCAGCAGGTAAGAACAAGGTCACGATGAGGGACACGCCTGTGACGGTTTCAAACGATCCGTTTTTAAACTCTCCGAATGTAGAAAACGATGCACTGCCATCATCCCTCGATCGCATGACAGAAGAATCCTTTGAGAAGCGGCGTGACGAAATAGCGCCTTGTGATGAATTTGTGTGTCTCCGTGCGTGACTGGTTCACAGCCTCTGTGTCTCCCTGGCCTCAAATCAACAGCAACAAAAAAAAGAAAGTGTTACTCACCCACAGCTTGCCTTCGAAATAGAAAGCGTCCAGCAGTTTGACGATGTGATGATGGTCGCAGGAGGCCAGAATCTCGATCTCGACCATGTAATCTTCCAGTTCATCCTCGGTCTTGGTGTCGATCACCTTGGCAGCGGCGAGGGTCCCGTCCTGCTTGTTCTGAGCCTGAATGCAACATTGACGACAAAGGCTTGTATTAAGGGAGCACGCTGTTCGACGCGTGGTTTCTGATCACGCCGGCTGACACAACGACCAGCGTGGCTGTGCTGGAGATGGAGAAACATCCACCCATCAACGCTAGCAGTTTCCTTTAGAACAACAGCTGTTTGGAGCGGGAGCTCTGTATGGCTTGTGTAGCACCTAGAGGGTCATAGCTCTATAAATACATGTCATAACTAGAACGGGCTCTCGGTAGAGCGCATACCTTCGCACATCACGAGATTGGGCATTGAATTATGAAAATGTTGGCATTAGTTGCAGCCAATTGGATAACAATGTATGGTAAAAATAAGATGTTGACCTTTTCATGACCATGACATTGACCTGATCAATCCCAGGTCCCTGGATAATAACAAATCATCTCACCAAATTTCATGCGATTCCGTTTAATAGTTTTTGAGTTATGCGAGTAACACGCATACAAATAAATACATAAATAAATAAATACACGGCGATCAAAAAATAACCTTCCGCATTTTTTATGCGAAGGTATAAGAGAATGATTAAAGCTTGTCTACGTTGGTAACACATGCCTTCACATCTCCCCTCCTGGTTTGGCTGCACTAGAGGGACTAATAGGATAAGGATACATGACCCCACACCCATGAAACAAGGAGATGAGCGGTCATCGTGAAGCCCGGCTCCGGGCTTAATGATCATGGAAACAGACACAATCGTGGAGAATTGAGGAAAAAGAAAAAGGAAGGGAGTACTACGACCAGCTGCTGCCGAGTGTGTGTCACACACACTATATTTACAGTTCTGAGCCGACGCGCCCCGTCTCTTTCCCTTTGTACTGGCCGACGCCTGTCTACCACAGATCATCACTAACACATATGCACAATATTAACTTTGGATGAAGAGGCTTTCAAAAGTTACTCAAATAAAGTCTGGGGCCTTTATAATAATAATAATAATAAATAATAATCATTTATTTCATATGTAGCGCTTCTCAAGACACCCGAAGTCGCGTTATACTAACGAGGGATTACATTTGTTTCTTTTTATAATAGCAAATGAAACAATCTTTCACTTTTTTCAAAATGATTTCTTCAGACTATCAAATAGTAAGTACAGGGTTCTTACACATTTTAACCGATGGATTTCCATGACTTTTCCATGACTTTAAACTAAATGTCCATGACCAAACTGAAATCATCTGACTGATGTGACTAACAGGCTTTGACAAAGGGACAATACAAGGAGTTCTTCAGAACAAATGGCACTCCTTTACACTCATTAAAAGGCACAATTGAATCTATGTTTACTTGCTTAATGTGCATAAGCGTGCTGGACTCTTTTCTCTTTCACTCCCCAAAACTGCTGATTCACACATTGTTGGCTACGTGTGTCACCCCGCCCAAATGAGCCAGCCACCGAAATAACTGGTGAAATACGTTGTCTGTGTTTAGTAATGTGACCTGATACGGGCAAGGCCTTCCCGCTGTGTGTGTGTGTGTGGGGGGGGGGGGGAAGTGAACAGGCAATCAATACCTTGGGATGGGAATGTGTGTAAAACGTAAGGTATAGGAGACATGATAGAATATACTGGCTGTCATCACGTTTAGTTAATCAGCTAATACGACTTGCAAACGAAGATCGTCTGGATCCATTAGCTACATTCATTGATTGCAGTAGTTTCAGGAAGGAACAATATAAGTCACATGCGGGGAGAGAGACAGAGACAGAGAGAGAGAGAGAGATTTAAGAGGGTTACAGCAGTAAGAGTCCTGAATTGATGAAGATGTAGAGCTTTAATTGCAACAAATTACCACTAAACTACCTACATTTGTCATATATAGGTATTTGTGTCAGATTTGTATTATGGGCTTCAATCGTTTTTTGAAGGTTGTTTTAAAGGAAGTGTGTTAAAATTGTTTTTTTAAAAGAATAGCAAAACCAGAAAATGTTTAACCTCCACAAATATACAGGTATATGAGTATATCTGAATGTCTCCCTAGTTGTTGAACTTTTCAAAGTGTTCTAGGCCCAATGCAAGCTCACACACAGAGAGGTGCGTCAACTGAGATTACAGGTGGTGCTTGCTCTGTAATCCAAACACAGCAATCTACAGCCTCAGAAATGAACCTCTCTCTGGCACTCTCAACAACTGCATTGTGTTGGGAGATCTGTCGTGACATAGTAAGTACTATACTGTATTTGTGATGCGGATATGGAGCCCACCTCATGTGTGGACAGTACCCTGCATGGACACACCTGTGGAGCCATTCCCAGCATGTTCACATCCACACCTGCCTCATAAACAAAGTGCATTTGACTTTTCAAAAAGGCACCTGCTCTCTGATGTCTATTTACTTACTTTCTGTTACTATTCATCGGTGTCCTCTGATTTCTCTGAGCAACCTGAGACAATACCTGTTGACATGTGTGTGGCCGTGTTTATTCTGCGGTGAACCACACCTTCGACAGTTTGACTGAGGCCAAGTGCAAGTCAATGACACGGCAAAGTCACCTTTACAAGGCCTGCGTTAAACTTCCATGAAAACATTAACATAACGCTACTTTTTAGGTGTCACTACAACACATCCTTTAAAAACGTCACGTTCATTTACGTCTCATCAAAAGGAAGAAAGTAGTTACACGAGTCCCAGCGTCCCCTTGACACGCTCCGTTACCGAGGGGTCTGCTGGTCCAGATGATGCGTTCAAGAACTCATGACCCGCATGCGGAGATGTGAAACGCGGCGGAAGCGAACGTCTCCAGACGTGGGTTAGAAACCCCCCGGAGGCGGATGTAACACGTTAGCTAACTTAAACGTTACCTTGTACACTTTCCCAAACGCTCCGTCTCCCAGCTCCCCGATGATGTCCCATATTTCCTCCGGGTTAACGTCCCTGTGCACGTGCTCGTACTGCTTTTTCTTCTTATCGGGTCCCAACTTGAACATCTTCCGAAAATTGAAGAACGACATTTTTTCGGGTGCGCAGTAGATGCGACGGCGGCGGCGTCTTCGGTTATTCGTGCCCAAAATACACAGCGGTTCCCCTCCCGGACGAGGAGCTCAGACGACCGTTGGAAATCACAGCATGCAGGCGTCAAAAAGAAGGCGGACAATTCGCCGTGGTGGCCATTCAGCTTAGATAATAATTAAAACTTCACCCGAAGACTGTTATTCAGTCACATCGTAGCTAGCTGCGTTCACATGACGCTGGTCGAGGGGATGAGGGACACACAGAAGGAGTTTGACGTTACGGCCAGGCTCGCATTTCCGTTTATAAAATAATCGTACTCGAAGCGGCAGTTTTCGTTGTTTGACGGTCGTGAATAAAAACCTGAGAGTCAAATGATCCCATACTTCGGTCGGCTGACCAGACATAAGTTAGCGGATCGTCATCAAGCTGGCCAACGTAACCTACACTTGAATAGATTTCCGTTAAAAACAAGTACACAATAAAAGCACTATTAACGAGCTGTAAGCGACACTTAAACAGAAGTACCGATCTAGTCCTGCAACACACACAGATGTGATATACACGTTACTTGTTTTCATGCTATACTGTGAGTATTAAAAACAATTGTATTGTATTGTAAGTGTATTTATTTTAATGTATTATTATTATTATTATTATTATTATATTTAGTATGCCATTTTAAGGGTTATTCATTTTATATTTAATTTTAAGTGTATTTATTTCCTTTTTATTTCATTGACAGTGTTTTTATTTCATGTTTTATTTGAATGTGATTGTTTTTATTATATTTTATTGTCAGTGGGGAAGACGCCCAAATAGATGCTTTTACTTTGGAAGTGGGGTGCAGACACTTCCGCTGTCAGTCGGTGTGTTTCCCGTCAGCTTGATGCCATTAGTTAGTTAGTTAGCTGTATCTGCTTCCTGGATCTCCTCGGCAGGACCGTGGGCAGGACGCGCTGAGCGAACTCCGCCAGCCCCTCGGCTCCACCACGCATGCCGGTTGTGTTCCTGTCGCCATCAAGAGGAAATACAAGTGGTTTCGTTCGGCCTCGGCCCACATTATGCTATAAGGAGTCAGATAATGGGGATTAACGTAACCGATCAGTGCAGCGAATTCACAGAACTCAAGCATAGTTCCGTTTAGTTGGCCTCTTATTTTATCAACTTTCAGTAAACAGTCAGTCGCCATATCAACACAAACAGAGACTGACTTACGGTACTAAGGCTTCCTGTGACAAATCAAATCACAAAACGCTTTTGAAAAAAATGCACTCACTAATGTGCATATGTCTCTCAGTTAAATGAGTAAATAACTAGACACTGACTACACATTACGTTATAGGGCGAAAGCAGTTTTAAGATGCTTTAAAATTAGTTCCGCAGTACAGTAGAAGTACACATTATGTTTACAAAGAGCAAACGTGTCATTATCAAACTGTAGCACCAGTAGTACACGTAATAGCGTGGAGGGAGGGCGAGTGCAATCCCTGGCAGCGGCGAGTCCGCGGCGCGCGTGTGGCAGGCGTCAGGACAGCGGCGACTCCGCGGCGAGTCAGCGGCGTGTTATCGACGAGTCAGCGGCGTGTTATCGGCGAGTCAGCGGCGTCTTATCGGCGAGTCAGCGGCGTGTTATCGGCGAGTCAGCGGCGTCTTATCGGCGAGTCAGCGGCGTGTTATCGACGAGTCAGCGGCGTGTTATCGGCGAGTCAGCGGCGTGTTATCGGCGAGTCAGCGGCGTGTTATCGGCGAGTCAGCGGCGTGTTATCGGCGAGTCAGCGGCGTGTTATCGGCGAGTCAGCGGCAGGCGCCGCTCAAGTGCCGACCCTCGTCGAGAAGCTGACAAGCTGAGTGGGTGGAGCACAATTTCCAACAGGTCATCTGCCGTAAATCAGTTTTATGATCATTGAATGGAGGAGCTGCGGTTTCTTTTCTTTTGTCAATCCTAAGTGTACAAATAAATAAATAAATAGATAGATAGATCGATAATGTGTGTTTTTTTGGAGACTTAATACTTACAATAGGCAATAAGTTAAGATGTCTATCTATCTATCTATCTATCTATCTATCTATCTATCTATCTATCTATCTATCTATCTATCTATATGGGTGGGTGTATGATAAGGAATAAATCAGTCCAACACGTTCTGGGTTTTCCTCATAACTGAGACAAGCCAAGAACAACCTCTCCTCGTCTTTCTCCCTTCCTCCCTCCTCTCTCCTCCCTCCTCTCTCCTCTGTCCTCTGTCCTCTGTCCTCTGTCCTCTGTCCTCTGTCCTCTGTCCTCTCTCATATCTCCTCTCTCCTATCTCCTCTCTCCTCTCTCCTCTGTCCTCTGTCCTCTGTCCTCTCTCATATCTCCTCTCTCCTCTTTCCTCTCTTCTCTCTCCTCTCTCCTCTGTCCTATGTCCTCTCTCCTCTTTCCTCTATCATCTCTCCTTTCTCCTCTCTCCTCTGTCATATGTCCTCTCTCCTCTCTCCTCTCTCAAACCTATAACATCCAGCCGCTTGAACAGCGCCCCCTTGTGGCCATATTAGCGAACTGTAGATACTTTGTAAACACACGATGATAAACAGCATTATACAACGTTATCATACTTAACTTAAGCTTACCCATGTGCAATTACATTTAAATCACACACGTGCACTCTTACTAATAATATATTCTGCTTTACAGTTCACTATATTAATATGTGAGGCACATGTTAGTGTTGCAGCTGGTCAAGTAACCCATCATTTTGAAACGAACGATCATACATTTAAACTAATCATTGAATGTGTCAAATCTGAACCTAGAAAAGAAAACAAAAGCGATCAAATACATATAGGCTTCGTGGAGTAAAACGTACACTATTCCCCTTTGTAATGTAGTGGAGTAGAAGTAGAAGGAGGCATGAAATACTCAAGCACAAATACAAGTACTTTTAAACTGTGTGTGTACTTGAGATAATGTACATTTATCTCCATGTTTGCAGAGTGCAAATCATTGGAATAAATCATAATACATGAAATAAAAAACACTGCTTTAGGCAGAGAGACAGTATTGTGTGTGTTGCGCAGCGCCCCCGTGTAGCGGAGTTAGGTACACGTCCCTCTCCTCTTCTCGTGGATTTATGCCCCTGCCTCCAGCTGCAGGACGCAAAGTCGTTTGCCATATGCCGACGGAAATCCTCCCGTCACCTTGTAAATAACACACAATGGACATGTGTTACTTGATTTGCCAGCTAAGCAGACACATTTTATGTTTCCATGTAGCCGAAAAGCTATAAATCAAACTCGTTTTTATTTTATATCGCCTGAAGCGGCGAAACATTTGGAGGCGGCAATTCAATTGTCTTTCCAAAGAGAGTAAAAGTACAACAACAACACAATATATAGGCTGTATATTTGTTTTAACAACAAATTCTAAATAGTTTTCATTTGTTGCACAATGGGACACTTAAGCAACAAGAAACACCGTCTTCAAAGGGTCCTGTTGTGTCCAGCGCACGGAGGCGGGTCCGCCCCGGACTGCCCTCCGGTCCGGCCCCCCTTTGAGGGAGGGGGCGGAGGACGGAACTCCAGTTCTGTTGCGTTGTCATGATTCTCCAGGAGTTCAGAAGCTCCCGAGACAGTCCGGGACTCTCTTGTTTCATGCATGCAACCACCGTCTCCTCCTCCTTCTAACTTTGCAGTCAATTCCTTCACGTGTGTGTGTGTGTGTGTGTGTGTGTGCTTTTTATTTTATTTTTGTGAAGCTCATCATCTTTTCCATGGGCGAGCATCTTCTTTTATAGCTTTTCTCTTGGTGCAAAACTTCCCCCCACACTTTTTTTTTCGTTGGGTCTGTCAAGATGCAGCTCCGAAACGTCCTGGACGTAAACGTCGTGGACGTGCAGAAGAGAAGGAACCCGTCCAAACACTACGTGAGTTGCCCCTTCTTTCCGCCCGTGTCCTTCCACAGGGGAGCAGCCGTCCAGAGGTGTCCAGAGGATAACAGCCTCGTGACTTCGCGTCCACCGGGAGGACGTTTCAATAAAACGTAGCTGCGTGACAGGTCAACACTTCAACTTGTATGAGGCTCTGGATTATTTTGCTTTACTGACACGAGGCGTGCGAAGCTACGGACGTCATGGTCAGCCTCGGCTGTGTGTGTGGCGTGTGTGTGTGTGTGTGTGTGTGTGTGTGTGTGTGTTGTAGTCTACATTAGCATGCTAACAGCACTTGAACAGTTAGCATGGTCACTGAGCATGTTAGCATCCTGACATGAGCCCACCGAGCTGTGGACTTGTACAAGTACACAAGTATTCACATGTACTTGTCCCCGTTGTAGTCGCACGTGACGTCAGAGTGAGGCAAAAAAAAAAGTTTCTGTATTAAAAGGAAGAGAAAATTGTTATTTCACTTTAATCTGGACAGTCTTGTTCACTGTCGGTGAAACAAACTTGAAAACCTCATCATATAGTGAGGATACATTATACTACCTTATATAGTGAGGATACATTGTAATACCTTATTATATAGTGATGATACATTGTAATACTTTATATAGTGAGGATACATTGTTATACCTCGTATAGTGAGGATACATTATAATATCTCATATAGTGAGGATACATTGTTTCACCTAATTATCTAGTGAGGATACATTGCAATACCTCATATAGAGAGGCTAAATTGTAATATATCATATCCTGAGGATACATTGTTATACCTTATTATATAGTGAGGATACATTTTAAAAGGTATTCTCTAGTGAGGATACATTTGAACAATGTAGGAGTTAATGAGGATACCTTTTAATACCTCCTCATATAATAAGGTAGTAAGGATACATATTAATACCTTTTCATATAGTGAGGTAGTATAGATACATTTTAATACCTCATATAGTGAGGATATATTTTAATAATGTATCATATACTCTGGGGATACATTTTAATACATCAGCATATAGTCTGGAGATAGAGTTTAATAACGCATCATATCGTGAGGATTTCAAAATGACTAAAACAGAGCTCCTCACAGTCTCAGAGAGAATATATTCTAATCAAAACCTCTTTTCTCACCTAACACACACACACACACACACACACTCAGACAATAATAATGTTGTCAAAATGACACCACAGTAGAACAGACTCAAGGAACAGGCTTATGAAACAGGCTTATGGAACAGGTTTATGGAACAGGCTCATGGAACAGGCTTATGGAACAGGCTTATGGAACAGGTTTATGGAACAGGCTAATGGAACAGGATTATGGAACAGGCTCATGGAACAGACTCAAGGAACAGACTCATGGAACAGGCTCATGGAACAGGCTCATGGAACAGACTCAAGGAACAGGTAACATGTTCCCGGAACAGACTCACGGAACAGGAAGAGTATCTGCTTCAGGGTGAGATTGTAGAAGGAATCTTTAAAGTCCCACTGAAGGACGTCATTGGATTCCCGATGCTCCACTTTGAGGAGTTTGTTAAATCTCCCTTCAAACCAGCGTCCATCGTTCATACAATGAAGATCCTTCGAATCCGCACACCATTTGCTAATCTCTCTTCCGCCCATGTTTTGCGTAGAACCTCTTGGCGGCGGTAGTTGGAAGGGGAGGTTTTAATGACATCTGCAGATTCATTAGCCCCGACACATTTGTCAGGAATGTCCAATAGCGAGGGGAAATGGCGACAGTGATGATAGTAGAGGAAGTGTTGAGAGGTTTAACGAGTCAATTTGCTGAAGTTTGAGCTGTTGGCAACGCTCAGATATCTTTGACAAGCTGGAGTATATGATGTTGTTTTTAGTGGGTGTCTTGGTTTGACCGCCATCCCTTTTCAAAAAAAATTGATATATGATTTTTTATTTATTAAAATATTTATAGATAAACAGCCACAAGTAAAGTTCCCACCAGCGAGACACTCCCTGCATTGGCTTGGGTCTTTCTTGATTCACTGCAATGAAAATTATTTAAAAAAGTTTCCCATCAACCCATTTTAATTAGACATTTTTTTTATTATTTTGAAGATTAATCAATTGTCATGGTTAAAAGGGATAGTGCTTTTAAAAAAGTAGACCCTATTATGGGCGTCTCTTGTGTGATGTTATATTTTAATTCAACATTTATATAAATGATCTGACAAAGTGGGTGAAAATGCACCATTTGTCCCCATGTTTCTTTATTGATTCACAGTGTAATTTATTAATTTAATTAGTTAATCATATATTTTGTTCTTACTCACCATGTGTTCGAGAGGCCAACGGAGGAGGGCGCCAACCATTCCCTCTATGTATACATTACTGTGCTGCTGTGGGCATGTGACGTTATGTTAATCCAAGTTACCCTAAACGTTGAGTAGAGTTATTTATTTAGTAAACTGTTTTGTTACACATATAGCAGAGATACTTAGGAAAATAAACACCCTCGGTCAAAGTATCTCATGTCTGCCTTATGCCACTTTCCACGCCACTCCGGTCAGGCTTCACCACAAATCAATTATTATTCAGACATCTTGCCCCCTGCGTGTCGGCTGCATGTCTGCTGCATGTCTGCTGCATGACAAGGACATTAAAAGACACGAAAATACAAAAACATGTTGAGAATAATGCATTTGTAAACATTTAACAAACAGAATGTTCTGGAACGTTCCTAAGGTGACTCCTTTCTGAATCTGCCTGTACGCTTTAATTATTCACCTGCAACACAATAATTCTTCTGCTTCCCATCCCTTTTTTATAGTTTTTATTTTAGTGATGTATGATAATTAATAATAATAATAATAACCTTAATGAATAGAGATATTTCTATATTTATGTGCGCAATAATGTCACTGCAGAAAATATCGTAGAACATTTAAGATGCAAAACAAATTGTAGTCCTGTGACTTCACTGTGGACACCTGAAATGTTATTTTTAATAGGAATAATCAAATTACAGATATCTGCAATATATGTTCGCTCTACACATTAAATGTTAGAATACTGATTTAAAGATATGTTGGTTAGTTTTGATGAGTATAGTCACAGTTGTAGATATAATATCAAATACAGTAAAATGTAATTACAGTGAGGTGTGTGGTTTGATTTCATGTTTAAATGGCTAGCTTTACACACACACACACACACACACACACACACACACACACACACACACACACACACATTCACAAGGTGTTGTCACAGCTGGTTAGTGGCTACATCATGTTTTGATTGACATAAACACTCAGCACATAATTAAAACAACTTTAATTGAACAATAATGACCTTAACATATTCCCAGATCAGTGTGAGCGTATGGTGAGTATGCCGGTTAATGGGGTAGTTATTTAAACATACCTAACGTGAAGGAGTATCTAACATTACTACATTGAATAAGTTAAACTTGCTGTTCAGGAAATACATCAAATTAATTCCTCAAGGCTTTCATTAGTGGGATTGCAAATATATCCTCCTAAGGGACACTCCCAGAGGGCACTGACTATAGAGCACAGACCTTCCCTTGGGATGGAAGCTGGAAGTAAGGGTTGACCGGGAAGTCCCCTTGAGGGAAGAAGAAAATAAAATCTCATTATCGATGAGCTAAGCCGCTGGAAATGCTTATCCGGTTCGAGAGGGGAAAGAAGCAACCCCTTTGTCTTTTGTCCCCGCGGCCAACTTCCTTCCAGTGTCACAACCCGGGTTGTGACACTGGAAACAGGGAGATAAACAAGCTGCTAAACAAGAAGCAATTTATTTTTAACCACATAAGCCCCCTTTAGAAAGTGCGATATCAGTTATCAGTCGTGAAGTGCATGTATGGATGAGAGGCGGAGTGCACGAAGAAACAAAAACACAAGTCGACGCATCCGCCTCACGCGAGCGACACAAAGGATCTCCTCCTCCTCTCAGAGAGCGGCTGCCTGAGGACGAAGGCCACAACACCTGAGGTGTGGCTCATCCAGGTGACGACATTCCACTCAGCACCTGCAACAGAGAACCAAAACAACAGGGACACCGCGGGTATGGGAGGAGGAGGGTTGTCACACCAGGCATTCGCCAGAGAGGACATGGCAACCGATCCTTGTTCACTAACACGGCCAGAAGATTCGGATTAGCAGGCGGCACCTCGAATGGCCGCCTCTGCTATCCACGTATGAATGTTGACATCTCGGCTAGTTTAAAGAGCTGTGAGCGATCGAAAGACTAGACTACGGTACATAAACTAGTTGTAAGGGTCTGTTCTATGTGTACTCTGTCTCCTAGGTGTCTACTGTGTCTTCTCTGTCTCTCCTGTCTCCTTGATTGGTTAATTCCCTGCGCCTGCCCTCAGCCACTCTTGTCTCGTTAGTGTCTGATGTCGTACACCTGTGTTTCCCCCCTATATATTGTGTCAGTCTTTCCATGTCTCCTGTCAGATTGTTGTCTATGGTTGTGTCTTTTTTCCGGCGTCCTGTCTTTCCTGTGTTACCCTGATCCTGCCTGCCTGCCCTGAACCCCGAGTTCTTGCCTGCCCATTTTTGAACTTTGTTGTTTTTGTTTGTAATCTGTTTTTGCCTCATTAAAGAGCGCCTTTTGTTATTTACGTTTCGTTCTCAGGACATGAGAACGTAACCGTGACACTAGCCGTGTGTAAATTCGCTGCCGTTAACGCAACCGCCTAATCTTTCGCAGAGTCAGCTGTAGAGAGAGATTTGGCTTTTTACCTTCGCATTGAAAATGCGAAAGGTTATGTTTTGATCGCTGTGTATTTATTTATTTGTATGAGTGTTCTCGCATAATTTAAAAAGTATTAAACCGAATCGCGTGAAAATTGGTGTGATGATTGGTTATTATCCGGGGACCATTTCATTTGATTTTGGGATCGATCGGATCAAAGGTCAAGGTCATGAAAAGGTCAACATCTTCTTTTTACCATAAAGTTTTATCCAACTGGCATGCATCTAATTCCAAAATGTTCATAATTCAATACCCAATCTTGTGATATAATAATAATGTATACGTTATTGATCCCACTTATGGGGATATTCGTGTCTGCATTTGACCCATCCTTCATTATGAAGGCGCAGTGGGCTGCAGTGAAGCACCGCGCCTAGGGAGCATCTGGGGGGGTTTAGTGTCTTGCTCAATGACACTTCGGGCTGCATCTAATGGGGCGAGCGGGGATTGAACCTGCTACCTTGCGGTCATGGGACGACCACTCTCCCCACTGAGCTAAACCACCCCCGATACTTGCCCCCGATATGCGAAGGTATGCGCCCTACCGAGTGCCCGTTCTAGTTTAAGAAATAGTTACCGAGGTCCAGACTGCTTATTAAATACAGACTTTAATATTTAGAGGAAAATTGCAACCAGTTGTCAACGTTTATCCATTTGCTGTTACTTGAGTTAAATCTGAAGTTCAGAATGTAATAATCCTCCATGAAAGCACATTAGTCTCATGACAGGGTTCGTACGGTCATGGAAAACCTGGAAAAGTCATGGAATTTTAAAATGGTAATTTCCAGGCCTGGAAAAGTCATGGAAAAAACTTAAATCATAAAAGTTTGGGAAAAGTCATGGAAATGTTTTATAATCACATGTTCATTTACGCCGAGTTTGAAATAATTAATATGTTTTTAAAGAAAGACGCTCAAAATATAAGCCGGCGTACTCTCTCAATACGCAACATTTTCAAAAATGTTCATGTTTATACCGAGATTTCAGTTTGGTCATGGAAATTTGGTTTAAAGTCCTGGAAATCCATTGGTCAAAATGTGTAAGACCCCTGCATGAGATACCAGTATTATTGGTTGCAAACATCACAATCCATTCCTTCCAGTGTTCATGGTTTGTGTGAGGTGTACCTCTCTTTGAGCCAGGCTGTTGACTACATTTGGTGTGTTTGGCCATGCTGTCTGCATTTAATTAGTGAGTTTCTGGAGAACTCATTCTGCCTAGCTGCACACTCTTTCCGTCATGAACCGGTCGCACACAGAAAACTTCATTTCAAACCTGCAACTGATGTCCTTGTAGATTGCCACCATATGTGTACGTGCTGCTTTTGTAAATGCTCTGTGCCAATGCGCTTGGATGGAAACGCGGTGTGTGCAGCCGTGTGTTTCCGAACATCAGGGCAGAGGTCAGAGGGCACCACTGTTTGTGGGCACTTTGTTGTCAAGGAAAATAAATTAAACAATGAGGAGAGATTCTGGGAACAGTGAAAAGTTCTCTTCATGACTAATGTCAGCCGAGTAATTTCAGCTTATTCTTCCCTGTCTTTAGGGTTGTAACAGTGTTAGATTCTTCATGTAAGATATAACGGTTTCACAATCTAATGATATTACATTGTTATTATGATTAGTTACAATGGTCCTTACAGGATTGAGAACATAACATCTTCCATAACTGAATTGTGTTAATTTACATACAAGCATGTTAAATTAACAACTAAATGAAAATAATGTCCTTTGATTATTAGTGATTAACATATTCTGGATATTGCATAACAGCGAAGCTCGACTGCTCCTGCCTGTACCTTCAACTCACACACACACACACACACACACACTCACTTATATCAGTTATCTTTAATATGCCAGGTTATACTGCAATGCCAGTTTACCGTTGCTGGTTGTTTTTCCTACTGATAGATATAGGTGCTGGAAGTTATTGACATAATTTCTCTCCTCAGAGAGGTGACATAATGGTCTTGAATGTAACCACGGCATGAATGTACAGATCGGTTACATTTTCCAAATAGTCTGTTTTGCAAAAGTCAAACAATTTGTACACAAAACTCACGTGGCGTAAATGTCGTTCAATCCATTATACTCAAGAACCAGTGTAATTCATGATGAATGGTGTAAATTAAATAGCACTTCATACTTCTATTAGCCCTCTCATTAACCACTGATGTCTTTCAGTCGCAAACAGATGTACTTAATGCGTTTATTTAAGTTAAGCCAGGAAGGAATGCACTTTGTGCCATTAGGGCGAGGCACGCTAAAGTGGTGTCATGGTGTCTTTGACAAAGAGGCATGGCTCCTAATGGGCCTCTTTTGTTTGTGCTTTTCTCCCCAGGTTTACCTCATCAACGTCTCTTACTCAGACTCCACTTCCCATGTCATCTACAGGAGGTACAGCAAATTCTTTGACCTGCAGGTATGTTGTACTGGTACATGAACTGAATACTCCTACTGTAATATACAAGCAGCATTCATCTAAAACCAGATGCATTGTTTATTAAAAAGGGCCTGGATATGTCCTCGTATTAAACTCTCCGAGGGACATTTTACCTTTTAGTTACATCTTTCTGTTCAGCTGTTAGAAGGCAGTATGCTTTGTCTCATTCAAAATGATTCTTTGTCTCATTTAAAACTGTTTTGTCTCATTTAAGACAATGCTTTGTCTCATTTGAGACAATGTTTTGTCTCATTTGAGACTGCTTTGTCTCATTAAGACAATGTTTTGTCTCATTTGAGACTGCTTTGTCTCATTTAAGACGATGCTTTGTCTCATTTAAGACTGTTTTGTTTCATTTAAGACAATGCTTTGTCTCAATTAAGACTTCTTTGTCTCATTTAAGACTGTTTTGTCTCATTTAAGACTTTTTTGTCTCATTTAAGACGATGCTTTGTCTCATTTAGGACTATTGAAGCCGGCTTGGAAAAATGTAAATGCGGGGAAATCCAGTCAGCAGATGCAGGAAGAAAACCTGACCTCAGTCAGAATACAGCATGGGGCAAAGCTAGGCCTCAGGATCTTTTAGGGATCCAGTTGCCTGCAGGGACATTTTCACATTTCCTAAAAGCGACATTCTAACCACACAGGGCTGAATTGTCTACACACCATTTGTGTGTCAGAAAGATCTACATGTAAGTAGCTCAAGCAACAGTGTGAAGGGTGTACACCTAAATCACTGCAAACCGTATCGAGCATTTCTTGCCGTTGTCAAAGAATCCCTGGCTCTTGTCTGATAGCTCTGTCGGCCGCTCGCTCTCCAGCGCTGTGGCTCTGGTGGGCCGGCTGCATCGGAGGCAGCAGAGGAAACCCTTTGTTCTCTGCTCTCTTGCTAATAGCCAGGAGAATTCTGTCCCGGTCTGTTTGATGTAAACAGAGCTTCTCTCCCGTCTCTGTAAACACTAGTCCATAGATCCCTGCTGCCGAGGTGCGTTTGCCCGGGCCAGGGTAATCTGAAGAGCAACAGTCTCCAGCTGTCCATACATAAGAGATAGAGATCAGTTTCATTTTCATTCGTTCACATGAACATAGAGGTGAAAGATGGAGTGTGTGGAGTGAAGCACACTGGACATTTCAAACAATCTACGATCAGTATTGGAGTGAGCAGGTGCTTTCACAACAATTCCACGATTATACAAATTACCTAATAATAAAAAAACAGGTACTTTCTGCAGAAGGATGATGGTGCATCGGTAACGCAGGGACCAATCTGGGGTCAGGAAAGGGTTTGGGGTAATGTGCAGATTTGGAGGCTTTGGATTTAAAGACTGAAAGGCTAGAAGATGTATTCTCTTGGAAAGCCTAAGCCGGCTATTTACATGCTGCATGTCTCCTTGTGATCTCAATAGACTACCTATAGGCTCCCTCCTCTACCGCCTCTATTTAAATATTTGTCTTTTCTCCAGGCCTGAAAATAAGCTTCTGCTTGTGCGTCTGCCAACTGACACCTACCATCTTTCCCCAGCTCTGCACAGCTCCCTGCCTTCGTAGAACAATTGCATATTCTATGTTCCCAAGAAGCTGAAATGTGACACTCTTGGCCTGACAAGTGTGACCATGATCTCATCAGAGAACCATTAATTCAGAATTCAGAAAAGCCAAGTAAGGTCACAGAACAAGGCACGCCTTTTAAGAGGCGGCCAATCGTTCATATTGTGTTCAACAACAGCCAGCACTGTACAGCTGGTCTTATACCTCGTCAACAACTAGAAGCTTTGTCGCTCGTTTTTTAAAGACGAGGTGTCCACTTTGGTTGCAGAATAGAGAGCGCTCTGCTATTGTTTCAAACCTCTTCAGTGCACCGAATATAACTCACAACTGTTCCTCTGGGAAGCGATTATCATAAATTGTTAGGCTCTCCTTTTACTTGAATCCTTCTCTTTGTCTTTTTGCGCTGACCCAAAGTGAAGTTTCTATAACGCATGTGCAGCCTTAATAAGCACATTGATTCCTTGTTTTAAAGACGGGGGGTTTTCACGCCGCTGAGCCCGAGTTCCACCAAATGTTGTTTCTGGTATCAAAGAGAAGCGTTTTGGACCTGCATATGTTTGACGTGAGCAGAAGGGCAGAGAGAAGGGAGTGAGGGCTCCCCTCCTCCACACCCTTCCACCGCAGCAGCAGAGCACTCGGGTCACAGCCGTCCTCAGGGGGATTGGGGGGGTGCAAGCTGGCTTTTTTTGGGGGGGGGGGGACAGAAATATCTCCCTTAGTCGACATTACTTTTGCATTGAGGGATTGGAGCAGGGTCAACTCTACTCCGTCTGCATTATAATTTGTCAGGTCTACATTTTTGACACATGGTGGAACTTAACCCTCCTATGACCTTTGGGGTCAATTTGACCCCATTCAATGTCTAACGTCTCTAAGAATAATGATTGACATCATTTTTTTTCTTCATATTTCATGTCTTTTACTAATTTATTGGGGACAACTGGGAAAACATCAAATTCACATGATTATATGTTCTCACTGTCCTGAACACAACTTGTACACATCGGTGTTCTTTGGGGTCCATTTGACCCCAGGCTGTTTTTCACTGTGTAAAACATATAAGAAATATCACATTTATTTATTTAAAGGGATATTTAGGTATTCAACAAACAAACATAAAGTACCTCACACTTAAACTTGGGAAACAATATTTATTCTAATCATTTTCTGGAGGTTTTAACTGCTGGGGTCAAAAAGGGTAACAGATGTTAGTACATTTGAAGGTAACAGGAGGGTTAAACAACAGAATATTTCTCCAAACACTGTTGTTAAAGCTGGACTCCTTTGCAGGCATCTGCAGAGAAGACGGCAAACTCATAGCTGATAATAGTCTGACGTTAAAGATTGTTGGGAAGCGTTTTTTTAAGTTTCAAAATCAATGCAGCAGAAGGAGAGATATTGTGTTTTTTATTCCATGATCTGTTATTACTTGTAAAAAAATAAAATAAACTCAACGACCCAGTTTGGTCTGGATTTGGGTGTCGGCTCATGTGGCCGAGAGATGAGTGTGCTCCAGAGCAACAGTAAACTCTCTTCTTTCTAACTACACACCACCATCTTCATTTTCAAACTTAAAAAAAAGAACTAGCTGACAGAAGTGATGTCATCTGAGCCACATGTTTAGACTTCACACAGCTTCAGCTGGAGCCACACACGGTTGCGTTCAACTTTCTTTCCTCATATGCACACACTCTGAATCGTTTCCCTTTATTAATGAACAAACCGGTAATAGTCAGTTCAGTGTATGGGTAGAAGAGATGAACAGCCCAAAGATGTGAGCCCTTTTAAAAGTTGCAAGTACCAAAAGTGTAATGTGAGTTTAAATGTGATGTAACAACATGATTGATACATCTTAAGAGTTTCGGACCAAGATGTCGAAATACAACCCGCAGATGGAATGAGATTTTTTCCCCACGCAAACACTCCTCCACATTCCCCCCCCCCGAGAGTCATCTCAATCCAGCTTCTTTGTCTGCTGCACAGTGCAGCGTCTCTTTGTTTGTTGCTCCCTCACGAAGATGAGTGCAAAGATGATTCTATGATTATCATGACAGTGTGCAGAAGCTGCTTGGTTTCCTCTCAGCGCCATCATTCATGCCCATAATTCCTATCCATAATGTCATTATGCCAAAATAGAGATGGTTGACTATTTATTACACTTTCTTTCGTGGGCATTTATTCACAGCATCTGCTGTGAATAAAGTCAGAATCTGCTTTATCGGCGCACATACAAGGAATTTGTTTCTGTTTTTTCACTTAAAATTGATAGCTAGGAACAAAGAAAACAAAGCTGGAGGGTAAAGGATAGAATGCAAGTAGTGTAAAAAATAGGTAAATATACATATGGTATCAAGATCAATAAAAAGCAACAATGATCCACGATGAAATAAGAAATATGACATTGTTATACAAGTTTACAATACCAATCGTGGAAATTAATAAATACTTAATTGACTGGATGGTTATGGGCATCATTGACATGTAAAAATGTGAACTGTATCTACCGTGTATTGGATTTGTATTGAAAGTGACACTTTCAAGACAAATTGTGCATTTAAAAACTGTAAAATGTATAATTGATAAGGATAGCAGTGAATATTTTGAGGTTATTGACAGTGAAAGTGATGGCAGGCGGGAAGAAGTAGTTCTTGTGTCTGGTTGTTTTTGTGTACAGTGCTCTGTAGTGCTGACAAGGAGAGGCTGTTTCCCGGCTCTAGTGATGTACACGTCCTGGATGGAGGGCAGACTGGCACCAGGGATTGTTTCTAGTGTTGTCCCAGCCAGGCCTCATTGGTGGCTGATCCAAAACAATCACTGACGGATGTGCAGAGAACAGACTGTATCAGATAATTGAATCCTAATTGAATCAGCAGTTCCTGAAGCAGGTTGAACTTCCTCACATGTCTATGTTAGAAGTCCACCTCAGCTCCTTGGAGACGGTGGATCCCATCCCATGTTCGGTGATGGGGGTCGTGGTACAGGTGCTCCCCCTGAAGTCCACGGTTATGTTCACAGTTTTAAGGGCGTGCAGCTGCAGGTTCTTCAGATCCAGCTGTTCAACCTCTCATCTGTATGCAGACTCAGCACCAGCCCTGACGAGGCGGATGAAGTGTGTGAAAAGAGATCGAGAAACATCATTACATCCTCGCACCTGTTGCTACATGCTTCATTTTCACAGTGGGAACACTTGTCTGCCAAAGTAGTGGAAGAGAGAATGAACAATCTGAATCCTCTGCCTTCTTTTAGTGATCCTAATTGCATTTGTAAGATTCCCGCATGATCAATTTGACCCCATTCAATATTTAACGTCTTTAAAAAAAATGATTGACATCATTTTTTTGGGCTTCATATTTCATGAGTTTTCCTAATTTATTGGGGACGACGAGGAAAACCTCAAATTCACATGATGATATATTTCCAATGTCCTGTACTTGAAAATGAACTTGTACTTTTGTAAATTTGACCACAGGTGTACAAAATATAAGAAATATCATATTTTTTATTTATTTAAAGGGCTATTTAGGTAGTCAACAAACAAACATAAAGTGACACTTAAACTTGGGAAACAATTTTAATTATAATAATTTTCTGGAGGTTTTAATTGCTGTGGTCAAATTGACCCAACGGGTAAAATATGTTAGTACATTTGAAGGTAGCAGGAGGGTTAGGGTCAAATGGAGCACTAAAATGAGGCACAGGAATTATTCCTCATATATTGTGAGGATATATTGACAGTTTGAGCAAATATTAAAGCTAATTAAATCTCAAGTCCCTGAAATGTGGGAAATTGTCTCCCTTTGCGTTGTTGTGCTGTTGCCATATAAACAACTTACACACCTGTCCTGTAGAGTGGGAAGTGTATCAAGGAAGGTCTCCCGGGGGGTGATGTCATTATGGGCCCTTTGTTTGACGCCTCTCTCTCCCCCCCTGGTGAAACGGCTGCATTCAGCTGAGTTTAATGTGCCAGACAAACAACAATTGTCCGTAAGGACAAAGTAAAAGAGTATAAATATCTGGTCAACCACACCTGCACACAAATTCACATTTCGGGTCTCGTTATAGTGTCATGTTCCTAAAACAAATACTCTACAAGACAATACTACTAATTTCACAGTAAGGGTTAAACATTTCCAAAAATCCCCTTTTTTCCCTTTTTAACAGGGCCCATAATGAAGGCTTCCCTCTTCAAAAGAAACCATTTATTGTTTGCTGTCTATATTTGGGAGGAGGGGGGAGACGCCATGCACTGGGAGAAATTATGGGATTTTTACAAAGGCAGCAGATGAGTTCAAGAAAAGGAAGAACCACAAGAAGGGAAAACCAAACCACCCGTACATGAAAAGTCCTACAAACAGGCCCAGACATAGGAGATCCCATTTGTCTGCCCAAGCATGGTTCTGTTTGTCCACTTGGCTCTTTTCGGCTCGGTTTAGACCAAGATTAGTCTCCCGGTCTCCTCCTCCTCCTCCTCCTCCTCCTCCTCCTCTTCCTCCTCCCAGTTAAGTGTGCTCTAGCTCGACGCTCACAGTCTTTGCTGTTTACCAGAGCACATCTGGAACAAAGCAAAGCAGAACGAACAAAGGCGGGGGGCTGCATCTGGATTTGGAGCCGACTGTTACTTTAGGATACTCTTGTGCGTTCATGGTCTTGTGATTCATTCAAAGAGGAAACCAGGAACTCTTCTCTGTGTTTCAGAGACACATACATGCACATTTTGCATTTGCATATTTTTTTTCAGCAATCATCAAAACAACCTAGTACCAGCACCACACACATCGAAGGCAGTAGTTGTCATAACGTTTGACTCAGCATGCGCTGGTATAGACACTGTAACAGCAAAATAATAATGAAAATTACGAATAATTCCAATAATATCGATAATAATGCTGGAAATAATTGAAATTAGATATTTCTTTTTTTTAAATGTGTGTGGTTCAAGCAAAGCTCCAGAAGTAGGGGGGTGGGAGCTTCATGCTCTGGGTCTAATTTGGCATCGTGGCTGGCAGGACGGTCTCCTGTTACCTTCGCATTGAAAATGCAGAAGCTTATGTTTTGATCGCCGTGCATTTATTTATTTATTTATTTGTATGTGTGTTACTCGCATAACTCAAAAAGTCGCATGAAATGTGGTGGGATGATTGGTTATTATCCGGGGACCATTTGATTAGATTTTGGGGTCGATCAGGTCAACGGTCAAGGTCATGAAAAGGTAAAAATCTTCTTTTTACCATAGAACGGTCAATTTCTATCCAATTGGCATGCAACTAATGACAAAATGTTCATAATTCAATGCCCAATCTTGTGATACGCAAAGGTATGCGCTCTACTAAGGGCCCGTTCTAGTTTCTGTCTGTTTCACCTCAAATATCTCAATAGATCGGTCCCGTAAATGGCGTGTTGTATAAAGTGTCAACAACAAGGTGTTATCTACTCTGATGCCGTTTTACGCTCCTTAGGCAGAACTTGCGTTTGACATTTTTTTCCTTCTGATAATTGTAGGTGACGTAATCTCGCCCACTGCCACATCGATAAAAGTGAATCTGTTAAGGAGGTTCACGACACTGTGGCCTTTCATACGACGTGTGTGCACCCCGCTCTGACCTCCGTATGATGGACTGCGACAAAAGGCTCGACTGTTCCTGATCGAGACCCCTTTTTGGTTTCTTTCCACTTGGTCTTTGTGGTAGATCAAATATACGTGTATTTCATTGTGTTGAAGTCCCATAAAGGCATGTTTTGCTGCACAACTCATGTTTGTGTCTCTCTACTTCCTCCCTCACTCTTGCAGATGCGAATACTCGACAAATTCCCAATCGAGGGAGGACAGAAGGACCCCAAAAAGAGGATTATTCCTTTTTTGCCAGGTGATAAACACACTGCATCATGGCATGCACAACACTAATATCACTGCATCAATTATGGATTCATTCAAGAAACTACAGTAAACTACAGTACAAGCAAAATAAAGTTAGCGCATTTGAGTTAGCCAACTATGCGCCACTCTGAGCATACAACGCTTTGAGCAATAGTTTGCATTGTTGACAGTTATGAACCGCCGTCGACATGATGATAGCCGTTGAGAGGCAATTAGATGGATCCCAATCTTGGATCTTGCCCCATAATCAATCCCACACACCTGCGTGCAAGGCTGTAAACACATTACACCTCCTCGTAAAGTAAGTGTTCACTACTTACCTTTGGTTTACGTGTGCCTTCGTAAAGCGCGTCTGTGATTAATATGCGTGTGTTTTTCACTCCTCAAACATTCCGACTTGACAAAAAGATACAAACGTGATGGAAATATAGTCTTGAATTAACTTTCTAAGTCATCTCATTGTTCCTTATGTCTTTGATTAACTAGCCGTACTCCGGCCAAGCTAAATCAATATGTGGGTTTTCCATGGCAGAGGGAGGCTAATTTGTCTAATGTAATACATTAATTGTGGGCCAGAGCAGAGGAGAGCTGTGAAGAGGTCCTTTGTTAGAGAAGATGTACAGCTCAAGTCTGACCAGTGCTGTTTTCATCTCTCTATGAGTCCAACATTACACATATCAGACAGCATGCACGACTTACTGTTTAGTGCTCCTTGCATATGTGTATGATATAACAGTCACTCTCCTTCAGAGTTGTAATGTTTTGCTACTGCTGGCATCCTCTTATGGGTCAGAAGACCCTTTGGGGTTGTTCTGCTTTTAGACTGAAGCCTGTGGTTTCAAAGATTTAAATCATGCATGTAGTGTATGCTACCTTTTCTTTAGTATGTCGTATCAAAGGTAAACAAAGCTGACAACATATTAATTGATTATTGGATCAAGATACAGCCCCTGTGTTTAAACATCATGTGTCCTTCAAGGCTCTACCAAATACTGGTGTTTTTGAATTGATATGGTTTAGTATTTATATATGTATTTATATATATATATATATATATATATATATATATAGTATGTACACATACACATATTTTTTATATATTTTTGATATATCTATGATGAGTGAAATATACATCCAGCATTTCAATACAAGACATTGTTGTATATATATATATATGCAAATATAAACATACATGCATATATTTATAAGATAACTATAAGTCCAATATAGATCTAACATTTCAATACAACAAATTCATATAAATAAATATAAATAAATATATATATATATTTATACACACACACACACAGTATATACACACATTATTACATATTTATAACTATGATGACATGCTGCCTTTTTCTTAAAAAAAGAAATGCTCAAAAAAGCCTTTTACTACTTTTGATAATCTTACACTTTGATTGTTTTATTTGTATATGTTCTTGGATTTGTACGTTCAGCTGACAGTGCTCTGTTCTTCCTCAGGCAAAGTCTTGTTTCGCCGAAGTCACATCAGAGACGTGGCCGTCAAAAGGCTGAAGCACCTCGATAATTACTGCAAAGTAAGACGAAGGCTGAACATGTCATAATGTCCTATTCAGCATCACATGCTCTGCTGTAAATACAATTCACCCTCTCGAACCTAAATGTCCACTACTCATCGTTGGTTTACATGTTGGCTGTAAGATACCGATATCAACGTCCATGCTCTACACCCTGAACATGTTCCACAATGTTTTCAAGGCAGGCCTCAATATTTATCTCCCCCACCAGCGTCGACAGGAAAGCAAAGGCTCTATCTGCACTGGTCATTTCCTGTCACCAATGTAAATAGGCAGCCTATAAAGGAAACGAGGGAAACGGGGGCGCACAGGGATAAGACGGAATACAAAGAATAAGAATGAATCAGCAGACTTGAAGTAGTGTAGTGGTGAGTCAAGATGGCTTCCTGACCTCCTTTATATTCATGAGGTAGGAGATAGGAATGTGGGGCAAGTGAGTTGCCAAGTATGGCAGCAGTTTTCATTTACAGGAACAAAGGGAAATTTGCTGCGAAAACCAGAAGCGTAAAGATTCTTTTAAAAATGGTATTCCTTTAAGGGCGTCTTCTGATTCAGGTGCAGTGGGTTGAAGTGCCTCATTTTGAAAGCACATGCAGCTGAGACAGGCGGTTGTTATACAATTTCCCCTCTGTGTATTTGACTTTGTTCTAACCCTCCCTCTTGGCTCGGAGCCGTCTTCCTTCCCCGCCACACCCTTTAACATATATGCCTAGTCTCCTCATCTGATTGTAAAATGACTTGGCTTCATGAACTGGTTACTCATTGTCATTTAAACCACACTCCAGCACTTTCAACAATACCTGCAATCTTTGCAGTGTTTTTATCACAACCAGTAGCTTCTCCCCTCCCTTCTTCTCCCCCCCCCCTCCTCCCACACAGGCTCTGATGATGCTTCCCTCTCACATTTCCCAAAGTGAGGAGGTCCTTAAGTTCTTTGAGACCAAGTCAGATGACCTCAACCCTCCTGCAGAGTGAGTAACCATGACCGCACACTTCAAAGATCACACGCTATGACGGAGCACGGGCTCTCCGATACCAAACGTTGCCCTTCGGCGTGTTGTGTCTGCTGCGTGGTTCAGCAGCTGGGACAGCACTGACCCATGTTGATCTTTGACTTTGCTGCGTCTCAGGGATGAATAATGAATGCCGGGGGATAGGTACTGTTTTTTAAATTAATAATGGCTTCTGGAAAGTGTGACACGCAATCCCTTAAACGACTGCGTAAGGATCGGCGGTGTCATGAGAGTGCAGCCGAGTTCAAGTCTCGGCACAGATAAGACTCTTAAGCTAGCCATTTGTCATCCTCACTTCAAAGTCAGAGTGGGAGTAATTGCAGAGTGGCTGCTAGATAATTCAATTCAATTAAAATGCTATTCTTTCTTTTCGATTTTCACACATGTATGTCTGTGATAGTATTTTTCTCAAATCTTAACTTTTTTTCTTTATAAAGTTTCAAACAAAAGTCAAGCCTAAAAGTGTGGTAAGCTCTTAAGTGGTCTCTCCACTACCACCAGGCCCGCCACCTTTAACCCTAACTGCCCATTCTTGTTAATCCCACTTCAAAGCACGATCCTCCTCCAGTCTTGGAGGAACTCAATTTAAATTGAGACGTTGAGGTCTAAAAGCCAAGCCACCCAAGTGCTCCGTCTACTCCTGGGAATCTGGACAATTTTAAAAAGGAACATTTCAAAATATCAGAAAAAAGTGACCTTGTGATGCCATGATATTACTATGGGTGAGGTACGGTGAACTTATATGTATTGTCATTTATAAACCGTTCACTGCAAAAAGTTAAATCAATAAAGTCCATCACGATTTTTGCAAAAGAAGGATTTATTTTTATAATTACAAAGCAGCATAAAGAAAAGAACATTTCTGCTCATGTGATAATGGTAAATAATTTGTTTAGTCGGCCTAATCACTAATACATGACGAATGAGTACAGGCCGTAAAAATACATTCAGCTTGTATCCAATCAATCCAATACGTCTCTCTCACAATTATTATTGAGGAAAATCATATTCTGTCCATCATGAAACATTATTACATACATTTTACTGATATTTCTGGCCCTATTAGCAGAAGCAGCTGGCAACTGCTGGTCAAGCCCTCATCTGCTACTGCCATCTAATGGTAAACAGATGTCACAGCACAGACTTAATTAAATAATGACTACATGGATGTGATGTTGCTCCATCACAAGAGGGAGCCATGCAACTAGCTGGCAACATTGACAGCTGTTTCTCTTGACTTTTTATGAATAGCAGACATTACCACTCTCTACTGATATGAGGCAGATGTTGTGTGTATTTGTGCTGTTGCACAACATTGATAATTGGCTGAATTGTTGTTCATAGTTATTGGCAAAAAAACATGTCTTGCACTATTTTAATTTGGTTTTATTGACCTTTTTAGATAAAATCAATTTAATAGTGGATTTCTGACCTTTACATGGAAGATACTGTAGTATATCGCACTGCACTGAGTTTGGCCCACATATAACGTTGTGGAACAGGCTTCATCAGTATTATGAAACATCAGTATCAAAAGGAAGTAACTGTACATTTCTCACACACCTGATTGTCTACAACTAAATGCTTAAATAGTTGAAACAATTGTGCGAGAAAGTGCATTTCAATATTTTTGATGCAACGTGATGCTTCGTTCCAGTCTCATGCGTCACATCCGATACATCGTAGTGAACCATTCACTCAAATAATGATATTTTCTCTGAGGGTAGCTTCAGAGGCCGAAAGGCTGAAAGCTATTTAATATTTTTCTTAGTAAAGTGAATTTTTAAAGAAACTTTGTACACATTAATAATAATATAAAAAATAGATTTGAAGAATAGCAACACATCTGCCATTTCTTTTGAACAGTCACATTCGGTGTCCAGATTGACACCTTCTGTAAGGGTTAAAGGTACTTGAACCCAAAAGCACGACTCAGAAACAGGAATGCAGGAGGAGGATCTTTACTTGTTAATTCAGGCAGGGTCAAAACCGGGTGGTCCGTCCAATAGGGCAACAAATCCAAAAGGGGGCAGGGACAAATCTGAAGTCGGTCAACAGGCACACAGGGTCAGAACAGGCAGATCAGAATTTATATATTGAATATACTGGAGAGCTTGGCAATGACACACAAGCAACACAAAAGACAGGACGGCAGGCAACAAGATGGCACAATATATAGGGGGGGAACAGGTGTACAGCATGAGGCAGTAACGAGACAGGAGTGGCTGAGGGCAGGTGAAGGAAATTAACCAATCAATTTATTTTCTCCTCCGCTATTGTTTCTGGTTGCTGGTGAAATGCATTCTGGGATATCTGCTGGCCAGAGTACGCACAAGTCTCCTCTGATGCATCCTCCGGAAAGTGGGAGGATCAAGTCACATCCGGGCGTTTTGACCGTGCTTTGAGAGAAGCAAACTTTGAACGTGAACATGTACCCGGGCTGCGACTGATGACGTGTCACACAAGTAGAGGAAAGGACGCACAAGTACGCTGATTGAGAAACGGCGACAGAGTAGAAACAGAGGAGACAGAACAGGGCGTTACACCTTCATTTACTGTGAAGATGACCACATGCAGAGAGTTTAGATATCATTTTCGAAGGGCGGAGGCCAGATTAAATTCCAGTATTTTCAAATCAATTCTATATACTTCAGTCATTCTTTCATGGTGGTTTGACAATTATTCTGATTTTAAACTGGATATTTGAGTTTTTTGCAACAAGTTATGGTAATTTCAACCTTGTTTAGATGTTTTTGTTGAGATAATATATGCCGTCAATCCAAGCCCATATGTTGCTTGTTCACTGATAAATATATTTTATTGCAATCTGACTTGGTGGCTGTGGCTTTGAACTATATTCTCAGAGTGGTAAAAGTAGTAAAAAGTTCCCAAGGGGAAATTCGTCCTCTGCATTTGATTCATCTATTTACATTATGCAGCCACAGTGTAGCGCATGGGGACCAACTGCTGATGTGAGGCCAGCAACCAGGTCAAGGGCAAAGGCATAATTATGAATAATATCCCTGGACATATCCAACATCTCCATTTTATATAACATTTAACTTTTCATACAATACAATCTCAGGTTAAAACATACCATGTATTCATCTGTTTATGTTTTGCTGATATGTTGATTGGAGGCCTCATTCGTTACTCTCAAGGTTGGTTGGTTTGTTCAAATACACTATAGTCCAACAAACTTAAGCGTCTACGTTGAGACTTGGGAGTTTGATCATACGGGATCCAGCAGGAACATATCTGAGTCGACATACAAAAAAATACCCAGCATCCCAAAAAGTGTGTGTTCTGTTGTGAGGATAATCTGCATCATTACATTTTCATATATATACATATATATGCACTAAAAACACCTATTAACCATTTATTTGTGCAAATCAGACCTCTTGTCATAATCATAATGATTTCCCGTTAAATGACGTTGACCTATTGCCCCCAAAGCTGAAGGTCACTCCTGCAGAGGTTAATCTGGGGTCAGGCAGGAGTGTCTGTGTAATGTATACATACATGAAGCAGGACCGACACGGCAGTCCTTTGACTTGCCTGAGAAATGTTCGCAAAGGACTGATGTCTCACACATTCCAGTTCTAATAGGCCCACCAACAACAAGTGAGCTGCAGCATTGTGCAAACAGATTATTATTCTCAACTCGAGCTTAGCACGGGCTCTCGTGGGCTCGGACTTTAAATGACGAGTTCAGCCCACGCATCTCCTGGCATGGGTGTGTGTACGTAATGAAACCACAACTGGGAAGACCATCTCCTAACTCTTGTGACTCTTGGTTAACTAAAGGTTTCAAATGCATCCCTAAAAGATAGCCGCAAAGTCTGTAAAAGTATTTTGATATATTTATTGCTCTCCTTACCTTCCTTTAATTAATTCAATGTTGCAAGTGATAGATAGAAAGTGTGCAGAGCCAAAGTTGTGGGCGCAGTCTCCCCTTGGGAAGCTTGCAGGGCAGGTCAAGCATCCACTTTATCCCCATCGTTTCTCCCCAACCCTAAAGGATAGTGCTTTCCTCAGTTTCATCTCCACCCAACAGATTTTATCAAAATAAACACTTCATGAAAATACGTCAGATATGTTTAACATGCTCTACTATTAATGTGAAACTGATGTGAACAGCATCTGGAGCCATTCCCATAAACTACTACGTCATACTGTAATTCATCCCCAAGCTTTCATAAAGAAATTACCCGGCTTCTGCGAAGCGTATGTTATGTGTGCGTTGTTTGTGATACTATGGGCGTCATCTGCTTACACTATGATTAAAAAAAAAAGAAAAAGAAAAACTATTTATGTTGGCTGGGCATGAATATTTAAGATGAAGAGGTTATGTAATTCATTTCCACGGATGAAAATTACTTTAAGATCCAATACAAACATTTTTTAAAGTGTGGTAATCAAATTTTATTTGTTATTTTATTTCAAAATTGAGCAAGTAATGACGCTGAAGTGAGCTGTAAGCCATTATATGTGTGATTGGAAATATCTCATAACTTCACTTCACGTTCACGCATCTGGAAACAGAGAAGCATTTAGCCAAAAATGACTTTATCTTAAGTAACAGAGGAATACAGTTATTGGTTGAAAAAAAGTTTTGCTAGGCTTGAAGAAATATTATCCTTTTAATTTGTTCTTATTGTCCTCAAGAGCAAACAGCTTCAGAAATATTTCAGAGTATGCATTACAGCTAAAATCCAACTTGCTCTACGAAACTAAATCAATGCAACGCAGAGAGTTGATGAACAAGCAGTGACCTGGTAAATGTTGGACAGGTTTATCCAAACATGTATTCATATCCATAACTGACCATGGCTCCAGTCCTGCTGCTGGTCTCTTCAGAGAGCCGGGTGTCGGTTCCTATCCGCGTCAAACCTCAGCTTCTCCTCAGGGTGCCCTCTCTGCAGCGCGATGAACTGAACCAGGCCGCGCAGTCAGCCAACAGGCTACACATCACTCAGAAACCTAGACTCTGCAATGTTGGCCTGTTTTGCAAAGTGTATGCATTTCCTTTGTATAACACATTTGTAACTGTAGTAGATCACTGAAGATCCTGACAAACTCAACACTCTACTCAACACTTCACTTTACTCAGCACTTTACTTTGTTTTCCCCTTGTAGTATTTAGTATTTTAGTATTAGT
This sequence comes from Liparis tanakae, assembly GCA_036178185.1. Taxonomy (NCBI): domain Eukaryota; kingdom Metazoa; phylum Chordata; class Actinopteri; order Perciformes; family Liparidae; genus Liparis; species Liparis tanakae. The sequence continues at coordinate 7,541,084 of CM070100.1, read as the reverse complement.
ATTTAGTAATTTAGTATTTAGTATTTTAGTATTGTGTTTTGTGTTTTTATTTTTATCTTTTATTTTTATTTATGCTCTAATGTACACCCACTTCTGTGATCCTGAAATGTCCCCACTGTGGGACTAATAAATGAATATATTATCTTATTTTATTTCTTATCAAACAGGATTACGTAATTATGTGAAGCATCATCACTGAAGTAAGTGCATTAGAGCAAACAAAACAAGAGCATTCAAATGACACAGACAACACTTTAATGAAGGGATTTAAATTCAACCTCTGTTCTTTGTATTCATTCCTTTGTTTTTCGTTGCCTTTTAAATTGTTAATTTCTGTCAAACAAAAATATTAGTGTCATATTTCCTCTGGCTGAATAGATCCAACAGCAGGGACAGGTTTACAGTTATGCAAATAACCTGTTCCAGTCTGAATCACAACGAACCCAATCAAAACGAGGAGCACACAGTAAACGCGAGTCGGCGGCACATCGGTGCTCTGTGAGTCTGATGAGTGAAAGCACAGAGCGGCTTCATCGACACTCATCCTGTCAGTGTTTTGTTACAGTCCAGGCTTCGGAACAGAAAGGCGCTTCCACATCTAAACATGAATGGGACGTATCAACGGGATATGATACTGTTATAAATAAAAGCCGCTCTGTTGAACATCAGCTGCATCGTCTTCATACACACACCATGTCTGCCATTTCAACAACTACACACATGCAATATGTCTGACACAAAGCCCTGATTTGTGTTGTTACTGTCCTTGACACACTGACTGTCGTCATCCACACACACACACCCATACTGTATGTCGCGTCCCGCCCCGTCGCCCTCCCTCTGGTAGTGGGTCAAGTTCTGCATGCATTCTCAGCGAGGGTTAGGCTGGCGCTCGGGTGCCATCTGCATTCGGACGGTCCCAGGCAGAGATTCAGTCGTATTCCTACTCTGACCTCTCTTGCACTCACACACTCGTACTGACGATGCTCCTCTGGTGTTGCTTCTTTTGCAGAGACTGCGGAGGCTCCGGCAAACGTAAATCAGGTAAGAATCTGAAATCTTCGTACCCCGCTCACAAGAATCTCTGTTGCGGTCTTTCGACGCTCCAGACGTTTGTATTGCGTCTTCTTTGTATCGATGGTTCCTTGAATGTTATTGTGATTTTGAAAATGAAATGCATCTGTGGGGACATCTGGAGTCTGCTCCTCTTCTCTGCTTGTGGCTAGCACCTTGAGGCTACATTAGCCACTGCTAGCATAACTCATCCGAACCCCCGGCAGTCACGTTGCAATCACTCGATTAATCGATGTTGATCAACAGAAAATCAATCAGCAAAAAAGGCCAATTTTTTTTTTGCGAATAAAATGATTTTCTGCCTTTCATCATCATTCTAGTGTCAATTTATAATATGTTGAAGACCTCTCTATGTGGTCTGAGAAATGTTTTTTGTCACGGTTTAAAAAAAATCTTTCATTATATTATTTAAAACAATAAATTGAGAAAATAATCTGCAGATTAATCGATAAGCAAAATGATTGCTAGTTTATAGCCATATCATTTAGATTAATACATATGACATCTCTGTGTCTGCTGGATTATTATTATTATTTCCTTACCATTTTGTTAGCAGCATTATTATATATCAAAATTGCTCTTGAGTTTTTTTATCAAGTGGACATGGTTTTCAAAAACACACAACTGGAACAAATTCTTCTGTTTGGTTGAAAATAGTCCGAAAGCATCGTCAGGTGGGAGAGACACCTGTCTGTGCCTCGCTAGGTTGGCTTCATGTTTGTACGTGAAAGAGAGCGAGGAAGACAGAACGACACCGTGACTCAGCTGAGGCGTAGGAGGCAGCGGGAAAGGCATGAGGAGTTAAGGGAACAGCTGCGCAAGTGTTGAGTATTTGTGTGCGCTTGCACTTGCATCTACACAGTCTCAGAATACCCACATGAATTACTAAATTACACACTAGCCGTGCTATCAGATGCTCGTGGCTGTCCTTCCTGCAATCTGCCGCAGTTGTTTACGACATAGTCTCTGCAAAATGACCTGTGAGTGTATTTTCCTGTGGGCAATGGCACTCTGAGGAAAAGCCGGAGTTGCCACCAAAACGAAATAAGACCCCAACTTAATTTCATTATGTGTTCCATGGTATTGCGGCTTTACGTAACACGAAATTCCAGCTACATAGTGAAATGGAAAAAAATGTCTTTCAGCTGTGTGTGTGTCGAGTAACCTTCATTCAGTCTGTGCACGATTTAAAATGTGGTTTCCAGTCATCATTCATATCTACTACCTGGAAGGTTCGTCATACACTGCGTGACATTTGCATGCACAATTTCAGCTGTTTTATTCTGTATGGTTGGGTTTGATAGTAAATATGTTATTACCTATGTCGTTTTTAAGATGTACATGCATTCATGCTTCCAATAAATCATTCAACGGCATCAAGTCGACCAGTGGAAACAATAATAATACACTTACTGTCTGGTGCTCATGATGATTTACTATTCACAGTCAACATGGAGCAAGTCCTGCATACTTGATCTCTAAACCTTCACCATAGTTCCTATGCTGGAGATTCGCGGTTAACACAGCTGACAGATTGATCTCTCTCTTTTAAAGCAGGATAGCAGATAAAGTGCAGTTTATCCGTGGTGAATTTGTGCTGTAGCTGCAGCTTAGGGTTTCCATAATTACATGGTGCAGGTCTCCATGAGAGTTTACCGAGCCCCTGTCCTCTAAACAAGAGGATGTAGCCCTTTACCACAAAACTGCTCGCGGTTATAGGTTTGACTAGGAACTCTGTTTACCTGGCAAGTAGAAGACGTTTGATGAACGTCTTGGGTTGACGCACTCCCAGTTATCACTATCTTCTTTGTCGTCATGACGATATTGGCAACATCCTTATTGTTTAACTTTTTGGTCTCGCTCTGCAGCAATTTCCTTCGGGAGGAATACATTCCTTTCTTATCTAACTTTTCATTGTCATCGTCTCCCCATATGTTTTCAGTAAGATTCTGGTTCATATCTAATTTATTGTCTTCAAACGATGACTTCACCCCAGTATGAAGTTTGCATTATTGACTCAGCACCTTAACCAGGCCGCTATCTCCAAAAGTTTCAAAGACAGACATGCTATCTTCTGTCTCACACATAATGGAGTTGTCAGGATTGACTGCCGATACCGGGCTCGCCTGTCTGGGACTGATGAAAAGAGATGCTGCCATAACCCAACCCTAAAGGAAACAAGAAAACCATGGTGATGAAATACATAATAATGTGTTGATCCACGAGAGAGAAAGAGCAGGCGAAAGGTTTAATAGGTAAAAGAAAACAACCTGAATCAAATGAACTCTGATCGTAGAGGATCAAATGCTGCTTACTCTAAGGGCTGTTGAGCTTCAAGAGATTTGGATCATCTTTCAAATCATCAATGATAATCTTATTAAAAAAGAAGAGCAATTTCGACAATTTAACCGGAGAGAAAAAGAAACGGAGCGTTCAGGGGTTGAGCGCATGTGAAATGGTGCCGGAGAGGAGGTTCACGTGGCAAGTGGAAACCATTTCAGTGTTGCACACGGACTGAGGGAGCGTGTTTATGTGTGCAGACTTGCTGTCTTTATTTGAGCTGCGTGCGTCTGGGGGTCCGGAGAGTGTGTGTGTGTGCGTGTGTGTGTGCGTGTACGTGTGTGCATGAGGTTGTGTCTATGTACAGCGTTTGGCGATATGCATGCTTGTTGGTAGCTAAGGGGTTAATATGTTCCGTTAGGTGGTGGGTTGGGTCAAGAGGGCTGTGTGTTTGTTTGTATTTGCAGATGGATAAGGAAATCATTAAGGCCGATGAGCGCTTCCAAATCCCTTCAACAACCGTACACTGTTTCAGCAGCTTCCTTCTCAATGAGCAGCCCCCGGTCCTCTAGGTCCATGTGCAGTGATTCTCCCAGCAGCACAACAGATTGAACCAGATTTAAATATAATATATAATACCCTATTTTTTCATAGATATTGCTGTTAGTGTTTTGGATACAGCTGTAACTTCAGTGCAAACATGTTTTTTACCCTCTGAAGTTACAACTCAACTCTGCTGGCTTGGAGCTCCTCCCCCGCCAGCAGAGAGCAGATCCAATACAGGCCTCTCTGTTTCTGATAAGTGACCATTTTTCACAGTAGACTCCCACCCTGGAGGCAGCACATATGCTTTTTGCTCAAAACACCACGTTGAAGCCAGAAAAATGTTCCGCAATAAATAAGATCAGACGTTTTTGTTTATATAAGTATTTTATTATTTTGTTTAGGGCAACCATCTGCAATATCCAGTGTAATGGTACTGCAGTCACCCTGTGGAGTGTCCTACCTCTTGTATTGCTATGGAGTGTATTCCTGTGTTATACACACAACTAGCTGTAACATATGCACGCTGGTAGGTTTCATATTTTTCAAAAAAACTTGCCTATATCTGAAAATGCTCTTTTTGGCTAGTGCAACTTTTGTAAAACAATCTTTGAAACTAGAATGGGCTCTCGGTAGAGCGCATACCTTCGCATATCACAAGATTATTATTATGAACATAATACTGTGCTATAGTGAAAATAAGATTTTGACCTTTTCATGACCTTGACCTTTGACCCGATCAATCCCAAAATCGAATCAAATGGTCCCCGGATAATAACCAATTATCCCACCAAATTTCATGTGATTCGGATTAATACTTTTTGACTTATACGAATAACACGCACGCACGCAAGCATACAAATACACGGCGATCAAAAACACTTTTTTTCTAGACCTAAAATACTGAGCCGATGACGTGCATTTAATTGTTATATTCAGTTATCAGAAGCCTCGTGAAGGCTGTCTTACTGTCGGATGATTCTGCTGAAGGTTTCTGTGCTATTTGTTTGTGGACTGCCTCTTCTACCTCAGGGCCACATACTGATTCAATGACATGAGTACATCTGTACTACATTGAACAGCAGTCCAGTGTCCTTTTCGAATCCAACTACACATCTGCTGCCGAGGAGCCAAACAAAAGCATTGCACTTCGCCAACTTGTACTGATGTGAACCCAAATCTACTCTCACAAAGTTAACCCAGAGTTCAAAATATGGATCTAAGTCATAAGTCAGGCCAGTGCAGCGTACGCTCTCAACAAAATAGCCTAATCCTGTGAAATCTCTCACAAAGAAGAATTCCTCGGTTTAAATGGGTAGCCGAGACTCCCTGGTTTCCTCCTCTTGGTGATGAATTACTGCAAAGTTCTTAACTGTCATCATCGTTGGATTGGAGCTGATGATGGGTGCGCTGGGGTGGGGGTGGGGGTTGGATGGAATTAGGACGTCTGGGAGTACAAGGGTGGGAGCAGGAAGCACATGTATAAATCTCACTGAGGAGAGATATAAACACAGAAAGTGGCTAACAGGGCTATCTGATGGAAGCCAAGAAGAAAATACTTTTCTTTTCAGAGGTTATGCATACAAAAGATCTACACTGTGCATACACACACATAGTGAATCTCCACAACTGCAAGCTCACACACACACACACACACACACACACACACACACACACACACACACACACACACGCACACGCACACACTGTAATAGTTCCCCTCTGCTTATCAGACATACCCCCACGGCCCTATCAGTTGAACTCAAGTGCCCCTTCATCAACAACACCCGACATGTTCTAAATATGTTTGTTTGTATATAGTATACTACATTTTTCTAGCAACTGATTTTTAGAATACATACTGGATTTATCTTGAGTTAAATTGTAATTTTCTATTTTTTTAAATGAGTTGAGCTACTCCACGTAACGTACCTGTAACTGTGGTGATCCTGGTTTAAATCACTGCTCTATGTCACTGAATACTATGACATCACATTATTTCAGGAAGTGACTGATTCAAGTGTCGTAACTTTTACTGGGCTAATGTATTTCATTGTCGCCTTGATTTGTACACAGTCATTTATGAAGCTTATTATATACTACCGGTATTTGTTTTATAGCTCTCTTTACACAGTTCATTTGAAATGAAACCTTTCCTGTCCAAGACTCCTACACATTTTTCTCAAACATGTTTTTGTTTTTGCTATTGCAAAAAATGTAATGTTGTGAATGATGCTGACGTATTAGCTTTTATTTTTCAGGCATATTTACTTTGCAAAGAAGGTCTTTACTCACTAGCCTCATGTCTCAGATTTACAGTTCTCTCACAGCTTTAGTTCATTGTGTGTCGTAGAAACCTCCACTCACATCATTTTACAAAGATTATGGTTTTATGAGTTCATCACCTGATGAGTTTTACATCCATCTGTATGGAAATTATATATTGGTGTGTGCGTGTGTGCGTGTGCGTGTGTGTGTGTGTGTGTGTGTGTGTGTGTGTGTGTGTGTGCTTTTAAGACAATGTCCAGGATAGCAGATTTATTTGAAGTCTATTTCATTTCTAGGTCCATTAATGGTTCTATGGTTTAAATAGAGGGAAAAGTACTTTTGGTAAAAAGTCAAAGAGTAGATCATTTAAAGTACATCCAGTAAATATGGTTCATATTAATAAATCTTTACATCAAGACAAGCCAAGAAAAATTGTAAAATGTGCCTCCTGCATATAAAGTGTGTGATAAAATGCTCTTAAAAAATGTAATGAAATGTAAAAAAAACACATAAACACATCTAAAATGACAATAAAATACCATACTTATAGTATCAATAACTACTGACAGTAATTTTAAGTTACTGTGTTCATATTTTCAGAAAGTTTGAATCAGTCTTCTTACGTCCTTGTTGAGGCGTCATGTTTATCGAACAGTGTTAATTGATACGTGAGTTAAAACACACACGTGTCCAAGTATAGTGTCAAAAACAAATATTTGCTGTAACTAAAGTAACTGCTGTCATGTGACACTTTTAAAAGAACCAGAAGGTAATACCCCTTATTTGAATAATATGTTCTTTCCAGTGTTTCTACACCCAACTTTGTGGTTTGACAAAACATCTGGCAGAAAGAAGCGACATAAACCACAGCCCAACCACAGTAATCCAGTGTCAAACTTTTTGGCAGTTTCAGCATTTGAGATGTTAAGGGTAATGCGTTTATCTTCATAAGTTATGAGGTCCTTGACATTTAAAAAAATTTCCCAACTTGACTGCAAAATATTATCCAAAAGAGAATCTTCAGTCGGAAGGATTGTCGCCAGGTCAGCTCTTTTATAAATGACAGCGTAATCCAAGTTGCCTAAATCGTTCCTTATCTAAGCCTCAAACCTTCAATCTATTGCACTGAACTATTTTTATTTTCCATTCTCAAGACTAAACTACATGACCGTTCAAAAGTTTGTGGTCACTTAGAAATGTCCATATTTTTCAAAGAAAAGCACTTTAAAAAAAATTAAGATAACATTCAATAAATGAGAAATACACTCTATACATAGTTAATGCAGTAAATGACTATTCTAGGTAGAAACATCTGTTTTTAAATGAAGTCTCTACAGAGGTGTGTACAGGCTTATCTCCAGTGTTCTAATGGTACAGTGTGTTATCGCCTTAGAAGACTAACGGAGGGGTAGAAAACCCTTGAAAACCATTTTTATGTTAGCACAGCTGAAAACAGTTATGCTGGTGAGAGAAGATATAAAACTGGCCTTCCTTTGAGCCACAAGTTTGAAGAACAAAATTAATATTTCAAATTAAAATGATTATGTCTAACCTTGTCAATGTCTTGAATATATTTTATATTCATTTAGCATTTCATTTGATAAATACATTTGTGAGTTGGAAAACACGGAAAACACCACATTGTCTGGGTGGGTGACCCCAAACTTTTGAACGATAGTGTATATTTTATTTAAAACATTTTTTTTTGATTTTGTGAGCTCCAAATATCGCTCAGTATTGAGATTAGTAAAAGCAGCGTGTGACCGTAAATGGAAAGTGCGCTCTCTGCTGTGGTTTATAGATCCTCTACTGTTATCCAAACGCACCATAAAAGTAAATTGTGTATCTAGCAGCGTTATTAGCGTAAACAGATATAATCTAAAGTGTGCAGACAAGTAGCTCCCTCTCTGTCTGGAGCTTTGAACTCAGCGGTCAGCCGAAGCTCTCGCTAATGTGTGAACTGAATGTCATCTGCGGTTGTGTCTGGACTCCAGCTGAATCTTGTTAGATCTGCTTTAAGTCATTCAGCTACGCTTGTTTTAAGGATTCTTCACGAGTAATTCTTCAGCCCGGGCTGGTGTGGGACAAAAACTGTTGTACAGAGCCTTTTATATGTGTTAACGAACACAATCACATGTTTCTGTCCAGGCATTCCTGGAGTGAGTGAGAGTGACCAAACTCTAGTTATGCAGTGGACAAGACCACTATTATGAAAAGCATTGGGGCACAAACTGTGGAGAAACAAATTCCCTGCTGGGGTTTATATGGTTAACTCTGTGAAGTACAGAAAGGAAGATTTCCATTGGCTGGGTTGCACACTGTAGTGAGAGCTCTAGTGTTTCATTGAGTCAGAGGGCCATCCCTCGGAGCACAGCTCCAGCCCCTTCATCTGGTTCTATTTAAGGCCTCTAGTGCCGACTCTTATGATTGGCGTTCGCAACCCCCCTACTCTTCCTTCAGCTCCAGCCCCAACTGAGGAGAAGGAGGCTTTTAAGCAGATGGTTTATTTTCCAGAGGAAACCATTTCTTTCTCCCACTCCACTGTCCTGTCCTCAGCTGGCTTTAGCTCACTTTGCGATCGCTTCTACGGCTACTTCTGCGTTCACGCCGCCGCCGCCGCTCTTTTTCCGCTGTGTTAATGTGCCGACCGGCATCTCCTGACGCCGCCCGGCTTTGTGGGACTATCGGGATGAGGCCCCTTCAGTAACACAGAATGGATCTTCTGTGCTTGACTGCTTGATCCTTGACTTTTTTTTTGGAGGGACATACCTTTCCTTGACTTTCAGCATCTCCATTGCCCTTGTTTTGCGGGCTGGAGGGGGATGCAGCTCTATGGCTAGACTCTCAGGAAGATGCACCGAGCCCTGTGGATATCGTGATTGGCTGAGCTCTACAGACAAAGTGGCCTATGGCACAACAAGTGCCCGGCGGTCGTTCTCGTGGACCTATGGCTGGCAGCTGGCTGACAGCATGTTTTTTCCCGTCAACCCCAGGTCTGGATGCCTCGGATCCCATGCTCCTGGATCAGTACGTGGTGGTGGCCAGTTACGAGAAACAAGAGCCGGCGGAAATCAGCCTTCAAGCGGGCGAGGTGGTCGACGTCATTGAAAAGAGCGAGAGCGGTGAGTAACCAAAACAAAAGCTCGACGCAGATTTGTCGAGCAGGAAAAGGGCAGCGTGCGCGTTGTGTGCGTTGCAGACACAAACACACTATTTCACGGTTGAATCCGTGGTTCCTCAAACATGCTGCCCTTTCCTCTAACTCTACCCTCTCACCTCCTTTGTCCACAGCTAGCAGTTACTTAGCCCCATCTGGAGGCTCACTTTGGCCTCCAGTCAGCCCTGTTTTCCCCTCTGTTGGTTTAGGCCGGGGGCCAGAATGTTGCCTCTCCCAAGAGGAATGTCTTCCACGCTCGTATTAATTATTGCACCTCACTTAGGTGAAAAGCCAGCAAGATATGCCGAATTTTCCAATGCCAGCTGCAGAGAGTCCTTAGTCAGCTGTTTAACCTCTGCAAAGAGCTTGCAAACAGCACAAAGATCATGTTTTAGGATATGTGACTCAGTTTGACAATATTTCAAATATAATGAGGTATCAGCATGATGACGTGAAGCGCAACTTCACGCTGTAATGCCTCCTGGAACTTGCATTGATTTTGGGTGGAAACAGAAACCAAAATTCTCTCATAATACTTCCAGCAAATGCTGTTATTTTTAATGAGTATGAAATCATGCGTCTTGGATAAATATACTAACACTGGCAGCTATCACTCACAGCCAGGGTTAAGCACATGTCTTTAATAACTCTTATTTTGAAGGGATATTAGACATACGAAGCACAAGAGTGACAAGAGAGGTATAGGGCCAGTAATACGGTCTGAAATTCAGCTTTAACCTTCAGTAATTCAGAGTGCTGACACAGTAAAACAGTAATGGGACTCATGTGTTCTTCAGTGGGTGGATGGGGACGGAGGAAACGGTTACCGGGACGGCTATTGGACTTGGGTTTCATGATGGGTGTGAGTGAAACGCCATGCCACTCTGGCCCTAAGGAAGAGGGTCTGTAGAGATTGCTTTGAAGTGTCACGTGTCCTGCCTTCGGCTTCATGTATTTATTTTAACTCACTGCTCCAGTAGGATTTCAACCCAATGGGGAGCCACTGTGAGGCGGACACTCCAACACCATGAAGTCCTTTTATCAGGGGGCCTTATATGAGAGCGTTCCTCCATGAAGTTGAACTGCATAGACCTGTGCTTTTAACTAGAGGCCCCTCCACTTTTGTATTCCAGCTGACCGCTATGCAAAGTTAAGGCGTTGATGTATGTGTTGATGATCCATGCAGAATGTGAAACTCATGCACTTCAATGGTTATGACTTCTTTTAGGTTTCCATGTTATTCCCATGGCTTAGTTTCCATGTTACTATTGCTTTGTTTCCTCCTCATGTATGATGCAGAGACTATATCATGTTGCCACTCTCAAGCCCTTTCATTCATCTCTGGTTGGGTTCGATTTTCCACCGGTTTCTTAAACACAAAACAGACGTCAGGCTCCTTAAAATACATCCTAAGGCTACTTGACACTTTTATTATACACTGATGGACATTTTCACAGAGATCTGAAGTAAATAGAGCCCCCCAACCCCTTCCACTCGCAATGCAGACTGTTTCCAGCAGCGCAGCTAGCGACTGAAATATCAACACCTCCTGCAATGGAAGTTGGCTAAATCTGCTCCATTTGGCTGAGTGACATCACTTCATATCCCTTTGCCAACCCTAACAAGACCAGGTGTGTGCTAAGAAGATTTCAGAGCTCATTTCATTTAGCAACCATTTACATTCAGGATGAATACAAAACCCTGTAATAGTTTCTGACAGCTTGATCTGTGTATTACAGAGCTAAGCAGTACATACGGTGCACTAAAAGGTGTCCTTTACACTTGCGTATGGCTTTTTACTTAGACTTCAGCTGTACTTACATGTTTGCCTATAAAGCCAATGATATTTAAACAGGCGTGTGTTCCCTCTGCAGATTCTTTGGAAATCTGTATCCAGTCATATTGCCCAATACTTTTGTATCAGCATTATGTGTCTGGCTGGTTTTAAATGAGGTTTTTTTTGCACAAAGGTGTGATAGTATGTGAGAACAGGGACCGGTCTACTTGGATGGAAAACCACAGCTCTGTATTATTTTAGCCATTCACCCCAGTCCTTCTACAGACGTCCTACTGTTAAAGCTACTGTACCATAGACGTTGGCTATGACTGCTGCCCAGTGCAGTTATCGACTTTTCCTTACTTTGGATTAGATAATATATGCTTTTGACAGGGCAGTGAATCTAGGTCAGCCCTATAAGAGAGCTCAGCTTTCTCCACTCCTCCAGCCTGCTGTTCAGAGCCAGGGCGGTGTTTTCCATCGCAGTGCCTTGACGATACAGTCGACACAGTACTTTGTATTGTTTTCTGTTTGGTTTCAACTCGGTGCAGTGTGCGGATGATCAACACAGTACGCCGACGTTTGCTCGATGTTCTGTTGTAGCATTAAGTCGTTCAAGAATAATAATCGGATACTGTCAAAAAACTAACATTTTATTTGTCTATTTTATGAGAGTTTTGCGAGGGGGAGATGCTGGCTCCACAGGAGAGAGAAGTGCAATGAGAAACTGGGGGAGAAAATGGAAAAAGACGTTTCCTGCCAAAGTTAGTGGTTCAGAGAAGTTGGTTCATTATAATGGCTTAATGGATCCTCCAGGATGCCTCCTCAGCTTACACTATTTTGGAGAGATGTTAACCAAAGCTAAGCTAGCAGCCTTGTTGATCAGTTCAAGTGCTCTGTATCCAGTGGTTTACAAGGTGCCCCTTCACGGAGTAGCATGAAAGAAAAACATATTTGCAGCTTGTTTACCTCCACCTCACGGGCAGCGCTAGGCATGCGGTGCCCATGTTGTTTAGAAAATCTCTCTCTGTGGACCAGGTTTAACTTGTCGCCATTCCAGGTCTACATCAGCCTCGAGGAATTACAAACCGCCAAATAAACTTCAGGAATACTGTGTTTTGGAGAGGCCAGCTCACATCCGTCAGTGCCTCAGGCTCCTCCAGTACAGTATGCATTATACCTCGACTGCTCCTTTCAGCTTCCTTAAGGAGGGTGCAGTGAGGGACGTTTCAGGATGAGCCTGGATGGTCACAGTAATCTTATCTGTGTGAAATTGCCCTTTTTCTTCTTCACAAACACCAATTATTTTAAGTTGGACAAATGTGAGTCATAGAGTAGCTGGAAGGTAACAGCGGCATCCTGCAGGTGATGATTGACTTCCTGGCTGAAAGCCCAAAGACACTGCTGGAGTCAAATCCTGGCAGATTAAGCATGTCTGGCCCTCAGCGTGGCATGATGGATGTGCAGGATGTCTTCCCTATCTTTACATGGAGAAGAAAAAAAAGGTGCCGGTACAATAAATGTCTCAGCTCTCTGTCTTCGGGCTAAAAGCAAAATGATCCCAGAGCACAGCTCAGCGGGAGCTCCGCGTTCACAGAGGCCGATTCGGTTTGAGTTTACTTCAAGAGCAAAGAATTACTGTTATTTCTTTTTGAGGATTATTCCTGTAAAATATAAAGTCAAACATCTGTGTCAATGCAAAACAACAACAACAACAACACAGGTACAGATAACTACTAGGTTATTTGTCATTGTTTTTAACAATGCTCAAAGCTACCTGTAAGTGCGACTGTGTCTAAGTGTTTTTTGAGCTACAGAAAAACAAGGAAGATGTGACTTTGGTAAAGGTAATACACTGAGTATATCCTTGAAGTCTTCAGTCTGCAGTATTCATTGTTTCATATGGGAAACCCTCCTCTTTCCTCATATTCAGCTGCACATATTACAATGTACTAGAACGACCAGCTGACTTTCTTCTGTACCTCGATAATAGCACCACCAATAGGTGTGTTGCCATATTATTATCTGGTAGTAATTTTAGCATCGATGGTTCCTGCAAGTGGGACAGCTGCATGTATCAATGATTTAAATTGAACTAAATTGCACGTTTACTGGTGGTTCCTCATTTTCTGTCTCTGATAGGCAGGAGGATTAAAGAAGAGGTCAGCGTTGAGATTCCAGCGCTGCTTGTGCTCAACCCCTCAGTTTCCCAGTTATATGTGCAGTTTAAGAGAGAACATTTTACATTGTATAAAAGAGGAAAAGCCCTCTGACTTCTTGTCAGCGAACAACCAAAGACATGCTGCGGACAACTTTGCCAAGTGTAAAATGTATTGTTTTAGCAGAATTTGCAGCAGCAGATGGAAGACACATTATCCACTCAGAGTCCCGATCTACCGCATTCTTTCAGCTCACCATAAGAAGCGCGAATGACCATTTCAAGAAATCAACCGTGTCCTGTATTTTTAGATATGGAAACTCACATGGGACGTTTGGAACTGTATTTTCAACATAGGCTTCAGCTACTTTTATTTACATCTTGTCAAAGAGTAATACAGGCAGAGAGGACGAAGAACGGGAGCAATAACAGCATTTAAGAGCAACATACTAGTGCACAGACGTCGGTTCTGTGGTGCCAAAAGGGTGCCTCTGTCTCTCACTCAGAAATTGACCATTGAGTTGTCCCAGTATTTTAAGGGGTGGTCTGTTCGACCCTCAAGGACGGCTGTGTCTCCGAATCCTGGAGAGCGCACAAGCTGAAGGCTCTCGCCCAGTTCAGGCCATGAGGGGATCCTTTCAGAGGCTGGGAGGGAGAGGAGGTTGTTCCTTAGGTCAACATCAGCTCTTGAACGTTGTGTTGTGCCATTCGTGGCTCCCCCACCTCGTACCACAGCCACCCACGTAATTGAAACTTGGAAATGTGTGTATATTGGGCTGGATACCTTCCCCTTGTGCTTTGATACTGTCTCCTATGTTAATGAACACAGAAGCTGGGAATGAATGGGGTTTCTCCTGCTCGACTCAACAGTGGTGTCAGATATCTGCTGAGCCGCCGCATTCCTCATCGCTTCAGGTTGGGGGGGAAAAAAGAAAAAAGCCTCCTTGTGCTGCTGAGTCTTCGGTTCTCATATTCACACTAGATGTGTATATATGCTTTGTGAATGTTATATTATAGAGTAACAGACAGGGTTCTTACGGTCATGGAAAACCTGGGAAAGTCATGGAATATTAAAATGATCATTTCCAGGCCTGGAAAAGTCATGGAGAAAAAACTGAAATCATAAAAGTTTTGGAAAAGTCATGGAAATGTGTTATAATCACATGTTCATTCACGCAGTTTGAAATAATGAATTTTTTTTTTTTTTAAAGAAAGACACTCAAAATATAAGCCGGCGAACGCTCTCAATACGCAAAATGTTCTAAATTGTTCATGTTTATACCGAGATTTCAGTTTGGTCATGGACATTTGGTTTAAAGTCATGGAAAATTCATGGAAAAGTCCTGGAAATCCATTGGTCAACATGTGTAAGAATCCCAGCACAGTTCTATTGAAGTGTATTTGTCTCAATGATATATCTGTAGGGATGAGTAAGACCTTAAGGGGCATTGCAATGTCACACTGTGTGATTATGTATGACATTACTGAGGTGATTTATTGCATACGTAGATTCATAGATCATCCATTCACCTTTTGAAAACGCCCAAATGTCATAAATCTAGTGACTTGTTGCAACTGAGAATCTGTTGTTGATTGCAGTAAAAATGAAGCCCAGGGTCCTAAAGCTGATAGCGTTTGCAGATGGCTGATACTGTATGAGAGACACTTAGAGCTCAGACATGCTGCTCACTCTCATCATATGTGTGTCCACCGTCTATGCACTTGCAGGGGGAGAATACGTTTAATCCGCAGAAATATCCCTAAATATTCTATATTCTATTCTATATTATGTCATTTATGTCAATTTCCTTATTCTCTTTCTGGCGCAGCATCAGATGAGACTTGACTTGATGCGACCAGCGTCGTTCAGCTCACAGCCGGCTGCAGGGCAAACATTTAGTTATCGTGCCCTAAGCTCGGTTTACTACCTCCATGTTTCATGATGTCATAATTCAACAGGGTTTTCAGGACAACCCGTTTGGATTTCTTCCTTTCAGAGGCTGCGGCATTTAAGTTTGATGTCTGTGGTCACGATCCTACGGTGTAATAGTTTTATATATCTCCACCAGAGGGTTGCGGATGAAGCTATTGTCTGACCCCAGGAACGTGGCTTTTACCAAACTAAACTCTGCTCAAACGCTTTAGAAAAAGCTTTTTGATTTACTAAGGATGTTGACTAAGTAGCTATAATCTTAATATTGAATAATGTTAGTCAGTACTTGGCTGTGTTCTTTTTCCCTTTGTGGTTAAACTCTGCAGCAGCGGTCCAATATTTTAAACTATTCCTAATGTAGATAGCGAAGTAGGCAGAGTTGGAGAAAAGTAGGTTGTCATATAGACAAATGAAAAAAATAGCAAAAGATGACACCAAAGAAAGCACAGATGAAGATAAAGGTGTAGCTTTGTAATGTAGGCGTGCTCTCCCTCTCTTTCTCTCTCTCTCTCTCACTTTCTCTCTCTCTCTCTCTCTCTCTCTCTCTCTCTCTCTCTCTCTCTCTCTCTCTTTGTACTCGAACAAACATACACACACACACATATTTTCCAACATAAAATATTCTTCCTTCAACTTTTCCCCTCCCACATCTGTACAGATGATCCCCGCTATCCAGAAACCAGGAAGTGAGAACACGTTCTTCTCTTCATCTCATTTCCTTTCTCTACCTCTTTGCTTTGGAGCAGCCAAATCCACCACTTCATTCACCTCAAAGTATTTTTAAGTTCAGAAAAAATACTGTTTTATCAACAAGAGACCCAGCAAACAGCAGTTTTGTTGTTGTTGTTTTAAGTCGTATGTCGTCATAAAGAATGTATAAATGATTATTATCTAAAGTATAGATGGGATTAATTTGAGATCTGAAGCTCTACACATATTCTATAGATTGATTGAGGTCAAGGTTTCAACGTTGACATTCTACCAGGCCGGTATGCATCACTTATTGTAGCTGGTTCTGTGATGGATTCAGTTGCAGTCCCTCTGTGTGAATGCATGTGATGAAAGACATGAAGCAGGTTTCTCTTTTACGCAGGGTTCGTACGATCATGGAAAACCTGGAAAAGTCATGGAATTTTGAAATGCAGTTTTCCAGGCCTGGAAAAGTCATGGAAAAAAATAAAGTTTTGAAAAAGTCATGGAATTTTGTTATACTAATATATTCATGTCGTTCATCTGCTCTGAGTTTGAAATAATGAATATGCTATAAATGTTCTCATACTCTTAGTACCAATTATCCGTGCATTCATTTGGGTCATTTAAAGTATACTTTATGCTTTGGAATTCTCATTGTTAGTTTAAATACAACATTTTCTCACTTTTTCATGTTTATATCAAGATTTCACAAAATGCTTGGTCATGGAAAATTGGTTAAAGTCATGGAAAAGTCATGGAAAAGTCATGGAAATCCATTGGTCAAAATGTGTAAGAACCCTGAAGTGTTTTATTTCTTCATTTCATATAATTGCAACCCGCCTGGTATAAAGCTGCAATGACCAGGAAATCGGCACTTGCGTAATGCGTGTGTGTTTTTTAATTAATTTGACTGCAGTGCTTGTTGAGGTTCAGTGAACTCAGCCTAAGCACCTGCCATATGGGAGGATGGCTGATAAATACAGGAAAAGCAGCTACAGCCATCAATAACAGCTTATATTTACTTAAGCCTTTTTAAGTGGCAGTTTGTCTTTGCTGCGTACGTATTTTCAGACTTACAGCCCAGTGCAATTAAAGTACCTTATTATTATATTTCCTTACATTTTTACAAGTGGCGGTATGCTGAGGTGAGAATGACATTTTCTTCCGAGCAGGCGCGTCAGTGCGAAAATGGCAAATTGCAACTGTAGCGTTCTTTCTTTATTGCGCTGACGCAGGTCTTTCTATTCCTGCCAAGCTGACCTTTATTTATAATGGACAGTTTAATTTAATGTGCCATTAATGTAGTTGATGTTGCCCTTTACTGTTCATTAAAACACGACTCAGACGATTTATTTAGAGGTTTTCACTGACTCAACGAGATATACAGTCAGTAAAATGTTGGTGTAATTGACTCATTCATCAGTGTAATTAATGCTTAACAAACTTAGTTTTTCCTGCTCCACTGTGGGGGGGAAAAAACACCTGAATATTGTAGACACCATTTTGTTTTTGTCTGATTTATTGGCATGAGGTTTTGTTCAAGCCCCAGCTTTGGTGCAAAGCCTGAGCCATTACATGGATTGTTATGTACCTGAGCCGTAGCCAGCATGCTGCTCAGAGCCAGGCACTAACAGCATCCTCCTCCGTGGACCCGGCCTCACTCCGCGCATCGCCGTTGTTTAGCTGAGCAAGTTCACCACGTAAATAAATCATTTGTCCTATGAATCACAGAGATTGCATGTGTAGTTACAAAAAGGCCTGAAATGATTTTCTTTATTATTTCCTCTACGTCATTGGATCCATAAGTATAACAACCAGCTGAGAAGTTGTTCAGTTAGAAAAGGTTTGCATCTCCATCCTGCTTTTTCTACTTCTTTTTTGCTGCTGAGAGATGAGACGCCATGATGTGTCACAACATCTTATCTCTCAGAAGGTGTGAAATACATTTAACTTTTTGTAATTTGTTCAAAGTCCTTCTAACTTAACAAAATAATTCCTCCACATGAAACCAATCCAACATAATGTAAGGAAACACTGTGTACTTTCCTATCTACCTCAAACACCAGTAATACCCCCTTATAATCAAATCATAGCCGCCTTTAATTGCAACGTATCTAAATGTGATGCATGACTGTGAAATGAAGGACATAATGGCAACATATTTCACTAAATTTAGATGAATTATTATAACCTAATAGAGGAGTCGACACGCTGTTTTTTTCTCATCTCATCCTTTGCCATATCGTTAATATATCTTATTTCTCTTCCAGTGTGTCATACTACATTCTGCTTCTTTTTTTTCTGCAACTAAATCACCTCATTACTCACCATTTCTGTAGGAAAATGTACACTGGATGTTTGTACCAGCTGTGAAAGTGTGATGGAACACCCCTATCCTCTTTATGGCCTGTCCAGACAGCTGTCGGCCATATTGTACCACAACAAATAGCATATGTGCGGCGTACCCCACAGGACCGTTTTTGTGCCAGCTTCGTCAACCTCATATGCGAGGTGACTTTTTGTGGAAGTGATTTAGCACAAGTTAAAACGTCTGCTTAGTGTACATATGTACTTTACATTATCCACGAGGTCCAATAAAGCTCACCTTATGGAACACGATGCGTGACTTTACCCCACGCGCTTTATCTGGATCGGATGATTCAACCGTACTACGTAGGAACATATTTCCAGTTTTTGGCATTTGTCTGAGAAAAAAAAGTCAGAGCAATGGCGTCATACTCGGAGGAACCGAGTCAAATTAGCTGTGACATTGCAAATGGATATCTTGGCCTGGAACAGCCCTTCACTGGGCAGGCAATGACCTGCCCAGTGAAACCGTGACTGATCCTAATGAAACCCAAGTTGACCGAGACCTCGTCACAAGTGGAGCTGCAGCCAGGTGGCGCTCCCTCTGATGTTCCCGACATTTATCATAGTTATAGATTCTGTCACATCAGGGCTCAATAACTCAGCGAAGATGCAAGTGATACAATTGATTTTTGACAGGTGATATAAGCCAGTGTGTCACCTGTGTTCATTTCCATCTGTCTTTGTGGAGAATCTCTTTTACTTTTTTACTTTTTTTGTGGGTGGGGGCGGTCCTATCACAGGTCCAGATTCATCTGTGAGAAATGTCAATGTGGATTGCAGGACCGAGAGCGCGCGCACCGTGCGTCGTCGCTTTACGTAGGTGGGCTGTGCATGGTCCCGGTGGTCTTCAGCGTGTGTGTGTGTGTGTGTGTTTCCACAGGCTGGTGGTTCGTCAGCACTGCAGAGGAGCAGGGTTGGGTCCCCGCTACCTATCTCAACTCCCACAGCGGCACACGGGATGACTTGGAGCTGGGGGCCTCGAAAGCCGGGGAAGGTAAGTCACTGCAAAGTCTCGTCCCACTCCACCGTCCACAATCACAAACACAACCTCACACATCCTCATAACCCCCCCCCACACACACACACACACACACACACACACACACATGCACACCACCTCTTCCCTCCTTTCAACTGTGACAAAATGGAGCAAATTCGCCACGGCCGGCCCACGCTAACGGCTGACGCGGGGCCGGTGGGAACACCTCTCTCTGTCGGCCCGCCATCATAAGCACGCGTGAACAGAGTGTAGATTCAGACCTCGGCTAAATAGCCAGGAGGAGTTCCAGGAGAGACTGGACCGGCAACCGCTGAAGTGATGCACTGTACAGAATGGAGTCAGTGCGATATTAAGCAATATGACCTCCGTGGAGTGAGCTCATGAAAGAAGTGTCTGTTTCTATCAGCAGCGAGGGGGGGGGGGACATTTTTTTCACAGCACATGCTTTTTGAATCGTAGTTATTGTAATTTGACACAAGCTCAAAGATGAGTTATGCCTATTTCATGCTGTGTCTGCACATCCTTGCGGATTGCAGATGAGTTACAGTACAGTAGACACGTGTTGATGTTACGTTGCGTTGCTGGAATGAGAGAGGGGTCCAGAACCCTGACGAGAAACACACCTATGTAGAGGTTCGCTAGAGTGAAATGCACACGTGGGAAGACGACGCCCAATTAATCATCCAGATAGCCCTGTCAGATATGGATATCAAGCCATTGTTTCACCCAACAAGCCTTTTTCAATATTACAAGAGAGAACATTTGAATCTCGTAGTGATAGAGCTCAATAAAGATAAGATATTCATTTATGTATTAGTCCCACAGAGGGGAAATGTCAGGATCACAGTAGTGGGTGTACATAGAGCATTAATACAAATAAAAGATACAAATAAATGTCACGCACTCAGACGTTGATAGTCCCGACAGGTAGTGCAGCGACTGCAGCTTGTTTGTAAAGACGCATGCAGACGTTTGTTAGAGAGAACCCAACAAACTGGAGGCACGGAAATAATTAAGTTGCAAATTACACTTCCAAACAAACATCAAGATTTTCCAGCAGTGTGGCCAAAAGATCTTTTTCTGTACAACTGCTGAACAATGGGACCCAGGGTCCCCTTGGTGTTGTATATATTATGATTCAAGGCTGGAGAATACATTAGGTTCAACTGTTTCGCAATACTTTTAAAATGTCTTTTCCCCTTGCGTGTGTGTGTGCGTGTGTGTGTGTCACACACACACGCACAAATGCAATGCAAACGTCGACACCCAACACTCCTATCTGCCTGTCAGAGATAACTGGAGTTTGCTGCCAGGGGTTTTCGGGAAGGACACTCTGTCAGTGTAATTAGTGTTTATGTGTCTAGTCAGTCATGGGAATGGCATAACACTCATAAAGCATCTCTTTGTCACTCCTGTGGTCTTCTGTGGTGTCGCAGGAAAAAAAGCTTTTAAAAGCCATAAAACTGCTATTGGAATTCCTGATGGGTCTTTTGCAAAGCTAAAAAAATAGACATGTTGAAAGCTCAGACAAGCAGGAGGTGAGAGCGTATGCACCAATGGAAGTGAATGCACATCCTCCTTGTTTTGGTCAAATTGTACAAACGCAAATAGGTGTATTGCATCAAGGAATAGTTTGACAGTCTGGAAACAAGATTGTTTTGCCTCCTGTCAGAGAGGTAAATGAGCGGATTGATACCACTCGGTCCGGGTGGTAAATATGGAACTAATGCAAGGAGTCGGGTGGCTTAGCCTCGCATAAACAAATAATGGGAGGAGAGCAGCGAGCTTACTGTAGCTCTGTCCAACGGTTATGCAATCCACCTCCCAACCATTAAAGTTCACAACCTAACATGTTATATGTAAATAGTTTGACTCAGGCTATTGACTTCTTGGCGTCTCTGCTGGTGTCATGGTAACATATCCCCCATCAAATGTTAAATTGTCATTTTTAAAGGGCTTTTTTTGTTTGCATTAAACAAGTGGAATACAACTTTTTTTGTTTTTTAAGTTGTGATCAGAAAGCAAATATTTCCACAAAAATCTTTGAGGTGTTACTTTGTCATAATCAAGTTAAGACCTGCCTCGAAGTATATCATTTACATTGTCTGGGATTCTCTCTGATGTGTCATCATTAAACACATTTAAAGGTGCTGATTTTCAAATGTAGAGCACTAACATACGTGCATGGACCGGCTCCGTAAACAAAGCACACACAAGATGTGCGTACGACACACAGAGGGAGTGTGACGTCCTTCTCTGCGCTATAGTTGTTAGCTGCTACAATAATGTCCTTCATTTTGAATGTAAGTGATGAAAAGTGTTTTCAACTCCCTATAAGATCATTTATTTAGGTTGCATCCTCTCTCATGCTGTCATAGAATCGTCGCTGTAAAGGGAAACGTAAACCTTCTGCGGCACACGGCTCCAAGCAGCTGCTATATTAATTGGTTGACATTCTTCCAGCTGCAATGTGCGTCGCAGATGCTCGAACGCACAACAGGACGGGAGAACCATTCTAACAACATCCTAATTACCATCCACGGAGAAGATGTCCTGGGTTTAACACTTTCTTCTGTAACCTCCATCCATCCACCATGTTTGTTTTCATGTCCTCCATGTTGCTAATAACGTGGCTCCTCTTGTGCAATCCATGTCATTTGTGTGTTTGTGTAACATTTGTGCTTGCTCTTCATGTTTTTCCGTGTGTGTGTGTGTTGTCGTCTGGTCACCATGTGTGTCTGTCAGTCACTAAGCGCCATAAAGCTCATCTGAAGAGGCTGGACCGGAGATGGACGTTGGGGGGTGTCATCAGCCGGCAGCAAAGCCGAGGTGATTCTAGGCAGATGCTGCATCCCCTCCCTCTCTTCCTTTGTTATTGTCCTACTTATTGTCTCTTTATCCCACGGGCCATCTCCTCCCTCTCCTCATGCACATATTGGTTCAGTCTTTTTACTTTATGTTGTCTTCCAGCGAATGCATTTATCGTGAGCCACAATCCACCACTAACCAACCACTAACTGACGCTAACATGAAAGAGGTGAAATCCTCAACTTTATATACAGTAATTATTGGGGCTAAACTAAAATTGTGTTTCAAAATTACTCCTTGTAAGCATTTTTTATATAATTAAACACTGTATGCCAAAACCAATCTTTCCAGAATCACAGAGAAAAAACGACCCGCTCCTCTGAAAGTAGTTACGTAATAGACTCTGGAATGCCTTATGCTGCATTTTAGAGCCATATTTTGCTTTTTATATGAGCAAATGAAGTGAGCGGATAATTTTTTGTTTTAATGAATGCATGTGCTAAAAAAGTGTAGGAACACATGTAATGTGCTGCAGTGCAGATAGCAACCAAGATTTACAGATTAATATATATATATATATATATATATATATATATATATATATATACTTTATTAATCCCCAAGGGGAAATAAATTTGTCGTCACAGTAGCAGCACCAATAAACTAAACACACAAGAATAAAATATAAAATATAAACATGAAAGATATAGATGTATACAAGTAAAATAGAAAATAGAAAATTAAGTATATATGTATATAAAATGAAATATATATATATATATATATATATATATATATATATATATATATATATATATACACACACACACAAACAAATATAATACAATGACTGTGCAAAGTATACAAAATAAAATATAAAATAAAATATATATGTATATATATATATATATATATATATATATATATATATATATATTTATATATATACACAATATATATACATGCAAAAATATAATAATATAAAATGAAGACCTTTGGTAATCTCACTTTTTTAGCAAGACATTGTCAATCACAAACTTGCACATGTTCTTCTTATCATGGTGACGGTGCTTCCCCTCTCTCCCCCCCCCCTCCCCCCCACACACACACTCTCGAGATACATTTGGATCGCTGACAGTGGAGTGAGGATAAGCTATTGAGTTCAGCCCAAACGTAACTCTTGGCAGTGGACGCCGCTCTCTGGAGAGGAGAGAGTTGTTTCCACCCCACGACTGAAATCCTGCATTTTTTTCCCTCTTTTTTTTTTTTAAAGAGATATTTTGCTGACTCCACATGAATATTTTATAACACTGATGCAGTCGATGCATGTTGTGGTTAACATTACATCTGATTCAGAGTTTCCCTTCGTTGCTCTGCTGGATGTTGTTTGAAGGAGGTTGGTGAGAGGAAAATGGTTCACCAGCCCCGACACAAAGAGGCCGGAAGAACCAGGCAAGAGGAAAATAAAGCGTACAGAAATATCTCGACCCGTGGTGCCTACTCTGGTTTTTGCAACTACAGGGATATACAATCCCACACCCATTTAGCTCTTACACAACTTAGGAAATGGGTGGAGAAAAGGAAAATGGAATAATTTGTTACCAGAAGGTTGCTTCCTGTTTACCAACCTAGAGGACAGCATATAGAGGGCTTTTCCCCCCGTGCCCTTTTTAAAGACACCTCTTCGCCCGGTGCTGTCTCTATTTACAAAGGAATTGCTATAATGACAGGGGAAATTATGTCTTTGCTTTGCCCCTTGGCCTCATGGGAATGCATAAATCAGCATGGAGCCTCTGCTCTGTATTATGTGCTGAGTTTCGAGACGCTTGCCGCCACAAGGCCAAGGACACAGTTCGGACGCTAGCTGGCCCCACGAGCTTTAACCCTCGCTCAACAGCCTTCAGGAATACCTGCTTGTTGTATTAGGATGGTTGATACTATGACGCACTACATTTGATGACGTTTTGAGTAATATGCACTAGTACTATGCTATCTGACAACTGATGGCTGATACATTTTAGGAAATGGGGGGAGATAGGGTGAACAAATATTGTTTAGGTGTTACGACTGATTTTATCTCAGTTGATTCTTTTGCTATGCAACATATGTATAACAAGAAATTCTTCAGAGGAATACACACTGCGGCGATGGAAAATCTGTTTTCTAAATTCAAGAATAATTTAAGTTATGTAGTTATTCGCTGCATTATAAAGTCGTTTGTTCCATAAAAACAGTCCCAGACCAATCTTGTGTGTCAAAGAACATTTAAATACACATAAACATACTGACACATCTGGCAGCTGAACCCACTGCCAGAAGGCAGAACAGTTCCAGTCTGTAATATAGAAAAGGATACACCCCTCTCTCAGTATCACATTGCAAAGTTGGTGCCAATGAATCACAAGATAGTCTATCTTATATTTGTTAGCCCTTATATTTCATTACCACAGTATAATCTTATTAATATTATATAAATAATATTATATTATCTATTGTTGTTATTGTAATTTTAGTTATTTTTTATTGTTTAGCTTCGAGGATGTTTTAATTTGTGATGTAAAGCATCTATGAATACTTTGAAAAGTGATTATTATTATTATTTTGTATTATTATTATTATTATTATTATTATTAGAAAGGATTTATAAAATATAGACTTTTATTTTCTGCTGCCTTATTTAGTTGTCTTAGGATTTATTTTCTTTCTTCGCTCTCTTATTTGTAATTTTCCACTCTTGCTTTGGCAGAAGAGAAGTACGTAACAGTGCAGCCCTACACTAGTGAGGGCAAGGATGAAATAGCTTTTGAGAAAGGAGTGACCGTGGAGGTGCTTCAGAAGAACTTGGAAGGCTGGTGGTTCATCAGGTACGCCTCTGCTCACTTGCTTCGGACATGGTTACGTCTATCATTTGAAAAAAAGATCATTTTGTTTTCTAAATTCCTTTACAGGTACCAAGATAAAGAGGGCTGGGCTCCCGCTTCTTACCTGAAGAAGATGAAGGATGATCTTTCTCCCCGCAAGAAGACGGTGACTGGACCTGTGGAGATCATTGGAAACATCATGGAGATCAGTAACCTGCTGAACAAGAAAGCCTCGAGTGAGAAGGACGTACAGATGGAAGGAGTCCCGGAGAGCTCCCAAGTGGCCAAGAAGGAGATCAGTCTTCCAATCCTGTGTGCGGACTCCAGCCCCGTTAATAGTCCACAGGATGGAAAAAGTAAAGCAGATCCTTCCTCACCGGCAGTGGCCCGCATCGCTCCTCACCGGGTGGAAATTGGTAAGAGATGTCACTTTGAATGTTTGAAAGTCTGTAACATTAAGTCACGTTTACATTTTTTTTTACGTCATTCTTCATTAATATCTGTTCTCAAACACAACCAAACAATTGTGTTTTTTCCTCTCTGTGATTGTTTCACAGGTTCCCCGGTTCTCAGGCAAAAACCTCCTCCTCGAAGAGATGCAACCCTGGTAAGAGCGATATATATTTTCCCACAAATGTGTTGGTAAAGAATATGGATACTTCTTCTACCACTGTTTATTGCATGGTGTTCATAGAAAGGAAAAATCCTGCACATTACCATTATTCAGAGAATTGTGTTTTGGCAAAAAAAGGTAAAAAGGTTGTTTTGCTGTAAATTGTTGAAACATCTTTGAAATATGTTATTTGATATAAATAATTAATCGGATCCGATCGGTCTTTGAGAGAGGCTAAAAGTTCATGACTATAGACATCAACAACATCTACAGTTTTTCTTTGTAAGGAGCCAGAATTCAAGAAGGCTGGAGACCGGTCTGAATCCGATCTTTTTAAAGTAAAATAAAAAAAATGAATGTAGTGGAGAAAGAAAATACAATATGTTAAATACTAATTACAGCTTGAAACGGCAATACTCAAATAAATAAAAATATCTGAAAACGACTTTCTTTTGTGCGAAGGGATTTCAGTTGCCCTCCCCACCAGAGGCCCCTACAGTGGAAGCCGAATATTATACCATTGCAGATTTCCAGTCCTGTATATCTGACGGTATCACTTTTAATGGAGGACAGAAAGCAGAGGTAAGTAACAAGGACATTTTAAATGTCTGTACCAACCATATATCTTGCTATAAAACATGGATTAATCTTCGCTCTATAACACTTCTGCCTTCTCTAAGAGAAATTGTAATATAAATGCTTAAAATTGCCACCATACGAAGGCTGAAATTTGTATTTTTAACATATTCTAGGTCATTGAGAAGAACTCTGGTGGCTGGTGGTACGTCCACATAGGAGAGAAGGAGGGCTGGGCTCCCTGCTCCTACATTGACAAACGTAAGAAGCCCAACCTGAATCGCAGAACCAGCACTCTTTGCCGCCCAAAAATTCCTCCTCCAGCTCCACCTGTCAAAAAACAAGACTCAGTGGAGACTGCACCTCCCAGCAGCCCCGGGTCTGACGCTCCAGAGTCCCCCGTGTCTCCTGGAAGGCCTGTGTACGAGGAGCCAGAATATGATGTTCCTGCCATTGGTGATCTGGACATGGAGTCTGAGTTTGAGTTTCTGAGGGGAGAAAGTTCCTTGCTGGATGTTAAAAATGAAGACGCTTCCTCCGAGAAGGGATCCCACCAGTTCTCCAAGCCTTCTCCGGCTTCGTCGCTCCACAGTGCCTCCTTCAAGATGTGTGACTCATTTGAAGACGGCCACGAGGCAGGAGAGGCCGACGGAGAGGGAGAGTGTATCTATGAGAACGACGGCTTCCGGCCCTTCAGGGAGACGCCAGAGCGCCAGAGCAGCAGGGACTCAAATTCCTCCAAGACAAGTGTCTTGTCAGAAACTGGCAAGACCGCAAACCCGACATCAGGGGGGTGGAGACCTGCAGGCAACAAGCTCAAGATGGACTTGAACGGGAGCCCGTTTTTAACCAAAGCCGAGGAGGCATCCAGTCCTAAGTCTGCTTCCACTGAGTCTACCCCAGATTTGTCCAGAAGTAAAAAAGACCACGAGGAAAGCAAGGCATCCTGTTCCATCAAATCCTGCACTAAACCAAAGCCCGTGGTGAGGCCTAAACCACATCTAGCCAAAGCATCCAGTGCAGAGAAGATGGACATCAGCACCTTGAGAAGACAGCTGCGGCCAACAGGGCAGCTGAAGAATGGCACCAAAACCAAAGGCGAGGACTCTGAGACGGCTTCAGTCATCTCCTCCGAAGACTCCTTCTCTTCTCAGAGCACGTCGGATCTCTCCTCCATCTACTCCAAAGGCAGCCGGGGAGACTCTGACCTGGAAGGCAGCAGCCTGTATCGAACCACAGATCCATATGAGAAAATCCAAGAGTCTGAGCTCAGCTTCCCCGCTGGTGTGGAGGTGGAAGTGCTGGAGAAGCAGGAGAGCGGCTGGTGGTATATCCGCTGGGGAGACACAGAGGGTTGGGCTCCCACTTACTTCCTGGAGCCCGCCAGGCAACAAGATGACACGGCAGGGTCTGAATCTGATGGCACCCCGACAAAACCCGGTAGCCTCAGCAAGTCCAATAGCTTGGAGAAGAATGAACAAAGGGTACAGGCGTTGAACAACATCAACCAAAACCTAAAGAAGGTCACCCCGCCCATCCCCTCCAAGCCTCCAGGTGGCCTCTCCAAACCCATCGGCTTGTTTGGTTCCCGGAAACAGAATAGCACCAAACAGCAGCAGGTTGTGAGACCTCAGTCTGTCTTCATATCCGCCCCGATCAGGGACGGTTCCAGCCCCGTTGGCTCTTTAAGGAGGAACGAGTCCCTCAACTCAACGGACCACCCTCGCGCCAGCCCCACGGTGCGCCGCAACGCCTCCTTCGGCACCGTGCCACGCAGCCTGCCGCCAAACAACATAGGACTGCCCAACAGGAACAGATCTGGTACCGGTAGCTCGGAATCTCTTGGCCTCAGCTCTCAGAGGAACGCCCTGCCTGTATCCACAGTCAAGCTCAAGCCCCACATCATCCATAACAACCTCAAAGAGGTGTATGTCTCGATAGCAGATTACCATGGTGACGAGGAGACCATGGGATTTCCTGAGGGGACGAGTCTGGAGGTCCTGGACCGAAACCCCAACGGATGGTGGTACTGCAAGATTATGGATAGTGGCAGACCGAGGAAAGGATGGGTTCCCTCAAATTACCTTGAGAGAAAGCACTAGCACTCAACGTGGAGCTTGCAGAACTCTGAACATGCGTGTAAAGACTATGTCAACAGATTTATTTTGTGAAAAAGGCCAAAGACATTAAGTAAGGATTGAAATCTTACCCGGTACCTTTGCCAAAGCGAACAGCCAGATCCAATTGTGACTTTGAAATGAAGTGAGACATCTGGTAAAACGAGTCGACATTAAAAAAGTGCCTGAGTCGTCGCATTAGGAGCAATATATTGAGACTTAGTGACGCAGCCAAAGAGAACACCCGAGAGAGCTTCAGATGTTACCTTTAACTTGAACTAAGATCTAATTGTGTGTCCTCGAACCTTTTTCTGTAAGTTTATAATGTAATCTTTTTTAAACTTTTGAAGCATTTAAAGCTTACCGCATGTTTGAAATGATTCATTATACCGACAATGCCTTGAGCTTTTGAAGTTAAATCTTTTTCTCCTCCTTTTCATAAAGAAAATCTCAATTGTTGCCAAAGCTGCTTTGTGTTCGTCCCACCATGGTGCCGTCTGTTTGCATGTTTAAACAAAATATCTCTTTATCCTGTAAGTCACCGTTATGTGATATATTTTATCCATTTAATTGTGTAATATTGTCCTAACGCAACTATTTGTGAGCATCTCTGATTATCACAGTTTTTTCCTACACTTATATGTAAAAACATTCACTTATGATCTTCCGTTAAAAATATTTTGAGGTTTCATTTCAGGGGCTAATTGTCCGAGATTAAAACTTAACGTCAGTGAAAAAATTATTTATTCATTACTTAAGAATCATAAGTTACTTGTTTTATTATTATTGTATGGAATTTACTGATAAATACCATTTCACAACTGCTTAAACTTTTCTAAGAACTGCTCTATTAATTATGATAACAGTTTGAATTTCTGCTGGGCAGTAAATTTGACATTACTCTTCAGCTGCAGCAGATGCTCACTTTTGTTTTATGTTAACTATGTGACCAGTGATGATAACTGAAGTGCCAAAAGAATGAATTTAATAAATGCACTTTTGAACATTAGTACTCTCTTTTTTTAAACTATTCATCCCACACACCTGGTCTGGTCCTCTGTTACAGTGTTTCCTAACCCTTTCTGACATGTACTCCCACAGCCCTGTCACATCCACTCAAGTACCTCTTTGTTAACACTACTCAAGTCCAAAATTATCCAATTAATGCCAGATGTTATTTAACAATATTCATAAAAAGGGACATTGTTGAGTTCATTGATATGGTTTCATGTAGTTGAATTAATAATGTTCGGGATGCTTTTGTACTACTTGTGGCAAATGCTGGACATTTTATCTCTACGTGAATATATCACATTAAAGCATATCCTTGTGCATTACAATAAATCTACACAGTTAACTAAATTAAATTCACTCTCCCGTTGGTATAATTGACTATGAAATCACAATGGCCCAGTTTAACTGGGATCCAACGTGGAATAATCGCCCTCACTTTCTCTCACCTCTTGAGTTTCTGTTATAAATACGGCCAAAATAGTATTTTTTTAAATTGAATTTCTGTTAGTACTGAGTTATATATTATCTCTGTATTTTCTATTATTAGTTGATACAAACAGATAAATGATTACATCTCAGGGGGGAAAAACGACAGAAACATATTTAAATCATCTTTTTCAGTCCAATTGAAGGCACATTGAGCTCTCCTTTTTTTGATAAAAAAAGATAAAATCAGCATGTACCATGTACATGTATTGCTAAAAATTAAAAAGGTCTGTGGAAATAACAGAAATGCCCGCGTCAGGTTTGATTGGCAGCAGCCGGCAGGCGTTACACCAAACCATTGCTCTGAGGCCTCCATGTCATGCAGCTGACAGCGTGCTGTTGACAATGTTGAAGAGTAACATATAACCAAGTGGACCCAACTGACCTGAGAGGTACGTTTACTGTTAAAAGTGCTGCAGCTGCAGCTAATTAACTAATTGGACAATAAACTATGAGCAGCTGATTTCTCATGATTGATCGTTGTTTTGGTGGCGTGTGCAGAAGAAAATGATTGTCCACTCTTGTTATGAGGGAGAGGAACCACAAGTCCTCCCTTCCTTCCCACAACACGCTGCAGTAGATCGCTGGAGATCCTGGCAAACTCTGCACTTTACTTTATTTTCCCCCTGTATATTTAGAATTTAGTATTAGTATTCAGTTTTTTTGAATTGTGTTTTGTGTTTGTGTTTATTTTCATTGATGCTCTGATGTGCACCGCTGCTGTGATTTATGAAATGTCCCCACTGTGGGACAAATAAAGAAATATTATATCATATCATAAATGAGAAGTAGACTTTATCAGGGAAGCAAATTATTTTTGTTCTACATTTGTGGCTCATATATCTCCATATTTTCTGATATTTCCTCTCAGAGAACACAGGACGAGTGATTTACAGAGCAAATCTGAAGGCCTACGCTGTAGCAGAACAACAAATCAAGAAACGCTATTTAATTTGACTTTATTGCCCCACATGTGGTGTTTTGTGTGTTCATATGAATAATCATCTGGTGTACTAATTGCAAGTTAATGTGGCGTATAATATATCATGAAGACATATCACAGGCCATAACCAAGTTTCTCAGTTTTGTTGCATTAGAAGCTTTCATTTAGCAATAAGGAGAAGATCTACGTATTCAATGTGTTTATATCCAGAATAAACTTGCATCTGCATATGCAACAAAGATGGATCCTGTTATGCACATACATCAAGTCACACTTGGTTGCCTGGTGTGTCTTCCATTGTTTTCCCATATCCGTGAGCCAACTAGTGATGCAATTCCCTTTAATATCCCTCTTGCAGGAGAATCTGCACATGTGACTTTGGATTAGAAGGCGTTCATTGTGTGGTCACAGGGTTCTGAACTGAGCATCAACTGACAGACCAAAAGTATAAGTTCCCAGAGGAGAGTTGTCACACATAATATTGTCACCTTTAGCTATAATGAGAAAAAAACAAATCCAAACACCGATGCCGTTTCGCACTGTCAGACACTGCACATTTGTGATATATTTGATGTGGTGCCTGAAATATAATAAGATTATTACAGCCTACAGGAATTGTATGTGAAATATGTCCATCCCGCTGGCCGCTTCCTGCACGGGGATCTCATATACGACACTCACTGGCTTGGAACTAAGCGATGGATCCCCGTTGATCATCTTTATACCATGTGTGTCTGCTGGCTGTGTGTCCGTCATTTCTTTCTTGTTGTACTCAAAGTTCATCGCAAATAATAAAACACAGGCGTTCAAGAGAACGACAAAATATAATGCAAACATTTTTGAGAAAAGAGACCCCCACAAGAGGCCTGACATGTGGGGGAGGCTGTAGCTCAGTGGGGTTGACCGTCCTGCAACCACAAGGTTGTCGGTTCAATCCCCGCTCTCCCCATTAGTTGCAAGTCCTTGAGCAAGGCACTGAACCTCCAGTTCTTCCCCGGGTGTATCACTGCAGCCCACTGCTCCTTAATAACTAAGGATGGGTTAAATGCAGAGAACACATGCAACGACAATATAATTAATCCAATCCCAAAAAATGAAGTTAATTCTTGATCTTTAGTTCTGGGGGGAAAACAACCTACAGTAAGTCGCCTTTAAGTCAAAAGGGGGTCAACAAATTTATATTATTATTCATACCAAACAGTAAAATAGTTTGAGTATATGAATGCAAAGTCAGGGTTCCTAATGTCTAATTGAAATCACAGCTACCGCGAGAAACTGAGTGTGACGTAAACGATGGCAAAACAATCATTCTGATTGCTTTGTTTGCTCTTGGAATTTAGTGCACATAAATATAAGTCTCTTAGGCTTCCTAAGTCCGAAGGTCTTTCTCCATTTAGTTTTTCCCAACACCTTTAAAATAAAATAAAACGTGTTGACTGCCTTGAAAAAATCTCTTCCCAGTTTATTGTCATTAATAAATCATTGCTGATGGCTCTGTCTTTGAGGGTTTCTCTGTGAGGTGCTGCAGCTGCGTCTGGCCTCTGGAGGGCAGCAGCACTCAGCCTCCTTATTACCGAGCAAAGCAGCACGCTAACCTTCAACTCTGTCTTCATCAACACTAAATGATGACTACATGATGTAGGGTTGAGATCCCCTTTGCGCGGTGAACAAAGTTGTATTTTGAAATATAATTGCGCTTCTCGACAGTCTGTCCCTCGACGTCGCAAATCTCACAAAAGGAAATTATTCAACGTCACGCTGAACAGCAAAAGCTCAAAGCCTTAACTTCAACAGAGGAACAAACTCAAACTCTGACTGTCTGACTGTCTGATGTCTAGTTGGAATTCAAAATCGATAGGCCTCACGGCTTTTTCCGAATACAAATGCGATACCTTAACGGACGGCATGTGTGTTCGACCGTACGGCTGTCGAGAAGAGATACCACGACGCAGCTCAAACACAGTCTGCCAAGCTCTTAAGCCTTCAGAAGGCCGGCAGCCAGGTTCACTGAGAGGTCTGAGTGGAGAGTCTGTGTGTGCACAGACACAAGTAAGATATACTGTATTCATGTCACTGTCAGAGCCTGGCTGCGTATCACCCTCGCACCTCGGGAGAAACGCTTGGCCGTGAACGGCGGCCACCGCTGCCTGTTTCATGTCCAGGCATCATGGGTTGTGTTTGTGCCAATTGGAGTGCAGCATGACACAGCGCTGCATTAGAAGCCAAGCCCGCTGGGTCGTAAATATCGGATGATGTCCACTCCGGCCTGGTCTGCATACCACAACTCCAAACAGTTTATCTGTGAGTTATAGCTGTTTACTAAAAGCCCTTGCCTTTGTTTTTCATACAGTATGGTGGGGGTTGTTAGTCGAGTACACTACTGCGGCGGGTAGTTTGTTCTCTAACTTTTGTCTACTTTAAATTTTCTTGCACGAGACATTACCTCAACCATTTGTTTGTTGCACGCTTTCGGAAAACATAATGGCACTTATGTTCTTTCATTTCCAATCTTTTGTGCCGGATTGACTTGTTTCCCGCTGTGCAAAAACAACATAGTAAGGAATAGCTGTGAAATGGAAATGGTCAGTTTTATTACATTTTTATTGCAACCCGAGTCAAATGCATGAACTTATGTAGGTGATATAGGCTTTTCTCTTCTACACACAGTTGTATGAGGTCAAAATGTGAAAAATAAATACAAAATAAAGCCAGTGATTCAGACTTAAACTTTATTTATCAAACTTAACATAATGAAACCACCGGAAGAATGTTTTTAACTACTAACAACTAATATAAATTCCAAGCCAAGAAACCAAAGTTATGAGCAGATTTACTTGTTCCAAAATGCACAGTACCCACTCGCTGGTTTTGTTTTGTTTGGACAGCGAACATTTGGTCACATTTGAAAAAACTACGTATGCCTGCTTCACTAAAACACAAATCCAAGATATAATTTAAATATGCACAGGTAGGACAAACTAGCCTAACAATGAATATTGTTCACCGACTATTTGATAACTCATGTCACCTTTACACAATTTATTCCCTTTAATAGCAACATTCAGTTGCCTATAGGGCCTTTAACGAAAAGTTTGACATCTTAGAAAACACGCTTTTTTATTTTCTGGTGAAGAATGAGATACGATGATTCATACAACTCTCATACTGGCCACAGATAGAATCCAGTTAGCTTCTCATAAAGACTGAACACTGCATCTATCTGGATCAATATATGGATTCAGTGATCCAATATCATCAATGCAAAGTGAAAACATCAATATAATAATCTCCAAGATACACCTTCATCTAGAAATCCCTTATGGCACATCTGTGTCCCTAATTTCTATTGAAGCGCACCTCTTTCCTTCAGAGCACAGTAATACAATCGTCAAATCAAATCTATTTGCTTTTGGTGAGTTGATATCAATGTTACTGATTGTGTTAAATGGCTGTATGATATGGTGTCACATCGATCGCACGCCGCCTGAATTGGATCAAATCAAAATTGTATCGTGTCGTTGTCCGAAGATATAACGCGTATAACGGATCGAGATGATTTACACCCCTATTTCAAAGACACAAGCACAGCTAGCGTGCGCTAACTGACAAGTTATAACTGTTTGAAGACTCCAGCGGTTACGCGGCGTGAGCTTTACAGGTGCTGGTCGGCACATCTTTTACTGTTGGATATAATCTGGTGAGCTGTTTCCCAGTTTGCAGTCTTTAAATGAGCCGACTGGTAGCTTTTTAGTTGAGCAGGCAACGGTGCTAATGGTGCTAACAACGCTAACAGTGCTAACAGCGCTAAATGGAAAAAGTCCGGACAGGACTAATGGGGTTTTAAATCAAAGTTGTGGCTCCTCCTGAAATTTTAAATGCACTTAAGGTATCAAAAGTTAAAGCAGTCCCCTTAAAATTATAATATTACATTGAACATTGCAATTTTTTATCAGCCAAATGTAAAAATTAAGACATTTCTCCTGTAGAGTACAAAGTAACGTCATTTGGAAATTATACAAAATACACATACCTCATCGGGTACAGTTCTTGTGTAGACATATTTGGTAGTGAGTACTGTGGTACGATAGTAGCCTACTAGAGAGTGGTATAAATATTCTCATCTAACTCTCCTAGAAAGTAAATAAGCGATTTCCCAAAATGTCAAACTATTCCGATAAATTAAAACCAGCTTGACAGATCCACAGAGCATTTCAGATGGAGTAAGGTTTATAATCTATAATATGCAACAATAAAGTAAACACTATTCTTACTTCTTGGAAAACTATAGCTCTACGCACTAAACAAACTGTGATAATTATTTATAGTAGTATTGACAAAATAAATACAAATTATCATGTACAGTTAATATTACACTCATCTAGATTATTGTTCTATCAGAAATCTTACACAAATGTTTAATTTCTGTTAGGTCATATTTGGTCAGGAAGAAAAACTAAAACAGGTAGAATTGTAAAAGGTTGAGCATCTCTAAAGCACAACAAATTCCAGTATTATGCAATGCAGTGACAGAAGGGACACGGCGATATTCAAACATTTCATCTTTAGCAGTGAATAAATTCGCACACTGATAATAAAGCACAGTAAAATGTTCGTATTTGTAGGTTGTGTAGTTAAACCTGCTCACATCAGAGACATTACCACCACCAAAAATGACTATAAGATAAATGTGAACTTCCCGGATTTTGCAGCGAGGAGCCCAATGGACCAAAAGTGTATCCAGACTTCTCTTTTCAAAGGCACACAAGAAAACATGACTCAAATATTGTACGACATAACTGCAACATTTTCCAGCACAGCGGCAAAAATGACAAGCTTCAACACCTTGTAAAAGCAAAACAAATTAGCACTTACTAATTTACAAAACACAGAGTAATGTTTCAGCGAGGCCAAAATAACACCTGAAAATAGCTTGTAATTCAAACGGCGCATAACGCATGAGCTTAGTCGAGTGAGAATGTCCTTGGAGTTTTGCTTTTACAGAAGAAAAGCAGCACTCAGAAACTGATATGCAAATGAACGTCTCACCGTGTCCCTCTACAGCCCGCTACATCCTCGCCACTGACGGCACTCAAGTGATTTCCACTTGAAGACACGTTGTGCTGAAATCCTCAGAAAGCGAATGTTCATGTTTAATTTCTATGTACACAAAAGAGAAATGAGCAACCTGAAGTAAGCCCGGCCGTCTGCGATTTATAGCGGGATTTCATGGGTTTTCCTGCAACGACGAAGAAAAGGTTTCTTCATCATCCCGTCAGCGTTATAAAAATACTTCTGCCCACCGATGTTTATTTGAATGACTTTTATCCAGTGGCAGCATCCGGCCGACTCATTGTCGCACATATAGACTCAAGTCCCACATATCACAGGCTTTCATACAAACCTGTGATGTATGGAGTGAGCACACACTGTCAATGTGCAGACACACCACAAGGTGCACCTTCCTCCCCTGTCTTCATCCCAAACATACAACATCCTCTGTCGCTCCATCTCCCCTGATTGACATCCTCATTGACCTCCAGCGTGTCCTTCTATGGTGACAACATTCACTTCTTTTTTTTACCCTTTGCACAATCTAACCCCGCCTGAATTTTCAACAGGTAGTAAGACAACCGTCAAAAGAAAATGTTTATGCATTATTTACCCTTTAGGTTTAGACATTGCATTGCGTTTCATTGTAGGAGGAGTATTTTAAAAGATGGCTTAATTCAAACGTATTGCAAAATGTTTTTGTTTTTTAAACTTATTCCTTCCTGGCCCTCTGGAAGCATTCACGAAATGTCAAATAAAACGTGTCTCACAGAATTGACTCTTACTCTGCAATAACAGTTTTTGACCCAATTGCTCAGCGCAATCTGCGGAGGAGCAGCTGGTGGAACCACGTATGTCTTCTCCTTATTTCTTCTGCACTTCTGAACATTTGTAATAAAACTAGCTAGCAGCGATGCCATCACCAGCCGAATGAAGGAGCTGCTCCGCGGGATGTCGGATGCCTCTTCGGATTACTCTCTCTTCGACAGACGCACACGTCACTAGACAAACTGTAGGTCGTGGTCCTATCACGCCTGCAGTACCTGCACCTATCTTGTGTGCATGTTATGATGCACCTCATTGCTTGGTCCTTACTGTGAGACGCCATAGGCAGGAACTGTGAGATTTACAAGGTTGTGTATTAGCCATAACATTGAAATAATGATTTTTTAAGTCCTGTTGGAGAGTACCTGAGCAAGAATGCACGCAAACAAGTGGGGATTCCCCTTGTGCTGCATCCATCTATACAAAGTCTGACATGGCTTTGAAAAACCTGGAGCTGAACCTGACGAGGCGACGCATTGTCTTCGCGCGAGCCTACGTGCTCCGGTAGGTCTTGATGATATCTTTGATTGTCCTCCTGCAGATGGGGCAGCACGCGTTGGCCATCTTCTTGAGTTTGAGGCCGCAGGTGTAGCAGAGACACATGTGTCCGCAGGCGTAGAGGACGGTGTCCACCTCGTTCTCGTAGCAAATGGTGCATTCGTCGCTCCACGAGCCCGAGTAGGACGGGAAGGTCGGGGACTCTGGGTGGCTGGAGAAAGGAGAGTTTGGCGTTGTACCTTGGGTGACGAGAGGGAACACGTTAGAGATGCGCGAGTGAGGGGAACTTTACAAAGAATTGGAGGAAAGGCTTTCAGGTAGTTCAGGCTGTAACGCTCACATGTGACACGTATGTCCAGTGCCTTTTTATTTAACCCTCCTGCTACCTTTGGGGTCAATTTGACCCCATTCAATGTTTTACGTCTCTTAAAAAAATATTAACATTATTTTTTGCTACATATTTCATGACTTTTCCTAATTTATTGGGGACAACTGGGAAAACATAAAATTCACATGATGATATGTTTTTAATGTCCTGAACACAACTTGTACGCATCGGTGTTCTTCGGGGTCAATTTGACCCCAGGCTGTTTTTCACTGTGTAAAACATATAAGAAATATCAACTTAAACATTTTTTTTATTTAAAGGGCTATTTAGGTAGTCAACAAACAAACATAAAGTACCTGACTTCAATTAAACTTGGGAAACAATATTAATTCTAATCATTTTCTGGAGGTTTTAATTGCTGGGTTCAAAAAGGGTAACAGATGTTAGTAAATCTGAAGGTAACAGGAGGGTTATGGTGTTAATAGCATTCCTCGTGTTTCCTCTGCTAATGGAGTTTCTTTTGCAGACATTATCTGCCAAGAGTTCTCCTGTAGTGCTGAACAGGAGGGAAGTGTGGCCTCACCGCTTTTAAAAATTATTGTCACATCTGTTTTATTATTCTGCTGCATGATTGCATTATCATCAATTTCATAAACAAAGAAGAAAAACAGCCATGAACACCTGGGCAGAAATGCCCATGGGGGGGGGGGATTAACGTAATAGAGAGAGGGCTAAACTGGAACACTCGGACAAACCTGTGGAGGAGGAAAAGACTGTGTAGTAGCTGGAGTTGAGGCTTGAATTGAGGTTGATGTTCAGGGGCGTGTTGAGGTTGGGCTCAGAGTCGCCGCCGCCGAGCATCGTGGGGTTGTTGGGCGTACAGGACGGGGAGCTGGGGACCGACGCGCCTCGTGCGTCCGGATGCGGCGATGAGCCTAAAAGGGACAGAAGACACATCTGGGTCACAACAAAAAAATGAGCAACAAACAGATAATCCATAAAAGTACGTGTTCAAATGAGCCAAATGCGATGCTTTCGTTGCCGGGATTTAAATAATTCCCATCTTTCACACTCCGAGGAGTTATTCAGAGCCGATAATTAACAAATGGGGGTGAGTGAATATCTTGTTGCAGCTCTGATACCGTCTGTCACTCTCGCTCACGCTCACACATACATTAAATCTCCTAAATTACCGAGCAGATGACTTGTGAGGCCACAGCTTCTGTGTGTGGGTGTGTGTTGGTGAGTCATGAGTTGGACCCCCCCCCCGCCTTTCCTCCATGAGCCCATGATCCCTCTGGGTAGGGTACAAAATGCTTTCGCAGACGATCTGTTGTCTGTTCCGTGTGATCCGTCCCCATCCTCTCCCCCGTACCCACCGGCTCTGGCATCAGTTCTCAAATTGGCAGACAAATTCTGATCCCGTCTGTCTGGCAGGCAAACACTATTGTTGTTTATACATTGTCCTTCAACTGACCATCGCAGACATATTACCATCCTGTCGGGCCTCCCACTCACTCTCACCAACGTCCTTCCACGTGTCAAATGATATCTAATATTGGTTGTTTACATCCTATCAAACACCACCATTTAATCATCCAAACTTACCTAAAAACCTTTTTATTGAGGAAGGCATTTTTTTACCTTGAGTTAATTTATTGTCAGCTATTACATTCTTCTTTTTAAAATTATTTTTTATGGGTTGCTTTAACTATGTTTTAATCGGTTTTATTTGTTTTTCACTATCTGTGTGGCACTTTGAGATTCTTTGAAGGAAGAGTGCGATAAAAATTAAATGCATTATTATTATTATTATTATTATTATTATTAATGACAGAGTTGAGTAGAGGAACAACTAAAAGAATAACAGATGGGGAGAAATTGCTGAAATTGCTGAAATTGCTGAAATACTGTTCCATTTAAATAGAAAA
Organism: Liparis tanakae; assembly: GCA_036178185.1. Classification (NCBI taxonomy): domain Eukaryota; kingdom Metazoa; phylum Chordata; class Actinopteri; order Perciformes; family Liparidae; genus Liparis; species Liparis tanakae. The sequence goes on along the minus strand of CM070100.1, from coordinate 7,501,782 downwards.
AAAAACATTCATGTGGTGTGTTGTTAGCAGAAAAATGCATACGCTTAGTTGCATAACTCTCGCGACGTGCTCCGATCCACGGCTCTGAACTCGTGCATTTTCTTTGAACCGCTCCAACCACTGTAGTCTCGCTTTTAGCCTACGTAAACAAACCGTAGCAGTGTTTTCGTCATGCAAAAAACGGCTTGCCGCTTAGAAAAAACCCAACAGACTTAGCAAGAAATGCATGAATAAACCTTTCCATAATTAGTGTGCTTTTTAGTTTAGCGCTGAGATCAATGCCTTTGTACCGCTTTGCTGAGATGGGCTTTTGTGAGTGGAGTGTCATCTATTTATTAATATGATGGTATGTTAGAGTGGATGCAGAGACATGTACGCATACTGTAGCGTGTACACACACACACACACACACACACTGCCTACTTATCGTGATCCATGTGGCAACCCAGCTGTAAGCAAACGTCTTGGTGAACTCTAATAAGGCAGAATGGATAACCTTCATGTCGAGTCATGCACCCTTTCATCTTCTCCTGTATTATATGGAGTATTTGTGCTTGAGCATGTAGTTTCAACACTTTCTAATCAAATAGGAAATGTGTTACTCAGGTTTTAAGCAATGACAGATTTTGTTGGCCACTTGGGGGCAGTTGAAACAAACTTGTACACAAACAGTTGCTCATAAAGTTGAGCGATTGCGTACAGCACAGGTGTCAAACACAAGGCCCGTGGGCCGATTCCGGCCCGCCGCATCATTTTCTGTGGCCCCTGACGGCTTTCAAGACAAATGATCACATGAAAAATTGCCCGTGCTTTTATTTTGAAGGTTTCAAATTAAATGGATTTATGTTGTAATATTGGAGACATTTTCTTATGTAGAATATTTCTACACTCAAACAAACAATAATCAAATGCAAAGAGAGTTATTTTACAATATGTTCAAGTAGTTTATAAAGTGTGTCCGGCCCTTTAAGAGGGCGGCCATGATGCTGATGTGGCCCACGGTGAAAATTAGTTTGACACCCCTGGCATACAGTATTGCCAGATGGAGTTGGTTTACGCTCAATGTCGCTACATTTGAGTACGTTGGGTAGCAAAAATGGGTTTTGAACATATTGGGGAAACAATATTATGCTCAAAAACAAAGCTAGTCCACTGACTCTTATTATCTACTCATTTTATTATTATTATTTTAGAAATACTTGATTGATATGAGTTGTTATCAATCTTTGTTAAGGCTAACAGAGGACCTACTTACTTCATCATCATGATGCAGGTATATGAAGCTTTGAATGTGCATGTCAAGTTGTTTTTTTAACGATTTTACATGGGTGTCGGGCAAGGTTCTGATTTGGGCTATTTGTTTTTGTTTTGTATGGGTTTATGTCCACCAAACAAATGCAAATTTATAATTTTTGCTCTGGGAAATATGTCTCTTAAGCAGCTAGTGTAAATACTTTGTAATTTTTTTTACCCAAATCGACTTTGTGAGCAACGGAATAGAGTGATGGAAGTAAACAAACATATGAAGTTGAGGACTGGAAAACTAGCAATGAGTAAATAGACATCCAAACCCTCTGTAGAACTGGAGGGAGATACAGAATCGGGTGATAACTCCCCGTGGGTTTGTAACTCAACGTGACCCCTTTCAAATGTGATCAATTGTTCATATACAAATATTGATTAAAGCAGCTTGTTTGAGATTGTACCAAAAAAACCAAAAGGTTATTATTGATTCCAAATATCTCACATGAAATTATCAAGATAACACGGACAAAATGACCATGTGAGAGCAACAGACTCCCATCTGTTCCACTTCACAGGCTTGATGACAAACTGTCACTTGCCTCGCTGGCTAGATGTTTCCATGGCAACTTGTGGCACGCGGCTTCAGCGAGTGGGTGAGCGGAGACGTCACAAATGCACTTCCCCACAGCTGGAGTGGGTAATGACTCGGAGAACGGCGGCGTGCGCCAGTGGGGGGAGGGGGAGGGGGGGCGATGATTGGCGGACCGGTGTTGAGGGAACAAACTGTGGGTGGAAAACCCAGCATCTGAGTCCTCTGTGCAATTACATTTTAATAATGCATATGGAGGGCATCATAAGTAGCTATCACGGACCCCATCCTGATGCATAATGCTGGCTGCTGGGAGCCCACGCAAGACAGAAATAACCTCCTCAGCTCCGGGCTGACTGACTGCATGAAAGAGAGGAGGAACTGAAATCCAGAAATGTATCACGAGAAATAATTTAAAGTAATTGTTACAAAACCAGAGTATTTTTAGCATCGTTTTTTTTCGGAAAACACAATACCTTAACCGTGAAAAGAAAACAGGGCTAGAGGGCCAGACGACAACACTGGGGTGGAGGTCTTGTTTTCAAAGAAATAAGGCGACTGCACACAAATCACAAGCACTCTTCAGAATGTCACAGTCATTATACTAAGTCCAATAAATGCTGGAGATCCATCTTGTGATAAATGGAGAATTTAAAGTCTTTTAAGTGCAGAACTCATCCAAAAACGTGTAAGACATACTTAACTCGGCTTTGCACATAATATGGTGAAGCTTATTTAACTGTTCACTGAAGATGTGTGTTGAATGTCCTGAAAAATAAACTCGGAATATCAAAGACTTTTAAAATGTTAGGTGAATATTGCTATTAAAGAAATACAAAATGTGCAGAAATAATTATTATGTTCATCTGAACATCTTCCCATAGAGGCAAACAAACCTTTGACTCAAACCTTGAGCTTGGGTTTATCACATGTATGTTTAATTCTCCTTTTCAAAATCAAATGAACCCAGATATTGTATTGGACCACTGCTTGTCATGAAAACATTATTTTCACCAGGTCTTGGACTCATTTGGCAAATTTTGAGTGAAACTGTGCATGCAGTCCAGGGATGATTGACTTCAGGTAAATCATTGTGTGAAATCTGCTGGAATCAAACGGCCCTGAGGGAAACTCAACCGATACAAAGTTAACATTCATATGCAAACTGTGAGGGGGTAGAATGTAAATTCCCAAGAGATATGAGTTGATAAAAACTCAAGGGAACAGCCCAGACAGCTAAGGAGGGGAAAGCTATTTCCTGACTCTACCGAAAGAGAATTCAGCCTCCGAAGGTCATCGAAGAATCTCAGGCGGCGAGAACGTCGAAATGGAACTCGTGTTCGGATCCGGAGAACATGTTGGAATTCCTCAAGTCAAGCTATTGTTAAACACTAAAGCAAATATGAAACTGTTGTATTGTTCTTTCTTTTTTCCAAAAAGGCTCACATCTGTATGTGTTACTTTCGTCACTCGTTACTCTGAAATCTGCAGTACTCAAACATAATTATGTAAGTAACAGTTACTTTTTTTACCGTTGCATTGATAATGCGGAAGGTTATATATATTTTATTTAATTTTACAGTTCTTTATTTATATCTACATTTACATATATGTTGTGTATATGCTGTGTATATATACATATATATTTTATTTTATGTTATTTTGTATTTTATATTCCACTTTGCACACTTTACTTTATGCACTGTCACTTTCTTTCTTTCTTTCTTTCTTTCTTATACTTATATTTTATTGTGTTTAGTTTTATCGGGGTGCTTCTGTTGTCACCAAATTTCCCCTTGGGGATTAATAAAGTATATTTCATTCATTCATTTCATTATGTTTTATTATTATTTATTTGTATGCGTGTTATTGGCATAAGTCAAATAGAATTAAACCGAATCGCATAGAATTTGGTGGGATGATTGATTATTATCCGAGAACCATTAGATTCGATTTTGGGATTGATCGGGTCAAAGGTCAAGGTAAAGGTCATGAAAAGGTTAAAATCTTATTTTTTTATCCAATTGGCATCCAACTAATGCCGACATGTTCATAATTCAATGCCCACTCTTGGTATGCACTCTACCGAGGGCCCCTTCTAGTTTCCTGAATGTTATTGCATTCCCAAACTGACTTAAGAGCATCGACCTGCTTGTATGCAGTCGACGCACAATCTACGTGTCGTGGCCTCGTACCTAAAATCCTGAGTTGCGTGAAGGCGCCGTGCAGACCGTAGAACATCCAGAGGGGTCTGGAGTTATCCACGCACAGCTGCATCCCTGCACTGACGCCGTTGTGGCTCAGCACCACCTCGCCTTCTGCGTTCACCACGAAGCCCAAGATGTCTCCGCTGTGCAGCGGCACCGACACCCGACACACGGCCCAGAATTCCTTGCGGTCGACCAGGGACTCCGGGTTGGACGGGAGGTCGCTGGGCCTCAGGGCGGCCGGGTCACACGACGTCACGCCGTAGGAGAGAGAGCCGGGCCGCGCGGCGCCCGCCTTCACCTTCACGAACACGGTCTCCGAGCAGCGCACGGGCCGGCTGGTGAACACCAGCGTCCTCTCGTCGCCGCGGTGATCCAGCCGCGCCACCGTGTGCTTGTCCAGCGCCGTGACGTGGACGCCGTGCACCGAGTGGAAGTGCAAGTCGGTGTCCAGGCGGCTGGGCAGCACGGAGCACTGCTGCGAGTTCTGGGAGTTCTGGGGAATGTGGCAGGAGGCGGAGCTTAAGCGCTGCAGCCGTTCCTCTTCCTCGTCGTCTTCCTCCAGACGCGCCTCCTGTTGCTGCAGGCTGAGGTCACACAGGCTGATGGAGAGGCGGGGGTCGTCGCCGCTCCGCTGGATGGAGGCCCGGTGGGCGGCGGCAAAGGAACGAGGACGCAGGCAGTCCAGGGTCACCATCTCGCTGTCTGTGCGGGGAACGAACACACCCACGGGAATGTGTTATACTCGTGTTTTATTTTGAAATTACAATGTCATCTGAACCAACACAATGTCTGTGGCTGATACAGTCACACACATCTCCATTATACATTTTACAGTGCTGTATTACATATATGTTGTGTATATATACATATACATTTTATTTTATTTTATTTTGTATTTTATATTTCACTTTGCACACTTTACTTTATGCACAGTCACTTTCTTTCTTTCTTATACTTATATTTTACTGTGTTTAGTTTTATCGGTGCTGCTACTGTTGTCAACAAATTTCCCCTTGGGGATCAATAAAGTATATTTCTATTCTATTCTATTCTATTTACCGTCTTTTTAAGTATTAATTGTTGCGTATCGCTGTCTACAACTCGCTATATTCCCGGTGTTTGCTGTTCTCTCATCAGACCTGTCCTTGTCAAGACGTATGGGGCCTTTTAGCTCATCGCTCTAATGCACTCTCCATACTAAGGCCCGACAATGTCAACAAATATGTCAACGTTTACATACTTAGAAACACATCAGGGCTTTAAGTGGGGGCATACTGTAGCCGCCGGCTGGTGGCTCCATCACAGTCAAAGAGACGTAAGAGCTTTATGTAACGGTGCAGGATAAGAGACGCAGAGGAAGCCCCTGAAAGAAAATAAAGCTGTGTCTGAGCCTCCCACTCGGTCTTTATCTCCGAGTCCTTTAATAATAAATCCCATTTTCGTACTCATCTGATTTCTTAATCTTATTACAAGTGAAAGCTGAATGGTTGTGAAAATGCAAACATTATATTAGCAATTGAATCCACATGTAGGATATGAAAAACTAATGAAGCCAATCTACCTTCAGTCAGAGGACTACAAGTGTATGAATAGTACTCAGTGGGTGTGAAAGAGCTGGAATGAGCTGTTTACATAACAAACTGCCTCAGCAGCAGGGACTGTATTCCACCTCCATGCACAGTTAGCGTTTTAAGTCATGTGTCTGGAGGCTAAAAGCGGCTTTTTTTCCCATCGATCGGCGAACGAGAAAGGCATTCTGAAAACCGTATAGAGTGTCTCTCTCGCAAATAGCCCATCCCTCTGTTGATGCCGCTCACTGTAAACTACAAGCCGCACGGGAACATCGCGGCAGAACCCTAAAGAGTCTTCATGTGCGCACGGTTGGTATAAAAGGATCCGCGGCCGTATTTAACACCGCCCCAAAAACATTTTTTGTTATGGGAGTAACGCGCATACAAATAAATATATAAACTAGGCACTCGGTAGAGCGCATACCTTCGCATATCACAAGATTGGACTTTGAATTATGAACATTTTGCCAATAGTTGCATGCCAATTGGATAAAAATATATGGTAAAAAGAAGACCTTGACCTTTGACTCGATTGATCCCAAAATATAATCAAATGGTTCCCGGATAATAACCAATCATCCCACCAATTTTTGTGCGATTCGGTTTAAAACTTTTTTTGTTATGCGAGTAACACGCATACAAATAAATATATAAACTAGAACGGGCACTCGGTAGCGCGCATACCTTCACATATCACAAGATTGGGCATTGCATTATGAACATTTGGGCATTAGTTGCATGCCAATTGGATAAAAAATTACCGTGCTATGGTAAAAAGAAGATTTTGACCTTTCCATGACCTTGACCTTTGACCCGATCGATCCCAAAATCTAATCAAATGGTCCCCGGGTAATAACCAATCATCCCACCAGATTTCATGCGATTCAAGAAGAAGATGTTGACCTTTTTCATGACCTTGACCTTTGACCCGATCAATCCCAAAATCTAATCAAATGGTCCCCGGATAATAACCAATCATCCCACCAAATTTCATGCGATTCGGTTTAATACTTTTTTACTTATGCGAATAACACGCATACAAATACACAGTGATCAAAACATTACCTTCCACATTTTAAATGCGACGGTAATCAGCCTGATTGGACATTTGAGGAGAGCGGGGAGGGAAAGGCCGAGGGACGATCGACACGGGGCAGAGTTGCGTGTCTCTTAGCCTCGATCTGCTTCGGGCTTCCCCTTCGGTAAGTGGATGCAGAGGGAGAGCGCGACAGTGGAGGCGAGGATGAAAAAAAATAGGGTGGGGAGGACACTTGAGAGAATGGGCATACCTCACCAGCTCCTCTTTATCACACAAAGACAGCACATCTCCGGCCAGTCACTGATAAACTGCTTGAACTTAATTACTTCCTCAGTCAAGAGTGTCCACGACCAAGCACGAGGCTCTTATTATTAGCCGCCTTATCGTCTTCAAGGCCACGTTAGCCGACTTTGGGCTACAAGAGATAATTTCTATTCTTGCTTTCGCGGCTTCCCGCGCGGTTCGCTGTGCGAGCGGCGAGGCAGTCGAGACGAGTCGTGAGGAGAATGGCAACGTTACTGTACCAGGAAGTTTCCAACCTTTCGTGGAAAAACAAGCTTGACAAAAGATGTAAGAAGACAAAACAATGATAGATACGAGACGTGAGACGCATAAATACGTATGATCTCTTTCTCGGGTTTGGTTTAAAAGGAAAAAGCTTTGAAACACACAATAGGCGGTGTTTATCTTCCGTCATTTCATGAACGTGTTTATGTGAGTAAACAAATATTCATGGTTTCGTGACGAGAGGTAAATAAATGCTCTTATGACAAACAGAGAGCAGAGATATAGAGTCCTGTTCAAACCTTTCTATATCATTCACCCAGCAACACAATACAATACAGGTACAGGTAAAAAGCAAAGAAGATGACACGCATTGGCTGCAATGCATTCTGGGAACCCACCGGCTATTGTGCGAGTCAGATTGTATTGGCTTGAAATGTGCTCGTCACCTGGATACTTGTGAAACAATCCGGTTGTACGCGTTGTGTCGAAACTTCAACTCCAGTCTCGTATCTCAAGTTGCAAATCAGAAGGTAAACGATGGGTAGCGTACACAGAAGGACGTCTGTGCACGGGTATTTACTGGCCACACCCAAATGACAGAGATCTGCGTGGACCCCAGAGGCTTATTTGTCGTCAGACAGGAACCCGTGCACCCGCCAGTATGTCGAAATATTGAGAGCCCAATTATTTAAAGAAAATGTAAACATAGATTTGATTAAAATATATAAATACTCATAAACATGGAAAATTCCATGGAATAAATTATGAACATGATTTACATATCAGAGAAAAATGTGTTATTCTAGACCAGGGGTCGCCAACACGGTGCCCGCGGGCACCTGGTCGCCCGCGGGGACCAGGTGAGTCGCCCGCACGGCATGTTCTAAAAATAGTCAACATTGAGCTCCGTCAAAAAAAAAAAGAAAAAAAAAAGGCCATAATCCCCGGGCACTAGGACCTGGGGGGAGGCTGCTCCTCTGGCTTCCTCACTGCAAGGAGCGTCTCTCAAAGAGCCAGGATGAAAGAGCCAGCGCGCGCCTTGCTCAGGTGTTATGCGCGCAGGTGAGCTCTCTCACCAGCATTCGCTAGCAGCAAATGTATAAATATATATTATATATATATATATATATTATCATATTATATTATGTATATCCTCTCATGTTGACTTCTTCCCCTGTCCTGTGCCGGTCACGTGATAATTACAGTGCAAACCTCCTCTTTTGTCTTACTCTTGTCTTTATTTCTCATGGAGATTACCATCAAATGGATAATTGTATATTTATTACAAGAATATAAAGTAATAAAACAGACAGCTTTGCTGTTTACTTAATTCTAATGACTTGGTGGTTCATTTATTTTTCTGTCTTGCAGTCACGGCTGTAACTCTGTGTTTGAGAAGACGGCACAAGGTTGCCTGAGGAACACTAAATGTTGCTCCTGCATCTCATTGGCTCATTTTAGGCAGTTTGTCAAAAGCTTTTAGGAGACTATACTTTTTCACGAGGGGAAAATGACTTTATTTTTCCTGTCATGATCTCAATGTGCACACAGCAGTAGTTAGGAGCCAATATGAACACTGTAGAGTCTACAGTGGAGGCGGACAACTTGATTACTACCAGGATATTATTCAAATAGCATTTGTACAGGCATGATTCTGTCCCAAGCTTTTTGATCCATGGATCCACTGTAGTGAAATTAACTGCCGCAAATTCATCGACCTGTGAACAAAAAACAGGGTTAGCCTCTAATCTGGAACACGACTGATGGAGGTGAGCTTGGTTCATTTGGTGATGTGGCAATACGTCTCCCACAAAAACAGGTTTGGGAGTCACTCCACTTGAGATATCCAAACGACAAATAAACTGCTGTGTAAACACACTTTGTTTTTCCTCATGAGCCAAGCCTTCCTCTCAAACAGAGACAGGTGCAGTCTTGTCTTTTATACTCTGATTTATGTTCTAAAATTAAACATGGGCACTCACCGAAAAATGAACTGCACATTAGCACAATGTTTAAGATTTGGCGATGCTTCAAAGGGTTTTTAATATAACATGCAATGAACATAATGGTGCATATATTACTTTTTTTTGTATAAGTCCTTGAAACTTTTGAATCACTTTTTCAGGCACAAAAACTCTACAGATCTGATTAAGTGCGTGGCTGAAATTGTCCAAGTGAAATGAAGTGGTCTTTAAAAAGCTCCAGCTACTCAATCTCAGGAGCAACGCTTTGATTAAATAGAGGAGCACATACCAGACTGACACTGTTCTGCAGGGTCAATGGTTCCCTGTTGTTTTTGGCTTTTTATTATGCATTGCAACTGTGAGAAAAAAATCTGCTAGACTATCATGAAAGTATTTATTGGCTATGTGGAAGTTAGTACACACCCTCAACAAAACATAAACCTGCAGAAAATCCCTCTACCCGGTTTAAGTAGACCTCTTCAAACAAGTTGCAACCGTCACAATATTCTTAACGCAATCCGGAAAATCCAGTAACTGTAAAGTGAACATGATGTTGGCAAAGGAGGACGGACGAGTCAGATACAACTGAGCGAAATGGCGCCCTGATTCACTGGGAAATCATACCGTGAATTAAACACTGTAATGCAGTTTAAAAATATGCTACATTGCTCACAAAAATAGCCTAGCTCCACCTCACCTGGGAATGCATTTCCGAGAGAGGCCTTTGTGTTACAGTGTAGTTTTTGATCAAAATCATTCAATTACGTGTTTATGTTACCCTTGTTTTTAGAAGGGCTCCCGCTGAGAGAACGGCGCGGTAGTGAATAGATGAGCGAGTGGTCACTTGATTCCTCGGCCCCGGTGGAACGGGATTAAGAAGCTTTTGTGGGCTTTAGTGAAGCTGCGACCTCTATACAAGGTCAGCTGCAGCAATTGTGTGCTTGTGTGCGTTTGAGGATTTTTTCCTAAGTATGCATGCCGAGGAGGCCTATCCAGGGCTCTGTCTCGAATGAGTGAGTGAAGTCATCTGTCATGAGTGGGGGAGGGGGAGAGGGAAGGGCTTTAGCTTATCAGAGAAACAAAAAGAGAACAGGCTCCAAGGGGGGGAAATCTGCATCGTGAGCTTTTAAGGAGTGGTATCCCACTCGAGATAATGGAAGAAGTATACGAGTGTGAAGCGTGGGACGGGGAACGGGGGACGGGGGACGGGGGACGGGGGACGGGGGGGGGACTACGATATCGATACACCGGGAGAAGCCCTGTGGTTTGAGTAGCCCAGATGCCATGTGTGCAATTGGAGCCACATACGTGGCGTCTTTGAGAGATCAAGTCAGGTCCTTGGTTTAGTGCCAGCTGGTTGTGAGTTTTGGACGGCGATCGTGGAAAATAAGGTGACAAACGGCTGCGGAGAAAACGGCGCTCGGCACTTCAGGGACGTCACAAGGATACAATGTTTCCGGCTCACCTCAACTAAAGTGTCTCTCCAGTGGACGCATATAACACTGTGCACTTTCACACAGCCCTGACTTGAACCCCCTTTTTTCTTCTTCTTTTCAACTCGGTGTTTTTGAGTGTCGATGAGACGTCTCCGATGTTCCGATTTGATCTCGAACCCATTTCTCCGATTATAGATTGGTCTCATTGTTTCGGGGGGGAACATCGGGGCAGTTGTCTGTATGACAACTGCCCCGATGGACACATTTGCACAATAAATACACACAGAATACAAAGTACACATTAACGTCTTCGCCGGGACCGAACTCTGTTCGTCTAAAAGTGATTGGTTTCCTCTCAGAAGGCTTCCCTCCGTACAATTCGGCTCCCAGGATCAAAACCCGACAGGCTCCATTACGATTTATATTTTGATTTCTCCGCAAATCTGTTTGATTCCATCTGGGTTGATTAAATCCCAGCTGAGGCACAATAGCCTGACCAGCTGAATTTATTTTGGTTCAACAAATCAATTGCATTTCACGCACTGAGATCACTTGAAACAGAGTTCACATAAACACAGAGACCCAAATCCCGCAGGTGCACATGCCGGCAGATGTTAGGACGTAGAACATTTGAGTTTGAACCGGGTCCCTCGTTTCATTTGAACCAACCGTCTGACAGAATGACTTCACTTCTTGAAGAAAAACAAAGGATAAATTATAACATGTGTAAGAAGGTTAACCCTCCTGTTACCTTCCAATGTACTAACCAGTTAAAACCTAGAGAGAATTATTAGAATTAATATTGTTTCCCAAGTTTAAGTGTGAGATACTTTATGTTTGTTTGGTGACTACCTAAATAGCCCTTTAAATAAATAAAAAAGTTTATATTTCTTATATGTTTTACACAGTTTGGGGTCAAATTTACAAATGTATAAGTTGTGTATGGGAAATTGAAAACATATCATGTGAATTTTAGGTTTTTCCAGTTGTCCCCAATACATTTGAAAAAGTCATGAAATATGAAGCAAAAAAAAAGTATCCCTATATATATATATATAAAAAACAGCCCTTTAATTAAATAACAAAGTTGATATTTCTTATATGTTTTAAGCAGTGAAAAACAGCCTGGGGTCAAATTGAAGTTGTGTCCAGGACATTGAAAACATGTCATCATGTGAATTTGATGTTTTCCCAATTCTCCCCAATAAATTAGGAAAGTCCTAAAATATAATGCAAAGAAAATAATGTGAATATTTCTTTTAGAAACGTTAAACATCAAATGGGATCAAATTGACCCCAAAGGTAATAGGAGGGTTAAGGAGCCTGGTTAGTTTTTGATTCAACAATAAAACCAAAAGGAAAGTGAGATATACTTAAAGTGAATATTACATTACATTACATTACATGTCATTTAGCAGACGCTTTTATCCAAAGCGACTTACAAGAAGTGCATTTCAACCTAGAGTACAAACTAAGAACAACAAGAATACAGAAAGTAACATTTCCTCAACACAGTCAAACTACAAAAGTACCATAATAAGAGCCATTCAAGTGCTACTAAAGTGCAAATCTGTGTTTTAATCCAGATATAGTCGGAAAAGGTGCGTTTTCAGTTTTCGGCGGAAGATGTAGAGACTTTCTGCTGTCCTGATGTCAGTGGGGAGCTCGTTCCACCAATCAGGAGCCAGGACAGCAAACAGTCTGGATTTCGAGTGATTAGCTCGAATATAATATATGTTTTTAATACAAGCAATGGACAGTGGACTGTGTAAACTATAAGATTTTGCTCCAGAAAATACAAGTAAGCATCGTAAGCTGGCTTTCGTGTTTCTTTTAGCCCTCATGCTAAACTAAATGCGATGGAAAAGAGAATTCCCCCTCTCATGTTTAACTGAGTCTGTGAATATCTACTCATTATTTATTTTTTCAAGTCATTTCTTGGCACTTTCTTTTGTCTGCTCTTGACTCACACCAGCCTCCAAGGCACCGTTACCATGGTTGCCTTCATCCAACATTTCTCTCTCGCTGTCTTATTATCTTGGGCAAGGTGAACCACTATCATCAGTTTTAACTTTTGTATTCATGATCTTCTTCCCTTCAATTTTCTCGGCCGTACTGCTCAAGCCTTGTTCCGCTCCCAACCTGAAGTCCTGCCTCCACAATGTGTTTATCTCTAATATACATGTTTACATGTTGCAGCTTTGTATCATAGCATGCTAGTTTATAAATATATGTAATAAACAAGGGACTATTTGTTTGTTTGTGTATTTTATTCAGTCAATCAAATCAAATACAATATTATTCTATATAATATACAATATATAATATGCTTACTATGCTTAAGTGCCTTTGCCCTGGAATGTTATGCAGGTTGGGATGCAGGTTATCTGCATCCCAATTCAACCCCATGTATACATACTACACTTTAATCCATGTTGTGTGCATTGTTTGGGCAGTTAGTATACAAAAAAGGTGACTCATACCTAATGAGTATGTATCTCTATCATCAGGTTATAGGGCCAAGTGTGCAGCTGCAGATGCCAATCAGGACGAAACTACTGTAAGCAATTACCAATTTGAAAACATCACATATAGAAATGTAAACACTGCACTATAGAATAAAATGTATGTTAAAGTAATAAGTAGTGTAGATACGCAACTTGTTAGATTTAGCATGTACAGCTTTGCTTTGCTGCCCCTGAAGCAACTAAGGACGTGTGATTGGCTGGATGCCAAGGAGCAAAGTCACAGCTTCAGCATCAAACATGGTGGGAAAGCTAAGCAGGTGCATAGAAACAGACAAGGTCACCGCAGCCTTGCACCACAATCATTTCCAGCCCCATGAATTATTCCCCAAAAAAGGTATCAACATGGGCTACACTGGTTCTCTTGACCTGAAGATTAGTCGCAGGCTTCAGTAACTTCCAAAAGAGGTGAACTAGCGACAAGGTCCATAGTCTTGAAAAATGTTAAAGCAACACTATGTAACAATTGTACCTTAAAATAACAGCTTGAAAAAAACGGTGCCGCTATAATGACTTTTAATATGGCGATTTGCGCCTCCGCCACTGCCATCGGGGGTCTGTGAGGAAAAAACTTGACTATGTAACATTTTGGAGCTGCCCGGTACTTCGACCTGCTTTCTGTCAGTGATTACTCAACGTCACATAGTGCCAGTCCACGCTCACAGGTGACTTTTTATTTGCTCCGCTACGCGACACGTAGAGACAGAATGACATGCTGCTGTGGAGATGATCAAAAACAGACGTTTACTTTAATAAAAGAACAAAGACATCTTTAAGAAAGGGACCTGACATTACTTCTGCTGTCATCTGGAGGATAGAGAAAATTACAGGGGGGCGGGCGGAGATGGGTTTTTTTAACTCAAACTCAAAGGAGCCATATGCGTCACCGGAAGAGCCATATATGGCTCGAGAGCCAGAGGTTCCCGACCCCTGATCTATCGTAACTGGATATTTACGACACTGAAGTACACGTTAAATACCTGAAGGGGGCGCTACAAGGGAAATACTACATAATGGGGCTTTAATGTCCCGATAATCAGGTTTCAATGTTCAGTTCCTTTAAAAAAAAGGATAATTTTTCATATGATGTATTGGTGTGATCAGCACTCAGAGAGAGCCAGAGAGAAAGAGAGAGCAACACACCGTAGTATGATTCATGCTTTGAGTCAAATACTGCCAAAAGAATTCAGCTGAAGGAAATTACCAAATGTTTATAATATGACCATTTCCCTTACAGTCTGCTATGTGCCTTTGGCAGGAAACTGATAATTGACAGATTTTCCAGAATATTGTTTTTGGAGGATTTTCCAGTAAGCAAACGACCAATTGAACATCTTGGTATACGACATCCATTTGCAGTACTTGAGCGTAATCAACTCCTCGAGGCTCACCGTGTGTCTTCATCAACCAACATTAATTAATTAGTTGAGCTCTGCTTTCTCAATATGTGGAAAGGTTGGCACCACACCTCCAGACTCAGGATTAAAGACACAGATTACCACATCATTTCAAGTTTGACTCATTCTGTTGTTCCCACCGTCGTCGAGTTGCTGGCTGCTCGTGACAGACAGGTCAACTACCACCTATCTACTACAACCTGTATTTAAAACCATTTCATCCACGATTCAAAACCCGTGAAACTCCACATAATCTGCGTTGACAAGTCAAACAATAAGTGAGGTGAGGGGTCGGCTCACTGAGAGAACACGGACACAAATAGACACAAAGGAAGGGAAGTGCAGCACCATCAGGTTCAAACAACCCAGCATGTTTGTGCAGCACGGAGCTTTTTTAGCATTTAAAGCTCTTAATCTGTTGACACATATATGACAGGTATGACTCAAGGGTGCAGTGATCTTTCGCTGCTTACAAACAGCTTTTGTTAAAATGACGTGAGTATCACTTGATAACAACCGTGTGAAACATTTTCAGATAAAGCTGGGAACTATTGAAAATAAGCACCAATGAAAACAAGATGGCTTTTAAAGGTAAACGCACGCCAACATGCTCACAGTGACAATGCTGATATGCTGGTTTGAGCTGAAAACACAAGTTAATTAACTGATCAGTCGTTTGATGGACAGACGATGATCATTTTTCAAATAAAAAGGCCAAATATTCTCTGGTTACGGCTTCAACGGGCGTGTGATCAGATAGTGGCAGAAAGACGCTGGCAGGGCACTGGGGAGCGCTCCCACTGTGCATGGATTTTTATTTCTATGACAATAATATCTTGACAACACATCAACCATCATCACCACTGTTGTATTATGGACTGCATTGTACTTTTTTTTTTCTTCTATTTGTTCTATCATCTATTGTGTTTTCCACTAGAGATGCTCGGAGTGGCTGCCCAAAAAAAGGCTTTGTGCAATGTGTTTTGGCATGATGGTGCTAGATGAGTGGGGGGGGCATTAATATTTGTAACATATTTTATGGAAATCTATCAAAAATTGTTGAGACATTTTACACAAAATATGTATTGGCATCAGCAAAGTCATAATCGAAGAACTATGAATGTATCCGGTGGAGATATTTCACAAGATAAGTTTATAAAACCTTTTTAAATTCAACAGTTGTGTTACAAAAACGTGCGATACGCATCATAAATAATGTTGGCTATTATGAGCAGATTGTTGTGAAATTTTATGATTTGGTTTATTATAAAAAAAATGCAGACAATGTACAGAACTAAAGTGAAGTCACTGCCATACTGTGTACAAAGGTTATTTTCAATACATGAGTGTAAATATGAGTTGAGATGTTTGTAAGTTCACGGTATAAAAGGCTAAAAAAGGGATTAAAAGAAGATGTATTTCTGTTGTAGGGGTCCAATTATGGAATAATGTTGAAATAGATGTAAGAATGGTGAACTGCTTTTCAAGGAAATTATTTATAAATAAATTATTGAGAGTTATACACGTGATTAAAAATGTATTTATATGAAAGATGTATGTGGTAGTATTGTATAGAAATATATATAATTTATTTATTTTATTTTTTATTTTATATACATTTTCTTCTTTATTTTGATTTCAATTTAGGATAGGAATGTATAAGCATTTTTTGCTTCTACCTATAACTTCTCAGGCTTTCTCTTTTGGATATTATAAAGAATAACATTGTATTGTATTTAATTTGATTAACTGAATAAGAAATACACAAACAAACAAACAAAAGACGAGAAACCACAAAGTCGCATTCTCTGCCTAACTCGTATGGACCTCCATCGTACTTTTATTGATAAAGACAGAATTCCACTCCCATTCATAGAGCCGCGCGACGAACACGCCTCAAAATCTACATCTGTGCAAAATGTGTTTTAAAAAACAGCCGGTCCGTCTCTCAAAGCGGCTCGCTGCGTCCCCAGAGGGGGAAACATTAGCGATGTCTCTCAGGATGCTAATAAGCATGACAAGCATACAGCGCCAGGCTTTCCCCAGCATGATGCTCTATGGGCTTAATGCATTGCAACGCCATGTACGGACATGATTGATGTCAACACCCTCCTCTTAATCACCTGGGATACATGCGGCTTCTTGACAGTCTCGCAGCCATTTTGGATTCTTCTCTAATGACTAGGGAGACAGGTTGCAGATGATGTTAGCTGACGCCGGTCCCACGGATCACTACCGGTCTGTCAGTGATTAAGTGACTCATCTACCTCTAGTAAACAAACCCCCAGTAGAGCATCTTGCATCCATCAAAGGATGCCTTTGACTCGCTCTGCCGATCTAACTTGGAAGGAATCCATCATACCTGTACAAAACGGTAGAAGCTGTGGTCTCTCTGGAGTCGTCCCATAAACAAACACATTCTGTCGAGGTGTGTGTGTGTAGAGGGAGCCCTGTTACTTTGACTGCCGGAACACATAGCGTTCCCATTTGTGTCTCACTTTAGGGAAATGAAAACTGAAAACACTTGCAAGTTATTGGTGACCTGATTTCTGGAGCTACTCCCACGACTCGAAAAGTTGACCGAGAATAAAACTTATGTTGCAAAACTTGTGTGTGTCTGTTTGGAAATTGCACATCTTGTTTCCCGACGTTGCATCTGAAGTCTAATGTTTTCACAATACAGTAATTAGAGTCATTTATTATAAGACACGCTGATTGTGCTTTGAAAACCGTTATGTAGCTTGAGACATATTATACACTTGAGGAAACCCTTTGTCCGTCCCTCTCAGCCCTAATGTGTCTCGGCATAGCACAGGCCCTTCTGTACAAAAACCCGAGCAAGGCACTTCAGTCTGTATTCATAGTTGCGTGAGTAGGACAAGTGTGGTGATGTAACAGATCGTTCTTGAATTGCATGGGCAGCATTGTTGGTCTGCACAACCCCTGAGGCTCAGTTTGATTTCAGCAGATTAATTTAGCTTCCTCTCTTACGCAACAGCATCTCAGCTTTCTGGCTGTCTCACTGATCTCGGGATCACCTTTGACTCCTTGCATGGGTGGCTAGCTACTGAACTGCACTCCCTTGAAAAAAGCTCTTAAAGGAAACAACGCCGCTCTTAAAAAGATCCATAAACATCAGAATAAGACCCGATGGCAGGAAAGCTGTTCGACAGCAGACTGCACAGAGAGAACAGAGAAGTCGACGATGGACAGCAGCTCCGATAGATTCCTTAATACAGTGTGTGAGGATGTAAAAGGATAACGGAGACACAAACGGCGTTTGATGCATATTATCCACAGGATCAAAAGAATACACTTTTGACAGTACCCCTGTTAAAATCACTTTCATAGTAAAAGAAAACAGTAAAAGTTTCTTTATCATGCGTTCAGGTTGAATTTTATAGAAATGTTCCCTCCTGGAAGCTTCATAAGAGCTATTAGTTGGAGAAAAATAAGCAAACCAGGAAATATATTTCATCATGAAAGCACTGACGCATTGTGCCTGTAACACTGGCTTCAGTAGGCATTTTTTACTCGCAGACAAAGGTTGACATGTGAGCGCTTTCATAATGAATCAATGGAGTATTTAAAATGAGGAAGCTATTCGCAGAAAGCATGTGATCAGATAAAGTTGTCCTCAGTACATGGGTCTTAAAATAAGATAAGAGAGAAGACTGTTTGGTCTGAGTTGATGGTTGTGTCAGCTGGGGAATGAGGTCACATCGAGTCACATTGACTTCGGAGCAGATATCATGATATCCTGAGTTTTAGTCCCTATGGGTCATACTCCAGAACCTTGAGTCCTTCAATTCTCATAATGCAACTAAAAAACATATTTCTTTCATTTTAAATGCTCATATATTATATTTCAGACCCCACATCTCAGTTTGCAATGCAGCCTTTCATGTAGAATATGGTATCTCAAGCCCAGGTCAAAATAATAACCCTGATGACATCATGAAGGTACTTTTCAGTTCAACTGTATGAATAGAAAAAGTTGCAAACGCCTTCTCTATCTGTGCTGCATGAATAAACTAAATCATAATAAGACATCCTCAGTTTGAATATGAACAAATCTGTGGGTGTTGAGTTAGAGAAGTATTACCAGATACCAGACCCCCGTAGCCCACTCCTTATGTGTGCTTGAAGCTATCAGCTTGAGCCTACATTAGCTCCCGCTAGCATAACGCATCTAAATCTCTTTCAAATTGCATTGTGGGAGTTTTTGACAGTGAAAAAAAATGCAGAAAAAAGATTAAATCTGTAGTTATCCTTACTGCAAACTGTCTATTGTGAGTCCAACAATGTTAAAGCGCTGCTCTTAGGGCCGGAGTCAACGCACGACTGAAATTCTACTCACTCTTCAAATTTAACGATTAGCTTAACCTATTTATATTAGATCTAAATTATAACAATATACTCAAAACATATCACACGTGACCTTCATATCACATGTGACCTTCATTTGGTCACATGTGATATGTTTACACTCAAATCCTATCAAGTAGTAATAGAAGGTCAGGGTTTTTAATAGCCACACCCACCTGACCACCGCACAACACGCACAAATATGCATTAATCAACCGCCCAAGATTAACCCACAAACCATTTAAACCATTATTTTTGAATACGGAGGGGCAGAAATAATTGTTTCTGTAAATACTCGTACTATGTGTAAATGTGGCCTGAGACGAGGACTGGGAAAAGCTCACCAAGGGAGCGTTGCAGTACGAGAGCAGATAAATAGACAGATCGTTCCAAAGCGTTTTCTTTGTTGTTGAATAGGATCAAAACAAGGAACCCTTCATTAAAGACACAATCTCTCCCTCTCTCTCTCTCTCTCTCTCTCTCTCTCTCACACACTCCCTTCCGGCCCCTGAAAATAATGGCTTGAGAAGGGATTTTTG
Organism: Liparis tanakae; assembly: GCA_036178185.1. NCBI lineage: Eukaryota > Metazoa > Chordata > Actinopteri > Perciformes > Liparidae > Liparis > Liparis tanakae. Next base: position 7,482,392 of record CM070100.1, on the reverse strand, counting down.
TCCAACCAGTTGACCAACCGACCAGAAGGTGCCAGCCCTACATGATGGGGTCCACCTTTAAAGACAATACACACCTGTCTCACAGACTGAGCGCTACTCTTTGTGACAGGTAAACTGATCCGCATGCGTCCGATTGGTGGCGTTCCCATTCAAGAAACCGTAAGCTCTTAAAACAAATTATTCGGCTGACACAGCAATCTATATCACTCCAGTCAACAAGTCTATCTCAATTTATTTTCCCTCATATTTTTACTGTCTCGCACATTTATCTCAAAAGCCAAATCAAGGTCACCGCGCCAAGCCATTCTCTCCAACCCACAGAACTCATTCACAGCTCAACGCTCCATTTGTCTTGCGGTGAAAGAAAACAACTGCAGCAGATCTGTAACTCCCACCTGGACAGATTGTGTGATTAAAAGCCCACAACAGGTGACATTTGGCTCACTCTATCAAGCGGGTGCAGCCTTCATATCGGACCCAAGTGTAAGCATCATTAGGAAGCTAAATGCACCCTTCTGTTGGGAGGAAAATATGCAAATGTGCCAGTTCACATCAGCAGACTGTAATGTGTCCGCCCATATTTCAGAGACTAAGTGTTTGCTGAACTTCAGCCAACTGCCGAGACAATACCGGGCCTTTGAGACACACCACGCTCTCCAGGAGCGTAGCTCTGGGGCTACGGAGGAAAGCTGATAGCCAAGAGATCCTTCAGCTGACAGGAAAACCCAGAGTAGAAACAGTGTGATTCATTCACACGCACGGGATTACACGTGAAGTGATCTTTTCCACTTTAATTACCTTCGCATTGAAAATGCGGAAGGTAATGTTTTGATCGCTGTGTATTTGTATGCGTACGTGCGTGTTATTCGCATAAGTCAAAAAATATTAAACTGAATCGCTTGAAATTTGGTGGGATGATTGGTAATTATCCGGGGACCCTTTGATTAGATTTTGGGATTGATCGGGTCAAAGGTCAACATCTTCTTTTTACCATAGTGCGGCCAATTTATATCCAATTGGCATGCAACTAGTGCCAACATGTTCATAATGCAATGCCAAATATTGTGATATGCGAAGATATGCGCTCTACCGAGTGCCCGTTCTAGTTGTAAAATGGAAACAGTTTCTTATTCTACCAAAACCATTTAAATGTAAATCTGTGTTTGAAGTTGAATTTTGACCTGGATCCACAGAGTGAGACGTTACTCTGGGTTTCCCTGCTTGGGAAAAATCACCCCAGACATGTCATTACCTGACATCATGCCTCCTCCTCTTTGTGCGTCGTCTGGGGATGACCAACACACTCCTCTTGTTCTTCAACAAGAGCTGTGTGCTGATCAGCACCACGAGGCCAGTGAACCCCAGATAATGGCACTCTGGCGCTGGATACCAAACAGCCCACACGAGATAGCGAGCTCCTAACTGTCAACCGCACAAGGAGAAATAAGGTTAAATGGCACTATCTACGCAATATGGGAGCCTCCTCTATTTTTATTAATAATGCTGACAGCCTCTATTCTTTGGAGGGGGGCTGCACAATTCCTGGAAATGGTTATAAATAAGTACTGAAGCTTCCACAAGGATCCCTATTTATCTATTGTGGTTTGGGATTGTTTTCCAAAATAGAGACAGCTGTTTTTGATGCACGATGTGTTCCATGAATACGTCTCGGTGTGCAATCCGAACATACTTCGGATAATCCAGTGCATGAAAAGTTAATAATTGCGGAGGACCTTTTTGCTCTTAATTTCTTTGATGTAATGACCCTTTAAACAGCACGTAGAAGTTGTTAGAACGAACTTCAGACATTTAGAAATCCCCCCTCCAGGGGGAAATTTCTTTGATACTAACGACCGTGGTAACAATATAATCTAGCTAATCTTTCACCATCTTTTTCCACTAAGCTATTTGGTGAGAGTCGGAAAAGTGGAGCAGCTGTATGTAACATCACCTTTTTAACCACTCACACAGATGCAAAAAGGTTTTCGAGTAGTGAAGCAACAATGCTTTGAGCTCAATACTAAACACAAAGTACCACTGTTGCTGATTAGTCAATTAGTTGTTCCAGATATTGATTTATAAATATTGGACAAATTGGATTTCAGAGGATCAGGGAAATCATTTCCTGGAAAGGGCCTGGTTTTGTGTGTATGACTCACCTAGCAGCTGGACCCCCCTGGTAAGGCCGTAGATGTCTATGAGAGCCCACAGCGGCCCGGAGACATGCACCCCGCTGAAGAACAGCATCGGGCTGGAGTCGTTGATGCGGTAGAACACCCGGCCCTTCTTGTCCACCCAGAAAGAGACGACGCTGCCCTCGTTGGAGAGCTCCTCCGGCAGGGCTTTTGCCCAGAAGCCGCTCTGGGAGACCAGGTCGGGGCAGGCGTACTTCGGCAAGGTGTCTGGGTTGATCCTCGATGGGTCTTTGGATGTAAAACCAAGACGCAGAGCGCCGCTCCAGCAGCACTGCTTTTTCGTGATCTGGAGAATATTGATTGAGAAAATAAATTTAAAGATGAACTTTAAAGCCCCATTATGTAGTATTTCCCTTGCAGCGCCCCCTTCAGGTATTCAACGTTTACTTCAGTGTTGTAAATACCCAGTTACGATAGATCAGGTGTCGTGAACCTCTGGCTCTCGAGCCATATATGGCTTTTCTAGTGACGCATATGGCTCTTTTGAGTTTGAGTTAAAAAAAAAAATCTCCCGCCCGCCCCTCTATAATTTTCTCTATCCTCCAGATTACAGCAGAAGTAATGTCAGGTCCCTTTCTTAAAGACGTCTTTGTTCTTTTATTAAACTAAACGTCTGTTATTGATCGTCTCCACAGCAGCATGTCTCTCTGTCTCTACGCGTCGCGTAGCGGAACAAATAAAAAGTCACCTGTGAGGTGGACTGGACTATGTGACGTTGCGTAATCACTGACAGAAAGCAGGTCGAAGTACCGGGCGGCTCCAAAATCTTACATAGTGAAGTATTCTGTCCACAGACCCCGATGACAGTGGCGGAGGCGCAAATCGCCATATTAAAAGTCATTGTAGCGGCACCATTTTTTTCAAGCTGTTATTTTAAGGTAGGAATTGTTACATAGTGTTGCTTTAAAGACTCTAAAACGAGGCTCTACGAGGTGTAATGTTGGCACTGCACTGCTTTGCGCTGATTGATCAAATCAGCACGCGTACATGTTTGTGATAACATACTGACTTGAGTTCAGCCGGTGTAACTAACAATTCCCATGTGCATTGTCTTATTTTAGTGCGATAGCATCTAATATGTGCTCATAAGCACCAAACACAAAGAGGATGATATGATTGTTATTTTCTTTGCAGATATTTTGTCAAAAAACTAAGTTTTGGACGAATTACAATTTGTACCTGATGCTAGATTAAAACAACATTTCTACTTCATATCCTGAAGGGGACTTGTGTCTGTCCCATATTTCATGGCGATTCATCCAATCGTTCCCATAGATAATCTGGAGATATTTCAGTTGAGACCAACACACAGACCAACACAGCCATCCAGAGTGCCAATCCGTGAGCTACAAATCAATTGTAATCAAACTAAGACTAGTTATCTTGGTATGTGTATCACCTGCAAACGATTTTTGTCTTATTTTGAGCCTCTATTTACTTTGGATTTACCATGCCAGATAACAGTGTTCCTCACATGGCAATGCTTGCCCTGCTCTCTCACTTTCGAGACATAGATGGGCCGATAGGTGAAGTGGAAACTTGTTCTAAGCTGCTGCTGCTTTGGCCCACACAAGAGCAGAGAAAAGAGAGAAATACAAAACAGGGGAGAGCAAAGACGGGGGAGGTAGAGAGAGAGTGAGAGAGAGAGAGAGAGAGAGAGAGAGGGGAGGGGGTAGAAAAATACAAACATGCTGAGAGGAGTGAAAAGACGACAACCTACTTATTACAGTCCCAATTAGTGTCTTAATGTGTCCCAAGTCTACTGTAAATACTAATATTAGCAAATGCAGTATATACATCTGTTGATTGTGCAGTATCTTGACAGCGATAACCTTTACAAGAAATTAGTGCACTGTATGGTTTTGGAAATTAACGTGTTTTACAGGAAATGATGGAAGCCATCAGGATGACTCATGTTGATGGTGTTCTATTCCCCAGGGTCGTTTCCCGTGGAGGCGGCATCGTGTTTCGATTTCAAAACGAGGAACAGGAAATAAACTCAAGTTACAAATTGCAGTAACCATGTTGAAATTTGGTAAAACAGGCTTGACATTTAAAATAAATATATACATTTTTCAGTTTAGATATATATACATATATATATATATACATATAATTTATATATATATATATATATATATATATATATATATATATATATATATATGTATAATTTGTTTCAGTTTATTCCTAATTTGTGTGAAGTCTCATCAAGCCGTTGAATTTGTTTCTATTATGACAACTTCCTAGATTTGCATTTTGCATTATGTCGCAATAGTTTCTATCGATGACCTACTCAGATGTCAATGGATTTAATTATATTTATTTAATTATTATTATATTTAATTTATAGTTACTCATGCTGGGATCTTTCAGTTGACCTCCCGGGGTCATTCTTCCACTGTTTACAGCGTGTCTTCTCCAAACGCGATCAGACTTAAAATACCTCATTATTTGTAACTCGGACACAGTTACCTTCAGGCGAACTTGTTCGTACACGGCAGTGGGTCTGTTGCTGAAGGTGATGGCGTTACAGAAGCTGGCCTGTCTCTTCACAGTCCTCTGGGACATGTCCATGACGATCTGCGAGCCCTTTGTGCTGGGGTGGAAGAGGAGAGGGAAGGAGGACAGACTTCCACACGGCTGGATGGGCAGGCAGCGCTTCGGCTTGTGGTGGCATCGGTGGGACGTGGCGGGAAACGGCCCGTTCAGAGAATCTATGTGGGGGGAGAAAAAGGCGTTGCGTGCTTAGTCCCCAGGTGGGGAGAATGAAAATACAACACTGAATACATTCTTCTTGGGGCACAATTCAAAGTTTAAAAAAAAATCACATTTTAAATTAGATTACAATATCGGATGACACGGTCTGCACCACCACAGGCTTGTTTTTTTATATATTCTAACATTGTGAGGTGGACACCTGGCTGTGACCTGCTGTCTCGTGTCATTTACTCTCACATAGCTCACCTGTTCCTGTCACGTCCAATGAAGTAAAAATCAATTCACATAATGTAGTTATTCTCAAAATGTTCCACCACACATCTACTGTACGACATACGTGAACAAACAATGTGCAAGGGCAATTACATGCAGAAGTGCCCTTGAATGGGAAAAGACAATCAAGGACATCGTTTCTCCCTTGGTTACGCAATCAAAGAGAACAATGTAGCTGTGAGACGCTCATATTAAATGCTCTTTTTTCCCACTAAATGGTCACCAGCAGTAACACCAAGAACATTCTTGTATGTATTGTTACCTTCGCATTTAAAATGTGGAAGGTAATGTTTTGATCGCCGTGTATGCGTGTATGTGTGCGTGCGTGTTATTCGCATAAGTCAAAAAGTATTAAACCGAATCGCATGAAATTTGGTGGGATGGTTGGTTATTATCCGGGGACCATTTGATTAGATTTTGGGATTGACCGGGTCAAAGGTCAAGGTCATGAAAAGGTCAAAATCGTCTTTTTTACCATAGCACAGTCAATTATTATGTTCATAATGCAATGCCCAATCTTGTGATATGCGAAGGTATGCGCTCTACCGAGAGCCCCTTCTAGTTCTGTTTGTTCTTATAAAGAATAAGCTGAATAATATATAACACCGTGCTGGAAAACATTTGTACAACAATAAGTAAAGAGGACGAAATGGTGGATAAATAAAAGTCAAATGATTAGCTAACATGTAGGATGCTCTAACTTCATCTCCAACAGCTGACTCATCAAAGCAGAATGCACGCTTTAAGATGTTACAGCAGTTCTTAATGCGTATATGTTCAGCTCGCTGTATATTTAAGGCTACACTTAAAATAGAGAGGCATGGCTGCTACATGTTATTTGCAGTTGTGGCTCATGTTTTAAAGGGTGCATATTAATCACAGTAGTTTTGCCTGAGAGTCAAGTAAACACCACCTGCCTTATCAGAATGAGGACACACATTAAATCTAGATTTCTGATTCAGGTTTTGTGACATTAATCTTGTTTTTCCCATTCAGGAAATTCGCAGAAATAATATCAGACTCAAAAGGCAACATTACATCAGAGCTTTTCCCGTGTGAAATAAGAACTGTATGATTGATCCCACACACAATAACCTCATAACAGAGCACACTTTTTTTTGTAGGTTTTAGACTGTGCTTCATGTCATCATGACCCTGATTTCCCACTCATTCCCTTTCATGAAGACCAACTCTCCCTATTTCTCTCCTCACAGTTCTCTTTAAAGCACAACACCAAGGTCACTGTGGTGTTGCTTCTCACCGACATCGGGCTATCATTAAATGTAAGGCGGGATTATTCAGAGTTGATGGACGACGTGCTCGAATATAATCTCGTGAAGACGTCTGATACAGTTTTCTGCGCTCCGATACTTCAAGCCTCTCTGCAAAGCCATTTAAAAGTATTCATGTACCATTTACTATGCCAAGATTTAAATCCAAATAAATAATTCAGGCCTCATTAACACTTCTTCGTCCTTGAGAACTGTTTGTATTTTCACACCTAAATTTGGAAGACTGTGGAGGAGCTGCCGTGTTTGTCCGTGGGAGAAGTAGACTATATGAGTCGCTGATGAAAGACGACTATTCTTGCTTTCCTTTGAGGGGCCTTGGGAGGGTCAAGAGGTTTATATTGTACCCTGGAGACAAATCAATCAACACTGTCGAGATTGGCACCGACTCCCCGTGTGACTTCTGAGACGTGCTCCGATACGGCAGCATACAATCGGACGTTAAAGCCTTTAATTTGTCGAGATTAAACTAGGAACTAGGAGTATTTCCCTTCACATCACAATCACAGAGGCTCTGCCAAGTGTTCTGGGCTGAGTGCAGAGTATTTGTTAAGCTCTTCGCATGCTCTCGTCGCTGCGGAACAATGTTGAATTGTGCTCTGTGCACAACAGTGGTCTTAAATGAAGTCATAACAAATCCGTCAACCGTATTGCATCCATGATGTCATGTCAGACATGATGTCTTCTGGAAAACAAAACAGGACTGTATTGTACTCCATTAAGGAGCCGGCCCAAGACTGGATAGTGTAGTTCCTGCAAAGTCTCAAACACCTCACAGGCCTTGTGCTTGACCAGCTAACCAAGACTGTAATATCCGGTAATTCTTCATGACATTGATATCATTTCCGATGCTTTGGATTTGAATTATCCGGTTTTCTATTTTTACATCCCCGGCATCTTGGGGTCTGAAGCATTCAGAGAGCACAGAGGACTTTCATAACTAAGAATGAAGCCGGATAAGTAAATAAATTGAATAATAAAAAATAGCACATTTAAATTAAAGGAAATTACATCTGGTTAGAGACAAAAGTGCTGATGATTCAGTGGCTGTTAAAGCAGGGTTCTTACACATTTTGACCGATGGATTTCCAGGACTTTTTCATGACTTTAAACCAAATAAGCCGGCTTATATTTTGAGCATCTTTCATTAAAAAACATACTAATTATTTCAAACTCGGCGTAAATGAATACGTGATTATAACACATTTCCATGACTTTTCCAAAACTTTTATGATTTAAGTTTTTTCCATGACTTTTCCAGGCCTGGAAATGACCATTTTAAAATTCCATGACTTTTGCAGGTTTTCCATGACCGTACCAACCCTGTATAGTGTGTTTAAAAATGTCACGCCACCCGACGGAGACGTCGGGGTAAACAGTGACCAGAGCCCTGTCGTGATAAAAGAGAGGTGCCATGACGAATGTCAGGTGAGCCAAGGATAATGTTACGTAATGCACCGACGACCACAACCTGACTGCCTTTGCTGTCATTAATTGGATAGGACAAACATCGCAGAGACAAAGAGTGGCCCTGGCCAATGTCACCTGGCCTCTTATGCTCTTCCTCTGTGATTCATCCCCGGGCTCGGCCTCACTCAGGAGCCCCAACAGAGGCCCTAATGTGGTGTGACGTTCGTACCGAGGCTCCGTGGCCCTCGACGGAGCCAAAGGGCATGTATATGTTTTTAGCTTTTGCAAATATGTCATAGCGTGTGTGGTTTCAGCAGAATGATTCTTATACAACACTTGAAACGTTTTAAAACATCTCCCACGTATGTATTACAGTGTATTAGTCCTGTTACTTTGACAATGCTGTTCATTTTTCATCTTGTGACATGTTAGGAATTATCCTCTAAAAGAGAGAAAAAAACGTCTCCCCAGTTGGCTGTTTCCTTTGTAAATGGAGAGTATTCAATGGATGGACAAAGTTTGGGGCCTGTGGAAAAGAAAGTCTATGAATACATGTTCAGTGCAACAATCTGTGAGAAGCAATTCAAAGTTAGTTGATATCATGGACTTTAAAGAGATTTGTTTTAAGTTTCACATCAGAGGCCCTTTTTATCCTCCAGGCTACTCGCTATGAACAATGTATATATTGTAATTACTGTACTTTAAAGTTTTGGGCTGCAATCAACAATTATTTTCTTGATTAGAGGATCAATCATCATTTGGTCGAGAGAAAACTCTTTAAATGTCTATTAACTATTCAGTAATGAATCAAGAGTCCTGCTTGTTTTAGAGCTTTTGTATAAACCGGGAAAGGACACAAGCCAAAAGTGAAGCAATCCAATGTTACTTGTAATCTCAACGCTATAATCATTTATCTTTCTTTTATAACACTTAATACATAAAAAGAATCCCCTTTCTCGCTAAATGGTTTAACCTCTGCGCTAACGCCATGTAGTGATATCTAAACTTCGGTAATACAATCATGCAGTTGAAGTGCTGAATGATTCATGAACCTGTGAGCTGGACAGGGCCCCTGCAACATGACAGGGATGACACATTCAGGGCCCTGACTGAGCAGAATTTTTATAATTAAGAAGCTGGAACAAGACATTGTTAACCTAAGTGTGGAAATGATTATCAAAATAGTTACTGACTAATTTTCTGACAATCAACTAATCCATTTATTATTGTTGCAACTCCATAATTAATATAATCCCCAAATTCTCCTTTGAGACACCAATTTATACGGTGGAAACTTTGAAGTTGTCAGAATATAAAACAAACTGTAATATGCAGAAGACAGCAATTGTGTTCAGCACATCTAAAATGCATTACAGACAATAAGTTTAGTTATCCATGTTGCATATGTATCACATAGACAAAACACATGTAAACATTAGACATTACGATAGTCTTTGCACATAACTAAGAAGTAACTTAGGAAATAAAACATAAACGTGTTTGTTGTATGAGCTAGTTAGTTAGAGAAATAACATGTTATCTAAACTGAAATCTTAAATTGGATTAATAAAAACGTCCAATACACCTGTTTTAATAGTGAGTAGAAAGCTGTGACAGTTGACCAACGAGGACACGTTCAGGAAGTGTGTCAAACAAAATAACAAACCATGTGGGAAAAGTTAAGAACCAACTTGCTTCAGTTTATCCTTACTGACCTCTTTAAATAGTTCTAAAGAGTCACACAGTAGAAGAACAATATTGAGACACATGCATCTGAGTGGATGTTGTTTATAACATGATAATGTGCATTGTTATCAACTTGTAATATCCTGCAAAAGCCAGTCGTGACTTATAAGAAGATGGACAAACTTGGCTTCTTTCACCTCTCGTATATTTTAGTCAACCAGGACGCCTACAGTTTCTGTGCAGACAGGCTTCAGGCTGCACGAGCACGCTTACAACCGGAACACATCGTGTCCTATATCATATCACCATCGCTTCATTAGTAATTGCGCATCATTACGCGCGGTGCCATAAACGTCCTTACCGTAGAAGGTGTTCCTGGTGATCTGACCTCCCATGGCTGGACGCAAGGTGCTCTCCCCTCCTCTCGAACGACGCGGGCTCCACGGTATTCACGGTCAGCTGCGCGTCCTCCGCGGCGACATTACACGGACACGAGGGCGTTCACGTCCCGGCGGTCGGTGGCTCAGCGGCAGGTCGCGTCCGTCCGCAGCCTCGTCGACATGGAGCGGCGCGCAGCAGAACCCGCTCTCTGCGGCTCCCCGCTGGAATTAGCATAAAAGGTGGTGGGGGCGTGGCTTCCCGGGACTATTAAAACTGTGACGACCAACGAGGGGACGTCTGGATTGTCTTCAAGCAACAACACGCCGGCGTTATCCACAGGACACTTCGGCATTTCTTCAAGAAAACCAAACTACACAAATACCATCAGTAAAACCATGAGTAATGCCATAAGTAATACCATAAGTAATACCATAAGTAATACCATGAGTACAACTATAAGTCATACCAAAAGTAATACCATGAGTAAAACTATAAGTCATACCATAAGTAATACCATGAGTAAAACTATAAGTAATAACATAAGTAATGCCACAAGTAAAACTATAAGTAATACCATAAGTAATACCATAAGTAATACCATAAGTACAACTATAAGTAATACCACAAGTAATACCATAAGTAAAACTAAAAGTAATACTATAAGTAATACAATAAGTACAACTATAAGTAATACCATAAGTAATACCATAATTAATACCAAAAGTACAACTACAAGTTATACCATAAGTAATACCATAAGTAAAACTATAAGTAATACTATAAGTAATACCATAAGTATACATGTACACATTACATCTATTGCATCTGTCCATCCTGGAGAGGGATACTCCTCTGTTGCTCTCCTGAGGGTTTCTTCCCTTTTTTTCCCCCTGAAGGGTTATTTGGGAGTTTTTCCTGATCCGATGTGAGGTCAAAGGTCAGGGATGTCTATGTGTACAGACTGTAAAGCACTCCGAGACAAATTTGTAATTTGTGAAACTGGGCTATACAAAAAACTGAATTGAATTGAATTGAATAAGTAATACCATACGTAATACTATACGTAATACTATAAGTAATCCTGTAAGTAATACCATACGTAATACTATAAGTAATACCATAATTAATACCATAAGTAAAACTATAAGCAATACTATAAGTAATACCATAAGTAAAACCATGCATAATACTATAGGTAATACCATAAGTAATTCCATAAGTATACCATAAGTAATACTATAAGTAAGTGACACTGAAGAGCTAATCTGTTTTTATTCAAAGTAGAGCCGGAAAATATGTTATTTTAGTTTACGACGGAAGATGCACAGTCTCCTTAAGGGTTTGGTGCCCCCCCCACACACACACACACACTGTTGAGGGGAATAACCTATTTGCTGCCCCCACCTACTTTGAACATCTTTCACTTTCAAAATACTTTGTATTTGTTTACATTACAAAGAGACCGAGATGTTGCCAGCCCACTGAAACCCACTGAAGCAGTTTTCAAGGACCCATCCTGAAACTGACCAATAACACGGAGACGTCGCACTCGATATGTATTCCAACCCGCTGAAGGTTCAAGGCTTTGCGGGTTTATGCTCATCGAAATCCAGTATCTTCACTCAACACCGTTTTTTTTAGGATTTTAAATTGAATGCTTATGGATTATATGACTTGTCTTGGCAGTGGAGTAATGGAAACTATCAAATGTATATTCCTATCTCTTGACAACGGGGGTTTCTTTTAATGACAATGTCAACCAACAAGCCAGCAATTTTTTGAGGGAAAATACACACATGAGATAACATATAGAACGTTTCCTCATACAACACTGTGTGTGATTGCATGTGTGCTGCTCTTTCCTGCAACGTTTCATGAAACATTGAGATGCCAGAATGCACCAAATCCACCTCTTTGCAGATATTTGCAGAAGCTCTAAAAACTATAAAAAATACTTCATGGACGATAAAAATATAACACACGCGTTTCATGTCATGTTCTCTTGCTGCACAGATTGTTTCTGAGGAACACCATCGGCCCGCGGGAAACTACATGCTTCATAATATCTGCAACATTTGAGTAGTTGCACATTTTAGAGGCTGTTGAAATGAAATCTGATTAACTGAATTCACCTTGAAGACAGATGTCCTTCCCCCTTTTCTTTCAATGTAAAGAAGCAACATGTTGGGGCTCCAGAGGTTCAGAGTTGGCGTGATGGCCCTCTTTCCCAGCGGGCACCTCTCAGGATCTGCCTTGTCGCCTTCGTGTTTACGTAACGTGCGTCCGCAGCCAGGCCTATGAGACACTGCATTGGCTCAGTAGCATGAGCTATATTCTCATACTGTTTATACAAACTGATTGCAGTTTACTCGACTGTCTGTAAGCAATTTGCAATGAGGGTTAAGCCATACAACTGGGTTGGTGGGTTGGGGGGGCTATGAAGCATATTACATCGTGAATGTCTATGAAAAGTTGTCAAACTGATTTCATTCGTCACAGGAAATTTAGATGAAACAAAAATATCAAAGAAAAAAAGTGTATACAGAAAATGTCTGAATTTATGGCGTGGACCCCTGTAGCTATCACAGTCATGCTTAATGGAGTTTGACATGCCACCTGATCGCTGGGCTGTCAACATCCGACTGGCTGTTCTGTAATACGAGGAGAATTGTTGTTCACCGTGAAATAATACAATAAGATGCCTTGTGAGGTAAAGTCGTATCAAAGCAACACACCACTAATTAAGCACGGAGGAATGTTGCAATAGTAAAATATCAATTACAAATCAGAAACAGTATTTTTGCCTGAATGCAGCCTGGTAGTGTGTTAAACCAGAAGATATACTCTCATCACGTCTAATGAGTGTGTGGATACTTCCTAGTTTTTCCTAATTTTACGTTGATTTATCATTTTAAATCTTTTTGTGTTTCTTGATAAGTCTTCGTAATTTAGCTCCCGTTTATAGTCGATCATTTTGAGTCTCCCCGGAGTAGTTTTGCTCAATATCTTTGTCGGTTCTTTGTGCATTGTTGTCAGTTTTCTTCTGTCTGGTTATTTTTAATCTTATTGTCGTGGTTTGACGTTTTACGCCTCTTTGTGTCTTTTCCGGTATCATTTTGCTCCTCTTTATTGTTCATTTTGCATCTCTTCATCAAAATGTGCATCTCTTTTATCACTTTGTGTCTTTTCGCTGTCACTTTGAATCTCTTTCTGGTCGTTTCTTGTATATTTGTGGTAGTTTTGTGTCTTTCTGTGGTCATTTTGGTTCTCTTTGTACTTGTTCAGTGCCTTTTTGCTTCCCTTTGTGGTCGCTTTCTTCTCCTTGTAGTGATCTGATTGACTTTCCATCATGAAATGTTTACTGTCTGGGCACGGACTCCAAGAGGTCAGTAGGCCCCTGGGATTGTGCCGGTTTGGCCGGTCCAGAAACGGATCCACTCGTGAAAGTCACACAACTTAAGTATCACAATTGGCAACATTTGCTTTAATTAAAACATTGCTATATTCTCAGCAACTTCCAGAACTATTCTTATTTGTACAATAGCTTTGAACTTTTTCGCTCAGAATTAAACCTTGTGTGCCCTGATAGAACAGGCTAACACCTCCTCCCACAATAGATTATTTGTAGATGGGCGCCTGGCAGGCAGCAGCTGCCTGGTGGGGTGTGCTGGCGTGGGGCCTCCACGGACATCTTGACAACCTTGTTTGAGGCCGCCGTGTATACGGATTGAGCTCTTCTGGGATGATGATGTTGAACAAATACACCATCCAACTCAGAGTTTGGCCCCACGCCCTGCAGCCATATGCAAAACATTAAAAAGCAACACAAGATAGGGGAGGGGGAGGGGGTCAGCAGAAAAGGAACCGCACCCGGCAGGCATCAGAGGTGGAATCAAGTTGTCACATAGCGTTTACAAGTGACAGATCCGGGGAAGATACCAAGGGGAAAGTGTATTGATCTTGAGATTGTCCTCAGGAAAGATTTAGCTGGAGGACATTCACGACATTCATATATAATCAATCACTAGAATCCATTGTAATTATTAGCAAAGTATGCTCTCAGAAAGAATTTTCACATCAGTTGTTCGAGGCTCTCCTGGTTTTTACATTTAGTGGCGAAATATATAGACAAACAGACACACATTCAACTGTATAAAGAAAATAGGTATTCATAAAGTTCATTGTCACGGTCCACTGCATTTCTTTTTTTTCTCTCACTTTGATAGAAAGTTGTCCAGAGGCTTCAGCTGTTTCTGAGCAAAGGGTTGTAGTTCTTGCAAGAAGAACATAAAAGCACGATGAGCTCGGTGAGGATTTTATTTGGCCTGGCGTTCAGCGGTGTGCAGGGATCCAGAGGCCGTGGAACTGAAGGATCATCATTACGGCGTGTTTAAAGACTGCCGAGACCAGGAATTAACTCCCTGAGAAGTTCTTTATCCCGAAAGATAAAACATTGCAACATGCAGTCGTCTCTTTTATTACGCAGTAACTCTGGTTACCAAACAGCCTGTCGTCCAGAGCAGTGTTGCTTTGCCCTCCTCGAAGGGTAATTGCTGTTGACATGTAACCAAGAGGGATAAACACACCCAATGGCAGAACTTGACACACTGACTCCTGGGTCACGACAAATGTTTTCCATGTCGGGTAAACCGCGTGGCATGACCCCAGTCCAAATATTTAGAGTGACTATATTTTATTGGTAACGCGGTTTTTAAGTTATACTTTACTGGGTATGTTTCTGAAGAAGTTACGGGACATTTTTTCATGATAAACCTCGACTGCACCACATATGTTTTTTAGTGTTGATATTTTATTTTGGTTGGATTAAATCTGTTTCAGACATAAAACTGAAGACGTGACTTGGACTTGCCTGGAAGAAGCCATAACGCAAGACTTTGCTCGACTTGGCACCTAAAGCTCATTTAACATTTTAATCTTAAATCCTTTTAGCCAGGTGAAAATGGCCTCTTCTCATCATCATTTGCTCTACTATAAAATAAATGTATCATTATGTTCTCATCCACATGGTGAGTCAAATCTCTGGGGACATATTAACCGTTAGATGGATGCTGATTTAGCCCCCACAGCTCCATCGCAGCCTTTTCCTAGACACCAGACATTAAAAGAGTTGCTATTTTACAGCCACAATCCTGCATAAAATAAACATCACATTTCTCAAACTAACTCGTGGACCATAATAATCAGGTGTTTTTAGCCAAACAATTGCAATGTAGGTCCAGTCATTATCCCGTCTATTTTCCTCAGTGGAAATGCTTTGTTGTAAACAAGCGACAGTCCCCCCACGTCGCCAGAGCACCGCTAGGAAGGAATATAATGAGGTATTCAGGGAAATTTGACCGACGTTTTATGTGTTTCTTTTTCTGTCTGAATGGATGGTTCCATCAACATGAAGTGACTGATTCACCTGCGGCTGTCAGTCAAAACTTTATTGGAGTTCTGACTAGTACAGAGTAGAAAATTTCATCCTAAAAAAATCCAACATTTTTCTTTAGTTTACTTTGAACATGGCAGCTTTTAAATAGATGTAGGCCTACATAGAGTAGGCCGTTTATTATAAAGTTCTTTATTGTACTGGTTCGGTGCTCAGAGGAAGTCTCTAACTATACTATACAATACTATACTATACTATACAATTCTATACTTACATACAATTTAAATTCAAACATTTAGATATCTCTTTATTTTGGGAATCAAGAGGAAAACGCAATATATATTTACTTGACTATTTTAATCTTCAAACATATGATTAAAAGATTATGTTAACTTAGTTGCATAACTTCCACAAGTTTAATAATAATAATAATAATAATAATAATAATAATACATTTATTTTATAAGGTGCCTTTCAAGGCACTCAAGGTCGCCGTACAACACATTAAAAACAGTTCAAGGATGGACACAATTAAAAAAGCACAACAGTTAAAAAAGCACAACAGTCTGCAGCAGAGCGACCATCACAGGGAACAAGTCAGGCATAAGCCTACCTGAAAAGGTGAGTTTTGAATAAAATGATTGAGTCAATGTTTGAGGCTGCATGGCATGCAGTTAGCCTTCTAATAGGCTAGATCAGGAGTCTGCAACCTTTCCTATCCAATGGGCCATTTGGCCCTATTTTCCACCAAATAAAATGTCTCCGGAGCCACAAAAAACGTATAAAGTTAAATATATAGTCATATAATATATACGAAAACTTTAGTTTGTGGTATCTATGAATATTTATTGTTACAAATTAACAAATTAAATAGGCCATGTCCACACTACTGTGTAACCATTTTAAAACGTATTTACACTGAGTGTCTTGTCTTTGACAGAGTTTTAGACGAGAGGACGGAGGGGATAGGAAACGAGGACAGAGGAGCTATGAAACGAGGATCGAGGAGTTATGAAACGCTCCCGAGAACGGACACGTGTTCCCTAACGGACTTTCACGCCCCACGAGCTGCCACAGAACCGCCAGCACTAGTCGAGTTTGGAGACTCCGTGATAGTAGGTTTACTCGCTCTGTTTGCTGCTGCAGCTGAGAAATTCTTCTTCTTCTTCTTCTTCTTCTTCTTCTTCTTCTTCTTCTTCTTCTTCTTCTTCTTCTTCTTCTTCTTCTTCTTACCTGTTTATGAATATGCTATGATAATGAGTCACACGTTTGTATTCACACAGCTCTGACTCGGTTGCTCCTTACCATGACCCGTAATGCAAAGGGCAAACCGCCTTAGCCATATAAAAGTAAATAACTTAAAAAAAATGTGAGAACAGTCTCTGTGAGTTGTAGAATACATCATAGCTATGAAACAGGCCCAAAACCCATTACATAAAAATACCTGAACCCTGACCTTGTACAGTTGTGATAATAGATTGTTCAGTCACGCTTTTACCTCTCTTTGTTTACTAGTTCTTAAAAAGACTGATCACACAAATTAAACATTTATTGCATACTATTCTTAAATTGTTGGGGTACATGTGTACTTGTCAGATACTGGTCTTAACATTTACTAAATGTACAGTCTCTGCATGTTGGCTTTGCCAGGCTGATTGTAACATCCTGTTAATGTTGTGTCTGTCTACTGTTAGGTTGTAATAGTTTATTTTGATAACATCTGCAGAGGTCTTGTGTTTTAAATGAATACATATAGAAAGATATTATAATAGAAAATATTAAGGAGAATATTGATATTGTTATTCATGTATTATAAAGCATCAGAGCAATGTTACTCTATGCAAATGTAAATGGCAAGAAGTAATGTATGTTGCATGAGAGTGACTGTATGTTAGTATTATAGATCGACGAAGCCGGTTGAAATCCGCGACGTGACTTACAATAACAAGGGACTTTTATTGTGAAAGTGACTTTAATGCAGACCATAATAGACGGGACTTTTATTGTGAAAATACTTGACCGGAAATGCCCCGAGTGATAAAACTTCCAGAAAAAGAGGAATCGCCCTCTTTATTGTACAGGTAACATGGAGGTCGTAAGGTCGGGGCGGATGGAGCTGCCTCGAGGAAGAGCACGGCGTGAGCTTTGATTGTTTGTGGATCACGATTGTGAGCCTTGACTGTATCGCCCGAGGAGCGGTTTGCCCCGAGGAAGATCACGATTGTGAGCTTTGATTGTTTGTTTTACACTTCTTGCCATTAAATGTTGATAACTTAATTCATGCGCGTCCGGAAGCCGGTTTTCCACCATCTGCAAAGTGCCCAGTTTCAGAATACCTTACACTACCCAGTGATTAATGATTCCCTGCACCTGCTGCCCTAAGCCTCTCCTGATTGTTTCATTCCCGTCACCTGCCCCAGCCACTCCCGCCTCCCTGATCCCTGATATCCAACACCTGTGTTTCCCCCCCCTTATATATTCTCCCAGTCTTTGCCATGTTCCAGATTGTTGTGTGTTTTGTCCCATGTGTCGATTCACTCGTGACTAGTCTGTTTTGAAAGTAAAAATATTTGTTTCTCAAACCTATCGGATAGTTTTTCTGCGCCTGAGCTTACCCGTGTGAACCCGTGATACTGATATTGCTCTATGTGTACAGAGTTTGTAATGTTTCTCTTGGAAGGGGAAATGCAATTTGAGAAGTTTCTTTGTAGCTATAGTTCTGCTAAATAGATATTTTTTTATGTTTCCATTGTTTGGAAACTGTAAAATACAAGCTGATTGCTTTTTCCCTTTCAATGTATAACTTGCCCAGGGGTCTACAAAAAATAATCTGAATGGACTTTTTGGGGGTTACTTTCAAATTAATTGCATTCCACCACGTTTTACATCTAACGTAAGTTGTACATTATTTTCTCGCAGACCTCTGAAACAAACGTCAGAAGTAAAACGGGTTGCAAATATTTAAAAACAACTTGATATTGTAGGAGCGTGGGAATGAAGGCAGCAGACAAAGTTGATCTCTTTGGCAGCACACCTCTGTGGCCGTTTATTCCAGTCACAAACAAATCACCCGTGACACTGACACCTCGTCATCTTTAACCCCTCAACCCAACCTCGTTGCCCTGGTTACGATACCAGCTCTTAAAGGGACCCTGTCCCGTACATTGTAAGCCACCACACTAGTCCTGTAAAATAACTGCTCCAAACTGAGTCCTTGACCATATGATTATATTTCCCTTTTCTATTAAAATCGTATTCCACAGCCATAAGCACTTAATTAAAAAAAGATTGTATACCTTAAGGTTTATAGAATGAACACCTATATTCAGATGATGAAGGTGGATGTGAGGAACATTACATGTTGATTTAATATAATAATATATCTGTAACTAAATTATTCTGCCTTTTTTATGGGCCAGTGGATGTTTGCCATCATGTGATGCTCTTGTCAATAACAGATATGATTATTATGGAACATGTCTTAGTGCTTGTGAAAACAACATCTGAAAGCAGGCCTCCCATCATTTATATTTCCATGGAGATTTCAGATGATTACAATTGATCTCTTCCAGAGAAGATAAAATTCAACCTAGAGTGAACCAAAATCCTCATTAAAGACCCAGGATCATCACAGTCATGGTTCAAATGCGAACACGGTTTTTATCATATCCACGGTGCAATACAATACAGTTCTCAAACAAATGTGAAACATTAAAAAAACAATAGAGTTCAACTTTCTGATGAAGCATAATAAATGCTGACCTAGAAAACTACGCTTATTAAATGACAAAGTAATAGCAGACGGTGCCAAAGAACAGAGAGTGATCTAATTAGTGCTTCATTTTTCTTATTCTTTTAATTGTGCATTTACATCTGAGTACCACTGCAGTAGCTGTAATTTAATATAATCAGCAGATAGTTTAAGTACCATCCACTCTACAGATGTCGGTTCATCTGATGCAGCACAGCAAATCAAATTAATTCAATGCAGCATTTCTTTCTCATCACGAAAAAAAAGCACCTGCACTTTTCCTGTAAGGAAGAACTGAATAGACGCAAGACAGCAAGGCCAAGTCTCAGAGCCCATTAATCCGGTTACTTACTATTACTGTTTGGTTATTTAATGATGGTGAATAGGATATTTAGGATAGGAATTTATAAGCATTTTTTGCTTCTACCTATACATTTTCAGTCTCTCTTTTGTATATTATATATAATAATATTGTGTGAATGATGGTTATAGTTGGTTCAATATGGAAGATGATGAGTTATGATTTATGTTTGTGTTTTTTATTTATTTATTTATTCTTCCTTGTCTAATTGTCCGTATATTTTCTTTTGATTGTCTGGTGTAACTTGTAAAAACTTAAAATAAAATGACTGAAAGAAAGAATAATATTGTATTGTATTTGATTTGATTGACTGAATAAAATACACAAACAATAGTCATTTTTGAAGCACATGTTTTATACTTGCATTGAAACCCCAGGACATCTTAGTCCTGCTGTACTATGAAGCAAATGTTGTACAGCAGTACGCCTGTTTACAGTCTTTCTCCCATTGTTAGCACTATCTTATAAACTGTTTAAACCTACACTAATAAAGAGCCGTAAAGCATTTCTGGAGCAGAGTGTGACTGCAAACATGCTGGAATGTTGACTGAAGCAAAAAGTAAACCAAGTGCTAACAAAGCAAGCTCATAATGAAATAGGACATTTACAATCAATACATATTTGAGGTGGTCCCTCCAGCTTTGGCACAGTGCATAATTAAAGCATTTTAGATGAATTCATAATGATGTAATGACAATAGAAGACATAGCATAAACACTGGCTGTCTGTATTTGCTTATGAGGTGTAACACGTTGATCTCATACTGCTGCTCACGGCGCATTTTATTAAAATGCAACCATATGGAGCGTTGGACAGTTTTCAACTGCTTGTCGGTGTGGAATTCTCTATTGAATAACAACAGTAAAGCTGGTCTTGAGGGTTCCCTATTCATTAACCAGATCATTAAAATATCATCAAAAAACTATTTGTTATGGAAAGATATCGTGGAGTAACGTCTCCCTGCGTAGAGAAAGAAGTTGCTCTCCCTCTCTTTCTGTGGTAATGTGGCTTCTCTGTGCCTTTTGTCCATGACTTGGCCGGCTGTTTTTTATTGCATGTTAGTTCTAGTGAGCGCGCCCCACTGGCTGGCGCATGACTGCAGGGCTGAACTGCGCTCTTTTGACAGTTACAGACCAACTGCCCGCCCTCCACTTCCCTCTCAGATCAGCACTGTTAGCGCTGTTAGCACAGTTCTCGGCCTGCATCCGGCTCCGCCATGTTTAGATAGAAAGATAGATAGATACTTTATTAATCCCCAAGGGGAAATGTGTTGTCACAGTAGCAGCACCAATAAACTAAATACACGAGAATAATATATAAAATAAAATATAAAAAACAAGGAGGAAAGATATAGATGAAATAGATAAAATACAAAATGAAGCATATATGTATGTAAAATGAAACATGTATATATATATATATATATATATATATATACACATTTACACACACCCAAACAAATATAATACAATGACTGTGCAAAGTATACAAAGTAAAATATAAAATACAAAATAATATATGTATATATATATATATATATATATATATATATATATATATATATATATATATATATATAAACAACATGCATGCATACACAAATATATAATACTAATGACTAATGACTGCTTAGCGCCTTTGAGAGGCAATAGATGTTTTGCGATTCTGTCTTTTAGTTTCTTTCGGTCTGATCTTGTTCACTGCTCGTAACAATATAAAATTAAGTCAATTCAGAGGAAGGCGTGGGACACGTTTCAATCCCTCACAAATTAGCAGTTGCTAAAATAACATGATAATACTCCCTTGTACATGCCTATTGTAGAAGATCTGATTTGCTTCATGCTTGAAAGAAACCCTTGACAGACCTCGAGGATTGATGTGAGGTTGGGTGTGTGTGCAGGTGTCAAGAGAGTTTCTAGGCGAGACCTGTTTGGCCCAGGATCTGATGGTGTTTATTGATTTTTTTCATGTGGCATATCCCCTAAAGCCAAAGGCAAGTGATAACAAGGTTGGATCTTCCTTCATTAGTTGGATATTCAACTGCACAAGGATGAACGTAGACTACGGTTAATAAACTTCAGTGTCCCGGTTTTCAATGACAAATTTCTTTCATGTTTTGAAAAGGGGTTCCCTAGATCCCAATCCTTTTTTCATGTAATATATTTTTTTGCCTCAACAATACAGTTTCTAAATGAGCATTTAACCTCATTAAGATTACCAGCTGAGAAGCTCAGCAATAAAAGACTCAGCTTGTCTTTGAAGATTCCTACTTCATTGAATTGTGTCCTATAATGTGTGACAGTTGTGAAGAGAGACGTGTCAGTACGGAGTTGTTGTGGGAGAATCTTGACGGCCTTTCTTCAACGCCCAGCATGAGCAAAATACTGAAGTTCAAATGCAGTTTTGAACCAAACAGCAGCACTTAAGATGTGTGGTGTAGCCCACAGGACCTGCTGCACTGTGCCGGTGTCATGGTGAGGAGGCTTTCGTTGCAATAGTTCTTCAGGATCAGTAGATCAGCCCATGTGTGAATAGTTGAACCGAGGAGGAAAGAAGTTATTTAGTTATTTCCGTAGGAGACTGAGACTCTGTTTACACGATGGGAAAACGCATATATTTTCATGTGTTTTGGCCTTTCATTTACACAAAAACTGAGGTTTTATCACAGAAAACGAGTATTTCTAAAAACTCTGGCCAAAGCGAAGATTTCTGAAAACTCAGACAATAGGTCAAACAGAGTTTTAGGTTATCAAACGTCACAGTATGCGACTAAAAATGCTTCACGTCACGTGAGCGTCCTATGCGGACGACGTATTTATGCGGGTTCATATAAACAGAAACTTTTTTGAAAACGACCTTGTGTGTACAACGTTATTTTTGAAAACGGAGGCGCAGAAATATTTGTTTCTGTAAATACCCGGCTATGTGTAAACGTGGCCTGAGATCTACAGTTACTCGTCCCTCTCTGGGAAAACTGGTCAAAGGGCTGAAGAACAAAACACTACTTAATAAAACTAGATTTTCATTTCCTGTACTTTAAAACGGTAATGGCTAAAACATTTGTTTTTAAAGAATCTGATAATGGGGCGACTGTGGCTCAGTGGTGAGCAGGGCCGTCTTCAATCAGAGGGACGGCGGTTCGATCCCCGGCTCCACTATCCCATGTCGATGTGTCCTTGGGCAAGACACTTACGGCGTTTCTCAATCAGCGTACTTGTGCGTCCTTTCCTCTACTTGTGTCCTTTCCTCTACTTGTGTCCTCGTGGACTCGTGAAACGTCATCAGTCTCAGCCCGGGTACATGTTCACATTCAAAGTTCGCTTCTCTCGAAGCACGGTCAAAATGCCCGGATGTGACTTGATCCTCCCACTTTCTGGAGGATGCATCACAGGAGACTTGTGCGTACTCTGGCCAGCAGATATCCCACAATGCATTTCACCAGCAACCGGAAACAATAGCGGAGGAGAAAATAAACTACTGACAGTTGACTTTTTATAAATACTACTGTTGTCGAGTCACGGAATGTCATTTTAGAATGTTTTGTTTATTTGACTGTAAAAAATAATATACAGTGAATAATTAGAGCAAGAACAGCTGATGTGGTGATGTCATCAAGTCAGCTGCTGGTCCAATCGCAGAAAGACCGTCCTCCCGTTGTCCCGTCCTCTGGAGTCTGGACTCCAGAGTCCAGACTCCAAGTCTGTAGTCGTGTACTTTGAATTGAGAAACGCCGTTGACCTCAAAGTTTCTCCTGTAGCCCTGGTGTGAATGTGTGTGAATGTTATTAAGTCCTGATGTGCAGGTGGAACCTTAGCTCCTCCAATCAGTGTGTGAATGATGTCATGCAGTGTTTAAGTACCGGTCCATAAACGGATTTGCCGTGATTGAAGGAATCATAACCAACAATTTCCTGGAAAACAATGTATAGATTGATATCAAAACAATCCCTCTCAAGTCTCAATCATCACCTCCGACCCACTAGAAGTGGTGGCTTTGTTCTCTTCGTTCACTTTCTAGCTCGCTCGACCACCGCTGCGTTCTCTCATCCTCTTTATCTCTTTCTTGTTTGCTCGCTTTTTGACAAGAGGGACACATTTTTAATGCTGTGTTTCCAAACAGAAAACGACAATAGGACTATATATTATACTTTTAAGTTGGAACCACAGAAGTACCATAAAAATGCTATAGATAACATTGATAACATTCAGCTGCTGGATGTCACTCTCTCCACCCTTTCACTGGTTGCCAGTTATTTGCACAACCTGTATATTTCATAGTCGACAGACTTGATTCATTGTACAACATGAAGCTATAAATTATCTAGAAATGTTGGTTACTCACACTGTTGTCAAGGTATATGGCTTATACATACTTATTTCTCTTCTTTTGGCCATCAACTACTTCTAAATCTCCTCTGTTGGGCATCTTTGTTATAGATTGTTTGAGGGTTGTATACTATCATGTTGCTGGATGAAACCTTCACCAAGCTCCTCTGGGAATGAAGATAAGAAAAAGTTGAGTGAGATGTTGTTTTCTCTTCGTTCTTCATCATGTCAAGTATTTATAAAAAAACTAAACATCGAACCCCATCTGGTCTGAGCCGGTCTGTTTATTGATAGTCAAGTTGATCTTTCACTGTAAGCAAAACCATAGAGAATATGTCAGTGTCCACATCCAAACACCTGGGCTCTAGAGGTGATATCCTTTTGAGGAGATAGAAGCATGGGCGAAAGATCAAAAATAATCGCTAAAATGGAGTCAAACATTTCTTAACTAAGTTGAAATTGTCAAGAGAAACCTAAGCGAGTGTGAAGGGTTCCCCCACTGCACAGTAATGCAGAGAGATCCACTGGTGGCTTCAGTCTTTTCTCTTGAGTTAACACACTGATTTAAAGCCATCTGCTGAGAATCACAGAGGTTTGGCTAGAAGTAAGCATTTTGAACTATTGACATATCCTTCTCAGCTTCATGTATTGGTTTGTAAAAATGAAAAAAGCAGTATTCTTTTTTTTTATTTATCTGACTGCTATTTGTCTGTTTGTAAAAAGGCATCTGCTGGAAGACGAGTGTGAAGACGAGAGGGTATGTTTTGCACCACTCCTATACTTATACTCAATGCATGTATGTCGCACTGAGATGGAAGTGAAGAATACATCTAAATAAATTATCTTGACTTGATTACATGAATAAACCCAATGATGACAGGCCTATGCACTGTACAGTTCTCTGAGGAGCAGACATTAGCATCTTTAAAACAGCGTGTATAAACTTGGACCACTCGGGTGACGTACGCAGAGGACACACGTTGGGACTCTGCAGTCTTTCTGCTCCTATGGAGTAAAGATCCCTGCAAGTCACCGTGGGGAGGGAGAAGCTAATGGAGCAGGGAGCCCAAGCAAGTCATCTCCCAGACAGGTTTACAAGGTGTAGTATACACA
Organism: Liparis tanakae; assembly: GCA_036178185.1. Lineage (NCBI taxonomy): Eukaryota > Metazoa > Chordata > Actinopteri > Perciformes > Liparidae > Liparis > Liparis tanakae. The sequence goes on along the minus strand of CM070100.1, from coordinate 7,457,495 downwards.
CTTTAAACATACTCACTCCCACCACACACTTGGAACTTACGGGAAAACACAACTGGACAACAAACTGGAAACACACTTTACGAGCTCAGAACATTTATTATCGTCCTCGAGGATATACACTGAAAATAGAGATAGGCTACAGTAGTTCCCGATATGTGAACATCCTTGGAAAGTCTCTCTCTCTGTCCCCAAAGTCTTTCTCCCATACACTGCAGACAAAGAATGTATACAATGCCTGGAGAGTTATAGATATCATGGGTTTAATGGTTTTAAATACTTTATTCCATTTCTAGTCAGAGCAGTCTTTCAAATTTGATTACTCAATCTTGGATCAATAGAGTTCTGTTGGTACATTTATGAATAATCTTTCACCACTGAAAGTCAAGGTCCATGTATAATTGCTTTAATATTAAAAGATATTTATTTAAGCGTCCGTGTGTTTGTTATGTTTTCATTACCTTAGATTCTAAGGTAATGAAAACATAACAAACACACTGATAACAAACACATATTCTAAGGCTTAGAATAAGCCATGTAAAACTACATATATATATATATATATTATTTTAGAAAGACTTAACACTGACTCTAGAAAGGATAATTTAAATGTTCTTATTTCTTAGTATGCTTGGCACACAAGAAAAGTTTTTGTTGTTTGCAACCTGCAACCTCACCTCTAGATGCTGCCAGATGCTGCACACTGGCCTTTTCTCCCCCTCGGATCCCCAGATCAGAAACCAAATATTCCCTCTTATTAAATATGACATTTGAATGCTTATTTTCCAAGAAAGAAATGTTTTCGATAGCAACAGATATGAGAATATAAGATAAGATAATCCTTTTTTAGTCCCCTAGTGGTGAAATGTACATGTAAATACCCGCCCAAGATTTAAATATCAGTTCACAGAGCTAGCTTTCATCAATGCTCCTCTTTATCTTTACCCTTTTCCCCACAACCAGTGCTTTTATTTTCAAAGTCAGTGCGTAACAAGATAAACACGCACTCCAGAGTACTATTGATTCCTTCGTGTCACAAACAGATGCTCATTCATTGGCTGGGGAACAAGGTGAAACCCATGTTATATCTGATTGACGGCTCGTCTCCTCCAGAAACAAATTGAGTCACATAGCTTCCTCTTTTTCTAAATTTAAATTTAAATAAATTATATATATATATATATATATGTATACACAAATATGAAGAAAATATTTAAATTTAAATCATAATATAAAAATAAGATGTATTAGAGAAGCATATGTATATTGCATGATTTGTTGATTTAAATTATATATTTATATATATATATATATATATATATATATATATATATATATATATATCGTCTGTCTGCGCAAATGTGATTTTCCATTCTTGTGTGTGTGATTTAAAGCTGCACGACTGCATGGGTCAGACTTACACTCTTGTTCCGCCTGTTGATGCTGTGCTCTCCAAACAGATGCTTCATCAAATCTCTTTATACTTGGCTGGGCAGTAGGAGTTACGCACTGTCACTCCATGGCCTCCATTCAAAGACTTCCAATGTATAAGCTGTCATTCACCATGCCAGCTTTCATGAGTGTGTGCAATGTGTGTGTGTGTACCTGCCGGCTCCTGAACATATACCAGCGAGCTCTTTTTTTGCAACCTCTTTTTATTTGAGAATGTGTTGTAAATTCGAGCTGCCAGTAAACCAGTAATGTGTGTGTGTGTGTTTATTCTCATCTGGTCTTTATCCAAAAGCCTCTACGCTGTAAAACATTAACCTTGTAAAACATCTCCTGTGAATAGAGTTACATTTTTCAAAGTGTCCTCCTATCGAGTTATCTTAATAGTGCCGCACTTCACTCAGTCATTAGGTTCATGTCATCAGGGAGGGACTCATAATGATGCTTAAATCATGCTGTTAATGTGCCTTTTTGATAAACTCCCCCCTACAGTTTGGGAGAATATTGGTTTGTCATGTTGAGAAACCTGCACGGAGCATAAAATATCCAAATGTTTCCTTGTTTCGCGATTCCGCGTCTTGTCTATGCAACCATTCACATAAAGTTGGCTTTTTTACAGTATAAAGCAGAGCATCTGTGTGACATTGAGTCATAATAACATGTTCTGTGCTCAAAAGAATTATACAGATATCCTCATTATGCAGAATATTAGCTAATAGCAGTCTGCCTTGTGTCCATTCATCCTATTCAAATGTTGATGATTAGAGCCTCACCAAAGACAACTCATTGCATTCACACACTAACTCTTTGCATTGTCATTTTAATTCACAATGTCGAGGGTTTCAGACATTTTTACGGCGTCGATTACTATAAAATCGTGCACATTTCTTAGCTGATGTATCAACACTTACAGTATATGCATTGGACATTGAAAATAATGATTGATTTGGAAAGTGTAAGTCACATTTGATCCAAAAATGTGTATTATGTTTAGATTTGACTGAGTTTTCCAGGACAAAGTGACATATTTATTCTGCAAATCAGCAGGCCAAACTACAATTAAACTTGGCGTTGCTTTTTGAATCATTGCATGAACTTGTCCCCTTTCCCTCACACAGCATCTCTGCTTCACCTCAACATTTTACATGATTATTATTCTTATTTAGTCATGACATTACATTTCCTCGCTTTAAATCCTAAAGCCGCATGTCATCTGTATCAGGAAGGGAATTTAGAATGACAATGTGCATGATTTTATAGTAATCGACACCGTAAAAAGGGCTGAAACCCTCGACATTATGAATTAAAATGACAAAGCAAAGAGTTACTGTGTGAATGCAATGAGTTGTCTTTGGTGAGGCTCAGTGTTTCTCTTGACTGTGTCACACAGTCTGTCTTCAGCACATCTGTCTTTACTCACGCTGTAAAGCTGACATCATCTGCACACATGCAAACCCATGCACAAATGCCAAGTCTCCCCCCAGCACAGGCGCTGTAAGTTCTAGAGCATGAGGATGGAGGAGCGGGTAAATAAATAAAAGTCAACAGCAGGGCTCTGTTGGAAACAACCGACAGGACCCGGGATTCAGAACCCAGAGCAGGCATCCCGAAGGTCAGTGTGAAAAAAGGAAACAACGGTGTCTCTCTGTTTCAGGCTGCACGCAAATTGGACCAATTTTTTTGTCATATTCGTATGACCTAGTTTCACATAAATCACATTAATAATAAGTATGCTTAATCACTAAGAATACAGATACAGAAAATCCTGGATGTTGCACTCTGTTGTCAAGGAAACTGGTCAGAGTTGGCTTGGTGGCCTCGCAAGCTTAAAGTAAAGTGCTGACCAAACCTTTAGATACATGCAGCGCAAAGAACTATGGGAATCTGTATCCTCTGCTGTATTTATTTTATTTATTGAACTGGCATGTTGCTTTCATACAAATGTTTCTTAAAGTTTTTAATAAATTGGACACACAGTACCGACAAACATGCATATTATTTTACCGATTTTCCAACAAGTCACATCTTTTATATTATATTTCCTTCCTGTCAAAGTCTATGAAGCAAAACCCAAATAAATAATGCAAAAAGTCTTTTGCAGTTTGTGCATGACAACATAATTAGTATGTTTTACAGCTAAATAAATACATTAGCAGATCTATTATCTGTTGCACGAATGCATAAATGTAGTTAGCACCAGATTATTTTTATACTTTGACTATTTTGTAATCATATACGATCAATATAATGTAAATTAAGTGTATGACATGTTGGACAATCAAGTGCTCTGTAAATATACGTACTGTATTAGAGAAAACGAATGATCCGTTACATTTAAGAAGGACCTTGTTTAAAATCTGTGAGAAGCTGACATGCACATTACTTTAGGGATACAATTTTGTTGTGAATGTGAGTTTAGAATAATTAATGTCTGATGTGTGTGTGTGTGTGTGTGTGTGTGTGTGTGTGTGTGTGTAACATGCACAGAAGACTCCCTTCTATGAACAAAACACTTAATGATGTGAGATGAGTAAACATCATAATAAGCTCTATTACGCCTTCTTATACTGGAATTGAGCATTCACTCTAAATCTTTTGCAAAATATTTATTCAAAATCTTTACATGATGTCTTCTTTGGTGGATCTCACATTCTGCTCCGTCAATTAAGGAGATTGTTTCTCCCTCCGGAAGCCAATTAAACAATGGACCCCGTATTCCCATCCTTCCCAATATTCTGCCAGTTCTCCTTTATCAACACACAACTATCTCATAGCAATTACTGCCTTTCTTTTCAAATACATGCAAATTAAAGTTGCAGCCAATTAACTGGCTTCCCAGCTTATCCAAGCTCATGTGCACCCACCCTCTGCTGCTATATCTTTTATTATGTCATTATTTTATTCTCCAATCAAAGTTAGTGTGTTCCCAAGGGTAATATGATGGGAAGGAGATTAACCTGACTCGTATTATCTGACTCAGCTGGGACTGATGTAGCTGTTTCTGTTAAATGTCTACATATGTGTGTCTATGCAAGTTAGAGAGGAGATAGTCTTACTATTGATGTAAGACATGTGGTGAAATACATGACCAGAGCACGTTCTGTATCATAATCAGCTATATGACTTCCTTCCAATGATCTAGCCCCCTCTAGTGTGTAAATAAATGATCATGATCTTTAGACATGCATATATCATACATGGAACGGAACGTTTCAGTTTTTTTTTTTAATAGTGCTGCATTGGAATATATTTTGTAGATCACATATAATAGCTCTTAAAATGAAAAAAAAAATACAATTTTAACATCAAGTTCCGTCTTGGCTGTGTGTTTTTATCATAACTCCCTCTCCAGAAAATGTCTGCCCTCAGTCTCTACTTGTCTTACTCTGTTGTTGCATACATTTGCTTTTACTGATTAACCATTTCCTCCAGCATCAGATAAACGGGCTTCTTCAAACCACTAGGGGGCACTATGAAACAACACTGCCATTAGCAAATTAACAGGGTTGTCATAAGGGATGATTATTTCTCCTGCAGTAGCTGTTTGTTGCTCTGTTACTGAAAGTTAAATTCAAAACAAACATATCTGTTTGGTAAATGTTCACCCCATTCTCCCCCATCCTTCCTCTGATTTTCCTCTTTCCAACTTTTTTTTCTTCTGTCTTCTTTATGTCTGTCTTTCGTTTTTTATCTCATAACCAACCAGTGGTTATGTTGTCTGGGATATGCTAATCTGCTATGCACCAGCAACTCCCTGGGTGAAGATCACTTATTAAAAGCATAGTTGGGAGGGTTTATGCAAATTGAATCAAATCAAAGCAAGCTTTCCCTTGGTTGGTTACCCCTTTGCATACATTGGGAATTTGAGACCAATATTTGATTCCTGATTTTCCTTTTCGTGGAGCCTGTGCCACTTTCTCATTACCTCCGAGCTATCCTGGTTGTGTGTTTAATGTTGAACTTGTGATGCTCTGCTTTTCTTATTTAGTCAACTGTTCTTGTCTACGAAAGGAGAAGTTGCATTTCCTCGTTGAGTGGATTGAAAGATTTGTTAGAAAGAAAAGATGGATAATATTCGCTGTGGCCAAAGGCTGCTGTGAAGTAGTCTGACACAGACACTGATTAAGCCTCTTGAGATCTGAGGGGATTGTGGGTCTTAGTTGCGAGAGAAAAGTAGAACAAAAAAGAGAGGAGTGAGAAGGCTAAAAAACAAAATCCTAAATTGGATTGGATGAGAAGCAAGTGTCCTATGGGTGTGCTGGCTTTTGCGTAACATGTTGTTCAGGTTGGAACCAACAATCAGTCGCGCTTCCTTAACTCCAGACTATTAGGTGCAGTAGAGAAGGAACAAGCATATTTCAGATTAACAAGCAGGAACAGTATTGTGGATAATGTGCTGCGTTGTTTTTGGGCAGCGTTGGCTTCATTATTTAGGAGAGAGCACGCTTTGTGAATCAGCTGTGCCCGTTACGCACGTATTGTAATGAAGGACTTAATTGGGCTTCTTCACATGCATATGGGTTTATGTTTATAGTGCACACTCACCTGACTTATAAAATCACCTCTGCCCTTTCGCGTACCTTGTGCTGTGCAAAGGTGAGTCTTCTATGTTCCATATTTATATTTTGACAGTAAATTAAGTAAAAAGAGCATAGGTCAATGTCTGTCCTCCGGGCAAATATGCAGACTCGGCAGTCTTGTATTGGGTACTAAATATCACCAGGTGTTCCTTTTACTATTGTAGATTGTAGTCTATAGGAATTTTCACTTTAAAGCGTAAGGACATCAGTCATTACTCAACCGTTCACTGCAACCCAGCTGCAAGATTGATTAAATATATTGAATGTTTGTTCATGCTTTCAGAGGCAGAAATGCACATTTAGCCATGCTTCACAAATTGATTTTCGCACAGACAATTAAGAGTTAACATTTAACCGTCTTTGTCCTGTCAACGTGAATACAATGTCTGATGAAGACCACTCATAAAAGCTCACATGGCTCACAACTGTATTAAAGTCATCATTTCCTTTCTGTGACTTTTCTTTTATAGGTATATGATACATTTAATGAGTTACCTCGGACTAAATCACACCATATTATCTAAAGATGAATATACATGCTAAATAAAAATGTATTCTGTGTGCAAAATCGTAATATTAACACTTAATACAATGTCTTTTTTAGATGTAAATAACTAGTGTATTGCGGCTGCTGTTGCACTACAGACAAAATATAGTGTGTGTTTCAAGTCTTCAAATGCGGCTTTTGTCTAGACGTATTCATTTAGACAGTTGCATTCATCCCTGTCTTTGTGGGTCAATTCAGCAAGGTTTGGACTATAAGGGGATCACTTGAGCACATTTCAGCATTTAACCCGAGCATAAACCCCATCAGTGGAGTAGCGGCAGCTGTGGATGATTCCTTAATCCAACCAGACACTGGGAGACGGATTCATAAAGACTGAAAGGCTTCCAACAGCATCCTCCCCACTGCACACCAGCAGGGATACAATGTCTAACTGTGAATGCCGAGGGGTTTGTCGATTGCAAAGTCTAATTGCAATATTAATCAATTACAACGAATAAAAAGCTAATTTGTATGCCTAGCATGGTGGTTGGCTTGCTCACTTACTGTATAATGTTTGCCCACCATTCTAAGAAAATTGAAATAAATTATGAAATAGGACAGTATCTACATCATGCAACTATAGCATATTGAATGTTTGCTGGACTTGATATAGTTACATAGATTCAGCCCTGCATTATGGTGAATGCAGTTCAATAATGTCTCAGTCTGGATGAAAGCAGCCCCCCATAAAAACCATCAGAGGGCAATCGATGTGCTTTCATCCCCAGGACGGAAATTGCACTCATATGGCTCAGACTCTATGAAGGTCTCCCATCCAAAGCCAAATCATTAACATCAAACTTGCAGGAAAGATATCAAAATGTCAGTCTCCCTTGCAATCTCTTGGCAGAAGAGAATTGCCTCTATTTCTTATACAATTTCAGTCCTCTCATATCAACTCCTGGCATAGCCTACTATAGGCCTATTTCCCCCCAGCAGGATTTGACTGGATTGATTATGGAGAGTTGTGCATGTTGGAGTTCTTTTTCTAGAGAATTATTGACAATACATAGATTTGAACGTTTGTACATTCATCCATACGTGTGTGCATAAATGCATACATACATTACATACATACAGTAGATGCATAAACTACTGTGAATCATTTATTCTCTAAAGACTTTATTACTTGGGGACATGGTTATTACATATACAATAATAGTTGGGCCATCCAAAGTACAAAACCATCCTTACCTCAAGTGGAGGCAATGCATATCATTTGGGTTCTATTGACCTTTTTCTGAGATTTTTGCTGCCAACCCAACTGAGATGAAAGGTGAGTAAAATGTACTTAACTTGACTTTGTGCTGCTCTCAGATCTAACTACAATAGAATAAGTGTATACATGGTATTGACTCAGTAAGTCTGTATTTCTGTATGTCTGCCCTTTGATTTTCTCAACAACCATTCATCAGATTGCACTTGCTGGATGTATTGTTATCATATGTATTAGTTGTGTGGTATGTGTACTACACAGTTCTATGTATTGATAAAAGAACCCTATTAACTGTTACGTCGCTGAACAGAAGAAAAAAGAGAGAGTGGGGGATGTTACATTGTCTTAAACTTAAACATTTCAAGCATACACAATGTAACTTGCATAATGAACAGTGAAATAACCTTCTCCGAAATACCTAGCAAATCAGGCATATTCTCAGCATTGCAAAGGAATGCAACTATGTCAAGGCAGTATTGCTCTGGAAGTGCAGTGTGCTGTGGGATTTTTTTTTGGGATCAGCAGTTCTCAAAAAAGGTGCAAGCAGCATTAAGGGAGGCCAAGCTAAAGGCCTGTTCTCAGTCCGTTTTTGAATGGACATGGCACTAATTAAGAAAATAGCACTTACGTGGTAGACAAGCCATCAGGATGGTCAACTCTGATCCTGTCAAGACCCCTATGGGACACCCCTCATTAACTATACTACTCGGTCATTTAATGTGTATATATGGCTCCGTGGTAGAATCACATGATTGGTGGTTTGATTCCCCACTCAGCTGGTCAATGTTGATGTGTCCTTGGGCAAGGCACTTAACTTCAAATTGCCGGCTATGTTAGATAGTCGTGATGGGCAGGTGGCACCTCGCATGGCTATCTCTGCAATCAGTGTAAGAATAGATGTGACTGGGTGAAGGAGGGGAAGTGATGGAAAGAGTTGCAACGAAGCAGTTTGAATAAGTTCTCGGGTTAAAGTTGCAATATTTTAAGATCCGGATAGAATTTTCCAACATGAGAGGACGAGGAAGTAGCGCAGCCTCGAGGACTTGTCAATTAGGCTTCGTTGAAGGTACACTTTTTAGAGTTTGTCAAATGGAATAAATAAATGGCAGAAACGAGAAAACTACTTGTACTGTCATTACAATTTGCCGGGAGGATACAGGGTAGAGTCTGATTGGCTGTTGTGTAGCCCATTTCTTCTTTTTGATTGGCTGATAAGTGGCACCTCACAGCAGAACTCCAGGGAGCGCTTGATTCCTCCACAGTGAGAGCGGCTCATGTTGGCGCTGCGGCACATTAAAACATTAAATAGCCGAGAGTTTTTTTAAGTGTGAGAAATACGATGTGTGGCGGGAGTGCGGAAGTTAAGACCAAAATGCATGAGACTTGAGAGCCCTGCTGTACGTAGTGTCATATTAAACACAGTATAGATTAACACCACACGTGAAGATTATAAGATAGCGGTGTCTCTCAGCAGTCCGGTTACATTTTGTAATCCTCCTCCGTGGCCCTCCTCAGAGGGATGCCACTTACAGACATCTTTGCAACAGCATCCTGTGGTTTCTCTGTGCCCTTTCATCCATTTCTATCATCCCCGACTCATTCTGCGTTGAAGATGCTGAATGGCGGATGAAGCATTGCCGGTTCATGTGCTTTTACGCATGTTTTAAACAATGCGCCTTTAATCCGATCATCATCATGGTACATAATCAATGTCCCGCTCTTCTGCAGGGGCAGCGCTGTCTGAATAGAGCACAACAACGCCTCCCCATTTCTTCTGCAGGCGTCGCTGACATGGTTACAACCTTGATGTAGTTGGTTGCTCCCTGCTTTATTACGCGTGGCATTTACGGTCCGGTGGACTGGTGTAGCCTATGTTGTCTGCTTGCAGACCTGCTTGTGGCTTCACAGTAGGGCAAAGACTCCATTATCTTGGCCCCTAATTGAATAGCAATAGCTTTTAGAGGACATAACCTATGCCATGTAGAATGTTTTAAATTGTAGCTCCAGATTCAGAGTTTAGCCCTCAGGCTAAATAAGCTGATACATTTAGGGGGGGCAGGTGCCGGACCAAAAGCCACAAACTAAATCAATGTGCATATGCAGGGGGGTGACCCCATCGCTCATAGAGTCAATTAACTATAACCCCTTTATGCTGTTTGTTTTTTGACTGACATCTTTGAAGTTTGGTGAGTGGTTTTAATATGAATCTTTTTAATTTTTTTAATTTTTTCATTTATCATATTCATCTCGATATATTGTGCATTTGTATGGTTAATATTGCTTTAATTGTATGTATAAATGCTGCTGTAACTAAACAATTTCCCCTGGCGGGATTAATAAAGTATCTATGTGTCTACGTTTTCTGCGGCACAATGTAAAGCACAGGCGATTCTCTCTCTGAGACTTTGAGATCTTTCGTAGAAGTCAATAATATTATCATAATGTCCTGCACGACACAGAGACAGATGGACCGAGACAGTTCGGTTTACTAAAGTTCAGTCACGGTCAACATCCAAGAGGGGCGGGAAGAGAATCCATAGTCGAGAACCGGCAAGGTCAGAACAAGCTGCTATGGGATAGACTCAGGAGTAACGCTGGAGAGCTTAGCAGTTACAAGTGCAAGTGAAAGGGCTTGAATAGTAAGCGAGGGATGAGGGGATGCGCTGCAGGTGAGATGAAGAAGCAGGTAAGGGGAATGAGAGCTGTTGCTGTGGGAGAGTTAGTAGGCAGGTGAGATGAAAACAATCAAAGATGTGGTGGAATGTGTGACAGCCAGGTCGTTTTCTGCTGATTCAAAACACAGGCTGACCAAAGAAGAATGTTAATTCATTGGAAATGTAGTGAATGTTCAAACAGTAGATTAAAGCAGCATATTAGAGTAGCATTCATCCTTTTGATCATCTGGCATACAGTTCAATGTATGCCAAGGTCTCCTGTGATGCATCCCACAAAAACAAAAATACACACAAACACACACGCTCTCTATTTCCCCTCTGCTTTCCTCCCTCTTCTTCTCGCATTTCTTTCTCTCTTTGTGCAACATCAAAATAATTTCAACCTTCTGAAACTCATTATGATTGTTTCTTATGGCAGGAATGCTACCAGTGTGTTTGAAAGATAACTACTTGCATGCATTACCTCTCGTCATCTTGACCGTGTGCACGTACAAAAGCAATTAGTGACCAAAAAGCCACGCTGCTTCAATGTAATGCTCCTATTAAATAATTCAAAAGCAGACAACATGTAATTGCTGTAATTAAACTATAATGACACATACTGTAATCTTAGGATAACTGTTTTTGGATCACAACTGGCATAACCTGTAATATTCATTCTGCATCGAATAACTTAGTTTGTTTGAATTGTCTAATTAATATTGATCCAAACATATTACACATGCATCTAATTATCTCTTCTCAAACATGCCTTTGTTAAATTTTCAATCTCCTGTCAACACTTTGTTGGATTTCAGTTACAGTATGTCAAGTTGTCCCTGAATTTTGAAATGCGTCATTCTCAGAAAATCAATTTCCGTTGCTTCTAAATTGAGTGTGCTATTTAAGGAGCGTGTATGTAAATGATTGGGAGGAGGTTAAATAGCTTTTCTTTTCGCTGAAAGCACAACGCATGTCATTTGGATTGTAAAAGTTATCATCCCATGAACAAGACATTGTTTAAATTGATCAAGATTCCCATCTGACTGACAGTTGTTTATATTATTTTCCCCACCCCCTTAGTAAATTAAATAGCAGAAACACTTCTCCTGTATAATGCCAGACAGTTCAAGGACTGTTAGACTACGTCACCCCTGCTAGGTTTACCCACATGTAAACTGGCAACTTTGTGTATTTCTACCCAAAAAAATTTAGCGGTGTAAAAAGTACATTTCCCTCTGAGATTTAGTGCAGTAGTAGTAAATAGCATAACACGTAGAGTACTAGAGTAAATTACCTGAAAACTCTACTAAAATACACTGCGGTTGGACCATTGCTTCACACATGAAAAATCAGTTTATCAGATGGTAATGTGCAGCTTTTGCAGGTTTTGTATCGCATAAATGATGTGATTGACACATTTGTATGTCCATCATGGCTACTGATTTTTAGCTCAAGCGACACAGTGCAACGTAGTATAAAAGCAGCGTCAATATATCAACGCAACGAACAATTTAAGCGAGAGCCAACTCACACACACACACACACTCAGAAATTCACACTGGCTGTCTCACACTCATCATGGACATGGATGTAATCTTTTTTCTCCTTCTTGACATGAATCAATGTTGACATGTTCTTATTTCTACAGCTGAATCTTCTCAATTTTTTTTCCCCCCTGACATGTACGGAACGGAAATTCTGCGGCATCCGCTTGAGCTGGCGACGCAGCTGCCTCGGTCAATAGGCCAGAGCTGCTCATGGACTCGCGAGCAGACGACAGTGCCAACAGAGCCGGATCAAACGGCTTGATCTGTAAAGGACTTGACTGAAGACACAAATTGACTGGGGGGGAAGGGGGGGGGAGGGGGTGCAGGAGAGACCACCTCTCCCCAAAGTCAGATAACTTTCACAGTTCATGGAGACAGACAGGGACACATTTTTGGAAAGGTGCCACGGTCATTAAATCCGGGCTATTTTTTGTATTCTGCTCACACATCTGCTGAAGATCTGTCTCTGTGGTTCTGATATCAAGAGAGGTGGAATCACCTCCGCCCCCCGACTCCCTCCCATGTTTGTGACTTATGCTTTTAGACGCCGCAGAGAAGGATTGTGCTCTTGTTACAATCCCGACTGCCGATTGAACGTCTCGACGCGACCCGTCTGCAGGATAGTGGTGTGCTGCTGGAGGAGCTTCATGTGTACTGTTAGATTATTCGCTTCCATTCAGATGGATGTATTTTACATGGCATTAAACAGAACCAATATAGCAGATGCCTGGTGCAAAGCCATCCCATCTCCCTGCTTATCTCTCCGCTTTGAAAGAGCGTGGGAGAGTTTCATGCCCCAACATCTTAGAATCTGGGATTTCTATTCTAAGGGGATGTGATCGGGAGTTAATGGTCACATGCACTTTAAAAAACAAAGATAATGTTGTTTACATATGTATCCTCGGATTGGGAATGATCTGAAATGAAAATTGGACACCCTTCCAGTGTAGAATTTTAAAACATGCATCATCTGGCAGGCACTCTGGGCTAAGTGTTTGTAATGTCTTGAGAGAGAGTAAATAAAGAGCCTAATGTGTTCTAGTGCACACATCTAAATAAGACTTGTCAAGAGAACATATTCTCTTCTTCCCATGATGCCTTGGATATTGTGATGGCTTGCGTTGTTTGTTTTGTCTTCAAGGGACTGCTTTGAAAGGGAAATCATTGTGATATGTTCTCGTCAAATGTAATGACTTCTCATTTTGAAATCTTAGATGTCTGCAGCAGAATGACATTGTGCGTCCAGATAAGCTTCGGGCCTGGCTGTAAACACAGAGTGACATATACAAAAACAATAAATAAATGTATGATGGATAAATAAACTTCAACATTAAAGATGACACAATTATTAAATCATCTTACCAACAGTTTTAGGATTTCTAGCAGAGTCAGTATATGAAATCCTCAATACATAGTAATAATAATAATATTAATAATAATAATAATAATAATAATAATATAATAATAATAATAATAATAATAATAACTTTATTTATATAGCACCTTTAAAAACAATGTTTACAAAGTGCTCCACAGAGAGTCAAAGAAAAACAAGTGGAATAGTAAGAAACCAATATTACATTTAAATTATATATTACAATTAGAAATTAAAAAATAAATTAAAATAAATAAATTAAAAAACAATTAAATTACAAATAAATTTAAAACAGACAAACTAAATTAGGGGAACCAAGTTCTGCATAAAAAGACTAGATCACTTAAAAGCTGTTCTATAAAAATGGGTTTTAAGAAGTGATTTAAAAGAAGTTACTGATTCTGCGAGCCTTATCATGTCAGGTAGTTTGTTAAAGATTGAAAACCATTGCTGGCTTTTGTAAGAAAAGATTATTCTTCTTCAAATATTGCAGATGACTAATGCATCATTTACATTGCGTTACAATACAAATACATGAATTAAGTTGTTTTCAATTCAAGGAGGACTCATTATTTTTCAATTTACAAAACAAAAATGTAAGTTTGATGATGTTGTTAGGGCGGGCTGTTGAGCGTCCGTTGAGTGTTTGCGGCCAGGAACACTGGAGTGTTTCATCCTGGAGAGTTAGTTAATATATTTACATTTGTTTATGAATTACTGGAGTGAAGGCTACTTTCCTGTATTTTGTTTCTCGTTTGGGATAATGGCTGCTGAGTTGGGGACACTGGAGTAAAATTAACTATTTCCTATATTATTGTTATTGTATTGAACAAGTGTGATTGTGTTATGGACACTGGAGAGTAACACTAATTTAAATGTTAAGATTACTGAATTGTCAGGAGTTGTGCGCTTCAAGTCAGGTCCTCATTACGCTGTAATGTTCTGGTTTTATTATTTTACCCTGTAAAGTGGCTATGTAGTTGGAAATATAAGCCGTCAATCACGGTGTGGCATTGTGCATGCTGGTCAAGGGGATGATTGGCGGTAAATTTCAATTAAATTAAATTAAATTCAGTTTATTTGTATAACCCATTTTTACAAACTACAAATTTGTCTCGGAGTGCTTTACAATCTGTACACATAGACATCCCTTTTTAAAAATCTCACATCGGATCAGGAAAAACTCCCAAATAACCCTTCACGGGGAAAAATGAAGGGGAAAAAGAGGGGAAGCGGGGTTAACCTGTCGGAAAACGGGGAGTTAAGGGTGGTTGACGGGAACCGTTGTTGTTAAGATTCGAGCTGCTGAGAGGAGCAGACTGTCGGTGTTGGTGGATGCCCAATAAAGTACCAGTTGAACGTTGTCCCCTCTCCGTGTCATAAGCGCCATCAGGTCCGAGACGTTACATTGGGGTCAGAATATGTTGTCACTCTGGTATGTCTGTTCTGTGTACGCCAGGAAGAAAAGCGGCTGCAATACTGTAGCTACACTGGTATTGAAAATATACATTTTCTTTGTATTATTACATTATCTACTTACTCCAATGTATGGTTCTGAAAGCTGCATTACCTGATTTGTTGGCCACTTAGGGGCAGTACAACAAGCTATAAACACAACATTGATCGATTACCACCTTTAATACAGTTGCGAGTTCATACACCCTTGAGAAAAGAGCAACATCAACACAAAAAAACTGATGGCTGATATTCACTCTGCTTTTGTTTTGAGTTTTTTTCTACAGCGACTTCCGAAGGAAACGTCTGGCTCTTTAGCTGCTAAATGCTCGCCGTGTAAGCCAGCTAGTGGCAAATGTTGTCTGCCGGTTCAGTAGAGGTGTGGACATTTCTCAACTCTAAGATGCCTAGATGATTCTGACTTGATGCAATGACTTCACCTCATCTGGAGTTTGGTTTCAGCTCAGAGTGAGTCTTTACTAGATTTTGCTGTAATTTGCTGTTACGCTTTCTCTCCCCTCTCCTCATCTTTACCCTCCCTCCCCTTTGATCTCCCTGTGCACCGTCGTAGAGCTGCTACGTGAAAACCTAATTTTTGTAGATTACGGCACACATGTACTGCTCTGCAGAAGGATCCCAGCAAGCAGAGACATCATTCCAACACCAGTAACACTGAAATTCTAAATGCTTACATTAAGTTGATTTTTCTTCATTTTTTTATTTAAAAAATGTTCTCCCCCAACTTCTGAGATGGATAATATCCCATATGTTTGCAATTTACATAGTATCACATCTGTTATCTACTTTTATTGACAAGGTATATGTGAAGCTCTGAATCAGACCGGCTATGTGAAGCCTGCTTTTAGCCCATATGGCAAAATAGCTTTTACTTTTGAATTAGAAATGCGATTCATGTAGTTCATAAATCATTCTCAAATTCTCCAACTTTCTTTAATTTTATACTAAATGGGAATGCAATTCTTAACTGCCAGAGATTATGAGTACTGCTTCTACAATTGCTGTTAAATTGTGTGCGCCAGGACTTATATAATGGGACTGGAAATTGTGAATTTATTGGATTAAATTCTTAAAATGTATAATGACTTGCGACATATGATATGGCTGAAATCTTGTGCCATAAGGAAGATCTGAAACTATATGATAGCTACAATAGCTACATATTTTGCAGTCCACAAAGTAGTTAGATAATCAAAAACAAATAGAACTGCTGCTTTTCCAAAAGTACATATTTCCTGAGGAGATATTATTATGCAAACCTAACAGTGTCGAAAGATTTCCAAGAGTAACCTTCTTTTTTTTTCACAGAAAAAGAGTAAAAAGGAGCTAAAGACATATTGTCACGATTTCCCCACTTTCATTCATCCTGCCTGCATTCTTAATTAACTCTCCTGTCATTCCAGATCCTGACCACCTCGTTAGTCCCTCATTCCCTTCACCTGGTCCTCACGCCCTGCTCACCTGCCTCTGACCACCTTGTTAGTCCCTCATTACCTTCACCTGGTCCTCACGCCCTGCTCACCTGCCTCTAACCACCACGTTAGTCCCTCATTCCCTTCACCTGGTCCTCACGCCCTGCTCACCTGCCTCTGACCACCTCGTTAGTCCCTCATTCCCTTCACCTGGTCCTCACGCCCTGCTCACCTGCCTCTGACCACCTTGTTAGTCCCTCATTACCTTCACCTGGTCCTCACGCCCTGCTCACCTGCCTCTGACCACCTCGTTAGTCCCTCATTCCCTTCACCTGGTCCTCACGCCCTGCTCACCTGCCTCTGACCACCTTGTTAGTCCCTCATTACCTTCACCTGGTCCTCACGCCCTGCTCACCTGCCTCTGACCACCTTGTTAGTCCCTCATTACCTTCACCTGGTCCTCACGCCCTGCTCACCTGCCTCTGACCACCTCGTTAGTCCCTCATTCCCTTCACCTGGTCCTCACGCCCTGCTCACCTGCCTCTGACCACCTTGTTAGTCCCTCATTACCTTCACCTGGTCCTCACGCCCTGCTCACCTGCAGCCTATCCCCTCATTAGTCCCTTTGTACCTCCCTCACTTCCACTTGTCCTCTTCAGATTGTCTTGTGTGTTATTGCCAAACTCTCCAGAGAATTCCTAAATACTAATTCTGATCTGCCCGTTACGACACTGCTTGCCTGTTGACCTGACTTCAGATTTTTGCCTGCCCCTTTTGGGATTCGTTGCCCTGTTTGACGGACCACCCGGTTTTGACCCTGCCTGAATCACTAAGTAAAAAGCCTCCTCCTGCACTCCTGTTTTCGTGTCGTGCTTTCGGGTTCCAGTACCTGTAACCCTCACAGTTATTGTTTATTTACAGTTTAACAATTATTTTCATAAATAAACTGTTGTGCATTATTCTGCAGGTGAATCACATTAAGTGTGTATTTTGAAATGTAAAGTGTATAGGGTGTTGTACACGGATGTATGCAGGCTTGATGTTCCTCATATGGTGGTTCAGGATACCTGAAGAGTCAGAATATAGCACGCCGTCTGTCAGCAGATAGACTCTACTGTTCTTTCGACCACAGAGGAATGCTGTTGAGTCTTTGTTATGTCTGTGAAGTTCTGTCTTTCATGAGTAGCTGCCGGTGACATTTCATCATTTTATCATAGGAGTCTTTATATTGGCCAAAGTTAGTCAATCTTGCATATCATCATTCTCAGGACAATGTTAAAGCATGTTAAAATCCCCACACAACAGCATGATATTGCATTTCCTCATCTGCTGCAGCAAAGCAACATACACCAGCATCACTGACAAAGGAACTAGAACACCGTTTTCATTCTTCAAGGCTGTTCAGTCATCATTTGGATTATTTAATATCAAAGAAGAGTTCAACTGTTTTTCTGATTTTGCATTTGAGCAAAGATACATTTATTATGCAATGTCTAAAGAGGGATTACTGCGAGGTAACTATTTCACTATTTTTGCTAAAGATTTGTGGGAAATGATTTGTGAAAAATATTTGTGAAAAATAATTGTGAAAAAATATTTGTGAAGAAATATTTGTGAAAAATAATAATATCAAAACAGGAAAAAAAAAGTGCTCCGCACACATAGCTATGATGAATTTTCTTTTCCACTTCTAAATATCAACCTCTTGGAAGACAGCTTTCTTCAGGTTTCAAGCTACGCTCACCTTACTGGCATCGAGGCCGAAGACCAAAATCATGTTCCCATTATTCAGAAATTATAAAGAATGAATTGGTCAGAAAAGAGCATTTCCGGATGAAGTGCGATCATTCTTCTGGAGCCTCGGTAATGGGATCTTGCTGGCATGCTACTGGTGGCAGTTGGACAGACCTGGTAAACCCAGGTGTAGTAAGAACTGGGAATATCTGGATGATTCCCCCCCCCCCTCCATAAGGCCTTTAACGTCCACCTCCGTAAGAATGTTGCATGCATCCCGAGGAAGCTATGAGCACGCTGGTGGACACCAGTGCTGAAAAGAGGCTGTCAGGCTGAAGAAGAAGAGATTGGCTTCCTCAGAGCTCTCTGGTACAGCAGGCAGGAACCGACCGGTTGGCCAGAAGGGAAGCATCTGCGGCAAAGGCCTGGGTTTTGCAGGAGTTCAGGGAGACTATGAAGAAGAACCTTCAGTTGGCCTCAAGGTCGTTCTGACAAACTGTTTATCTCAGGTCTTGTATGAGTGAGGGTAAAAAGGAGCGTGAGATAGAAGGGCAGTAGAGCTTCAGCAGGCATACAGGTGTTGGACTGGAGTAAACAGAAGAGTTATTTCCAGATTAGCTCGCCATCTAGAAATTTACCAATTGACTCTGATTACGGTTGCTATGTCACAACACGTATAGAGTACATATTTAGAAAAAACTCACTCATACATTCGGTTGAAACACCTTCTCATGGGATCTGAATATAACTTGAAATGAATGCATCAGAGTAGTAGTTAATGTATAAGTATGCAGCTTTCCATTTCTACCATACATCACAGCGTCTATATATAAAAGATTTATATTTTAATATTTTACTTTGGCTATATGTTGTTCAAAAGCAGGGAATTGTGCAAAATACCATCACAGGACCTAACAGAGGGCATTGTTTTAAAACATTGTATGAATGTTACATTGTATGATTATACTCTTTTTTTAAGACTCAAGTTCTCAAATGAACATTAACAACTTTTACAAAAAGGATTGTGTTGAAAAACCATGATGCCATTCTTTAAGCTTTTGTCAGACTCCATTGGATCTAATAAAGTGGATTACAGTAGCCAGCATGTCATGGAAAAAGCATACAGTGTTTTCAGCCAGTTGTAATAATTAAAATTGTCACTGGTCCAGTTTTCATTCCAATTGGCTGAGCATATGAACACGATGACCAGGTTTGGTTGCAGCTACTTTTGATGAAAGGGGAGAATTCATTAATTCAACTGGTAAAGCAATTATGAAATATGTATGTGGAACACGCGGCATCAGTGTGATGTAAGTCTGTCATTGTCCTGACGGCTGGTTTTAGCATTGACATTTTAATTGGTGATTTTTCAGCTCTTATTCTGCACCAAAAATACACCGACGGCGGAGGAAGTTTCTAGGACATTTCAGAGAGAACGTTAGTTTCTAAGCTGGTCACATACCCATGCACACTGACACAAACACACACATACGCGTACACACTCTCACACACACAGTGAAGTCATTGAAATTGAGTAGTCTGACTGAGCCTTGTGTGGGCTCAGTGACAGCGTTGATTAAACATTAAGGAAGAGATATAATGTCATTTTACCATTGTGAGTTATCCAACCTCTTTGTACTATCATTTCATCGTTGCCCTTGAACTCAAACACATTGCCGACTGACAGGATAGAAAGAATAATGCTAATGAATTATGCATAAATGAGAACTTAAATTCATCTTCATCCAACTTTGGGAAGTTGGTGCGTTTGAGTACCCCCTGAGTGTTATTTGTCATGCAGCTGACAGGAAACACTGCGGTTGGTACTTGTAAAATGGGCTCAGTGTCTGTGCCAAACAGTTTTGCTTAGCATTGTGGGCCGTGATCTTGATCCTCTTCAGCTTTGGTGGGAATAAGTGGGTGAGCAATGTGAGAAAATAAACAATTTTTCCACTTGGACTTCCTTTAACCTCCTTTTGTTAGTTGATATCAGATGATTTGGAAGCAAGTTGTGAAAGCAGTAAAGCACAGTGGTGGATTCAGTGGCGGCAAAGTTCCTGTTGTGGTTAAATTCTGGATGTATTTTCACTTACTTGAAAACGAACGAGAAAATACAATTCGGAGACACATTCTTTTGTGTCGGTTCATTTTAACATAGTCGGTTTTCAATCTGATACTCGAGGATGCAGTCGCCGTTGAATTTCCATTTTTCCAACAGTCACAGCCTGTGATACCAGACGACGTGTTTACCAAGATACAGAAGTGCCGAATTGCAGCAGTAGCGATGTCTTACTGAGAGACGTTTTGTCTTAAGACGTGTTTTGGCATCACGCTGTAACCATCTTTCGTAAATAAAGGTCATATATTTATTTTTCTATCCATATCAATAATGTCGAAAAGCATAAGCTTTAGATCCACTTGGACAATCAGAGTTATTGCACCCTAACACGCTGATATATTCATAGCCTTGGTTCCACCTAGGTTACACACGTAGCACTTTCATTTCGGCCAAGATATTGGTGTTGGGAAATGTGTAATTTTCTCTGCAGGCCTTCAAATTTCCTGGATAGCTTATCATCAGCTGATGCCCTATGATGTTATGAACTTTTGAGCGTTGTATGAAAGGTGTTTTTTGTGTACCTCTCATGGGGGTACAGTGTGGAATTCATAAAGTCTACAGCACATTTTGTTTTGGATGTGTCCCGTGAAATATTTGAAGTGAAATATTCACTTCACTTGTTTTCGTCACTCTTTGTGTGTCTGCCTCAAATGAACTGCAGAGGTGTCAAATTCCCATTCCATCCACTCTTTGCAGCATTATGGATTACATTAGGCAGAAGTTTAGTATGAACCTGCACCATTTAATTTAAACTCTATTCAAGCATTCCCTTTCGGGTGAAAACGTACAATTCTGCTGCAATTCTTTTGTGGAACAAAAGATGCTCTTTTTTTTGGTTCACTTAAGTTCATATACTTTCGATGATCAACAACAATTAGCTGTAAAAAAACATCCTAAACTACTCCAACAGGCAACAACTCAGGTATAATGATTAATCAGAAATATGTATTATGATCCACTTTGCTTGACTCTGTTTTCAGCATAAGCCTCAGCCTCATCACCTTCATCACATTTAATACATACAAATCGTGATGCATAGAAAGACATGAAATCACTTTTCCAACTCAATCTGGCACTTCCAACCAATTTGAAGAGAATAAACTAAAAAACAAACCAGCCTGTTATGTGAATTAATCCAAACTCTTTTAGCATGGGTAAAAAACTGTGATTTCTATTATTATTCAGCGTAAGAAGCTGATTCAGAAAATCATTTTCAGGGCCTTAAATAAAAAAAATACATCCATACAAATCCAGAGAGACGTTACCTCAAAACAAAACAAATATTCAAACAGTTTTCTCCCAAACTGAGAGAAATGTCAGTGACAGTAATTATTTATTTCTTCTGATAACTTATTTTACACCTGACCTACAATGTCTAACGTTCAAGGTGGGACGTTTAGCTCACGTGACTGTTTGACAAAATGTTAGGTGGATTTTTATAATATGAAGAGGATTATCTGAGCCGTAAAGTTAGGGACCATTTAATAGAAAAGTGCCCTTTCCTAATCTTGGGAATACATATTCTCACACGCGTAGAGCGCTGCAGTGTATGACAACGTTGCATATGCAGCTATTTTAATCTACTTGTGCATAGGGAGGTCCTATGGAGTCCGGCTGTGCTTGATGAAGGTGCTATCACCCTCAATGAGAGGAATAATTATCACAACAACACATACATAAGTCCTCTATTAGATTACGGTTTACTTTAATAGACTCCCAGCAAGAGTGGGAGTGGTGACTTAATGTGATTGGTTACAAGACGACATGCTGAGGGGAAGCGTCACGAAAAATGAAGAAGATTTATAAGACCTGCTCCATCTCAGTGTTTTCTTTCCCCCCTCCCCTCCCCCACGCCTTTTTTTGACCACTCTCATCGCTCCTATGTCCCGTGATCTCACTAGTGTGTCATATAAATGGATGGCGCATTCTGTTTATTTTTCCCATCCATAATACATAGGGTATCTAAATCCTGCTGGCGTGTGCAGGAAACAGAAGCGGAGAGAGAGAGAGAGAGAGAGAGAGAGAAAGGGTGAGAGAAAGGGGGAGAGAAAGGTGGCTTGCTAATGGTGTGAGGCATAAGGGCTGAGAACAAAGTGGCAGAAATACATACACATAAGCCGGGAAGAGCCGCGAGAGGCCACGCACTGTGGTCCGCTGGTCGAGGAGTGGTGATTTGAGAGTTTGGAGATCAGGAAGGCTTTAGGCAGAGTTTGATCTGCCTCTGCTCAAGCAGCATTAAGAATCAGCTGCCCGAGTATTGCCTTCCGCTCACCTGACGGCAAGGTCACCTGGAATTTAAATTAATTTGTCTGCAAAGCACAAATTGCTCTCCAGTGTAACCTTTATCTTTCTTTATCCGACAGCACCGGAGCGCTATCTGTCCGGCGGAATTCTGTGGAAAGCAACATTTCCAGACTCAGGTCGATTTTCACTGCAGACCCTCTGTTACAGACGGAGTGTCGACTGTATGTATCACATTGAAATATACAACAGGAAGGGCGTGTTGTGCTAGCTGTGTTTAACTGTGATTTATAGATTGCAATCAATAAATGTGACCTGTGGTGTTGCTCATGAATATGGGTTATGTGAGGCTTACTATACCTCCTGAATAAACAAGTAAACACACACATCTGTCGCGGTTATTTGGGTAATCAATAATGAACGTATTTAAAAAGGTCTGCATGATCTGGGGTCGGAGGGTTGATTACATACGTACGGCAGTTACGGTCGGGGGATTTGGGGAGGTTAATGTAATTACATATGGTATGTATTTATGGGAAACCTATGCTCCAAAAAAGGAAAGGTTTATCACAATTTCTGTCATGTTTTATAGGTAAAAAACACTCCAGACATTTTTATTGTTGCTTCTTTTACATCACACATTTTTCATTCTTACTAATTCTTACCTACTGACAACAAATGAAAAGATCTCCTAAAATATATGTCCTAAGATCAAAATGTATGTATTTTACTCAGGCCACTAAGATATTCTAGGTATTTTCAAAAAGTCCACTAAGATAAGCATGCACGTAGACTACTAGCATCAGATAATCAACTCATTTGGTTTGCAAGAAACCATCTCTCCAACTACTGATTGAGCCAACAGTGAGAGTTTTCTCATAATGTGCCAACATAAAATTAAACAGAATATCAGATTAAAATAAACTTTTAATTCCAGGCTTTTATTCCCCCACCCCCCTTCGGTAACCTTATTAGTTCCTCTATTCCCTTCACTGCTCTGCCCCTCAATGTGACTAATTATTCATCACAGCACATTATCATAATTATTTTGTATGTGTTCTGGTGGTTGCCCCATTAAGTGTCAAGAGCCCAGTTATTCTGTTGATTGCAAACACACTAGCTGCGAGCTGGTCTGACTAACTGCCCCGAGGTTGACTCTTAAGCTCTTACTTCTGCAATACATACATACATACATACATATATATATATATATACACATAAACATATATATATATGTGTGTATATACACATATATATATTTATATGTATATATATTTATGTGTATATATGTTTATGTGTGTATATATATATATATATATATATATATATATATATATATATATATATATATATATATATATATACACACATATACAAACATGAATATGTTTCAGAGAGATTATTAAAATAAATAAGAAGTTGCTATGTGGCTTCTAAATGACTCACGGCACGCACATACAAAATCCTATTCTTTTGTCTTCTGGGCTTCTCTTGGTGAAGGATTTAAATTATTACTTTTACATTTTGTGTCTTGCAGCTGAGCTTTATGAATAAGCTTCTGCTCAGAAAATGCTTCTCCTTCTGGTCTCCTGCTGCTATTGCACAGCAAAGCCAGGATAAACAGGTGCCCGTCTTAAGATTATTCAGCGTAAATGAAGTGTGTAACTGAACTGCACACTCCTCTACCTTTCTGCAGAGTTCTATCGAAAGTAGAAAATATCATTTTTTACTCAACTCAATACATCAAATGAAAGATTGTACAATGCCATGGACCAAAAAGAAAAGATGGAACACAAGAGTTTTGTTTTGCCTTTTTTTGTCTATATCTGAGCCCAGATTTGTCCGCAAGCATTAGGCCTCTGATTTAATAAAGCTGTCAAAAGTTGGATGAAAGCATGGCTAGACAATGCCAGATCAAAGGATGCATTTCTAATATCCTCTCTGGAAGTAGTGCGAGCATTTAGGATCTCTGTTTCCTTACATGTCTGAAGGTTTCACACACCTGGATAATTACACCACCCAAGTGTTATTTAGAAAAAGTAATGCATTCCACCACATTTTCCAGCCCTCCACAACCCAATCTAGGCTGCATGAATGACAGCATTGCAAAAACTGTGGAAAAAGGAAAAATAAGAGTGACTGAACTGGATTAGAGGTGTCGTGGAGAGAAGATGGATTCCTGTGCTCTCAGTGGAAAGCTGTCATAACAGTCCTCAGCAGCTGTTCTGGAAGCAGCAAGGAGTTGCTGAAAATATGTCACACACACCTCCAGTCCTCCTTGCACCGGCCCAGGCAGGAGTCCCACCGAACTGTGTCACATTTCCATCTCATTGTGGTTTAAAGCCAAGCAACATATAGACTGAGTGGAGTAGAGCGGAACCGGGGCAGAGGGGTAAGATCCTTTAACTTAGTCTCAGAGGAACGCATTACGCCTCTATCCTTCCAGCCGGGGAGAGCGCAGCGTGAAGCGCTGTGGCTGTATGTTTCCCTCTCATATCGTTTGCCTCCATCACCGCAGCTCCATGAGACCTCCGGAAGGCAAGTGTTTTGGTAATAGATATGAACGTATACCATCTTTGTAGGTATACTTGCTCTGTAAACATTCAGCGCGCAGTAGAAACATGTAAAGCATTAGAGTTAACAACACCGAGTAGTCAGGGGAGCTGGAGAGTAAATGTAGTGTCATTTCTCATAAGGCTCAGCCCCTGGCCCTTCTGTGTAAACTTTGGAAATTATGAATGCCCACCAGACTCTTATACCATTTTTTCTACCCGCAGCATTAAAAACGTCACAATGCCAATTGTTCTTTGCTTCAGTGGCTTGCAATGACACTGTTGGTACATTGGTAAAACACCAAATTAAATACAATCTTTCATTTATTCATGATTTATGTTTTCATCTCAGCAGTCAGGCATATTAAAGAGGCAGGCAAAGAGTATTTCAGATGCATACGGTATATAGCGTAATCCAAACAAGCTATGTGTCCCTCTTCTCCAGCAGCACTCGTTTCATTCATCCAGATACTCTCCCTGTCCCTCCTTTTCCCATCACCTGATTACTCCACCCATCTATGTACCTGGGCAACATCAATCTGAAAACAGTGAGCACTGTTGCTACGGTTTTCAAGGTGAATGCCAAGTTTCCTAAAAATGTTGTGCAACACACTTTGAGGTGTATTTCCTCTCTACAAACGGCAGTGATGTGTATATAAACCCTGCGGTATTAGAAAGGCAATGGGCACAATGTATCTAACTACTCCACACAACAGCATACCCGTTGTCACTTTCCTTATCTTTCTTTGTCTTAACTCTCGACCTCACATGCATCTCATATCCTCATCAGCCTCTCCAGTCACTCCTCGCTAGTTCAACACGTTTGCAAAGTTCTTTTCTTGCTTTGCCTTTCTTCTTTTGAGTTTCCGACAACTGAATCTGAACTTTAATCTCGACCTCTACTAACCTGCCTGAAGCCATGCATACATAGCCTATACCTTCATTGTGGCAACAAGTAATTAACTCTTCCATTCTGAATGCATTGTCCGCTTTTTGGACAAGACTGTAACTAAATATGTCTTTGCAGGTTTTAAGTAATACAAGGAAACGTTGTATCTGTTTTTAAACTTGCATTAGGGGAATTTGTTGGCCACTTGGGGGGCAGCTCAACAAGTAAACACTGATATAAGACACATGTGTGATCATAGTTGTTGATACGGATCAACATCAGTATTCATTTGGAGCCGTGTTTGTGTTGACCTGCAAATGCAAATTCAATATTCACTCACGTTTTTCAATCAGTTCCTCCCTCTTCCTCCCCCTCAGGGAAATATCTGACTCCTCTAGCTGCTCGACGATGCTCACAGGTTAGTCACAGTAAGTGTACAGTAGCTTTTTTAGAGCTTTTTTTACAAAAACAATGCCTTGAGAGCAACAGACATATTTGGATTTGTCATTTTATCATTCATTCAATTAAAAAAATATTGTCAGTTTTATCAATGAGATGTAGGCCTAAATCAATCTGAAGTCAATTGAAATATGCATTTGGCCCGGTACATCATCCATACCTCATATACTCAACTCATTGTCAACTCCTGTGTTTTCGTTTTGAAAATCCAAATGAAAAGGGAGACATTTATATTTGATACTGTGGCATCGGGGTGTGGTTAGGCTCAGCTGCAGAGTGGATAGAGTGGGGGGAGAGAGAGAGAGAGTGTGTGGGGGGGGGGGTCAGGGAACGGTTCCGGGATGTGTAATCAGCCTCAGCTCGGGTCAATTGGGGTTTTTTGCGTCCCTCCCGGATGAGAGTGGGAGTAGCTGGAGGACGAGAGAGAGAGAGAGAGAGAGCGGGGAGCAGATGCTGGCGGAGCGTTCAGGGAAGAGCAAATCCGACCGGCAGTGAAACGGAACTAATGAAACCAGTTAATTGCAAGATCTCGTGTGCTGCCCTCTTTGGTGCCTGCCCGAGACTCACTTCCATCACAGATACATTTCGGTTTCTGGCAGTGCCACATCGTTTTGCCGTTCAGGCACCTTGCAGGCGTCAGTTTGAAGGCGTATTCTCAGCTCACCCACAGCACATAAACACAACTGCCAATGTTAGATGTCGGTGTGGTCCCAACTTCTCTATAGACCCTCTTACAGTTTGTAAATAATGATGATGTAGCCTATGTTATGTAAATGTGTCTATAGGAGCCATTTTCCTATGTTTTGTTACTTTGGACCTCCCCCCACTAGGTGGGACAAGTTTGCTTTAAGGTGTCGTTTGTCCCTACTTAATGAGGTGAAGTGGGAGGCCAGGTGTTGCTTATTGATGAGAGCTAACAGTTTTGTGATCGTCTGACTGTGAGCCAGGTCTCTATGTAATGACTTAGCCGGACACATAGCCGGGTATTTACAGAAACTAATATTTCTGCCCCTCCGTATTAAAAAATAACGTTGTAAACACAATATTGTTTTCAAAAAGTTTCTGTTTATATGAACCCGCATATCTACGGCGTCCGCATACGACGCTCACATGACATGAAGCATCTTTAGTCACATACTCATGACGTTTGACGACCTTAAACTCTGTGTGACCTAGTTCACACGCAAACACAAAGACTGAGTTTTTATAAATCTCCACTTTGGCCGGAGTTTTTTAGAAAGGATCGTTTTCCGTGATTAAACCTCAGTTTTTGTGTAAATGAAAGGCCAAAACGCATGAAAATATATGCGTTTTCCCATTGTGTAAACGGGGTCTAAGTAGACAGGGACTAACGAGGGAATGGGCAACAGGTGAGATGGGCATGAAGACCAGGTGAAGGTAATGAGGGACTAACGAGGTGATCAGAGGCAGGTGAAGGGAGTTGGACTGATGAGATGGAAAGCAGGATCTGGAATGACATGAGAGTTAGGCCATATTTACACATTGCCAGGTATTTACAGAAACAAATATTTCTGCCCCTCCATTTTCAAAAATAACGTTGTACACACAAGGATGTTTAAAAAAAGGTTTCTGTTTATATGAACCCGCATAAATACGCCGTCCGCATACGATATGCGTTTTCCCATCGTGTAAACGGGGTCTGAGCCTACTGATCGTAAATAAAGCCAAAGGACAAATTATCGGGACTCTTGGTCTTACTGAAAACACGTCTGAAACCTTCGACAATTAACAGCCAGTGGCCCACGTTAAACAGGTAACGAGGGCACTACAGTGTCCATTGAAAGGCATCAACCACCAAAGATCACATGAATGAACACAAATTGGTCCCTTAGATCTGTGTTATTAGTGAGTAGAATAAATTAGCAAGAGGCCAAATATTTAGTGGCCAGAGATATACAGGTATTTGGTGTTGTATGAGTTGGCTGATATGTAACACTCAGAACTATCCATATAGTATAAACGGAGAGAAAGACTTTTGGTGGGTAGGTCAAAGTACTTTCAACCAAAAGGCTAATGTCTGTAACCAAAACTGTTGAGTTATTGTGGAGTTATGTTAGTGACAGTTGTGATCTGTTAATAGATTTTACTTAACATACTCTTAAGCCCACCTGTGATGTTTTTCCTGAAGCTTACTTGTTTGGTTAACTAATTTAAAGAGATTACGTGACACGGTGCCATGCATATCCGCACTATCACTTTATCCGTTACAGGGTTTTCCTTTATTGATATTGTATTTTCCGCAGCCACAGGCTAATAGTTACTGTAACAACATTATATTGGTGCTATTTACTCTTGCAATTGTTGTAATAACTCTGAAAGAGTCAATATACTTTGACTCTGAATTTTTAACACTGGGGAATTTACTGTAGGCAAACTGCTCACGGATAACTTCTCCACCACCTCCTCCGCCCTCCGGGGCTTCGGGGCTTCGGGGCTTCGGGGCTGCAGCCGCCTCGGTGCGGTGTCCCGCAGCCGTTCCACGCACGCGAAGGCTCCCGTCCTCGGCCCTCAGCTTGGCCTCGCAGACGCTCCACCGGTGGTCTTCCTGACAGACCGAGTCGATGACGGTCCGCTGACTACGCCGGGCTGTCGGGGGCCAGCCCCAGGACTGCATTAGCAGGACCATTGCATTGCAGGAGGCCGGTCCACCGGGCAGGAGGCATCAGACAACAGGACCAGATGCAAAAGGATGGAAAATCACATGACCAAATGAGAAAGATGGAGGACCACAGGACCAGATAAGAAAGATGGAGGACCAGAGGACCAGATAAGAAAGATGGAGGACCACAGGATCAGGTGGAGTGTGGCGGTCACCTATCTTTCACGGGGCTGAGTAAGTAATCTCTCACTAAGACTACACAAGTATCAGTAATAAAATTCCATCAATGGAGGCCAGAAATTCAGAAGGAGACAGCCGGTTCAGGCTGAACGAGAAATAATCGTTCTAAAAGCTTTGCAGTATTTAATTTGTCACATGGAATACAATTTCTTCATCTCAACCGTATGTAAAGTACAGATATGTGTATCAAGTTGTGTTAGTATTAGTGGCTGCAATGAGCCTGCTTTCCACTACAAACAGACTGTGGCACCTTATTTCATTAAAAAGATATATCAATGGTGAGAAACAAATAACTATTTGATTCCGTTTGAATTGTGACATGAATTGCACATATACTGTTTGTCAAATTAACAAATAATATTTTACGTCAAGTAGCAAACATGAAGTACACAATTGTGAAGGTATGTAATTAGAAAGACTACACACCTAAAACAGAGCTGCCAACTTTTCAAAAAACCTTGGAGTGAGATTTTGTTGGGGGTGACCAAAATGTTGACGCGCACACAGCCATACACGATGGTGGCTCAAATATCAGGAAATTTGAATTAATTTGGCATTGTACCCATGTTGTACCTGCATTCTTGCCTGGCAAAGGTCTTTTGAGGCATCTTTGCTACCTTAAAGAATTAAAATGTTTTTAATAACTCTACTCTCATTTACAAAAACATGTCTAATTCTATTGCACAAATGTCCTGTCTTTATGTTAAATTCTTTAGAATACATCTTATTTGTTCAAAGTATTGTTTTGAAAAAATTTGACAGGGTCCTTTTCCTAGGCCTGCAAATAAAAAGATAAATGCTATGTGGGCAGCGCTTAATAAACAATTCTATGATGTTTTGAGCATGCAGTATACCGAGGTTAACAAGGTGCTCTCCTGCTTGTTATGACAGCTGAGTTTACATCACCACACAATCACACAAACAAACACAACACATTATTTATTTCAAGATGTAAAGTTTAAGAGAGTGAGTACTTATTGAACCACATGTCATTAACAGCTCTCAAGTTCTAAAGACAGGTAAGAGTGACTGATGCTTTATTTACATTGGTTGCTGGATGAAATCGTACCCAGATACAACAGATAGGTTCTTTTCTGATTGGCTATTGTGTAGCCCAGCTCTTCTTTTTGATTGGCTGATAAGTGGCATCTTGCAGCAGACCTCCAGGGGAGCGTTTGATTTCCCCACGGTGAGGTCAGCGTAGCTCATGTTGGCGCTGCGGCACATTAAAACATTAAATAGCCGAGAGGTTTTGTCAGCGTGATAAATACGATGTGTGGCGGGAGAGCGTGAGTTAAGACCAAAATGCGTGACTGTCACTCTTAATGCGTAACACTTGAGAGCCCTGCCCTACCGTAGTCTCTGCTCGCTGTGTCTGTCTGAACATCTTCTTCTGCTGCTAACTTCGAGACTCTTTGGGGTCAATAGATGTGTATGCAGCGAACAGGTTTACAGATGCGCTCCTTAGCGCCATCTACCGTCGCAGAGTTTGAAAAGGAACCAACACGCTTCGGCCCGAATCAGAATTTATTTTGCCGTGAATTGGTTGTGTGGCATGAGAGCGTGTGAAAACACGCAAAAGCGTGTGTTACACGGCGAAACCGTGAGAGTTGGCAGCTCTGCCTAAAAGCCATGAAATGTTCGTCTCTGGCTGAAACTAAGACGCCTGGGTGTTGTGTACTGGGATGCACTCCCATAAAACAACTGGCATGGCTCGTTTTTTTAGATGGCGGTGAAGTAAACACATCAGAGAAGATACAGTAATATACAGTCGTATGTAAAAGTTTAGGCACCCCTCTGAGGCTGCATGATCATTTACTCTTTCTTCACCAAAAAAAGATCACAGTTGTGTAATATTAATTTTCTAGTTAACACTGAGTGCTGGGGTGTTTTCCAGACAGATATATTTAGTGTAGCAGTATTTAGTTGTGTGGAATTCAATCAAATGTGAAAAATAGGCTGTGCAAAAGTTTGATCATTTTGTTGATTTGAATACCTGTACCTACTAAATGCTGATTAACAGGCACAGTCCTTGGTAAGGCCAGAAGTGGCAGGCCAAGAAAAATATCGGAGAGGCAAAGAATGGTCAGAATGGTCGAGGACGACCCTCAGACCATCTCCAAAGACCTGCAGGTCCTCTGGCTGTAGATAGTGTCTCTGTGCATTGCTCCACCATTCAGCGCACACTGCACAGAGAACAGCTGGATGGGAGAGTGATGCGGAAGAAGCCTTTTCTTCGCTTGAGGTATGCAAAACTACATTTGAACAAGCTACGCTCATATTGGAACAAAGTGCTGTGGACTGATGAGACAAAGCTGGAGCGATGTGGTCACAACAAGAGGCGTTACGCATGAAGCAGAAGAACACAGCAGTCCTAGAAAAACACTTGCTGCCCACAGTGACGTGTGGTGGGGGGTCCATCATGCTGAGGGGCTGTGTGGCTAGTGCAGCTACTGGGAATCTAGTTAAAGTTGAGGGTCGCATGGATTCAACTCAGTACCAGCAAATTCTTGACAATAGTGTTCTAGAATCTGTACCAAAGCTGAAGTTACGGTGGAGTTGGGTGTTCCAGCAGGACAACGACCCGAAGCATCGCTCCAAATCCACTAAGGCATTTATGCAGAGGAACAACTACAATGTTCTGGAACGCCTCCCAGTCGCCAGACTTGAATATCATTGAAAATCTATGGGGTGACTTGAAGCGGGCCGTCCACGCTCGGCACCCATCAACTCTGACTAAACGGGAGATGTATTGTAAGGAAGAATGGTCCAAAATACCTTCATCCAGAATCCAGACACTCATCAGAGGCTATAGGAAGCATCTAGAGGCTGACATTTTTGTTGAAGTGCCCAAATTGATGCACCTGTCTAATTATCTTATGATGCATATGACATATTTTCTGTTTATCAAATACACCTTATTTCACTGCTAAAATATCACTGCGTCCATGAAGTATTATATATATATATGACAAAGAAGTTTCTGATCTAAACGCCCAACAATTTATAGATGAAAGTAATGGAGATTATCAGGGGTGCCTAAACTTTTGCATACGACTGTAACATTAGTGCGAGCCAAGTAAGTAATTAGTGCGAGCCAAGTAACGGCTGTGCTGGTGATGTGAATTGAGCAAGACGGGAGGTGGAATTCACTCTTTGGTTTCACACAGATCGACACCAAAGTATGTATAGAGGGCATCCACATATGTTGGACCATATAACACGGAATAATGCAAAAATATAATGGCCTATATATGGGATATATATGCAGTAGATCGCTGGAGATCCTGACAAACTCAACACTTTACTCAGCACTTTACTTTACACAACACTTTACTTTGTTTTCCACTTGTAGTATTTAGTATTTTAGTATTCATATTTAGTATTTAGTAATTTAATATTAGTATTTTGTATTTTAGTATTGTGTTTTTATTTTTATTTTTTATTTGTATTAATGCTCTAATGTACACCCACTGCTGTGATCCTGAATTGTCCCCATTGTGGGACTAATGAATGAATATCTTATCTTATCTTATCTTGTATTACATTTTGAAGTTCTATCTACAGTGTATCGTACATTCACACAAGAAATATGTGATCCTGTTTTTTTTTTGCAATATGACAATTGTGAAAAAATGCTGTGATGATTCAGAATGTGGCATATCCATCTGCAGCATAACTGTATCTTGTGTAGTCCTCCAGGGCCTCGGATTATTCTTGCATTTAATTTGTCTCAATATTGTGCCCTGAATTGACCCCAGCTTTATAATTAGCTGTCTGCTATGCTCTGGTCCTCTAGGTACAGTATGCATCTGCACTGTGAGGAATAAGAAAGTTGAATACAGCTGTCTCCCACTCTTTATTTCCACAGTTTTAGTATGAGGTTTTACAGTGGAGCCTGTACATGTGACAGCTTGGTATACCAATTGAAAAGTAGAAGAAAAAAAATATTAAGTGAGTCTCATGGCATGCAATTCAACACCATCCGTCTACTCAGCTGCGTGAATTTGAAAGAAGATGGAACTATAGGATAATGATGCAGATGCAACCAGCATGGCTGATGGATGAACGCTGACAGCTTGGATTATTCCCCGACATTCTCAAAAGTCCAATTTTCACTTGATTTTATTAGCTTTTCTACGTTTATTATAAATATAAGTTTATAAGCATTTTTGAAATGTTAGTGTACAGCACACAAGTCTATTGTTTAACATGATGTTCATAATGTTTATTATCACATTAACACTGTACATAACCACGACAAGTACGGTAGGTCAAAGTCGGCGAAGAGTTTAATCGCTTGTATTTCTTGACACTTCCAATGTTTTTTTGATGATGTCCTGAAGGTAGGGATTCTTTTTTTAATTTAAAATTTAGGAAAAGTAAAACTCCTTTACTTCGACAGTCAGGGAGTCAACTTTCTTACCGTGAGTTCATGTGTGGTGATATCAGTGTTGCCTGTGTTTTCAATTCAATTCAATTCAATTCAGTTTATTTATATAGCCCAGTTTCACAAATTACAAATTTGTCTCAGAGTGTTTTCAGTTGGCAGATTTGTGTAGTAAAGTAGCTAATCTCTCTTTTGGACTCGCGGCTATTTAAAGGTTGAATATTATGTTTTTTATGCTGGCTTTTTGAACAAATATTCGATGTGTGGATGTTGAAGATTTGGAGTTCTTTGAAGTTGTAAGAA
This sequence comes from Liparis tanakae, assembly GCA_036178185.1. Taxonomy (NCBI): domain Eukaryota; kingdom Metazoa; phylum Chordata; class Actinopteri; order Perciformes; family Liparidae; genus Liparis; species Liparis tanakae. Next base: position 7,423,695 of record CM070100.1, on the reverse strand, counting down.
TACCAAAATGATTTCTTTGGAACCACCGCATGTGGAGTTTGTACATGTTGTACTTTGACCCATAAGGGATATTATCTTAAAAATAAAGTGTTACAGGACATAATCCAGGGTTTGCAGAGTGGTAAGATATATGGGTGGTGAATGAGTTGCACTGAGGCATAGAAGATACAGTAGCTTGAGCATGGATATTTGATGTGTATTTATTCTGTTTTCAGTTTCTTTTGTCCTCTCTTGCATATCTTCATAGATCTGTATGTATTGTCCTATCACATTTTCAATTTTTCTAATTCTGCACAGGGAGAAATGTGTCCAGATTTACAGGACAATATATCTTCATATCGGCCCATGCATGTAACATATAGTGACTTTGACACATCGAAACCAAAATCATTTCTCACATCACGCCATGCTGGGCAGTGTAGATTTTTGATTAACAGCTGTAATCGAACTTGAGCCCATCTTTCTGAACCATTTCCCCTTGGCTTGTCCAAAAAAAGAATCACATTGGATTTCGAAGCTGTCTCAGACTTCAAAAGGCGTGAGATGGGAAAGAAGCGAGAAAGTGCAAGTGGAGGCACATAGAGAGAGAGAGAGAGAGAGAGAGAGAGAGAGAGGGATGGGCACGGTGGTGGGAATGTATTTGAAAGGAAGACAACAGATCACGTAGAAGAGGGAGACAAAAAAAGGAGAGACTTGTGGTGTGGTGTGCATGTGTGTGGTGGGAAGAAAAGGGTTGTCATGTGTAAGCAATTGCCTGCCCACAAAAGTGAGGGCGCGGAAAACGCAACACCTTTGGTCAAGTTCTGAAGTCCACCTTTGTAAAAACAAAAATATATACTTTAAAAGGTTGGAAAGGGTTTCCGTAGTGTTGGCTTTCCATTCAGTCTGCGAGGAAAGCCTCCAGGAACCCCGCCGATATTCCGAGTTAGGCCAAGAAGCAGATGTATGAACAGGGACTAAATTCATAATGGGGAAAACGTTTCTTTCCTCCGGCTTCTCTCTCTTGTCAGCATAAAATATAACTTGACGATAAAGAATACAACCATTACTTGTTTATGATGCTGGAGCAGGGGGATTCTACATCAGTATCAGTTGTCATTCCAAACACGTGCCGGTTCCTATTAATTTGGCATGTTATACGGCTATAAATCTGCCCCAGCATCACCCTAATGCTAACAAGGAGAGAGGGGATTTGGGTGAACTCGTTGTTGAACTCGTTGTTGTGCTTGTTTTGTTTTCTTATCACTTTTCTAATCTAATCTATTCCTATTGGTGTTTGCCATCCCCTCCTACTGGAACTAACTTAAATAAGATTTTTAAGCATGCATATATTCCTCCCACAATATTGTCTAAGGCAGTATTTGTGAACATGAAAGATGTCCTAAAGCTAGAAACCAGACAACCAAGATTGTGTCCACTGATATTGTTCCGGTGATAACAGAGGTCACTTTGTAGATTCAGAGAATGCTTTACTTCAACTTTCACCTACAACACAATTTGATTTATATAAATTGTAAATGAGCTGCAGCAGCACTATGCATCACTTGTTATCAGACAGAAATATCATCTTTTTACTGGAGGAACAAGCACCAGATGAGCATATTTACCATGTAGCAACAATTACTTCTTAATTTCACTTTGCAATATATTGCATAAGTATAGATTCGCTTACTATAGCCGGTCTCATTGATCGCGAGTATGGCTTAAAAACATCCTCTCTGATGTTAGAAATAAGCTCCATTGAGAAGATGCAATGTATGAGTGTCTTTGTGGATGATAGACTGCTGAAGACTCAGAAGTTAGTGGCATATGTATTTTAACTCTAAATCTGTCCTTCTGGTCACATGACATCTATTGTTCTGTCCATCCTGAAGAGGGCTCCTCCTGAAGGTTTCTCCTGAAGGTTTCTTCCCTTTTTTTCCCCCTGAAGGGTTATTTGGGAGTTTTTCCTGGTCCGATGTGAGGTTTTGGGACAGGGATGTCTATGTGTACAGATTTTAAAGCACTACGAGACACATTTGTAATTTGTGAAATTGGGCTATACAAATAAACTGAATTGAATTAAATATGCTAACAACTGGGCAAAGGCTCAAAATCACTGAAACGTTCATTTATGCAAGTCATACTGCCCTTGTGCGTAACATTGCTTGTATTTCCCTTTGAGAGACAGATCTTTTATTTTCAAAGTGGGTCAAAGAATTTCTGCTGGATAGCAGATGGTGTCTCCTCTCCAATATCAATAAGCAAACACATGCATTAGAAATGAACAGAGCAGCTTTATAATTGTGTTAATATATCTGTTGGTCATATTGTCGTGACATATTTTAGATAATTGTATTAAAAAAATGTGGAGCCACATATGCGCGCATACTCTCTGAGTAAGTAGTTTAATAGAATAATTCATTTATTTTGCCTTACATAATAACCCTACTGGGGGTTTACTTGACTTTTTCCGGATACATTCGGCACATGACTGGAAACCTGCCAGCAGGGGATGTCAGTCCATCTCATGGTTGACAGAGACAGACACATTACTGCTTATGTGTGCCGATTTTTGAACGAATTTCACCCAATTTGCATGGAGGAGAGAACATGCAAACTCACTACTGTAATTGTGTAACAGAGGAATAAGAGTGATATTCACTCACAAAGCACCCCTTGTGATTTTTTTGACAACGTGAATCCTATTTTGTAGTTTTTGCTAAATTCAATCCAACACAGTGACCAAACAGAAGCAGTCAGATCTGGTTTTAAACAAACATCAACCAAAGTTATATGGAATTGAAATAGAAGGGGAACTGCAACAATTAGCTAAAAACTGTTTGTCGTAAGACGTGAGATCACAGTTGTTGTGTGTAAACAGCAACCCTGTCTGTTAGAAATTATATGTGGATACTTATTATTATACAATTTGGAGAACTAAATTAATAGCTGCATGTATTTTGACCCCTGCAGTGTTCAATTTAACTTTTTCACAAAAATATAAAAAAGTTTTAGTCAATAAAAACTTAAGACATGTCTAACTTTCCTCAGGGAAATGTTGTCTTTCTCTTTGTCATATAAAAAAAAAAGTATTGTCTTTAAAGCATTTTGAGGCTCTGGCTCTCGCCATTATTGTGTTTATGGTTACCATGGTTGCACATGTAACTTTTGTCTATTGTTCTTCCCATAACCTGTTCTAAACATAACCATATGTCAAGCTTTATTACTAATAGTGGATTTGGTATTGCAAGAGCACCGTTTGCACTATCGGGAAAACTAATGAAATACATTGTCAGTGAACATCCTACTGATTTGTTCAGTTTCACCATTTTGAGAATGAACAGATACTTTAACATAATGTCCTCATTATATTGCTAGAACAAATATTTGGGGTGATATCACATTTTCTATTTGTTCTTCCTTCATTAGGTGTATATAAATGTACATTCAAGGAGACAGGATTGCAAAGAGGGGCATTCTGGGAGAGCTCTCTAAGTATTTTACCTCCAAAGAACGGTGTGTAATGTACCTGAACTGTTATTGGCTTACAAGCTGATCATCTGACTGCTGGTGTTTTCCCTCCCGTCATGTCTCCCTGTTCCCACAAACCGCAGTTCCTTTGCATGGTAGACTATTATCATCACTGACAGACACAATGGCCACATTATCACAATCCAAGCTGTAATAAACTGAAAATATATTTTTTAAGAATATGGATTATAATAAAGAAGATGAAGGAAACACACATTATAACTGACCCGGAAGGAACATCAGAGAAAACCCCGCAAAGTATTACTGAAGAAGGGCTGCAGCTGTGGGAGATCAAGCCAATTGTATTGATATCTCGACAGGCTCTTCCCTGTGTTCGTGTACAGGGAAACGGCTCAAGAACAAAGACATCAAAGAGATAATAGTAATCCAGTGATTCACCAATGAGCAGCGTTGTATTTTTAGTGACAGAGCCAGTTTATTATAGTGGCAAACTGTCCTAAACTACTCCCACTGTGATTTTAAAATGCCTTTCTTTCATCTAGACGACGAAGGAGGTACAAAATAAGTGTTGCCATCTGCAATAAAAGAGACTTTCTCTTTTTAATAGCGAGGGTATAGCCGAGTGGAGTGTGCACCTTGCTGTTCATCTCCTGCATGCGAGTGTGAGCTGTCTGGGTGATGGCCATTATGGTTCCTGCTACTGCCTATACGTCTCCTCCGCCGGGATCACTGAAGTGTTGGAACTAACAAGCTTGGGATGCAGACAGCGGATGCACAAATGGGATTTTGTCCTGAAAGCTTTCGAGTGTGCTCCCTGTCTTCGGCAGAAACAGGAGCGAGGATGGAGCCGTTTGTGGGGGACCGTCTAAGTTATGCGCCACCAGAATGAAATGATTACATCTGATAATCTGGCTAATGATCTACACTGGGGAGGAGAGCGCATGGAAATGAATGAGCTACACGGATGTACACAGTTTTCACACTCACCATCTCATCTCTCTTTTTCTCTTATTCCCTTTCTCTGTGGTTCAGATTTATGCAGAATCTGAGATGCTCTCGACTCAGGAATATGTAATATTCTTTGTCATAATTCAAGCAAACAAAGGATGTGGGCCAGATAGACACGCACACTAGGAAATATTAAAACGCTTAACCCCCCAGATATTTCTTCACATATTAACACAGGCCTCTTGCTTTCTCTCTCTCTCTCTCTCTCTCTCTCTCTCTCTCTCTCTCTCTCTCTCTCTCTCTCTCTCTCTCACACACACACACACACACACACACAGGTGCAAAAAGACACACACATGCTGAAATCCGTACAATGCTCTGCCGGCCCAAGGTTAGTAGAGATTAAAAGATGTGTCATTGATGGAAGAGGCTCCTCCTCTCTCCCCGACCTGTCACAGTGTGTTTGGGAACAACCCACTTCATTTTAGTAGCATAATGGGTAAACAGAGTGTGATCAGTCCAATTACCCCCTCATTGCAGAGGCGTTCTGGCGGGAACGGCTTGTAGAGAGAGGGAGCTGTCTGGCGTGCAGCGGAGTTGCAACAGTAGCACCTGCTGCCGAGAGCCCTCACTTGTGTGAATCTCGATGTGTTTGTACATCCGTGCCAAAAGAAACGGTGACCAAGAAGTGATCCCTCTGAGGAGAATGGCAGCACTGGCTCCCCTTCTGATTGCTGTTTTCACTGCCATGTGCCATATCAGAAGACCTGTTCTCAGCAATTAACTCATGTCGATGACGTTCCTTCCACTCACTTGTTTCGTGCCTATTTCTCACTGAGCAGCGTCCAAGGTCGTGGATTGCGTATCCCCTCACCCCCCCCACACACACACACACACACTATAGCATGTTGAACAGCTCGGCAGATGCATGATTTTTCAGCCGACAGTTCATCGACAGCGCAGTGACAGGCCGCTGTCCGTAAACATGAATTGTACCTGTTTTCAGAAATTGGTTCACTATCAAATAATAGTAGTAGGACAATACAGTTGGCTGCACAGTAATAGTCCCCTCTTCACCTTTCTAGTTTCTCTCATTGCTAACAATCAGGTTTGCTTACATGTTTGGGCAAGTGTGGAAGTTTGCGCTGAGTATACTGTATGCTCAGGTCTTGGATTAGTTTAACCTTGACGGAAAGGAGTAATTGCTCTCATATTATGTGTAATTGGTTTTATATTATATGTATCATATAATAAAATAAGGAATGAGCAATCATTTTCTTTTTCAAACCGGCTAACGTACAATTTCTGCAACAACTGACAGAGTTGTAACAGCAGGGAATAGGACTTGGCTTTCTGAATTCATTTGGCTCCACTAATTGAAACTAATACATTGCAAATAGCATATTGATTGAGAGAGAGATTCTTTTTTTTCCAAATGTGCACAGGAAAAAAAAAAAGAAAAAAGAAAGAAAGGAATAACAATAATGCAAAATGTGAAGGTACCAACATTAAAAACAGAATTTGTGGAAGTCTTGCTGTTGCCTGTGTGGCACCAAAAGTCATGAAGATCACAACAAAAATATCACACTGTGACTTCAAAGGTCCTCTTGTTTCCCAGGCTGTTGTGCAGTAGAAGGCCTGAGGTGCATTGAATTAGTGGCCTAATTATAAAAAGCTTAGGGTGGGAATAGAAATAAAGGCACAGTAGAAAACCCCTGCATCTCTGCAGTTATGCACATAAAATGACATCAGATCACGTCTGGATCTTTCTCAGGAAGTCCAACGGAATTGGCTCACGTGCATATGCATTTACATCATTGACAGGTAAAGCTAGACGTGATTGATGCCAGTAAATTATGTTTTTTCCGTCATATCAAATGCCATAATTCCCACAGCGTGAACACAACACTGCACAACCACAAATTACTTTTCATGTCAACTGATCGGAGTCAATTACTGTGGCGTTTTTGGATAACTTTTAGAGGTTCACATAAATACTTCTGCGCAGACGACAAATAAAATCGTGGAATAATTTTGGGAAATAATTCCAGCATTTTAAAGCCTTTTCTTCCGAAATATCCGCATGAGCAATGAGCTCAAATCGTGTCTGCAGTCACTCTGCCGGCGCGTTCGCCTGATGCGCAGCGCCTCCCCAACTGGTCCCTCACTTTGACAAATATCTGGACGTGAGCTGATCTGCTGAACGGCTTCTTGCTCAGAGAGATGATGCCCTGGATGTTTTAGAAGTAGCTTCACATATTTCCTCCCCGCTGGTACACTTATCACTTTGGAAGAACACAATGGGACTGTGGTCATTTCTGAGTTTTATGGTTTTCGTGTTGCTGAACTCCTCTCATCCCAAGTTTGTGGCTCAAGCGGAAGTGAGTTCTCCAAAAGCAAGATTGTATCGCCTGGAGGTAACACTGCTGGAGGCACGTGCAATCCGAAAATCAACGGAGGTTAAATTCGACAATAGCGCAAAAGTTGTCATCGCTTCTGAATCGGAAGCAGCCGTTGCTTTGAACCCGAACAATGGCGAGGAAGAAAGGAAAGAAACACAGAGCGGACTTGGAAACGGGGCGCTGCTCGGCAACAATGTGGCACCTAACTGTGACAAGCGTCTCAAAATACCAGGTAAAAAGTGTGATAACATATCCGAGGACGACCAAGGGGACTCTGCAGCAAATCTACTGTTAGAAAACACATTTCCTGAGATAAAAAAGAGGGCAAAAAGGAGTGTGCGTTCAGCATCCACCAACAATGTGGATAGGAGTACAAGTGGAGAAGCGCAGTCAAAAGAGAGCTTTGTGGAGACCGTCCAAGGTGTTTCCAACTCCAGACCCGAGTACCGGCGCACGGCGGAGGAAGCCAAAGGGTCTAACCCGCGGCAAAGTGAGCCACACCTGGACACCTCTACTTTTGCTCTATCGGGAGACTCTGCGCACAACCAGGCGATGGTGCACTGGTCCGGACACAACAGCAGCGTGAGTTTCAGTTTTTACCAAAATGTATCGTAATGGGTTTAGAGAACACGCTATTTTCCAATACACGTATTACAACGCACACATGTATTTCACTCTCTGACATTCTAATTCTGAAGCATAAAAAAAATAGATTTACATGAATGTGTCTCCGTTTTACGCACAACCGTTTCTGCGCGCACGAGGATCATTTCTACCTCTACTTTCTAACTCATTATTTCATTCTAACATATTCTTGAATGGACCAGTATATTTTCTCTTTTTGCATGCTTGGTCGTGCTTTTTGTTTGTTATTGCCACACAGAGGTTCTTTGTGTACGCGGACTGCGCGCTGGGTGCATGACTGGTCACCTGCAGGATTCCCTCTTGAGAATAATTCTCTGAACAACTTGTTTGTCTCCTGAACTTTAAATTACGAGTTAAACCCGCAGGTACATTTATGGAGACACTGAGCTATGTGAAGGTGCAGGTATGTTGACAGCAATCACAAAACATTAATTATTTATGAAATAATGAAACAATGTCTCTCATGACAGTGCAGTACTAATAAGGATTGTGTCCAACCAACCTTAACGCTATGTTGATGAGACACAGTATGACCTTCTGGCAAATGAACTCCAGACTTTTGTAATTGACATTTGACTCACACTTACATGTTGATTGTTGTCTAATTGCCTGGATGAATACAGCATTGCAAGATTTTTGTTATTGAAAAGTTGCCATGGTTTGCACTTCAAAACAGGTCGATGGAAATATACACACCTAAAGACAGTGCTGCAATCAGATCACCCCCCTACACACACACCATCCCATTCTCACACAGACACACACTTAGGCACACCATTTTACCATCTCAAAGACAAAGCCGCGTAGATGTGTATCTCATGCAGCATGCATAAGTGTTTGCAACCTCAAAGCATTTATCAGGTACAAGGATCTTACAATTAAAAACAGCCTTGTATGAAACAAAGGGGCTCCTGTGCCTTTTTTTTATAATGCAGGTAGTTCAGATCACCTCAGCTTGCTGGGCAAAAAGGTGTGTGCCAGCAACATTAATCAGAAGATTTGTGTGTCCCAGAAACTCTATATATATCCATACAATATCCAACAATTTAGATATATTTACCAGGATGGCTTATTTCCGCCTCTACATGTATTTTTTGTCATCTGGTACATGTTCCGTTTGGTAACGTTTGCCATTACATTAGAGGCATCGCAGACTTTGGCCACGTTGATGCATTGCTGCGTACCGTATCTATTGTAATAAATCAGAAATGCACCTTGTAAAATGTGATTTGTGGTCTGTGTTGTGGAATAGGTGGTTGGTTTGAGATGTCTTCACCAACAATGGCCTTTTCTACTGCAGGACACTGTTCACTGGATCATTACTGATGGGCTTGTCACTGCAGCCAGTCAACATCTGAGATTTATAAAGTCTGAACGCCTATCTGGGGTTCAAAAAGTACAAGTGGAACTGCAGAGTTTAAATTGATGGCATTTTACGACTGGGTGTTAGAGCTCAGACTATAATAGATGTAAATGACTGATAATAAATCCAATCTAAAACGGACATTTGAAGGAAAATTACTTCATGCCCATGGTCTAGGGGAACTCTATCAAATATTCAATTTAAGACTTTGCCTGTAATCTGAGTAGGATTTAAAGTCCTACAGAGAGTAAAAGGAGAGAATGATGTAGAAGGTGATGGGGATTATGCTGGAGGGGGGGGGGTCTTTACAGTTCAGATTTGATAAAGAATGTCATCGTAGGGAAACCTCAAATCTGTCCACAAATCCGCCTCAGCAACGATTATTTGATTTCTGATTTCTGTGATTGTCAGACATCTGTGGTTGTCTGAGACATCAAAGCCTGGAGTCATAGCTCAACAGTCTCTGACTTTAAGAGAGATAACATTGATTGGACTGGACCATGGGGATGAAACATATACTGCACCAATTCCTTTTTTTAAATTCATGCTTCTTAACTACATGTTGATTGACTGCATGTTACGTACTTTTATAATATCCCGTGACTCCGAATGGGGATGGAGATATAAAGATTCAGGATGTGTATATGGACGTGTCATAAATATGAGCACAAGTGGAAATTAAACTTACAAAATATGGATGAGTACACTTTGCTTGGGATGCACTATATGGTAAATCAATATTTCAGTCTTTTTGCCTCACATGAGTGTTCAAGCTGTGATATGATGTTGGTTATCTTTCTAACCAGACTTTACAGCACATCCTACACTCAAGGGATGCAGAGTTCTCCCTGCTACCTTCATGAAGGCAAACGTCTTAGTGTGCAAGCCAGCTGTGATCACAGGGTTATTGGCAGCCAAATGATTTTAGGCTCCTCATTGACTATTTTTGCAAGCTCCACATAGACAGCTGACCAAACTAGGACACTGTTAAAGCAGTTAATGAGCGTCTTTATTGACGTCACATTCATTGAGCTTCTGCTGCTGCAATGATACTGTATGTTGAAGTAACTACGGTCCACCTATAACGAGGGTATCGGTTTGATCATCTTCTGTAGTCTGTTATTAGAAACTTGCTCTGGAAGGAGTTGGACATTGATGATGCAAACTGTTCTTCTTGGTTTATGGGTCAATCTCATTGTTTTCTTTGTAATGTTTTGTCTGAGGTGGCTATTATCAAATCAATCCGTCGGCTCTGTGAAATCTTTTCCTCGGTTTCTGGCACGACTGAATGGGAATCAGAGAGGCCTCCTGGGCCGCGTTGTCCGCACACTTAATCAGAACGAAGCGGTTATTGTTGCACATAATCTCAACGGTATAAATAGACAATATTAAAAAAAAGGAAAAGGCATGGCCCTAGGGGACACTTGTGTTTAAAACCGGTTCATTAGATAGACAGACATTCAATTTAACATGCCAGAGCTGGTTGCATAGAAACTCCTTGATCCATAAAATCAAATGGAATTGGTTTCAAATTCACACAGGCATTTGACCAGAGTTTGTGAGTCTTACAGGATGAGGAAAAGTGTATTAAAAAGCTAACGGCGAGGTCTTCAGCTACAACAAAGAGAAAAGTTTCAATGTGGTTTTGTTTTTCTGAGAATTCTCTTATTCATCTTCTACTAACACAACTGCATTAGTTTTACAGTTAGCTCAAATCTCTTTTTATTATAACAAAACTAAAAACGTATGGTGTTCAGTCAGGGCTGAGATGAGACCATGTACAACTTTCTATTCATGCACTTTTCATATTCTTTTAATCTTCCTCTGGCCCCCTGGTTGCTAGCTATGGAGATAGTATCCATAATATGTGGGAAAGTAGGACATTTGGGGACGTCATTACTAAAGCCTAGTTTATGCTTCTCCGCGCGTCGCGCCGCGTCGACGCTGACCCCACGCTGACCCCACGCTGAGCCGATGCTGAGCCGACGCTGAGCCGACGCTGAGCCGACGCTGAGCCTGACGCTCGCCTCCAAAAAAGCCTAACTACGCGTCGAGTTGACGCGGACCGCAAGCGCTGTGATTGGTCCGCTCAGAACGGGATTCCCGGCAGTAAGTATATTTTCCGGTCTGTCTTCCTACACTGCCATTTTTAAAAGTTATCGTGGACCGGTAGCAACAATGGACCAAACAGAAGACTGTGGCCAGAAGAAAAAGCACGGATTCGGCTATAATCCATGAAACCACACCGCCACACGGACACACACCCCTGGCGATGTGGCGGTGAATCGCAGAGCAACGCGGTCCCTCGACGCAGAACTTCGAATGCTCAAGGTCCGCATAAACTAGGCTTAATGGTTTTCATTGTGCAGGACCTCAGCATTTAGACATTTTCAGAAACAATTGTTTTCTGTGCTATTGTTATGACACCATCTTATTCAATTGATGGTAGTCAAGTGGCTGATTTTTCTTTTACTAGATATGGATTTTAAAGTAGTGGCCAATGGGGAAAAAAATTAAATAATGATAATTTTGGCCAGTTTCATCCTCCACCTGCTTGTCCCAATGGGCGTCAGCACCATAAGTTTGTTCATTAATCCAGCCCGTCTTCAGCCTTTAGGGGTTCAACGTCACTAATGTGATTGTGCGATGCTGATAGAAACGGCAGCAATCCTGCGTGTTTTTTAAGAGGTAAACAGACTGCTGGTCACAGCAGCAGAAACAATTTCTCAGGAGCCTAAGGTGGGACATTTGTTGCTGAAAGAAATACAAAATATTCGATATCCTTTTGCTTCAGTGTTATTTCATGGCACGCATGAAACAATTTCCCCTCTCTGTCTAGAAATAATTCGATGGGAAATACTATGTTTTACTGCTCAAATGAAATGCATGTGTGCCCCTTTTTACATGAATCATTTGTGCTTGGGGGGCGTAATGCATCACATCAACATGGGCCCTCAGCACTTTCTCAGCACTTAGACTGTACTTGTGGCTCACAAAGTGCATTTTAAACAGCAAATACAGCCTGCCACCAGTGTCCAAGAGCACTGTGGGGCTTGATTCCTATCTGCCTCCCTATCAGTCTTAGACTCTCTCTTCCTCTCTCCCTCTCTCCCTCTGTTTAACGCACACACATACACACACTTATTTCAATTTTAATCAAAGTGACAAAGTGGGTGCAGAATCATATTCGACAGGTTTGCATGTGATTAATTACTTTAATAACTGCCGCAGTGTGGTAGACACATACTTTAGCATTGATTAGGTTATGAAAACAAATTTATGCATTTTCTGATTGGGAAAATCACAAATTTCAAATTCAAATTGGGTGATGACCTCTTTATTAATCATCACAGAGATATATAGTTAACACAAACGGCAGCACTTGGAATTAGTTGTTATGCTTAAAAGACCTAATCTTTAGTATTCTTTAAAAAAAATAAAAGGATAACAAAGTTTTCGAACATTATACCTTGATACCTGCAGGGTCTTTAAACAGCATTTTTCCTTAAGCAACAGCATTTACTATAATATATTTAAATATTACAGGGATTTCTCATATACAGATGTTTCCCTCTATTGGGATAGAAAAGACACAACCTAAAGTACACACTGAGAAATTAATGGAGATGATGGAAAATTTCCATCATCTCTCAAGTGGTTTCCTGGAACAAATGCTCTGAAATTAGTCGTTTTATTTTGCCTTAAGCTTAACAACAACTCAAAATAAGTATGTATCTAAATTGTCAAAAGAATAGAGACACAATTATTGCAGCAATTCTGAAATGATGACAACATATTCATGAGCAGAGGAAAGACTTGGCAGGAACTGCATTTCATTTACACATGTTAATGATTGTATTGGAGCGGATGTGAATGATCAGAGATTAAAAACATCATGAGAATTTACATTATTTCAACAAAAATATTTATTACATTGAAAAATACTTTATTTTATGATTTTCTACTTGACACACTGTGATTTGGATGGAACACTTTCTAAAGTGTAGATGGCCTACTGCAAGTGAATCCAATCCAAATTAAAACTGGGTGTGACACATGAATTGGCCAACTGCGATAAATATGTTGGACATTGGTAGTTGTATATGTCTTCACTTTGTTAATGGTTTTGAGACAAAATCTGCAAATAAACAAAGAAACATTAATAGCTTGAAATGTTACATTCTACACAATTTAGGTTTAAAGGCATCTGAGTGGAAATTATTTTTGTTTATATAGCTCGCAAACTTAATGCAGCCAAGATCACATTTTCTATCAGCCTGAAATGGAAATGTTATTGATAAATATATCTCGAAAGAAACTCAAAACAATTGATACATGATGTATCCTAACCTCCACCAAAGTATTTGTCTTGCCTCAACCCGACCACATGTGGGACTCAAGATGCTAGTATTGTACTTAACATGCACATCACTGTCTCCAGATGTTACGTACTCATACGTAATGGACATTATTTGAGAACCTCAGAAATCTGCTAGGATTATTGACTGACTACAACTAGACTGGTAGTGGCAGGCTGGTGGTGGTAGACTGGTGGTGGTAGACTGGTGGTGGTAGACTGGTGGTGTTAGACTAAGGTAGTGGTAGAATGGTGGTGGTAGACTGGTGGTGGTAGACTGGTGGTGGTAGACTGGTTGTGTTAGACTAAGGTAGTGGTAGAATGGTGGTGGTAGACTATGGTGGTAGACTGGTGGTGGTAGACTGGTGGTGGTAGACTAAGGTAGTGGTATACTGGTGGTGGTAGACTGAAACGTAAACGTAAAAGAAACGTAAATTTGAATTTGGACTTGACCTTAAAGGGAAGGCAGTCTCTAACTCTACACATTATGAACTAGAACGGGCACTCGTTAGAGCGCATACCTTAGCACAACACAAGATTGCGCATTGAATTATGAACATTTTGGCATTAGTTGCATGCCAATTGGATACAAAATATGGTAAAAAGAAGATTTTGACCTATTCATGACCTTGAGCGTTGACCCGATTGATCCCGAAATCTAATCAAATAGTTCCCGGATAATAACCAATCATCCCACCAAATTTCATGCGATTCGGTTTAATACTTTTTGACTTATGCGAATAACACGCACGCACGCATACAAATACACGGCGATCAAAACATTACCTTCCGCATTTTCAATGCGAAGGTAAAAACGCAAATCAGTGGTGGGGTGGGAAGACAAAGCACGGGATTGTGGGACACATTTAGCTTATGATCTAAGTCTGACTGCACTTTTTGAAGTGAAGGGGTCCTTTTAAGGTGGAGTGCCGTCTCTCTTCCAAAACCACAATTTGAAGCCACTCCCGCCTTTGGCTCCAGCTCAGACCCCCGCTGGCAGAAGCCAGGCCATTAGGAGCCAGATCTGTGAAGAAATAGAAGAGAGTGAAGGAAGAGAAAGTAAGAAAAACTAGCTTTCAAATGTATCAAAAATTGGTATATTTTCCGAAGCTTTTATTTGATCATATTTTGCCCTGGTACATTTCCAATGTCTGTTGTTGTCCATGAATGACACACAAAAGGAAGTAACTGTAAACATGCTATTTTACCTTCATCTGCTGAACAATAAACAAGAGCAAACAAGAGGGTTACATAAACCAAAAAAACATTTCAAAGTAAAATGCTAATGTGTGTTTTCGTCTCGCCACACCACTTACAATGCATTAAATTCATTTAACATTTTACGGGATGTGACTAAAATGTTGTTGAATGTGTCAAAACATTTAAATGAATTCAGAATGGTCCTTGAATACTGCGTATTGTTGTTCACCTTTTGTATTAACCACAGTGCATTGTGCTGTCATGTCAATATGAAAGAAACTAAAATATATATATTTATTTCTATACTTGGTCCATTAAACATATTTCATTTACCTTGTCCCCCGACCTTGCTTTAAAGAAATGAAGCCGACCAATCACATCTCTTATCCCACAAATAGCAAAAAACGCTTTTTATTGTGTTTTATGGTTAGCAGCAGAGATATATATGACATGCCCAAAACATCTTCTCTCAATAAAGCTGTGATGGAAGTAAATCCCTTTTCTATTGAGCCCATTTCATAAATTTCCCCCCATAATGGACTGAATTGATTGCTGCAACTTGCATTAGGGCTCTATGACCGAAGCTCAGGAGTCTGGAGGATAAGCAAACGTAGAGAGAGCTCAATAATGCCCAAGGGACATTTGGCTTGGGTTTATTTGATGAAAGCAGCGTCCCTCAAGTATGTTTTTGCCAACAAAAGTACAAACAATCAATTCGGTCCACGGATAAGATGAGGACAGAGTAAGGCCACTCTTCGACCAATCCATTTCTCTTGAAAGACGCTTGTCTTTCCTGCTAAGTGCTCTACTTTGGAGGCTTCCTCACTGAGCCACAATCAAGACGGTGTGTTTATATCCCTCCACCCACTTGCAGTGCGTCTTGATTTTGCCCTTGTCTCTCCGTCAAGCCTTAAAGACATTTATGCAAATGTGTAACTAATACTGTATTTCTTTTCTCTGCAGGTGTTTGCATCAGATAATTTCTAATGGATGCATGAATATATTAATCTTTAATCTTAGGAGACACAAAAGGAAGTTAGAATGTATGTCTTTGGCGTTGGATGCGCTGTGACACTTAAGTTTTGAGGTAATTTTCATACACCAATTACTTACTGGTGTGTTTTGGTCTCAACAACATACTTTCTTTGTTTTTTTTCCTGCCTGCTTCCTTTTCCAGATTACTTATTCTGCTTCTGAAGCAATAATGGCAAAATATAATAAATGTTAGGGTATTCACCTCATCCCAACCTATTGCAGACTCCATTTGCACTAAAACTAAAAATATAAATATGTTTAAAGTCTGGTGTACTCCAATGAATATGTTTTAACTATTGTATGGTATTGACTGTGTTTTTTTAATCAGTTTTACAATTCCAATCCTTTTTGATCTGATCACATTTTTTTATGACCTAATCCTGTCTGTGTTATAGCCTGATAAACTGATAAGACATTTTTATGCCAGATAGTGTGACAGATATTTACACAAACACAAAATATAAATCACTTTAATATGGATTTTATTTTTAGATTTTTCTGAAAATAATGGATATTCTTGACAACATTATAATATATAAATATAAAGTAGTGTAAAATGAACTTGTCTGCTTTCTGGTAGATAAACTATGTACATTAAAATAACTTTAAACCTAATTTAATATTTATGTAATACAATTATAATGTTATTTATTGGTCAGCAAATAAACCAAACTGCTAAAGTTGCACCTTAAACAGAGATGTTTAATCTCAGTGAGACATTCTTCTAATAAAATGTTATTATTTTCATAACTATTATAAATTATAAAAATAGTGTAATATAAAAAACACTAAATTGCACAAACATATAAACACATGCACCAAAGTAAATAAAAGAGTGTCTGCACGGCTTGTCATACTATGTTTAATTCAATCTTTTGACTGATAGAAAATCCACCTTTTACTTTGTTCTATAAATCAGTAAAAAGGTAAACAACTTGACCCCCAGACAGCTGACAGAGAAAGATGGCATATCTAGGAAAAAGCGAGCTTTTGAAAGATTAGATTTAAGACATGATTTCATCAGGGTTGACATGTTTCAGTGAGTTGTCAGGCATGTTGATGTTTTGGTTAGACTCAGAGGAGATACACAGAAAAGGGTTCTTCCAGTGGGACTGCTCTGTGTATGGATGTGTTTAACTTTACCACATAGTACAATATATACAAGCTTATGTGTGTTCTTGAGAATATAAATGTGTATCAATTCAGTGAACCTTTCCCTGGTAAAGGTAAATAAAATGTGGCAATGCTCCTCTGAGCATGAGCCTTTAGCCGTGTTATTACAAAGAGCCTCATATCACTCACTGTTATCAACTTTAGGGGTCCCTTGGAAATTAATTTAGATCTTTCGGTTGCCCCCCAATCCCCACCCACTCCCCATCCCTACCCCCCCGGCTAGGTTCAAAAGCAGTACCAGATCTACATGAAAGCGACTGTGTTTCTTACATTTCTAAAGATTGCTCCTGCTTCCCGTTGTGTGAAGAGAAGAAACAACAATCTGGAGGTGCGATTTTTTGAGTAAGGGTCCCCTTTTTCCCTTGACTACCCAATTAAACAGCAATGTTTTTTGACTGGTGCTGTCTTAATGATGCTTTATTGGGGGCACTGGAGGTTACATTTGGAGCATAGTGTTGGAAGGCACAATAAAGCTGCACTGATGTGCTGCAACAGTCTCATTTTGTTTTATTGATAGCCATATTGCAGGACGGTACACAGAGATGATTCATGGCTAAATTGCGAGCTGTGTAGCAAATCCTCTGCCCGCCAACATGATGCTGAGATGCCTCTCATGTCCCACTGAAGCATTTCGAAAAAGTTGAGCGGGAAAGAGTTAATACCTTTGCATGGCCAAACAGCACCTGACTGTACCTTTAATGTTTCTTTTCTGTCTCCTCCGTGTGCAGGTGGAACAAATCTGTATAAAAAAAATCTAAAAGAAACACAGCAAGAAAAGCCCATTTTTAAAAGGCAGAAACAAACAAAGAGAGAGAGAATGAAAGAATGACTGTAAAAAGGGGAAATGACTGAAAAAAGGAAGCAAAGAAGGGAAAGAAAGCAACTAGAATAGAATGTGAGGATAAAAGGATGACTAAACCCAACTCCTCGGAGGAGGAGGAGGAGGAGGAGGAGGAGGAGGAGGAGGAGGAGGAAAGCCAATCTGAAAAATGATTGGTTGACTTTCCCGGGGCAAAGCTCTCTTTGCTCGCATCAATAAAACATAAACATGAATAAATGCACTGCTTTTGGCCTTCAAGGGTCCTTACTTAATTTCATGTATGCAAGTGAGCGATGATACGCATGGAAAATTGTATTTACCTAGAAGGCTCAAAATAATTCTGGAAGCCATTTTGTGTTTGTTTGTTCCGATTATTTACATAAATGCAGGGCTGCATCATAAATTCTAAGAATTTTCTTTTTATGCGTTTTCATTTGTCAGCTTTCTATTGTTCAAAGGCATACTTCAACCACAAAATGACCATTTCAATATAATTTCCTCACGGCGGATTATCTCAAATCCATTTTCTTTTTTTATAACTTCATGTGTAAACGAAGAATCGAAAAACTGAAAATTCTTAAAGAATGAAAGTAAATGGGTGTGTTTCATGACAGCAGAATTACGTTAAAATATGTTTACAAACTTTACAACCTGTTGTGGTATAATCCAATTAGCATGTACGCACTGCTCACTCTGTCATGCATTTTCGCTTTATTATTTAAAACGCTTGTCGTGCTGCATAAACAGTCTCGTGCTTGCGCAGGTCGCTACTCATCCGTGCATGTCCGACGTGATTTAAAAGGTTTTAGGGAAGATGCATGTGTTTGGGTAGTCGTGCGTACGCGACTGGATAAACAACACTTGGATCATACTGCATGAGTTGCGTGAACAGATGTTGTTGTCTTTGCTGTTGTT
Organism: Liparis tanakae; assembly: GCA_036178185.1. Taxonomy (NCBI): domain Eukaryota; kingdom Metazoa; phylum Chordata; class Actinopteri; order Perciformes; family Liparidae; genus Liparis; species Liparis tanakae. Next base: position 7,405,363 of record CM070100.1, on the reverse strand, counting down.
ATATGTGGATCCCATTTACTCATCCAATTCATCAAGAATATTCTCTTTGTGCAAGAATAACAAAGTCCTCATTCATGATATCACACGGTGCATACTTGATATACAAATGATCATTTATGTGGTGATTAAAGTATTCCTTTACAGTTTTGTTCAGGCGCTACCAAGTAATTGTCCAATCAGGGGTCACATTTTCAAAACTCTAAACACAATTAGCACTACATGGGTGTTTTGTGGCCGTAACATTCACACATTTCATGTCGTTTTCACACAATATGCAATCAGTGAACACATTTTCACAATGCTTACATTTTCTTAACAGACAAGCTATACCTCCCAACAAAACAATGGGTTGTTTTTGTATTATTTACGAATGTTAACACACAACATCCCACAATGGCAAACACAATATTCCAAACCTTAGATATAGTCTAAAAATCTATTCTGCAATGATATAAGTTATAAAACAATATAGCTCAGCTGATAATAAACAAACAATTGATTCCACATCTCCTGAGTTTGGAATGTTTTTTAGAAATATATTTTAGCAAGTTTTGGATTAGAATTTACATTTTGATTATGACAGGTTGAGATGTTGATCACACCGACATTGACTAACAGAATGTTGTTCAATCATCTATTGCAGTCGTTGCCCCAAAACATTGTTTATTTGTAAAAAAATAAAAAAATGAATGAAGAAATAATTTGGATTTACTGTAACTTTTTTAAAGGAACAATAGTCTCCCCCCCCCTTAATCTGGGCTTGTTGCCTTTGTGTTTTTGTTCAGAAGGCTCTTGTGTGTTTCATGGATATTTTGTTCACTGTTAGAAATACTGTAAAACCTTTTCTGTTCCAACAGTATTCATACTCTACCTCCTGTAGTAGTAAAGGAGAAAAAAACTGATTAGTTTTTTTACTAGAATGCTTTTGAATGTGAACGTTACATGTGGGCATACAGTTCCCAACCAAGACATGTAGTGTAAAAACAGTGGATTACATGTTTTACATGCAAATACCTGTAAAAATGAAACATAAAGTCTATGTAGTTTTTGTAATGTCAGCAACAGCCAGTGTTTTGAAACCTGGTGGATTTTGATTGACTGGACGGACCTTGTGAAGTGAAAACAAGAGTTACTCAGTGCGTTTACATGATGGTATAATTTGAATATTGCTTTAGTTAGACTTTGCTATCTTTGGGAGGGGGGGGGTCTGCTATTATCCCACAGTCCATGGCAGTGAGTAATTCGAATTATTGGCTGAAAACATGTCATCTCCGATACACCAGGTAGCGCTGTTTTCATTACAACTCCTGTTGTGTAGCCCATTTGCTTTTTTTTGATTGGCTGATAAGCGCCACGTGACAGCACAACTCCAGGAAGTGTTTGTTTTCCCCACGGGGAGAGCGGCGGGGCCAGCTCATGTTGGCGCTGCGGCACATTAAAACATTAAATAGCCGAGAGTTGTTTTCAGCGTGAAGAAATACGATGTGTGGCGGGAGTTAAGACCGAACTGTGTGACACTTGAGAGCCCTGCAACTCGTTGTGATGCTCGTGGCGATACTCGTTGCGCATGGGCAAAGACGCAAAGTTTGGTTCCTAGTCCAATTCACCGTATATGCCGTGACGGTCGGAGTATCAACCGCATCGGATCGAGTAATCCAGGGGTGTCAATCGGACCGTAGTTGGACCGTAGTTGGACCGCACACAGTCGAACAAAGGTGTTACATGAAACGGATAATTCTATTTCTGTCCGACTGAGCCAGTAATTCGAATGCATGTAAACGCACTGACTGTTTGACAGAATAACTTCATTTTGAGTCAGATTTACAGTGTTTTGGTAAAGTTAGTGTCTGCAGAAAAAGATGTGTTCTATTTTTAAATGAAGAGTTAGTATATAGTTAACAAAATGTGCTTTTGACAAGAAAATTATCCATTTGGCCAATTGTGCTTTGTAGCTGTGAGTCTGTGTTTAGAAAAAAGTATCTCAAGTATGGGTAAGCGCTTGTTAGCGATTGAACAAAACTGTAAAGGACCCATCGTATGCCCATTTTTCCACAAGTTGATATGGTTCCTTGGGGTCTTAATGAAATGTTTGTAACATATGTTGGTTAAAATACCACAAGAATAATTTCAAACAGCACCCTTTTCAAAAACACCTCCCCACAGATTGACCTGTTTTGAGTGCCTGTTCCTTTAAATGCTAATGAGCCAGCTCCCCCCTCCAATGTCATGTAGCCAGACTCCCTACATGGGCGTGCTTCAAAATCTACGTAGACGTTGGTGGTGATCCCATTTGACGCACTCAAACATATCGTTTCTGACATAGAGAAACCACAACAAGCCGCGTGAGTTGTTTTTTTCCCCAGAGTTTTTGTGTTGGGAGACATGCCAGATACCCAAATTAACGTATAGAAGCACTAAAAAAGTGGTATTTTCATAATATGTCCCCTTTAAATCACACATCTGATGTGCAAGTCATATGCTGTCCCTCAGCGTTGGCATGCGTAGTAGTGGCTCCCTATTGACTTCAGCCATAGATGTACATCCATCAATAATGTTGAAGACATAGGAACACGCCGTCTCCAGTGAGGTACTTTTGATGAATCTACTTAGGGACAAATCAACCAAACAGTCATCTGCCTCACTAGTCTCTTGGTCCCCGAGGTGGATCTCCAGTGACCCGTTTGGATGGGTCAGCTTTTGTTAATGAGCCGACAGCACAAACACGTTGACAACATTTAAGACGGAGCTCCTAATGACAGCTTGGGCGCCGGGAGGCTTTTTGTCATCAAGCGTTGCCATTTCTGGCTATTCTTAGACTCTGTTTTACGTCCTCAACGAAATTTGCGAGCATTTGATTAAATTGGATCCATGTGCAAGACGGTGCAAGTGATTGAAAGCCATAAAACGGCGAACGTTTATTCGTTATTCACTCGGTTCATTTGCAGTCCTGGATATTTTAATCCCTTTGGTTGCGAAAGAATCGCCTCCAGTTTGAAGCTGATGAAATCAATCCCTGATTCAATTTACCTTGTAGTATTTATAATGTCCCATGGCACAAAGTCATTGTTGTTCGCCAAAGAGAACTAAAGAGGCTAGTGATCAACACTTTGGCAGAGTTTTTCTCTCGTATCTATTTCTCAAAGCACGCAATTAGGCCTAACATCACAGCCACTTAACGGAGTCTGTGTTCCAAATTGATTCAGACTCCGGCGTTGGACCTCGCAGACATGGTGCATTTAGTTATGCAAATGCTTATCTCTCTGTGTGATTGGTTAATTAACCTGTAATGCAGATAGTCCCCAGCCATGCACAGTGTCCGTTGATGGCTAAATTGTGGGTCAATTGTTTTTTTTTTACATTTTCAAAGCAGGCTTAGAGGCATGCCTTTGTTCCTCTGAGTCTTGTGTGACTTCTCACGGTTTAATGACTCATTCCGTGGGTCCCATAAGGTTAATGTGTTTAAACTCACTGTAATTGAGCTTTTGACATATCTTTCAGGCCTTTTAAAAATGTGTCATATTATGCCATGTTCTCGCTCCTTGATTGTTATTATCTAGCATTCCTCCTTCCGCCCTCTACGCCCTGCCCCTAAACTCTCTGCCGCAAGCCCCCCTTTCTATTCTGAATTATGAGCGTCCCCACGGGAAGTCATTTATAATGCCATCGGAGTGACAATAATTCGTTTGCACACCATTTCACTCTGCCCTCTATGCCATGGCAGGCTTTTATGGGCCACATTTTTGTTTCCCCCAGAAAAACATTGTCCAGCCATCCTCAGAGAACATGCAAAAGCATTTAGCCGAGACTGCAGCCGGACGTCGTCCGATGAGTAAGATGCTTTTTGACGTACCGTCATCCTACAACATTCGAGGTCAACATTCTCTGGTGCTTTTGCAACTTTCCTATTTTAACGGTAAAAGCAAGCAGAAGGAGAGACGGTTGTGCTGTGCAGCCGGTGACTGCATATCTTTTTATTGTTCAGTGAACGATTATGTTCAGATTTTGCTATTATGTGGGTATCATTCCACATGAGATACAGACACAATTCTTGACAGCCCAGATGGATTTTCTCTTCAGATCCTGCCACGAGCAGACAGACCTCTCCTGACAACACAGGATCACTTGTCACACTAGATAACATACTGTATGGCACTGATATGTATTAATAAAGGGATTTTACAGACCTGTCATATTAATTCCACACCATTAGGTGTAGACAGGTAATGAGGAACTTATGCAAAAACGTTTTAGTGCATACCTTGGCATATAATTAAACATGTCTGATGCTGTTATGTTGTAGGTGATCCTGATCTTGACTAAGCTGTATGACTTCAACCTGGGCGCAGTTACTGAGAGCTCACTCTGGAGGTAAGTTTGTTTTTAATCATTGCTATTTCCCCCCCGTTTATTTAAATACAAAGGTTATGGCATCATTGCAAGGACTTTATGAAAATGCAAAAGCCCGGCACTAAAAACAATAAGGATAATATATTCATAGAGAGTGCAGTGTAGTGTAAGTGTGATTTATAGTGTTCCCACTTGCTAGGATTTGAACAATCAAGTTACACTGGAAGCCAATATGAAGTTTGTTTTAATAAAGCAATCCGAAGTAGTTCAGAATGAAGCATCCTACTTTTTGCTTCCTCCAGTCTCATGAATAATATTCTTTAAAAAAGGAGCCAACCTATTTTTGTGTCCATCGTCAACAAAAAACATTTTTAAAAGGCTATTTTTGAAAGATAAACTGTGAGACTTTTCTGAAGGATTCTTTGTTTATGTCTCTTTTCCTCTGACCTAGAAACTTTCTGATGGAGTGTTTTTGATTGATTGTTATCCATAACCTTTTGTTTCATAAGCAATTGACATGCAATTGCTGCTGTATAGCCATAGTAATTCCATTCAGTATGTATTGAGAGGTGAGTTACAGTGCCCTGTCATATCATAAATAAGAATGGAATTCATTAAAGATTATACCACAGAGGCCAATCCAGCCCTCTGATATGGCTTTTCTTCTCACCTTCTCTTTCTATAGCCTGCAGAGAACTCATTTCATACTGAAACACATGTGGAAAAGAGACCATCAGTCTGCCAAGCATTGAGTTTCAAATTAATATCTATTTCACCAGAGGCACAGCTAAGATTTACACCCGACTTGACACATTTTGAAATCCTATATTGTGTACAGGAGGTCTTCCATCATCAAGGTGTCTGCTTAACAACAGCACCACGAGTAAATTAGAGTGTACCTCAGGGCGTGCACCAAGGCTCTTAGTACGGGCATTAGAAAAACAGAGATTTGAATGTTATGAGAAGAAACGGGAGTAAATGATTTTTTTGATAGCCCAATAAATGATTTATGACTACAGCTCCGGGGCCACTCTTGGTGGCAGACTGCAATGTGCAGATCAATGGGTTGACTTGCAAAGACTTTCTAAACACACCTCAAGTCCCTTTGGTGGCTTTTAGACAGATGCCCTTTCTGCTAAAGAAACGTCACAATGTAATAACGTTATTTTAAAAGCTTTATTCCACAGCCTCAATCAAAGGCAGATATGTCACCTGAAAGGAGTCCTTAAACACAAATACAGATGTGTCTTCGTAAACAATGTCAATACAAAATAGGACGATTCAGACAACGATAGCAGACACTGGGTATCTATCCAATTATCCAGTGAAATTACAATTGAAGGCACTCAGGTAGAACTGGGAGTGTGGATTGACTGTTTGTGGTGAGGAAAAATATGAAGATTTGGATGACAAACACATCTACCTACCCTTGTCATGGGAGGCATGGAGTGTCAGGGACAAGCAAATCTGTGATGAACAAGTGCCTTCACATGATGCAACAGACCTTAACGTCTAATTCAATTTAAACACAGGCCATTTAATTATTAAGGACCAAGAACTGTGTCATGTCTTCTCATTTATTTTTCTATTTTCAACTTGTAAACCTGTATTTGTCAGCCTTGTGTGCTAATGTGTTGCTCTACAAGATACAGAAACAGCACAACTACGCTTCCCCCGTCTGAAAAGAAAAGTGAAAAGAGAGGATGAAACAAAATATCTAAGTCAGTTGAAAACAGATATAACAAAAGGCCACTAATTTAAGATAATTAAAAAATAAATAATACAGAATGAAAGGATTCTACCGCAGCTCTTTAAATTCCTTCCTCGTTATCTTTGCTGTATAAGCAGTAAATGAGAGGAACGGCCTTTTGTGAGATAACAATGTGTTCATCGCTCAGTGTTGTTATATTCATGGACGATGCTCATGTTGGATGTTTTTTCACTGCAATTTGGATTCAATACATACACTTTTACTACTCACCGGCCACTTTAATAGGTACATTTTGCTGATACCTGGTTGAACCCTGTGTACTGCCTTCCTTCTTCATGGCATAGATTCAACAAGGTGCTGTAAACTTTCATCAGAGAGGTTGGACTACATTGACATCAGAACATTATGCAGTTTCTGCAGCTGTGATGCAAATCTTCCACTACACCACATCCTAAAAGTGCTCTCTTGGATTGAGAACCGGTGACTGTGGAAGCCGTTCAAGTACAGTAAATCCTCTTTTTTTAGAAACAAGATCATTTGCGTTTTGAGACTGTGTTATCGTGTTGGAAGCAGCCATCTGAAGATGGGTACACTGTGGTACTTGAGGATGGACAGAGTCTGCAAGAATACTAAGGCAGGCTGTAGCATTTCAAAGATGCTTAATTGATACTAACGGGCCCCAATGTGTGCAAAGAAAATACCCTAACTGTCACGGTGGTGCGGGGCTGAACCCAAAAGCTAGGACACGGAGCAGAAGTAATTACACAATTACATTTATCGCAAGGCCGGAGATGGAAGAGATGTGGGATCCGTGATGGCGTCCTCTGCGGGCTGGTGGCCAATTTGGGGTGGCTCTGCAGTTCTCCAGGAGAGGTCCGGTGGAGCAGAGAGGCTGTGGCTGAGGCCACATTTACACATAGTCGGGTATTTACAGAAACAAATATTTCTGCCCCTCCGTTTTCAAAAATACCGTTGTACACACACGGTCGTTTTCAAAAAAGTTTCTGCTTATAAGAACTCTGTTTGACCTAGTTCACACGCAAACACAAAAACTGAGTTTTCAGAAATCTCCACTTTGGCCAGAGTTTTTAGAAATGATTGTTTTCTGTGATAAAACCTCAGTTTTTGTGTAAATGAAAGGCCAAAACGCATGAAAATATATGCGTTTTCCCATCGTGTAAACGGAGTCTAAGTAGACAAGGACTAACGAGGGAATGGGCAACAGGTGAGATGGGCATGAAGACCAGGTGAAGGTAATGAGGGACTAACGAGGTGATCAGAGGCAGGTGAAGGGAGTTGGACTGACGAGATGGGAGGCAGAATCTGGAATGACATGAGAGTTTCAGGCCACATTTACACATAGCCGGGTATTTACAGAAACAAATATTTCTGCCCCTCCGTTTCAAAAATAACGTTGTACACATAAGGTTGTTTTCAAAAAAGTTTCTGTTTATATGAACCCGCATAAATACACCGTCCGCATACGTCCGCATAGGACGCTCACATGACGTGAAGCATTTTTAGTCGCATACTGTGAAGTTTGACGACCTAAAACTCAGTTAGACCTAGTTCACACGCAAACACATAAACTGAGTTTTCAGAAATCTCCACTTTGGTCAGAGTTTTTTTTAGAAATGACCGTTTTCCGTGATAAAACCTCCGTGTTTGTGTAAATGAAAGGCCAAAACGCATGAAGATATATGCGTTTTCCCATTGTGTAAACGGTGTCTGAGAAAAAACAAGTTTACAGACAAGAACATACTGCAAATCCAAGAGGTCATAGTAATCGTTCGGGAAATGTGAACTGACGATCTGGCGAGGAGTTGAGGGATAATTTAGGGCACTGAAGGTGACAGGGCTCCCTTCTTAGTTTAGTTTGATTTTTTTTTGTTTTATTATTTTTATTTTATTTTGTATTTTATTTAGTTATTTTATTTTATTTTTGAGTGGATACAGTTTCTAGATATTTATTGTTAGCAAAGAAAGACAGTAGGTGGTGGTAATGCAACAGTTTGGATGCCAGCCGCCTAAAAACAAAGAAGAAGAAGAAGTTGAGGGAGCTGCTTTGGGGCTTGATGAGGGAATGGGTTTCATGTGTGTGGGTTGATTGGCAGCAGGAGGGGGAACGGAAGGCCACGCCCCGGCAGACACACACACACACACACACACACACACACACACACACACACACACACACACACACACACACACACACACAGGACAAACAGAGGCCCGTGACAATACCACCAGTGACGCCATCCTGAACCGTTGATGATACGAGGCAGGATAGCGCCATGATTTCAAGTTGTTTGTGCCAAATTCGGACTCTCCCGTCTTAAAGTGTCAGGGATACTGACTCATAAGACCAGGAAAACCTTTTTCCGTTCTTCTTTTGCCCAATTTGGAAGTGCCTGTGCCAATTGTAACCTCAGTGTCTTGTTGTTAGCCGACAAGGTGCCGACAAGGAGCTGTGGTATTCTGCTACTGTAACCCATCTGCTTCAAAGTTCAACTGCCGTGCATTTATAGATACTCTTCATCATACAAAGGTTGTGACAAGTGGTTATTTGAGTTTCTGTTACCTGTCTATCAGCTCAAAGCAGTCTGGCCATTCTCCTCTGACCTCTGCCGACAGTTTTCATCCAGAGAACTGCAGCTAACATGATTATATAGTCTTGTTTGGACGCTTCTCTTTGACACATAGAGATGGTTTTGTTTTGAAAATTCAAGACGTTTAGCATATCCTGAAATCAAATCCTCAAACCAGCCCATCTGGCATCAACAACCATGCAGTGTTCAAAAAGTATCTTCTCTATGCTGATGCTTGGTTTGATAGATAGATAGATAGATAGATAGATAGATAGATAGATAGATAGATAGATAGATAGATAGATAGATAGATAGACAGACAGACAGACAAATAGCCATACTCAGCAATATTAAAAGAATAAAAGGCTTGCAATATTTCAGTTGATTTGTAATGAATCCAGAATGCATGACATTTTTGTTTTTTTAATTGCATTACAGAAAATAAAGAACTTCATCACAATATTCTAATTTTCTGAGACAGTCCTGTACATTATAAAGTGGTGAGGATATTAGTGTTAATCGTTTCATAAAGCATACATGAGGTCTGTAAATTGGTTTTCTACCTTGCAGGTAAACACAGTTTCCATGACAAGTCATCGCATGAAAATCAGTTCGCAAACCCTTGCTTGACACATGAAGTGAAAAATTAACATGATGTTGTTGTCAGTTAGTTTGTTAAATGATACTGTAGTTGCGAGTAAGAAATGCCTCATGAATATGTCAACCTTTTTAACACAAAAAGCTACCAAACTTGCATTATTATTGTCTTGATATTCATATTCCTTGCTGGTTGTCAAAACAAAGAGATTGCAATCCTCTGTTAACTTCCTTTTATTTCACTGGCAAGGAGGAGTTTTCAGATGCATTAATTCATTAAACAAAGAACAAAGACATTTTCTTAGTAAACACCCTTATGCAAACAGTGATGTTGATTGTGTGTATCTTTGAGGTCTAACTTCCTTCATAATAAAACATTTAGATCTTGATTTATTTGCATCTGTTGGGACCTGAATTGTTAAATCCATTAGTTAGCGTTCTTATACTTCCTGGAGAGGTCTTCACTTTTTCATCTTGTTTTTATGTTTTTTTTAGAGCATGAATATGCCAGTGTCTGGATCCTCTATATTTATTATATGTATACTATTATATGTATACAACCTTCTAGATCAGTGATGTAATATCAGCATAAACAATAAACATGGCTGATAATAGCATCAGTTAAGTTTTGTGAAGATTGTGAAGCAATCTTGTGATATCCAGCCAACTTTGGAGCAGGCTTGACTGTCATTGAAAAGGTTTGGCAAAACCAAGCACAACATACAAACAAAATGTCTAGAAATTCCACCAGGCTCCTTCAACTGTCATTTATTTAATCCTAAGTAATATGTTGGTTGTCTAAAGAACATCATTTTCCATTAGTGAGTGTGTTGTTCATGTTATTTTTTCACGTTTAGTCCCATTCAAGCCCCTGCAGTACAACACTAGTGGAGTAGTGACAGCGGGCCTTTTCAGTATGGCACATTTCTAGCAGGTAAAGTAGGAGTGCTTCATAAGAGCATCACAAACTAAAATTATACATTGTCACTGAAGCTTGACAAGTTGATATTCATTCCAAAAAGCAAAAGGATGTCTCAGGGGTAGAACATGCTTCGAATGGGATTGCATGGAAATGTAGTCACGCGCAGGATACCGGATCTGCAATTAATGGTCTGACACCTGCCAAACCACTGGTATGGCGCTTTGAAATCTGACGCAGGAAGGTCTCAAATGTATTTTTCATTGAACATACAACATGTCATCTTTGTTTACGTCCAGATCTTCTGATTATGGAAGCACCTACACCAAACTCAACGACAAAGTGGGCTCAAGAACCGTTTTAAGTTACCTGTACGTCTGCCCTACCAACAAACAGAAGGTCAGCATTTCCTTGTTGCTTTTATCTCTCTGATCTCTTGCAAGGTCATTACTAATATCAAATTATAGTAAATAAATAAATAAATGGCTGCCAAATGTCGTTATCTCTGTCTCTTTCTCTCTCCTTCTCTTCTAAAACCATATCCCTTCTCTGGTCCTCTGTACTTTAGATAATGATGCTTAGCGACCCAGAGGTAGAGAGCTCTGTTCTCATCAGTTCAGATGAGGGTGCAAGCTTTGAGAAGCATCTCATCAACTTCAATATCCTGAGCCTGCTCTTCCACCCTGCACAGGAAAACTGGATACTAGCTTACAGTCATGACAACAAGGTAGTGTCTGAGTGCACAATGAAGATAATATATGGTGACCTTTTTTGTGACTACTTTCGTGAAGATTATATATATATATATATATATATATATATATATATATATATATATATATATACATATTTATATATTTATATTTTATATATATATAAATACATATATATGTATATATATATATACATATTATATATGTATGTATATATATATATATGTATGTATATATATATATATATATATATATATATATATATATATATATATATATATTCCTCCTAACATTTGTGATTTTAATTTTGTTGTCTTGCAGCTGTACAGTTCAATGGACTTTGGGAGGAAATGGCAGCTCATTCACGACAACGTGATGCCAGGCCGATTCTACTGGTACCTTTATGTGGATCCAATTTTTGCATAATGGTTGATTATAATTTGCATAATGACAGTGTTCATGACCTGTGGTGCCAGAAGGATCCAGTGACCTCTCGCCATAACAGATCTTCATGGCAGTCAAGCATACATATTATATCCCCGTCACGTAGCCCCGAACAGTAATATTGTTGTTCTTTTTCCAGAGAATGAACATGACATGCTGTTTTTGTTGTAACTGTAATTTAGTAATCTCGACTGCTCGAGCACAAGGCAGTGAATATTGATGTGAGCCCGTTTATTCCTGTTTGTCATAGTACGGTCAAACCCAGGAGTGTTTTTTAGCCGAGATAGAAAGGACACTAGTTGGAGGACATCCTCTCCACATGCAGAAACAGCGAGACGTTAGATAAATAAGAACAGTGCAGCAGGTATAGCTGCACCCGAGAAAAATGCATTAGTTATCCTCTTGAAAAACATCACTCATGCCCATTAAGTGAGATAGTTATTTTTCAAAATGCTTGTGCAGTCATCTACAATTTCTACTACTACAACACACATTTCCTATGGTAGATATTTCCTGAAATTGCCGGCATCTGTTGTTGTTTTGTGTTTTGGTGAAGTGAGATTAATTGCAGCTGGTGCTGCAGATTCTACACAGGAGATAAAATTATCTCTCTACGTGTTTCAAAGAATAGCAATGTCCGATCGACGGCTGATGCACAACCAGGCCTCTCTCCCTCTTTTATCTCATTTTTCCTTTCCTTCCCCATCTCCACTTCTTCCTGCTGCTCTCTATCTTCTCATCCTTGCGCTCTTTCAAGGGCGGTAATGGGGCTGGACAGAGAATCAGATGTGGTCCACATCGAGACGCGCATCGCAAAAGGCCGTGAGTGCTGCACTCTAGTCTGCCACAGTAGCAACACACACAGGAACCCTTGGCTCTCATTTAGAGCGAGGTCACGGGGAAGATGAGACCCCTTCTGTTGTCCGGATCGGTCCCTGAAGTCTAATAAAGCAGAATCGGTGTCTCCTGACAAAAACAGAGAGTTTTAGTGGGTTGATAGATGTTTCTTCTCTTTAATCTATCCCCCGTGTCTCATAGACAAACCTCAAATACCCCCTTGTAAACGACGTGGAATAGTCTTTCAAACCAATTATAGGGGTTTCCTGCATGGGAAAAGATACTCGCTGCCCTTCCCGTGGTGAGAAAATCTCCCTCTGAATTAAAAAGAGTTGTGGTCTGACAAACTGCAAGTGCTGCATTGGTCTGGAAGCTCAGCTACTTTTGGATTACAAAAGCTCTTACTGCTGTAGAATTAGTTCTTGATTATATTTCTGAATTTCTTCTACCCAAATTAAAGTTGTTCCAGAACTGTGAACTTCGGACAATGCATACTGTACAGCAGCTGCATATAAAACACAATTTGGAGCAGTATGTGGTTGTAATTTACTTCTGGTTGATTTTCCTTTCACCTCTTCTCAGGCGCCCGGTACGTGAAGTGCAGAGCCCAACGATGCACAGAAGGAAATAGAGTGTACCTCTTCCCCGGACATGTAGACACCAACTCACTGGTTGTGCAGGATGAATACGTCTTCACACAGGTTTGTGCAGTAATAGATTACTTTTCTTCTTTTGACTGAAAGGCTGCATTCGGTCTCTGTGAAGTTTGAAATTCAATTTTTTGTTATTTTGGTCTTTTGTGCATCAAGTTCATTCTTCTCCATCAGAACCCACATAATGGCTTTTCCCAACACACCTGTTCCCCACTTACCCAATGTGTGTTTTGATTATGTTCGGTTTCGTTCATGTGAAGGCATGCTCAGTGTTTGAGTTTGCGCACAGACATACCCCAGAGTCTGACAAATGTGTTTTTGCGAACGGAGGTTTATAGAATAGACAGGATGGCGTCATGATTACCATTTACTCTGATGAGACGCCGGCAGTCAGGGTCATTATTAGAAATGTCATTTTCAAATGCCCTCCGCTGTCATTGGTTTTTAAGTAATTTTCTCTCCACTGATCAGCCTTGATGCGAAAATCAACCGATATCGTTTTCTGGGGCTCAGTGTGTATACTAAATCACTATGCACTCTCCCATTTTGAATAAACACCCCTAAATGTTTACGGTTCACCATTTGATTTATTTATCCACAGATTTAATGCGATGTGGTGTCGCAGCAGCAATACTTTAGCGGTGACCCAGTTTCACTTCCAACACACTTAATCCACAGACTTGATTGGAATGGCTGTGATGTAAGAATGTAAATGTAGGGTAAAAAAAAATACATCACAGCGTGATTCAAAAATGGTGATTCAATAAAAATGCCCCAAATTGCATTTAGCTGAGATGAGATTGACCGTCAAGGCAGAGGCAGACATGAGGAAGATGTCTGGTGAAAATAACTGGACCCACGGAGTGTCTGCGCGGCTCTGCGGTGGCACAGATGACTTTCTTGTGACTTTCATTGCTCGGGGCAGTTGGATTTAACTTGACAAAGAGTAATGAGGTTATCGATTCGGCTACAACGAAATAAGCAGTCTTCAACACCTCCAAAGTCTCTTGGGAGAGAAGGAACAGCCAAGTGCAACATCCTCAAAAATGTGGCCTGGGAAAATGCAGCTCATTGATTTTCGATAGATTATTCCATTAGAGCCCTAATGTAGTGTGTTGGGGGACAAACACCATCCTTCTAGTTGATTAGAAAATAAGCAATCAAGTAGTGTTACCCTGCCTGTTAGTGGACGGGAAAGTGCATTAAGATCATCAAGACACACTGTAGATAAAACCGACACAATGTTCAGTGCCTCTTAGCTGTAGACTAATGAGATAATGATCATAGTTCCACTTGTGCATGTGATTTTAGTCCGCTTTGGACACTGTCAAGTATAATACCTATGGGATCTATTTAAAGAATGACAAAGCTTTCTTGACCTCATTGCAAAGGTAACCAAGTCAGGACGAGCCAGCTACTTTGTCTCCTACATGAGAGAGACCTTCAAGCGGATGAAATTACCTAAATACTGTCTACCAAAGGTAAGCTACAAAGACACCCAGCGACTGTACGATAATAAGGAACGTTTTATCATAAAGAAACATGATCTTTGTTTTGTTTTGGTAGAATACAAGTCGTACAATTGCTATTTTGTGAAGAAGAGTCACACTTTATTAAAAATCTCTTGGAACGGTCATGGTCTCTCTTTTTAGTCTCTTTTTTTCATTCTCACCTTTCCTCTCTCTCTCTTTCTGTCTCTCTCTCTCTCGCCAACACCTCCATGCAGGACATGCATATTATCAGTACGGATGAGAAGCAGGTATTTGCTGCAGTGCAGGAGTGGAATCAGAACAACACTTACAGCCTGTATATCTCAGACTCCCCCGGGGTCTACTTTACCCTTTCACTAGAGGACCTGCGGACCAGCAGAGGACCCGGCGGTAACCTGCTGGTCGACTTCTATAAGGTGCGTCGTTAGTCTTGTTCATCAGCTGCTGCTGGCACTTCGCAACTAATGCCCCATCCAGGTATTTTACGTACTAGTAGAACATTATTGTTACTTTATTAATCTGTGATTGTAGTGCATATTTGATATATATGATATGATATGATATTTCTTTATTCGTCCCACATTGGGGAAATTCAAAAATCACAGCAGCGGTGCACATCAGAGCATCAATGAAAATAAATATAAAACACAAAACAACCAGAAAAAGACTAAAAACTAAATTCATGCTTTCATTGACAATCAATCTGGCTATTTTTAAAATATTGTCTGTTAGATACAGATGTATTACACTTCATTCAGATCATTAGATACATATTTAATTAACCTTTCGTTTAACCTGATCAACAGTATAATATAACAGTATAATTATAAAGCGATATAAAAAATGTGAGAAAAGCAGCACATTTCCACATATAGGAACCTCAAGTGCATTAACTCAAAGACAGTATCTTAACAATTCTCAAGTACTACTTGAGCATTTCCATCTTTAATACTATACTTGGATCCACTATGAATGTCCACTTATTTTACAGTTAAAGTCCCAAGTTACTTTTCAGATTCACATTTGATTTACAATACGTTTCTAAACATTGTTGAGTTGTTTAACAGATTAAACTACTCAACAAAATAGTTAAAGGTAGTCCCACCACAACCAGCAACAACAACATTTAACTAATGCATCAATAATAATAGAACATAAACACAGTGTAAAGAGTATTTTTTACTTTTAATACTTCATATACATTTAGCTGATAATACTTCTGTACATTTTAACATTTTGAAGGCAAAACTTCTACATAAAACATAGTATTTTTACACTGTAATATTGCTGTGGTCTGACTTCTTCCTCCGCCAATGCTCAAACATGAAATTGATTATTATTGATTTGCTTTCTGTTCATCAACTCACCCAGTTAGCGATTGTTACGTCCTGAACATATCTCAGATGATCATCAGCATCATCGCTGTTCTTATTTGTAGGTCGAGGGGATAAACGGCATGTATCTCGCAAACAAACTGCTGGACGGTCACGTCAAGACGTTCATCTCGTACAACAAGGGGCAGACGTGGGCCCTGCTGCCAGCGCCCGCCACTGATGTGGCTGGAAATAACCTTCACTGCATTTTGGTGAGCTTGCGCCTTTGGGCAGGAGTGAATTTATGCTCTTATTTATGCGAAAGGAATCTTCTGACATATATCGTTCATCAAATGTTTCAACCTCATCAGCTGTGCTGTAGTGTGGAAGCTCTTTGATTCAGAGCCATATTTTCACATGGCGAGGCGCCAGCTTCAGCGTGAGCCTCCTAAATGGCAGATGAGATGCTCGCCTGGAATCTTCTTATTATCGGTGTAAAACACAAAGTGTCATCGTGTGTAGTTTCAGGGGTCCAGACTTTCCATTAACCTCTGGGATTTCAATTTACTACCTGTAGTCACATCGGACTAATGAATGTTAGATTACACTGAATTACATTATATGGCCGTGCTGTTGTTCCGCAGTTAGGGTATTCATCACATCCAGTCGGTATGTTCTTGAATGTCTGTTTGAAATAATGTATATTGTTCAGTTAATAGCTGGTAACTGTATTTATCTTTGTGATACAGATAACCATTATCCTCCTCTCTACTTTTTGCCCCACTTCCAACCGCTGCTGTTTTATTTTCTTCCGTGTGCTTTATTTCGAGAGATGAGTGAACATAATTTGAATCAATTCCTCCAGTTTTATCAGTGCATCTTGGGGAATTTTAATTACATGCCTTGTTTGCTTTTGAATGAAACAATTGAAATGCCCTCTGTGTCCTCGCAGACGTTTTCTGGCTTTCTTCCAGGTCGAGAATACGAAAGGAACAAAGTATCTTTGTTTCATAAATTGCATCTGAGAATGTTAGCACTTTTCGCTCAACAGTAAGGATAATTTGAAGGCAAAGCAAATTATAATTGCTTTTGTAAAGATCCGTCTGGTATATATTGTCTCAACCTGTGCTCCTCTTTTGTTGACAGCCATTTTGTTCGCTGCATCTTCATCTGGAGATGTCGGAGAATCCATACACGTCTGGACCCATCACCAGCAAAAAGTCTGTGCCAGGAATCATTGTGGCTGCAGGTACAGTTACCTAAAGGAAGAGCATTTGATTAAACTGATCAGATTAGAGCTATCCCTGTTTTTCTCAGATAAATGCATTGTAACAAAAAGACACAAAATGAATTGCACAATGCCCTCTTTCTGTCATTGAAATCAGATACTGAAACTTCAACTCCTAAATCTCATATTATGTATGAGATGATTAGGTTGCAGTAAGTCACAGACGTGTCCTCCAGTGGAAAATGAGGGCATTCGCCGATTCAAATAGATATCTCTTAACGATTTTATCAGGTGATGGTTCATATAGTTGTGTTCTGGAGTCTTTGCTATGTAAAATACAGACCGAGTGAAATTATTCATGTTTTTGTACTCAGGGAATATCGGAACAGAGCTGTCCTCCTCTAACCTTGGGATGTTTATAACATCTGATGCAGGAAATAGCTGGAGACAGGTGGGTCTGCACCGCATGCATTTATCTTAAAACAGATTATGTATTCCTATTGAAAGTGTGCCGTCATAAGTGGAGACAATTATTTCTTTGTTTCAATGTGCACCATTACAGATTTTTGATGAGGAGCACAACGTTTGGTTTCTTGACAATGGAGGGGCGTTGCTTGCAGTCTTACATGCCGTAACGCCTATTCGACACTTATGGTAGGTGTAGCTACTGTCCATCAACAGTTGACATTATAATAATTGTAGGTAGGGGACCGTAGGTGTTGAATTATCTGGGTATAATATTAGTTTTCTCTCTGTTTTTGGTGCAGCAGATGATTCCATTTTAAAATGCTGATGGGCCAAGTTTGCAGGTCTCGAGTCAAAACTGTCAGAATCATTTCCAACACAAGAGAGTATGTTACAGCTTTGTGCTCTTGGTTGGATATGATGGTTTGAGTGCTTTTATGTAAATGTAGAGTGGAGCAGGGTGGACATATGAGACAGAGAAGGCCCTATAAGTCCCACATATTGCGGGGGCTTTGTAACACTATCTAGTTTGATGTCCCTGCACATTACTGTCCTGTCAAAAGTGATTAAGTTCTAGGAAAGGTGATTTGAAACCCCCACCACCCGCCCCAATCTATTTCTAATGTTACAACCTGAGTCATATCTTTCTTTTCCATTGTTTTGTCACCTTCAAAAATTTCCCTGGGCCGTGGAACATTTGTTCTATTGTTCAGCTCGGTGTCGAGATAATTTTTCACATTGAAGAGAATCTGAGGTGCTCCATTTTTCAACTGTGACAAAAGCTAAATCACCTGACATTTAAAAAATAAAATCATATTTCTTTGTACCTTGTTTTTGTACCTGCTTAACCTTTCTGCTTGCAATGTTTTCCGTTGTATGCATAGAGTAAACAATACACTCTGAGCCTGCGATATGATTTAGGATTTTTTTACATAACTTTAAGTTACTGCCTACCTTATTTAGACTTGATTATCTAATTTGACCAGGTATTATAACACACATAATTTCAGGTTATCTTACAGAGTTATATGATAAATATATATATATATATATATATATATATATATATGTGGGTGTGTGTGTAAGATATATATCTATACATGTGTGTGTAAGATACATGTACTACAGAGAGATAAACATGGATGGATGGATGGACAGAGAGACAGTTGTTCATGTGTTGACAGCTTTTCTTTTTCTTTCTTTTTCTTGAAGGATCAGTCTAGACGAAGGAAAGAAATGGGACCGTCACAGTTTCTCCTTGGCCCCTCTATATGTGGATGGAGTTTTAATGGAGCCAGAATCTGACAATCATATCATCACGTAAGCGGAGACCGAAAAGTATAGTCCAGCAGGAATAAAACAAATACGATCAAGCTTGAGGAATTTTGTTCTTCTGTGAACGCAAACAAAGAAAAATCCACCTGATGTTCCTATATTGTTTGACAGCATAACTGAATCAGATTTTGCAGGTTCTATTATAACAGTACACCATCATATCAGAAACGTGTACATCTGTATCTCAAGATGGTTTCATCTGAAATTTGCATTTTGTTGAATAATCTTCCAGTTTCTTTGGACACTTCGGTCATCGGTCAGAATGGCAGCTGATACAGATCGACTACAAAGGCCTCTTTAACAGGAGATGCATGGATGGAGATTATCAAACATGGCACCTGCATAACAAGGTTACAGGGATATTAAACATTATTGATTGAATGTCAGCTTGAAGAGATGCATGTTTGCCCGTCGTCACTGTAAACACAATACACTCGCCTCGTGCATGAACAAGTTTCTTTCAATCATGTGGGAAAACAAAAACACATTTCTCTTTGTTGGATAGGGGGAGCTGTGTGTGATGGGCGAGAAGCAGCTATTCATGAAGCGGAGGCCAGGCAACCGGTGCATGCTGGCCCAGGACTATTCGAGGATCTATTCCTCAGAGCCATGTCTCTGCACATCCTATGATTTTGAATGGTAAGGACTTCTTCTCTTAGCTTTTACAACGAGAGCTATACTGTAACATTGGAGACGTTAGCGATCAAAGACAGATCGTATGAGTTTGCAGAACTTCATCTGCCCTAATATTATATATTTGTTTTCCCCTTGTAGTATTTAGTATTTTAGTATTTCGTAATTTAGTATTAGTATTTTGTATTTTAGTATTAGTATTTTTGTATTTAGAATTGTGTTTTGTGTTTTTATTTGTATCTTTTAATTGTATTAATGCTCTAATGTACATCCACTGCTGTGATCCTGACATTTCCCCACTGTGGGACTAATAAATGAATATCTTATATATTATCTTATCCATCGTACATGCCACATTTACTTGTAAAACAATATGACTTTATTCATTGAATAAAATTATAGTTTGGACATTTTTTATGAGAGTTAGGAACTTTTCAGTACGCTACTGTAATTTGCATAATGTCGACTGACTTATTAGAATTCAATTAATAATGAATCCGTAAATTAATTTTAAATATAATGTATGCATCTGTCTAAAATTCCGTTTGATCCTGCTGGTCTGACAATCATGTCTCTGGTTATGGTCTTAAAATATGCGACGAAGCGACGACTGCGAATGCATTTGCCCCACTACAGAAGCTCGTAGACGCGAGATTGTTCGAGGTGCAGTGTTTATCATTTATGAAGTGTCATGTTTTGTTGGCAGTGATTATGGATGGGAACGCCAGGCGGACGGGAAGTGCTCTCCTGCTTTTTGGTTTAATCCAAATGGTGTGACTAAAAGCTGCAGCACCAGCCAAAGCTTTCTTAACAGCACAGGGTAAGTGGCCCCTAGTGTTTAATCCATCACAAAACAATATTATTTCACTCTGGCTTGTTTGTCATGTTGTCTCGAACACAAACAGAAAATAATGGTTTACGTTCTCAGTGGTTCAGAAAAAAAGAGGAGAGCTGAAAAAATAGTAACCTACACTGTATCCCAATTTCATAATACATTATGATGTATTTTGAGGTTGCGGCATGTTCACACTCAAAAGAGGCCAGACTGCATCGTACTGTAAATGTGTGTGTTGTCCATGGACACGTTTATCCCACAATGAATTTGAACGAGAACCAGAAATGACAACGAGGACCTGCTGAGAACCGGAAACAATCAAAATAAATGAATGAATGGTGGTGAAACACATACATAAAAAAAATAAAAAATATTGTCCTCTCTTTGTGAATATATATATATATATATATATATATATATATATATATATATATATATATATATATATATATATATATATTGAAAGTAACATTCTGAAGTTTCAGTGAAATTGATATCAATTATCACGAGTCTTCATTGATCATTTATATATTTATCCCTGCACTTCTCGCTCTCTCCACTTGTTCTTGCACTACTGTTCCACAGCTACTGTATATAGCCATTCTGCCTTGTATATACTTTCTTAAGTCATTTTCTTAACCTTCTTAGACCGTTGCACTGTTTTGCACTGTTTGTTTTGTACTGCACTGTTTTGTTTTGTTTTTGTTTTGTATTGTATTGTGTTGTAATGTATATTTTGTGTAAGCACACTGAGACTTACTTTACCAAGTCAAATTCCTTGTTTGTACAAACTTACTTGTCCAATAAAACTTATTCTGATTCTGATCAAAGTACATTAATCTTGCAAAGTTGGATACTATGCATAGGGTGTAAACACAAGACGTGTCTTGTTTTTTTTGTTGCTTTATGCTTCAAAGGTATCGAAAGGTTTTGTCTAATAACTGTAAGGAGGGGGGGAAGAACGTGTACTCGCCCAAGAGGCAGGTGTGTCGCCCCCGCCCCCCCCAGGGCCTGCGGCTGTCCACCAGTCAAGGAGAGCTCAGTGCCACTGTGGGAAGCAACGTTACGTTCATGGTCTACCTCGAGGATGTGAGTCATATCGCCGTTCTGTTATCAGTAGCTGTAGTTATGGAAAAATGTGTAACGGTTCAGTTCAACGAAATATCCAAAAGCTAAATGCTAACAGCAACATGCTAATATGCCCTTAATGACAATCATAGTATGCTGATATTTGATCACAATAACCATCCTAGTGTGTTAGCACGCTTGTGCTAATTAACACTAAACACAGCAGGGAGCTGAGGCTGATTGATGACATGCGTACAGAGTGTCTTGTTATAAATATATTGTTCAGTATTAGACAAATTAAGATTTTGGCATGATGATGGCGCTAAATAAAATGTCAGACGATAACTAGTTATTAGGGGGGGCACTAGAGTGTGAATGAAATGGCATGTTAATTAATCAAAAACATTTTTAAATATTTTACTCAAAACAAACTGTTGAGAACTGTATTCTTTCTTTCTTTCTTTCTTATATTTCGAGTCAAATGAAGTCATATCAACCGTTCACATTAATCTGGCAAAAATACAGATATCTCAAAAAATGGTGAAATATAAGCAACGGTATCTGCATAGCTACATGCCACAAATAGATTGTAAGACGCTATGTTTGAGTTGATCTGTTGTTCTGCAATAAGGTGAAGACAAGTTTAATAATGGGTCTTTGTGTATTTGTTTTTGTCTGAATTCATCAGCTGGCAAAATGCCACCAGAGATAAACAAATCCCTGGGACACTTTTAAGACCTCTGTTGCACTTTTCCTCTTCTTCCTGTCTCTTTACATTTATATCAACCTGCAAAGTGTTAGTGGAGCAGCTTATTGGACATCTCAGGCAAAGCACTTTAGAAATGGACTGTGCTTATTTCACTTGTATTTGATCTTGTTGAAGTGTACTGACCTGAGCTGTAGTGACAGATGCCACTCGTTACCGCCTGTCCGCAGGGGGACTCGTTGAGGACCAGCATCCAGCTCGACTTCGGGGACGGCATTAAGATCACATACTCTAACCTGAGCCGGACCGATGATGGCATCAACCATGTCTACAGAACAACTGGGATCTACAGAGTGACAGCTTCTGCCGAAAACAACCAGGGATCCGACAGCAGCACACTGTTCCTACACATCACTAGTATGTGAATAAATAACGCCGTTACTCATCCCTGCGGCAGTGCATATTGCATGAATCTCTTACCTTTCACGTTTCCACTCTGCAGGATTTAATTTCGGTCATGGCTGTAATACTTTTATGCATTTCAACCTTGGAAAATGGAAACGCACAAACCCCCACACGCGAGAAGCTAAATGTTACATGTGTTTTACTCATGCTTTTGTTTGCACACACGCGTAATGCGGGAATTTATGTATGTATCATGTATGTATGTGGTGTATGTGTCGCTGCCGCAGGTCCAGTGGAACGTGTATATCTCTCCGCTCCTATTGTAGCCATCAGGGGGAAGGAGGTTAATCTGACTGCAGTGGTATGGCCGAGCCACACCAGAACACTGACCTTCTTCTGGTGGTTTGACAACAGCTCCGAGGTGAGAAGCTCCGACTCCCACTCCCAACTATTGTTCCAGTTTCTACTTTTTCCTTCTGGTTGCTGCAGTCTTTTCCATCCTCTCCTGATGTCCTTGTGGTGTTAACAAAGTGTGAATCTTAAAAGCCTTCACACAAATCACGCTAAATGTGACTGCACATGACTTCACTGTCTTTCTGGAAATTAAGGGATGGCTGGTCATATTTATTAATCACGTTGATTGTGTTCGCCGCAGCACTCCCTCATTAGACAGAATGTCAAGGACTGAATGTACGTAGTATTCTATATTCGGATGAGAGGATGCAGGCTTTTCTGGGAAACTCTCTGTGTTATTTTCTTTTTGAATTCCAGCCCATTATAACCTTGGACGGAAGCATTTCACACACATTGCAGAGAGAGGGAAAAAACAAGGTCACGGTCCAGGTTGCTTCTGGGAGCAGCGTAATGCAGGATTCCAAAGTTATAACCGTTAAAGGTGAGTGGGGGAGAACAAAATGTTCAAAGCACTTTAATTGGTGCAATGCACATTACATGAATATGCAATTTGCTTTCGCTGGGAAAGTACGACGCCTCTCGGTCCACGCTGCAAGCATCGCCACGTTGTTGTCAACACGGACTTATCTAATGAATAAAATGTCACGGACGGCGAACACGGAATCTTGAGGAGCAATTAACTTCAAGGCATATGTTGCCAAATGAGAAAAGACAAAACTGAACATTAGATTAATCAAAAAAGGAACCAGAAGTAACATTCAGATTCTAACAGACATCAATTTTTGTTTAAAAAAAAAAAAGATTTCTTCAGGTCACTGCTGTTGTCATTCTCGCTCGCTCTCGATGAGCACAATCCTGACATCCCAGAGTGGAGGGAGGACATAGGTCGCGTGGTGCGGACAGCTCTGTCACAGGTACATGGAAAATACATCGCTCCGATGTGTTTCCCGGAGCCGGCATCGGCCACCGGCGGCTTTTATGGTCATTACTATTTAATATCTGTATGCAGTATTGACAAGGCAGTCACAAACTTGTATGCTCCATGTGAGTAATTTCATTTTCTTTTCAATTTCACCTTGGACGACGTTTACCAAATACTGTTATTCTGTCTGGATTTAAATTCCGGCTGATGTTAAACTGTCTCGTCGTTGCAGGTTTCTGGGGTCCCCGAATATCGGCTTCTGGTGTCTCTGTATCCTGGACTGCCATCTACAGCAGAGCTCTTCATCCTGCCCGACGAACACACAGCAAGAGAGCACAAGAGGGGGAGTGAGGAGGCTCTGGAGATGGTAAGAACCACAATGTATAGAAACGTTAACAGTGTTATCGTGTGAACTTCACAGTACAAACACTTTTTGCCAAATCAACAAATTATATGATGTTTATTTATTGTGTCCACAATAGGAATGGAAAACTAGCATGTTCTTGTTTTAGAGAGGTGTGTGCGTGTGTGTGTGTGTGTGAGTGTGTTAAGTGTTTGTGTGTGTGTGTGTGTGTAGTGGGGAGGGGGGGATTGCTAATTGCTCTAACATGTGACTTAGTCAAAGGTATTGTTAAGCTATTTGTAGTGAGCCAGGCTAGCTGTTTCAGAGTGATAGAAATGTTTTTGTACAATGACTCGATGATGCATGATTTATCAGTTCATAATATGATGAGAAAATATTTTACCTACCATTTTATTAGTATTTATTGTTGCATCTTATATAATTCTTTGTTTTATGTCTTTCCGTAAACATCCAACAGATATCAGATACTTGCGTCACTGCCCTGAACCAAGGTCTGATCCAGTTTGAGCTGAAAGCGGACATCCACATCATTGTGTACATGACTCAGCAAACTTTGGGTGAGTTTGTTTGTAACCCCGACATGATGCCTGCACACTTGAACTAATTGTTGCATCTAAAAACCTTTTGCTTTTAGAATCTGGAGTTTTTGTGTCGTGTTCTATTTTGAAGTCCCTGTGTCACGGCTGTTGTTGTCAGAGAGAGAGAGGACACAAACGCTAAGAACATTCCACAGAAACTTTAATTTTCTTACTTAAAAAAAAAAGGTCAAACACGCACAAACTAGAGAGACTGTCCTGGCTCCTCAGTGGTGGAACGAGCTCCCCACTGACATCAGGACAGCAGAAAGTCTCTACAGCTTTCGTCGGAAACTAAAAACATCTTTTCCGACTATATCTGGATTAAAACACAGATTAGCGCTTCAGTGGCTCTTAAATAGTTCTTATTATGGTACTTTTGTAGATCGGCTATGTTGAGGAAATGTTACTTTCTGTATTATTGTTTTTCTTAGTTTGTACTCTAGGTTTAATGCAATTATTTTAAGTTGCTTTGGATAAAAGAGTCTGCTAAATGACATGTAATGTAACAAGTAAAATCCAACACTTGGGAATGAGACAAACTTGTGCAGGTGATTGGACACAGGTGCAGGTGATTGGACACAGGTGGAAACAATCAGGAACAGGGCAGACAATCACAGGGACAGGAAGTGCAGGGAAACAGAGAACACGAGAGATGGGGACTTCAAAATAAAACAGGACACAAGACACAAAAACTCCAGATCCTGACATTTGCAGGTACATACAAAAGTATTCAAATATATAAATTTTACATAATGTATGCCACGTTAGTACATTATGTCTAGACTGTATTTGTGCGGTTCAAGGTTGTAAAAAATATAAACCACATGTCTTTTTCGTTTGGGATTAAGACAAAGACGACCAGAAACCCTGAGTGAGATTTATATGATACTATATATCACATGATTTAAATCTTTGTCACAGTTCATCGGTTTTGCACTTCAGGCTGTGAGACAGTACTTCTTTTTTGAGATAACCCAATCAATCATATGATTGACAAAGAGGACATTTGTTATGCAATGAGGAAATCGACAGGGTCACGGGATCATTAGCATATCGCAAAAACGTGTCCATCAACCCCGCTTGGCTTTACCCTTTTCATCCACCAATGGATCTGTCTTCATTTGTGTCTGCATAGAAAGGTCTGGGTTGCCTTTAAAATGATCCAGAAAGGTCAAACACTTCATAGGCTTCTCTCTCAAGGAGGGACAGATCGGAGTCGAGGGGGAATACTTTGAATATTGCATCTCAGCATTTAGAAAGCTATGACTATGCATAAACTTCCTGCATGACGGACCCCAGGAAGAGGGAGTAGAGCTCTAAAAGATTCCTTTAAAATACCGTGAGGGGAAAACATGCATAACGCAGCTCTTCAAACTGTACCTGCAGGGATATCCTTCAAATAAGACATTGCTAAAGGGAAAAAG
Source organism: Liparis tanakae (assembly GCA_036178185.1). NCBI lineage: Eukaryota > Metazoa > Chordata > Actinopteri > Perciformes > Liparidae > Liparis > Liparis tanakae. Next base: position 7,379,374 of record CM070100.1, on the reverse strand, counting down.
AAAGCATTTGTCTTTTTCCAAATGTGGTGCTCATTTGACATGTTTGATTTCCAGCACCACTTGTGGATTCAAACTCCATCCACAGTGGGTCAGCCATGCTGATGCTGCTCACCGTGGTCTTCGTTGGCTTAGCAGCATTCTTCATCTACAAGTTCAAAAGGTGTGTTCGCTTGGATAAGCAAGTACATTCTATGAGATCCTATTATAAATTGCATTTACATGTGTTAGAGAGCTGCTCTGCTAATTCTTTGTCGTTAGGAAAATCCCTTGGATCCACGTTCAAGCTGAGGACAGTCATGAGAAGGAACCGGAGAGGATCAGCACAGTCGGTCAGAATGACAACATGTCAAAGGTCAAGCTCAGTGAGTTCCCCTCCCCGAAAGAGCTCATGGAAAAGGAGCTGGAGGCCAGGAGGAGAGGTAAGTGAGCTACACATGTATTAATGTCCACCATTAACAGTGATTAGGTGTTGTACAAATATATTTTAAGGTGTGGTGGGTGAAGGATTATTTTAACAAAATACAACTTAAAAAAGGGGGACAATATTTGACGGGAGGGATGGCCCTTTATTTCTAAGATTAAATTAAATACTGAATATTCATATCTGTATACTTTTTTTTAAGTATTTTGTGACATTTGTCTTTCATATTATGTTATGACAATTTATTTGTTGAACTTTAATATACTTTTTTTGGGACATACTATGCTGTATTATTTGAAATATTTCTTTCAGATATATCACTCTCTCACTCATGACATTTTTCTCCAGGATACTGCTATGACATTTTTATGATATTTTCATGACTGACGATATATAACATTAAACTATACAATGTCATACAATAGCATATTCTTGCTCCACCATATGTTTTGTGACCTGTTTCATGTCATACCATACTTTCGACATGCCATGATTTTATTTAATCATGTTGGACATACTGTACTCTGACTTGTTCTACTTTATACTGTAACTAATTTTCGAGTTACTTTTCTATGACTTTTCTTGTTTTTTTTTACAACAGACTAGAGTAAGACTTGATAATAACTTTATATTAAATACTATATGATGATTTTTGTTACACTTTTTTAATAACTTTATCGTGACTGTACAACATATTATTTTTAATGGCTTTTGTCAACTTACCTTGCTAGGCCATCTCACGAGATACTATACTATGACTTTTTTGATGTTATTTTTCAGAATATTTTTTCAACATGCTATATACAATGACTTCTGTCATGACTGTTTTCGACATACAGTACTACTCTATGAATTAGTTCAACATCCTATCCTATGACTTACTTTGAAATGCTATACCATGACATTTGAATGAATTATTGTATTATATTATATCCTGCCTTTTTATTCCTTCTTTGACATACAATACTATGACTTTGAAATATGCTATATCATCATTTTACAAAGAAATATAATAATACTCTACTATATATATATATATATATATATATATATATATATATATATTATAAGTAGTATTCTCCTGGCCAAGACAGCATGGGACATTTTTGATCCCTGGCTCGCTAGATCAAATTAACTTACAAACTGCTGTTTAATTAATACTCTAAAGCTTGGTTTGATGTTCACGCTGGTTGATTTTGGCTGGGGATAAAAGTCTGTATCTATTTTATAAGAGTATATTATGATCAATCATCTGTGAGTTCAGGCCTCTGTCCAATAATCATTCATCCTTGGTGAACATTAGCTTCATTAGTCACTATTGCATTGTGAATAATTCAATGTTTAGTTTATTGTACTTGCAATATGCCTAGTATAAACTTGAAATGCTTTTAAAATAAATTTGATGAAGTACATATGTTTCCACGGCCGTGCTCCAGCCAATGAAAACAAGCCTCTTACCAGAGAAAAAACATTACCAGTTTGAATTTAATTAATGTCTGGGTTCAGTGATTTTACATGTTTTTAATTTAGTCCAAATGGCATTGGAAAGCAAAAGCACAGTCTTCTGGCCGTAGGTTACACAGCGCAGCAAGAGCTGTGAAGTCAAATATATATGTATAAAAACTTAGAAATTCAGATGTTATTATTTAAAATAAGACTTTGCAGATTCAAATGAATACTTTAATATAATGTAATAATGTACGTCAATACAAAGTGGTTTGAAATGTTTAACCTGGCAGCTCACCTGGCCTCAAACTGTAAAAGAAATGGACAAAGCGGGAGGTTGTCAGAAGAGGTTTATTTTGTAACGTACTTCTTATTTCATAATGTGAGGAATACAAACTACTTTCATTAAGACATCCCTTTTGCTCAATGACCCTGAACGGTCGACCACTCTGAGGGAGAAATTCACTTTTTTTTAATGAAGTGTAGTGTAATTCACTTAAAGTTACATTTTTACATTGAAGAGCTACCTTGGGAGTAAAATGGTTCTTATTTGAGTGTGAAGAATAAAACTTATTTAATACCAATTATCAAGTAATTACATGTAATAATAACCAATCACAGCGAAGCACTAATGCATCAATCTCATTCACTGTTTATTCATTTAAAAAATACATTTTATTAAGTGATATAACCATTTGTAATTTATGTTTTAGTTGTGTGACTAATTGCATTATTAGACATTATTCATTAACTGATAGCACCCAACGGCAGACCCACACAGTTAGAGACTAGCTGGGGATCATAGTGAAGCATTTGGCAGCTAAAAAGATATTTTTTCAGGAGTTGATCAAGATAGAAAATTGAGCTTAAAGAGACTAAATGTGGACTTTCATTCATCAGATGGCCAGAAGCACAATCCAAACTTAATGATAATGTTGCTCCGTAACGGCTGGATAGGTAAACAAGCAGCTGTTTCCTAGTTTGCCAACTTAAAAATGTAAAATATTTTAATGTGGACAGAAATGTACGGATCTTTAGTGCAAATGTGGACCCCTCGAATTCTCTTAAATGTAGGAACATGCTTTAATGTTTAATCATTTTAATTAATATCTTTTAAGTTTGTCAGTATGAGGAAAAGCGATTTAAACTTATTTTCCAATTCTATCTCTATTTATTATTATTATTCAAATTATTATTTTATTTTAACTACCCCCTACAGTAACTTTGTTTAGGCATTAGCTATTTCAATCTTACATTTTAACCTTCCAAATCTTCATTTTATTTGACTTTAAAAACATAAAAAGACTAAAGACGACACGTGTTTTAGTCTTAAAATGTACTCATATTTTCTTTGGCAAATCTGAATTGACTACTCAAACTTTCTCTTGATGAATTTCCTGCCAGGTTATTAGTTATACGAGTGAACATAATACTGGCTTCATGCAGCTTCATATAAATCACTGAATTTAAATGCCTGAAAAAGTTTAGCGATAAAAGTACCACCTTTGAATTAGCCGGTGTCTGCACAATCTGAATCACCCCACGAGTGATCCCATCTTATCAGCCCTCCATCAGCAGCTCAGCCCTGCTTGGAGAGGCCATATTCCTTTGAGTCTACGGGGGGCTTTTCAACCAATATGCGTGGCGTATGAATTTACAATTAGGTAAAAAACAACTTGTAAAAAGTTATTCCGTGACCCCAAAACCAATGTCATGTAGTCAAAGCATAAATGTCAAAGAAGAGTCTTCTTCTTTATCATATCCTCAAAACAAGTGGCGTGTGACGTGCATGTAATGTCCGAGCAGTTGACTGTCCCTCTACTGAGTCTGTTTTTGTATTTTGTGTTTGCATGTTTTCAGGAGGAATTGGAAGAAATATGGAGAGAATTGTTACACGGGAATTTCCAAACTGTACTAACGTCTAAGACTCTGTTACTGAAGTACAGAGTGGTGTGGTACAATTGTGCTAAAGCTGTTTGTTTGTTTGGCATTGTTTTTCTTTTTCTATACACATTTCACTGTGATAGCCGCTATCGTTCAAAGTCATGTTTTTAACCCACACGGGTAGAGTAAGTATCTTTATAATACCGAGCCAGACTCCAGGGCCTCTAGTTTCAGGGCGGTGCATTGCTGTAATTGGCTGATAATGTTAAGCCAGCAGAAAAAATTCCAATTAGCCTTGAGATTCCTAGCTCTACATCAACTCCTTCTATTTTATGAATACTCAGCTGCCATCGTGTACTTTTGATGAATGCTTTACTGCCTGGGACATGTCATCGTTTTTGCTAATTGGGAGGAAAATATCATCGGAAAAACAGAGTTGTTGAAATAATATACCTCAGAAGCTATAAGAAACCGTTAAATAAGAGAAGTATCATTAATGTAACACTTCAGTACAAGAGACATAGTGTAAAGGCTTCAGCGTATGTGTTTAGATTTTTGATAAAGTACATTTTGATTGAGAGAATGATCATGACTCACTACAAGAACAGTTATGCGTTTAAGGAATATCATAATACGGGGCTTAAAATAATGAACACATTTAATGGAATAAAAATTAGATCTCAACGGTACTTATTTAATAATCTTTCCCTTGAACAGATAATTTAACCTAGAAGGCAATCAAATGTCTCAAGTGTAACCTTTTTATTTAGTTTTTTATCCCCTCTTGTCTTGTTTTTTTTCCTTATATACAGAAAAGATAATATAACTGTGTTAGTTTTAGACATAACACATCTTACGCTGCCTCAACAACACAAAAACATAACTGATGGATAATTATATTCATCGTTTTGTGTTTAATTAGCACAGGAACTTTACGCTGTAGATACATATTAAATTTGCCGTCCTATAACTAGAGGTCTTTGAGTTGTAAATATACACTAATCAATATTCATACAAAAAATATAAAAATCTGACTGTTGTGAATGCGTATAAGAAAGGAATCTGTAGTTGGTTGTGCGTTGTAAGTTGACATGGTGCTTTAAATGACTCATCACATGATGGCACACAAAGAAAACATGTTGAACATGAATGTATGGCCTTAGAAGTAGAGGTATTGTAAACTTGTACATAGAGAAAGAAGGAATGTAATGGTATGTACATTAGCATCATCCAACTTTAATGTAAGGTCAACTCACTGAACAGCCAGTAGGTTAGTATATTTATATGTACTTCAGTCTTACAACAAACTGGATGTCCTCTTTTTATTTATTTGATTTTTTACAGTAGCATGCCCTAATAATCTGTGATTAAAGATGTAATACTATATTAGGGAGAGGAAGTACTATATATATATATATATATATATATATATATATATATATATATATATATATATATATATATATATATATATACAATCTAATTTATGGTTTTAAAGTTTCATTAAACAAATAATTAAGACCTGGTCTTATAGTTGTGCAATTGCCAAAAGTTGTGCATGTTATTGTTAATTTTTGTCTGATATATAAATTGTCTTGTTTTGAATCATATTTCTTACTGTGAACAAATTGCCATTTTTAAATTGTTCAAAATAAATGTATTTTTATATTACGTCATGTCTCTATTATGTTTGGGGAAATAAAATGTTTTTATATAGTCTACTCCTGGCGAAAAGGATACCAAGACAGATTTATGTGGCTGCCACTGAATGAGAGATGCATGCATTGTCATGCCATAAACCCGAAAACAAGATTCATGGAGTGCGTGTTATCCGAAGCTCAGGTGCCTTGTAGTAGCCCACATATCAGTCTCAGCATTACAATATTTAATGATCCCTCATAGGCTCTGAAGTCCGGTGTAATGGGCAAAAGTGGGATAACATGCATGTGAAGATTCCAATCTGACACTTTGACTGAGCTTCATTTTACCTCCATCACTCAAGTGGCCAGTTACAGATGGTTTCTATTTAATGGGATCAATTACGAAGGCACTAGGGGACTGATGAGAAACAGACAGACCCATTGGAAAATAACTATTGCTGTTCGAATCTCTCATCCTCTCACCCTTAGATCAATTTAAAAAAAACTCTCACATTAAAACTTCACAGCGACAGAAAGGTTTGGAGGAGAGAACTGTGCGGCTGATTGGCTGAAATGACTCTTCGCACTCAGAAGATGCAGCTTCAAGGACCTTGTTCCTGTTTTGCATTTTGTTTTTCTTTCTCAACAGCTTCATATCGCACACCAATCTCCATCACTCCAACAGTCATCAACGCCCGAGTCTTATTCTCGCTCCTGCTCTCAGTCTGAATTAACAGCAAGGCCTTCCTCTAACTGCCCTGGGATGTTTTCGACGGTGCACAATCAAATTGAATGGTCCCTAATGGATGATTCGCTGCAGCCAGACACTAATGTAGCACTCAATGAAAGGAAACATGCTCATCAATTTCACACTGTGGCTAACACAATATTGCTGTGAGGTTATTGTTGGGGGGACATTTTTCATTCAAGGTGCTACCCATTCTGTGAAAAACGTCCTTGATTGCGCGCGTGTGTGTGTGTGACAATTTCCTGGAAAGGGGATAATTAATTTGTTGCACAGCAGGTGAGCCGAGGAACTGGCCCATTAGAATCACTCCGGGCGACTCGGTGCTTTTCATTGTGCTCCTGCTCGGCCCGATTGTTACATGCAAATGAAAACTGAAACTTTGATTGTGCTGAACAACGCTTGTTAGAGATAAAGCAGAATAAGCTAAGCATTTGAATGAGAGTGCTCGTTAATCAAAATAACCTGTTTGAGTTCTAGTTCTGCCTTTTATGAAATGGACAAAATCAAAAGGTCAAAGGTCAAAAACGACATGAATTTTAACAGACAGCGGGTATAAATAACGCTTTTTTATGCTTTTGAGAAATGAGTTTAACAATCCGCCCACTGCATTAATATGTCTGCTTTATTCCGCAACCATGGTTACTTCTGCGAGATCAAATGAAAAACACAATAACAGCAATTCACTTGTAATAGATGAGCTATTCAGCCTTTGAGAAACAGAAAATACTGCAGTTCACATAACATTTCTTCTTCTTCTAATCAAGACATTTGTTTTTACTATCTTGAGCAACAAAATAAATCTGCATGCAAATATGTTCACTATCCTATTCACAGGTTGATTATTGGGACTCGACAAAAAACTCTCCGACGATCGCCGAGGAGAGCCGGCGTTCGCCCCGATGACGAGAAACGACTTTATTGATGCTTCAGGCTCCATCGCAGGATGAGAAGAAAGAAGTATGGAGAAGCCCGGAGTCCATTTGTCTTACTGACATATGATGCTGACAACGGTTAAAAAAGAAAAGTCGGATGAAGAAGAACTCCAGTACTTATCCCAAAGAGACAGCAGCTGACCAAAGCTCCGTGCGTAGGCTGAGCCTTGTTGACAGGAGATACGTCTTCTCTATCTCGATGTCCCTTGCAGCAAAAGGAGACGAACAAATCTGCAGCCTTTTGTGAGCCGAGTCCTTGAGGGGAAACCTAGAGCAGCCTGCAAGCCACCCGAGGAAATGCCAGGTAGAAACGCTGGTACCGAGTCCAGAATAACTTAAACGGGTGTGAGACGAGAGCATCTTTCCTTTTAGACCGGGTTGCCGTACTTCCTGTAACCTTCGTGGTTCAAAGAAAAACATGAGAATGTGTAACTGTGTCAAGGAGCTACACGTCTTTTAACTTCATGGGGGTATATCTCACAAACAAATAGCTAATGAATCTTAAATATGTCATTAATTCAAATACAGATCGAGCACTTTTCACTGCAGCGCAGATTTACATTAAGCTCTATTATAGAATATTATAGATCAGAAGGTACAAGAAATGCTCCGGGCAACAAATAAGGACCAAGCACGAAATGTTAAAGTAATTGCGTTGTTAAAAAATCAAATTGGCTGTAAAATAATAACATGTAAGATTGTTGCTGTGCACATAATCCATATGCATGATGTAGGTTAGAAATTGGTGTATAATCTAAAAGTAGGTTTAACATTGATCATGTTCGCATCCCACTGTCACTAAAATGACTTATTTGAGTCTCCTCGACAAGAGGGATTGTTTCTACTGTATATACCGGTCTAATATTTAATCTTCTGTTGTTTTTGTTATGACATATATAACATGTTGAGCGGCAGAGAGACAGGCTTGATGGAACACACAGACGTGGGACAAGACGCCTTCCCTCATCTCCTGGATATTGCAAGCTTTCATTTGATGAGACTGGGGTGATAAGATTGACTGATTGTACAGAGCTTAATGAATCTGCTTCCCTCACTGTCTTAATCAGATAAGCTTTTTCCACATAGTTCAAGTAAACTTCACAGACACAAACCCAATGGAAATAGGAACATATTTTGAGATACTATAATACATCACTTCTGTGTGATATTCTCATATTTGGGCAGACGCAGGTGTAACCAGCTGAGACAAATAACTTTCACTTCTCCCATTGTGGATGTACGTTATTTACAGAAAAAAGATCAATGTCCTTGCAAAAATACAAGTATTTTCAGTCAAAAAGTGTCCCTTTTTCAAGAAGCAAGTATAAATCTGTACATTCTCCTCGGAGGGGTTAGGCAGCACAGTGTGAACTGGTCCGTCCATGCATGGGTAGCAAAACACTCGAGACCATCCATTGCGACCGTGGTTTCATAGCTTGCTGGAAGTAACTGCCAAAGAAGATGTATTGCTTTCGAGTTGGTCATAGACTCCCAACATTAAAACACACGGGGCGCTTCATCCGAGAGCTTGATGGCAGTGTGAGATGGCAGGTAGCCTGACAAGAGGGGATAAAAAAAAGGAAAGAGACAGGAAGAATGTTATGTTTCCATTTGCATACGGTGTGTATTTTTGCAAGCAAACACATTTCTCTCTCGCGCGGGTCGATTGTCGAGAAGTAAATCAGCTGGAAACTCTGGGATATTTCTTGATGAAAATGCTTTCACCATGCCGCCACATTCCCGATGCACTAATTATTTTATTGGGTCAAATAATTCACCCGGACATTCTCATCACTTTAGCTTGAACTTGATTGCGCTTCGCTTACCTATGAATACGAATAGCTCACTTTGACAAAGACATCAATATACTGCACATAATAATAACGTGTCTGGTAACTCCTGTATGACAATACAAGGGGCATCAGTACGTAACGATAACTGAATATCACGTATTGGTTTCCTTTCAGTGAGCTTCAACGTGGGACTATCGTTCCTCTTTGGCGGTGCAGTTTTTAATATGCAACGTTTTTTGACAACTGTATTTGCTTTACTTGAGGGTCAGCTCACGCAATTCTCAAAACAAATACAAATTTGTTACACAATCCTTGAGATATGTAACTATAACCATAACTAGTGAAATGTTCAGGTAAAGGTCACATTGGCCTTCTGTTTGATCGAACTGCCCCAAACTCAGCGAAATAAAGAGGCGATGTCGCAATGTGGTATGCTAATGAACATTTTAATCAAACTGTGTGTGGTTTATGAGATTGATTATGTAGTCTGGTTGAGTAATAGTGAACAAATAGTAAGTTTGCTGCCATATTTTTAAACATAACTACTAATTAAATCATACACAAAGCCAAAATATCCTATAATATCATATAAAAGAAATTCATCAGTTCAGACATCATATGTACTTCTACGTACTCTCAAACAATAAATAGTTATGTTTAAAAAAGTAGAGCTTCAAATAGTGGAGTAAATTAAAGAAATGTTACGAGCATAAAGGTTATCCTGGTTAAAGTTTTTTTTTTGTCCCTCTCTACTGTTTTTTAATTAATAATAATAATATTAATAATGAGTAACTTGCTGACATAAATGTTTCGCCTACTCAAGTCTTTTGTACTAATTTAAAAAAAAATGAATCACTACATTTTCAAGCACAGTGCATCACTTTTTCTGCAAATTTGCAAAGAAAACAGGAAAAGTGTCCGAGACACGAAACACAGGAAAAGCATCCTTGTACTTTCTCCTGCTAACGATGTGGGCTTCAAGTGAAGGGATGGAGTGTAACGTCACCATGTGTCACTATGAACCTTTTTTTTGAAGGAACATCTTTATACACATTAGTTGCATATCTCAAAAGCTTGGCAAATAAAACCACTACCACCAAATACCACGACAAAAAAATGCTGAATTAATTCTGCAGTCTTTATGACCAGAACACCGACAACTTCTGTTACGTTGACAACAATGCAAGTGAGGATCATCTATATGTGTATAATACCACAGACTGAATACTTACAAGCGATAGAATAAAACAAGATAATCAAGAATATTCCAACATTTTATTTATATATATATATATATATATATATATATATATATATATATATATATATATATATATATAAAATCACATTCAACACTTTACTCAACACTTTAATTTACTCAGCACTTTACTTTAGTATTTAATGTTTTAGTATTTAGTTTTGTGTTTTATAATAATTTTTATTAATGCTCTGATGTGCGCCGCTGCTGTGATTTTAAAATTTCCCCACTGTGGGTCGAATGAAGGTATATATCATATCATATCATATCATATCATAAGATAGAATAACTCTGAGAAGAAGCCTTGTATAATCTTGAGGAATAGCTATAGCTTAAAGGGAAACACATAATTACCTCTGCCTTTTGAGTCCAACTGTACATCCACATGATCCAGTGAGGTCAGCTTGTCCCCCTCAGGGTTTGGGACGTCTATGGAGGTCACCGTCGGGATGACCTCTTGTTCTTTGTCAGGCTGCTCTGCTGTGTATGTGTTGATGCCCGGGATCTTCCTGGAGGTCATGCAGTGAGTGTAAGTGGGGGGGAGAGATTTTTTTTTAAAGGCAAGCTAATGCAAACCTGCCATCAATTCTGTCTCAGTAATGCTTCCGCAAAGCATAATGTGTCGCACACTATTTTTAACTGTTAAGGATGGGAGAAGATTGCTTGAAAGCTGGAAACTGGAGCGTTTCACATTCCACTGGGCATTGCTCTTTCACTTTCATATTGTTCACCCCCGTTTTCAATCAATTTTTCATCCCCACAGATGCACCCACAATTCCACTTACAACTAACATCTTGCATTTCTAATTTCACAGCCTCCCCTTGTGATTTTGTGCCGCAGCTGGTGCCAGATGACATTTTGAGGCAGCTTTAGAAACAGAAAGTTAAATTAAATGTTGTAATTAAGATCTTGAAAGGTGAAAATTAAGTAATGGTTTACTTCATAATGAGTAACATCCTGCAAACTACAGAGGAACTAAATCAATCCTCTATGATTGGCATGGGATTAACTGCAGCAGAGGATGTATTTACTGTATGTCCCTCACTGTATAATATATGTTGTCTCAGGGCTTATCTCCTCAACCTTTCCTGCCATTCGGCAGAGTATGCCTCACCTTGGATGGCTGTGTTTAGCATTTTCTGAAAGGTCAACCCTCACATTGTCAGATAGATGAATATTGATAACTGCAGGACTCTGACAGCCATTCGGCACTCTAGAGGAATTGATTAGACTGTCATTCCCTGTAATATTCTCCAGATTGAGACAGAGGGGAATTGTCTTATTCCTCAAGCTATTATTGTGTCGTGGGTGTCCATAACTCTGAGATATATGGAGTCTGAAGACTTCTGGAAAGTTTTAGGAGTTAGGAGTGAGATGCTCGCTAGTAGATAATAGGGCGGATTCGGAAAAGGGTTGTTATGCAAAACACACCAAAAACATCTATTTTATCATTTCATTGTCACACAAGTATACAATATATAGTTTAGTTTAGTTTTAGTTTGGTTTAGTTTATTTCGGTAATATACCTAAATCAAGATTTTACAAAAAAAGAAGAAAGCGGCTAACCGAAAGTGCCCTAACCTATGATTTCACGAGAAAACTTAATTCAGAGAATCATATACTGTACATATACCCATATAAATATATACACAAACACATATACACATACACATATATATATATATATATATATATATATATATATATATATACATATATATATATATATATATATATATATATATATATATATATATATATATATATATATCTATATATATACACATATACATACACATACACACACCCATATACATCTACACGCACACACATAAATCCACACACATACATATTCACATAAAACAATAAACAAAACAACAAAAAACTTGTCCCCATTAACCGTTACTTATGATGCTTCATTAATTGATGATACGTTTGATATTAGAACCATTTTACTGTACCTTTTGAATTTATATATTACAAAGACAGCCAAGCTCATCAGGACGACCGACACGAGCATGATGACCGCCGTTCCGCTGTGGCCGCCATCACTGCTGTCCACAAGAGGAGCTGTGAGGGGGAAGAAAGTCAAGAGGAATTGAGTGCACATGCAGGCAAATGAGGATAAATGCTTAAAAAAGAATCTCATTAAAATAAATGACAACAATGCAGATCACCGCTGTCTTATTATGCTAACAATAATCAAGAATCGTGACTGAGAAAGTAAATATCCAATCAGCTTTTTGTCTCCTTCTCTATGAAAGTATACTTTATCCAGGATAATCTCCTCACTATCAACCCTTCTCTCTCGGGCACTTACATTTGTTAAAAACAACAATGTAATTATAATACAGTTACGACACATTACAACAGTCGAGACTTTACAGATTTCAAAACATGTCGACGTAGTAGTCATCTTCATCTTGAAGCTAGAAGGATTGCACAAAGTCTGGGCTGACAGCCACCTGAAATGCAACTCTCTCCTAAAACAACGATGGGAGTTCCATTCGTTGGAGTCGGAGTGTGGCGGAGGCAGCAGCCTCACCTGGAGACAGCTGCGTGGCGTACACGTTCACCTGCACCCCCGGTTTGAGTGTGAACTGGATGAGGTCTTGATTCAAAGCACTTAGCAGAACCTGAGAAAGCTACGAGGAGGAGTGATGGAGCAGAGGAGACTCGGTTAGCAGCGGCCGCACAGCACTATTCCACACTCATCAATATTTCACCCACACGCATTTCATCTCACAGCCTGAATTATGGATCTGAATTTTGGCTTCCTTCTAAAAGGGAGCAAACGTTGAGATGACAGGGGAAACCCAAACTGCTGCATCGGAACCCGGACGAATTGTATACGGCGATGGAAACCGAAAGAGCGGCCTTATCGGCGTCATACAAAATAAACTAAAAAGTATTTTGATTAAAACTGGATTTCTTACCTATTTTTTTCCCCAGTATTTCCAGAAGATACAATTTAATAATGTAAAGTTCAGTGAAGCAACACTATTGGAAATCAAAAGTGTTCTAATATCAGAACACTCCATCACTCATAGCTCTAGCTCTACAAAGCCCAACATTATTTACTTCCTGGCAATATTCAAAACATGTTTAGAGATGGAGAAGGAGAGTATGATCTAAGAGGGAGATGGACTTCCAAACAGCCAATTGCTCATACGACTCTAAAAAGCATGTGCATATCTGTCTGAGGGGTGAAACAGTGTAATATTTGAACTGATGACATCAAAGAAAGTCAAAATCTGGTGATATTCAAGAACAAATTTAAAGACATGACTCTGGAGAAGTACAGACGTAACAACATTGATGAAGCATAATAAGTAACGGTTAATGGGGACACGTTCTTGAAATTCTGGTTTGTTTGTTTTGTTTTATGTATGTGTATGGATGTATTTGTGTGTATGTGTGTATATATAACATGTTTCATTATATATATATATATATATATATATATATATATATATATATATATATATACATATATATATATATATATATATATATATATATATACACACACATACACACATATATCTATATATATATAGATATATATAATGAAATACTTTTTTTGAGAAATCATAGGTTAGGGCACTTTAGCCACTTTCTTCTTTTGTTTATTTCTGATTGTTGTATTTTTGCTGATCGAAATAAACTAAACTCAAACTCAGACCATTTTTATTTTAATTGTTCTCCCTGAAGTGCCTCAAGTTCCCCTGTTTTCACACCGAGATGAAGCAGCCATTGAACAGGAGACCCCGATGCCTTCCCAGAGCCCGTCAGAGTCCTCACCCATGCCTCACTAATTCCATCTTGCTCTTTCTAAAAATCTTTCCACTGGTTAAAATTAGACTGCGCTACACAGAATGAATAATTACTTTTTGTTCTTGTGGCATATCAGGGTCAGTAAATTTATTACACATTTTAATAAGCGGCACCGCACCACATGCGTGTGTGTGTGTACGCGTGGGCACAGGCTCACTTAATGCATCCACGTTGCAAGTCATTCACTCGTGATGAGAGCGGTGAACTGAAGATTTATTACCCTATTGTCTGTGAGGTTCTGCCAGGTAATCAGACAGGCTTTAGATAAATACATCTCCTTAATTCCCAATTCGGCCGCCTGCCCTAGTTTGTCTCCTTTCTCGATGCTGCCAATTATATGATGCATCAATGTAATTAAATATCTATTAACTTAGTTTAAGACTGACTGTGAGCCAGTAAAATGATGTTTACTTGTGATACATTGAGGTCCTATCCATTATGATGAATGCATTAGCTTTAGTTTAGCTGGTGCCTAACAAACAACGCTGCGTTATTGTTTTGTTTACATATTTGATAGCGTTCATGTTTTTACACGTGACGAGATGACTTTGCAAGAATCTTATTTTGCCGTGGGAAAAATAATAACAATAATAACAAGCATGAAGCAAAGTTTAGTTGTCAACACCACAAGTTTACAGTGAGTCAACAACATGTACCCAGATACTATTTTGTTAGCACTCATGGATGCCGTTTTAGTCCCTTTACATGGGAGGATACTGCCCTCTAGTGTTCACATTATGTATTACTATTTAGGAGGGACGGAAATGTGCGTGCGCGTGTGTCCATGTGTGTGCGTGTGTAAGTGAGTGTGCGTGTGTGTGTGTGTGTGTGTGTGTGTGTGTGTGTGTGTGTGTGTGTGTGTGTGTGTGGATTCTACTCAAAACCTAAATGAGGAGGATGTCTTATGGAGCTATATGAGATTATCTCCTGTATGTATGCGTGCTAATAGGCGGAACAAATTCCTCTTGTTCTCTGTGTGTGTTTTCCCTTAATGAACCATACCACAGTTGTTTACCTCTTTTACCCCAATTACTACAAAAACATGTTCACTCCTCATTACTGCTGACCTTTTCCAAAGAATAACAGCACCGTGTAGCCAGGGTGTCCAATCATCTCACCGCGGTATTCAAAATACATTTGAAAATACTTTAAACTTGCTTGAGTTCAGTGACGCATGACATTATTTTAGTAAAACGTGCCATTATTGTTGCACTGTGAAGGAGTGCAGATTTACCAAATCAAGCCGCACTTAAAGTCGTGTTTCCTTGCAACAATAATGTAACTTTGACAAGAATAAATGTGGACATGATGCTCAATGTGATGTACTGCCTGAGGCAAAAACAAGTTTTAAATCTAAGTACCAACCAATGGCTGCCTGCAAGGGAGAAAAAGGGTTTTAAATGTTCGGCATGTAAAATGTCAAACACTTTATAGCAGAATTGGAGAATAATCAGTGCTTAGTTAGATAATTGAGAATGATTGCAATATATTGGAAAGCCATGAAAATCAACTGATATTGGCAAGTTCACAAACCCAATGATGAATAGGTTGATGACTCATGTTTCACATTATACCAGGACAGAATAATTGACGAACGAATGGCACAGAATACTTTAAATGATTTTACTTAAGAGCGACGCTATCAAAGGAAGACTGGACTATTACAGTTGATGAAATACATTGCAAAGAAACGTTTACTTTTATATCCAGCCTGATGTGGGGGTGGGCGGAGGGTATTCTTTCCTGTACATGTGCCTACTTGTTTTTCACGTCTAGAAGGCCATGCTTTTGTACAAATATTATGTTGTAAATGTCAACCCACTCAAACAAGATGTAACCTTCTGCTGAGAGAAGCGTCCACATGTTAAAATGCCTCTTCAATACAGCAATAGAGCTCAATCTGATCACTCCATCGCATTGTATGGCACTCAAAATGAAAAAGACATCCGGTGGGCATAACAGTCTTTTTACTTCCTCTGCTTACTTTTTTGCTGTTTTAATGTATCATATAAAAGTATTAGTATTCTGTATTTTGTATTTTAGTAGTAGTATTAATATTTTGTATTTTAGTATTTATTTTTGTGTTTTGTGTTTTTATTTGTATCTTTTATTTGTATTAATACTCTAATGTACACCCACTGCTGTGATCCTGAAATGTCCCCACTGTGGGACTAATAAATGAATATATTATCTTGTCTTATCTTAAAACCACGCTGCTGCGAACATCTGTAGAGGGCCATTCAAATTATTTGATGACTATACCTGATCCAGGTGCGCCCACTTTTCATCCATGCCCCCGTCTCTCGGCTTCTTCTCCGGAACGATGAAAATCTCCGCTGTTGTTGGTAAACCCGGGAGCACCGTGACCAGGAGCTGCTCCTCGTTTATTCCGGTGACCTTTAATGATAAGAACAAAACATCATTAAAAAAGGGTTTTCTAATTCACGGTGTTTGGAGTGATATTCACTTCTTCGTCCTTTCCAGTACATTCTCCTGGCTCCGCTGCTTCATATATCATTTGCCTAAGTACCAGTCACTGTCAAAATATAATGCACAAATCAACTGAAACATGCAAGCTCAATTTGACAGTCTTTGGTAAAGGCCAAGGCTTTTAGTGCATGCATGTCGTAACCAGAGGTCTCCTGTCAGTTTCCCAGTGTAAACCATGGACATATCTGACAAGACAGAAGGTCAGAGTGAATGTTTCATACTGAGGGCTACTGTAGGATATGTATATATAGAGAGAGAGATCTCGGTATCCAGGTCTTTTACATAACCTGCTGCTTTTTGACGTCCCCAAAGTGTCTGACAGGGGAAACCGGATGCACTTAACCACAGTCAACTTCTTTTTACTTGAGGTTTTGGGGCTCTCTCAAGGCAATGGCTTTCAACTCTCTCGGGGAGCGAATGACAACTACCACGGCGGTGCTCTCACTGCCCCCTTTAACAAGTTCAGTTGGAGGGTTGTACCTGTAATGATGATTTCAGGTGAAGCGCACTATCAATGTGTCACGGTTCACATTACAGTGAGATAGCAGAGTGCAGTTAGTGCAACACTTGTCACAGGACCACGTGCAGGGGCGGTTTTTCCTACAGGCGGTATAGGCGGCCGCCTAGGGCGCCATTCAGAGGGGGGTGCAAAGAAATGCCCTTTTCTCAGGGATTTTGTTCTTTATTTAATGTTTGTTCATTGTTGCGATCATTGTTCTGTCTATTTGAAAGACATTCAGTCTTGCAGGGTAAAATAGCATTTTAAAGTTGCAATTCCGTTTTCGTGCAAAAGCGCCACGAGTGAAGCTCGCCTAGAGCGCCAAATGTGCTAGGGCCGCCCCTGACCACGTGCATATATTACAAAACAAATGGAAGAATGGAAGTGTCTTCGGTTTGTTAGACTTGAGTTTCAAGTTAGTGCAAAGCTGCTTCTGAAAGAATCTAAATGAGGAGTTCAGTTCACTCCTGATTCTGTTATGGTCTTTATATTAAAAGATAGCGGATGAAAAACGGACCTGAACCATGTTGCTCTTCACCACTCGGCCGATGTCCTCTCTCCACTCGGACACGCCGGGGTTCAGCTTATCCAAATTAGAAGAAAAGCCCAAAATGTGGGACCAAAAATAATCTGAAAAGAGATGGATGTTGATTTTTAGAGGAGACACAGAAGTTTTACTTTTAATCACGATAATGAATGTCTCTGTGCGTGTTGCATGCATGTGTGTATGTGTGTGTGTGTGTGTGTGGTTTATACTACACACTTCAAAATGATCTTTGGCACATTTCCTTTGTTATATGTGCTATTGTTTTGATAGTTCAATGGATATGTAATTATTCTAAGCTAAATAATAAATGTCCTATATGTCGTGCGATGTCGATAATAAAGAAAAAAAGAAAAAATACTCTCAGGTCACGTGACAACAACTAAATCATCGCCACGAAAACTAAGCAAACCATCCACTGATGAACACTATTTAAGCTCTGGGAGAAAACAACTTTCAAAACTTGTATTGATTCCCTCTCAACATGAATACACAACATGCACTCCATAGTTTATGGTTAATTTATAATTATATCTAGAGGATCTCTGTGTGTTGAGTTTACCATAAACAGCCAAAGTAATTTGGTCCTCGTGGACAATGTTGCCCACTGAAGCCTGAACGGTGACGGTGTGACTTCCCTCCTTGGAGAAAGTGAAGGACTTCACTCCGACCAGCGTGACGACGGGCTGAAAAACAAAGATCAAGGTTCAAGGTTCAAGGTTTTTTATTTGCCATCTGTGCCTAGACCAGCAGTCCAGACACATCGGAATTGTTTTTGCAGGGCTCTCCGAGTCAACAGAGATACAAAACAAACACACTATTATAATAATAATAATAATAATAATAATAATAATAATAATAATAATAATAATAATAATAATAATAATAATAATAGTAACAGTAATAGTAATAGAAATGTGAAAAATATATTTTTTTAAAGCACTGTACAAAAAAACAGTGTGGTAAAGTGTATGCATTTACAGTATTAACAGTATTAAGTACAGATTTTAACAGGATATCAAAAATAAACATAAGAAAGAGTGCAGAGGTAATAAATAGCTAAGAAGGCTAGTGCTGTGCCTAGCTTGTAAACGAAGGAAACAAGGGGAAGGGGACAGTTGTGTGAGGGAAAGAGACGTGAGAGATGTGCCGTTCAGTAAACAGGCTGCAGAAGAGCAGCAGTGAGTGAAGCTGACCTCCGTTTTGTTATTAAACCACCAGTAATAGCTGACTGTTCCCACATTGCTGGGCCGTAACACCGTGGTGAGGTTGACCGCTTTGTTCTTGATGACCACGGAAGGAGCCGAGAGATGGACCTGTTCAAGTTGACCTTAAGAGAAGAAAAAATGAACACGGTAATCATATGCTTTACTATGTACTATGATTAAACCGTTTTTTCTAATAATGTGGCTGATGATAGATTTCTCAATGACCGTTACAATCAGCTGAATTCAATCGGACCACAGATGCTCTCAAACTGAAGTGTTTTGTGCCCACACAGGGGGGAGGGACACTCAAAACTTTGGACGGAGATGTAGTCTCGGCTTGATGAGCCAATATTTAAATTACAGAAGAGTTGTGAGTGTTTCAAGTGTTTAGACCTGTTTGAACAGGCTGTGGGATCCGAGAGTCTTCAATGAGCTGTGCTAAAGGACCAACGCCATGGCTTAGTCACTTTATATTATGAAGAAGGTATAGTCCCTCTACCTCCATCTGTCTGATGGATCATCGAGGTCTGGATCGTGGAATATGCCGACTACCAACTATTCATACACTCTGTCATATTCATTGAATGGATTTTAACTCTAAATCTGTCCTGTACACATTACATCTATTATCTATCTATATCTATCTATCATCTATTATTCTGTCCATCCTGGAGAGGGATCCTCCTCTTTTGCTCTCCTGAAGGTTTCTTCCCCTTTTTTTCCCCGTGAAGGGTTGTTTGGGATTTTTTCCTGATCCGATGTGAGGTCAAAGGTCAGGGATGTCTATGTCTACAGATTGTAAAGCACTCTGAGGGGAATTTATAATTTGTGAAAATGGGCTATACAAATAAACTGAATTGAATTGAATTGAATTGAAATGATTAAAATAACGCAGACAAAGAGCATCCAGAAGAAAGAAGGGCAAATGTTCACAATAGAAGATCAACGAAAGAATAATCCAACAATTGTTAACGTTCTCGCCTTCACTTCTAGATGAGCAGTTATGTAACTCACAGGAGACGTGGAGATAGAGTATCACCCTATCAGAGCCCAGAGTGTTGGTCGCTGTCGCAGAAACCTGGTAGATGCCAACTTTACTGTAGACATGCTTGACCCCGTCATCGATGGAGCTTATGTTAACGTACGATATCGCCGTGCCGTCGCCAAAGTCCACCGTGATACTCGTCATGGAGCCGAGACCCTTCCAAGAAAAAACACAATTCCGTCACTCACCCTGCAGTTTCTTGCTTATTCAGTGTCCTCGCTGACACTTAACAGAGTGCATTTCCTCTAATATCTACAAAGAGGTCATGTGGTAAATCACGTCACTGCATATTTATTGGATGCGCTGGCGCTTCAGTCTCTCTGACAGCATCTCAATATAAGAAACATCACAGAAAAGCACGACGCCTACAATGTCACCCTGTTATACACACTTCTGTCGCTTTGATAAAGTGTAAGTCGGCACCTCTTCCAGAAAGATCAAGAAGGTGACGTTCTTCTCCAGGGTTGCTACCAGTGTCCCATCGCTGGTGAAGAGTTGGAGGCCCCTGGGGGCCTGAGTGGGACACTTTTGTCGCCTGGGGCTGTATTTCAACAATGTTCCCTCAGTGCAGTTGTTTGACAAAGCCCGGCGATATCTGGAATTCATTAAAGACCCCGAAAAGACACAAATAAGCACCACAACTGTAAAAGCACGCATATAGTATAATAAATGGAATTGATGGATGGAAGACATCTATTATAGATATACATCAGTGGTGCTTAAGCTTTCTTTTGTCTATTATACCCGGATAGATGAGCTCAATTTATCTTTTAGAAATAAGTGTATCAAACAAAACATAGCTTTTATGAAAATGTTGTTATTTTAGCTATTTTGAATTTTCCACTGGCTAACAGGTTTTTTCGCACTTGTAATGCAGCACTTTGGCGTTCAGGTGCTGTTGGCTTATTGTGGCTGGTATTTCATAGCCTTACACCAATTTGTCATATTATTTCTGTTTTGATTTCCCTTCAATCCTCCTCCTTTTATCTGTTCTGAAGGTTATGAAGCTTTTTTCGATAGTCTGCTATGCGGCACAGACGGTTTCTTCCACAGAGGAGCAGGTGATTTTAAAGTTCAGCTTGAAAGTTTTCCAGGACATATTTTACACTGACGACCAGAAAAGAATCAGATGTACCCCGTGGTGTTGAGGAAGCTGTCCCCAGTGATGCAGTCTCTGGATGTTGGAGTAGGAACAAACCAGAAAGCCGGAGCACAGCTCCCATCAATCTGCCTTATAAACCCATAGTCACTGTTTCAGTTGGAACAACAGAAAGAAAGAAATACTTAGTTATCCAGATTAGTTATATCATTCATTTAAAATATAAAATAGATGTACTTAGCTCACGAGGAATCATACACAACTAGAATCGGCACTCGGTAGAGCGCATGCCTTTGCATATCACAAGATTGGGTATTGCATTATGAACATAAAAATTGACCGTGCTATGGTAAAAAGAAGATTTTGACCTTTTCATGACCTTGACCTTGACCTTTGAACCGGTCGATCCCAGAATCTAATCAAATGTTTCCCGGATAATAATCAATCATCCCACCAAGTTTCATGCGATTCGGTTTAGTACTTTTTGACTTGTGCGAATAACACGCACGCACACACGTATACAAATACACGGCGATCAAAACATTACCTTCCGCATTTTCAATGTGAAGGTAATAAATACAAGTGTTCTCTGCTGAAGAACACTTTTCACAGTACAGCAGCTCATATCATTTGAGACTGGATGTTTTATGTATCACACATCCAACAGCTAAAGCAGAAAAAGGGTTGTGTGTGTTTGTACAAAGTATAATTAAACCTCGGGGAAGTCAGTGAACTGTCACATTTGCTTTCCTCATAATTAGAGAGTCACAGTCTCAGAGTTAGAAAGCTAAATACCTTGTATTAAGCGATAATTAAAAAAAACAATATGAGACAAAGTCAAGTATTACTTGAAGTGACACTTGTTCGACATACAGAAGTAAATAATGATAGGCATTTGTTTGATTCAGGATTCAAACTATTCAAGTACACTTGATATAAGTAGTGAGATGCAGATATCTACTGCTATCACCTATTTGAATGTTGGGGCTGAGCTTCAATATTTTCAGTCATCTTCTGCCAGTTAAATTGGGTTATAATGATATGGACATTACTGTTTAAATTCATGCTAATTGTCGTTTATTAAATTCTTTAAGAAATGTAAAGTTATTTTGTAATGTAATGTAATTTTTCGTGTTTAATACATTAAACCCCCTTTTGTTTGTTTTTTAATTTATATTGGATTATTGAATACAACTAAAATCTTTTATAAAGCTTATTTATAACGAAGTGTTAAAACAACTTATGGAATATTTTAAAATCACATACTAACTAACAGCCTAAGTCGATAGAAAAATAACAGAAATAGGAATAACTTCAAACCCTGTTGTTTTTTGGGTTTGTGTCACAGACTCTGCCTCTGGAGATTGATAAACGCTGTTGTATTGGACTTAATGAAATAAAAAGAGTAGAAGCAGAGCAGGGAACTCACCACTCGAAGTCTGCCTCTGTGCATGGGCAGGAATCTGACATTTGGGAAATGTATTGATTTCTTGCCTTGACACATAGAACGTTAGCTTTCAGTTTTTGGAAGATTCTCTTCATTCCCATGATGCACACATCGCCCTGTGATGAATAATGCATCATAATCATTGCTGAGTTCATTGATCTTTTTTATGTCTACCATCATGCTTTTATTGTGTGACTGAATCAAAGAGATTCACTTGGGTTTGATCACTGAGTGGCAGCTTACCTCGTTGTGTAACTGCCATGTCATGTAATCTGCAGATGTGCAGCGATGTTGAAAGATGGACCGGAAGTCAGTTTTGACAAGTTGCCACTCAGATCGATGACTGAAATGACCGAATATTCTGCACGAAGAAGCCAGAAATGCACGGTCAAAACATTTTGTATATGGGGGCAATACAAATAAAAAGAACTCACTAAACATCGGGATATTTTTAATGCACTGACTTTAATCCATAATCCTTTGTAGGTTGAGAAGCCTACTATACATATTGGGCTCATGAAACCCTTCCAAGATCACCTTGAATAGACTCAGATGTACTCTTCTAACTTTTAATTGGGGCAATATATAATTACTCAGAGCATTAATTAACAAACTAGAAACGTGCAGAGCTCCTTTTTTGATTCCCTGGTATCTTACGTCATTATGAGGGTGTCCTCTCCAGGCTCTCCCAGCACCCCATCGACATAGAGCGGGGAGGAGGTGAAGCTGTATTTGTCCCAGTTTCTGCCTTCATCAAAACTCAGCCTGAGGGAGAGAACAATGGTTGGATCACAGACAGACTAGCCACAAATAGAGTTGAATTCAGTACGAAAATAACCCACGAAAAAACCGCCTCCCTCCTAGTTTGAAGAATGAGTATAGTTTACGGTCTCTAAAAAGAGCGGGTGCACCGCCTTACCAAATGTGTCTAATTGGAAGAGGTGTATGTCGGATGGCCACCAGAGCTCCTCCTTGATTCAGGAAAAACACGCTGTACTCTTCCTGAAAAACCTGCAGACACAAACAGCTTCACTTCATCAAACCAGAGAACAATCGAGCGTACTCAAAGTGTGCACCGATGACAACATACAGGACACACTTGCACCTACACATTAAACAAGTATGAACCCAACAAGGGTCTCAGCCGTGTGAATGAACACGAGCGTCAAGCGAGTGATGCTCTCTGTAGTCTCCTTTTAGATTTGTTCGTTTTATAGATCAGAGATGCACACTCCGTCACGAGGCTGCGTGTCAAACATCAACTCTTTATTTCTTCCCCAAGAAATGAAAAGCGAGAGCTGAAAGATGGTACTGGAAGCTCACATTGCTCTTCCTAAATGAAGTCATGCCTGAGTAAAGTCATTTTGTAAACAAATATATATTATACTGAAGGAAAGAACAACCAAATACGCTTTTAAGAAGTTCAGCAAAGAGATGTACAAAAGAATGCTGTTGCAGAGACGTAGGTGTGGCACGGGAACCGTTTACAGTAATCATACTGTACCTCTCTCCAGCTGTTTCCAGCATCAGACGTGATGAAAATACTGACATTGTTACTGGTCAGCTCAGGTCCAACAACACCTGGTTACAAAAGGTAGGATAGCACTATTTATAGCACAGTTGATTTATTTGTATTTCACCATTTATTCAGACACAAATATGTGTGTTATTCTTTTCCCTGATGTAACATAAATGAGATATACAGGAAAGATTGATTTCATTTCAGTTAGAAAACTATTGTCGGATAGACAGCGTGAGGAACTGAACTAAAGGATAGAAACGACTGAGAGAAACAATCGAGCATCATCATCTCCTCCTCACCTGACGCTATTATAACCCCTGGAGCTGAATCTTTGCTGACGATGTTTCCCGAGGTGTAAGGATTCTCTGACACATGGAGGTGTAGATGTAACGAACAGTAAGGCTGCAAAGCACAGGAGGGGGTTAGTTTTCAGAAGGCAATGTGGGTAATTGAAAGGCTTGATACAGACCTGGTTCACATATCATTATAACTGCCCTGATTTGATTTTTAATTGATCGTCATTTAAATCCATATACATTTTTGAGAATGTGGTAAATATGTTAAAGAAGTAAGAGGTTTTTCCCAGCACAAAATATGAAATATATACACTATCATATACTATCAAGTATCAACACATACAACTGACTCAATATTGAAGTAACCCTTTGAAAGGAGAATTCATCAACATGTGCATATTCAGTTATTCCGGTTGATATTATTATGGCTAAAATACAATCCAATGAGAATACAGTAAAAACAAGCGGTCTGGATGATACAATTATTTTTGGGAACTATATTGGCCTAAAATTGGCTGATTTATTTCATGAATGCTTCAGGGTGTTTTCTGTTAAGGGTTGTATTCATTTTTAAATTTTTTTATTGTTGACTGGACCTCCCAATGTGTGTGTTCCCATACATTATTATGAGTTTTTCCTATTTTCTAAACCATGTCTTTTAGTATTGTCTTCTCTTGTCACCATGTGATAATTTAAAACTTTTCTCTCACTGCCATATACCAAACCCATCTTTAAAATGAATAAAATCAAATTAATTAATGATCCATTCTCACTCCCTACCCCTCTCTCTCTGGCACTTAACTCAGAACACACCCAGAAATAGAAACACCTGTCAAAGTACTCAGAACTGCTTCTGTGGTATAGTTCTGCTACAGTAGGTGTCTCCAGGACCACATTTTCCCATGATAACAATCACTCACTGACAGGTGAAATAATACCATGACAATAGAACAATGTTCATTATATTTTTTGATTCCCAATTAAGGAGATGAATTGCACACATCTATGTGTATATATACATAAATAAAGAGAGATAGAACAAATTATATATGTGTATATATATATATATATATATATATATATATATATATATATATATATATATAATTTAATAACACATTTTATATATATTGTATATTGAGAGAGATGAAGGTTAAATAATACACAAACAATGATCATTACATTTTTTGATTCTAATCAAGGAGATGAATTGCACACATCTATTTATATATATTTTTATATATATATATATATATATATATATATATATATATATATATATATATATAAATAAAGAGAGATGGATAGAACAAATTATATATGTGTGTATATATACATATATATATATATATATATAATTTAATAATACATTTTATATATATTGTATATATAGAGAGAGAGATCAAATTTGACACATAGATATATCTATGGATGTATTTATATCTACAGTTTATATATAATTTGAGGAGATAATGTAAATCCAAATCTATGTATTTTCAGTGGCCCACTTACTTTTTCACAATAGACCTTGTTTCCCTGTAGATCGGTTGTTGGAGCCTGAAGAAGACGCCAGTCTCTCCCCTTGTTGTATGTGATATAAGTTTTCACTTGGTTCTCAACAACTTTATTTGACAGGAACACCCCTTTAATCCCACCAACCTGCGATCATGAAATACGGAGAGCAGTAGGAGGGAAACAGCAAAAAAAGGGAGGGAAAAACAATAACCCTAAATTATTCAGACTTAAGTAAGGCTGAAGGCTTAGATCGGAGAGGGGAAAATATCTTAAAGTGATAGTTTTTCTGACAGGGAGCACTATTTTAGAGCATCTGTAGGACTCTCCTGAATCAAAACAACATATGGCACAGCCTTGAGTTGTTTGTTCTTCTGTGCACACAGATGCAGACTCTCCTGTGCGGCTATTCGCATCTCTCTTCCATTTGAATAGCACGTATCTTTGCCGCAGAAAGAATCGCCATTTCCTATTTTCTATTCGTCATTGAAGCTGAATATTCTTGGACAAAGGTGAGTTTAAAAATAAAAGAACACATCTGCTGCTGGACACATCATCAGTGATGTTCATGGGATCATCAGGTGTTTTCGGGTTCTTTCAGCATCACGCTCCCTCCCCCAAGCAGAGGCCGATCAGACCCCTG
Organism: Liparis tanakae; assembly: GCA_036178185.1. Classification (NCBI taxonomy): domain Eukaryota; kingdom Metazoa; phylum Chordata; class Actinopteri; order Perciformes; family Liparidae; genus Liparis; species Liparis tanakae. Next base: position 7,353,109 of record CM070100.1, on the reverse strand, counting down.
CATGTGTCCAGCTGGCAACAACTAACTACTTCCGATCCAGCGTGGTTCTCTCTTCAGCCCTAGCCATGTAGAGGCTCTTTCTGCTGTGCAGGTGGTCTCTCAAATGACTGTCTGCTTCTTTTCTTCTGCAATTCCCCGTGAGCTGAGGCCTATTGACAGCAAAAGGTAGCATATCTTTGACATCCAACCTCTTTCGCCAGACACTTCCCCTTCCATGACCCTTCCTGACTCTCTGCCCAAGCTGGTAAGATGTTCATATTTAACATTAAACATAAAATGTCTGTAGAGGTCAGTGAGCAGTGAGAGTAACCGATGCTGACGGCTATCTAAGGTGTGTTTTTGTAAAAATGTGATGCTTTTACTGCTGGCTGCAGATGAGGATAATCGAAAGTGATGCTTGTATGTGCAGCCACTGCTAACTGCATAGCACATCTGTCAACACAGATATCACATGTTCGGTTAAAAATGCTAATTTTCCTGTATTATGTATTATGGGCTTTACATGACACTAGTGTTTTCTTTAACTTCTGTATAGATGGCATTGTGAAGACTGAACCTGCAAAATGTTTGTTTTTTTCGTGGGTTTACAATGTCACATTAAAAATATAATGAAAGCAGGCAGGAAGTGGATACGAGACACTACATTAAATGTACCAACATCTGTTCCATCATGGTGAGGATATCCAAGAGAGTGCAAGCTACCCTTGGAGAAAGCACGGCAGATTAACGTCAAGCTAAGTTTTAGTTTGACTGTTGGTTCTTTACTTGTCAGTCTGTTGTTATTGCTAACGCACCCAAACCAGGAATTTAAATATGCATGGCTAACGGGTACTTTACTAAAGTGTCCAACTAAGTAATCTCATTATTGATAAATCTATTCAAGATTTTTTTTATTAATCATTTATTCAGAACTCTGTAAAAATGATTGTCCATTAATTCCTAAAAACAAAAAGAGAGTTTTTCAAGTTCCTTTTCTTTTGTCAACCTGCGACAGTCGATGTAACGCCCTGTTCTTTGTCTACTCTGTCTCCTTGATTGGTTAATTCCCTGCACCTGCCCTCAGGCGCTCCTCTATCCCCTTGATTGGTTAATTCCCTGCACCTGCTCTCAGCCGCTCCTCTATCCCCTTGATTGTTTAATTCCCTGCACCTGCCCTCAGCCAGTCCTGTCTCCTTGATTGTTTCATTCCGTGCACCTGCCCTCAGCCACTCCTCTGTCTCATTTATTGGTTAATTGCCTTCACCTGCCCTCAGACACTCCTCTGTCTCATTGATTCGTTAATTTCCTTCAACTGCCCTCGGCCACTCCTGCCCTTGATTGTCTCATGCCATACACCTGTTTCCCCCCCTATATATATATTGTGCCAGTCTGTCATTTGGCTGCTGGTGGATTGTTGTCTTTAATTCTGTCGTCCTTGGTCTACTTGTGACCTGTCCCTGTACCTGCCTTTCTTTCTAATTATTGCTGACCTGAGTTTTTTTTTGGCACCTTTTGTCTCAGTAGAGAGTTTTTGTTATTCGCCTTGAGTCCTGTTCTCTTCCTCTGCGTCTAAGCTCTTGTCCCTCGCTACCCGTGATACGTGATAGTCGAGAGACAATTAATTATCAACTTTATTGATAATAAATATACTAATATAGTTACTAAAAATATTGCAGCTTCTCAAATGTGACAATGTCTTGCTTGTCTTTCTCTTAACATTATTGTTAACTGAACAATGTAGAGTTTTGGAATGATAAAACTAATCCCTTTGATAGAACGAGGCTTCTGCTACCTCACATTTGGCTTTACGAGATTACAACGAACAACTGCCACCATTTTCAGAAATTGTAGAAAGTATTTTTTGTATTTTTTTTAAGTGAATGTATAATTGCACAAATTATTATGGAGCTGATTGTTTTGGTAGTAAATACGAAAATACACGTCCTGTAAACAGCAGCAGGTATAAATTCAGGCCTGCCTGAATAACATAAAAGCATGTGAAGGATGGCAGCACCGTCGCTGCCTACCTCATAGAGGTCAATCATGATGTTGCCCTCCGGTCCTCCGCTGCTCACAGCGTTCTCCAGCATCAAGGTGAAGAACAGCCCTCTGGACTCAGACATGTACAGGTTGTAGGAGTCATTCTGGTGCCAGTCCTGAATCGCTGCCACAACTTGGTTGTCGTCTGTGCTGATTATCTGTAAGTCCTAAACACGGTAAAATGCATGAGTACAGTGGATGCCTACAGAGTTTTGAGAGCCAACCTCAAATGAGTTCTCTCAACAAAAAGTGTGAATCTGCATTTCCGTGTGTGCATAGTGGCCTCAGCAAGCTGGCCATTTGTCACTTCTTGACATTATTCGGTCAGGAGCGATTAGACCTCAATTTCATGCCATGCACTAAAAATGAAGACAGGCTTCATTCAATTTTATTGAATCCCTTCTCCAGAGTGAGGTGAGGTAGGGGATGTGTGTCCTGCTCAAGGAAAATGTTGACACATCCATGAATGGATGGATGGATGGACGGACTGAGAAAATCAACACTGGAGGCATCTCTGCTGTTGTTGTGACATGGTCTCTAAAGCCATTGAGCCACCCTGCTGCGATTTTATCAGATGGGATTCAATGCAAAAATATGTTTTTGTGCAAATGCAAATTGACCTTTCTGCTTCGAAAGATTCCTTTAGAGTTGTTGGGGGACTGTGCAACTCGAGATATTTTCAAGTAAATAAATGCTGATACGGACAAAAGGGGAAATTATTGAAAGCTATCCCTGAGTCTTGAATAAAAGCATGATTTAAAGATGTAATTATACATAACTGAAGACAGTTTCAGGAGGATAATAATGTGGGGAAGAAAATTCAATGGATTTGTCTGACTAACTGGGGACAACGGTATTTAAAGGCAACCCTCACCAAGTCAACATGATGCCAACAAAACAACCTGAAGGAATGAATGACGTTTCACAGAGAATATGTATGCTGTACTTATTCTGTAGCTTGGTCATTAACATGTGCTCAACTCACCACACTGCATGGTCTCCAGCAGTCTTACCTTTGGCAGAGTGTACTTGGGAAGCTTCATTGGGTAGAAAGCGTTTCTTTTATAGGACACATAATGGACCGACTGACCACCTACTGGCACCTGGAAAAGCAATGTAGTGCAGTTTGCAGTTCAAGCGTATGTCGGGTAAATATTCATAAACTTTACTGTGGACACTGCTTAATCACAGCATGTATCAAACACTTTAAGCCACCAAATTACAACTCTGAGTTTGCTACTAAGTATTATATTGTGCATTATGGTTGGTGAAGCTGGAGTTAAACATTGTGATTTCAATTTCATGTCATCCTTTCCCAAGATAATGGCCCCTTTGGGTTAATTCAAAATATGTCTGTACATTAAGACGCTATTGAAAGCAGGGGTGTTACAGCTTTTAATTGTCCTTTAATGAAGCCAGACCTTGCAATAAAAACCCACCTGGATAAAAACATATTCATCCTGAACCACCAGGGAATTAGGGATGATAAATCCAGGGAAAGGCTTGGCCTTGTTGCCATCAGAGCAATTCTGAAGTTTACAAGTGATGTACTGTGACCCTGTGGACAAGCAAGAAATTAGTGCGAAAAAAAACACAAGAGAGGGAAAAACAAACACTCTTTTGTAGTCCACCATCAAGGTTCAGCTTGTGCTGATGGTTTTAAGAGAGCCACAGGCTAAATGTTGGAGGCCAATCTTTATTCTCTCTAAAAGATAAAGCAGAGCGAGAGAGCTGTCCCAGTGTGTTAGCATCAGCCAAATGAGGCAATCTCCCCAGGGACAGGCCATTAACACACAAGGCCTTGTCGAAGTTCCCCATCTCGGCACTGTGGCCAACACAAAGAGCAAAGTCACAGCCGGCCCTTGAAAAATTAATTAGCGTAATCGTTTGAAGAGTCTCTCTGCAGCCCATGCAGAGGGACTCTTCAACGGTGGAGGGGGAAAAAAGCTCTTTCTCTCACTTTTTAATTAAAGTTTTAGGAATTACAACAAATGTATTGTTGTTGTTTTAATACATGTTTCTAGCTTGCCATACATATCACATTATTGTATCACTCACGTCCGTCAGAGACGCTGATCTCCAGGTGAATCATTCCTTGCTCTTTGTCTAAACCCATCCTGGACCTGTGACAAAAGCACAATACGGTGAGATGTTTACGATTTCTGCTTCAAGGAAAGTGTCCGTTAACAATGACTGTGCATTACTACTGACATTGTGTGCATTAATAAAAACACTGTTCTTAAAAAATGACATTGTGTATATTAATGATCACATGTTGTGCATTGTTTGCATTAACAACCACATTGTGTGCATTTATAATTACATTGGCACTGTTAATTCTGACTTTGTGTGCATCAGTTCAGATATTGTGTGCATTTATGTTGATGTTCTGTTTTAATGTTTTAATGTTGTTTTTATCTCTCATACTTTTATCCTGTTCGATTTTATTGTAAGGTGACCTTGGGTGACATGAAAGGCGCCTCCAAATACTATGTATTATTATTATTATTATTATTATTATTATTATTATTATTATTATTATTATTATTATTATTATATTATCTTGTGCATACATTCAGGTAAGCGGCTCCACATCTTCTGGTTCAAACCATTAGTTGTACTGTACACATAAACATATAAACTATATTACTACATATTGACACAGAAATAAACTGCTCCCTGTAAATGTTGCATATATATTATAATTAACTGACATAACTAATGTTACCTTTATAATATATTTATGTAGATTTAAGAGTAATTCGAAATGTTAAACATACAATTCATCCGGGGACTCTAGGTTGTGAAACACATGTCTCGTAGCCACTGATTTAGTTTATGCATTTTTAAATTGTAACTTTCTTGTTATATATTTTGAACATCAGGTGGCTGAATAAGGCATTGGGGCAAAAAGCATTATCACATATGTCTCTGTTGCCCTAAGGAAAATTTAATAAATGGATGCTGTGTAAATAATTAGAGTATAATAAAAGAAAAAAAAAAATAAGAAAACAGTTTATAATAAATGCATCAGAGATGCAATATTTGTGGTTACATTATAAATATTTATATATTGTGTTTTTTATTTAGAATTTGTAAGGGTGCATACAGCATTGTTCCCTCAGGCCCATAAATACAACAACCTTATCTATAAACACTGGCCTGACAGACATTTGACCTGCAGTGCACTTTATAGCTAAGGTGCACTCCGCCATTTCATTGACAGCAGAGATTCTTCACGACGTGGAGAACGACAAGAGACGCCACTTGTTGTATTAATAGCAGCCGGTGTGACAGAAGATGGCTTTCGTCTCATTTTAGCGTGTCTGGACTATAATATAAAAAAGGCCTTTCCTGCTTACCTCAGCACTCTGTAATTGCCCCACACCTCCATCTCTTTTAATGGCCTTTTATAAAATACTGTATCCAATTCTAATAGTGAACAGCAGCGCTTGCTCTTAAATAAACACCTGCAATGTTACGCAGTGTTTCTCCCATAACCGACTCACACCAGCACGTCTACCTAGTGAGCGTGGCTGTTAACATGTGTTTATAAATCATGTCTGCCAGATCTCCTCTGATAAGACGAGCAGAGGCGGATGCGATGAAATAAATCATTTCATACTTGATCTCTCACGGCGTGGGGAACGTGTTGGATTTTTTTTGCCTGCCACTTTTTGGTTGACTTATTTCCGCAAAGATAAAAGGACGAGCATATGCGCACGCCCCAACATTTTTTCTTCTTCTTATTGATCATCTTCTAGCACAACTGCAGGATGATGCTAAAGAAAACTCAGATGACCTTTTTCTAATACGCATATAAAACCAAGCTTTAAATGCTGTATATACCTGCCTTCAGTGCCTTGTGCGCATAACAGCAGCTCACCGCTAAGATATTGCCACATGAACATGAAGTGGTGCGGTAAAATCTGTATTCTGTATGTTACATTTTCTTTTCTTTTTTTCCAGACAATGTTGCAGCCTGATAGTTTGGAAGCTCAGTGCAAATTGTTCCAGTTGTACAAGGAGAGATGGTTTGTTGATGTTGGTACAAACCTAAAGAGGACATTCTCTCATGGAAAACAACCTCGGCTTTAACACCTTATGTACAGCAAAATTGAACTTAAAGATCTCCGTGTGCACCGTTGATTTTACGTACATTACCATTAGCGATAGAAACCGGTGTACCGGTTCCTTGAAGAGGAAGGGCTTTGTTTGTTATGTGAGTTAGGTGGGACTGTAGAGGATTGATCATGTTTTATTGCTCATTATGTGATGATTTAAAGGGCTTTGTTTTCCTGTATCTCTTTTAGGGCTGCGGGGGCTGTTAACTTGTCTGTGCGTGACACCATAGAATAAATAACATGGTTAACAAAAACAGGTAGAGTCACTCATGAGGAAGTCAAAGATTAGGCTTCAACCCCAATAAGAGACGAGTGCCATACATCAACCTTCTCTGAGTATCAACACATCATCCTCAAAAAACAAGATAGGCTCTACATATTTGTTACTTCTTTACTAAAGCTAATTTTTATTCACTGTAATATTGTTGTTAATATGTTGGCTCATTGTGTTTCTCAGGCCAATGCAAAAGCTCTTAAAGCATTTACTGATTTACTTGGATATGATTTGTTCTACTGTGGTATCCAAACAATGGTTAATGAGCAGATCGGCACAACTTGACATTTAGTGGAATTTGTTTTTTTTTAAGAAAGAAAATGAAAAAACTATCTTTGTTTGGCAAACAGTGATACAATGATTAAAGGATTCAAATGTAATTTGCCAACTCATAGACAGACGGTTTTAACAGATGGTCTATGAGTTAAAACAATGAATTCATGCATTTATATTAATAATACATGAAAGTTGTATATGATCGTTTCAATCAAAGGGGGCAAGGACTTCATTTTATTATAAGAATATTCTGTTACTAGATAACACTTAGGTGATTTTACTTAATTCAGTCTATCTTTCATATCAGTGAAAATATAAATAAACATATTTCATAGAGAATGTTAATATGTACAGTGAAGGCATTTCCCCTGCTACTACTGCTGTGAACAGAATGCTAAAAAGGCATACATTTTAATTATGAAATGTTTAATTGTTCTGTGCCCCTCTGTTATTCATAGCATTGTTAGAAATAAATAAATATGTGGCGACAGTGCAGTATTTCTCTCTCAGAAAGAGAAACCCTCGGCAAATGACTGATTGTCGATCTCACCAGTAGAATCTGTTGGGGATGACGCCGTTGTGCACAAGCTGCCATCTCTTCCCAAATTCAACAGAGACGTAGAGCTGGAAAATGAGAGGAATGCATTAACCAAATGAGTTTCAGCAAAAAAAACAATGTTCCATGTCATAATATCCAAGATAATTGTTTCCCGACATAATCTATGACTCTATTATCAAGCAGGTGTCAACATGTGTTGGTTTTGTGGCATCAATGTGTTGATGTTGTTTTCGAATATTGCTCTGCTGAGTGCATACTCTGTAAAAATGCGTCAGGGATGAGAAAATCCATCAGTTACTGTAAAACTACAGTTATAGTCTGAAGCAAGAAAAAAAAAACTAATTGAAAAATGCTATGTTCTGAAGCCTTGGCAAAGAGGGAAAGGCGGACAGACAAATTGGTCCCTGTGTTAAAATCAAAGTGTCTGGCTTATAACTCAGCAGGATTTCGGCCTAATTGGCGTTATAAAATCAGTCATTTAAGTGTCACTGTGGTCTCTTAATTCCATAAAGCCATTAGCCTTCTTTTTACTAAAAAGCTGGACTTAAGTCAAAGCATTCAGAGCGCTTGTCATCTTTCCGTGATGATCGCGCTGCAAACATCTTTAACCCAGAGCTTTACAAAGATCAGCAGCATCATTTGGCCTTATCAAAGAGCTTTACACTTTTCAAAACCGCGGATTATTTTGAGCATTTAAAAGGAAAAAAAGTAATTACAAAGACGTATAAAACGACCTGCAGGCGAACTTCTCCGGAGCGTCTTTATTTTGACCCGTCGGTGGTTCTCGACTACGCTTTCATCTTCCTCCCTGCTCCATTTATCTCACTCTTCAGACCTTGACTTCTTTTCTCTCGCAAAATCAAGTCTCGCAAGCCGGGGAGGGCCGAGCGCGATGTCTGCGGTGTTGAGTGAAGCGGACAGCGGGGTTCTCGCGCGGTAATGAGGGGTGCCTGTTCACGCTCACGCTCGTGTGTGTTAGTGCGTGTGCTTGTGGATTGTTTAACGGTGTTTCTCGAGTTAACGTTCCCCTATGTTCTTTAGACGTAACCATTCTGAGCAGCCACACTTTATGACTTTTTTCGGGGAGCAGGTGATCAGACGCAGGCACTAGTGGTGCTCAAGCACCTGCCCGTTTGCCTTTTTTGTTAGAGCCCACTTTATTTTATTCATCAGTATTTAAGAATAAAACGTACTTCCTCTGTTTTTATTTCCCTCCAAATGTGTTTTGATATCTTTATTATATTCATATATATTTATTTGAGTTCTTGTTCTCGCCCCAACATGCTCTGTGGCGTTCACAACGTAAGAGGGCAATACGGATCCGTATCCGACCGGCGAGGAGGGCGATTCGTGTATGGCATGACGACCCGTTAGCCAATCAGAATGCTTGTACTGTTGTTGCCATATAATAATTCATCTTTATTCATAAAGAAAATGTAAGCTAGCGGTCTAATGCTGCCCAGAGGAAACGCAGATTGAGGACAGCTTCACTCGTGTAATGATGCTTATGCTTCAACTCTGTCAGAATTCTTTGGGGGGCACTGGGTGCTTATTTTGGTTTGAGCACCTGCCCCCTAAAACTGCTGTGCATGTGCCTGATCAGACGCCTCTATTTTGGAAATTGCATCATTGGCTTATTAAGAAACACCATGTCCTGAAAGCTAGCCACTATCATCAATCGTAATGCTTTTGACCGTTACCGCAACATGTGTCGCGTATCGTCGTAGAGAGATATTCCATTTTGCTGCAACAGGCCTGTGATTTATAATCGGATAGAACAAACATCTGCCAGAGCGCTCAATCCGGGCTAACACATGCATGATAAGCAGCCGGCAAACCCTCACACAACAGCCCTGATTCAGCAGCACAAGGATTATGCTTTCTTTTTTGGTTTTCATGCCACCTGACAGCTACACGCTACCTTTTGGTCGTGGCTGTAAGCCAGGATCCAGTCCTCCTGCTCGGGATGAAAAAGCAGGCTGAGGATATCAAAGGCTAAGCTGTGCTTCTGATAGGTCGCCCCCTCATCAAGGCTAATGAGCAGGCTGCTCTCCACCTCCGGGTCGGTAAGCAACATGATCTGAGACAAGACAAGAAAGGAGACGGGGGAATCAGTGGCCCACCTCGACAGCATCCATCCCACAGGGCTCGTGTGTACTTGTGGCATGCGCTGCAGATTTCTTTAAGGGCTGCTATGTAGTGAAAACATTTTTTTTTTTTTTTAATAAGTAACCTAATCATTAAATATAGGCAGGCAGGATTTTCCTTAAGGTGCATGTGGAAACTTACCTTCCTTTTGTTGTTTGGACTCACGTACAAGTAACTCAGGATGGTTTTTGGCCCAACTTTCTCATTAAGCTTCTCATATGTGGTCCCGTAATCAGTTGACCTACAATTCAATTAAAAGGATTAAATAAATAGATTATGGTGGGGGATTAAGGAGGATGGAGAAAGACCTACTAGTTAAGATGCTGATGGTATCATTAGGTATATCAGGCAAGCAGAAAATTGAAGGAGCAGAAATCATGAAGCAATTTGCAAGATGAATGAAGCTTCTTGTCATTATAAAATTAAATAATAATATCCTGTGTGGCAAGGGGATAAGTTATTACTATCATCAGAATTATTATTGATGCTTTGGGGTAAAAATGCCACGTGTGTCATTTTCATCTTTTGAAATTCACATGGAGGACATTTTTGCCTTTTTGTTGGCTAAAGAAATGCTTTGACGGAACCGAAATATACGATAAAATATGAATTACCGTCTAAAAGTGGTACTGCCTTTCTACTTCATTATGGATGTCTTTATATGAATTGTCACATAGACATAGATGGTGGTCTCAGATGCTTTGTGATATTTCAGAAAAAAACAGCCCTAAAATGTGTTATTCGGCCTGAAATGTAATCCAAAAAAATAGTTTCTTACATTTTTATATTTTTTATATATTTTTAAGATATTTTATTTTGAGTGTAGGCAGTTGGGGAAAATCGCACAATAAATTATTTAGCTTTTATGTATTGACGAAACTGGCTTTATTTTCATATTGTTTCGAGTCCCAAAGACCCCAATGCTGTATGTGTAAATATGAATAATAAATGCAAATCAATCCCATTTTTATCTTTTCTTATGAACTCGTAAAAACCCAATATCTAGAAGTATTTAAAGGGAAACTCTTTCTGTTTCCCACAAACTGAGTTTGCAGATTAAATCTGCAATAACTGATTTCTGGGACATATCGTGATGACATTTTGAGTTAGTAAAGCTTGTGAGAAATCACTCGCTTTTTCACACACCCTGTAGTCATGGACCAAAATGAGCATTGTTCAGAGTTATGAAGTCCAATATTTTCTCTTTTGGCTCTATCTTTGGTGACTATCAACTCTTGAGGGAAATATCCGACTATTTGGCTGCTAAATGCTCAATATGTTCATCAGCTAGTTTATGTCTTATATGGGCCATGTATAAAAACATATATATATATATATATATATATATATATATATATATATATATATATATATATATATATATATATATTCCTTTTGCTTGCCAAAAAGTCAGTGTCACAGGGGTTATCCTTCACACAGTAATGAGATTAAATTGATCTATATTAAATACACTGTTTCTAAGACTAAAATAACATTTTTAACTTCTAATATAAATATATCAAATAAACTGTTTCTAATACTAAAATAACATAAATCCAAATGAACTTCTCTCCTGGAATTTAATGTTGTGTTAAGAGTGCTATCACATACAGGCAAAGCATATAAAAAACATTATATTAACCATGCTTGATAGGTCCCCGAGAACAAAAAGATGGGTAAAAAATTGTCATTTTCTGTAGCAGATTTCTGAAAACAATCAGTGTGAAATTATGCGTGTGAACAGACAGAAGATCTTACCTCCATAAAGAACTCTCTGTTACTCTCCCAGAGTTGAAGTCATAGTACTTTGTCAACATGAGGATTACCTGCGGAACAGATCAAACAGATTACGAGCTGGTATCATCACTTTTGTGAACAGTAAAGTGTCACAAAGTGAGAAAGAAATCCCCAATCCATCCCTGCACATGTCTTTAATGCTCCCTGGGAGACGCAGCTTTATTAATAACAAAACTGCGATGCCATGTCAACCCATTCATTTTTTTGTCGTAATGTTATAAAATGTGTGTATATTCTCAGAGGAAAAGCTGACCAGGTATGCTTGCTATAATAGTTTATAGGACCTGGTGGACTACCAGACAATGATACCACTGGTAAACTACGACTAAATGAAAAGATAATATTATACATTCCATGCGTGGAGAGACAGACCTCGTAAATATCATGGACATATTTTTGAAGAGGATCATAAAAAGTGTCATACTAGTATGTGGTTTACAATACACAGGCCTTTACTTAATATACATAAAAAGACATAAATGTCTTATAAATTACCTCAGATATTAATGAATGGCTCACTATGGACATTTCCTTTCGCCTCTGTTTATTTTTCCTCAATAAATATCAGAACCTAAATCAAAGCCTCAGTGTTTGTATATATAAGTAACACACACAAAGAGACATGTTTATGTACATTTTCCTTTTTTTGTTGTTGCAGTTTTATAATATGAGGAAATACATATAATGATGAAAATAACTTTCATGCAAAAGATGCATTTTTTTCCACAACAGCCACACAGTGTGTCCTTCACCCTCGACTCCCGCCTGAACTCTGCAATCGTAAAATCTGCATATCATATTACCCTCTGGGGGAGACTCTCTGGGCATCTTTTCATGGCTATCCTATAATTATCGAGTGTTATGAGTGTTTTGGGTGACATTATGTATGACGAGTAAGAACTCCATCATGTAATAAAGAAATCTGAACTTTTTAAAAACCTTGCTTGCGCAATTTGTCGAATTTTCCTTTTCTTTGCTTTCTCCCACATGAAAAAGAAGTCAGTCATCCTCATCCCTGCTAAATAAAAGCCACCCCTCTTTGAAACTAACTGACATACACACACTGTGCACACATGTTGCACATCCAGGTCCCTCATGTACAGTCGACTTCAGGATTTTTAAAGATACATTTGTAACAGTTCAGCTCCATACCTTCCTTTTTTATTAGTTGTGTTCATCCTGTCTCTCTAACTATCATGTCATTCCAGATCCTGCTTCCCATCTTGTCAGTCCAACTCCCTTCACCTGCCTCTGACCACCTCGTTAGTCCCTCATTACCTTCACCTGGTCCTCACGCCCTTCTCACCTGCAGCCCATTCCCTCGTTAGTCCCTCACTATTTAGCTCCCTCACTTCCACTTGTCCTCTTCCAGATTGTTTTGTGTTCTTCTTGAAGCCCTCCAGCGTTACCAAGTATGTTCATCTCTTCCCGTCTGTTTTGTTCCTGACAGAACTTTGAGTGAAGTAGATTGTTTTCCAGTTCCGTCTCCTGAGTCGTGCATTTAGGTCCACCCTAATACACCCGTGACATTACAATCTGGCCATAATGATGATACCGTATGACAGAGCCTTCTCCATCTCTGCTCCCTCCCTCTGGAAATCCCTCCCCAAAATCATCCGAGACAGCACCGAACTGTCATCATTCAAATCACAAATCAAAACCCACCTGTTCAAAATTGCTTTTAATGTGTGATTGTGTGATTGTGTGCTCTGTGCGTTCTTATTTGCTTTTATCGTTTGTTTTATCGTAATTTATAATGCATAGCTTTTAGGATTTTTTTATTATGTGTTGTAAAGCGTCTTTGAGTACTATGAAAAGCGCTATAGAAATTGTATTTATTATTATTATTATTATTATTATTATTATTATATGTTTACCGTAACAATAAACAGAATCAAAGAAGCCAATGAAATCTAATAAAGTACCCTCTGATTTTTTTGCAGGCACAATTCTTTTGCTGGCACATACCGAAACTACGTTATGATGTTTCTAAATTTCCCAGAACCTAAAACATCTGTATATGTCTTGTTTTGTCCAATCAAACGTCCAACAAATAAAACAAAACAAACAATTACATGAAACAAAGAAAAGCAGCAAATAAAAAAAATGCGAAGCTGGCAAAAAAGTGTTTTGTATCATTTCTTTAGAAATGACTCATACAATTAATAATTGCTGCAGAATAATCATAATATACTTTTCTGCTCTAAAATAAACTATTCAGTAATAAATGAATTGTCCTAAAATGTTTTTTTATTTCCTACAAAATCCTCATTATGCTCATTTATGTTTTCTATCATTGATTTATGTGCCTGTTCCGGGCCGGTATCCCAAAATATCATTTTGTGGTTATTATATAATGTACGACAAGTGTCTGAAGAAATTCTTGCTGTTAATGCAGCCATTTTAAACCTCAACAATGTGCTGTATTACCTAATGATGTGCCCTCTTTGTGAATAAGAAAAAAACTCTGACTCTGCTGTTACTTTATGCTGAGTGTATGAAATCCTTTATATGAGCGCTAGTTCAGAGATTATCCATGTAGCTTGTTATAGTGTACCAAGTGTCCAGACTGGGTTGCAGAGATTTATGGTCTTCCAGTAAAATGGCCTTTATACCTTCCAAAATGCATGCCCTCGTGGACACTGTCATATGCAATAAAACAACTAGCAGCTGCAGTCTGAAAATTAGGGGAAGATATATGCTCCATTCTGTATAGCAATTAACTTTATGCATTTGCTTGGAAAGGTTCCAGGATTACAGTCCGATAGAATTTGCATGTCGCTATGTCGGCTAGAAAAAGTTTCCTGTGTTTTGAGGGCTGTTGAAAGTGAAAGGTAAAGCCCCATGGCTGCAGTTAACTCATCAATGCGGTGATACAATATTCACTTTGTAGATATTCCTGCATGAAATAGGTGTTTGAAGTGCAGCATGTCACAGAAGCCATTACATTGCTATTCGAAATCACTGGACGAAGGCTACTTCTTTTAATGCTTACACCCTACACCGGATAATGGCAGAATTTACCTTCTGGATTTAAATAAAGCCATATGTATTAGCATATCTTTCTCTTTGTATTTCAACAACGTTTTCCCATTTGATGCCAGCTATACCATGCAGTGCACAGCCCATTAGACTGCAGTGGCACCAACATATCTTCAAACTGGATTGCCTGACATCCAAGAGCAAGCATATTGATTTTCCAACCTCTAATCCTTAGTAAATCTTAAAAACTTGCAGGTAAATGGACTGGGGTGAATTTGATCATTATGTAAGAATGAATGGAGACCTAATGGTGACTTACAGGGCTTAGGGTGTGGAGATTACTGAAATGACGTGGTGCAAAAGAGAAGGGATGTGGGGGGAGTATCAAGAGAGGGGGACCTGTTATTGAAACGTGAACACTTGAGACGAATGACAGCAGCAGATTATGCATTATGATTCATTCCCAGTCTCACCAACCCGTTGATCCAACCTCATCAGCTGCTGGAATTAAGTTGCCTCATCAATAAAACTGTCATCGTATTTACCCACTGCAATCAAACAGATGGATGATTCCATAAAAGCAATTGTTAGAGCCGTTGCTGACTGAAATATTAATAGTAAAGACCAACAGGATGTCTCAAGAGCCGGTTACCTTTTGCCCAATGCATGATGGAATAAGCTCAAACAGGAATAGACATGAATATATGTATATTTATGTATATGAATATATATACATGAATGCCATCAACATTTATTTTATTGTCTAGTTTAGACAGTTTAGTCAGTCTTAAAGAGGACATATTATGAAAATTCCACTTTTTTAGTGCTTCTATATGTTAATTTGGGTATCTGGCATGTCTCCCAACACAAAAACTCTGGAAAAAAACAACTCACGCAGCTTGTTGTGGTTCCTCTATGTCAGAAACGATATGCTTGAGTGCGTCGAATGGGATCACCACCAACGTCTAGGTAGATGTTGGCATTGGAACCCCCCCCCCACCACTCGACCCCCCCAGTTTAGAGACGGTTCGGTGACCTGGCGCCATAACCTGGCGACTAGACTTCCGGTTCTCCCTGGACATGTCCTGTTTTTGAGACCAAAAAAATGCGTCCGGCAGGGATTCCAAAAACGTCCGGGATTTTGCTTCGTCGGATATTTGTGTTTCTCTGGGTCTTCACAAACTAGTATTTACCCCTTACACGTTTTGGAAATGGTATCTCCCTTACGTTCCACCTTCTTACGCGAGCTCTGACGGTATAGAGAACAGCCATTGGTCAACCGATCTCAGGGTTGCCAGATACCCGATAATTATCCTCCAAATAATACAACCATGTTGATCCTTTGGTACGATACTTCACCGTCTCCAACCTGGCAACCCGGAGCACCTCGCCCACTCAGAACTGGTCAATCCGTGGGGAGGTGTTTCTGACAGGGTAAAAAGGCTGTTTGAAATGATTCTTGTGGTATTTTGACCAAAATATGTTACAAACATTACATTAAGACCCCAAGGAGCCAGATCAACTTGTGGAAAGATGGGCATAATATCTCCCCTTTAACTGAAACTTAACAATAAAACAGTTGAGCAACAGCCACACGACTCACTATTTAGCTACTTCCATCCTTGATTTTCAGATTTGTTTTGTACTGTATGTGATATTTGTCCTTATGTAGATGAGCTGGTCAATTATATAATAACTTGATATTGGCTCGACACTTACGCTCCAGAATGTGAGCCTGTATTGGAGGCGGATACTGGGAGCATCTTTACTCTAGCGATATGTAGAATGAAAGTCGCAGAGCCGTAAAACAACGAGTTCACTGATGCCAAACCCCCTGAGGGGAACTGCACTCTGTGCAATCCCTGCACATGCAAGTCATGTGATCCTCTGTTGTTAAAAATAAAATTCATTTCATCAGCGTTACATATAAAGTTTTGAATTCAACATGTATAATCGGAGAGAACATTCTGTTCAGTGGTGGTATTCGAAATTGTTTAAACTGGTGACAGAATGTCAAAACTGAGACAACTGTCAACAAGATAGTGACACTCCCAGAAGTGTTGACACTGTGACAACGAATGCTTTTCAAAGAATAAAACAACACACACGATAATGAACAAATTCACAGACCCCAGCGGCCTGTATAGCATTAAATATGGAACTTCACTTGATAAAATCACCACATTAAACAGCATCATTTAATAATAAAAGAGAATTGTCTGTTTCTGTTACATTGTTTATTGTCCTGCGACTCACTGCGCGGCAACAAAAAGCCTGCAGGAAAGCGCGTCCTCGTATACTTCAACACAACCTCAGCGAGACGTGTAATGCACGGTGGTTTTTGTCTGCCACTTCAAATGACATCACTTCATTAACAAAGGCAACATTTCCTCGCACACCAGATGTTGTGGTGAAGGTAGTTTGTTTGAAGTCAGAGCTGTTGGCTATCACATAGATAGCATATCACTGCGATCATGAATTATGAAGTGACTTCACAATATCACGAGGCATTTAAAAAGAATATTGGTGTCCTGATGAACTATGATACACAAAAACCATAGGGAGTCAAATCCGAGTGAATTAAACATGCTCTGTGTTGGCATTGATAACTTGAGTTGCATAAACGCGTCGTTCTTGAGCACCCGGGTTCAGCTGACTGCAAAAATTCAACCTAAAAAAACAAGAATAACAAGTAATAAAATGAGGGAATATTACTTGAAATAAGCCACATTATCTTATTTCACTTGCCAAGATTTCTGAAAACAAGTGAAATGCTCCAACATTAAAACTGCCTTGTAAAAAGAAATATCTTGTCAGTCAAAAAACAAGCATAGATTGCCATAATTTGAGATATTTCATCTTGCTTAGATTTCCATTTTTGCAATTGGCACGCGTAAATACCATTGATCTGCGGACATCAAATAGGCGGCTTTTTTTAAATTGATGGAGAACAGATACTCCGCGTTACAGTCACAGTTTTTTAAAGCGGGACAGAAAGCGTCCGACTCGTGTTGAGACAACAGCCCCGTGTGGGAAGCGGCAGCTTGGTTGACGAGTCGTCTGAAAAAGACTTTCCTTCTGGTTTCTCCTTCTCGGATCATTTTTGCTCCTTCACCATAAATGAAAGTCGAGGCTACTTCAGCGGCTAGGCTACGGCGGCCTGCTGAGTTTAGAAGCGTCAGCGTGCCCGAGGAGGGGGTCTGATCAATGCAGGCAAGATTAGAAAGCAAAAAAGGGTTGTTTTGTTTTTCATCGCATCCCAAAAAGTTTGTGTTTTTTTCCCCAAACTACTTTGAACTCTCCAGCCCTTCATTTGAGTTTGATGGTAGTGGCATTTTGACAGAATAAAACCTCCTTTGGACTCCTAAATAAAATGTCTCTGACATAAATAAAAGTGAAAAATCTTATTAGATACATGTGCTGGGGAGAAATGTATCTCACCCGTATGCCTCCTTAAAGGCTCAAAACCCCCTATTTTTCACAACTATAAATTCAAAAGGATACTTCAGCGTGTAAATAAGTAAAGTTTTTTAATATATTTTTTACAGCAGCCAGATGGTCTCATACTCATATTATATGAATGAGTAATGCAGGCGGCCACTGCAAAATGAAAGAGCTGAAACTGGAAATGAGGTGGTGACTGAGCAATGGCCAAAAGTTGTTGACAACAACAACAGAAACCAACGAGCGGTTCTGATTTAGAGATGGAGCGCCGAGGCTCTGAGTGTATCGGGTTCAGTTTGAACACGCCGACCAGCCGAGGGCTTGAAAGTAAAATAAAATATATATATAGCTGGAATTTGAATTATGGAGCACATACAAAAAGGTGGTATGCACAATATAGGTTTGATTGAAGCAAACACAAAGGCTGAATAAATAAAAAGATAAGATGACATTATGCATTGTGCATTGCTACATTGGTTTTCAAGGGAATTATTTATAACACAATTATTGAATTATAGATGTAATTAAAAACATTATTTTTATTTTTATTTTGTTTGTTGTTGCTTTTTTCTTTTCTTTATTTTACATTAATTTTCTGATTTATTTTTATTTCAATTTAGGATAGGAATTTATAAGCATTTTTTGCGTCTACCTATACCTTTTTCAGTCTTTCTCTTTTGTTTATTATATAGGATAATATTGTATTGTATTTGATTTGATTGACTGAATAAAATACACAAACAAACAAACTAACTAACAAATTAACTTAATCCTGGTTTTTGGATTTTTCGGGGGAATTTCTGCTCTTTTAGAAAACGCAGTAGAGAAGAGAAAAGACCCGGGGGATGGGCGATGTTTATGCATGCAATGTAGGCAATGCCACATCCTGGAATGTGTGAAGAAAAATCAATGATTTGTCCTTAGTTGTGTCATGGGCTTACACTTCTTATCAATATGCATTTGATTAATTTAAGAATTCATGTTTCTTTAGCAGCATGTGTGAGTTCCCCTCCCTAAAACTATGCTATAGAAATCCTCCCCCTCCGGCAGCCTGTCCATCACGGCCACCCGGGAGAGAGGAGAGCTGGTGGGCTTCTGAACTGACAGCAGTGGCCACCGGGTTGGCCCCCGGGCCGGAGCTGAACGGGCATGATTACTGACAAAATGAACACCAAAATAGATTCAGCTGTAGTAGGGCAAGCTTCCTGTAAATCAATGTATACAATATTACAATATATGTTCATTCAAAACAGTATACCGTGTGTATTCAGCAGATAAATAATCAAATACATCATTATTTATTTTGACGGAGAGGAGTGTTATTTGAGCAAATATGGTTATAATACAATTACTAACTTCAAGAGAACCAAAGGGCTGACATTCAAATGAATATGTATATGTGAATTTGTATTAATTCAGTATTGAATAACTTGGTTGGTCTGGAGACCACATAATACCTTTTTTCTGACAACCATTGATGAATGCTGTTCATTGATTGCAGAACATGCAGGACACATAAAGTAACAACACTTTTGTTGCTTTTGTCATCCACAGGGTCATGGAGAATCCTTGTATTTAACCTCTCCACCACTCCTTACCACAAACACCCCTTTGTTAGGAGGGGGGGCTCTTTAATGGAGATCAATAGATGTGAACCATTGTGCAGCCAGCATTGTTCTTCAAGTAGTTCTCTTCGATTTTGCAATTCATTTGTTTTGTAAAATTGTGAATGTGTAAAAGACCATACGGGTGAATGATGGAAGTATTCAATGGCCTTCCCACTGCTCACTGCTGTCTTATAACTTTATGCACCAATATTTAAGTTGATACCATTTGTTCCCAAGATCCCCTCAAAAATAGCACATAATATAGCCTGAGGAACACCATAGAAAATAATGCTGTGATTTCATATCCAAAACGTTTCACATTTGGAGATTTTTGGAAGAATTTCATTTATGAATAATTGGATAGCGAGTGCTTCTGTTCTGGAGATTACCCAGAAACCTCCTTGTTGTCACTATATGGGGAAGCCTTACATCCTGTGATTGCCCTCGGTCCCTAGGTTGTAAAGGGTTATACAGTTGGGTCAAGTTTCCAGAAATGGTCCCACTACTAGAGATAGGGGCTGAAGTGGAAGAGCAAACTTAAATGTATCTGGCAGTGAAATGATGACCGATGTCTTTTAACTTTCCACCGAAATCAGCGGCGATGGACTCACGATCCGAGAGGTAAAATGTATCTTTCGGTCAGTGGAGTCTTGTAGCTTTGAGGTATATATGAGTTATTGTTTATTTTATTTTATTTTAAATTTATTTAACCAGGAAATGCCTCATTGAGATTAAAAATATCCTTTACAAGAGTGTCCTGGCCAAGACGGTAGCAGTAACACGTCACACAAAGTTTCAGACAAGATAACATAAAACAGTGACAGAAAATATAAAAACAAAGAACAAAATCACAGCATGAAATAAAACCAAAAACTAAGACTTAAGTCAACACGACCCAGCTCACACAGGAGCACATACCTCCGTCATAGAAAACATTTACAACTAGATGAATTTCCCTCCAATTCTTTTAATCTATTTTTAAAAACACCTAAAGTTTATGCATATGACAGCTAGTTTTCCCCCATCTAACTCGTGGATTAAGGGTTTAATTTGACATAACCAGAGTTGTTCATTGTTACAACGTTAGAAAGATGGTCTCAATGAGTTTAATTGGTTCTGTCGAGCTCCAGCTGTTTGATGATGTGGTTTGTCGGACAGCAGTCTGGTGGACATTTTTTTCTTGATTCATATGATAAATTATAATAAATGTTAAGATTTTGATTTCATTTAGTTACTCCAATAATCCTCACATAGCATCGCACCGGAAAAGGGGCGAAAATTAGCGTGTTCATTCGCACGCCATGTTTCATCACATCAGAGCTGCAGCTGATAGAGAGCCGTTACTACGGCGAGGAAAGGTTTCGAGTACAGAGAAGCGACCATTCAGCAGGGAACGATTATGAGGCTCAATTAGGACTACCGGTCCGGGCCAGTGAGATGTAGACGCGAGCTCTCCATTAACAACTTTGATTATTTTATTAATAGAACCCCCCAAAAATGTCCTAAAAAGCTGAAGGATCCATCGCCTTGCCCCCCCCCCTTTCCACGTAGAAGAAGAAAAGAAGAGGATGGTGCGCACTTCAAACCGACAACGTTATGCTTGCGAACACAATTAGAACACAAGCACCTTTTTTATTTGTTAATACATCAGCTGCGATATAATAAATAATACAGTGTGCTGCCTGTATTCGCTTGTGTGCAGAATTGGAAGTGATTAACATTAAATTGCCTGGCATTTGAAACAGCTGGGTAGAGAGCTTAGACCCAATGGGACAGATGTGTTCAAGGTCGTAATGGACTGGGGCCTCTCCCAGCATGAACTGGGCTCTACCCAGGACAGTCGGACCCCCTCACCTCACATGGCTCACACAGAATGACAGACACATTCACACCTACAGGCCATTTAGACTTGCTGAGTCACCTTACTTGCATGTAAAACTAAAGCACCTGAACCAGGGCCATCACTAAAGAAATCAACCAACATGGCATTGATTCTAATTGAATTTAATTTTTTCACTGTGTCAAACATATAAGAAATATCAACTTTTTTATATATTTAAAGGGCTATTTAGGTCGTCAACAAACACACATAAATTAGCTCACACTTAAACTTGGGAAACAATATTTATTCTAATCATTTTCTTGAGGTTTTAATTGCTGGGGTCAAATTGACCCCGAGGGTAAAATATGTGAGTAAATGTGAAGGTAACAGGAGGGTTAAAATAGTCTAATCCTGAAATGTGCAATGCTTTCTCGGTCTCACATAACTGACAAGCTAACGTGATTGTAAAGCTACATTTTTACCCTCAACATTTTGGTTAGTTGCTGTTAGATGTTCAGTTTAAAGTGTACCACAGCAGCTGATTAAAAGTATAATATGAAGTAACTTATGTACCCTTTGTAAACACAGCATTTAAAATGTGCCTCTCCTCTCAGGCCGAACGAGCGAGAAAGAGAGATTGAGATCGAGAGGGCAGCAGTGGCCGAGCGAGCTAGAGAGGGAACGGAGAGAGGGAAAGGCGTCGGCGGGAACGACGTTTCGAATCAACGTTTGCGGCGGTTACGTTCTGAAGCGCGAATAAACGTTTTCACGCCTCGTTACAAACCTGCGGGAAGGCGCCGGATGTTGAATGAACGCAGCCCGGGGCGCGCTTCACCCCGCCACGCGCTTCACCCCGCCACGGCCTTGTCTACGACAGGCGTGTGCGGTTCGTGAGCCGCGGCACGACGAGAGGCATGACAAAGCAGCGGCGGCTGAGCTGTGAATGCGAACCGGCTACACACCCTGCTAATTGGCTGGGGGTTACCCCCCCCCCCCCCCCCCAGGGGGTGGGTCAAAGATGTCTTAGATGGGTTGGTGTCATGATTATAGATGCAGCACAGCTTGCTGGCTTTCTCCACCCCGTTGGTAACAACCTGCAGGGCGAAAGGTCATGCAGCGGGACAGCAGCGGACAAGAGCGTTTTACGAATGCACAGCACTCGAGTACAAGCCCCCCAGGCAGTTATACACTGACAATGTGGCATTTGAACAGATCAATACAGGTTGAACATTTGCATTTTTAGCTAAAGAAAAAAAAACTGCATAGAAAGTACTCGCACAAGATTAATGCGCCCGTGCTCAGAGTGAGATTGTTTATGCGGAAGTGTGTTGAATGGAAAGACGGTCGCAGAGACGTGTGTGTTTGGGAAGTGAGGTGTTGTAGTTCATGAACCTCCGTTTTGTTAGGTTGTAATAGTTTATTTTGATAACATGTGCAGAGGCCTTGTGCTTTAAATGAATACATATAGAAAGATATTATAATAGGAAATATTAGGGATAATATTGTTATGAATGTGTTATGAAGCATAGGGGTAATGTTTACTCTATGCAAATGTAAATGGCAAGAATGAATGTATGTTGCATGAGAGTGACTGTATGTTAGCATTATAGATTGACGGAGCCGGTTAAAATCCGTGAAGTGACTTACAATAATAGACGGGACTTTTATTGTGAAAATACTTAACCGGAAGTGACGTTTTGACCCGGGGTTCAGTGACATTCGACCCCTCCGTTGTTCTAGCGGGACTTTGAACCAAGACTCACCTTTGAGAGAGAGGATTGGCTGATTTTGAGTCTCAGACTTCGTGGATTAGAGAGAGCGCTCTCTTCCGGCGAAACCCCGAAGGCGGAGGACCCGGACGATGAAGACCACCATTGTGAGGCCTTGAATGTTTGTTTTACACTTAATGCCATTAAATGTTGATAAATTAATTCCCGCGCGTCCTGAAGCCTGTTTTCCATCATTTACGAAGTGCCCAGTTTCAGAATATCCTTATAATTTCCTGAAATGTATCAGAACATTTCTCAGTCTTTTGAATCTGTTCATCATGGCCATGAAAAGAAAAAGAAAAAAGTTTTCTTCACAAATTCAAGGTAACATTCGTAAATTATCATTTAAGGCACTCACTATTTCTGGAGTAAAATATGTTGTGTGTGTGTTTTTGCCGGCTGCTAATAAAGTTCCAGTAGATCTTTGATGAACATCCTCTGCAACACAAGTTGTTTGAAATGATGCATCTACCATACAGGCTCCTGAAGGCCACATGACACAATGAAGCAAATACATCTTCTCAGTAATACTGTAGGCCTACTACAGGGCTCTCAAGTTTTGAAGACAGGCAAGCGTGAGACATATCCAACAGCAGCTGATGGGTTATTTTGTAGCCCATTTCTTTTTTTTGATTGGCTGATAAGTGGCACCTCACAGCAGAACTCCAGGGGAGCGCTTGATTTCTCCACGGTGAGGGGAGCGCGGCTCATGTTAGCGCTGCGCCACATTAAAACATTAAATAGCCTAGAGTTTTTTTCAGCGTGAGAAATACGATGTGTGGCAGGAGTGCGGAAGTTAAGACCGAAATGCGTTAGTCTCACGCTCAATGCGTGACACTTGAGAGCCCTGCTACTATATTATAGATTTGTAATACAATGTATTTCATTATAACCCAATCCTCGGTGCATTTCAAAAATAATCATGAATTAATGAATAGCTATAAGAATGAAATTAAAGTGGTTGAATGAAGTGAGTTATTACCTTCGCATTGAAAATGCAGAAGGTAATGTTTTCGCCAGCGTGTATTTATTTATTTGTGAATATGTCCGTCCGTCAGTTATTCGTCTAACTCAGACAAAACTGAGCCGATTCTTATGAAACTTGGTAGGATGATTGGTCATGACCCAAGGAACAATAGATTAGTTTTTGGGCGTGATTGGGTCAAAGGTCAAGGTCAAGGTCACGAAAAGGTGAAAAACGTAAATTGCGAAGGTATGCGCTCTACCGAGTCCCCATTCTAGTTTTGGTATGAGTTGTCACTCAGACGTTCAGGTTCTGTTTTCCTATCCAGATTGCCGGCGAGCTCCCGTCTCTGTTTTGATTGGGAAACAGACGGCGTTTCTCAATATGCGTACTTGTGCGTCCTTTCCTCTACTTGTGTCCTCGTGGACTCGTGAAACGTCATCAGTC
Source organism: Liparis tanakae (assembly GCA_036178185.1). Lineage (NCBI taxonomy): Eukaryota > Metazoa > Chordata > Actinopteri > Perciformes > Liparidae > Liparis > Liparis tanakae. The sequence continues at coordinate 7,328,877 of CM070100.1, read as the reverse complement.
TCAGCCCAGGTACATGTTCATATTCAAAGTTCGCTTCTCTCAAAGCACGGTCAAAATGCCCGGATGTGACTTGATCCTCCCACTTTCCGGAGGATGCATCAGAGGAGACATGTGCGTACTCTGGCCAGCAGATATCCCACAATGCATTTCACCAGCAACCGGAAACAATAGCGGAGGAGAAAATAAACTACTGATAGTTGACTTTTTATAAATACTACTGTTGTCGAGTCACGGAATGTCATTTTAGAATGTTTTGTTTATTTGGCTGTAAAAACTAATTTACACTGAATAATTAGAGTAAACTCAGGAGCAAGAGCAGCTGATGTGGTGACGTCATCAAATCAGCTGCTGGTCCAATCGCAGAAAGACCGTCCTCCCGTTGTCCCGTCCTCCGGAGTCTGGACTCCCAAGACCAGACTCCAAACGAACACGTCTGTAGTCGTGTACTTAGAATTGAGAAACGCCGAGAGGCACAACTCGGGGGGGAAACAAGCGTAAAAGACCTCTACGACTCTAAAACTTGTCGAGTCGACTTGAAAAGCCCAAACTCGTGCTAGCGACGGACAACAATCACGACGCGAACCAGCGTAGTCGCAAAAGTTGCCGCAAATACATCGCAACTGCACTTTATGGGCAACTATCAGACGTCTGAACGTTTGAGTTGAAGTGTGAAAACGGGATAACATGTTGAGAACAAGTGAGAATTGTCTGAGGTGTCAAAACATGGCAGCGCTTTCCCCATACAAACATAGTCGCAAGCTTTTACCAGTACTGTTACACTCCCTCAGTAATTGCTGGCCAATATACCCACATTTCACAAATTGTCGCCCTCTCTTTATTCAGCATGTATACGATACGGTTGATTATTGATGTGTGACAAGCTGCCAAACCTCTTTCACATCTTCCAATACATTCAGGGAGGCTGATTGCAGCAATTAAGACTGAAATGTATCCGTTAATACATTTTAAAAGAACAACGTTTCACTAGGAAAAGGGACATTGGCCACTTTAGAAATAGATTAGTTTAAAAGTACACCAATCTGTGCATTCGTACAATTTGGTTGTGTTACTTTTGGACACAGCGAGGCTAAAGCGGTTTCCCCCATGCTTCCAGTCGTAATGCTTAAGCAAGTCAGCTGCTAGCTATAGCTTCATTTACATATTTACTCACATGAGAGGAGAGAAAGCAACAAGTATATGTCTCCATGTGTTAAATGATTCTTTTAGGGCAGTAATAGATAGAAAAACGTAACTTGAATAAGAATGTTGTGGTTATTTCTGTGTCGTTTTTGTCTTTTTATCACATATTTGTATCAGTTTTACAACTTTGATATAGCTATGAGCATGTAGACAACGATTTTAAAACATGTCAGATTCAGTTCTAGTGGACTGCATTAAAGAAAAATTAATGAAATGACTTGGTCTTGCTGAATATGTTTAAAATCATTAATAAATAACATTTCCCCTTGGGGATCAATAAAGTATAATTCTATTCTTCTTCTATTCTTCTATAAATGACTGGGACTTGGTTTCATGCTCTTTGATGATGTCATCATATCATGGATTTTCACAGCTACGTCAAAGACACACATACGTTATCTGAGGAGGCAAATGAAACAACTGTCTCACCACCTTGTCTGCGTTAAATAAATAGATGAGTTATAAAGTCCCTAAAACTGAATGAAAGACACGCAAGACATAAATACTTTTGCTCAGCCCTGAGGCTAAAGAAGATGCACCTTAAGGTAATCTTGAATATCTGGTTCCACGCACCGAGCCGTGGCCCGCTGCCTTTAGTATTAAATCACACCTCTAAATCAGCATCTTTCATCTCAGAAAAATTGCCATAGTGCAATTCAATCCAACAAGATGTCAAAAAGCTAATTAATGCTGTCTACACCTCTCGCAGGCTACACTGTAGAGTGAAACACATTTCACTGGTTTTACTGAAAATTCTATTTAGAGCCTACAAATTATTCAAACTCTGCATGAGTCCCGATCAAAACAAGAAATGAGAGCATGTGAGCCTGATTTTGACTGAACTGTATATATATATATATATATATATATATATATATATATATATATATATATATATATATATATATATAGCTCCAGCTATCTTTTAGAATTTAAAGTCCTTTTGCTTGTAATAAAGCTCTCAGCTCTTGTTTTTTCGAGTGCTTTAGATTCACTCACATCCCTCCATGGTGGGCTGTTGAGACTTTCAGAACCAAACATAGGACAATAGGATGTTCCATTTCCAAACTGGGTTAGGTAGAATTTTAAAACATATCTATTTTAATCGCTTTTTGTTGTCTTGTATCTCACTTTCTATCTATATTTAATATTTTACAATATTACCATGAGGCCATTTTTAACCTTTTGATCCAAATTTTCATTTATTGTATAGATCACTTCCAGTTACATTCTTAGTGTGTAAATATTTTATAATTTTAACCTCTGCAATGACTTTTACTTGTAGCCTTCAGTATTTGTGTTCAGTGAGCTGTAATACTCTATTTTTGAGCAAGGGGGATGAGACTGGTACATGGAAATGTTTATTGATCCCCTATAAGCACGAAAAATAAGGCTTTAGCTCAAATCACAGATAAAGAAAAGAAAGCAACACAACTCTGAGCAGATCATTATAGATATATTATTTTACACTTATCTTTTTTTCCTTTACACTTCAGCCTAACTGCCACGTTGACGAATCAATAAAGAATATCGATCATGGTATTTGTGTGCAGATTCCTTCAAACTACCTCTCAGCAATCACACACGTACTCTCCATTCAACTCGTAATTCTCAGTCAGCACAACTGCTTTAAATCACTCACATTATGACGCACCATTTGAGATTGAACGCGGAGACCACACTGCGTCAAAAGGGGTCCGTGCGTAAATATGTTGCGCATCGACTACTTACGCTGCTGTTTTGTCCGGACCAGTGCACCATGGCCTGGTTATGAGCCGTGTCCCCGGTGAGCGCGAATGTTGAACTTGGGAGCTGAAACTCCTCCTGGTCTGAAAACGAAGCGTCCTCCCCGTCCTCGGGTCTGAATCCGGACCAAGTCTCCGCGCTCCTCGCGCCACGCGTTCGTCTCCAACCGGCCACATCCGTCTCCTCGTCGAGGCCCACTGTCACATCAAACTGCGTCCCGTTTTCATCGGTGTCATCTTCTCCATCACCGGTTCTATTTTCGGTCTTGTTACCCTCACCGGGAGAAAGAGCCGCCGCGGGTGAAGAAGCACTTCCAGGAGACACTCTCGAGCCGGAAAGTTTGTGCCGATATTTCGACGCGTCCTTCTCCAGACAACTTACGTTATTTCCCTCCAACAGCGGAGGCACTTTGGACGAACTTTCTTCGCTCGTCGTTAATTCTGCAACGTTGTGCTTTTCGTCTGCGCCGTCGGCGGGTTCGGCGCCCGGTGACCAATCCGTAAATCCAACGAGATCTTTAGTTGGTGCCTCGCCAAAATTATCCAAATCCAGCTCCGAGAGCTCCCGGGGAAGAGCTTTAATAAGCGGCTGCTGGCACGAAGGAATGCACCGTAGCTCCGCTTTCGTTCCGCCCGGGATGGAAGTTAGGGTGAAGAGCCAAATCCACTGAGAGAAAATGATCAAAAGCCAGTGACCGGGGCGCGTCTCCATTCTACGTTGATTCCGACTTAAGGCGTGTTAAAAACATATCATGTTCACTCCTGAGCGTTGCTCTGTCATCACCTGGCAAAGTGGAGTCAGTGGATGCACTGTGGGGAGGTGCAGCAGCGCGCGGACAAGTATTCCCAAGTACTGATGCAAACGATGCATCAGAGGAGGAGCTGGAGGCTGAATCCTGGACGAGAGGGGAGAGGGGCCCATACCCCCGCATCCTCATCTCAACCTGGATATACACACAAAAACAGCGACTGGGCATACTCCTAATTAAGTTATATTTCTGTAGAGACACGTGGGTCCCCTGGGGTTTTAATTCAGTATTCAGCAGTGTGCCAGATATTCCACTGTAAAATATTTGGCTGCATCATTATCCTATCGGTAATTATGCATTCGATTAAAACAATCTGAAAGGTATTGGGATGATGGAGGCTCTGGGAAAAGTCTAGAAACATTATGGGGTCTGCTTCTACGCTGGCGTGTAACTGCTCCTGACTCCTGCTTTATGGAAGATATGATGAGGTTGTGGATTTTCCATTAGCAAATATAGGTAATCAATTAACAGGATTGCCTGTGTTCCTTGTCAATTATGCCACGCCGATAACGACTGTGGTGGCCAGCTTGCAAAGTATCTTGGGGATTATTTCACCATGGCTGCACTCCTGTATTGTCCATTTAACAGATGAGTGGATATTGCATATTCCATAAATGTTAGCCCTCAGTTTTAGGGTGCCTTGAGGGTTGTCAGACATAAAATAGTGAAAAGGTTTCAAACAAAAGGTGAGTAAGTATTTGTTTTATCCATCAGATACCTTGTGTCCCTGCTATTGTATCCAAGCATAAAGGGATTACGCAGGTGCCATGGAAATAACTGGAAAACCAGTTGCCATGCAATGCGGACACCCTTGAATAGAATGTTATATTTCTCAATACTTTGGGCTTTGTTCCAGTCAGCTAATGCTCAACCATTAGGAGAAGTAGTGCCTGTCCAAACCCTGTGATTAGATTCTATTCCCAGGCAACATTTAGTCAATAGGATGGGGATGCCGTTGACTGGTGACTGATGCCGAAGAGACTCCCTATATTGAGCTGTGTTCTTCCCATCTCTCTGAGCTGCGACGTGATCCTGTTCAACACACGGGTCAACTGCACAGAGACGTCTTTCATTGGCGGCCATTAGTGATGCAGTGAGCAAGAGCTGTCTCAATCTGTTTCAGTTAGCCCCCACCAGACAAGGGGAAACCAGTCTATAATGCAGATTGATGGCTGACTGAGAATTTCAATCATGGGGAACATTGGCTAAAAAGCTCAAGTCTTGACTGTAATGCAAACCTAATGCTCAGTCCGAGTATTACAATGTGGACGACGTCTGCACGGAAGTCATACGTGTCTGTGTGTGTGTGTGTGTGTGTGTGTGTGTGTGTGTGTGTGTGTGTGTGTGTGTGTGTGTGTGTGTGTGTGTGTGTGTGTGTGACACCTGTAGACTTTTTACATGTTTTGTTTTACTTGCTGGGGCTTTGTGTGGGAAACATCTGCAATGACATTGTGGAGTGATAATAATGGATTTTTGCCTGACCTGCCTGCTGAGTTTAGACACGGATGATTGTGCACCTGCTGCGTTTGTGTACACCTTGTTTTTAGTACTTTGTCTTGTTTCGCCGCAATACTGTATTTGTATTTCCCAGAGATGGATGCAACTAACTAGCAGCTGATGGATATCGATTAACAACTGATTATTTTCTTAATCAACCAATTCATTGGGACTACAGGGACATTTTCAAATCAGTTGCTTTATCTGAAGAACAGCCCCAAAACCTAAAGGTATTAAATGTTCGATTATCCTATTCAGTGAACAGCCGGAAAATGTCCCATTTTAGAGGCTCAAACTAAAAGACCGCTTTAAAAGCGACCTAAATGACTATCAAAATAATTGCATATTAATCTATTTATAGTTTAACTTCTACGTGTGCTTGTTTTAATAGTGACTACTTCAGAAGTCATAGTGGGAGGGTGAAGCTGTATTAAAAATAAACAAGAATTGATTTGCAACGACTAAACTGAGTCACATGTTAAAATATATATAGGACAAGTACAAGTATACTTTGTAGGTTTGCTTTAACAATCAAACATCAACACGGCATATGTTTGAATTGTTCACAGACTCTAAATGTCACTGTGCCAGGTGACATATTTCCAGACCGATGTCTTATAGGACATTTGTGTGCAGAACTTGGCAGCTGAGTGGAATCATTGTCTTTCGACGGGCAAGATTGCTGGTTTCCCGCCTGTCACACAGACTGAATACAAACTGCTTCATGCTCTCTGAGCTCCTACTTCTATGATGGAAACTTGTGAGCAGACCGTGTGAAAAGTTCACAAAGGATCGAGGCGACAGCGATTCACGTCGTGGGATTATTCTCCGTTTTTTTAATTAAACAGATTTCAGTGGAAGAAGAAAAGAAACACTGTCAAGCCCCTCCCTGGAATTAGACCTTTCCCACTATGGTGTCAGCTTTACTTTCACAACTGTTCAAATGACTCCAGCGCTCATAACAGTCATAAAAAAGAGGAGCAAAGACACTCAGAACATTACACATGCAGAGTAGATGGTCTCGCCCTTCTGCTCCAGCTAAAAAGCTAACATCTGTATGCAGTGCTGCATTGAATACAAGCTGCAATGTGTGTGTGTGCATGACTAAAAGCTGCACACAGTTACCATAGAGAAAATGTCCTCTTTTTTTAGCATTCAATTATAAACGAATCATAAACATCTTCACAAAAGGTGTGAAACTTCTGTGTGGGGTTTTTTATCCTTCATGCAGATGTGTAACAGAACAACTCGTGCTGAAATAGGAGGTGTGAAAGTAGCGATAGACACCAGAAACATCCACTTCAATTAGTGCTCAACACACCTCTGGACACACCAGGAGAGAAAATTGCCTTTTCAAATAATGATTTCAATTACATTAATGAGAGATATGGGGAGAGGCAATAAGGACAGCGGGTCATCCTCTGACCCGGGTGAAATGCTTTGGGTTTCATCTATTTGATACCACACATACTTTAGTTACTTTTTTCTTTTATGTAATATGACAGTTAACAGTCATATATGTGGTCATTGTAGTAACATTATGAATTGATTCTCACAGGTCTGTACAGATACATATTAATACAGTGGGGGAAAAAAGTATTTAGTCAGCCACCAATTGTGCAAGTTCTCCCACTTAAAAAGATGAGAGAGGCCTGTAATGTGCATCATATGTAGACCTCAACTATGAGAGACAACATGAGGAAAAAAAATACCATATGCACTTTACGAGAAAGTAATGTATTTTAGCAAGATGCCAAGGTGCCACAATGCACTGTTATATTTGTGATAGATCTGAGAGAAGGGTGTGACCTGTTTGTAAGAATATGAAATATGAACCAGGAACAAACTTTCCTTTACCATGAACAGAATGACAGTAAAATTATAGACCAATTATCTATGTAGTGTTGGTTGTTTGATTTGAAATGTAACTTGTATAATATTGCAGTAAAACAACTGTTAGGACTATGCTGAATATAATAAGCAATCTCAAAGGATTAACACACATCTGTGTTCATAACTTTATAGATGATACACTTCCCTAATTGGCTCATCATTTTAGAAATTTTCTTTGGAGATATTTTTAGATACTAAAAAGTGTTCACGTATTGCATCCAACAACTACTTTATTTAAAAAATGTAACCAGCACATATTAGAAGGAATATGGGCAGTAATAAGCACAGGCACTTAGGAACCACATGGGATCATAATGTATTCATTATCCGACAGCATCAGGACTTGAAATTGACAGAAATTGAAAACGTTGCGATCAAGCTGAAATCTATTTAGACTCAAACTAGTAGACACACATTTACTTAATTGTATTGTATCTATTTTCGATCAAACAAAATATGATATAATGGATCTGTCTACTGTTCATATTCCAATTAAACTTTGTTTCCAACAGAGAACATAAGGAAAAGCATGTTAAATAACCTATAGAATGAAGTGCTCTGGAGTAGATTGAAAATGAAAATGAAACTAAATGAAAAATAAGTTATTTCATTTTAATTTTCCATGTCATAATAGAAACTTAGTAAACTCAAGCCAATCTGTATACAGTAATATTGACAGTGTCAATGTAACTCTTAAAGAGTACATATATTACTTCCTTCTGGGCATAGTGTTAACATTTCAGAGTTAACGCAACTCTGGTAAGAGTCATTATTTTACTCCACACTCTAGAAATGAACTCTGAAATGATTGAACCGCCAGCCCCCTGATTGAAAGACGGACCTGCTAACCACTGATCCACAGAGGCTCTTTAACGTCTGTAGATAGAGACCATGTGTTTACCGGCTTAGTGTTAATGTACTCTTTAATTCTACTGTGCAGCTTTTGACTCAGTCGCGTTAGCTCTCTGCATTTCAATATTTCAAGACACAAAAAAAGCTTGAGTGTAAGTTGAACACAGTATAGAGTTATTCTAAAATATTGCTTCTGCTGAAATATCAACATTTGATGTTCTAGAATTAAAACAAGCGAGATGAAACTCAATTTGAAAGAACGAAGGAGGCGGAGCTTTCCAGAGTAACAGTGAGCGTTGTCATCAACACTGGGGTTTTACTCTCTAGTTGTAATAACTCTGACAGAATCAATTCACTTTGACACTGTATATTTTACACAAACATGTTTAACTCTGAATATTTACACTAACACTGGGGGCTATTTACTCTTGCTAGTGTTGTGATAAGGTTAACTGTGTAATTCATTAGAGTTACGATATATTAGTGTGAGGTCTCTGTGTGAGTGTACATTGTTTTACAAATGGAAGACTACCTTAAAAGATGTTATGAGTGAGAGAATGCTTCTAAAGTTGAGGTAACATTTATGTTTAGGGTTGCAAATTCACACAGGTTTGCAAATCATTTTCCAATTCTCATTTTTCTTCAAAAAAATTGACATCTTGGTAAATGGTGGCGAGGTTAATCATCCCTTTATTAGATTAGCTAATTTTATTCCTGGCGGATGCCTTTAGAATGCCCCAAGACTGCCAAATGAAAATAAGCTATTAGAGACAACCTTAATATCTGAGAGAAATATTGAAATATTGGCGCGGATGGGCAAGGTTCTCCTGAAGTTGATTGTAATTCAAACTTTTAGAAGTGCATCTAGTTCACTTAAAGGCTGTGAGATAGTGACAGAACTCCGGGCACCCTAAAGATTTCCTTAGAAACTTCAGAAATTAATACAGCAGTTTGCAACTGTACAAAGAAGTTTTTGGAATATTAGGTATTAACCATTATTATAAATTAAATGGATTAAGTGTCCTTGGGGGAGTTAAAATGAGTTACAATGTATATCAACTCATCTCACAACAGCATAATCTTGATTTTAATTATCAATTTGCAAATGACTTAAAACCCAGTCAATCTATAATAACTGATGCAGTCTACTGTAGTGGAGCTGAGTATAATAATATAATTTTCACTTGAAGTAATAGTGTAACATTACAACAAGTGCCCCAAATTAAAACACAATATACGTTCATGCCAAATGTTGTCCATGCCCTCCTCTATGCATAAAAGCATTTTATTATCCGACGGCAACTATTGGCAAAGGGACTTTTGTCTGTTCCTTCCAAAAAATAAAATAAGTACCAACTTAATGTTAAAGAACCTTTGTTGTTATGGTTACAGTCATAGAGTTCTGCAGGAATGAGTCCTAACGCCCAGAAAGTATTTCGCATTTCAGCACTTACGGTTCCCGGTACCCATGTCTCGGAAGTCAACGGGTTTTTGGTTACATGCCTGAAAAATATATTTTTTTCAACTTTTTATTCCACAGCAAAATACACCAGTATCCCACACATTCATTTTGAAGTTGTTACATGTCTTGAAAAAGGCAGTAGCTAACAAATGGCTGAATGAGACCATTAAACATCATTATGCCGAACACTAGTCCGCCAGTGCTGGTGGCCTAAAGGCATGCGACCCCGGTGTAGTACGTTAGCCAACAATAGCTTCTTGGATTGGATTGGTTTGGATTCAGACCCTGTTTACACAATGGGAAAACGCATATATTTTCATGCGTTTTGGCCTTTCATTTACACAAAAACTGAGGTTTTATCACGGAAAACGGTCATTTCTAAAAAAACTCCGGCCAAAGTTTTTGTGTTTGCGTGTGAACTAGGTCAAACAGAGTTTTAGGTCGTCAAACCTCACAGTGTGCGACTAAAAATGCTTCACGTCATGTGAGCGTCCTATGCGGACGGCGTATTTATGCGGGTTCATATAAACAGAAACTTTTTTGAAAACGACCTTGTGTGTACAACGTTATTTTTGAAAACGGAGGGGCAGAAATATTTGTTTCTGTAAATACCCGGCTATGTGTAAATGTGGCCTCAATCTATTGTCATTGCACAGAGTACAGGTACACAGGCAACAAAATGTATTCCCTGCATTTAACCCATCCATGGTTATTAAGGAGCAGTGGGCTGCAGTGATGCCGATGGCATTTCAAAAATAATGAACAAGTAATGTTCATTTGTGAAGATTATCCTGTGCAACAAAACATGTAAAATAAAGTATGATGAATGTTGTTTTTTATTGCCACATACCTTATGTTCAGCTAAATCAATATTCCAATGAAAATAATAATTTTAGGTCGAGGGAGTCCGTACGAAGCCAACTTCCAGGTTGGCCTACACAAATACATTATCTGCAGCCCTCTAAAAACCCTGTGGTGAGGGTTCGAGGTTGGCTTCATAAAAAATTTAAAAAACACCCCGACAACAGGCTTTATATGTAATGACAAGAGAGTGATATCATTGTTGTCATGTCACTCTCAGCCAGTGCTCCGAGTACTCGTACCTCCACATTTTATTCCTTGGCGTAGTGACTTTTTCAAGAACGCGAATAAGCATAAAGTATTTTTGCAAACCCGGCTCACACACCTTTTGGTCGTACCTTAGCTTTGGCAGCAGCATGCTGTTCTCGTGCAAAGCAGTCGTCTTTTAGTTCCCTTTTTCCTTGACTTAATTAGTCATGGAGAGAAACGTATGAGAAAAAGAGAAGGTCATTTTTGTTGTTTAGCATATGGAGAGAAACATTCGGAGACAGAACACTAGCTTCACATGCTAACCAGTAACCACTAATGAGGTCAGCACCAACTGTGCAGACTCGTCTAAAGGCCATGGCAAACTTAAAAACACTGAACTTTGCACAACAACAAGGGAGCGACAAGGGGTTGGAAACTCCCACACGGTACATCAGTAATTCACAAAGGGAAATATTTCATACTGCAGAAGACCTCTCTTATTTTCAGGAATGACATTTTCGAGTCGTATGAAGGAGCCGGAGAGAGACCTCCTTTCCAGACATCAATTATTAACCAAAGATTATATCACAGCCTCATAGATCAAAACAGCAAACGTGTAATATACTAGAGGGCATCTCATATATTTAGCGCTGCCAGAGAATCACTCCTAAGACAGAAAGGTTAGGCGTTTGAAAACTGACGCAAATTCACGAGTCTTTGTAATTTCCATGACAGGTACACAATATGGCACAGGAACACTGTAGGGTATGTGAGTCTATCTTTGTACTTCTCCATCAGAGGCAGAGGATTTTGCACCACCACAGAATAGGGTTCCTGTGTAAATTAATATTTTATGACATTGCTACCAGGCTGTGATTGGTAGCATAAAAGTAGATTTGCATTCCAAACTGCATGTTGTGCAAAAGAAAATCATCATTACCAACCTAAGTCTTAATGTACCCAACGGTCCCAAAACATGTGGGGTGGTGTTTTCTATTGTCCCCCCTGAGGTTAAAAAATGTACGGCAGGTAAAAAAATATTTACCCTCGGTTAAAAGCCCACACTTCCTTGACTCATTAGCGTCATATTTAGCACTGGGAATACTAGATTTCAGCTCATTCTGCTACTACAAGAGATTATAAAAAGACATTTCCCATCCTTGTGGGTGCTTTTAATAATAATGACATACAGTTGCCATAGCACGTTTCTATTGTATATTTTCAGCTGACAAAAAATATATATTTTTAGATTTTTTTTAAGGGCACTTTTCTCATATATTTGACAGCTTCCCATTGGTAGTTAGGATCTCAGAGTGAAGTTGGGGGTCCTGATCGGTTTTAAGCACTGTTCCAAAATAAAAACCGGTGAAATTAATAATGAAATCATTGTTCAGTAATAAGTCTGGATACTTGCCTCAAGGGGGCTGCGTCACACTCTAAGCCCCTGTAACCTATATTTGTTTAAGTTGGCTTAAAGCGCCAATCGGGTTGCAGAGCGTTCCTATACAACAAACCTGCAATGTCAAAACAGATGATTCATCTATGTCCTGGTGCTGCGATGCGGAAATCTGATACGGTACGTTTGCCCACATAACATACCTCTGAAGTTATTTAAAATGTATTTTTATGAAACGTTGTGCGCCGTAACAGATATAGAAAGTGCTCTGTAAGCGAATCCGAAGCCGACATTCGTATCTGTTCAAAAGTGTAAAGCAAAAATAACCTCACTGTCTCTTCATACCCGAGTCTCCTTCATTCTCATCCAAAGAACCTGTCACTACTCAATGCTGATTTACATTTTGTATCAAGTTCCTTGGTCCGGCGCCAGCATAATATAAAGTATATAAAGCGCTGCTCCCTAGATATGGGTGTCCTGATTGAAACTGTAGGCAGAGAGGAGGCTCTCGTTGTGTGCTCTCTATATGGAGAACTCATTAGTTGGAGAGACCTGTGTGCATTGTTCCAAGTCTGCAGAGTCAGCGAGGGAGCCACTCACTCATCACTCCGCACAATCTAGACTCCTGCACATCTGGCCTGGCAGCTTCAGGGTGACCTGCATACACACACACACACACACACACACACACACACACACACACACATATACACACACACGCATTCACATGCAATTGTTGTCATAGAAGCAAACATGAACATTCACCAGCACACAAAGATGTAGCGCATGGTTAATCTCCTGGCGGATCATGCAGGCATTGTGTAGAGTCGACAGAGCTGTGAGGATGAACGGCGTTGAAATGTAAAAAGAATGGACACATTATTTCCATCGTGCACACAACTTCCCACAAGCACCGGCCTTCATCCCCCGTGATTTACTGGCCATTTTACACCCAGCTGAGGTAGCCACCTCCAACGCTGACCCTGCACTGCAGCGGAGAGACGTGGACAGCATTTGGCAGCACTTCCACCAAGTATCCTCGGGCACAGACGGCAACTCTGCTGTCAATCTCCACGTAGGAAGGTTTTGATTTAAAGGATTGAAAGTCTAAAATGCACAGCTCCTTTCATATAGGTCAATCCCGTCGCTGCTATTCCCCGTTCTCGATTATACGGCGCTGGTCTCTGCTCTGCAGCATGCTTTAAACCAAACTGTATAGCTGCAACTGTGTGTGCTCGTATTTACAATGCTTTGGCATTGAGATCCTCCGAGTGGAAGTCATCAGCATGCAGGTGATTGTCACAAACGGCATATGAATAGAGAGACAATTTAATAAATATATTCCACAGCCAGGGAGAGGGCATGCCTCTATTGAGAGCATGTCAGTGTTCATTCTATTGACGGACCCGATCTATCTCGGGTACGTCACTTCCAAGACACACTGAGCCGTGGAGGAATAAGTTGCCTGAGAAAACTGAGAACAATAAAGTCAAATATTGACTCTGTTTCAGTATAAAAGAAATATACTTACTGGACCCATGGACGACATTTCAAAAGATAAAAATTAATCAATGGAGTTCATTGAAGCAGCTTTCACACAATGGTACTCACGGAGCGCTGTCATTTAAGACCTAACCCGCTATTAGAAATCAATGCTTTTTCGCTTCAATGCCAGTGGCAGGTTGCCAGAGTGACTGCCTCGCTCGTGACCCGGGGGGTACGATGAGATCACCTTCATGATTCAGACGTGGTGCGGGTGGAAGATGAGTCAGAGGTGTATATTTAAAGAAAAAATATATCTGGGGAAATACCCTTCTTCTTGAAGAAAGTCGGAACAGAATTTCAACACCACTCTCGTGTCTCTACGTTAGCTAAATATGAAGTTGTCCGGCTAACTTTTTTGAGCGTAAAAACAGGAAACAGGGAACCGGCAAGTTTGACTCAGTCCTAAGATAACAAAATCCGAATTGTATCTTGGTTTGTTTAATCCAAATGGCGATGGTTTGTTTTGTTTGTGGAGTAAAAACAAGTATGATGAACATATCTCTAGAATTGTAAAAACTGAATAACATTTTTCATGCGCACATATGTGATATAGTTCAGTCTGCATAGAGAATGATTGGCTTCAGCCTGCCCTCCGCCCTGGACTTGTGCACCTCTAGGAGTCAGGAAGAGGGCAGGAAAGATAACTGCAGATCCTTCACACGCTGGACACAAGCTGTTCCCACTCCTCCCCTCCGGTGGGCGCTACAGAGCACTGTACGGCCAAACCAGCAGACGCAAGAACTGCTTCTTCTTCCCACTGGCCATCACTCTGATGAACAGCAAAGCAGACACATCTACTATCACCGCTTTATTTCTGCACTAAGACTCCCATTCTTTGTTACTGTTTTGTATTGTACATACATGTTGCTATTCTGTGGTATTCAATGTAGTTTTTATATGTATCCTGTTATTTGTAGGCCTCCATTTGTATATTCCATGTATGTACGGCGAGAGTGTAAGTGAAAGAGGAGTCAAATTACATTACATTACATGTCATTTAGCAGACGCTTATATCCAAAGCGACTTACAATAATTGCATTAAACCTAGAGTACAAACTAAGAACAACAAGAATACAGAAAGTAACATTTCCTCAACATAGTCAAACTACAAAAGTACCATCATAAGAGCCATTTAAATGCCACTGAAGTGCTAATCTGTGTTTTAATCCAGATATACTCAGAAAAGTTTTTAGTTTCCGCCACGTATGCCATGTATGTTCACACATACACAAATAAATCTGATTCTGATTGTCTCTGTCTGTCAGATAATACAAAATGGAGCCACGGCACCAATAGGAAACCGCCCCAATGTAACAATATTCGTAGAGTCTCACCATTGTTCACCTTCTTCCTGCTTTCAGCTTAGCTGAGCAGGTCTCCCACCAGCTTACAGTAGGCAGCTGGTCTAAATGATCTGGCAGCAGACTTCAATTTCTGGAGCAGTTTATAAGCGGCTTGGACAGGTGTGCTGTAAGGATTAGACCACCGTAGATCCAAACATACACATTCAATCATCGCTTTGCTTCATATCGTTTCTGGATTATTATCAAGCTTAATACCATCTTTGCGAGACAACGACAACGACTTCAGGTGGGCTTTAACAACTATAAATTGTATTCCCCGGGTGTCACAACACCTCTTCGGGAAACTGCTAATTGGGAATACTCAGCCTATTCTCAGAAGCCAAGGAAAGGGTAAAAAAGATAACGAAAGAAAGAAAAGTGCGAGACTTCGTTGTCCCAGGCACGACTGTCACAGCACAACGTAGCTCTGTTCCTCTGAGATTTGCCTCTGTGAAAAGCAAACACAAAGGCTGGCAGACTCCTCAGTTGAGTTTCATCGGAGGTGTGAGAGGAGAGAGAGTTGTCAAGGCCATCACAATTGTATTTTCAAACCGTATGCAGGTTCAAATGAATCTGCGCGAGGAGTTGTGCGGTGACGTCAATAGGCTGTATTTATGGAGGCATCAGTATTCGGTGTGAGAGTGATGACACTGATACCTAATTTAACTGCATGACCTCATCATTATCAAACTTTACGCCTTGCACTTTGTTGTGAAAGACTAAAATAAGAAACATGTCACAAATGAGGTACGAGCATCTCACATGGGAGACGATCAGAGTTCAGTGGCTTCTCAGAACATTTTTGATGTGACAGCATTGGAAATATTGCTGGCATCAAAGCTGCACATTTTGAGGAAAACTCTTCCTAATGATGGATTTCAATGATATTGTGTTTCCGCAGATTTCATAGTCCATGCATTTGAGGACATTAAAACTATACAGAAGCAGGATCCCTCAATAACAAATACATACAGAGGCATTCATTTCCAAATGTAAATCTCTTCAACTCCCTTGTTAGCTGTGATTTTTGCCACAAATAGTAGTGTGACTTTAAAGTAGCCATTTATACCTGCAGTGAAAACACAGGGGTAAATGGAGATTGAAAAGTTAGTATGGAATTAGTTTATTTACATATGATAAACCCAAACAACAATCCGACTGGAGATCTGCTGATCTTTCACATCTGTTTTATGAATGAAGATGGAAGATTACAAAGTTGGTTCATGCTCTTCCAACTTACTTTAGATGAAACCAAGTTCACAATATTATAAAAGCCTTGATAGTTGTGTTCCCCTTTAAAGGTACAGTACAAGTCAGTGCTCAACTTTAATGTCTGATGTTAAAAAACAAAAAACAAAGCCAGATCGAGGTGTAGTTCAGACCTCAACCTGAACAGCCATATCAAGACAACTACAAAATCAGCCTACTATCACCTGAAGAATATATGAAGGATTAGAGGACTTATGTCTCAACAGGATTTGGAGAAAAGTGTCAATACATTTATCTTCAGTAGACTTCACTACTGTAATGGTGTGTTCACAGGTCTCTGTAAAAAGTAAATCAGGAAGCTGCAGCTCGAGTCCTCACTAAGACCAGGAAAGTGGATCGCATCACTCCAGTTCTGAGGTCGTTGCACTGGCTTCCGGTCCGACAAATAATTTAGTTTAAAATCCTGTTGCTAGTTTATAAATCACTGAGTTTGTCATCTGCTGCTACCACCTGCTCATGAACCACCCCGACCCCTCAGGTCGTCTGGGACTGGTCTACTGTCTGTTCCTAGAGTCAGAACTAAACATGGAGAGTCAGTGTTCAGTTGTTCTGCTCCACATATCTGGAACAAAGTCCCTGAAAGCTGCAGGTCATAACGTTTTGAATGTTCTTAATGTTTTAATTGTTTTAAAATCTTTTTTTTTTTTGCATTATGTTTTGATCTATTTAATGGTTTTATGTGAAGCACCAGTAAGGATTGGAACATTTTGTATTTGTAAAAATATATGTATCAGTGCATTGAGGGGGGTTTTGATGTCTAAATGTGTTGCAGCTCGCTTGCTTATGGACATTCCGGGTGCCTGTTGCGAGAAAAAAAGCTGTTTGACTTTGGTGCTAATTATTGTCTCAATTGTGGGCTGATAAGTTGTAAATTCAATTTTTTTTTCGCCGTGTGAGAGCGGAAATTATGGGTACACAGTTGTTGAGGCTTGGTTCGTATAAAAGTGGGCACGGTTTCATAGGTTACAAAAAATAAACACATCCAGATGGAGTTACCCTCACAATGCACCCATAAATATTCCCATTTTTGGATGTGGAGTGAATGTTAATGTCAAATGAAATAATGAAAGACAACATGTCTAAACTCTCCATTCTGAAATGGAGATGCATTTTTTATGAGCATCATCTAGTTTTTTTAAGCTTGACGTAGGAGGCCGAGACTTCTTTTCAGTCTTTATAAATAAAATATGACGTTCAGATGGGAGAGCTTAAGCAACAAAAAGAAACGCTGTCCGAGTTGTTCTCCAATGATTTTGAATAAATCTTTTGCGAATAAGAAAGTAAAACAAAGTCATTGTCACTTGAAATAAGTCTTTTCATGAGTGTCTGTGAGAATATTGCCCAGTATTAAAGAAATCAATCAAAAGTGGGGGTTCTAATCTAATTATTTCAATAAATTAGAGCCCTAATGATGGTTTAATTGCATAGGGATACAATCAAAATTGATTCATTTGTTTGTTATATTCCAGGCACATGGTGGCTCTGATCGTCATTTAAAGATGGGTAACCCATTAATTCTGCTCATAAAGGTATCGGTCACAGCAGCTGTCACACAATGTAACTCATAACGATACTAACACAATAACTAATCCAGCGCCGTTTAAAGACCAAATTACAAAGTCAAGGTGAGTTTGCTTTTGTGTGTGACTTCTGTATGGGTAACATCGATAAAACTCCCTCATCTTTATGAATTCCTCTCATTCATGTGATAGTGACTGCTCTGTTTAATTAAAATATTTTTAAAAACACAGGCCTTTTCCTTCTGCATTGTTCCGAGGATGTGGGTTCCTGTTAGAGAAAATGAAGTTACGTCTGTACTACTAATTTGCAACAGTAACAACAAGCTACCATACAAGGCGTCTTGCCCAAGGACACTTGTCCCACAGCGGCCTCATAGGTATTTCAGCCACACACATGGCATAGCCTGGTCCAACTATTGTTATGTTTGTAAGCCATACACGCTGGTCCTTGACTAATTTTCTCAATAACATGTGGATCATATACCACCACCTTGAAGTTGATATATTTATTTATATATGTTATATGTCTTGACAACTTGATTTTGCCGAAGAAAACACACATTTATGTCCACTTTTACTACGTAATAAATGTGGCTTTTGTGACCTCAGATTTTTCCTCGGTAACCATCATTAGGCTACTTTGTGTTTAGTGCTGATTAGTAAATGTTAGTATGATATGCTAAAATTTCCATGTGAAATTAGTCAATTGCAGTATTAGCAGTTAGTTCATAGCATTGCTTTACTCAAATACAGCCTTAGAGGACCGCTAGCATGAACCCTTATTCCTGTTGTGGTTATATTTTAGTAATGTACTCTTGGTTAAACATTGAAAACGTTGATTGTGACTTGAAACACAAGACCGGAAAACTTTACTTTTACTTGACTCACTTTAACCGAAGGGCTTTTTTTACTGGATGTGAACCTATACGTGTTGTCATGGCGCTGCCCTTTCGACGCCCACGATCCACCCAAACACTTCCCTTGGATTTTCATCAGACTTGGATTTGGAAATACGTTGCTTATGAATATAATTCATGCATCATTAGGTTTCTTGCCAAATTGTTGTATTTAATAATAATAATAATACACTTATTTTATAAGGCGCCTTTCAAGGTACTCAAGGTCGCCTTTTGATTACTATTGATGACTATTTAATTATTACATGGAGAGGACTGTGAATGGTACATTGTGACACAAGAGCAGGATTTTCTCCACCTTTAACGTATCGGACCGTGCAGTGTTGGAGCGCCACTGGAGATCCTACTCTACAGTATGTGTGTCGCTTTTTGATTGCCTCTGAGGAGCAACGAAGAGACACGGCTCATTAATAATGAATGTATTTGGTGGTGTGGGGGGATCGATGGATACAACAATAAAATACATTTAGTGTGGACCCTGCAATGACATCGGGGATATCTCAGTCAGCAGCGATATGATAAACTCATTAAAATGATTAAAGTTGGTCTTCAAAAAAAATGCAGTTCAAATCCCAGGGCAGCTGGCGAACATGAATCACAGCCAAGATACTGAAGTTGTGACCTTAATTCTTTCATTTAACCGTGGTGCTCTTTGACGATGACAACCGAGAGCACCTGCGGGTACTGCACCCGACCCACAGCGATATGTCATGAGCCAAATGGGCTTTAATCTCAATCTATTGCATTCGTTGTTTGTGAATTAAAAACTCAACACTTTACTCAGCACTTTACTTTACTTTACTCAGCACTTTACTTTACTCAGCACTTTACTTTGTTTTCCCCTTGTAGTATTTAGTATTTAGTATTTTAGTATTTAGTAATTAAGTATTAGTATTTGGCATTTTGTATTTTATTATTTAGTAATTTAGTATTAGTATTTTGTATTTTAGTAGTAGTGTTTTTATTTTGTATCTTTTTTTTTGATTAATGCTCTAATGTCTAATGTACACCCACTGCTGTGATCCTGCAATTTCCCCACTGTGGGACTAATAAATGAATATCTTATCTTATCTTATCTTATTATAGGTAAAGATGCCCTTTGGGTTAGAATCCTGTTGTGCAGTAGGAGGCTATATGGGACACTGTGTGTGTGCAGTGGGGTAAAGTTAAGGCGTAACCCATTTCTACATTGTCTTTTTCAGAGAATGAGTGAAATTGTGAAGGCAGAGAAAGGCAGACATGAAAGTCCAGTGTGTAAAAACAGGCTTTCAGATGTTGATGAAAAAAACATTCCACAATGCTTACCAACTCAAAGCGCTAACATCATTATAATTAATCCTCTATGAACCTTTAATAGCTTGGTTGAAAATGTCATCGCAATCTATGAAATAGATATTCTGCTCTGAATCACGGAAAATTCACCTCACGGAGGCATTAGAGGTAAAGTCCAGGGGACCATGAATGTCATGGACAAAATGTCACGGCAATCTATATGATATTTGTTGAGATATTTCCACCTGGAACAAAGCGTTGGACTGACTATTGGTCATTGCCATCCCTAGTTGGCTTTCCATCGAAAGGCAGCAGCAAACAGAACCATTTCAAGCTTTGATTTAAAGAACTGGGGGTTGGAACGGACCTCAGGTTTACTGATATGGGGATGAATGCTGCTCACAATGCAGTGCTGCCTCTCCAAACTCTGGGGAGAGAAAGTAAACCCGCCCCAGACAATGTGAGCGGTCTGGATGGTTGGTAACATAGCTGCAGATCAGACATGTTTTTGACCAAATTGTCCAGTGCTTTAAAAAAAAAATCAATAGCAGTATTTTAAAATCAATTCTTTTGACAAGAAGCCAGTGGAAAAATTTGAGAAATGAAAAGAGGTGCTGTTTTATGAGGAATCTAGCAGCAGAGTTTTGGATAAGCTGCAACATTTCACAAAGCGCTGTGGAAACGGCTACAGTGTGTGCTTTTGCATTTAAAAGATTTTGCGATGTACAGTTGGTAGTTTGTAGTTTTTAACGATTGCATGAATATTTTCTTGATAAATTAGGGTAGAATGAATAGCCATACATATTTGGTGAATGTGTCCATGCCATATCATGGACATATGACCCAACTTTTCCAGGAGTTCTTTTGGCTGACAGAATTTCACTATATGTTAAAATGTTGAAAAATGATGATAGATGAAGAAAAACAATCTTATAAAGCTCTTGTACTTGTCCCAAAGAGCAGGAAGACTTTTCTAAAAGATGATTGAGCATTATCTGACAACGCATTTGACAAGTCTATATCCAAAATGGGCTTTTCACTTCTCGCTGAAAAATACCCTTGAATACTTATTATTGTCTATACTTCATGTCCACTGCATAAACAATTGCTTTGTGAATAATGAAAGCGTCCAGAATATTGATATTGAATAGTTTCACACTTGGATCAACAATCCTTTCAACAATCCTTACCCTTCCCCAACAGAAAGAAATCATTAGGCCCATTCTCTCATTTCCTCTTGAGTTTGTGTAACACTGTAGCGCTGAAGATGAATTGTATCTGGGAATCTAAACTCAGCTGTGGCCAAAGTTAAGTGGAGTTAAGTGGAGTTTCCAAGAATGTGTTTGCTGCATTCTGCACTGATAATGCGAAGGTAATGGTGTTTTTTAGAAATGCATATGGCCTGTCGGTTAACCATTTGAATCCAGTATTTCTTTGTGCATCCATTCATGAGCTCCAGAGGATAATCCTGATGAATGTGTCACTCCTGAACACTTTCCAGTAACGTATCTAAACATCTACAATAGGAATTGGCACAAAATGAGTATGAAAATTCGTAGTCCTCAGAGGAAGAATCATGCTGACTTTGCCCCGACATTTCCTCTAGGACATTTTTTGATTTGCATCAAATGTCTCAACAACAGATGGATTGTTTGGAAAATTAGTGCACACACTAAAGTCTCCCTCAGGATAATTTTTAATAATATTGCTGATGCCTTAACTTATCGTCCAGAACATCATGTCTCATTCTTTAGTTTATTAATAAATACCTGCAGAGGTAATGATAGTCCCATCAGCCTCGGCTTTACGTTCAGGTTTGAGCTTATTAGCAGATGGTAGCACGCGGACGCATTAAGCTAGCCAAAAAAACTGCTGTGGCTACGTAGCCGCACAGAGCTGCTAGCGTGATTAAAAGACGCTTAGTCTTCCCAGAAGCATGAAAGAGCGGGGAATGTAACAAAAGTCAGCTTCAACAGATTTAATATTTCTTAATATTAACTTTTGTCCAAGTACCAGCATTAAATTAAGATTAGATAGGCCATTTATGCCCGTGCCCCGCCCCCCTCTCGCCTCCCTAAACACAACCCTGAGCTAAATGGTTCTTCTACAGTGACACAATGTCTTCTGGCAGAGAGAAAGCCCTCAAGTATTCAATGATAATAGCGTCAAGAGCCACCCAGGGATCAGGTTCAGGTGCCAGTTGGACATGTGCTGACGCCAAACACATTACCACTGAATACTCTGATCGCTTTCCTCGAGGAGCCTGAAGAAAATAATAAGAAAAATGCCCTCAAGTTTTTTGTTGTTGTTGTAATTGCCTCTGCAGGAACACCTAATCTAAGAAGGATACGTGATTATTCAAATCTATGTTGGTGTGAGTTCACTGTGCTGAAAACAAGTCTAAAATATTCTTTGTTTTTCCATCAGCTGTAACAGTGAAAATAGTTTTCAATCTCCCAGACACAAAGCCCAAAATGCGCAATGTGAGAAATTCTGCTTCACACATCCTAACATTAAATTCCTTCTCCATATTGTTTTCCATTAGAACGTTCTTGTATCACTCTTACTTATATGGCATATCAAAGTATTACAGCCCTCAGAGGAGTGATCATCCACACCATCATCTCGGTCATTAAAAGTCAGTGAAAGTAACTTTTAATGACATGTCCCCTTATTATTCTACTAGAAATATCTGAAAAAGAATTGTGTTTTAAATTCCAATGTTGGAAACCACACCCTGACCTAGAAACTACAGAAAGTTTCTCAGCATGTGTTAAATATTTATCTCAAACTGGCTGGCTTATTACCTATACTTACAGGGTCATGTTGTTGCCTCTTAGTCATGAAGTTATAATAAATATCTCAAAATGTATGATCTTGAGCCAGAGAACCATTGATTACATTTTGGTAGTGCTCCAGTTCTGGGATTTCAACCATTAGACAGTTATTGTTTTTAATCCATAACCATAAATTTACTGCAGATGAGGCTTGATTACAAATACTGAGGATGTGTCTGCAGGGTTTAGGAATCAATCGGTGGTATGAACGACACGATGAGTGTAGTTGTTGTACGGGCAGGTTTTGGCGGAGCTTTGCGGTCTCAACGTCCTTCTCAGTTTGATACTATTAAGCCTGAAGCCTCTATGAGTCTGGACTTCGGCCAGGTTTGGAAAACTGCAGGATAAGAAAATGATGATCACAGGGGGCGATATGCTTTTAATGTTTTTCATTTTAATGAAGTTTGCTTTCCATTCTTTACCCCTGTCTCTTGATTCTTTGCAGGAGTCGTAATTGCCTTACAGGGATCCTGGGCCAGCGCAGTAGTCAGACACTGCGTTAGATATCCATCTATGCCTCTGTTCCTGGGGTAATTAAGATGTGGAGTTACCTCAGGAGATATTGTGGCTCCTCAAACTCGCTGGCTTGAGCAATCTCTGTCGAAGAGGAGGGGGTATTTCAATGGCAAAGTAAGCCGGAGTGCAAGAGTTAGGAAAGTGCCTCACGTCCTCCTGAGCGAGCCCGTCTGACTCCATTTGTATTGTTTGGGATGACATAGGCATAATTGTTAAAAGAAAGGTGCTATTTATGTCTTTATTATGGTGCTGCAGAAAGAAATTACAATATCTCTGCTACAGCTGTTAGGCTACTTTGGGTAATTTTAGGACTGAGTCCTCTCTCATGCAAGTATTAACACTATGTAACTGTCTGTTGTCAAGGTAATTACTTGGAGCATACTTGGAAGCGAAAAGCATTTTTTGCCCCCGTTTCGTCCAGATATAGTGAGGCGAAACATTACTTGCACGGTAAAAATAATGGAAAATGAAGGCTTAGAATGTATTATTACGATATCAGTTTGTATATATCAATAAAGGATTACAGCTATATAATTAAGGCAGCGGTGCATCCCAGTTGGCTCCATCACAAGCACAACAAAATTTAATTGCTTTGTGCCTGAGACAGCCTCTTCAACGAATTTGGAATAGGGCCTGACAGCAGCCTGTCCTTACAAACAGAAAGGGAAACCACAGTAGGAGCTTTGCCTTTTAGATCAGAGATATTCTTCAGCTTCTCTGTGGCGAGTGGGGCCGGCTCCACGCTCTGCTTAGGGGGTGCAGGGAGACAAGATTGGTCCAGCTAGTCAATAAGGGCAGTCTGATTACCATTTTCATCCTATCTGTGTGTTTCTATCGAAGGAGCTGGTGGCGTGAATGACCAAAGCAGACGTCTTGGCGGGTGCTGGAATGACAGGAGCGCAACGCAAGAACGGCGAGCTGCAAAGACCCCTTGAATACAAAGACCACCGCCCTGTAGCCCCAAGGGAGAATCTGTGTTCTATTTACACAAGGCTTGGGCTCTCTGATAAGTAATGGCCTCAGAGTCAGACGCTGGTGGTGCATGCTGGTGTTGTCGCCTAGAAGAAGGCAGCTCGACAAAGAAGCAGAACTCTCATCTCCAGCGTGTCCCTCCTCACCAGATCGGTCTCACACCATCTCTGCAGATCAAGATTGAAAGGTGTGTGTGTGTGTGATTGGATCCATTTTTTAAGGTCACTCGTACAAATGCTCTCTTCCTTAAAATATCTGTTCTTTAAGTTCATTGTCGTCTCAGCATTGTGTCCTGGATGAATACCTCACAGAAACCCACACAACATGCTCTACATGAAGTCACAAAAGGGCGACATCAGTATTCTTTTGTCGTTGATTTGTAGGATTCATATCTGAGAATCAGACCCACATATTATAAATGAAATTTGTCTTCGACTAGTTCAGCTCATTGGTTTCATTCACACTTTTCAAAGCTTATTTATCAGTCTTTGTCGATGAAAGAGAGTAACTTGTGCTGTTTTTGTCATATTGTCATCTGTTACATCAACGTACCCGACATGAGCCCTCATAGGCTCCATGATGTTTTGCTGGAGCCAATTTTTGTGATCATGTCCCGACTTTCGCGTGTGCCCTGGAGAAGATCCTTCATATACTGATGCCATGTTTATGCTGAAATACTCATGACTCCAATATTCAGTTGAAGGTTAATGGGGAAAAATAAAGCAAATAAAGCAATCTGCTTCAACCTAGTTGCAATGAAAACATTTCTTTAGAATTCCAATGCAAATTATAGTTGAAGGTTGGATTTCATTGACTTCTAATATGTATGATTTACTGTATGTATTGAAATAACTTTAACAATCTTATAGATTCCTGTCATATTTCAATATAAACCATTCTTGACAGTTGTAGTTTGGTTTCCCCCAAATCTGAAGCACAAAACCTCACGGCCCAAAGCTACTAACCATCCACAGAGTGACGTTCCCGCCTTCACTGCCCCAAGCTTCTTATTTTCTTGATTTTCCAGATAGCTGGTTCAGGCTGTCCAAAAAAACAAAAAGAGAGCGAGCGTTTGTGACAGGAGGAGACACCAGAGGAGAGGTGACATATTTGACTGCCATTATGTTTGCAGAGTCCTCACTAGATGGCAGTGTAGTGTAGGAATATTGTTTGACAAGTTATACCGGACATGACATCATTTTAGAAACTTTCTCTGAGTGTGTATGTGTGTGTGTGTGTGTGTGTGTTGTAATAACAAAAATGAAATAACTGCTCAGTTATAGCGGTAAAGAGGAAGTGTGTGAGTCTCACCTTTTGGATGTTTGTTTTAATAACTTGCCTTCATCCGACTGTGACCTTTGACCTCCCTGGGTGCACTCTTGGGCTTGGGCCGTTCTGTGGGTGTGGCTCAGTGGTTGAAGAAAACTCAGGAAATGAATGTTTTATCAGCCTGTGCAAATACAACAACAGCATAGTGGAGGAAAAGAGAGAGCTATATTTGACTCGTCAGCTGCTGCCAACTTAAATAAAATCACCAGAGGACGGCTTCCTGTTGGTTTCTCCTCCAAAATATATGGATTTGTATTAGATGGATCAAATCTATGTTTATCGAGAGCAAACATATTATATTGTAGGTTTCACAGCAGAATCTTGTTGAGCTGGAACCTATAAAAAAAAAAATGCTAACACATTCCACTCCCTTGGGGATTCTTGATGGGGTTTTAATTGTAAGTAATATTTTGAGAAGATACAAATGACCCAGACCCACCTATCATGGGCATGCAATCAACATAGACTTGCCTGGTGTATTCAGGAGGTGCAGTAAAGAGGGAGAGCAGCACATCCTACTCACTCACTGTTAGAGAGTACGTGGGAGGAGGTGATATTGGGCAAACATTCACTGTGTGCACCCACGATGTCCTCCTCGACGGAGAAATTTAGAAACATGAAGCATGCTCAATATGCAGAGGAAAAAGCTGCCTGCCAGGACATTGCTGCAGTTTCCCTCCATTTAGGGTTAGATATAGAGTTACTAGTAATTCCTGCTTAATAAATATTAGCTTTTTTTTTAATGATCTAGTTTTGGAGTTCTTAAAATCCTAAAATCAAGGGAAATTAGTCAGAATTTAGCAAAGAAGGATTAAGCATGCATAATAAATGTCGGAGTTGAAGGCTTGTCCCTCCCTTTTTTTTTAGTTCAGTCCAGTCCAATCTAAAAGCTTGGTCTCCAGAACCTCCTCGGACAAGTTCCCCTGCTTTCCTGTGAGAATAGGCAGCCGCCGTCACAGAGGAGCCGAGGGAGTTCAGGAGATCAGAGGCAAAGCAGCAGTTGCCTCTCTTCTGGGAAAACCAGATGACCTTTTTCAAAGTGATAATGTAAACAGCTAGTAACTGCTGGAACCGTGGGAGTTTGAAGTCAAACCTGAGAAATTCTCCCGCAGGATAAGTTCAAAACGAACAACGAACACCGTAAGTTGCATTCTTTTTTAAAAATCTTTTTACCTTTTTGAAACAGATGTTTCAAGAACAAAGCACATACGTGATGTGGCATGGGGCAATTTTGTAATCTGGGATTTGAAGCTCTGGGAGAGGAAGAGGTTAATTTCAATGCGCTGTTAGCAGATAAAGGACACTTTACGTGTTAGAGAGCATTTCCAATATATCAAGACGTGTTGTGTATGTGTTGTGTTCGGTGCATTATCTTTTCTCTGTGCATTAACATCTACTTGACAGCATTCTCAAGCTCAAACATTGAGGTAGCTCTTCGTTGTTAGACTGGCCCCTCTGCAGCTGCACTATCAACTCCAGCTGCAGAGGCTTTAAACAGCTGCTTTCAATTAATGTCAGCCCCTCCAAAAATGAACAAGCATTTGTTGACTTTAGATGTGGGGCTCCGGCAGAAACAGGATTTCATAACATGTGCGCCTGGTGATGTGAGTTATAGAACACCATAAAAGGGAGGTCTTGACTCAAACTCTTTCACCCGTGCAACGGATTGTTCCTGTTCACATTTTTTTTACAGTTTTCATTTGATCAATTTGACGTTGGATTGCGTATTATGATGTCACCAGCTTGTGGATTTCATAATAAAATGACATTCTTTTACTGCATTAAATGTGGATGCTTTTCAGTTTGGAGTAAATGGCAGGTGTTTTGCATAAATATTCGAGGTTCGCAGGAATTTCACAGCATTACTAAATTGAAAATCAACACTTCCCTTTTCCCAGGGTGTTGGTTACGATGTGACGTTTATGAGGGATCCGTTAGCTCGACCACAGCCTTGAGTAAAAGTGAACTGCACACTAACTGCTAGATCTCCAACATGGAGGCCATCCAAAGATAACCACTGTGGGGACTATAGCCAGCTCCTCTAGTTAGGTAAACAGGTTGTCTATTTCCACACCACCGCAATGTGTGCATATCTATGTTTACATCCACGTCCCAATGCGCTTCTACACGCAAAAGCTGTGAAGGCACCGATCCAACTGTAACAATGTAAATTGTTTCAGGTTCAAAGTGTGCGCTGTTGTTGCCACCCACCCTGCTGTGGGAGTGTAACGGGGCCATTTTTAGCAAGTCGAGATGAATTCTGTGTGATGTTGTCAAAACAATGGCATTGTTTTGCAGCAGAAATACAAACTCGGTGGTACAATTTCTCCCCAAGGTTAATGCAAAAGCGTTAGTTTGAGGTTTATGCAAATGTATAATTCAATGTACAGTATTCCTGGAAAAGTAGCAAGCAGCTGCAGCCTCTTTGCTCAGTCACATTTGTTTGTTTTGAAAAAAATAAACAATTACCGCAAATGTGAACTATCGGTGAATGCTCCAATAAGTCATTTATATTGCCCAAATCTCCATCAAGTTAGACAGTGCCTCATCAGAATCAGAATCACTAATTGCCAAGGTCGTTGCACATACGGTACAAGGGATTTGAGCAGGTGGAAAATGCAAAATTATTGTATAGCTCATTTTCACAAATTAGAAATTTGTCTCAAAGTGCTTTAAAATCTGTACACATAGACATCCTTGTCCCAAAACCTCACATCGGATCAGGAAATCATTATACACAAATGAAAACATAATAACAACAAAATCAATTAATATGACAGAGTGTATGACAAGTTGGTAGTAGGCATATTCTACCAGGCAGATGGAGGTAGAGAGGAGGAGTGGGCGGAGTCTCAGCAGGGCCATGGCATCGTTGGTAGTAGGCAGATTCCACGATACAGCCCTCGATGATCCATCCATAACAATAAACAATCAACAATAAACATAAGCAGTAATCGAGACAAGATATTAAAAGAAGTACGGGAAACCAACAAACAGATAAGTGTACGTTAAAACAAGTAAATGTTATAAAATAAAAGTGGCATGTGTATTTTTTTTTAAGAATAAATGTGCAAGGAAATTGAAGGAAATTGAGTCAGTCGTGGGAGTCCCGGGCTTTGTTGATGAATCATAAACACCAAGTGAGCCACATAAACCGAGTTTAAAACAAATTTAAGCTTCACAGATTACATGGGCTAGGGGTCAGGTTGTGTTGATCAAAAAAGGTGGTCAGCAGGGGTCAAAGTTGACCAGAAATGGTTATGGAATAAGGGATCTGGCACAACTCTAAAAAGAGCTGTGGCCAATATTTCAACGATATCTATAGATGGAAGGAAAAAAGTTGTGATTTCAATCGTGTAGGTTATCAATACAGAATGGCTGTAATTAATGAGGGAATACAATGGCCCTTTTCTTTGCGCTCTAATTACAAGGAAGAACAATCTGTCAAGGAGGCTGAATAACTGAAGTTACATTTGCTTCTCATTGTATTTCCATGAACTGGTGGAGTTCTATTTTCTCTCCCTGCATTTTTCAGAGAATAGCCTCTTGTCTGTGAAAGTGGACGCTATCTGGCAGCGATTCACTCTTCTTCTAATTCAGCCTCAGACGAGAGACAGTTTATGCACCGGTTACCATGGCAACCCTGCTGGGAACAGGCCCGAGACAAAAGGTGTCATTTTTTCCCCCTCCACGTCAATCACGATAAAAAAAAAAAAAGTCCATCTGTTGCTGTGGATGTTTGCAGTACTTTCCGAGCAGGTTTCCCAATTAACCGTGATGGTGATTGTCTATTCGTTCATCGTTCCCAATGACAAAGATCCACTGACAGCCGTCTCGGGTCTGTAGCTCATTATCCAGTACTTTGGTGACATCTGTGGTACCTGAGAGTATAGGCTGAATTTAGATCTTCATCCGGCAGCTTAAAACAAGACTCTGCAGATTCCACAGAAACAGAAAGTTTATTCCATAGAATCTTAGAGACGAAGAAAATAGGTTATATGATCTAACAAAAGTCTTTGTCATAATATCCAATGAACCGATGAATATATTTAATGTAAATCATCAGCTATGAGGTGCTTTATTATTACCTTCGCATTCGAGAATGCGGAAGGTAATGTTTTGATAGCTGTGTATTTATTTATTTATTTGTATGTGTGTTATTCGCATAAGTAAAAAAGTATTAAACCGAATCGCATGAAATTTGGTGGGATGATTGGTTATTATCCGGGGACCATTTGATTAGATTTTGGGATCGATCGGGTCAAAGGTAAAGGTCAAGGTCGTGAAAAGGTACCAAAAAGTGACTGCGAAGGTATGCGCTCTACCGAGTGCCCGTTCTAGTTAATAACATGAGAATAAAGCGTCCCAGATGAGCTATCAAGAAGTCTACAACGTCTATGTCACTCTTTGTTTGGTCAAATTTGAGAAAATGACCTTGATGATGTCATTATGAAGGAAGTTGAGTCAGTGACAATGGGGGTCCTGTGTTTTTACAGTTAGGTGTAAGGTGGTCTCCAACTCTTTCTGGTCCATGATCACATTCAGGTTTTGTGAGGGCGAACCATGTGAAGCTGTGTGAAGTTATATCTAAAGGTTTTTAAACAATTATAAGCTTCACAGATTATTGTGCTGCCACATGGGCTAGGGGTCATGTTGAGTTGCAGCAGTGGCCAAACTATAATTACCAGAAATGGTTATTGTAAAAAGGGGTCTGGCAAAACTTGATGATGTCATTATCAGCTTAGACGTGGAGGCAACACATGTACAACACACAATGTCTGTGTTATACATTGAGGTGGGAACGACATGCCCCATTAACAGGCAGAGAGGGTCTAATGAAAGAATGAAACTATTGAGTTGCATCATGGGAAGTAGAGACTAGGGATTTAAATTCAAGATATCTGGGGCTCCACTGGGTTCATTTTTGTCCTTTCCTCTTCCACTCACAAGTCATTAAACTTCAGAGGTTCACTAAATCACTGTAATAAAATGTAAATCCAACCACATAATTCATATTTCTGTATGAAATAATGAATGCAATTTTATTTAATAGGGGGATTTTCAATTGAATTTAATGGTCCACTGATGATACATGTTGGAATACTCTACCATATACATTTCATACACCCTCATACATTATTAATAGCCTACGTGACTCTACCAATTTGTAGTGTTGACGAGAGTGCAGATGGTGCACCATCAATCAACCATCACAGCATGCTGTGAGCCTCTTCAACATTCTCCATGCACTTACTGGACAGTCTATAGGCTATATCATATTAGACCCGTCAGCTTATTCCAGATCAGAGAAAAACCAAAGACAGCCCCAGCCAGTGCCTTCATAAACTCAAACCCAGGAGCAGCAGGGATGAGACTGCAGGCCAAAAGGTGGATTTGTGCACCCCTGCGTTTTCAGTACGACATGCTTTGCCTGCCACAGAGCCAGACTTTCTTAAGCTCAGCCAAAGTTCAACCCTGACATGTTGCTGATTGTTGTTTTTTGTACTGATGTCTCTCTCACAGGTTTCACTGTGGATTCCAGGCATCATTTGTGTGTCTGCATGTGTAAGTTATTTCCAGGGGACTAGCCGGTTTGTGACAAGACGAATGTGAAGTTTTTATCTGCGAACGTCATTATTCTCAAAAGTAATCGGCATGAATGAGCCGTCGACTAATAACACCTGACATTTGGTCAATGCTGCGAAGATAGACTGCCCTCGCTGAAAAGTTCAAATAGTCGGCAAGAATGCGGGGGCTGGCGGGTGGGAGGATGTCGAGTGTGTGTTTAGTGTGTGTTTGTGTGTGTGGAGACATTTAAGCTTGTATGTGGTTTCAGTGGGAGCGCCGCCAGAAACAGGGAGGCAGGGTTTCAGAGTTTGAGGGTTCACACAGCCCTGGAGTGAGGAAGTTCTGCTTTTCATTACATCAAACCCATATGTTCACATTTCTGCTCCGCCTCCCAGACTCCACTCTGTGTCCTGGCATTGTTATGTCAGTCAGTCTCTCTCTTACTCCTACAATCTAGATATGCGTGTGAGTGATTAAAGGGGGAATAATTATAGCAGGGGCAGGGTGCTGGGAAAATTAGAGATTTCTGCGTTGCCTTCACTTAAATGCATTTGAATATTGCTCTGCAAGACCGGCCAGCACGGCAGAGAAGAGATGTGAGGTATAAGGGCTGCACAGCTTCGCATTTGCTTTAATCTTAATCCTATTTCCCGTTTACAGTTATAGAAAGCCAATTTCATTTGTTTGAAGAAAAAGCAGTGTTTTCTGTAACAACCGAACACAAGGCTCCTTTATCTGGTGTTATTATCGCTATATTATAATGAGATGATCGTATGCGCTATTTGACTCCCAAGAAAGCAAAGCCAGCACATTTAGTGATAATCCTTTGGCTTATAAATTCATGTATAATGTAGTATATAGTTGCACATGGCATATTACTTATAGAATCATGCGTGTCACTGTATTCGGCACATGGAAATGATATGGGTGCATCGTGTTTGTAGGAACACGTCGAAAGGGAATAAAATAAATCAGATAGTGTTGTGTTTCCTCCTAGACCTAGACTATAAAAAAAAACTTGTGTGGGAGACATTCACTTTTTTTGAGGGAAGCACTTGTTCTGACTTTGAAGAGCTTCTTTTTTTTATTTTTATGGCTGGGCCATATAGCTTTGAAGAGAAAACCTCCACGCCGAGGGGCCTTGGCAACACAGGAGCCTCAGTTATTTATGAAATGAGGTGGTAAGAAGTCAATGAATCTTACACACACACTTTGGCTCAAACTCCAGCAATGTAAAATAAGTTCCTCGGGGTATATTTTAGGCATAGAGATAAAAGAAAGAAAAAACACACCAATACAGGATAAGTACGGTCGTGAAAAACTAAACCCCGGTACAGGATAGGGTTCTTACACTTTTTCGGCCAATGGATTTCCAGGACTTTTCCAGGACTTTAGACAAAATTTCCTGAAATCTTGGTACAAACATGAAAACTGTAGAACATTTTGCGTATTGAGAGCTACCGCTGGCTTATATTTTGAGCGTCTTTCTATAAAAAATATATTAATTATTTCAAATTCGGTGTGAATGAACATGTGATTTTAACAAATTTCCATGACTTTTCCAAAACTTTTATGATTAAAGTTCTTTTCTATGACTTTTCCAGGCCTGGAAATTACCATTTTAAAATTCCATGAGTTTTCCAGGTTTTCCATGACCGTACGAAACCCTGCAGGAAAGCTTCAGCGTTGTTGTAAAGAAGAGCCTCAAATCTGCTGGTCCTGAGCGGCCATTCCTTTGTCCCGCTGCATACATAAGGCCCGGTGGTGGGTGGATAAGTGAAGTCACATGGTCACTTTTCCTTTTTTCCCACACAAACACACCCACACCCTCCTCCATGCAGCCGCTCTTCACTCTTCTTCATCTCGCCGCTCACGCGCAGCAGCAGCAGCAGGCAGCAACAAACCGCTCCGCCCGGAGACCGCAGCGGCGCCAAGTTGCGCTTCTTTCGCAACAATGTGTCCGAGTCGGGAGTAAAATATCCCGGAGCCTCTTTTGTCGGAAAGGAAAGTCGACCCCTCCTCCCCCCCGGAGCCGGTGAACCCGCGAATTGAGCACTTTTGTTTTCAGGTAACTATCAACTTTACAGCCACACTTCCCCCCCCCCCCCTCTCCTCGTGCGTTTGTGTTTTCTTCGGCTAACATACCCCCGCCCCCTCCCCTCCCCCCGCGGTACTTTTTTCGCAGTATAAAAGGTGTTTTTTTTAAGTTGCGGGTTTTGATGCTGTGTACCGAGTGTTCTGGAGAACCGGCTCCTGCAAAACCACCGGTGGAAGTTAACGTTTTTTGTTTTGTGGGGGGGGCTAATGTGACGGGAGTGCTGGTCGGGTCTCATGTATTCCCCCCCCTCCCCCTTCCCCTTCCCCTTCCCACACACACACACACACACAGGTACCACGGCGGGACCAAAGGTGCTAACCGCTATTGCAACGGGCCTGCCTTTGTTTACTGTTGGCGATGCTTGTATAGCTGCTGGGTTTAAAGGTGGAAGCGGGGAGGCTTTTATGAGTCGGCCTCCATCTGTGAAGAGAAGGAATAGCCAGCGAGCCTTTTTTATAGCTAAGAACCCACAAAGTGAGAGGAAACTAAAAATGGGAGAATGCGAGTTGTTGGGTTTTCCCATTCACTGCTGTGTTATTGCATTGTAATAACTTATGTGAATAATTAGTGCATTGAGTTTACAGCTGAAGTGACTAACTCATCTTTCTTTTTGCACATCAATAGCTTTGCATCAATCATAAGACAATGCCCCCCCTCCTTGCCTGTGTCTCATTCCCTGTTATTACATGAGTCATACACAGCACCCATGCAGTATCTTTCCCGGTGAAACAACCACCCGTTGCCGTGACAGCCTGGATGGGAAGTAAGCCGCAATGTTTCATCTTTTTGTTACAGATCCCAGAGGAAGAGTAGGAGGCTGCGCAGCGACGACATGAACCTGGTGGAGGTGAGGCAGATGGCGGGGTCCCTCACCCTGTCGCTGTCCAACAACGACCCCAAGGAGCGCTACTCGGACCGAGCGGACGACAGCGACCCCAAGTACCTCCGCAGCAAGAACCTGTCGCCGGACCTGAGGCAGGACTTCAACATGATGGGGCAGAAGAAGAGAGTCACCCACATCTTGCAGAGTCCAGTACGTAGCCCGCGGCGCCTTATGAGTGGCCTCCTACGCAAACGCTTTTAGCGCGTATGAGTAATTATCAGAGCTTTCAAAGCCGGAGAGGCGTCTTCGCTCAAGGCCGACATAAATACAATATTTTATTTTGCGGGTCATTTCATACATGCTGATGGGTTTAGCTGTGATTTACACTGCAGCTTGAATTAAATGTGCTACCCTCACAGATTAACATTGACATATCAGTTTTCATCTCCTTGTTTTTTTTACCAACGTTAACACAGATGGGTTTGGACAAGAATACACATATATTAACACATTTCTGATTTACTTAAAATACACAATATCTGTATTGCAAGCTGGAGCTAACACTCCTTTTTTAATTAAAAGATTAGTCGATCAACACGTCGATTAAACTTTTAATTATGGTTGTAAGCATGTTCTCTGGCTTTATTTGTCTTGCACAATAATAAACTGCAAGCTATTTGGGTTTTGGATTGAGGGTCGGAAAAAAACAAGGAATATAAATGTGCATTTTTGCTATTTTCTGATACTCAGTAGCTTAAGCCAACGATAATGAACATATTAACTGTAGTGTTCTCCTTTCATCCTGCACTCGTATACTGCAGGAGATAACATACCAGAATCAGAGCAGTACAGTCGATTTAGATAAAATAAACACATGCCAATGAAGTGCATGAAAATAAGACACGCTCACACTCTGGTTGCATAACAGGCCCAACAAGTGGAGATCATTTCATCACCATGGGAACCGTGGTTGGATGAAGCAGAATGCTGGAGCTTAGCTGCAGAGGAGAGAGAAAAGAGTGCCGTTTTAAGACTCACGCGCTACTTCTGAAGGCAAACATTGATCGTACGCTTTAATGCGATCCCCCTGCTTCTAGTCAAGTCCTTTTCACAGCCATACAAAGAAGTTTCTAGTTGTATTTGGGGATTTGTTTACCGACTTAATGAGCATGCTTTTGCACCCTGAGGTCTTGAAGTAAGACACGGTTAGGTTGTGTTTATGGTGTTGCTAGGTTTAATGAGCCGTACACAAACGTCTTCTTTTTTTATCCACAGGTGTTTAAAGATGAGCTGGAAGGTCTGATTCAGGATCAGATGACGAAGGGCAACAACCTGACAGGTCTTCTGGCTCTGAGGCAGATTGCTGACCTGGTCATGGCCAGCACCCTGGGAGGGGCTGGACCTCTGACTTCACCCATCAGTGAGTAGCTGTGTGTTTCTGTGTGAAAATATCTCCAATGTATCCATCCGTCTCCCTTTTGGAGCCTGATTGTCATTCAGTGGGTCTGATTGTGCATTATGCAGGCTGAATATATTCATGTTCAGACTCCTGTGACACTGAACAACCCTGAAACAGCGTAGAAGGCAGAGAGCTGTGCACAGCGTTGTTCATTGTCAGTGTTCCTATCAAGCGGCCAGCCCTCATGATCAGCAGCAGTTGGCCATGTGGATTATGTTCGCCTAAACTCTCGCTGTTATGCGTCTGTTGAGCTCAGAACTGAAACGATCAATTTGAAAAGGAAAATCAAAACTGTAGAGTTAAAGCGGCTGTAAAAGATAGGGTCCTTTATCATTAAATGCCCTTTTATGGTGTCGCAGCCCAAAAATACACTTCGGTTTCTCCACGGGAATTCTGAGAGAGGTCCTTTTTTAAGCTTCAGCTGGAGAGACTCCCCGGGATGTTTCTACTTTAAGTACTGAAGGAGCAAACCATGTCATCATCCTTCTAGATGTTTGGGAAAGAAATGCATATTTAATGTGGTTTGTGCATCACAAGTTGCTGATGGTGGTGTGTCTTGTGGCAGGCACTGGGATGGTGACTCCAGTCAATGACTTGTTTGGCATGGAGTCTCCCTCCTTTGCCAAAGGGGAGAAACTGAGTCGCTGCAGGCTGGCCAGCCTCTACCGGCTTGTTGACCTCTTCAGTTGGGCTCGTTTTACGACCTCCTACAATACTGTGAGTACGACTTCTCGCTGCTCCATTGCACGTCTGCGTATGTATGCCACACGATGTCTGTGTAACTATATGTGG
This sequence comes from Liparis tanakae, assembly GCA_036178185.1. Lineage (NCBI taxonomy): Eukaryota > Metazoa > Chordata > Actinopteri > Perciformes > Liparidae > Liparis > Liparis tanakae. The sequence goes on along the minus strand of CM070100.1, from coordinate 7,292,713 downwards.
GCCTCGTGTTCTCTGGCTACTTGGAGACTTAAAGCAATACCACTTAAGTTTCAGAGCCAATATATTATTTATGGTTTGGGAAAGTCAGATTTTTCCCAAAAGCCAAAACCCTGACTCAAATATGTGATTAACACCTGCGATGTCGAGACGCAGAGCCCAGATTTCCCCAAAGACGGAAGCCTCTACGTCAGTTTTCTCAACCCACGTGTGGATTTGGGAGTTTTTCAGAGGGAAGAGAGCTTTCCTTTGTGGTTCAGAGTTTCCTGTACCCTTGCATCTAGGAAATGGTTGTCCCTGCTCTGGGTAGCTGCTACACCATCTTGAATAAGTTTTTAGCAGTATAGATCTGGACTCCTGTGGCTTTGGTGCTTTTTGACCATGACAAGAATACATTTATGAGGGAAAACACTCCTGCAGAAGCATTATATGGTTCAGAAATACATATGCTTCTACACATATATATATATATATATATATATATATATATATATTCACAGATACAGTATATATATACATGCATACACATGTGTATATATTTAGCATTATATGGTTCATAAATACATATACACATATGTTTCTACGTATACATACACACATATATATACATGCATGTGTATACATCCATAGATATACACATATACTGTATCTATGTATATGTATATATTTTAGTCTAAGATTGATCATACACTGTAACATCACAGACGTTTCAGAATGTGTCTCATGTTATTAATTTTATTGCAGCCTAGATTGGATTTGAATAACACGTGCATTGTGTTTTAGGTGCGTGTGAGTAAGGAGCAGGACCATGTTCTTATTAGTCCACGAGGTCTGTCTTTCGCTGAGGTGACGGCAGCAAATTTGGTAAGCACAATGACTGTTTTGTTGTCACTTTCCAATCATGGGTGCAGTCTGCTGTGTCCTGGGCAAAAAACTTATGCGGAAATGTTTGGATTATCAGTGTACGGATACTCAGATCATTTTAATCAAGAGATCATGTGTACAGAAGACACATGATGAATGAATTAAGTGTTTGACTCGGAGTAGTGCTATGGAGCCACCCACTAGTCAGTAAAAAAAAAGTCTTATAATGATACCATTGAGCGCTTTCTTGTGTGGGTCCTTGTTTTATTTGTACGTCATGAATGCCCACAGGGGACCCATGGCATACAAATCCCAGTTAGGATCTATGCACATGGGGATAATGAGCCACATGCAGGCAGACGAGCATGAAGGTGACTCGACACACGTACGCATAGTCACGCTCCCGCCAGAGGTAGGGAAGAATGAGACGGCTAGCAAGCAAACTAGGATGTAAATGATGCAGGTTGCGATCTATATTAAATGGGGGAAACTGCAATGCAGCTGTTTTATGAGGAAATGTATAAAGTCAACGCTTTGTTGAGCCTCAAGCAGCTTTGTTTGTTTACAAGAAAACTCCACAGGGTACCGTTAATGGTTCACATATTTTGTATTTAAAATAATGACTTGGGCTCTTCTTCTCTATTTTTTTTCTGCCATGTTTAGGTGAAAGTAAACATAATTGGTGAGGTGGTGGACCAGGGTTCTACTGATCTGGGCATCGACCACTTTGGGTTTGCTCCTCATGCCGCCATCTACTCCATGCGCCCTGACGTGAGATGCATCATCCATATACATACCCCCGCTACAGCTGCTGTAAGTACACTCCAGGCGGTCTTATTTAAAGCATAAAAGCTGCTGCTAAATGATTATTTATCAAGCGAGGAAACGGCGGAATTAAAAGCAGCGCCCCCCGCTCCTTTTTTTAGATGCAGGCACCCTGTAATGGGCTTTTAAAATGTCCTTTGATGCTCGGCTGTAAAACGCACCGCTCATGATGAACGGCACTGTGTCAACTTTTGTTTGTGCCTGATAGCAAAACACGTACTTCTATTTATGTGTCAGTGCGTTACAGCTTTTTTGCTTTTATCCCACGTTAATAGGTGTCCTCGATGAAATGTGGAGTCCTGCCCATTTCCCAGGAGGCTTTGCTTCTCGGCGATGTGAGCTGCTGTGGTTACCATGGCAGCCTGGATAATAAAGAGGAGAAGGTGGAGTTCCAGAAAGCTCTGGGCCCTACTGCCAAGGTACCGTCAAACCAAGGGACTCCATTAGTGACAGGCTCTCGTCCTCATAGGGTAGCGGGCGTTGGACGTCGTGAGATTGATTGCACAACCGGAACTGAAGTGTGTCACAAATCATGCATTGTTACTAAAATGTTATGCATTTTTCTTTTGCTAACTAACCGTAAACGTTCTGTCACTAACTCTCACAATCGCATTAAGCTAACATAACATTAGAAACATTTATGACTCGTGCAGTTTCGCATTTTGCATAAATATGATGGATGATTGCTAGATGATAAGATTGATACTGATGGATATTGTCACGTGTTGCCGTAAAGAGAGAGGACCCAAATGCCGACACAACTTACAAACCAATATTTAATTCTGAATTCCAACTAGACAGGTATCACAGGACGACACACATGATCCAAACAGTACGAAGCCACACCAAGGAATGAGACAAACAGGGTTTACATACACAGGCAGGCGGAGGTGATTGGACAACAGGGAACGAGCGACAGGTGCACACAATGAGGGCGGGGCCAGCAATCACCCAGAAGGAAACAGTCACAGGGAGACAGACGACACAAGGACTTCAAAATAAGACGCAAAACAAGACAGAGGCCGTTTCTCAATATGCGTACTTGTGCGTCCTTTCCTCTACTTGTGTCCTCGTGGACTCGTGAACGTCATCAGTCTCAGCCCGGGTACATGTTCACATTCAAAGTTCGCTTCTCTCAAAGCATGGTCAAAATGCCCGGATGTGACTAGATCCTCCCACTTTCCGGAGGATGCATCACAGGAGACTTGTGCGTACTCTGTCCAGCATATATCCCAGAATGCATTTCACCAGCAACCAGAAACAATAGCGGAGGAGAAAATAAAAAAACTGACAGGTGACTTGTTATAAATACTACTGTTATTGAGTCACGGAATATCATTTTAGGTTGTTTTGTTTATTCGACTGTAAAAAAATAATTTACACTGAATAATTAGAATAAACTCAGGAGCAAGAACAGCTGATGTGGTGACGTCATCAAATAAGCAGCCGTTCCAATCGCAGAAAGACCGTCCCGTCCTCCGGAGTCTGGGCTCCCTAGACCAGACTCCCAAGACCAGACTCCAAAAGAACACAAGTCTGCAGTTGTGTACTTTGAATTGAGAAACGGCCAGAAACTCTGAGGCCACATTTACACATAGCCGGGTATTTACAGAAACAAATATTTCTGCCCCTCCGTTTCCAAAAATAACGTTGTTTCAAAAAAGTTTCTGTTTATATGAACCCGCATAAATCCGCCGTCCGCATACGTCCCATAGGACGCTCACGTGACGTGAAGCATTTTTAGTCGCATACTGTGACGTTTGATGACCTAAAACTGTTTGACCTAGTTCACACGCAAACACACAAACAGAGTTTTCAGAAATCTCCACTTTGGCCGGAGTTCTTAGAAATGACCATTTTCCGTGATAAAACCTCAGTTTTTGTGTAAATGAAAGGCCAAAACGCATGAAAATATATGCATTTTCCCATTGTGTAAACGGGACCTAAGTAGACAGGGACTAACGAGGGAATTGGCAACAGGTGAGATGGGCATGAAGACCAGGTGAAGGTAATGAGGGACTAACGAGGTGATCAGAGGCAGGTGAAGGGACTTGGACTGACGAGATGGAAAGCAGGATCTGGAATGACGTGGTAGTTTTAGGCCACATTTGAACATAGCCGGATATTTATAGAAACAAATATTTCTGCCCCTCCGTTTTCAAAAATAACGTTGTACACACAAGGTCGTTTTCAAAAACGTTTCGGTTTATATGAAGCCGCATAAATACGTCGTCCGCGTAGGACGCTCACATGACGTGAAGCATTTTTAGTCGCATACTGTGACGTTTGACAACCTAAAACTCTGTTTGACCTAGTTCACACGCAAACCTCAGTTTTTGTGTAAATGAAAGGCCAAATCGCATGAAAATATATGCGTTTTCCCATCGTGTAAACGGGGTCTCAGTCATGACAGATATTTGTCTGCTGCATATGACGCTAAAGCCAGGAGACGATTAACTTGAGTTAAAAGACTGGGAGAAGGCAGCTAGCCCGGCAGTGTTCAGAAGATAAACACTCTAAACAAATCGACGCGTTTTCAGTGAGCAACAGAGGCGCTCACAGCGACCGGTCTTTAAAAATGCGAGAGGCGGCATCGCGCTTATCCAACTCCCACGAGAAAGCGAACACGCATATATTACTCATTCGCATACATGACGGGGACAGAATATGAGAAGTACCTGTCGACGGCATCTATTCAGCTCCTGGTGCTCATATCGTCACCCCAGGGAGACAGCTGGGTTGATTGTGAAATGTGTTCACCGTTCAAAATAACCAGACGGGCTCGATGAACAGTATTCTTTTGATTCCGGGTGGCATTTGGATTTAAGATGCAGGGACGGTGTCAGCACTACGGCTTCCATGAATGTTGATACAGGAATATTTGCTAATTAACAAACGCATTGATTCATGTGATTGATGTACTTTAAGATATCTGGTGTTGCTGTAGTTTTATATTATGTTGGTTGAGCATCAGCTCAGGTGTTGCCCGTGTGTTTTTTCAGGTGATGATCCTGAGGAATCACGGGCTGCTCGCTTTGGGAGAAACCGTAGAAGAGGCTTTTCACTACGTGTACCACTCGCAGCAAGCGTGTGAAATCCAGGTATGAAAAGCTTGATACTATTATTCTTTCTACTACCTCTTTATGTCACTTGCTATATTTTTGCCAGAGCCATTTCTCAACTTGAAGGTCGCCTGGGTACACTTTTACACATTTATAAGCTCACTACATGTGTTTAAATCACTTTATTATTACCATCACCGGCATTTCTTTCACTTTTCACTCAATCTTTAGCATTTCTTCTACACTCAAGACTGGGTATGAAATAGAAAAGTAATACCGCCGTTCCTGAAATGAAAGGAAAGCTGATGTCTAACATCCAGCATGTTTGAATAAAGCTCAGTCTAACACGAGACAGGGAGCACTGTTCAGTCAGAGCCAGGTGGAACCCTGCGGTGCTTCAGAGAAACTCCAGCTGTTTTTTTGGGGCTAGGCTGGTTTGTTTTTCGTCATCCTGGTGTTTCTGGAATGTATTTTGTTGTTTTTTCTATTGTTTTTGACACATAATGAAAGCCCATATGTCTTATAATTACGTTCCTTTGAAAATGAAAATCCTACTGTATCTTAGAACTCAAAATATGACAATGATACGTTTTGACGTTGCAGAATACCCAAATATTAATTGGGGGAAACCGTCAGTCATGTGATAAGTCATACTGTGGCTTGTAACTCTAAAAGTGAAAAATGTGTAACCCAAAATAACCGAGTTGCCTATTGTTTAGGTGAACGCTTTGGGCTGTTCGGGCAGCCTGGACAACCTGGTGCTGCTGGACAGAGAGAAGTTCAAGCCCCTGACCCAGCGGGTGGCCGCCGCCGGGTTGGTGATGGACAACGAGATCAAGTGGAAAGTGGGCGAGGCCGAGCTGGAGTCTCTTATGAGGATGCTGGACAACCTGGTGAGCGAACCCTGACCCCCGCCTTTTACCCGTGATGCTTTGAGTTTCCTGTGTAAGGCGCTTCCTCAGGAAGCGTCTGATTAGGGAACACAATGAAGCTCGATGGGTTTTTCGTTAATCTAATCTGACAAAATTGCGTAATTGGATCCAGCGCCTTCCGTTTTTATGTCATTTTTTTCAGATACTCGCGGAATTATCGTTAGACCCTGTTTTTTTTCCCCGTCTGTGGCCAACATGTCTGCAGGTTAGAGATGCTGCTGCTGTGCAGGGCTGCCCTTCTGTCAATTAAAAAAACCCTGCTAGACCACCACGCCGCTATGGGCAAGGCCGGAACTCGTGCTGTGGACACAGAAAATGTCAGACTGTCTGTTTAAGTGTGCGTCTCGCTAACTAGTGCGGCTGGAGTGAGCTGCAGCTGTGTGGGCTCTGTGTGATCATAGCCCGCCCATAATCATGGCTTCCAGATGGAGAGGTCAGTCGCCACCACAGAGACCACACGATCACTGTAGGGACTCTAGTGTTCGCAATTTAGGAAATTGGATGTCTCAAAGACTTGAATATGGCGCCGGGTGCAAAGGCCAGTACGCTCACTGCAACAGGCGACTGGGTCAGTGGTGAGCAGGCCCGTCTTTCAATCAGGGGGGGTTCCTAGGCAATTTCAGGGTTCGTACGGTCATGGAAAAGTCAGAGAATTTTAAAATGATCATTTCCAGGCCTGGAAAAGTCATGGAAAAAACTTAATTCATCAAAGTTTTGGAAAAGTCATGGAAATGTGTTATAATCACATGTTTATTCACGCAGAGTTTGACATAGTTAATCTTTTTTTTTTAAAGAAAGACGCTCAAAATATAAGCCGGCGTACGTTCTCAATTCACAACATTTGTCATGTTTTACCAAGATTTCAATTTGGTAATGGAAATTTGGTTTAAAGTCTTAGAAATCCATCGGTCAAAATGTGCACGAACCCTGCAATTAGTCCTGGAGCAAGATACTTGAATAGTTCCCTGTAGCGGTCCTTCTGTGTGTGACTGCCACATGATCGTAAGTTGCTTTGGATGAAAGCGTCAGCGAGATGAAATGTTACGCAACAGGCCGTCAGTCTGTCCATGCCGGAGGTAGCTGTGGTTCACAGCGGTGTCTAAGTGAGTCACGCAGAGACACAAAGAAACGCTGCTAAATGCTTGAAAACTGTGAGTGGCAGTCAACAATGCTGTGAATAAATGATGGTCTGCCCACATTGTGTCAATCAGAGCCCGACGCAGGCTTTTTTATTTTCCGGTATCAAACTTGTCACACTGCCTGCGAGAAAATGCCAATTTTGATTGTGTCGTGTTGCACTGCGAGCTTCAGAGCGCACTCTGCACCCACGGCAAATTCCCATCGGTTCTCTAGCCGTCTACTCGTCTTTGAAGTATTGGGAACAACACACTGCTTTAAACCAAAGTTTTATCTTTTCCCTCTGAAACTGGGCGCATCTGCAAAAAAAACACTGTTTGTATACACAGCGTTGTTTAAATATTTAGAAGCATCTTCTAAATGGATTTTGGGTGGCCTGTGCATCCTTTGAATTCTGTTTATTTGGTATTAAATCACTCTAATGTAATGGGTGGTTATCTGGAGAACACGTATAAATACCTCCAGAGGAGGAGGAACATTGCTTATTTAATGTGTTCGAGTAACGTCTCCTCTTTGACCTTCCAGGGATACAGAACCGGCTACTCCTATAGGAACCCCATTGTCCGTGAAAAGCCCCGCTCTAAGAACGACGTGGAGATCCCCGCCACTGTGTCGGCTGTGTCGCCGGAGGACGACGAGCCGGGTCTGCGAAGCCCCTTGAAGTTCATGGCGCAGAAGCAGCAGCGAGAAAGGACCCGGTGGCTCAACTCGCCCAACAGCTACCTGAGGGTCGATGTTCCTGAACATTCGCCCAGCGGGGATGTCAGCCCCAGGACCAAGACCATGGTGCGTTGATGTTGGTGTCAAACTGTAGCACAGAATGTTTTCATCTAGCCCTTTTGTTTTTGGCCTGGGAAGGAAATAGTGAGCAGCTCACTATTTCAGTATTAGCCTGCCCTCTTGTGGTCAGTTTGGAAAATACACATTTTTATCTTATTTGAGTTCTTTCCCCAATTTGTTTTTTTTAGTGGATGAAGTCGTCCGAGCCCGGCAATAACGTTGGCACATCAATAAAGATCGAGGACCCCAACCAATTTGTCCCACTCAACACTGATCCCACCGAGGTTTTGGATAAGAGGAACAGGGTCAGTTGAAACGTTACATTTTTCACATGTTGTAATTGTCAGAATTAATCCATATTCTGTTTGCATTGTATCATTATTTAGAGTGGGTATTTTCAAAAGATACATCCATTTGAAGCTCAAGCACACTATTTCAACATTGAATTCTCCGTGATATGCGGCACAGAATTAGGTACATCATTTGTATTTGATCAATAGGTTCTGGCAAGTAAAGCTACAACTAACAATCAATTAATTTCCCATTTATTTCCTCCATTACTTGTTTTGTCTATATTATATGTTTCCACAGCCACAGTTGAAACATTAACTTGGTTATTGTATTTCAATCCAAAGTGGGGAAAAATCTAAACTATTCACTTTGCTGTCATAAAGAAAAGAATCGATCCCTACATTTGAATAGATGAGTCGATACAGCTCCACTGACATTAATCCCTTTACAGGGGAATGCAATCCATACAGAATCCACCACACAGCTGATAATCAATTGAAGAACTCTTCTAATTGTCTGTATTGTTGAGTGTTTATAACATATGTATGACACACAGATATTGTATGTGTGATGTCCAATATTCCTGAACCAAGTTTAATATGATTGTGTTGCCTGCTTCTGTTTAGATAAAAGAACAGCACCGAGGTGACATGATGACTTCGGGACCAAAATCTCAGTTACTATCAGGCATCGTTGTGGACACCATAAAAGGCCCAGTGAGTATATTTAGCATTTAAAAAAAAGGTACAACGTAACAGTTGAGGCCACACCGCGAGTTACAGAAAGTGTCACTGTTTATCGTTTTTTAATTGCTGAAGCACATTTTCTAAAACACTGCCGCAGTTTTTAAATCCCTAAACACAATCACTACGGACATTTCAGCCTCCGGCGCTTCCATTCAGGACATTTACCTAACGAGCCACACAAGTAAAAACAAAACATTGCATTCAACAAACGACACAAAAAAAAGAGGCAATGTGAGAGGGGAACAATGCAGACCTGGCAACGCCTTCCTAAAGGTGTGTTCGCACCAAAAACTATGTGATTCGTCGCGTCGCACAAAACGTGTGAGTTTACTCGCTCGGCCGTTTGACATGTTCACGCCATCAGCGTCGTGAGGGGCGGGGCTTATCTCTGTGTCTCGTCTCCGTAAATACCGTTATCATCTCCTTCATCCACCAGAATAACTCACCACTAGTTCTGCTTTATACTTGTTGTGGACATCCCACATACATCGGAAAAATCTAACGCCCTCTTGTTTGTATTTATAACATAAATATCATATGTATATATATTTATACATGACATCACATGACCCTACCCATCAGTCCATGTGTATGTTTGTGATTGTGCCTGTGCATGTCGCTTATTGTCGTTCGTCTCCTGTCTGTCTGTCTCCCCCGACTGTTAAAGCGTCTTTGAGATTTATCAGGGTTCGTACAGTCATGGAAAACCTGGAAAAGTCATGGAATTTTAAAATGATCATTTCCAGGCCTGGAAAAGTCATGGAAAAAACTTAAATCATAAAAGTTTTGGAAAAGACATGGAAATTAGTTATAATCACATGTTCATTCACGCCGAGTTTGAAATAATTACTATGTTTTTTAAAGAAAGACGCTTAAAATATAAGCCGGCGTACGTTCTCAATTCACAACATTTGTCATGTTTTACCAAGATTTCAATTTGGTAATGGAAATTTGGTTTAAAGTCTTAGAAATCCATCGGTCAAAATGTGCACGAACCCTGCAATTAGTCCTGGAGCAAGATACTTGAATAGTTCCCTGTAGCGGTCCTTCTGTGTGTGACTGCCACATGATCGTAAGTTGGTTTGGATGAAAGCGTCAGCGAGATGAAATGTTACGCAACAGGCCGTCAGTCTGTCCATGCCGGAGGTAGCTGTGGTTCACAGACTTCCAGTGCTACTTCCAGTGCTACGAGAGCGGAACATCTAAACGCTGTTATTGTGTTCATAACATTATAATATCTAATATATGTCATTGTGTTCATAACATTATAATATCTAATATGTGTTATTGTGTTCATAACATTATAATATCTAATATATGTTATTGTGTTCATAACATTATAATATCTAATATATGTCATTGTGTTCATAACATTATAATATCTAATATATGTCATTGTGTTCATAACATTATAATATCTAATATATATATTTGTGTTCATAACATTATAATATCTAATATGTGTTATTGTGTTCATAACATTATAAAATCTAATATATGTCATTGTGTTCATAACATTATAATATCTAATATGTCATTGTGTTCATAACATTATAATATCTAATATGTGTTATTGTGTTCATAACATTATAATATCTAATATATATATTTGTGTTCATAACATTATAATATCTAATATATGTTATTGTGTTCATAACATTATAATATCTAATATATGTCATTCTGTTCATAACATTATATCTAATATATGTCATTGTGTTCATAACATTATAATATCTAATATATGTCATTGTGTTCATAACATTATAATATCTAATATATATATATTTGTGTTCATAACATTATAATATCTAATATATGTCATTGTGTTCATAACATTATAATATCTAATATATGTCATTCTGTTCATAACATTATAATATCTAATATGTGTTATTGTGTTCATGACATTATAATATCTAATATATTTGTGTTCATAACATTATAATATCTAATATATGTCATTGTGTTCATAACATTATAATATCTAATATATGTCATTCTGTTCATAACATTATAATATCTAATATGTGTTATTGTGTTCATGACATTATAATATCTAATATGTGTTATTGTGTTCATGACATTATAATATCTAATATATATTTTTGTGTTCATAACATTATAATATCTAATATATGTCATTGTGTTCATAACATTATAATATCTAATATATGTCATTGTGTTCATAACATTATAATATCTAATATATGTCATTGTGTTCATAACATTATAATATCTAATATATGTCATTGTGTTCATAACATTATAATATCTAATATATGTTATTGTGTTCATAACATTATATCTAATATATGTCATTGTGTTCATAACATTATAATATCTAATATATGTCATTGTGTTCATAACATTATATCTAATATATGTCATTGTGTTCATAACATTATAATATCTAATATATGTCATTGTGTTCATAACATTATAATATCTAATATATGTTATTGTGTTCATAACATTATATCTAATATATGTTATTGTGTTCATAACATTATAACATTATTGTCCGTCTTGTTCCGATTCAGCAACTCGAGAGCCGATTGGCCCCGAGTTGCGAAATGATCGCCTCAAAGTTGAAATATTTCTAGCGGTGACGGTTGCGCCGCTCAAAAATCGCGCCGCTTTTGGTGTGAACGCACCTTTAGTGCGCAGCAGTCCTCCGTCCCGTGGCGGAGTCGTTTGAATTGTCACCAACCCTGTGATTCAAACGACTGTCCGTGTTTCGTCTGGAAACATCAATTTAAAACCAGTCGTTCTTGTTACCAGTGAGCAATTACCTCTCCGCCCTGAACAATGACAGACATCAGAATGGGAAAACCTTTTTATTGCCATGTATATTTACACATACAAGGAATGTGTCATGGCGAGTGGTGCAACGATAGACAATCCATTGGAACTTCATATGGACATCTAGCGTTAGCGTTCACCTGCTGATGTGAGATCTTTTCTCCGAGCTGCTTCAAAAAGGTGGCAGCTGGTAGTGACAAATGTTCCTTACACTACTAACGGTACTTAAGTGTGAAGGGTTTGATCCCCATGTATGTATAAGGAGCGCATGCTTACATATAAATAGGATTAATACTAGAACGGGCACTCGGTAGAGCGCATACCTTCGCATATCACAAGATTGGGCATTGAATTATGAACATATAAATTGACCGTGCTATGGTAAAAAGAAGATTTTGACCTTTTCATGACCTTTGACCCGATCAATCCCAAAATCGAATCAAATGGTCCCAGGATAATAACCAATCACAGGGTTCTTACGGTCATAGAAAACCTGGAAAAGTCATGGAATTTTAAAATTAGAAAGAAAGACTCAAAATATAAGCCGGCATACGCTCTCATACTGGCGGCGCAATTTTCTTTTTTTTCCGCGTTACAAGTGAACGCACCTTAACTGGAAAGTTCGATGGCCATAGCTCGGGAAGCAAATGTTTATTCTTTAAAATAAAACATTTGAAGTCTCTTATTCATCTGTTTCATTAAATGTATACTGTATGCTTTGGAATTCACATTGTTTAAACACTAAATATTCCCACTTTCTTATGTATAAACCGAGATTTCAGTTTGGTCATGGACATTTGGTTTAAAGTGCTGGAAAAGTCATGGAAAAGTCATGGAAATCTACTGGTCAACATGTGTAAGAACCCTGCAATCATCCCACCAAATTTCATGCGATTCGGTTTAATACTTTTTGACTTAAGCGAATAACACGCACGCATACAAATACACAGCGATCAAAACATAACCTTCCAAGGTAACAATAAACGCAGTGCGATAATTAAAAATATAAATCAGCTGTCCGTAACAAATTTTCCTTCTCTCCTTTCAATCAGGCGTTCATCGTGGAGGACGAGGAGCAGACGCGCTCTCTTCCGCCCAACCCGTTCAACGGGCTGACGGAGCGAGTGCTGGAGGAATACAAGAGCCTGGTGGAGCGGAAGCAGCTCGGCCAGGAAGGTAGAGCGGAGGTTTCTTCTGTTCCCATCGCAAGGCCTCAAAGCGCCCCGTTGCTCCGCGGAGGCCCGGCAAACCTCTACTTACTGTAATCCCGCTCGGGTTTACGCGAGCTCATATCTGACATCATCCCGTGTAGTGGGGCGTATGACGTTTTTGAAGTTAATCCTCAATGTTCAAAGAGGTCATGAAATTGAGATGAGAGACGAAGCTAATCTCAAAGTTGAACCGCCGTCTCTGACTTCGCCGAGCGGGGCGAGAAAGACGTCGTTCAAACTCGAGTGTCGGACCCAACCGATGCAGATTTCTGAAGAACCCTGAAAATCAAATTGAGACACACACACGTGCATTATTGCATAGATTGCAACGACTATGTCTCGATGATTATTTTGGTGCGGTACTAATATTGTAGTTTTATATGTTCCAACGGTTTGTTGTATTTCCTGCCGCCCCATGAAAAGAAATGAACTATTTTCACTGAACAGGGTTCGTACGGTCATGGAATATAAAAATGGTCATTTCCAGGCCTGGAAAAGTCATGGGAAAAACTTAAATCACACGTTTTGGAAAAGTCATGGACATTTGTTATATTCACATGTTCATTCACGCCGAGTTTGAGATAATGAATATGTTTTAGAAAGGAAGACACTAAAAATATAAGCCGGCATACTCTCTCATACTGGCAGCCAATCTTCTTTTTTTTCGCGTTGCAAGTGAACGCACCTTAACTGAAAAGTTCGCTGGACATTTGTTTCATTTAATATATACTGTATGCTTTGGAATACACATTGTTAAAAGACTAAATGTTCTCACTTTTTCACGTGTAAACCGAGACTTCAGTTTGGTCTTGGAAATTAGGTTTAAAGTCCTGAAAAAGTCCATCGATCGACATGTGTAAGAACCCTGCTGAAATGAGGATATTCCTGCAAAAGTGAGCGCAGAACGTCAGTCCACGGCTTCCCTCTTCCTCTCAGTGTGCAGTCAGACCTTGTCAAACTATTGGTGTGCGAGACGGAACCGTGTCTACAGCTGTGGAGCACCTTTTATGTCATCACTATCTCGAAAACAACGCGTCAGTCTCGGGAGATCGGTGAAAATGGAGCAGTATTGTGAAACCAGTTCTTTAGCGCCGCCATGAGGACACCCGTGTCCCCTTCTGGAGGAACTTTAGTGATTCCTTCACTTTTCAGGTCGAAAATTGAATTTTCTGGTATTTTCGTTTTAAATACATGAGGAAAAACCCAAAGGCATTTGCGTCCGTCTCCGCTGTGCTTTTTGTTTGATGATAATTGGCAGCTATAAATAAATAGAGACTCCTAGTCCTGTTGCTTCTGGAAAGAGTGGAACAAAATATATATATTCTGAGCGACATCAATTTATGATGTAATACCCAACGAACGACTGAGCTCTGACGACTGTAATCCTTTTCGCAGAAGACGACGACGCCACCGACGCAGAGGAGATGACAACATTCGACGGCTCGACGATCTCCCTCTCTCTCTCCCCCATGATGTCGCCGGCTAAACAAGGTAATTAGCTCGCCGATCGCTACTGGAAGTTATAACGACGTGAGAGTGTCAGCGCTAGCTGCTCGCCTGTGCTTTTCATCCATCTGGTGTAATCGGAGGGAAGATGCACTTCTCATCTGCATCCTCGCTCGCTGACGGGGCTTCATCTTTCGACAGACCCAATACCCAACGGGAAGGACCACTTGGAGGAGACGGACGAGGATCTGAGCATCGAGGTGTCCAAGCTGAGCTTGAGCCCGTCGGAAACGGTGGACGTCTCCATCACGTCCAACGAGAAGTCCCCCAAGAAGAAGAAGACCAAGTTCCGCACGCCGTCGTTCTTGAAAAAAAGCAAGAAGCGGAAGGATGAGAAAGAAAAAGCCGAGGCCTGAGGTCATTTACTCTATGAAAGAAGAAAAAACAATTAGTGTTTGGCTCGCAAAACATCTGGATTGCCTTCGTAGTTTCAATCTCGTTGAAGTGAAATATAAAAAAAAAAAAAAGACTTCTCGTTTAGTCAGAAGGTCTCCCAGGACCGGGTTGTTTTTAAAGCCTTCCCTCACTCACAGCTATTATGTAATGTGAAAGTTTTTCCAAGAGGTGCCAGCAAACGGTAATAGGAAAGTCGTTGTCTCCCCCCCCCCCCCCCACCCACCCCACACACACACACACGAGAACCTGTGATTAATCGCTCCCAAAGGGCTCCGTCAAAACTAATCAAATGTGAACGCTAAACTGCTAATCTGGGGTTATTACCCATATTTTAATGGGATTTAAAATCAGCGGTTATGGAAACATCAGATTGACAGGTTAGGTTCTTGTGATTTTCTTTTCTTTCTTCTTCTTTTTGCACAAGTTCATTGTTGAATGTATACTAAAAGCTAGGAAAATTGTTTTTTTATAATTCTTACATTTTACAATCACACAAGTCGTGTGTAACAGTGACTGAACATATTAAGATTATACAACGTTCAGCCTTATCCATAGTACCAATACTAATACTACCTTGTAATAATATATGTCGGTTAATATTTTAGGTATTACAATATAGTGTTTGTTAGTTAAATACATGATTTGATAGTCTGCATATTTACTTACTACTCCTATACTAGACATGCTGTGATGGATTATTCGGCTTTTTTTACATTTGTTGTGAGTGGTATTGCTCCCACGCTTGCTGCTTTATTGTAATTGTGACAAGGAATCGACTGTGACGAACAGAAAGAGCCCCGCAAAGTGACGAGTGTTGCATTTTGAGGTTTATGAATGGAAAAGTTTGACTTTTACAGAAAATGACAGAAAAGCTCGGCTCGTTTTGGACGATGAAAGAGAATTCCCCGGAATCACAGAAAGCGATCGATGTTACGATTTAATTTTGATATTTGATGGCAATAAGCTGCGGAACGCCACCGGTAGAGTTTGAAACAACGAATATTAGAGGACCAGACGTATATATGAACATCCCAGTCAATAATGTGAATGATGTGTTTTGACCCCGACGGAGGGAAGTCTTTGCCTTTGTAAATAGTTTGTGTTTTTCTTTTGTTACGCAGAACCAAATGTGGAACAATGAGACGTAGAAATGTGACAGTACAATCTAATAACTATATTTTAACACGTATGTTATCCTTTAACTCCACTAGGTTAAGCTCCATTTAGTGAACGTGCGCCGCGTGTCCACAGGTCGTCTCGTGCCCCGTGTGCTCAAAATGTGTCTTTTGAAAATTGCCTTCCGCCTGATGTAATAAAAGCTTGAATATGTTTCTTTAACTGCTTTATTGCTTATTGACTAAAATGTACGCAGCGTTATCATTCCTTATGTTATACTAAAATACAGTTGTGTAGAGTTTTTTCTTTTTAAATGTTGTTGGGTACTTTGCCTTTATTTCAGTCTGGTTTGTGAAACTCGAGCTAAATATCCAGTTCTAAGAGACGACAACGACTCAAGTACAAAATAAAGCTTTGTAGAAAACGGTGTACTCCAGCCTGCACTTTTTTTTTTCTTCCTCTCCTTTTTTTTTTTTTTAAAGCAGCGCCCCCCTAAAACAATGCACTCTGTTCAGTGATAATTGACAGTGTGCGGCTGTATAATCAGTCGCCAGCCATGATATGAATGGCCGTTGTCATGGTAATCCACTGAGAGGGGTCTGGAGACAAAGAGGGGATTTGGTGTCTCCAACAGGTGTTCATGTTGGGGGAGTGACAGGGGCTATACCTACAGCCCTTCCCCCCGACACACACACACGCACACACACACACACACACTCCTAGGAGATGACTTGCAGACGACAATAAGATCAGGTCAAAAAGAAGTGCATTTAATTGGATATAAAAATGAAAACATATAGACAATAATAACATTTCAAAGTAAGACATGCATAAAATAACATAAGATCCTTTATTAATCTACGGGATTACAGCCTATTCAAGTTATATTGGGTTCACAAAAAGTTGGGTGGTTAATATTAAAAAAGAAAAAAATCTTAGGAATACTCCATCCTTTTTCTCATGTAAATGGCATGCCCACCGACGGGCTCCTCCCTTGTTATCCGTGCAACCCGTTTCCATGTGTGGATGACGAAGCTTAGCGCTGAGCTCCTCCGTGTCCTGACGGCGCTAAGGAGAGGATGGAGCAGGTGACCCGAGCAGGTGACCCGAGCAGGTGACCCGTCTGGCCTGCTGGAGCGTCCTTCTGCCGTGACCTCGGGGGGCAAAGGGCAGCCTATTGTTTTCAAAACCTCTGGGCTTCATCCGAGCCCGTCCTCTCGTAGACCACCAGCATCGCCTCGGATCGATAAACAGATCGACGGCTCTTCGTTCTAATTATTTTTTTTCCCCTTTTCAACGTCATCCCGAAGGCCTTGTACTCTCCACACCACGTGAGACCGGTGTGGATGTTTGTCACATTATTTCATAAACACACGCACACACAAACACAGGCACACACACATGCCAGCGCCGTGTGATTCTGCCTCCTCTGTGACAGCCTAGCAAATGGTGTAATCCTCAGGCTTTTCAGATTACTCCAGTTGGGGTCACATTCTACACCGACCTGCAGCGGGTCAGCTTTCCACGCCCGCACAGTCGGTCACAGCGTGCACACGAGCCTGTTCCTGGTGAGATGGCCATGGCTCTTTTTTTATCTGTCCTTTTTAAACACGTGGGTAGCAGCCAAATACAATATGCATTGGGGTTATGCGGCCTTAATGAAACGTGGGGAGGGGTGGGGGAGTATTCCAAAAAAACAGGCCTCTATTTGTTGGGATTTTATAAGACGATTGCATCTTTCCACAAATTTGTCCTGTTTTTGTTTGTTTTTTCCCCCCACTAAAGAGTGTGTCTCTGTTCCAGTGTTCAGATGTGTGTAGTAGCAGGCCTTGCCAGGCAGCTGAAATAGACTCCATGGGAGGGTGTGCTCTCTCTCTCTCTCTCTCTCTCTCTCTCTCTCTCTCTCTCTCTCTCTCTCTCTCTCTCTCTCTCTCTCTCTCTCTCTCTCTCTCTCTCTCTCTCTCTCTCTCTCTCTCTATCTCTCTCTCTCTCTCTCTCTCTCTCTCTCTGAGGCGTCCGTTACAGGCCGGGCCACATCTGCAGCGGGCCAGCCATCTGCACCCATTGTCTCAGAGGCACAACACAACCCTGCACGCATGGCTAGCCTCGTAAAGACAGGCCCTTTCCCCTCTCCTCCTCCTCCGTCCCTCATGGTGTGGGGGAAGAAGAAGAAAAATGACTTCTTAATCAGTCACAAGGGACAACAGAAGTGGGAAAGCAAGAAGTAAACCCCATGCTAACGTAATCTGAGGGAACTTTAAAGATCAAGGTTACTTTCACTCCCAGGTACATTCTGTACAACTGAAGCAGCCCCAGCAGATGGCTCAATCTGACATTAACTATAATCTCACTGGTTTATTATGTTCTTGTTATCTCAATGTGAGCTTAGATTGATTTAGCTCTGGAGAATTATACAACTCACATGGAAAGGAAAGGGGGAAATAAGGAAGTATAGGGGAAAACACCTAAATGATCTCAATCAAATAACCTCAAACTAACTCCGACATGTCAAAATGAACTTTGCATATCAAATCGACTTAAGAGTACCACATGAGACACAAACCCTTCTCCCAATATGTCTCCAATATCCAGGTTTATGAAGTATATTCACGGCTCTTATAGGTCATCATTATTTACAAGTTGCAAAAGAAAAGCAGGCATCTCGCGTGAGCTATTTATTCCTCTCTTGCAGTATTGATAATGAGGATTTATTATGGCAAGGTTGACAATGAATGCAATGTGCATGCGTTAGTGGGAGGGATTATCCACCAAGTAGGGCAAGTGGCTGAGGCTAAGGACTGCAATTCCATCGAGCCGAGTTCATTTCAGTCATCGGCTCAGTGCACAGACGGGACAAGGAGTGCAATTCCACCGCCCACCCCCCCACGGAAAACAATATATATCCTAAAGTAAAAGATGGTAAAGTACATGCGACAGCACAGCGAGCCGAAACCCGAAGAGGCTCCGTCGGAGTCTGACGCGTTCACGGACCAGCAGGATTTCGGAGAATTGGCCGACTATTCTCTCAGCGACGTTTTATACTCCAAATGTTCCGCAATGGACCAAATCGGCACTTTCATGAAGAACGTGCAAGTGCTGCTCGACGCCGCAACTTACATAGAAAATGTCGAGAAGAGCAACGGAAGTAAGTAAACACGGGATATGATTAACACGTAACGCGCCGAGCAGACAACAATAGAGGCGAAGGCGACAAAAGACGCGCAGCGGACAGATGAGCTGGCCCCGGCAGCGGCCAGGGATAGTTCACCTGCTCCGGGGGAAACTGGACTTTAATCGACCTTATACTTAGAGTTTATCCCCAAGTGTAAGGAAATCTGGTGGTGGTCTACATTTTGTTTTAATTCGGGAATTAATTGCATCGTCAGAGACTTATTATATCGCAATAATAGCCTTGAGCTAAAGTATCTTCTGCCACCATTAACATTTTTTTATTAATTAGTTTTTTCCAACCATGCAAGTAAGCACGGTTCATTTATTATATACGTATACAAAAATGTGGTTTGCATATGTGCTCGTGTAGGTTGTTTGATGTTGCCTAGATAATTATGATGTTTGAGACTTCCGATTTCCTAATGTGTCTTTAAACCTTTCACGTTTGCTAATTAAATATCGCATTCTCTTCAACATAATGTCCCATCCGTCGACCCTCGTGCGGGTATAACTGCGATTTAGAGTTGATTTCCTCCTAACGTTTTCAATTCAAAGCCACCCTCTCATTTGCAGAAGCAGCTGCTGCTTCCTTGTGTGTGTTGTTCACATGGTTTCCACATGGAACAAATTGTAAAGTTTTCATTGGTCGACACGCATGTTCCCCACAGGAGACAGCCAATCACACGCAGGTTCAAGTCGGGCGTCGCGTGTTACTGGGACGGTGGGCTCATGGGAAATGTAGGCGTTTATAAGCAACGCTAGACTAGAAGTGTGTCTGTGTGTGTGTCTGTGTGTGTGTGTGTGTGTGTTAAAAAAAACACACGATACATGCATGTATATTAACATTTTCTAAGAAGGGTTGTCTTTCTATTTAATTATGTTTAGTTTACTTCCAGGGCCGAGTGGCCACTAGCCACACATTTAAATGTAATTTTTGGAATTCAGGTCAAATAAGGTCACATCCATCATGCCGGCCTCAGCCCTCACGAAGCCTTTCGCTTGTCGCACATTTTAGAAACTGATGTGCTATTTTTAATCCTCTCGATCTTTTTCCTTCCCAGAATGTGAGCATGGGTATGCTTCGACGTACCCTGACACCCAGACTGCACACCATCAGAAACAACGCAAATTCAAGAACAGGAAGTTGGACAATATTAACAATAGGTAGGTCATTGTCTTGCAAAAGGTGCTTGAATTATTAAGTAATAAGTAGTAAGTATAGATAATGTTATGTTGTTCTTCATGCATGTATGGATGACAAAATGCATTACAAATACTTCCTGATAAACAATAGTGAAATCATTATTTACTTCATATGATCACTTATAAGCATGATAGCATTCGTTTTGGATTTGTTGTGTACATATATATTGTAGAGTATTTTGCATCATTAAGGCATGCATAACAGTTTGGTTTTTATATTTATGATTTCAACAGGTCAGCACACAATGAACTGGAAAAGAATAGGTGAGTACAACAAAATTCAAGAGCTAATTGTATGCATGTTCATGAGAAAAGTACTTAAAGGTGAAAAGTACACTCAGAGGTTTTAAGAGACATTAAACAGGAACAAAATAAGAATAGGTAAATAATAACACTAGGCGGTTATCTTGCATTTTCATTGCTATATTCTTACAATTAACTATTGTTGTAAATGCAAACGCCATACAGAGAAAGACCTGAGTGCCTGAACTCCTGTAGTAAACGAGCCTCACAGAGTGTTTACTGCAGAGCCAGCTGTCTCAAAATGGAGCTTCAAGCTGATAAACCACCAGTGTTCTCCACTCTGCCATGTTTGCATATCTTGATGCCGACCATTTAAAAATGAAATGCACTGCAGGCCCATAAATCATCACAGGACTTAAAAAAAAAAAGTCTTCAACAACAACAACTTGGAAATCCACCGTGTGTGTGTGATGGCAGTGTGCGTTTTCTGAGGCGAATAAAAAAAAAGGATGCATACGGAGGACATGCAGACGTTTCCCCCGGTCAGCAAAGGGGAAACGTCTGCTCCCAGACAACAGGGCTCCTTCCTGAGCGTCTCGGCTGCAGATTTAACAGCAGCTTGCGAACGCTACGAAGACAGGATAAGGCAGCCGCTGCTCTGAGCAGGACTCATTTGTCCTAAAAAAATTAAACGCCCAGTTAATCCTCAAAAGCAAGCCGTGTGTGTGCGTGTATTGGTTTGACAGATGCACTCAGTATGATGCACTGAGAGCATCTTCAAGAGCCGGGCTTATTTTTGCAACGGGCTATTTCATATCGCAAAATGGTGGCCGGTGCAGAGAGAAGGGCTGACATCACAACTTGACCTACATTCGACTACATTATTTGAAAGAGGAGTGAGTGTCCTCTGCCAGTGTCTGCGTTCGGTCTGCAACCCGCAGGCCCAGAGGCCTCGGTGGATCAGAAACGGGCCAAGCTGACCTCAGCAGCTTTTAAATCTGGGGCCAGACAGATCCATACGTAATTGCAAAAAGAGTCAGATGGCGTGGCTGATTAGCAAAATGGATAAACAGATGAATCGAGCACCTAAATATATCTTGTCGGTTACATTGTGGATTAATGCTAGCCTATCAGAATTAGAATTGATCAAGACCGATCGCGTGGTGGTTTGCCTTAACTGTTACTGTAATCGCATTGGACAGGGAGGAAATATTATAATGGGACTTAATCACAATCAGTGTAGAGGACAATTACACATTAGTCTGGAAATGCATCTTTTTGACATGAATAATGGTTCCATAATGCACATTACGCCACGCACGCTCACTCGAAAAAGAGAAATGATTCCGTCTCCTCCCGCAGACGAGCACATCTCCGCCTGTGTTTGGAGCGGTTGAAGTCCCTCATCCCTCTGGGACCCGAAAGCAGTCGGCACACCACGCTAGGACTGCTGAACAAGGCCAAAGCACATATCAAGGTGTGGTAGCCCTGTTGTGTTGTTAAGGGATGAAATCTGTACACGTGTGTGTGTGTGTATGTGTGTGTGTGCTCAAAAGTAATAACGTCAACACATTTCCATTCTGCTCCCGTTGCTTCATTGTACTCATCCTCCAATAGAAGAACAGCTGTTGTCCTATTGACAGCAGATATAGACCTGCAGGACTAGAGAGGAAGGCTTTGATGTACAACGGGGGGGCCTCCAGCGCACACTTGACCCCTGTGTGAGTCCGAACGTGAATCCATAGCGATGGTTTACTCATCAATAGACGGATCCTGCTTTGTTTATTTTAGAAGAAGAAGAAGAAGAAGAAGAAGAAGAAGAAGAAGAAGAAGAAGAAGAAGAAGAAGAAGAAGAAGAAGAAGAAGAAGAAGAAGAAGAAGAAGAAGAAGAACGTTGTATTTTAGTCTCTTAACTCTCCTTCTTGGTGGATAAGATGTGGTGATACTTCACTGTTCAGTGCTATCTGTCAACAAATGCTGCTCAATATTTAGATTTACCCTGAAATCCCTCTGAGGTTTGAGGTTCTAACACATTTCTAGATGGATTTGTTCAACAAATACAGAACATTCTTTACCTCTTCTTTTATCTTTTTGGCTCAGTTAAGTGTCTTCTATAAAGTTTTAAGACAGCACACACATAATGAATGGTAAACAGACACAATATTGGTGCTAAAGTCACATTAAACGTGGTCAGATGAGATATGGGTTTGACTATGTACCTCTAGGCAAAGTCCGATCCATGAGAGGAGCTTCCCTTTGAAGACGCCTCAGCAACAGACTCACTCGAGCCTTATCGAGTGTTCGCTCAGATTGTGTGTCGTTCACACTACAGGACGATGTGAATAGTGCACAGACGGGATTAACCTTCGGAGCACCAGATCGATCCGAACGGGCCACGAACGTTGTCTAGACCGCACCGATGGCCCAGCAGCCGCGGAGCATCCCAGACTATACTCTGTCTCTCTCCATGGCTCCAGTCTAGGCCCGATTGGGCTCCGGCAGCGGTAAAGCCTTTGAGGGACGATTGATGGCTGCAATAGGAAAGCAAAACCTGGCAACAGTGTGTGGGAGTTTATGACAGTGGGGGGAGGGGGGGGGTAATGGATACAGTACCTACAGTATGATGTCAACTATTGACTTTGGACTTGGTTGCTTTAAAGTTCAGGAAATGTGACCCCCCCCTGTGTTGTATTTTTGGTAACCAGATGTTGTGAGAGTAAAAGGGGGCGGGGCCAAAGCCGCATTAAACTTCCTCTAATTCCATTGAAATATCCCAAATCAGTATTCATTCCACAAACATCATTTATCAACTTGTAATCAATGATAATTTGTGTTGGTATATCTCACTGAACAAAATGCCACAACAGAGGCGTACGTTTTTTTTCTTAAACTGAAGTTAATCTCGTTCAGCAACTGGCTTGCATATAAATGTTAGCACTTGTAAAATATGCAACTATTACAGCATACATCTGTTTTTTAAATATATGTATTGCACGATGTGGTGATTGGTGTGAAGCGATTGGATTACAGATGTTCAAAGTGCCTCTTGAGGACTTTATTCGTTAGCTTGTTAGACATTATTCAAGTAAGCCGATTATGTGTGTTGTTTGAAATGAACCAAAATCCAGCTTGAACAAATTAATTCGAGCAGCGAAGGCAAATAATGAATGTTCCCGCCAAAACGACCGTAATGTCCATTTGTATACCCATGAAGCAACAGTCATATTTCACTTATATTCACCAACATGATGCCGGCTACTCCTCTGGAATCCAACCGGCAACTTGCAGTCCTTGTGTTGAATATTTCATTAGAACGCACACGGGGCGTCCCATTCGTCGACACACATATTAACATCACTCCACTGCACACAAGACAAGTTTGCCATCCTCTCATGCACATCGCGTGTTAATCACGAGGAACATCTCCAGAGCTGGAGTCATATCGGTGCGAGTCGACGCTGCATCATTCATGCGAACGCCAAATGAGGCACTCGGGGTTTCCTCGCACGCTGATCTTCTCGATCATCGTTACACAACAACGCGATTAACTCTTCTGCATCTCTCTCCTATTTAGAAACTTGAAGAGATGGACCGGAGGAGTCTGCACCAGCTGGAGATCTTAGAGAGGGAGCAGAGGCATCTGCAGAGGCAGCTTTCCCAGCTGCAGACTCATGGAGACCGGGACCGGGTCCGTACGGACAGCCAGGACTCCCACATGGACTCTGACCACTCCGAGTCCGACAGAGGTCAGTGTCCCGATCAGAGCGTTCACCCCCCCAAGGGCAAACTTAGCAGCATCATTAAGCCGTGTCACCATGCACACTCAGGGTTGGTACGGTCGCGGGAAACCTGGAAATGTCATGGAATTTTAAAATGGTCATTTCCAGGCCTGGAAAAATCATGGAAAAGCTTAAATCATAAAAGTTTGGGAAAAGTCATGGAAATGTGTTATATTGACATGTTCATTTGAGTTTGAGTTCATAAGGTTTGAAATAAGTAATGTTTTTTAAATAAAGGACGCTCAAAATATAAGCCGGCATGCGCTCTCAATATGTTACATTTTCGAAAATGTTCATGTTTATACCGAGAGTTCAGTTTGGTCATGGAAATTTGCTTTAAAGTCCTGTAAAAGTCCTGGAAATCCATTAGTCAAGATGTATAAGAACCCTAACACTAAGGCGAGCACAATTTCAAATATTTGGCCTGTAAAGTAATCTGTATTAATCAGCGTTTTTTTTCTTCCTGTGCAGAGGAGATCGAAGTTGATGTCGAAAGCACCGAGTTCTCCCATGGAGAAATGGACAGCGTGAGCACCAGCGGTGCGAGTGACCTGGACGACCACAGCAGCCGGCAGAGCTCGGCCAGCGACGAGGGCTACTCCACATGCAGTCTAAAGCTGGCCTTCTCCGCCTGAAGCACCAGCCGATACGTTTACCTGGGCTGCGGTCCTTCGGGTACCAGCCGGCAGCTCCGTCCTCCCTCCAGCAGTTCAGGGTTTAACTGTCTCCGTAAGAAGAACAAGCCTCGATCCCACCTTTACCTGACGAATGAAATGTCTCCTCCCCCCCCCTCCTGAGAACCAGCCTTAAGTTCAACACTCTCCTTCCAAAAAAAAAAGCCACAGGGGCTTCTTTACATCAGTCTGAAACATTTGTACACAAAAGCCTCCAAAGTTAACTTCTCTGTCAATACACAGTTTCTCCATTTTCAGAGTTGACTTAACCAATTACCTGAATGTCCTGTATCCCATTACCAGCTTGAATCGACCATACCTGCACTCAATACTGACCCTGTAGAGGACCCACGCACCTGTGTCCAACACTGAAGCGGGAACTCTACTTTTAGTCAAGTTCATCCTCCAAAAAACCAGCACAAAAAACAACAAAAACAACACTAAAAAACGCAATACCAGCTAGAAGCTCTCCATTGTGAACGTTTGCTCCATTTGCCTTGTAATAACATTGCCCTTTTTCTCTGGATAATATATCCAGATGGCACTTCTCGACAAGCCAGTGGAAACGGCTCCAGTGTCTGCATTCCAACATGTTCATTACGCTCCTCGACGCTCCGCTTCAAGACGCACGCCCGCCGCCGGCCCACGTGGCGTCCCTCCTCTCGGCCGAACGACAGGCGTGTCCAAACCGGCGGTGCAGTCCACCCTTGTTATTCTAATTTATTTTGCATATGATTATATAGTATTTATTTTTGGTATATTTAATTTTTTTCTGTAGCTATAAGTATTTGCCGATGGTTGAAAAGAAAAAAGAAACCTCTGCTGTTAATTTTCTTCACGTCGTTTAGAAAAAACTAGTTGCTTGACGAGGAATTGAAGCCCAATTGAAGGTTTTAAGGCATTGCTTCATTTTTTTTTTTTTAAGAATGACATCTTGACAATAGTGGGCTGATTCCATTTGATTTGGACAGCAATAAAATCCCGTACTCGTCAGCGATAAAGCATCTACTTCCATCACTGTAATGTTGGCTGTGTTTAACACATTTTTCTGTCCGTCCAACACCAAATTGCAGTTTGCTCGTTAAACACATGCCCAACTAGAAGCATCAATTTTCATATTTAGAAGGAAATAAACGATTGTAATCGATGACAAAAAGAAGAAAAAGAAGCCATGGTGCATGTGTATTGAATGTAGCTATCATATTGTAATGTGCTTTTGGATTGACACGTCTTAAATGTCTGTAGCATGAACATAAACGCTACAGAATACTCATTTTTCATTTATAATTCAACGCTGTATCATTTATGTATCGTAGCATAAGAAAGGACATGTTCAAATCCTTGACATTTGGAGACTTCCCATTACTAACGATATGTATTTTGGACACAGAATTGCACTGCTGACCTGCTAAAGAGTCCATGAAACCAAATAAGACATTTCCATACGACCATTCAAATGAATTGTTTTGGTCCGAGTTCTAAGGAGATCACCACCAAATTGTGTCTTAACATGGGTATGTCTCTTGCACAACGTTCCTCGTTACAGGTCCTCCCTCCCTCCCCCCAACCTGTTTGGGATTCTATAAAATGCACTATGAAGGAGACTTGTGTTCAGGAAGTACGTTAAAGCACACCCCAGAATGTGTTCTCATGTGTTAATCAGCAATCCAAGGTGACTTTTCTGCAAAACATGCTGCTGGTCCCCTGCTAGTCGGTCTTACAGTTCCCGATAACTGTCCCTGGAATCTTAATAAACCTCTACCGCCCAAACATAAACAGTCTTTTTTTCTCATTACGCCTACTAATACTCAAATGTTCAACTAGGGCTGGGGTGTCAAACTCATTTTCACCGTGGGCCACATCAGCATCACGGCCGCTCTCTTAAAGGGCCGGAAACACTTCATAAACTCCTTGAACATATTGTTAAATAACTCTTTGCATTTGATTACTCGAGAGTAGAAATATTAAACCGTCTATATTATAAAAACTTAAATACTTTTCATTTGAAACCGTCAGAATAAAAGCACAGGATATTTTTCTTCAATTTCTTTGAGAAAAGGGGATCACATAAAATGATGCGGCGGGCGGGGTCTGGCCCGCGGGCCTCGCGTTTGACACCTGTGAACCAGGGTGTCTCGTTTTAGACTGGCATGAATCAGAGAAATTAATCACGTCTGTAGCCAACACTGTTCCTAAAGACTTCTGAACTCACGACGTCCAGATTCTCGAGGCTTATATGGGGAAGTTGTATTAACAGTTGTTGAATGCTACAAGTTATGAATAATTCTACGAGTGTTTACTGCCACCTACAGGACCCGACAGCGCAGCAATACAATGATGATGTAGAAACGGCCAAAATGAGGTGGAAGCATCGATCTCAAAAAATGAAAACAAAACAATGTTTATTTCACTGTTATATACACATTAAAACGTAAATTCAGCCATGTCAAATCTACACCATATTGACATTCAGACCTCCCCCCCCTCCCCACAACAATGGGCCCGTAGTTAAAAACAAACGTCAAATTTACAAACCAAAATCTGCCGGTGTATATTTAGACTCCTCTTCGCAGGTATTACACAATTCGACCTCTGAGGAGTCTGGACACCCGTCAAACGCGACGGCTTTCCTACAACACCACAGCCTGTTCTTGCATAACCGGTGACCTTGTTCTAACCCCCGCTTGAATTCCTTTGTTGTTGTACCTACACGGTATATATAAGAAAACTACATCAATATTCCAAACAATGGCGCACAAGAAATTCCATTCTTTACTTGGGGGAAACATACATTTTGTAGAAACACAATGGAAACGCACCGATACAGCTCGTACACAGTGGATTATTATACACGGAGTAGATCGGGTCATTGTGGCATTAGATGTCTGACGTTGTATTTTGACGTGTCGTTGTACTCGGTCATCGGCTTGTCCGCAATACCACAAGTTCCCACTCCCACCTTCCCGTTGACGCTTTCTGGAGACGCAAATATGCTCCTCTTGACCTGGAGAGAAAAACAATTTTTTAAGATAGTTAAAATGTATAACAGATTGATTATTGAACAACTTTATACACACACACACACACACACACACACACACACACACATAATGATTCACTCGAGTTTAACTTTTTTTTAAATCATTCAGGCCTCTACGAATAACATTCAAGAGAAGTACCTGTCCTTTCTTGTTCTTTGAGTATGCTTTGTTGTTGAACATTTGCCACTTTGACTTTTGTTCCTCCCTCTCTTGCTCCAGTTCCTTCATCCTGAGAACCTTCTTCTGGGCTTTTTTCTTCTTATACTCTCTTTGCTCCGCTATCTGCTCTTTTCTTCAAGGACAGACAAGGAAGAGAAACAAACATTAACATACAGTATAACTTGACAAATGCATTATTTGCAACATATAACCAGGAACAGAATATATGCAGCTATAGTACTGTACAAACTAAAGTATTGAATACGAGTAAATATATAAGAGTCTCCTCACTCAGTATGTGCATATACAGTGTCTTTAGTTGTGTGGGAAAATGACACTGCACATATTAAAAATTAGTCAACATAAAAACAGAGGCACTGTTTAGTGAAAGAGGTTTCCAGAATCCAAATAGTTCCTGTTAAAATATCTTTTTCAGACAATAAATAAAACGTGCGTGGGATTTATTTACGACAGGCCTGGTTTGAGTGTCAATATGAAGTCAAAAACTGCCCATCATCCACTGTGCAGCAACAACTTGAACATCAAACGGACCCACATCAACACACGCTAATGTGTAAAGTGTTTACTGAAAGCCACCCTGACTACGGTCTGCTTCAAAAAATTGGAGGCACACGTGAAGTGGAATTTGAGTCCCAATATGTTTCCCGTGAAATGTGACGAAGCAGAACGACAGCAACAGTGTACGTGTAGGCGCGTGTTCATACTTTGATTTGGGCTTTTGACTCCCGTCGTCGTTGGAGCGCTTCCCGTCCTCCGGTTCTTTGAGGTTCAGCAGTGGAATCACTTCAGCGTTTCCGTAGCCGGCGAAGGTAACGGCCGCAGTGCCGTTTTCCCGGTCTATCTCCTCAATCTCAGCCGCATACACCCTGTCAAAGAATCACGTCTGTAAGCAGGTGAGTACGAGCCAAACACTCCAGCACTACCTAATTAGCAATGTTTAAAACAATACAGAATACTAATGATAAATGAAACTCTGCAATATGTTACTTTCGGATATTCTTTCTATAAAAATGTGGCACAGGTATATTCATTTCGGACTTGTGCTCCTCTTGAATTCAAACATTTGTGAAACGGCAGCTGCTTGTCTTGTAACTTTTTTGGGTTAATGTATTGCAGGACCAAAACCTGCTGCAGGTCACTTCAGTAAACAAGCATTGGTTCCAGAGCATCTCGTGGAGCAGCATGGGATTGAATCAATGCTTTTTTCTATACAATAGAGTATTTGATGCTCTACTTTCGGTCTCCGCTTTCAAAATTAGTAGATTTTTCAAAACATCTTTCTAAAAAGCTGACATATGACCCGAGCAGTTTGTGCATTATTTAAGATGCACGAAGAAGGCACGCAATTGCATTATTTATTTTCATCAGAAGAGGCTGGTGATACTCACTGTCCGTCCTTTTTCCAAACAGCCATGCAGCTGTCGCCCACTTTCCAGCCGAGCTTCGCGACTGCAGCAGCTGAGCCATTGGGACCGGAAGAACCTTCCGTGGGCTGTGAGGTCAGGAGGTCTTTGGTCAAATCAATGACTTCCTGGAGAAGAAATGCAATCAAACGGTCATGGGAAGTGTCGGCAAGTTCCCCCCCCTCCGTAAAAGTCTGCTTGCAAAAGGGACAACGGCAACAGTTGGGAATGCGTTATTGTTTGTGTTTTAGCTATTATTAAACGAAGCACCAGGGAAGTCTTTGCAACATGCCTCACTAGTCAGAGTTAGCAAACCTAGACAGGTAAATTGGAAAATCATTACTAACATAACACTTTAAAAACTCATTAATGATTGGCTATATTTACCTTCGCATTGAAAACGCGGACGGTCATGTTTTGATCGCTGTGTATTTATTTATTTGTATGCGTGTTACTCGCATAACTCAAAAAGAATTAAGCCGAACTGCATGACATTTGGTGAGATGATTGGTTATTATACGGGGACCATTTGATTAGATTTTGGGATTGACCGGGTCAAAGGTCATGAATTGGTCAACATTTTATTTTTGAACATAGTCAATTCTTATCCAATTGGCATGCAACTAATGTCAACATTTTCATAATTCATTGCCAAATCTTGTGATATGCGAACTGCGAAGGTATGCACTCTACCGAGTGCCTGTTCTAGTTTTAAAATGTATGTATGCATTTCACAATTATAGAACATTATCCTGCAAGGATGCAAAGAAAGACCGTATGGATTTGATTAGTTTGTAATGGACAAATAGTTTCCATATGTACAGAGCATCTATCACTATTGATGTACTCTACTGTGCAATATTAACATTTCATACATACAATAATGAGAACTCTTTTCATAGAACATTTTTATAGAACAGCTTTTAAGTGATCTCGTCTTTTTATGCAGAACGTTGGTTCCATAATTTAGTTTCTGTTTTTTTAATTTTCATTATTTAAATGTAATATTGGTTTCATGCTATTCCACTTGTTTTGCTTGACTCTCTGTGGAGCACGTTGTAAACATTGTTTTTAAAAGGTGCTATATAAATAAAGTTATTATTATTTAATCCGATTATGTCCTATTATTTACATCATTATCATACATGTATCATTTTCTTTGTGACGAATACAGATCTTCAATGGAAATCGTTTCAATGAACCCCATTCACACAAACCTGTAAGTCTTTCTGGAGTTTGAGGAGGTCTTCATTTTCTTGGTCGGTGGATAAAGCGACTTCTACTTGCGTTAGCTGAGCTTTGTAGCTACTCAACTGTTTCACCAAGTCTTCCGACATCTGCGTGTTGACAAAAACAGAAACGCGTTTTCTCGTCAACTCGGCTAACGACAGGTCCACTTAGCCGCACGTCCGAGAAGCTAACGTTAAACATATCACATCTTAAATTAGCAATAAGTGAAGCCCACACATTGCTCGTGAAGTACATTGAATGCAAAATAGTGCCCACAAAGTGAGTGAAACCGTGCCCACTTGAAGAAAACCCCTGACATAACGGTACGTAAGATTAGCTTCACGCTATGAGGTTAGCTTAGCTGTTAGCTCTGTCCCTCGGCCTCTTCCGTCGACAGAGATTGTACGTACGACTACGACGTTAAAGCGTCGGAGGGCCGTCAGCTTACAGCGGGGCGCTGCCAATCCTACCTTGGTATAAATACTCTTCACCGTCAAATACAGCAGGCATCCAAATCTCTTGACGACTATTTGCCAAACCGACTGCTGAAAAGAACAACAGCACCTTTCCTGCCGAACACAAATATCCAATCGGAAGTCCGCTGTCGACTCTCTCGCGATAACACGTGAACTCTCGTCAAGTGGAGAGCGGCTCGTTAGCGTCCCCAGCGGCTCGGCCCCGCGCACCCGCAGTGTCTGTAGTCTGCTTTTCATTTCCCTATTCTTCTTCTTCTTCTTCTTCTTCTTCTTCTTCTTCTTGTTTTTAGGCGGCTGGCATCCAAACTGGTGCATTACCGCCACCTACTGTCTTTCTTTGGTAACTATAGATATATCTAGAAACTTTTATCCACTCAAAAATAAAATAAACAAATAAGGGAGCCCCGTCACCTTCATTTCCCTAAATTATTGTATTTAACCCCGTTTCCTTCAGATACTGCAGTACCCTTCCTGCTCCCAAGGACAATGCATCCCTCAATTGCACCCCTCCTACTGCCAGCCTCCTCTTCAACCGGTCTCGCTCACTCCTAAATTTCTGGCATTGCCACATGACATGCTCCACCGATTCTGCTGTCCTGCAGTACTCGCACAGTCCAGTTGGGTGTTTTTTAATTAACTGCATTGTTTTGTTTAGTTTTGTATGGCCAATCCTGAGTCTAGTTAATATGTTTTTTTCTCTAGTGCTGAATGTCGTTGTCCTCCCATTGTTAACCTCCTTCTGAATCATATACATATGTCTTCCTGTGCCTCCTGCCTCCCACCTATGCTGCCATTCCTTAATAATGTTTATTTTAATTAGTGATTTAGCTTCTGTTTTGCTAAATAAAATGTCCCTCTTGTTCTGACATTCCAATGCCTGTGTTCTGTCATTTTTTGCTGCCTTGTAAAAATGTGCTACCCGCTGCATAAACTGATAGGTGTGTATCGATTCATGCTACCCTATAAAAAATGCTACTTTATGGTTTTATACATCTGTACATAAAATAAAGGCATAAAGTAAGTGTTGTTTTCTGTCATGAGTCTAATTATAAAAAGTGTCACTCACCGTTATCAGCCGTGCATGCCTTGCATGACGTGCAACTCGGAAAAGCGACTCGTCGCAATACCACAAGGTGACGTCACTCACCGTTGCAAAGACAGGGTTAGCTAAACATGATGGGCGTGTCGGAAAAAAATCGAAAAAACTCGGAAAATCGACTCGGCGCATGCGCAATACCACAAGGAGCGGTTTTTGACAAGCAGCATTAAATGACAGAACACCGGCACCCACATGAATGCTACCAAAATACCCCTATGATTAAGACGGAAAATTACTTCATGTATTTCATTGATTAAGTCCTGCCTGCTGTGAGATTTGAGTGATTGCAATGATACTAATGTTGAACTGGAATCCGAACAAATGATGACCTTACTTATCTGAACCTCCTCCACCCACTGTAGTGCTGCTAAAATGGCCAATGTCTTGACTGTGTACACCGACAGATGGTCTGACGATCTCCGTTTCACTTCATAGCTAAAAGATGGGATGGTGACTGCAAAACCGGTTCTACCTGTACTAGGATCTTTCGATCCATCCGTGTATGCCGGAGTAAATGATTTATATGTCGTCTTTAATCTATCCTCCACCATTCCTGCAATATTATCCATATATTTAACTGCTTGGGTTTTGTTCAGAGTGAGAAAAAATGTATCAACTAATACTGAGGAAAATAACCAAGGGGGTATTACCGATAGCGACACGGTAGTAGTGAATCTTATCTGATCAATCCCCATCTCCCTTGCAAATTGTCCACTACTCCATGCAAAGCAGCCCCGTTTGTCCCTTTCTCTTTCCCAACATGGCATGAGCACCTTTGTGGTTGGGTGCTTGTCCACGGAATGCCCCTGCAGATTGGCCCAATAGCTCAACATTAATTGTTTACGTCTCAAATGCAGCGGCATCTCACCCACCTCCACCTGGAGTGCAGAAACAGGACTTGTTCTCAAAGCCCCACAACAAAGTCTCATAGCCTGAGATTGCACCACTTCCAACTTTTTTAGTGACGTTTTTGCCGCCGTTCCAAACGCTATACACCCATAATCAAAAACTGATCTCATCAGCACAATATAAATACTCTTCATTGCAGGCCTGCTGGCTCCCCATTCAGACCCCGTTACACACCTCATCACATTTAAAATATTTTTACATTTCCTAACTATCATCTGAATCTGCTCATTCCATGTTAGCTTCTCATCAAACCACACACCTAGAAACCTAAAAACCTTCACTTGATCAATAAATTGCCCATACAGCTTTAGCTGAGTAACCACTCCTTTGTTTTCGTTTTCCCCACAGAAAACTTGAATCCCCATGCATACGACCATCTTTCTACTTCATTCACAGCCTCTTGTACCTTCCCTTTAATATGATTAATGTTCTTCCCCCTCTTCCACAACGCTCCATCATCTGCGAATAGGGATCGTCCAATATCACTCTGAACTCGAAGGAACACATCATTTATCATGATGGAGAACAGTATTGGACTAATTACACTACCCTGAGGTGTACCATTCTCCACCGGGTATCTTCTCGATAATGCTGTCCCAATTCTCACTTGGATACCTCTGTCAAGTAAAAAATCTTTAATCCAATTGTATACTCTGCCCCCTATTCCCATAATATTCAACTTAATCATCAACCCTTCCTTCCAAACCATGTCATATGCCTTTTCCACATCAAAAAACACCGCCATCACTGACTCCTTATTTACCTGGGCTTTTTTATTTCTGTCTCTAAACAAATAATTGGGTCCATTGTTCCTCTACCTTTCCGAAATCCACTTTGATGAGGTGTTATCATTCCCCTGGTCTCCATATAATAGCTTAATCTCTCTGTTATCATTCTCTCCATAATTTTACCGACATGAGAGGCAAGTGCTATGGGTCTATAATTTGATGGATTTGATGAATCTTTGCCCGGTTTCCTGATTGGAATAATCACAGCTTCTTTCCATGATCTAGGAAGTCTCCCCATTTCCCAAATTTTATTATAAAATGATACCAATTTTGTCATTGCTACAATACCTAAATGCTTCAGCATTATATAACATATTTCATCCTTCCCTGGTGCTGTCAATCCGGCTCTTTCTATCGCCCTTTTAACCTCTTCCACAGTAAATGGGGAATCCATTGAACTATTAGTATCGTCTCTTCTTTCCAGCGCACCAGGATGAGCCAACCGTGTCCTTTCCCTTCCTAATTTACCCTCTCCTGTAAGGTTGGCAGAGCTGTGGATTTATTCATTTCCCTATGCTGGTCGATACGAGCTATAATTAACACGCACGTAGGAGACTTCGCTGTGTCTCATGTAACTGTAGATATGTAGATATACCGTACGGGTTGCGGTTGTGAGTCTGACTGTGGGGTCAAAATGTTTCTGTGTTTATGTGAAGAGAAACGCGATTTATTGACTTCAATCGTAATGTATCTATATATTATTATTATTAGACCTGCTCCAGGAACCAACATATTCTCTAAAACGGGGCATTTTCTGGAAATTATATATCTACATACATAAAAACATACATACATACATATATATATATATATATATATATATATATATATATATATATATACTGTATATATATATAAATCAAAAGGTTGTAATGTTTAAAATGTATATTAATTTGACTTTTTTTACATGCATACACAAATACATAGATACATATATACATGTATACATATATGCATATATGCATATGTGCACATATGCACATATGCATATACATACATACATACAGTATGTAGGTACACAAGTAGACAGTCACGTGGACCTGCTCAAGCAATCATAAAAAAAGTTTGTAATCAAAGCCATAGATCACGCTGCTCTATAAATCATTTTGCTTCTCTTTTAAAACAACGCATGTTAAGCAAAGCTGAGCCACAACAAATCATACTCTGTACTTTAGTCTGGATGTCAGATGAGTAAGGTGTAGCTTAGAGATGCCTCCGAACACTAAAACATGAATGTGTCTCTTTATAGAAACCCTTTTAATACTCCTAATTATTAAATATATTTAAGTCATTATAGTCAAACATGTGTCCTGCTGTGTCTATATAAATAAAATGGCATACAAATCCTAAAGTAGATAACTAGTAATGCATGTTCAATGGCATGCATTACCTTTCCTGCTGTTTTCTTTAGGCATTTTGTCACAATCAACACGAGCTACCACAATCAAAATTACAATCTTACAGTCTGGCACACATACAGCATTGCAAATAATAAATCAGATATTGCTTACAGATGTCATACTTTGCAGAGTAGCTGAGAGGAATAATTAGATGTGTCTTCTCAAATACACAACATGTCTCAGTGTATTCGTTTTTGATTTTTTCTACTTAGTTATTAGGAAAGCAAATCATGTCTAGATGAAATCTTTATGTCAGTAAAAAAGCTGCTCTTACTGTTGCACTAGTAGTGATTGATCTCCTCAGTAAGTTGCTTCAATCCTCTAGATGCAGGATTTAGTTCAAGCTATTTTTCTTTCAGAATACATCCAAACATTTAGCTCATAAAGACAGAACTGGAAAACCATTGAGTTTACTCCATAAGAGTGTACTCTTAATCCACTTTAATTTAATAAACTACAGATATTACATCTATAAATCAAAAATATTGTTAATGCCATAATCAGCCAGTGGTTACAGGGTTGGAGAGCAACACAAAATTGCTTTTAAAGCTCCAGCAGGGGATGAACTCCGCCCATTCCCGAGCTCACTGAAGAGGATTCAATATCAGACATCCTCAGCGTCAGATCAAGCCTATAAAGCAACGTGCTCTCCACTTCAGTCAGAAGATGACAAGATCTCTCTGAGCCAGGACTGTCTGCAATGTAAGTCTATTTTATGAATGTTTCTATCCTAAAATGTTTGTGGTTTAAAGAATATATACATATTTCAAATAATCTCATGTGGGAAACTGTGAATGGAAAAAAATCCCTTTATTTTTTCTATTTTTGTTCTGCAAACACATTTCTCATGATTTTTCTCTGTTCTCTCTTTTTCTGACTGCCAAAGAGGAAAGAAGCAGAGATTTCTTCAACAAAATCTTCCAGTGGGCAAAATGAAACGATTCAATTCTCTGATGCCGTGTTCTTGAATGGATGATATTAATAGACTGCTGGCAAGCACAGCTTCCAAACCTCCTAAAAGAGCATTCTTTGTCCTCCGCCATCGACTCCACAACTCATCCTGATGGGTTGCCTTAACTTCACCAGCGAAAATGAGACTTTGCCTGACAGGAACTTTTACACAGTGCAGACCTCTGTGCCGTTAACAGTCTTTGTGTGCATCCTCATCCTGCTAATTGTGTTTGGAAATGTAATGGTGGTCATCGCTGTGAATACGAGCCGAGCCCTGAGAGCGCCACAGAACCTGTTCTTAGTCTCCTTGGCATGTGCAGACATTCTGGTCGCCACCTCAGTGATGCCATTCTCTCTAGCCAATGAACTGATGGGCAACTGGTACTTTGGTAAAGTGTGGTGCGAAATCTACCTGGCTTTGGATGTGCTCTTCTGCACCTCATCCATCGTTCACCTGTGTGCCATCAGCCTGGACAGATACTGGTCCGTCTCTCAAGCGATCGAGTACAACCAGAGGAGGACTCCGCGCCGGATTAAACGCACACTCGTCATAGTTTGGGCACTGGCGGCGATCATTTCATTCCCTCCGCTCATCACAATGAAAAAGGACGAGGGCAAAGAAGACAGCCCCAAGTGTAAAATCAGTGAGGAGAAATGGTACATCATATTCTCCAGCACCGCCTCTTTCTTCGCACCCTGCCTCATCATGATTATGGTGTATGTTCGAATATACCAGATTGCCAAGAAAAGAACAAGAGCCCATCCAGGTGAAAGGCAGAGAGAATGTCGCAGTCCAGAAGACGCAAAGTGCGGCTCAGACCCTCTGGAAAGAAAAGGCGGTCGAGATATCGACGGGCTCGACGTGGAGGAAGATGCCTCGTCGTCTGATGGGAATGAAACCATCCTTTGCTCGGTGAAGAAGAGGAGGGACGTACAGACAAATAAAGTGGCCCAGGAAATGGCTGGAGAAAGCGCTCCGAAGCCAGAGGTGCAGCCCTGCGTGAGAGTGAGCAAGTGGACAGGGCGGCAGTACAGGGAGAGGCGCTTCACATTTGTTCTGGCTGTGGTCATGGGAGTGTTTGTTCTTTGCTGGTTCCCCTTTTTCTTCACGTACACACTCACCGCCGTGTGTGACTCCTGCTGCGTCCCAGAGACATTATTCAAAATGTTCTTCTGGTTTGGTTACTGCAATAGTTCACTAAATCCTTTCATATACACGATATTCAATCACGACTTCAGGAGGTCGTTTCAAAAGATCCTTTGTAAAAGGGACAGAAGGGGTTAGTGAATACCATTTTTTTATCTCTATATTTCAAGAAACAACATTTTGGCCGGTAATATACAGGCTCCTGTGTAAATATAACATGACACGATATGAAAAGATATTTATAGAATATTTAAAAAATGTGAAATGTAGCATGTTTCGCTTTAGCGTTTTAACATTTTAATGTGCTTCCAAATCGGTGGATGTTTGTAACATTAAATCATGCGACAACATTTAATGTGCACTTTGTTTAACAGCTGGTGTTACTGTGACACTTAGTTCACGTTGCACATGTGTGACAACATGCACAATACATTTTATACACGTATGTGTTCATTTGTCACCGCGGTTGAATGTATCAGATATCATCTCTCTTGTGTACTGATTCTTTAGACTTTAAAAGGTCTAAAGAATGATCGATTTAATAATAATAATAATGTGTGTAACATAAAGGCAGACCACTCGGGCTCAAGTCACCGACTAGAACACTTCATTCATCAACCTTTCCAATTGATAGACCATATTCTAGAGCAAGAAACATGATACTCAGGTTGGTTGTGCCATCTGCTACAAATACTGCAATCCACTGAAAGGTCAATAGTTTGTAAACAAACAGGCCAGTGATTTCATTAGGATGGAAACCTCAATCATGTTCTCATGATAGTAATTATCCTGCAGGAGGAATGCCAAAATTATGAATATTATTCATTAAGTATGCCCCTCTTGCTCTGTAATTGGACACAACAATGAAACATTTAGGAACGTAGATTATTGTAAATGTTACAGTATTGCTAAATTGAAGAAAACTAAATATAATAATCTTTGTTCAAGAGGACAGCTAAAATACATTATCCCCGTACCACCAACGATCTACTTCACTCATAACGAGCACGAGAACACGATAACTATATGACAAGGAAATGATGCCTAGGAGTAATAAGTGGCAGAACAATATTGATTGAGTTTATCATGAGTTATATAGCCCTTCATATCAGCATTAAATCATTGGCAACTTACATTGGTAAGGTTAATTAATACCCACACAAGCTTATAAATGTGGTGTATCAGCATTCCCCATCTCTTTTCCTTTTGAGAACACTGTTAACAGTCTTATGGATATGATCTTTTTATATCCACTTTTCTTCAACAAACATACTTTTGGACCCCTCTCAGTCTGTGAGTCTAAATAGAGTGAATGCACCGTCCATAATTACGTTAACCTAGCAAACATTTCTGCCAGCCACCTCTCGTATAGACAGTACATAACATAGTGATTCCCATGACTTGCTCTCTGGGACTCTGGTGTTTTGAGATTCCTGTGGTACACATGTTTGTGTTCAACCATGTCTCTGAGTCTTAAAATACAACATACTTACCACAAATGGCAAACCACAGACGACGGTAGTGCGGCCAGAGTTCCCACGAACAATCTGACACGAGAAATATGAGATAACGTTGGTATTTGAGAAGCTATGCAAGAAAAAGCTTTTTTGGAAAAGTTGTTCAATCAATATGAGGTTATAACTGATGCTGATAACGGGTATCATTATGTTGAAACAGGGAAAAAAGTGGAACAAATATGCTTAAATATATGTTCATTGTTGTTGGGATATTCCAACAGAAGTAGCTATTCACATTCAAATAATCCACATTATGTAACATGCAAGTCAGTTCTTAGAATATTTCTTCTTGGCCCTGATCGATGGCACATCAATGTATCTTTGCAGATTAAAGTGCAACAATTGTAATCAAATTACATCATTAAAATACATTAAAATGACGCCTACAATAAAGTCTGTCGTTATGCTTGTGCAACAGGATGCATACAATAAATGTTTAAGGGACATATTCTCCAAGCAATAGAGATTCAATGCCAAAATAACCATGACAGTACTTGTCCAAAAAGAATAATGAAACAATGGAAACACTAGAGTTGATGTGGCTCTATCTGGTGATTAGCTTGTTTAATGGAATCCACAAAAGCATCGGCGACCTATTAAATTAATCACGTGTTACTGAATGTTTCAGTTAAATTTTGTCTCTGCCTCGCTCACATCACTATAAATTACGGTTGGTTACAAACTGTAAACAGTTACTATTCCCATCGTCGCACACGTCCACTTTCGCTGTCTGCAGATAATGATTTATTTCCCCCTATAAAGGCCACTTCGGAACATCATAATTTATGTTGGTGACACCAGGGCTTGTAAAACTGTGCTTCATAAGCTGCTTCTGGCTGGCGTTCCCACAACTTTCACACAGCTTCCCAGTCAAGTCAATCCCTTTTTTACCTTCGCATTGAAAATGCTGAAGGTTATGTTTTTATCGCCGTGTATTTGTGTGCGTGTGTGCGTGTTATTCGCATAAGTAAAAAAGTATTAAACCGAATCGCGTGAAATCTGGTGGGATGATTGGTTATTATCCGCGGACCATTTGATTTGATTTTGGGATTGATCGGGTCAAAGGTCAACATCTTCTTTTTACAATAGCGCAGTCGATTTGTATCCAATTAGCATGCAACTAATGCCAAAATGTTCATAATTCAATGCCTAATCTTGTGATATGCAAATGTATACGCTCTACCGAGTGCTCGTTCTAGTTTTATTCTGTTCTTATTTCTCTCACCAGCTCAATAGGTGCTGTTTACAAGCTGCTCGCTCTTAAAGAGGCGGCGCGGATTAAAGACCGGAGAGAACCGACTGCATCCTGCAGATAGAGATTGTCGTGTGAGGATTCCACAGTCAGACAGAGGCATCAAGACCAAACTCACATCTCTAAATCATAGTGATGAACAGAGTGTTTCTAATTGAATGTCGGGTCATTCATTATGGTTTGAGCGCAATGCATCATGCACTGTGGAGCATGCATTACTTCCTCTCTTTAAATTGATAAGGATGTGAGATAATCAAATAATGTTGTGAGGGATGGAGGCAGCTGAAGGATCCTGTTTAATGTGCTCGTGCAATCCCTGTTACGCTCTCTACTCTGCTCACCATCGCATCTGCTGTGGGAATTTTATTAAAAATAAATTGTCTTGTTTTAACCCATAGTTGTTGAATGTGTGTCATTTTTTTAATTAGAAGATTTCTAGTGGTCCAAGTATGTAGAAGATGAAAACTGGAAGTATTGGTATTGTCTAAATGACTTGCCAGGCCTTCTTTTCGCTTTTCCAGTCCTTGAGAAAGGGTTTTTTGCGATGCATATTTAGGATTTAAAAAGTTATCTTCAGCCAATATTTTCTTAGCTCATCGAAAAACCAAAACATCTTTGTCTGGAAGCGGCTCAAGAAGACCCCGGGGGAACGGCGACCTTGCTGGGAGTTAAGCCAAAGCGCATAGGGATGATGTGGAATTTACCAAATATATCAGATGTATCAACAAACGGAAGTTCATTCCTTGGGTCAGCCAACATAATCTTTACTCATACACCATTTGGTTTAATCATATTTCACCGTATCTTGCGTCCACACACCACACAAATTAACTTTTCATTTTGAGCTCATTAAAAAATATTTCTGAAGTTGTTATTTTAATTAACAACTAAACCTGTTTTCCAGGTAACTCTGAACGTCCAATAACAATGAATGCCTTTGTGTATGTGGGGGAGTGTGTGTGAGAGAGAGAGAGAGAGAGAGAGAGAGAGAGAGAAGAAAAATAATGGGAAATGGGATGAATAATAGTTAATTAGTAAATTTGTCTCTAGAGACTTTAGAAATATGACACAGTGAGTGCAAATCGAATATGAATTTGAATGAGTTTGAAAACACACAAAAAGCAGAGCTCCTCATGCTTTATATGCTCTGCATCGCATGCTCATTGATACCACATTAAGCACTGGCAAATCTCCTGCTCCGGACACCATCGTTCTTCCTTAGCCATCTTGTCCTGTCTGTACTATCGATCGTATCCAATTCCAGTCTGGTGGGTACTCTCCTCCCTGTGCACAGCACCACCGCCCCCACCCACGACATGCTCTGGGATAATGTCGGCTCTACACACACAGACTAAACACCGACTTCTGATCAAGTTTACTTTGCTTGTACCTTATCTGTCCTCACTAGCCAGCTGTTGTGGACTATATTGCATCCCTCAGTATGTGGTTCCACTTAAGCAAACCCCTCCACACATGAAGAGCGAGCAGCAGGTACGTGCACAGAGCTTTTGGGGGGCAGGTGCTCAAACCCCAAAAAAGGGCACCCATCGCTCCAAAAAAAGTTCTGACAGAATTGAAACATAATCAGCATTACACTAATTCTGCGGTCCTCAAGCTGATTTGCGTCTTGGCAGTATTAGACAGCGAGCTTAAATTTTCCTCATGAATAAATATGAAATATTACATGGCAACGACAGTACAAGAGTTCTGATTGGTAAAACATTTTTAAAATAAATAAATAAAAATGCAGTTATAAAAATACATTTGGAGAGAATTGATGACAGAGAATGTATTTTTTTATTAAATACTGATGAATGAGGAAAATAATTGTCTCTAGAAAAAGGGCAAAAGGGGAGGTGCTTGAGCAGGACCACACAACCTGGACATCTCTCTGGGATCACCACCTTTCCTTTTCACCTTTGTCATCCCCTTCAAAGGTGTCAATAGTGTGTTGAGCTCTTTTTGACTGGTTCTCTACTGTCGCGGATGAATCACAAGTTATACAACATGATTACTATTTGAAATGAAAAGACGACACGGCCCCATTATGCAGATAGAGTGGAATCAATATCCGAGGTTATTACTCCTAGTATTACATTTTTCTAAGGGCGCCGGTAACGTCAGTACGGTGGCAAATTATTGCATGGGGACATCTATTATTCAGGCAGGATAATATACCATAATTAATTGATTATGTATGGATACATTTCTATAACAACATGAATAAAATGCAATCTAAGAAATATACTTTTTTGAGAAGTTTTGGATGGTGCATAGGTTTAAATATTATGCAAATAAATTATATTTTCAATTCAATTTTATGGGTTTAGTGTCACCTTTAGGGACAGATTAGTGCTGTTAGGGTTCCAGGTTGACGGGTCTCTAATAGCTTGTTAAAGCATAGGAGTGGATACTTGAGTGGTTTTACTTTGACAACCAAATTACAATTCTGAAGATTAGTGATTATAATATGTCTAAATAGCAAATGATTCCTTCTTTTAGACATATGTATGATTGGCCCAGTACTTGGCGCATCGTGTTGCTATTGATTTATTAACAGGGTTCCCTTTCCTTCACTAACATTAGATAGTTTTTGCACGTAGCGTTAAGACATTTTATTTGATTAACTAATAGCTACAATGTGAAAGCATTTGTTTAGGCACAAGTTAGAAAAAGTCAACACTTCTTGATTCATTAAAGAGAACTTTAACGACAATCCATTGGAACTTCATATGGACATCTAGCGTTAGCGTTCACCTGCTGACGTTAGATTTTTTCTCCGAGCTGCTTCAAAAAGATGGCAACTGGTAGTGACAAATGTTCCTTCCACTACTAACGGTACTTACATGTGAAGTGTTTGATCTCCATTTCTGTATAAGAAGAGCATGCTTACATATAAATAGGATTAATACTAGAACGGGCACTCGGTAGAGCGCATACCTTCGCATATCACAAGATTGGGCATTGGATTATGAACATGTTGGCATTAGTTGCATGCCAATTGGAAACAAATTGCTATGGTAAAAATAAGATTTTGACCTTTTCATGACCTTGAGCTTTGACCCGATCAATCCCAAAATCTAATCAAATGGTCCCCGGATAATAACCAATCATCCCATCAAATTCCATGCAATTCGGTTTCATACTTTTTGACTTATGCGAATAACACGCACGCACGCATACAAATACACAGCGATCAAAACATTACCTTCCGCATTTTCAACGCGAAGGTAATAAATAAACCAAAAAGAAGAAGAAGATGTTTCTTAATATTTGTACCACTTGATCCAGTATGGTTTCTCTGCACATCCATCACGGTGTGTTTTGGTGCTGACTCCTCCCCCCTGAGGGGCTTCAGAGCGCTGCACACCAACACAACGATTCTCTGACCAAGAACATCAGCTAAATGGGTTTGAACTGATATAAGTATGCACATCCTGGACCACTGTGGGTCAGTGATTAGCAGGTCTGTCTTTCAAGCTGAGGATCGGTGGTTCGATCCCTGCTCGCGGCCCTAGTCGATATGTCCTTGAGCGTGACGCTTAACTCTCAGTAGCTCCCAATAGCTGGTTCTACGGTGTATCATTGTACGTCGCTTTGGATAAAAGCATCAGCTAAATGTAATGTAATATTAATTTATATAAAGCCACTTGTTACTTTGTCTTTGTATGTATATATATATATATATATGTAGCTTTAATTTGTTCTTGTGTCGTAGGATCCTATGGTACCCATCATGTATTTCCTTTTACCTTTTAAGTTTAACTAATTATATTTCATCTTGCTGATGCCTAACAGGATGTGACTTTC
Source organism: Liparis tanakae (assembly GCA_036178185.1). Taxonomy (NCBI): domain Eukaryota; kingdom Metazoa; phylum Chordata; class Actinopteri; order Perciformes; family Liparidae; genus Liparis; species Liparis tanakae. The sequence continues at coordinate 7,248,772 of CM070100.1, read as the reverse complement.
TGGTGCTCTAAGACGTGAAGTCTGATAATGGTAGATTATCTGTGGTGATCAGACTTCCCGGATGGTAATTTCTGGTTTAATTTAATGGCCATAAGGGGGGGGGGGGGGGGGGGGGGCTTCCTTCCTTGGGGTTTTGGGCAGTATTTGTCTTATGTGTCTTTCCTCTTTACCGTTTTCAGTTGCTTTCTGTTTTGTATTCTAAAACTCAATAATTGTTTACGAGTCCAAAAATGTGGCAAAGAAAGTCCTGTTGTTGTCGTAATTTAATAACCATATATAAATAATCAGATCCTGTGTGAACACTAAATAAAGAAATTCACATGGCACACTTGAAATGCTAAATAGCTAATTTAAGCAATGGAGAGATATCATAACGTTGTAAATGCATCCATTCTGGTTCATACGCCATCTGGTGAGACTTTTTGTAATGAGAGCTGGGATGTGAAGCGGATCCCAACATTCATAACACTTAACACAATTACAGCCAATATTGCATCCATCATACTTTCTGACACCACTACATGAAAATATAAACATTTTCCACCAACACAATATTTGAAATATTACCTATGACAAATTATGTTTTGTGTATGTTTCCATAAATGTTAATTTAGTTATTATTGAGTAACATCGATGTATGTAGCGTTCATTAATTCAACATCTCTGACATGTTTTCATATTGTATGTTGTACAATAAACGGAGCTGAAAATAATACCCTAATAATGAATTTACTGCTCTCAATACATGCGATAAAATAGGAAAATGTGCTTCTGAATATACCCTGGAGAAAATGCTAGAAAATGAAAAAGATTAATTGCAAAACAAAACCCTGATGCCGCACCAAAAGGAATTTAATGAACGACGCTTCACGACGTCCTGTTTTTTATGTTGATAACTACAAGGTTAATAAGCAAGTAAGTCATCTCTGTTTTGAAGTGACCTAGGCTCAATCTATTCCAGACATGGTCTGCCAGGAAAGACAACAGAAACCCCTATCAGTTGTAGCAATAATTGAATTTTGCAAGAATAATAAGTCATATCAATCTCCATGGGAGCAAACAGTCAGTCTGTCCATGGAGACTCAGTATGAGGCTTTCCTTGGTGACTATCCTTATATGAAATTTAATACACATGCTTATCTGCCGGGTTGATGACTCAGAAAATGAGATCATCATGTTTTTATCAAATATAAAATTCAGCACTACACACATTTGTCCCAGCTGGGGAGACACTGGTGTAGTTCTTTGTTTATGTTTGTGTTTTGCTTGTGGTTTTGTATGTTTTTTTAATGTTTTGTACTATCTGGACCTTGAGTCTGTAATACAAGTTAGATGATACGCTCAATTTTATTTTTATTTTTATTTTTTTTAACGAGGAAATGCCTCATTGAGATTACAAATCTCCTTTACAAGAGTGTCCTGGCCAAAACGGCAGCAGGAGCACGTTACACAAAGTTTCAGACAATACCAACCAACTCTAAACCAGAAGGCATACATTTAATCACAGATAGGTATTATTGGACACTGATCAATAGCACAGAGACTAATAATATAGATGAATAACGTAGCATGTGTGCAGATTGATCACAGCACATTTGAATTTGCTGGCCACACGTTTACTTTGTACCATGAGTGTGTGGCTGCTGCGATAATAAGTACGATTAAACTTAAATGTAAAATAAGCATCTACGTACTGTCTCTCTCGGGAGTAAACATAATGTTACGAAACAAATCTAATATGATGAAACTTGGCATGTGGGTTTATTTAGGTCGTGGAAGAAGGGTGTCCGGGGACGTGCGCGCGCGCTCGCGGGTGGCAGACCCGACCTCGGTCTGCGCGAGCCAATCACAGTGTAGAAAAACACAATATTGCGTCATTGTTATTGTGGTAGCTGGAGCTCTAGCAGTTAACAAGAGATTTCGCCACCGCGCTTTAATTTCACCCTCGAACGCCGCGTGGACCCCGCACGATTATACGAGTGCCATGTCGCTCCAAAAGGACATTTGTTCGGACGAGAGTTTGCAAGGTAAACGACGAGAACAGCGCGTGTTGACTCCACGGCGTTTTATTTAAACTATACCGAGAGAGCCACGTACACGTTCAGAAAACACACGGTGACGTGAGTTCACGCTTGTTTACGGGTTTACGGTAAGGCTGAGCTTAACGTAAACAAAACGCTACATTATTGTATCGATCGAGACCCGGAGAGACCACACAGTGGACATACCCCCGGTGGCTCACTTTAGGAGGCTCGTCCAGTCGTCATCATCTGCGATGGTGCCTTCGAGGACATGTACAGTGTGTACTGCGCTGTTGTGACGCCTCTCTGCCACGCTGATACAGCAATCGCCTGTATTGAGGCTACGCGTATTTGTAATTTCAGGTTCCTGGGTGGAGCTGCATTACAGTGGCTCGCAGAGAACCAGCCATCACGGGAGCCAGGAGCAGATCTCCACGTCCGCGCAGGACGGTGACGTGGAGAAAATGCTGCTGGACGCGCAGCACGAGTCGGGCAGGAGCAGCTCCAGGGGAAGCTCTCCGTGCAACAGGTCCGTGAGGGGGGAAAGGGGGAAGCCTATGGGTGGTGGTTTTGTTCCTTGTCGCCCATGCATGCGTAAAAACAGATCATACATGTATTTCTGAAATGACGTGTGTGTGTGTGTGTGCGTGTGTGTGTGTGTGTGTCGTCTTCCTCATGACAGCCCGCTGAGAGCCCAGACCCCCCTTCTTCTGTGGAGAGGCTCCGAGAACAGCTCACAGGTATATTTGTTAGAAGCACGTGAACTGAATCCAATCCATATATATCTTTATTCCAGACTCATGGTCAATGTATGTGTGTGTATATGTGTATATGTATAATATATATACATATGGTTCTTTGAGAAATCATAGGTTAGGGCACTTGACCCTTGACCCTTTCTGTCAGCCACTTTCTTCTTTTGTTGAATTCTGATTGTTGTATATTTTGCTGATCAAAATAAACTAAACTCAAACTCAACTTTCACCCAGTAAAATGTATTGCGCAACGTACTTGGCTAATACATAATTCAGATTCTGCGTTTGTGTTTTTAGTCAGATGAAGACTTCCAAGAAAGAAGACGAGAAGTCGAGAACGCGACGAAGAAAAACGCGGACTGGATCTGGGACTGGTCCAGTCGGCCAGAGAACAAACCACCAAAGTACGTATATATGACATGAATTAACATTATGCAACTCAGTATTGGGTAGGATTTGTTTTGTAATTTCAGTGCTTATTATGTAATTATTACGAGATTTAAGACCAACATTTGCCAAAAATAGATGATGACTTTGCCCCACTTGAATGTCTTTGGCTGCACATAATCAGTACCAATATAAAAACAGGGAGTAATGATGACTGAGTGGGTGTCATCAGAGTGATGATGGAGCTCACGGATATAGGAAATGGTTAACTTTATTGTATTAATCTCTTACACACATCAGCCTATTTACTTTACACCGTGATTTGTAATTGTAAGAATGAAAAAAGAGATGTCTGCTGCGAGCAGTGTGACACTCTTTGATTTTAATGTATTCAAAACTGTGAAAAATTAATGTGTTCCTCCACAGGGAGTTCCTGCTGAAGTACCCTAAGCGCTCGACCTCGCTCAGTATCAGGAACACCAGCGTCATGAAGAAGGGAGGCGTTCTCTCCGCTGACTTTCTGAAGCTTTTCCTTCCGTCTTTAATCATTTCTCACATACTTGCTGTTGGCCTTGGGTAAGAACATGATTTAATCTCCAACTCTAGCAATGAAGAATAAAAACATTCAATGACAACCTATTGGAGGAAATTACAGAGGGATCCTTAAAAGAACATTTAAAGCCCCGGATCTTTTTCATATTCATATAAATAATGTAATAATTTCACGTATAGATAAAAAAAAAAGCATTTGGTATTTTTCAAATAATTGTACATTGAAAAAAATATATGTTTTTCTACTGTTTATATCCACTGCTGATGCAAAACAATTTTTAACAGCACCAACACAACGTCAATAATTTAGTGGTTATCAAGCATTAGTCTCTGCATTAAATGGCCTGTCAATCATTTTGAGATAGATCCCAGTCCAGATGTTTGCTGGTGAAACAAGTTTTATAGACAGCTGTACTATGCACTTCATAACCGCTGCTCTTACATCTATGAGCCTCTAATATGTAGAATCAAATAGAACATTTTACCACAACGATATACAGTTTAAAAAACTAAATATCCAGATGGCAGTGGCAACATGAACGGTTTCCTCATGTACAGTGTCTCAAGCTTAGTGGGTAAACAATAAAAGAAAATTACGTGTATATACAGGGTTTGTACGGTCATGGAAAACCTGGAAAAGTCATGGAATTTTCAAAATGGTCATTTCCAGGCCTGGAAAAGTCATGGAAATTTGTTATAATCACATGTTCATTTACGCCGAGTTTGAAATAATTAATAATTGTTTTAAAGAAAGACGCTCAAAATATAAGCCGGCAAACACTCTCAATATGCATCATATTTTTAATTGTTCATGTTTATACCGAGATTTCAGTTTGGTTATGGAAATTTAGTTTTAAGTCCTGGAAATCCATTGGTCAAAATGTGTAAGAACCCTGTATATAGTACTTTGTTACACATAGTTTTAACTTAACAAGCTTATCTTATCTTAGTTAACTGTTTCAAATCCCAGCTTTAGTGCAGTTCTATATACAGGGTTCGTACGGTCATGGAAAACCTGGAAAATGGAATTTTAAAATGGTCATTTCCAGGCCTGGAAAAGTCATGGAAAAAACTTAAATCATAAAAGTTTTGGAAAAGTTATGAAAATGTGTTATAATCACATGTTCATTTATGCCGAGTTTGAAATAATTAATATGTTTTTTAAAGAAAGACGCTGAAAATATAAGCCGGCCTACGCTCTCAATACGCAAAATGTTCTAAATTCTTCATGTTTATACCGAGATTTCAGTTTGGTCATGGAAATTTGATTTAAAGTCATGGAAAAGTCATAGAAAAGTCATGGAAATCCATTGGTCAAAATGTGTAAGAACCCTGTATATATATATATATATATATATATATATATATATATATATATATATATATATATATATATATATATATAAGAATGACATTTCCTTCCTCATCTTAATTCCTGCGTTTGTCTCTCCCATCAGGATGTACATCGGGAAGCGTCTGACCTCCCACAACACCTACTGAGTAGGAAGACGGCGGTGTGTTGCGACACCTGGATGTGACCGTCTGAGCACGCCTTGAAGGGGGACCCTCTGATGACCGCGGGAGACGTGGTCATGTGACGCGCTCCCCGTCTAGCTCGCACAAGCTTCTGCCGGTGCTGTGTGGTGGCGTCCGCTCCTGAACACAGCAGTGACCGACCCTCTGCTCCCAGCTCTGGCGTCCTGCATGGGGATGACCGTCCCGCTGCTTCCTGCTCCATCAATCTGCACGTTAGGGAGCTTTAGGCCACGCCCCTTTGCCTTTTTTGTTTTGTGGTGAGAAATTACTTTTGATTTCAAATGATGTATCAATTTTCTTTTAATCAGCTTTGAAAAGTGTTGTAATTGATATGTATTTGTTCTCATTATATCATTTAATGTGTTTGCAGATGTAAATTGTGATAAGAAAGCATTGTCAAGCACAAATATGATCCTTTATCTTCATCCTATGCAAAATAAAAGTTAGAAACGCACATCTGGCCCTGACGGATTTATAAAACCAGTTCACACCTAGCAACATGGAAAGAAACACATGCAGATGAACACAATTACATTTTTATTTAACTTTGGTCAAAATAATAAACAAGTGAATACATTGCCACCATGTTAGGAATCAATGGACAAAGACAATGCATGTTTGTTTTAATGTCATCATTATATGTTGTGTTGTCAACCTTCATTTCTGCACAACTACGGAGAGAAGACCCACATTTTAAAATACGTGGTTCAAATTTGCGTGACATCCCTAGTAAATCAATAAGGGCACGAGTATGAGGCCGGTCTGAATGTCCTACTATTACTGGATTAGGAGGCGCTCCATCACAAACTGTATGGGGTGCTCTTTTCCTCCTTTGTGTTTTAATAGACAGCCACGTGTAGCAGCAGCATATGAGGACATAACTCTATAAAATAGGATTTACAAATAATGCACATGAGGTCTGTAAAATGTTAGGGGACATAACTCGTAGAGGTCACTGGTAGAAGTGGGTATTAAGGCTGCAGACTCCCTGTGTCCTGAGCCCCACCATGTGCCATGTAGTTTCCAGCCTGCATCCAAACACATGGTCCAAAAACTAGAAATGAATCTCTCGACACAAACACATCAGCAGTTGCCTCCGACAGTATCTCCGAAACCAGTAGCCCCTCCACAAATAAAAAGAGTATTTCCATAAGAAGTTGGCTTGAGATCTGCTCAGACAGTGGTGTGACTGGACATGTTTCCACCTCTCGACAACATAAAACCCATGCAAAGCAATAAACATGTTTTAGTACATATTTCTAAATTTAAAAACACATCTGTAGTTTTTAGTTTCTTTTATTATGTGGATGACAAGGTGTACTTGAGTAGATACAGTCAGTGAAATTATGTCACCTTATTGACAGGAGGGGGAGGGGTTAAAGTAAAGAGGAGGGAGGGAGGGAGGGAAGGGGGGGAGAAAAGAAACAAGTCCACTTTCCAACTTCACGGCCACTTCCACCAGTGGTTTGGCCTGAATACATGGCCAATGGGGGAATGTTACAGTTAGGCTTATTGGCCATCAATCCGTGCTTCAGAGCGCCCAAAATCTTTGAGATGATGTTACAACTTTTGACAAGACGTCATTTTAAGGGCTTCCGATAGTTCTGTGGTGAAATCATGAAATGAAGGCTTAAAATGTCAACACAAACACCAACGTTCAAGAGTTTGACCTCTAGGGAGTGCCATTTCCGTCAATTAGACCCGAATTGGGATTTCTGGGTCAGGAGGGGCATGTCGATTGCCCCCGGTGCCAAAGGCAAAAACAACCTAAGCTCAGACTCAAAATAAAACAGGCCTACGGATCAACCTCCTGTGGCTGGAAAAAAAAAAAAAAAAAAAAAAAAAAAAAAAAAAGTAGACGCGTGCTTTCGAATTCTTCACCAGGAGGACAACGAGGCTGTTTCTTCTTATACAGATAGACAAGTAGTAGGCTTAAACTACACAGGTACGGTAAAAGCCCTATCCTCTGGAGCCCCGGATCTTCTAGTTGATTTTGTCCTGGAAAATGTACAAGTTGTTGGTGGCTGCCACGGCGATCACGTTATCTTTGGGGTGCCAGGCCGTGTGGAGGATCTTCTTGTTGAAGTCCAGGCTGTCCACGCTGATCTCGTCCTTCTTCCTCTTGCCCCCCGTGGACACTTTGCGCGGCTTGAGCGTCGCCCGCGGTTTGCTGCTCTCCCGGGACGCCTCCAGCGTGATGTCCCGCCGGGTGTTGCGGTCAAACATTCGGAAGAAGTTGTTGTAGGAGCCGGTCATGATGGCACTGTCGGATGGGGAAATACAACAACAAAGAAGAAGTTGAAATCAACTAGAAAGCTAAAACACAATATTCTCAGTTATTGATTTTTCAAATGCAAGATTGAGGAACAATAAACTAAAAAAAAACATTCCACAAAACAATCGGCTAACGATGCTTTTCTAAGCAGGAGCGAGGACACGTACCTGTCGCTGCCATTCCAGCAGCACTCAAACTTGTCAAAGATGCAGTCGTTTTCATACAAGGAGCACAGTTTACTGCGGAGGTATTCATGGACCTGAAACACAAAACACATCACATACACATTCACTTGAGCCTCGCCATGGACAGATAGTGGCGTGGAAAATGACTCCTACCTCGTACGACTAACATGCGTATAAGTATTGTATTTTTTTCCGTCGGCAAAAGGTTCTCGTCACAGCTTTCTGAACTGAACTGCCCTCGGATTGCTCGGCTGCTTTGGGCGCGAGTCATCTGGCTAATGGTTTGTATTTCTTTGATTTGTCTTATTTAATCACTAGCATCAGGAACATTTTAAGCAAAATTGAAATAAATTGGTGGATTTCAATGAAACTGAACATTTTAATTTTACAGTGGCACACAATCGTTTTGTGTTTTCCTTTCGGGGAAAAGGCTCACATAGAATTACCACCTCTTCGTTTTATGAACTAGTCAAGATCCACTGTCCAAAAACCCCATTGCTTAATCATTAGATCTGAATTTTACATGTATGTGTCATTGTACAAAATAACCACATCAGGTCACTGATCTTTGACCAATAAATTCTTATCAATTAATTATCAAGTCCAGGTGGAAATTTGTGCAAAAATGTTAAGAAATCCCCTCCAAGCGTTCCTGAGATAGCACGCTCCGAGAATGGACAGGCCGGAGAAACGTACGGATGAACAACCCGAAGAACTTAAAGCCCCACTATGTAGTTTTCCCCTTATAGCGCCCCCTTCAGGTATTTAACGTGGGGCGGGGACTAGTGAGAGTTTGCCCGTACTACAGCCTCGGAGCGGGCGGCTAAAAAAAATTTAAAAAAATAAATAAAAATCTTACATTCGCCAGTTTTCGGCCCACAGACCCCCGATGGTGGAGGCGCAGATCGCCATATTAAAAGTCATTGTAGCGGCAACATTTTTTTCAAGCCGTTATTTTTAGGTAGAAAAAGTTACATAGCGTCGCTTTAACGCTGATCCGGCCGTGAAGCACGATCGCACTGCATGAGGCCGTGATTCCAAAAAGACAATGCTCTCTCTGTCTATGTAAGAAATATCTTATGCAAGGCCGGATTTAAGCTTTCACGTGAATCAGAGGTCATTTAAAAACGAGGCATCGATACTCATATCGGTCTGACGGACTCAAAAAGCTGGATCGTGTATCAATCACAGTGAGCCGATATGGAAACTTAATAGAACTTAAATACATTTAGTAATTCTATATATTTAGATTTGTTTGTTACGCAACTTTGTATAAAGATGTAAAAGCAATATTCAAGTCTGATCCCAGTCTCTCACAGTGAGGCCGACAGCTTATCAATTAAACACTCGTTTCCGATTGGTTCTCAGTATCGGACGATTAGCAAACCCAGGTGCCAGGACTGAGAAAGTCAAATCAGTGCGTCCCCATTTAAAACACGGCGGGCCTACTTAGTTCCAACACAGGATTAATGCTATATTAAAAAGTCCCACGGTCAGTTTATTCACCTGATACGTCTCTACTGGCCTGTTCTCCATGTTGAGGTCCCAAACTTTGACGGAGAGGTAGTCCCGTGTCATCATATAGCGTCCGCTGTGACTGAACTTCACGTCCGAGATGGAGGAGATGATCTCAGAGAAAAAAGACCGGCTGCTTGGATCCTCTGGCTCCTCAAAGACTGCATTGAAGAGGATTATTTCAAAAAAAAAAATCCCAGCATTTCATCAACACAACAGTCACAAAACCATTTCACGTTATTCTATCATCCAAACCGCTTATCCCTTCTTCAGGGTTGTGAAATGGAGAAAGCAGTAAATCTTATCTACCGTTTCTAACAGCGGACCATTTTCTCCCCCATAAATGACGTAATAAGTTATCAGCATTTTATTTGATCAATTAAATGTCCCCCGACGGACCAATTCATCGAGTGAACGTTACTACTTACACTTTGATTGCCGATCGCAGAGTGCCGCTGCTCGCGTGTCACACAGGCGGATGGTGCCTTTGCTACTGCTGTACACAAATACATTGCATTGGAGCGGATGGCACTCAGCAGCTGTGATTACCTCCGTCAGTTCCTCCATGTTGGCGGGCTTGATGTCTACAATATCTGGGAACACACTGTTAAGGAACCAACAGTCCTTTGTTTCATTCAGATAAAACAGATTATTGTCCGACACGTATCCACGATAAGTCTTCTGGTGAAGGGAAAGGATACTAAAACTTCTGTCTGTGATTTCCAAGTGCCATAGATTTATTCTTAGGTCATCTGCGGAGAGGTACGTTTCGTGATCACTATTTACAGAAATGGAATTAATGTGATAGGTGTGCGCATTTGCAAAGATCCTCCGTGGGCTTGCTTCTACCATGAGATCCATTGGCATCAGTACTGGTACCTGAGAATACAACATAGACAAGATTTTAAACCCCCTTCTCAGAAAAAAGCTGCGTTCAAAAACGAGACTGGTCTCATACGACTACACGTACCCGTAAAGAGGTGATTCTAAAGGGGTCTCGGAGTCGTCCATCTTCATCTTTCAGGTTGTAACCTTCTGCTCTTTTATCTCTTTCACTTATTTTCCACAATTTGATAGTTTTATCTGACAAAAACAGGGGAGAGTTGTCAAATGGAGAGGGGAAGAAGAATGATCCGATATCGATAAAATAAGATTGGTGTCAAATTCACGCACCAAACAATCAAAATAGGTATAAACTCTTACCATTTGTCGAAAGTAGAAAGTGAGCGGCATTTTGTTGCGGTAGCCATCTTATTTTATTAATTTTTTCCTCAATTTCTAAACTTTTCAAATAGTCAAATTCTGGCTCGTGACTCTGAAAAGTGCTATAGACGTTGTACTCCCCACGCAGTTGCGGACGATTCTTCGACTGAAAGCAAACATCGCAAAAACAAAAAGTCACCAGGTAAATACATATATCCATCATCAATGCAACACACAAGTCAACTAACTTTTGAAGCATTAGCGATGATAAAGCTACACGTGTGGATCTTACCTCCTGTTCATGTTGAAATATCACTACTCGGCCTCCTTTATCTCCAGTTGCGAGCAAATCTCCAGAATAGTTGAACTCAACTGTTGAGATGATGTCAGCTGAAAATGGACAGAAATCAGAGTGAATCCCAGTCACAGGGTTCTTACACATTTTGACACATGGATTTCCATGACTTTTAACCAAATGTTCATGACCAAACTGAAATCTCGGTAAAAACATGAAAAATGTAGAACATTGTGCATATTGAAAGCGTATGCCGGCTTATATTTTGAGCACTTTTCTTTAAAAAACATATTAATTATGTGAAACTAGGCATAAATGAACACGTGATAATAACATTTCCATGACTTTTCCCAAACTTTTATGATCTAAGTTTTTCCCATGACTTTTCCAGGCCTGGATATGACCATTTTAAAAGTCCATGACTTTTCCAGGTGTTCCATGACCGTACGAACCCTGCAGTCACGAGCTCATCCCCCAGGTGAGTCCAGCTGTGGCGCTTTATTGAGACCTCACACTAAAGCTGGTGAATGAGGCCTCAGGTATATTATTATAGATATATAGACAGCATGAAAAAAGAAGAAACAACTGCACACCCACTCGGGTATGAATGAACGAAAAGAATGACGTCACTTGACAATTTATGGACGCAGCACATTGACGTCACGGACACGGTCGCTCCCCTTTAATAGCTTAGCCACCTAGCATACAGCTAGCTGGCGACATACGACTATCTACAGAGGACGGGGCTTTCTGTGCCGCCGATCCGCACGCAGGATCTCGCCGACCGCCACGGCGGCCTCATGTTGAACCCCCCTGACGACCTTCTAGCTGTCGTGCATCTCACGCGAAGCCCACGGAGCATCACCTCCTCTCGGCTAGCGACCCGTCGTTTTAGCCCCGAGCCGCAGAGCTAACGTTAGCCACGTACCTTCCGCAACATCTTCATCTATCGCTCCTTTCACTTGAGAGAAACACCACTGAAAATCATTTCCGCCTGCAACTCCTGTGGGGGTGAAAACAAGAACCTCATCGTTAGTTTGTATCCGATTCGCATTTCGCATGAGAACAAAAACGGCCCGGCAAGTGGCACCGTTTTGACAACTTAGCTAGCCGGAGCTAACGTCGGCTAGCTGCAGATTCAGGCCATCATCACACAGGTTGGGTCCTTTACTCCCTTCAAAAGTAGCTCACCCGCCATTGCTTCATGTAGCAGCTCTTGCTGTACACGGCTTCCAACACCTGATCAACCAATGCGGCTTGCTCGGCGGGGAATACGTAGCATCCACAATCAGTGTGAAGACTCGGCTCCAGATCTGTCAAGACCACGGAAATTATCCGAGATTTTTTTTTCTTCCAAAATGGCGCACGGTACATGGAGAGATGACGTCACGCGCACACGCCACATCCTGGCTGCGTCCATCCTCTCCGATCGTCATGTTGTTAAATGTGCATTCAGTGTTTTTATTTTCCACGCGTTACACTTTATATCATGATCATATTACTTTACTCAGCACTTTACTTGTTTTACCCCTGTATGTTTAGCATTAGTATTTAGTTTTTAGTATTTAGTTTTGTGTTTTATAATTATTTTTATTAATGCACCGCTGCTGTGATTTTTTTGTCCCCACTGTGGGACGAATAAAGGTATATATCATATACCTGCTTGGGCATCTGGTTAAAGCCGGTTTAGCTGTCCTGTGATTAGTGGGAGATATGGCATTTACACAACAGGATAGTGGTATTTTGATTAAAAACAAAGCAAAAACTAAGTTATAATAAACCAATACCCAGAATTAACTAAATGAAAACATTTTAAAGTATTTGTATTGGGCCTGGATATGTTTCACCATTGTGATTCGCATGAAAAGTACCATCATTGTTAATTTACAACAAATTCACGTTAATTAATAAATTAAACAATTCATGATCACACTTTTTTTAATTCACCGGGTCGTTCTTGATGTTAGATATGAACTATGTCCTAACTCAAAATTCACGTCTCACAATAACCCTAGCTCGGATTGTGTGGTCAATGGGTGACATCTAGTGTCGAGAAGAGAAAGGTTCAGGGGATGGTTGTTGGGTAAATTGCGCCCACCACTATATGGGAAATAAACTGAATGTACTTCTCAGGCCCTATTTCACAGACACACCTTCAAGTATTTCACTACTTCTAAAACCTGACGTAGATGTGGACATATCCACAGTATATGTGGACATATCCACACACACACACAAAGAAAAAAGTGTTAAAATGGTAAAATGTATAATTTAGTTTCAGTGTGTTTGGCTTGACCTCTACATCACTTTATTTATGTAACCCTATTGGCCGTAGAGATGCTGTGTTTATTCAATACCTTATTACTGTAGTTACAGTGAAATTCATAAAATCAGTATTATTTCACATTGAGGAAGTCACAGGGGATGCATATACTATCTATATATCTTTATTTCCCCCCCACATCAATTTCAAAGTGGACAATATATATATATATATATATATATATATATATATATATATATATATATATATATACTTATTTTTTTGTGTTGATTCCGACTGTCAACCCAGGTCTTTCATTGCATGCTATCAATCATTATGTTTTGTTTCCTTCAAATGCTGCGTATTACATTAGGGAACAAACTTTTCAAATTCCACTCAACCCAATTCTGCTTAGAATCCATCAAAACGTTTGCCCTTCATATCTTTATTATTGTGAATATAATATGCTCAAAATCATGGGGAAAAAGTATATATACAAACAATATATGTTTGAGGAAGTAGTTTTACTTTCATGCTTATTTTTCTGTAAACTCTCTGAAGGGTTGGGTCTGTCGTGAATTGGTAGGAGAAGGAGAACGCCCATCGGGGCTGATTGTGCAATAAAAAAAAATCCCCAAAATAAAGAAATGGCAAATGCTGATGAAGTGCAAATATATGTAATATCTGGGCCACATTTCAGTTGACAAAATAAACCAAACAGAGCGTTGTTGTTTTTAGTACACCAGTTGATAGAAACACACTATCCTAATAACACTAATTCTGCAGAAATAAGGTAGGGAATAAGAAAGGTGCTTTATTCGCCATCTCCATAGGGCTTTGCAACTTTTTTGTTTTGCTGCATTTTCTAATTGCCTGAAGGTGGCAAGTGAACAAACAAGGAAGCGCCCAGAAATACCCAGACCAGCACTCACCAAAACCGTCATCCTGGCATCTCCCGAGCTCCACAAGCCTCTCTTCACTCACACAGCAGCCCTTGGGGAGAAGCATAGCAGAGGCCTGGAGGTGAGGAGGGCACACACATATTGTATACATGTAAATGGTCTAAGACTATTTGTAGAAATTAAAGAGCGTGCATAGCAATATGACAAAGACAATGTGACATTACACGCATTACACAAGGCACACATTTCGATTTGTGTAATCAGTGGTGTAAATTATACATTTCCCAGATGTTCTATAAAAAGCTGCGAAAAGAAATGCAGAAAAGTATCTTGAAATATTAAGCATTTAACACCTCCTGGCATATTTAACCCATTTATAGTATATGTGGACATGTTTCGCTTTAAATTAACCATATAATGGTTCACCAGTGTTTTGTAAAATCATCATTATTTTAAGAACCACTTGAACCTCTTAACCATCCTTGACTGCCCTGTGCAGTTCCACACAGCACCAACTGGTTGCCGAGCTTTTTACTTTAACAGCTTCTACCTGTGACTAAATACACGTGTGGTGTAGCTGATGGAGCTGTGCAAACAATATTTGTTGGACACAACCTTTGATTTTAAAGCATAATGTGTTGTTTCTATATAAACTTTACTACTGACTGGGTCAGAGTTAGAGATAGACTAAGCAGAACTTTTTTAATCATCAGAAATGATTGAAAGAATTGTTTCTAAATTGTACTTATTCCAAAATCTGCCTCTTAGATGTATACACGTAATACATTTTTTAATAGATGCCTTAAGTCATAGTACACTATTAAAAATACAATTAACTTTGTATGCACCATCCTAGTGTGAAGGAGAAACAATTGGCTTAAGCCTAATTTGGGATTTAATAAAAAGTACAGCTAAATTGTTGTGTACATTTCATTTTTCACATTTTTCAGTCCAAGTTCAGTTTTGTGGTAGTAACTGTGTGTGTGTGTGTGTGAGTGTGTGTGTGTGTGTGTTTGTGTGTGTGTGTACTGCCGTGCCGTAGCTTCATCAGGTATAAGGAGAGGTGTTGACTTTATTCCGAGCCTCCAGTAACACCACTGACTCTGATAGTTCCCCATCCCTGTGGGAATTCATTATAAGACAGCTAGAGGCTGCTTGTGGATGGTTACTGTGCTGCCCGTATGTTAACTTGTCGCTATCGCGCAAGGCAAACATGTGGTGCAGCTGCTTTCTCTGGCTGTGGGCAACCTGGAGAGATTGATTGGTGAGCCTTCTGTTTTATCCAGGATCAGGGCCACATTCAGTAGACATGGTGCCTCCGGAGAAGCAGCCATTTTCCCCAGAAAATATGGCTCATTACCAGCACAGACAAAATGAAGGTATATTGACTTTTTAACATCTCACAATGCACCTATTCCTGAGCCATTTAACAACAGGCATTTGTCTCCTGGAAAGCTGCAACTTCTCATGGAACTGGATGCCAAAACCGGTCGTGATTTTAACAAGAGCTCGTCAAGTCTCTTTTGACAAATAAAACGCTGATCCTATCCTCATCTATTTCAGTTTGAATTCCCTCTCTGAGGCATTCGCGTAAATACCCATACACATGTGTTTGCACCCCTCACACACCAACAAACCCTTCCCCCCACATTTGGTCTATCAGACAGTTTTTTTTTTAACACAAATCATTGGCCAGTGGATGTGTGTGTTCTGCTCAGGGGCATACGCTCTGTCCAGACCCTCAGTCTTAACTCTCTCTCACACACACACACACACACACACACACACACACACACACACACACACACACACACACACACACACACGGAAAAGAAAAACACAATCAATTATTCAAGACTCTTGTTTTGGCTCATGTGTTTTTTTTTCTTATTATTTCTGTTCTGTTGTTTCTACGGCATCCTCTGGCAACCTAACAGCCAGGAGGCCCGATGAGTGAGATACGAGGCCTGATGACTTGAGGTCTGTGTATGTCTTTGTAATTTAGATGGCAGAGTATAATTTGCATGCGCAGCCTTCAACATCGTCTCATCGTCTGAAGGATCCATCCTCGCGGCTTTCTACAACGGAGGGTTTGTTAAAGATCCGGCTTGGAAGACAGACCTTTGTCTCCTTGTTTATTTCTCCCACGAGCGGTCATTTTCAGCGTGGTCCTTCAGCGTGATTAAACCTCACATTGAAGCACACAGATGATCATTGTAAATAGCACACTGTCCTCTCGTTAGTGGTATTTCCCTATCAGTTGCACCTCTTTGGTAAAGGCTCTCTACCTGCGTAATGATAGGGTGTATATTTTACATACAGGGTCGGTCATTGTTCAGTGTGCAAATTCGTGCACTAGAGGGCACTATGGCACTTATTATTCAATGCCAACCAACGATTTCCATTTTGGAGGATAAGTGCATGCGGCTGACACAAGTGATGATCACAAACTGCTTGTTTTCCCTGAGCTGAGGTTGATGATATCACGAAGAACTCCGTCGCCACTCGCTCTCATCAATTAACTGTTTTGACCTTTAAGAACAAAGCAAATTGTTTTGATTTTGACTGCCGCATAGTTTCACGTGAAATATGTATGAAAATACTGCGTGCGAGTAGTGCAACTCACTTAAGTTTTCATTTTCTCCCCAAGACTGCTCTAACTCGACATATTCAGAGTTTTTTTTTTTAAAGGCTCAAGTGAACATCCAACAAAGCACTCTCCTGAATCAATGAAGACAGAAAAGAATCACATTGAGGAGAAATATTAGATGTGAATCCTTGCAGCGATGATGTCCTTGTAACAGATCATATTGTAAATACGATGGGTTAAATTGCACTTGTAGCTTCCCTTCAAACAGTCAGGCTATTCTCTCGGGGGGACAAGAGAGTGCTGCAGACTCTTCCTCTAATAACGCAAGACAATGAGATCCCAGCTCATAACGTAGGCCTCCACTATATAGAACAAGTATTGGGGGCTTAGCAGCTAATAAAGTGGCAAGTCTTCAAATCCATGTCAGAAGAGCAAAGTGCCACAGGGACCTTTCATAACACGTGTATGTGCAGGTTCAACTGCAGTGTAAAGGTTACACATCCGCACAGCACTGATCTAACCTGATGAGTTGCCTTAAGCCCCTCAAAGTCCAAAGCTGTGTTTCTTATTTAAAGAAGCCGAACTGAATAGTTATCTCCCTCTCTACCTCGCATGAGGAGCGAAGACGTCGGCGTGGAATGAATGTCGAAGACGCCATTCAAATACATCTACTGTGTATTCTCTCCTCAATTAAGTGTGAGCGAAGCGGTGACATCATTTAAAGGTTTGATTTAGATTTATTTCTGATAAGCTTGTTTGACCACATCATTTGTAACGAGGGTGTTTTTTTTTTTGTTTTTCAAAATGAGCAAAAAAGGCATAATACACATAAATTTTCTTTAATTGAATCACGCTGCCCTTTGAGTTCGCCAAACAGTCTCAGTAATTAGTCTTGATTGCCTGGTTGGTTTTGAGTCTCATAAACTGCTCTCTGCCGCTTTCTCTCTAGTGAACCTGTCCTTCACATGAGCACAGACACTCCTCCAGCATTTCCACCCACTTTGTTTGTGAGTCTTTGATCCACATTATTCCAGTTAAAGTTACACCCATGTGCTGCAAGTTGAAACTTTCAGCATTGTCGCTCAGGGGAACCTTATACCCGTGGCGCCTTCTGCTTTTGTCCTTCCCTTTAGCAACAGAACTCTCCTATGGTCCCGGACAAAAGACTACTCACGACACCCTTTTATGATCTCTGTGATGATACCGTTTCCTTCTCCTGCTCGCATGTTGCCTTGGTCTGCTCATCTAATCCGAAATGTTAATGTGAAAAAAAAGGAAGGAGAAAAATAGCCATCATTAGGGGTCCTCCCTTGAGAAAATTGTTGATTTGGAGCAACGGAAGTAAGAAAATCCTTTATCCTCAGATTTTAACTGCGAACATGAAAACCAATTTAAATCAGTACTTCTTCTATATGCTGCACAATAACATAAACGTGTAAGAACAGATGCCACCAAGTTGATAATTGAATCATAAAACCAAAACTCTAATTTGATTTTTTGGGGGTTTCAATTAAATTGATGTGCAATATCAGGCCGGACTACACGCATAATGCTCATTGTGTTCAGTGGAGGATTGTGTTTGTGCACACATTTTCATAATGTGCATTTAAATTTGGATGTGTGATAGCATGCACTAGAATTCCACATGCATGTAACATCTAATTGAAGCCACAATTATGACCATTTTCCAAGACAACAATATAATCTGGTGTATAAAACACTTCGAGGCAGGGACAACCAATCCGGTGTATTAAAGTAGAGTGTAAAGTGCTGCAATGTCTTGCCTCTTCAGTCTGTCTAATCACTATGTGAGTGAAACATTCATGGTACACTAGATCAGTTCAATATTTAATTTCTCAACAAAGACTACATGATGGAACAGATGCTCTAACTTTGTATGTTTCTCAGGAGAGAGAAAGTCACTTTCATGGATGCTATTGAGTACGTGATCGTGTACAAGCTTTGTGTTGACTTCTCTGGGCTCTTCACCTATGCACTAAACGTACAGTCGACGGGGATGAAAAGATGTTCAAACAAACTAAGTGTGCATAGTGAGCCAGTGCAGCAACCACAGACTGAATACATCAAGTGTTTACATCCAGGGGCACTAAAAACTCATGTGTGGAACCACATTAGTGATGCACCGGGGTTGGCCTTTGCCTCCATGTCACATTTCAAGTGAAGATTTGACTTGGCATGTTTACATAGGATTTCTTCATCTCCTTTTTAAACCCCTATGGGCAAACTGAAGGTGAGGGGAACTAAGATTATTATCCCCCGTTTCTCTGAGGAGCTTTTCTTTATGCACACCCTCGCAGATGTCGACATTTGGTTAGGCGGTGTACATAGAAGCCCCAGATTATCTGGTGCTTCAGGAAAGTCTGTTTAGCTAAAGTTAGGAGTGGTTACTTTCCTGCACCTTCCTAATATACCCCTGTGTTTTGCAACCCGGAGACCCCGCTATGCTCAGTCGTCCGTGTTAAAGAGTGTATAAAAAGAAAACAATATTGGTGATTGAATATTGCTGTCCATCCAAGACGACAGGTCTTAGTTGTAATAATGTTCATGTCAATAGGATCCTGTGCAGACGTGGAGCTCGTCGCAGGAAGCGTAACAGATGGTGTACTATATGTCATAATGCTATAAAATCCAACAGGAATTGACAATTGAAATCCCACCCTGGAGTTTGCCTCTTTTAGCTTTGGCATAATCTCCTCAGGATTTCAATTGCAAAGTCAAAGAGA
This sequence comes from Liparis tanakae, assembly GCA_036178185.1. Lineage (NCBI taxonomy): Eukaryota > Metazoa > Chordata > Actinopteri > Perciformes > Liparidae > Liparis > Liparis tanakae. Next base: position 7,229,549 of record CM070100.1, on the reverse strand, counting down.
ATAGTCGAGCACACGGGGACTAGTTATCTGGGGCAAATGCGGTCTAAGGTTGACAATGCAAAGGCTATGTTTATGTGCATCACACTTGCTATACTGAATGTTTCCCAGAGTACGAGAACATCCTCCCCTGAATTATATTCCTCTTCCCACGTCCCAGCGCTGCCGTGGAAAGTAGGCCAAGTGAGCACCAGGGCGTTGCTTTTTTAAGATGATCAGTTTGTCAGTGTGTTTTTGTGTGTGCTCAGGACGGCTATTCATGCGGCTTGACTCTGTAGAACAAAGACCAGCATTATACAATTTGCAGCACTTCCAATAGCGAGGAAAAAGGGAGAGGTTGGAAAATAGGGACAGGACAAGTGTGGATGAAACAAAGACAAAAACTGGCTTGTACTCTAATTCATTTACTTCCTCTTTTCCACCTCTTTGTTGCAGCAAAAAGGTCCCTTGCCAGTAACACTCCTCTGCAGGATCCTACTGTAATCTAGCTGGCACGGATTATTTTTAGCAATTGCTGTGCAGTTTTCACCTTGACTCCCTGTCTTGACATCATAATTAACATTTCTGTTAATAGTAACATAGTTCAATATAAATAAGGATCTCTGACTAAAATGAAAATTCACTTGGAGTGTGATAATGAATTGCACCGCATTTCTCATTTATAAGACACCTTGCCAATTGCCTCCAATTTGCATCACTTAATCCCTATAGAAGTAAATAAGAGGCACTGATGCAACATGTAGAAAACATACATTTTGATGTGAGTGATTTGAGAGTCATTGGACTTGTGCAGGTGGGGCAGTATGGCTCAGAGTTGGCAAAAGCTCTATCATATGGGTCAACAGGCAAATTAAAGTTCTCTTGAGTATTGAGGGAAACGCTGCTGCCTGTGTGGTCAAGCACACACTCTAAAAAAAGAGGGAAAAAACAAGGTTAAAGCTGATAACTCCCGTTTTGCAGGCCACTTTGCCCGATGCAACATGTGTCCTTATCATAGTTCCAGATTATAATTTTAAATTGCCTTTACAGTGAGATTTCTGCACCTTCTGTTACTGAATTTATGGGTATCATGATACATTGGCCCCTCTAACTCACGTTAATGTTCCGATTTAGAGCTGAATAATCACATTTAGCTCACTTCCATCAATGCCACTGAGAAATGTGAGGCGGCTTAATAACTTTTTATAAATAGAGGATTTTTAGACAGGTCTATACGAGGCAGTGACGGACACAATCAAGACGGGGCTGAGTAAGAGCGACGGTATGCTGGGTATTTGGTCATGAGTATTTTGGTCTAAATTTCCAGGGGATATTTTAGATGTTAATAGCCCTGAAGTGGTCTCGGTTTCTTATTTAATTTCTCTCGCCTTCTTTAAATGTAATTCGCCCACAGACTGCGCCGCGAGGCTCTAAACCGCGCAGAAACTCTCTCATCATTTCCACAGCAGAATGGAAATGCAAATTGTGCGCACGGGCAATGCCCTTGACAGAACTCACCACTGCACACAATTAACGTGCACTCCGACAGAAGTTAGTGACGAAATGTGAGGTCACCGTCGCTGTGTGTCAGATAATGTGCGCGTGTTTAGTGGACACGATCCTTAAACGCATCAAAGATATACATACGTGGATTTTTACAAATATTACAAATATTACTATAGCTAATAAAAGTAGCTAATAATAGTAGTTCATTGTAATAATTATAATAATAATAATAATAATAATAATAATGTGGCTTTTGTGATAATTAAATTTAAAAACATTGTAATGCATTGAAAAGAATAACACGCTCTCCTCTCCTCAGTCTTTTTGCTCTATAAATATGTATGCTATTTAATCTATTTATTTTGTCTTATGCTCAATTTATATATATATATATATATATATATATATATATATATATATATATATATATATATATATATATATATCAATGTTTTATTTATTTTTATAATTCTCTCTATTTTATTTGAGATGATTTGTCCTGGACATAATAAACAACCACTTTTTGGCCGTTCGGGGGGTCTGGGGAGGGGGAGGGGTGTTAGATAAACCTATGTTGAGATTTAGCTATCTTGTCACTGAGGAACGCAGCTGCCTCATATCGACACAATGATCTCAAGTGTAACCAACGAGGGGCGCTGTCCGTCTATCAGCTATAACTATACTTGCAACGAGCAGCCTACATGATTGATCTTATCACTCTTGGCCATTTGTGTGTGTGTGTGTGTTGCCCCTATAATTAAAAATAACGTGCACGATGTATTTTAATATGATATTTGAAAATGTCACATCGAATCTCGCACGTGCATTTATGAGGCCAATAACGTTAATGGCGTCTTTAAACAAAGTTTTTGCAAGGAAGCTGTCATCGTAATGGTGTGTTAAGCATTTCGTTATTTAACTTTAAAAGTCGTATGATTATAAATATAATAAAATGTTCCCCACTCGCGAGAAACAAGGAACACCAAGTTGATCTTTTAAAACAGCTACAAGTGATAACAAAGGCTGTACACCTCACAGTCATTTGTGTTGGCACTCACATTCACCTATAGCCTAAATAAAATAAATGACACAAGTAAATAGGTCAATCACTATTAAGTTAAACCATACAGAAAACATAATATGTAAATATATACAAATATATAAAACTGTATATATATATATATATATATTTATAATATTCTATATATATATGATATAAATACGCCTATATATATATATATATATATATATAAATATATATATATATATATATATATATATTTATATGTATGTATGTCTGAACAACGGAATAACATAGAGACCGGTTGAGTTGTAAACAATAAGTGGGCTGACTGCCTGTTTGTTCCATATGGAGTTTGGAGTGATGCATAAATGTATAGGCGTATTTCATTAATATTTAATCGACAAAAAGATCACTTTAAAAGAACCTCTGTGATAAAGCCGTGAGCGAACTTGCTTGGTGGGTGCTAACACGATTTATTTTCTTTTCCCCCTTTTTTTTGTGTGTGCCAATAAATTCAGTCGGAAACAATGCAGGTGAGCATAATGAAAGTGTTGTCCCAATAAAGTGCATCGATGGACAGCTGGGCAGCGGCCGGCTGATTGACTTTGCCTTGACATCTGGGAGGCCCGCTGGCCCCTGGCACGCGTATAGGCTGATGTCGCCATTTACATGCAAATTTAAGGAGATCATGAGGGCCTCGCCCCGTAAATCCACACACACACACACACACACACACACACACACACACACACACACACAAAAAAGAAGACGTCACCCTCAATACGGAGGAGGCTCGTCCCGTCGAGACGGGAGGTCTTCGAAGTCACCGTGTACAATTTTATTGGGTGCCACGCGTCCCGAGGACTTTGGTTTTATATTGATGCTGCGGCCCAACTCTTTAGGGGTTCTTTCATCGTGGCCACTGAATAGAAGAATGAGATAACGGGGCCCCCGTGTCATCAACCGGTCATTTAAACGAGCATTCATCCTGGCTCAAAGCGGCCAAGATACAGGAGGCAAACAGTTTGCACTTGTTCCCCTTGCTCGTCATGCGCCACTTACCTCCAGCGTGCAGTTAAGAAACAAGCTGCTTTTTTTTTGAGTGGGGGAGGGCTTTTTTTATAGTGAGAAATTATAAAATGTGACTAAGATCCGCTAATTCCACGCCCGTGGAAGTTCTCAAGCGCGCAAACACTAAAACCAACGGGGATCAACATTTTCTTTTATTTTGATGCTAACATTTCACCTAATGATGAAGAGCGCATTTTCCACGGTGTAAGCCCACCACGCAGATGATCCCACAGAATGAGCTGAGACGGATTCAGGCTCCGCGCCTCAGTGTGTGGAGCAGCTGACTCCCTCTCTCCACGTCCAGATGGCTCCTGCACACAGATTTGCATTCATTTTCCTCTAATATCTTCTGAAATAGCGGGGCAGCTGCATTTGTTGTCAAATACGGTTTAAAACTCCCATTCAGGACAGCATCGTTACCTACGTGACGGGTGTGGAGATCCATTTTCTTTCTCCAGTCAACAGTATCAGATCTAAGAGGATTTGTCTCAAAGTCCCCTAATTTGATAATCAGATTTAAATCGCCTTGGTGCGTGTAATCAGGGGTTAAGTTCTAATAAGCGACTTGAAACTAGGGGGGAAAAGGAAGAGTGAGATTTTGAACACAAAAAATATTTGCAATCTCGGTATAGAACAGAAACAACATTTACAACACGCGTTTCGGTTTGTTTCATCTGCAATAAAAATAGATAGCAGTTTTGTTTTAAAGGGACCCCCTTTGAGTTTTCTTCTGATATATTTTCCACATTATTTTTTCGACATTATTTTATCTTGATTATTAAAAAAAAACTAAATATATAAGAATACAAAAAATCCACACTCTTATTTTGTGACTGGGCAATTTGGCAATAGATTGTGTAGAGGTGAAAGCAACAGCTTATAATTCACTTATCTTTGGCAGCAGCTATTAACCCTCAGCACCAGCTAGATAGATTGCTCAGGATATAGCACACATCTCTCTTCCTCGCACCCTCCCCTCTCTCCCTCCATCCTCTCCTCCTTTTCACCACTAATGAACCGAACTGCTTGCTTGCCCCTCTCGGACAGAGTCGGACATGAAGGCTCTTTGAAAATGATTAAGATGTTTCTGATTATTACTGATTTGAACGAGACGTGCATGAAATAAAGAAGACACAGAACCATGGATTTCCTGAAGTTTGTTTAATGTCACGAGACAGCCTGACTCAGATTTTTAGCTCATAAAAAGAGGTCAGAAGATCTTACTTTATCTTCTGTAAAAGGCTCATACATGTGATTGATTTGTTTGCACATGAATAATGTGGATGCTCAGAAACGGGGTTAAAAACTTTGTTAATATTTGATGCCTACCGCCATTAATAAAGAACCCCTCTGCTCTGCGATACACAGTACAACAATTGAAAGTCAATCATCTCTTGTTGAAAATTCTAAATGAAAATGTAATGTAAATTAATAGATTTATAATCGTGTCTGATTCTGTGAAATCGTCATTGGATTAATTACATTTTAATTACAATAAAATAACCCGCAGCGTAGAGTTAAAAGTGCACAAATATATCAGTTATCTGAAGAAACATGATCTGTCATTATTGAAACATGATTTATGGCCGGTATTCACACAGCTATTGAGATGCTTTCGATACATTAGTGAACAAGCAATCTCATCAAGTCAATTTGTAATAATAACACATCTAATCGAATAAATATGTCAAATACTATTGATTTTAATCAAATATAATAAAACTAATCACGGAAATTTCAATCATTAGGTCGGCGAAAAAATGATAAGCAATGCCATCCTGAATTCCGAGTTATTATAATATTTTTCAATTTTTATTTTATTTTTTTCTCATTGTGTGTGATGGTTACACACGGATGAATTTTCCATATCATTAATAAAATCAAACTCACCACATATAGGGCCTAAGCAAGAGGAAAAGTGGAGCGAGTGAGTGTTCTCAGGCTGCTGCACTATAGGGCTGTAGCCGTTCAGAGGAGCGCCACTGCTTGACAGGAACCGTCAGAGCTCCATATTTGGGCAAAACCACGCCCCTTCAGCGTCATATTCTGACAGCGCCTCTCCCGTGGGTTTAGAGTTTTGGCTCCCGGGAAAGATTTCAGTCCTCGGGGAAAGAGGGCTTAGTTTTGCATGTTCCCATCCATCCTGCACGACGCGAAAGGGCCCCTTATCCACCTCTCCTGTGTACTAGGAACACCTCCACTGGTGATCAGCCTTTGCCTGTGTTTGTCTTGTGGAGAAGCAGCAGCACCTTTTCAGGAGTGGGTTTTTTATTCAACAAGAAGTCCTGAAGGTTTTGGATGCGGTGCTTCGGGGATGTGGGCACTTTGAGAGCAGCATCACCCACAAACACAAACAACTGCCATCGATTTTTCTGTGAATAGCACAAAAAAGAAAAAGAGAAAACAGAAAGAGGAACAATAGCAACAGAACAACAACAAAATCTCGTCTATTGAACAATTCACTTTTTTTCCCGTCTGTGGATACCGCTTTAACTAAGTACAGCACTTTGAGAATTGTTCACATCGGACGGACTGAAGAGGGAGGCAAGACCTGTGGACCGGGTTTTCCCTCGCAAGTCTGAATCGGCTCTCGCGACTTATCCCGTGAACAACAACAAAAAAACAACCCTAAAGGATAACGCGCTTGGACGTCTATTCCCCTAATTTCGCAGGAGGCTCTTTTTCACGCAAAATTGTCCCAAATGTTTGGAATTCAGGAAACTATACCGCGGGGCGGGACGACGATGAAGGAGGAACCGCTCGGTGGACTGAACTCGGTCCGCTCCTGGATGCACACAGCTGGGGTGGTGGATGCAAACACAGCCGCCCAAAGGTACGCATGCCAAAAAAGCATCTGATTTTTCTCACGCATTCCCTCCTCATCATATCGACCCCTCAATCCCCTGAATACTCTGTATCAATTACGGTCTCCCAATAAATGCCCCCCCTTCGGCTTTCCCTTCTTTCATTACATCAGATTACCCATTATTGTGACAAATCAAGAAATCTCCCCCCTCCCGTATACTCGAGCGTGCTTCTGCATCTCCAATGTTTCCATCAGCGTCTCCATCATCGAGTATCCCCGGTGTCCGGTGCTTAACCGAGATGGTCTCTTGTTTTCTCCCCGCAGCGGTGTCGGCTTGGCACGGGCACATTATGAAAAGCAGCCCCCTTCCAACCTCAGAAAATCCAATTTTTTCCATTTCGTGCTGGCGCTGTATGACAGGCAGGGTCAGCCCGTGGAGATCGAAAGGACAGCTTTTGTGGACTTTGTGGAGAAAGACAAAGTAAGCGGTGTATATAATGAATGCGTGCACCCCTGTACATAATATGTATACGTAGATCGAAATGATGTTCTCTGAAATGGCAATGGGTCAGTAAAGGGAAGTCACGTGTAATATTGATTTTTTTAAAGGGAAAAAAAGCTTAATTCGTTGATGAAAGAGAGTCCTTTTAACAACTGAAGCCGTTTCTCTTCTTTTTTAGCAAAGCAACTATATACATATATTTTTTTAAATAGTGTAAACCAAGAGACGTGTGGTGGTGATGTAGGCAGCTATGCTGTTGATGTTGATTTTCACAAACTGTTGTCTTCTGCAGGAACCAACCAGTGAAAAAACTAACAATGGGATACATTACAAACTACAGTTATTGTACAGCAATGGTGAGTCAAACTCTCTTTAATATGTTTTGCAAACACGTGCGAATGTATCACACAGGAGTGTGTCTTGTCTGCATAAAACCACGTGTGATAATAATAATTATAATAATTATAGTAATAAGAATAGATCCAGTGTAGTCATTTCATATATATACTACATGTCCGAGATCTGTGTATCTTTTTCTAAACTTTTACTTTGATCACAATATGTATTGCCCACAATTCCTCAAAACTCACAAGTGGTCTTCTTCTTCTTCTCCTCCTCTTCTCCCCAGGCGTCCGAACAGAACAGGATCTTTACATTCGGCTAATCGATTCCATGACGAAGCAGGTAAGCTGCTGTTACACTTGGTTCTCCGCACACAGCGCAAACGCTGCACCCACGGTTCATTTGCGCAAAAAAAAGAAACAGCCCCATAATACCACGGCGTGCAAATCGTCACCCCTGAGATGCACACACGTTTTTTTTGTGTGTTTTCTTAAATCTGCTTGCCAAACAAAACAAACACAAAGTTGTGGCACAACATGAAATGAAATGACTGTTGCAACAAGAAGACACAGTTTCCATTTGGACTGTTTACGTGTGACCATATCCTGAAGTCAATGTGACTCTGCCAGCCAGGCTTCTTTGTGGGCACCCATTCAAATGTAAACACAACGTCTGCTCCATATGATCTGATTGGACTGTTCCATGCAACGAGGAGAGACTCTAGACATATATACAAAAATATAAAAAAATATGCATTAATTATTTTAATTATAAATATCAATATTTGTGCTAAGGTTGATCTCACTTATCTTCCACACAAACATTGGGATGGGGGGGGGGACTATAAACCGAGAGCACAACGCGTAAAATGTTATTATTAAGGCTTAATGCACATCCTAAGTCTACGCAAAGATTTGATAAGTTATTTATAATTTGAGGAATAAAATCAGACATCGTTATTTCGGCTGTGCGCCTCGTGTTTTGTTATTTAATAGCGGGTTTAGCGAGAGCCTTCCGAATAGAGCCGTGAAGCCCGAGCCACTGGTCACAGAGAACATTCCTGTGCGAATGATCCGAGTCAATGGCGCAGAACAAGCAATTTATGGATTTCTGTTTCTACAGCTGCAAACAGCGACATAAATCAAACCAATATAGATAATCGCCCGGTTCCTAGAATAAATAAAAAAAGGGGGGAAAAAAATAAAAAAATCCTCAGGTCAAGTGGGACAGCTTTTAAAAGCCATGAGTGATGCGACCTGGTTCAGATATGTCACTTTTTTCAAAGTCACGCTCTCATATTATATTTTATATATATCTCATAATAAAAATGATAACATCACTAAAATTATGAATGGATTCAAAGGATTACAAAATATAATGATCACGTTGTATATTAAATATGTGTTGTTATTATATTCTTAACGTGTTTTTCAAACCCGTGGTGCTTTGCCTGCGTTTCCATTTGGTGCGGGTTCAGCATACGAGGGAGAGAAGTGTCTATCCTTAGAAATAGAAGAAGGAGGGAGGGATCGAGGGAGGGAGAGAAGAGCGGCAGAACTGATAGCTCCACGCCATCTGTTTCAGCCAATGCTCAAAAATTACTCAACCGTACCGCCAGACACCGCTTTTTATCCACAGAAAGATCATTGTTAGCGGCTCAAAATAAACAACAGATTGCCCATTAACACTTTCCCCCAAATATCCCCAGATTATAAGCATATTGATGACACTTCTATTGGATCTCTCCTTGTGAAAATCTCTCTGTCTCCATTTCTTTCTCGGTCTGTCTCTCTGAGCCACAGGATATTATCTAGATTAATAAAAAAATACAATTTATTATTATTTCCATCCGAATCATTACTCTACATTTTATAATTATATATTTTTTAATTATTATTGCCACTGGAAATATTGTAGTTGGTATTGTTGTTATCAGTCATAATTATTTTTGTAATTGTTTATTTAGGTTGATATTTATATGAATTAATGTGATTTAAATAGGGGGATATTGCTGTGATTATCTTGTACCCATGTTTATTACTTAGCCTTTGCCCTCTTCTAATATATTCTGTTGTTTTAAAATCATGTGTAGTAATGCCTAGAGTTTTTTTTATTAAGTGCATAAATTGCAAATATGTTAGTCTAATTATTTGTAATATTTTGTGAATTGATAGGTGTTAATGAGATGACTGTGTTTTCACTTTATTTCCATCTCATTTCCTTTCAAAGGCCATAATTTATGAGGGTCAAGACAAGAATCCAGAAATGTGCAGAGTTCTTCTTACCCATGAAATTATGTGCAGGTAAGCATTTTTTTTCTTTTTGCTCCGTCCATTTTGCAGATCCAGGCAAAAAGTAATTCCCTCCCCTTCAATAAGTTTTGACACTCATGATGTGATGCAGCAATCCAGACTGTCCTGTAGTCCTTCAGCAACCACAGGGAGAGAGAGAGAGAGGGAGAGAGAGAGAGAGAACTGCTGTCACTTCTAACTTTGATATGATGTTATTCAACAATGATGTGAATATGCCAGTGAAAATGAACTGACTTTTTTTGAGTTAAGCTATATTAAACGTACTTGCAGTAGATACATTGTGTTTTTCCTGTTAATCCTTAGTATATTTATCTTTATATTCTAAGAATTGTATATCATCATTCAAGCCTGCCAGGCACAATGTGTTTTCTGTTAAGTTATGCAGAGGCGTTGCATGCGATGTATTAGTTTTTTTTCTTTTCCTTCTTTTTTAGAACAGAGTCAGTTCTCGGTTGATCCCACCTGTCAACAATGATCAGCGAGCCTTTTAGCGTCATTTAACCACATAAATCTCAACCTCTCATATTGCGCTGCTATTCAGTGGTGTCATTGATACGAAAAGGAAAAACGCCTTTTGTTGTTATTGTTGAGCTCAGCATGAGCTTTGTGAACATTGAATTCGGATACTGTCGGTTAACCTCTCCTTTGTTGCACCGGTGCATTGTTCAAGTTACTGGTTGAGAGCAAGTGCAGCATGAGAGCTGAGAATGATTTGTCTTTTTCCATGCATAAACTCATCACTCACGCTCAATTTATACATGCATCCATCACTTATTTGTGACACATTGAATATGCTCGTACTCGAGAGGTAATATTTTTTTGCCGAGAGGAAGTGCATTTTCCTGCTGAATAAAGATCTAATTTAACTGCTGTCTATTATCAGATAAGAATATCTACATAACAAGAACAGTTATATTAGAAATTATATTTTGATATCTTACCTTATTATACCTTAATCGTTAGGGATGTCATACATGTAGTTTTTGAATTATAGTTATGCTCTAATACACTCCAGCACCGCAGCTATAAAACACATCTTTATTACTGCTGCTGGAAAGTCATGTAAATCAGACATATTTAAATAATGTGCGGTTGACTGACAGTAGCTTTGCACAGAATCTTTGTTTTCCTTTCCCACCATATGGCATAAATCAATCTTATTCACATATGTTTATATGTTTTCATTTCAAGTTGAAGCTAGGATGATGTATTTGTTTATTTTTGCAGTTTTGATTCAAGTCCCAATCAAAGAAGTGAAAGGCAGCTAGCTATAGACTTATTGGGGGGAGATGGCTGAAACATGTGGTGGAAGATAGATTAGTGCTTTTGAGGCCATAATTGATAAATGCCCTGCAGAAATATTGGTTGAGGGTGGCACCTTGCATCTCCCTCAGAAATAGCAGCTTGGCAATTAGAGGTAAACAAAAGCTGAAGCTGTGAAAAGTGACTCCCCTGCCTCCTGGCCCAATCCCCACTCCCCTCCCCTCCAACACTAAGCCAAACAACACAACATGTTGTTTTCACCATTTTTATCAGCCATCAGCATCAATGGAATGGATAGATTGAGTGAAGGAAAATCTCATGGCAATATTTCCCTCTCTCCCCAATATCAAAATCACTCTGAGGCACTTAATAAATGCATGTGGTTATGTGTGCATTACATATTTATTTTCTGATTTATTTAGCAACGTATGACTTGTTCTGAAATACGCCGCATGTCTCTGTTCCTGTAGCCGATGCTGTGACAAGAAAAGCTGTGGAAACAGGAACGAGACCCCATCAGACCCTGTGATCATTGACAGGTAAGGCCGTGTGCTCGTGAACGGGGGAGGCGAGTAAGTGAATGAGTGAGTGTCTGAGTGACTAAATGGATGAGCGGGCGCATGGATGAGCTCGTGAACAAATGAGTTCCCTCCCGGCGTGCCAGACGGCCCAGTTGGGGCCGACTCGCATCTTATAGCTCGCGGTCTGGGAGCTGTGGGGGTGACTCTGTGTGAGCGGCTGAGGGGCGTCTTTCCCAGGTACCTGTGCACCGAGGGGCGGTCACCACCTGGATGGGGTTTGTTCAATCACAGGTGGTTCAATCACCAGAGGATCATGCTGGGAATACACCTAATTAGCCTCGGCGACTTCGCATTCATCTGGCCCGCTTCCCTTCTTTGTTTACGACGGTGATGCCGACACCGTCAATAGTGCTTTTTCATCGACTGTTTCCTCCTCTCGAGTTAGCTGTGAGCTAGGCGCCATTAAAGTTCCGTCGGAGAAGGCGTAAACATTTTATGTCGGCTGTTTTGCTACGCACCTTCGGGGAAGTTACGTCCGCCGCATTTATATCGTCTTCTAAAGAGGGAGAGTAAACGGTCTGCTTTCAGGCATTGACATCTTGCTCACACTGTGAAACTATATTGCATGTCCTGGTCAGCGTGAATATGTTAGGTGGTTTAGTGTGTGTGTGTGTGTGTGTGTGTGTGTGTGTGTGGATATCGGGGTGAGGTAGGGGGTGTAGATTGTGCGTCGATCTCGATGTAACTCTCACCACGTAGTAGGGAGAGACAGCAATGCTAATGTTTGACTAGCCGACTCACTGTTTGCTTAGTGGAGAATGCCTGGTATCTGACAGAGGGGACAACTCTCTTATTAGTAATCAAATAGGGCTGAGCAGTTGTTGCTGCCACTCCACTCCAGCGGCTTCTCATGCATCAGGAAGTAGGAGCTGGCTGCCCTGGGAGCCTGGATGGATTACCAGAGCTACTGCTGTCTGAACTCAAACTCACACAGACACACGCAGCTACACACACACACACGCACGCACGCATACGCGCGGGCGACGACACAAACTCGACACCCACACAGGCTGAGACGCGCATGCCGCTTGCACGTTGTTTATGCCTTCATGCTCGACTGTCACGGTGCATGTGCGAGGAAAGTGGCGAGGTGTTGGGGACGCTGTCGGAACAGAGCTGTCTCTTTTGTTCGGTTCCATCGCGGACCGAGGCCCGGCGCTTAATTCATTAGCCGAGCGTGTTTGTACAGCGAAGAGACGACAGCGCGGACATTAAGATATAACTTGAGACGTCTACTTTGCTTAATTTCCCGCCGCTTTCATGTTTGCTTTGTGTCTCTCCGCCGCCGCCTTTGACTGTTTAGAGTTCCGCTCCCCCCATTGTTCTTCAATCTGCGGGGGCAAAAAACGTGTAACATAAGTACAATAAGCAAAATGAATGCATGGAGAATTAAAGTGAAGAAAGAGGGGTGGGAAAAAAAAGAGGAAAAAGGACAGGGTTAAAAAGAAGCGGATGGATATTGTAAGCTCAACCGGCTCAGGGAGGGCTCGGATTTTCATTGTGACGAGTCTGAATAGGAGTAGAGTATCCCTTTCCTTGCACAATGAGCGGCTCTGTTGAAACACAAAAGCATATGTTCCTCATTAGACCCTCCCATTGTCTCCATGTCGTAACTATGAGCCCGTCAGCTCACCCTAACAGACCCACACAGGTTCCCAGTGACTGAAGGAGGCTCGCAGAGAGGGGCGCTTGTGAAAGGTTGCAGGGTTTAACGCGGCCAGAGCTCACTGTAGTAAGCTCGCCATACGCAAGACTATTTACTGCAATTACTTGACTATTCCCGCTGTGCGTACGGGGTAAGCTTCCAGTTAAAGCGTACATGTTTTACAGCCATTTCTGTTACATCTGTCATTTTCTCATGCACATCATTACAGGCACCTGTGCCGCGGTCGCTGCTGGCAGAAACTGATTATTTCCAATTGAGTAGAACATAGTTGAGTGACATAAATCTAGAGGAGAGGTTTGATTGTGGAATCGGGCATTTCTCATCTGTCTACAATTACTGTATGAGAACCAAGCTCGCACCGCCACATTTCCTAGAGAAACAGTAGCATGGCCGAACCGTAAGAAACAGATTTGGAGTGAATCATTGATGGCGTTCATGCGCTGTAACATTTTCCCAGATGGTAAGAGGGGAAAGCGCACACAGCTAGCTGGCATCTAGCGAGACATTAACTGGCGTTCCCATGGATCTGGCATATCCAACGGAGTTTGGGAAACTTATCATTCCAAATGTGTCCTATTTTCCTGCGGTCAAGCCAGACATCTGTTTACCCTATTTTCTCTCCGAGTTTTGATACAGATTTTCACTCAGATTTTTTGAAGAGGAAGGATTCTCTTAAAAAAAAAAAAAAAAAAAAAGAAAGTTGGTTAGATATAGGCCCAACAGCTGTCACAAAGTTTCAGCACCGCTTGATCTTTAAATATTTCAGCACTTACATTTGATGTCGTTGCATTATTCATACTCTTTTTTGGTAAGGACCTCTTTTTGATGCATCTGGGTGTTTTTTTTTTTTACGTGTAGTGACTCAAATATCAATACATCGCATGGGAACGTCAGTACAGAATGTGAACTACGCAAAATAGTGTTTTGTCTTTCAATAGCGTGCGTGTACTTTTTCAAGAAGAAAAAAAGGAAAAATCAGTCGGTGCTCACATTAAATAAAAGAAACCGTAAATTGATCTTGTTACTAATTGTAGCACTTTTGCTGTGACCGCATCCCTATGCAGTTCAGTATAATCATCTCTCCCCTTTATATATCCAGCAGTGCTACAGATGTCACATTTATAAGTTAATGGTGCCTTAAAGTAGGTGGGGGTGTAGGTTTATTCAGTCGGTAATTTGAGTCTTTAGAATTATAGTGATGAGGTACCCAATATCTGATTAGATGGTTTTCCCATTTACAGTGCATGTGTTTAGCCAAACATAACTCAATTTACGATGACTCTCCTGGTCTGGAATCTGTCTTCACTCTCTTGCATATTGACTTTGTCTTCTCTTGTGTGAAAGATTAGATACATTGTTCGGGCTTACGCATGGATTTTGTAATAAGACGGCACATGTTGTTGAAAGAGGAGAGAAAATGACTCATTCTGCGCGTCAGGGTTCAAAGGTCACATTTCACTCCGAGAAGCCGGAGCAATTTATGCGAGCGGCGGACGGATGGTGAATGCGTTATCCGTCTGTATTCTACTCATATGTGAATTTTGAATTTAATATGTGTTCATACAGTTTAACATCTTGTGTCAATTTACGCTGCCATTCACAAACGGATTCTGGACCAGATCTAAACATGTCAGCTCCATTTATTCCAGCAGCCACGGCGCTCCCTTTCACTTCCTGTCACAAAGGTCAAGGAGCACTGACCTTTGGAGTGCAGCCCAGCCACTGAATTATTCATGACATTGACTTGTTTTTTCCCTTATTTTTCCCCTTGTCTCTTTTTTTGGTCAGCACACATGGTTGTGCTGTGGGAGGCTTTTATTCGTTTAGCTCATTTATAAAGGCCTCACCGCACCTGTTTGTGCGTTAATGCGATTACATTTTGGCCTAATGTAAATTTTGCTTAGCTTTCCGTTATGTCCCTCATTAGCGAGCCTGTATTTTCTAAACGACTTTGCGTTATCGTTCATTTGTGGAACACCTACGAGGTCATTTCCCAGAGTGCACTTGACTTGTTGTCAAGTTGTTTACCAGAAACAAAAGACCGCAGCCTCAGAGCGTCTCGCGTGCCGTTCCCCCGTCCTTCTCTGAAATAAATCGCGAAAAATGTGTGTGCTCCCATCTGTTTTTTGCAAAACCGTGATTACCTCCAAAAGCTGAACAAATGCCAGTATTTATAAGGTCAGCCCTTTATGTGGAAATGTGATGTAAATGAGAATCAGCGAAAGGGGACATTAAACAAAATTAAATTCATTGTCTCCTTTAATGTCATTTACATTTTTGGCTAAGCCCTGGACTGTCAAAGAGGATTTCTAAAACCATTTTAATTGCACATCAGCATTTGAGAAGAGGGTGTGTTCTCACTGAGCGGCTGTCTTGATAACCTGCAAAGGGAAGTCTGTTTATGGAGTACCCAAAAGGCGTGTTTTCATTGCATCTGTAGATCGGCAATTAAGATGGCACTCGGTAGGTGGTGTTAATCTAGAACTGCGCTACCGCCATCCATAATGGAAATGATGCAGTGGACAGGGTGACTGTTGTTGTGATAGAGAGTCGATTGCTGCAGGTGTTCCTTCTGGATCTTCTTTTCTTTTTTTTTTTACATTCTACCATAGAGCTGTGGGACATGCGCTGCAATATTTTTTTAGGCTTCCCGCAAGTCATTTAAAGCTGTTAACGTGTGAAGGAAATGCTTTCTTCCCATATGTTTACACACGCATGCAAACACCTGCACACACTTCTTTTTAAAACATTTTTTTTATGTGGCTAAACAATTTATCGATCTCGGCGTTTAAAAAAAAAAATCCGTGGCTGCGTTTCGTGTAATTCAAGTGACAGATGTGAGTTTCCGACACCCATTGAGAAATCGGAGAATATACCCCCGCCCCTCCCCCTCTCCCCCCCCCCACGCCTAAATCGACGTGATGTTTGAGTGAAGCCTGTCTGGAATAGGAAGAGCAGGAAGTGTTGAGAGCGAAAGCTGTACTTGGCAGCTCGCCTTTGGCTTGCACTTGCCGAAGAAATGAAACCCAGACCTTCGCTGCAGCCCCCCCCCCCGGAGCCAGAACCTCCTTCCCAGTGCTCCCAGCATCCAGGATTGGGTAATACTGTTCACTAAGCAAAACATTACCTCAAATTATTCTCGCCCTGTTTTCTATTCCCTCCTCCCTCATGTCGGTTTTATCGCAGTTTGTAAATGTCAAGACACGTACAAAGACGCACAGTATAAATGATATTTTCCAAATTATGCTCACATGTTTGGGTTCACATGAGTGGCGGCTGAACGTAACGCGGTGCCTGGCGTTCCCGAGGGAGACCCACCTCACTAGGGTAGGATTCCCCAGTGGCATCAGCTAATGGCAAGACTTGACAACAGCAGAGAAGCCGGGGGTGTTGTGTTTTACTAGCGCTGAGCAGGGGTGATGACTTTAACATGTGTGCAGAGAAAGACTGAGACGTGTGTGTGCGTGGGGCGTGCGTGTGCGTGTGTGTGTCCCTGTGCGTGCGCTCATGTGTGTGTGTGTGTGTGTGCTGTGCTAAAGAGAGAGGTGTGCGGTACGAAAGAGTGGCGCGGGCCAACAGAGCGACGGATTCGGCTCCAGCTTGACGGCAGTGAAAGACGAAACATGGTTCCACATGTGTTGAGAAAGAGCAGTCCATCTGTCCATGGAGACATCCCCTCCCCCCTTCACCACCCCCTTCTCTTTCCCTCTTCCCCTTCTCCTCTTCTCCTCTTCTCTCCCCCCCCCCCCACACTCTTTACTCCCCTGGTTCACTGCTGACAGAAACAAGGCCAGAGCTGGGGTGATGGGATGAATGCAGGGCCAAGAGCAACACTGGATGTTACACACACACACACACACACACACACACACACACACACACACACACACACACTGAAGGGAAATAAGAAAAAGGTTATCAAATATTATTTTGGTGTATATGCTGTTCAAGTGTCCTGTCTTCAGTTGCATTCACTGACCGAGTTCAACGCTGCATTATTGGGATTAACATTCAACTGCAGATTCATTTTTATATTCTGAAACAAGAGAAAACAAGGACGTCTATTAAGATGTATTTACTCCTCCACGACACACTGCTGCAATAAGCCACCGTGGCGAGAATCTTACATTATTGAAATTAAATCTGAAGTGAATAAAACATGCCACTCTTGTCTCAAATATTTAGCAGCGCTCCTTTATAATTCAACTTTGTGGCTGTTTTGAAGACGTTGTTTGGTTTCTTGAAGCATTAATGACGCGGGAGCTTTGTCGAACGGGCTCCCGATCCTCCGACTTCACATTTAGGTCACTCGGAGCGCTGTTTCTTTTGGCTATTTTTTTCCTTCTTTTTGAAAAAGGGTCTCTTTTCTTTCTCTTGGCATGTTCTCCCTCCCATTCAATCCTTATTAGGTTTCCCCTAATTGTCAAACAAACTGTTGGGTCAACCTCAGTCGTATCTGGCCGTAAAACAGCACATTAGGCCCTGGTGAGGGATATATGTGGTATTTCATCGGAGACGGAGTAATGCTGGGGTTTTATGGTTAAGTACCAGTTCACGCCCACGCCATTTGTTTCACATTAGAGTGGAGGTTTTGTAAATCAGATCAATATGTTCGCCCGAGATGCGATTCCTCGCCGGGATCTCCCGAGTCGTTCTTTCCTCAAGTATTTTTCTTAGGGGACTGGTTGTCGATGCACACTCCTCCGCTCCCCCCCCCCATCCCACCCTTTCCCCTACCTCCGTCAGTCCCTCCCTCCCTCCATCTCCACCTCAATCTATTTCCATTTTCTGAATGTAGCAATTTGTCGTATGACACGGGCAAGATTAGGATGGGAAGCAAAGTCTGAAGATTTCATCGGACATGGTCCTGCTCCCGCCGGCGTGAGGTCACAGGACAAAGATGGGATAGGGTCATCAGTTACCTCGGGGAAACGAGCTGGTCTGCTGGCTGCTCCGTTGGCCCCCAGGGGTGCCTGGGATGTATCGGAGGAGAAGCCCCTGAGAAAGAGCCCTGAACCAGCGTCATTTATTAAAAGTGACAAGTTATTTCTAACTATAGCTCTGTTTTTATTGTTTTACAACGCTGTCATTTGGAACAGTGCCCCTCTCTTCAGGAATCGCAAACAAGTGATGAATGAAGCAGGCGACCTGCTTTTTAAACACACATACACACACACACACATGCTCCATGCACTTTGGCCACACGTGTGTGTGCGATTATATCTTTATTATGTATTTTGTCGCGGCGCTTGAATTAAACAATTCAAGCTTTAATAAAGATCGACCGTACGATAAGTGTAATGAAAACCTTTCACAATTCGCCAGTTTTCCCCTGAACATTTGTTCAGTAAATTAATAACAGCTTACAGTATGAATCTCAGGCTGACCTCCGCATAATCAGTACCAGAAGGTCCACAGAACATGACCACGCTGTGTGTGTGGGAGTGCAGAGTAGGGTTTCAGTGTCGATGTTAGTGGTTCGAGTTTCTTTATAGAAATTTCAACAAAAAAGACAACGTTCATGCTAATAATGGAGAATTTATTCAATGTTTGACCGGTGGTCTTCATTTAGGGTCACTGAGGTACTGCTCCCCCCCCTTTTTTTTTTTACTGCCTGCCCCAACTGCGTTAATGATATATGACAGAAATTTCCTTGAGCTGGTTCAGTGGCAAGAAAGGTCCTGGCTAGTCTATATCAATCCATCTGACTTATGTTCCCATGTCTTGAATTACCGCTTGATGGAAACCTGCTGCGGGCTTCTCTTGCCAATTGAAATCAGATCTCCTCCACAGCCTGGTGTGATATTGATCCATATTCAACACCCAGGCAGCCGATCGATCAGTATTGATTTACAATAAAAAACACTCCTCTGCTTGTTCAGCACCGCGTTCGATACTTTAAGGCAAAGGGGGGGAGAAATATTTAAAAAAGGAGAAAAACAGGATTGTGCTTTTTACCGTTCGGTGACGAGCCGTAATAAATAATAATAAAAACACCGCAAGGAGACGTTTCCTTTTCGCGGTCGGAGTTTGAGTTGAAGTGACCGAACCCTGACCACCAGCAACAACGATCCTCCCCCGCTATGCGAGACTAACCAATAAAAACGGTTTAACGGGATGACACTTCTATAAGGACTCATTTATTGAAGGAGGTGTGTCTGTTTCTGAATTAGTGGCACATCTGCACGGCAACGGGGAGTGCTAAAACTGTCATATCAAATCTATCGGAAAATTGAAACGGAATGCTAAAAGTGGAGGATCAAGCCTGAGCACTTCGGCTTGATTTTGGCGTGTTAACAGGATGACATGATTTCCTGTGGTTCTGATATTAATTTGTCTCATTCTCCATCCCACCTGCGAGTGAGCGCACACACACACACACACACACACACACACACACACAATACAGGGTGGGTCTCCGCCTCCCACACTGCGGTCATTAGGGCCCGGGACAAACTGGAACAGACTAAGGCAACCCACTCAGCTCCATTCCAGATCCACTTTTCTCGCTGTCACATCTTAGTCCTAATCTCTCGGACTTCCTCTCCTCTGCCAAATAACCGTTCCCATCCAGCCGGTCCCAGCATTGGCCCGAGCTGCCAACATCTGAAAGTTATTATCCCCAATCTCTGACATCCAGGAGTTTACAGTTATATAATGATGGGGAAAACCACATGTCCCCAGAGGCAGAGAACATTTTTGAGATGCCTCCCCATCTGTTTTGGGGGGAGCTGCCCATTTTGGACCAAACTCAGAATGGCAGGCCGAATTTTGGGGGTAATTTTTTTTATTTTCTACCACTGGAACAGGCCAGTCTGGAAATCATTATACGGGGTGATAAAGCAAATCCAATTGGGTCAGGTTCCCCTTCCACACAGTGCTGGTGGCAGCAGCTCTCCCTGCCTCGCTGCTCGTCCCTGACTGTGTAAGTGGTGGTTGTTTGTTTGTCCTAGGGAGGCTGGGCTGGGGGACTAATGCAAGCCCGGGGGCCAGCCGGGTCGGAGGCAACGGTAAACCCGAGCTGCCTGGTGTAGCAGCGCTCCCTCGCTGCTGGCTCGGCCTTGTTTGGACTGCAGCTCCGGTTTGCTTTCTTAGAGGGAAGCTGAGCCTCCGTAATCATTGAGCCTTTCTCTCGGGGTGGGGAGCACAGCCGAGACCAGAGGGAGTGATGACATAGGTCCGCAGAGGCCTGGCCCGGTCCACCCCTGCTGCTCTTAGCATATTTATTTTCTCTTCCCATTGTATGGTTTAAGTCACACCATATTATGTTCGGACCTTATGCACGTGCATAGGCACTCAGATGTGAGTACGTGTATGGCGTAGAGCTGTAGGCTTTGTTTTTACTAATAACGCGGGGGATTAGTGACTCGCTGACCTCAGTGTAATCTTTATTAGTCTGTTAACTATATACTCTAGTTATGGAGACTCTCGTGACACAGACACACAGAGGGGAAACCGACCGAATGGCGTGCTATTATTAAATCATTGTGTCACAGATTATGTTATGTGCAGATGAATCTATGTTTCCCGCTAAAGTGTTCCAAAATCTTACAGATTTAGATAATTTTAAGCCCCCATTGAGCCCCCTGGGCACTCCTCAAAAATGTTTTATTCAACATCGCCACTCTGTTCTGTTTTGTTACGTTATTGAAATGGGTTGTCGATTCGGATAGAGTCAACCTGGTGGGCCAATCTCATTGTAGCCAGTGGAGAGTGAAAGCCATCTCTGCAGCCTAACCTCACCAGAACACACACATAGATTGGAAGAGGGGGGCAGTGAGAGCGAGAGTGCCTTCTCCAGATGGAGATCCCAGATATGGGGGGAAATGTCCGGGCCATTTTCCAGGGTTTCCATAATGGGAATCTACCCCTTGCTTGCTTATTAAGTTGTGCACACAAGGAGGAGTGAGGAGAGAGATGGAGAGGAGAGGAGATAAGGGCAGGCGAGGCGAGAGATGGACAACCCGCACGCCGTCACCTCTCTGTTATAAGTGTCAAACAGACCCTGTCGGAGAAATCACAGGTCATGTGGATAGATGATTGTCAAAGCACCACATTGATATAAGGGCTTGCTTTTTCCGCGTTGAGCCGCGGAGGCGCGTGATAAGATTTGTTTTTGTTGTTCTGTCGGATAGGGAGGGAGTATATGACGTTGGGGTCGGCGAGGTCGCCTGGCGGGGTCACGGGGTCACGGCCTTTTTTTCCGGTACCTGAGTAACCTCACATGGCTGTAAGCCATTTCTCAGGCTCCCTCAAATGATGGCAGGGTGTGGAGGGGAGGGGGCAGGTTGCCGGGGTGGGCACGAGAGTGATCTATCAGCGGCGGCGGCAGACATGCAGACAGAATGGCAGCTACTGCGGCTAAACAGAGTGAGACAGATAGGCAGAAGTCTCTCATACGTAACACCGGGAGCTTTAAGACGACAGCGCTGAGTGTTATGGATGCTTGACATTGACCTCTCATACAGACATGGAGTATTTATCAAGGTTGTAGGACAATAGTGTATTTGTTTCCTAAATTATTTAGTTCACGGGGGTGAGATGCCACTTTCCTCACGTAACACTTCACACTTGCGGGCGACGAGAACAATCCGTTTCCATTCCGCCTCTTGTTAGAAGTTTCCTACATGACTCGGAATTTAGGTGATCATATTTTGAAGCGTGGCAGTTCTATCAATTCAAATCTACTTTAAAAAAGAGAAGAGGGGGAAAAAAGCTGTGAAGCTTACATTTCTCTAGAAGAGAAATATTTGTGTACAGATAGGCCTGTCATTCTGCAAAACAACATTCATGATTCTTTTATTGGTGCTCAGCCATCACACCCTCTCTTCCTCTGTGGAAAAAAGGGCTAGTCTACAAAGTGGCTTTTTGCTGTTTGAGAGAAGTAAACTTCATCAGGTCGACGGCGAGGTGTGCTTCACATGTCACTCAGTCGAGCTCCCTCCTAATGAAATGCTGCATACAGATTTCTGCCTGCGGGCTCAGGGGGATAAGACCGTGGTAACAGAATGAAACAAACCCCTTCCCATTCCCTTCACTCACTCACACGCACATTCAAAAATATACACAGACAAACTCACATTCACACACACACACACACACACACACACACAGGCGCGCACACACCCACACAAACACTCTTGCTGGAGAGCATCCATGTGAAGAGATCCAAATCTGCAATTTATTCAAATATTGATATTTCTACTTGTCAGGAGAAAGGTGCCTTGAAATTTCCTCTGAGTACTCCTGTCAAAAAAATAGCAGGAAATATGTCAGATAATTCATAAATGGAGTTCAGCGCTGCAAAGTCAGTTGGGAACAGCAAAATATATATATGCTTGTCAATGAAGAATAGGAGCAATATTACAGAGCCTGCTGCTCATTCTTCCATCATGTCAAGCAAACAGCTTTTGCAGGCCCATAAGTGTACATTTCAGTCTGTGTGTATTTGTGTCTATGCGTGTATATTTGTATATGTCCCTGTGTATGTACATGTGTGTGTATATTTATGCATGTAAATGTGTGTGTGTGTGCTTTGGCTATGTTGTGACTCCTACTTAGATGTGTTTGTTATCTTTTTCCACCAAGACACCTCATTTCCCATCTCGAGGCAGCCAATGGGAACGTGTCCTTTTTTTTTTTTTGGGTTGCAGAGGTCCGTAACCGGACGCTGGCCTCCATGTGGTTTGAATTAGGGCCCCCGAAACTGTGAAGGACGCCTCGAATGACGTGAGGCACTTGCAGAGCAAATTCCATTCTGCTGAATGGTGGAGGAAAGAGCTCTCCGGAATCCTCCGAGAGTTTTTGGCTCGAGCCCGGCCGGCGATTAAAACAGGGCGGAAACCAATAACTCAATGAATCATGGGGCAACGTCCCATGAAATCTCTCGCTGCTCTGTCACACCCTCATGCAAACCCAAATCAACTCAAACGCCGCTGATTAGTCTTTTTTTCCAAAGTGGAAGTAAAAAAAAAAGAAAAATCGGACAAAAGTCATGTTCTTGTGGATTGAACAGAACTTTCCCCCCACTTTGAGAAGAAAAGCACCCTCTCTCCTCTGCCTCCGCCGCCGTGTTAGTTACCTCCATTTTGACAAAGTGCGCGCTTCCTGATGATGCATCGCTTGACCGTATCGTGCCAAGGCGAGGCAGAATGGGACTCCGCGTATCTCGTGCGGTCATGTGATGCCATAGTTCATCGCCGTTGATGAGATGCGGTTTGGCACAGCTTGGGACCCATCTGGAGATGCAGATACGCAGACAGGAGAAGTATTTTACAGCAATGCATCTGCGCGCTTGAAGAGCTATTTAGCATATGCTGCTATATGAGAGAATTTGCTTTGCGGTTGCCAGCTGCAGATTAGTCTTCATTTCTCCAAAATCCGACAGAACAGCTGATCCATAGTCGTAGACGGCTAGCATTGACCAAATAATGTTTTATGTTAATGCGCCATGTTATTTCGTATTTCGCTGAATTACCTCTGCGTTGCATTGGAATTATTCCGCTAAAATAACACAGATGGGGGGGTGGGGGGGGGGGGGGGCAAGTCTATTTCCAGTTTTTCTTGTATCAACAATAACAATGTCAAGCAGCGCAGTAATGCTGCTTCCAGCCCTGGCTGGTTTGTTTCTATTAGCTCCAGCAGAAGTCAAAGCCCTTGCTGCTGCTCTGACTCAAGTGGCTGATATGTTGGGCCATCCAGGGCATGGCAGGCGGTTGACAGTCCATGCAGCCTGTCTACCCACAGGACAGCTCCACACAGTGTGTCCACAGTGGGGCCAGCGCTGTCATCTGGGCCCCACTATGGACCAGTGCTCTGCTGACAGTGAGAGGGTAAACGTTTACCACCTCAATCCCCCATTAACTCGGCGAAGGCGTTTTTCGATCCTCTGTGAAAATAATGATATTGATTGGCGCTCGCCTCTACAAACGAAATGGCCGCAACTAAAAGAGGGATGGGCCCTCGCATTAGAATACGGGATTTTCGAGGATAAAAGAGTGTTTGGATCTTTTTTTTTATATATATTGTTCCTCTCCTCCATCTCCCCCTAGCCAACCCCCCCTCCCCCCCCCGCCTCCGCATCGTCTCTCCCTTTTCTGCATTCGTGTGTGTTGTCTCCGAAGATTACCCTCCGCTATCCCCGCAATCAAACAACAAATGGCAACATCATTGCTCAAGCCTTTCAAAAAATACGACACCAAAAAAGTGTGTTGTAGCTACATTAACTTGCAACAACCCCCTAATAGACCCTTGTGGGTTTTGCACGGCTCCCCCCCCCCCCCCTCTCTCTCCTCTCTTCTCTCTGCTAGGCTGTCACATATCCACCCCCCTCCCAGCGCGAGCCTCCGAGCCTCGGTGGAGATCAGGAGCTCCCTGTCGGAGGTGCTTTGTCACGTAGCCCAGGGAGCGTGGAACTCACCCAGAGCTGTTGAACAAACACAAGCACAGGGGCTGTCAATAGCAGCTCCGCAAACTAATTGCCTGTCAAATGAACCACCCTCGTTAAGCTGCCCTCACACACACACACGCGCGCGCACACACTCGTGCGTGCACTGTGACATCCATACGCTCGCACACACACTCACACCCCCGCACACGCGCGTGCGCCGCCGAGCCGATTTGATTCAAAGAGTAGTGATACCTTGTTAGAAGAAAAGACACACGAGTGGCACTTCTCTGTTTGCCGCCTTGTTTCTGCAATCGTTACCGGCGTGCGTATAGTGTAGTCACCGTGAGATTGACATTTTGTTATTATCAAGGGGAGCGGTATAGCGCGCGCGCCACGGCCGATACAAGCCCGCGACACCCATTCCCACGCGCAACCTACAGTTTATCAGCTGGTGTAATATTTCATTTTTTTTAAACCACTCATTAGATGGTAGCAGAGCTCCATACGCCAAATGTTATTGTTTTTGTGTTTGTTTTCCTTTTTTCCCCCTGTAGTCATTAGGCGGTAGCAGTGGAGTGCCCAGCGCCTTGTCTGGGTGCCTGTAACAGTGCTGTCGGATTGACACAGCTGGGGAGAGCAGCTTGAGGCTGCACGCTCAGGAATACACAGGGGTGTTCAAAGCCCCTCTCTGAATCCTGATCAGAGCGCTGCCCCGGCCAACTGATGGCCTATTAAATATACATGCGCAGAGGTCAGAGCTGGAGGTCCCGGCTTCCTCCCAGCCATGTGCACTTAAGCGGAAGGGCTGGGCAACAATAAAACCTCCTCTCGCTCCAGCGAGCTCTCCCCTGACACCCTCACCTCCAGTGTGTACGTCAAGTACAGTGCTCACCTAGCGCTATATTACAACTGCCTTTGTGAAAAGGCCAAATGATGCATTTTTTAAATGGTTATTATATATTTATATTCAATAACACCAAGGACCACTCTTGCGTCTGTCTGTCTCCTGTTTTCCTTTTCTATCGTCGCTGATAAATAGCCTCGCTGGAGACGAGCGAGTCCGCGCGCCTCGTCTTTGTAGTTCGCCAGCGATTGAGACGAGAAGGTAGAGGGAAGAGCCCCGTAATGGCCAGTCATGATTAACATATTCAGAGTGACACTCTCTCTGTGTTCGTTCGTTAAGCCCGGTCTGTCTGACTAATGAAGTGGAGCGGCAGTTTATCAATTAACCCAGCGCTGAGCCGTTTGTGCCGGGGATAACACTCGCGCCGGGCGTCACGGTGATCCAGTTTGCTGCCCTTTAACCTCCGCGAGTGTCCAACGAGGAAGGGCCCGTGTGACAATGACAGCAAGACACACACACACACAAGTCCACAACCGGAGATCACCACTAAACAGGATTTGTGCCTGCTGTTCGCCGGCGAAACGCAGAGGAAAGAGAGCGAATTGATTGGGTAATAGGATCATGAAAAAAAGATCTCCACAAACTAACATTGGGGGTTTTCAGCATTCTTAGACTCGGCATAGATCATAGCAAACAACTTAGTGCTGTCTCTATTAAAACAAGCCCTCCCCTGCCATTATCTTTCCCCCCACTGCTCCTTCCTCCATTTCACATTGTTTGTGTTCATTAAGACATGGGCGACCTGCCTTATCCACACATCAGACCTAGCTCTCAAGAGTAATTGCGATGGTCTCGCAGAGGATAATGTGGTTTAAACTCAGTATAGCCTGTCTATTAGGAGAGACATGATGGCAACCACAAATAATAAAGAACTATTTATTCCTCTCTCTGTGACGCTAACTAGGTAACATATCAAGCCAGCACCGCTAAGGGTCTCTCTTACTGTCAGATATGGCACCCTTCATCCATTCCCAGTGGTCCTTGCCTCGACATCTCTGCTCTTCATTTTCTACATGAGCTTGGTCATAAATGCACCCACACCTCATATATATTTGATGGTTAATATTTATCCTCGCTAGGGAAGTGCACTTTACATGTGGTAACATACGATTACCTGCAATTCTTATAGCAAAGAAACAAAATCGATATGGATATATAATTCATGACGGAGGGGCTATCAGTTTTTATGGCTCTCTATCCAGGCTCATTAAAGTTTTATCGTAATTGACTGCAAGTAAGAGTTTTTAAGGCATGTTTCTCCCTCACTTTCTACCTTAATAATTAAGTAAAGTTTAATTGGTTGTATTTTGAAGCACCTAGTGGATGATAGGAGTCTCCCAAATTCAGAACCATAAATTATAGAACGGTATGTCATGCATTAACCTGTCAGTTTGTTCATTTGTTAAGGCAGAAAAGTACGGTCCCATCCCCCCGAATCACACCCGGCAATCGAATAACTGGCCGGGCGCTTCACAAAATTCCCCTTTTTACGTCTTTCATTGCTGTGTTAATGTAGTGACACAACGCTGTCACTCAGAACGCTCCCATCAACCGACCGGCCCCAAATCGACTCCGCTGATTGGTGGTCAACTTGTTCTCTTGAAGGGAGATTGACAGTCAGAAAATTGCACTCTCAGATTTCACCCTTCATTCGTTGCAGTTGTTCTTCCACCCGTCAACTCTCCGCCATGCCTGAGACAGACAGAGGCTTTATCCATTAGCTGTTGGCTTGGCGGGTGGGTGGGCAGATTGAGGCGGGATGGAGGAGGAGATGGGGGTAGGAAGACAATCCTACATTTGAGCACTCTGAGGGAAAATCAATCATGTCATCATAAGTGAGAAGTATGGATGAATTTCATCAGCTGGTTCCTGTCCTGTTCACGCCGCTGGCTTTCTGACCGCCCTCTCCTTCTGATTGGCATCCTCAATGACCCTTAAATCCCCCCAAAAAGGAGTAGATTTTAAAAACACTTTAATAAGAGAAATTGGACCGTAGTTTCAGGGTCACAATTTCCCTCTTCTCCTGCTGCTACAGTGTGGGAAACCTCAAGTGGATTCTCTTGACAAAGTGGTAATAGATTTACCAGATGATTTTGTGCCAAACCAGCATTAGGCCGTTTTTGTAAGAAAATATTTCCCAACTATTTTCCGTCCACAGCAGATATGATGAAGTGTTAGAAAGGTCACCGGCACTCTGCCACTGAACATTTATTTAATAATTTCCCCCCATCATCTCACAAGGTCACCGATGAGCACTAAAAGCATCAGAGGTAGAGGGTGTGAAGCAATCAAAAATGGATGAAAGTGAAGACATGGAAATCACAGATGAGAAATTGACAGCCGTTTACAGCCTTGTTGTTGATGTGAGTGACAGAGCGAGAGAGAAAGTGAGAGGGAACGAGTGAGGAGAGGGGAAAAGGCAGAGTTAAAGTGGTGATAAATTTAATAGAAAAATCAAATACAAAACAAATTCATTCCTCTGAACTTGATGCTTCAGTCGTTCTTTTCTTGGCCTGCGCTAAGCCTTAGAATAAACTGTCACTCCTTATCGATCGCATCTGAATTGTTACCGAGATTTCTGAAAAGTAGTCTTGACACACACCCCGCGAATAGTAATCTTGGGAGATGAGAACATCCAGACTGAACAGCTAACCCCCCCGACTTAAAACAAAAGAGGCTTTTTTTCTCTCCTTTCCCTCCATTTTAAATCCAAGCTAATACACTTTGGTGAATTACAAATTCAGTGATAAATATGCTGCGCTGAGAGACGTGCGCCCTCGTTGGATTTCGCTGTCTTCGCGGGGTAACCGTCGATGAATAAGTGGTGGGGGCTGAGCTGAGGGGGGGGCTCAGCGTTTTGTCACAGAGGATGTTTCTAAACAGCCACTGAGCATGAAATGTTTGTACGCGATTTGTTTTGCCGTTTGCGATGGAGATGACATGATCAGAAAATCAATTCACTCCACATTTGATTTTCCGGCGCGCGGTTAAATGACTGGCGTCGCCGGGTTGCCCGCTGAAATTCGTGTATCGCGGTACGGTTCATTATATGCCGATGCTGTATTAATTACGGCTATAGATAGAGAGCTCGGCTGTGAGGGGTAGCCTAGCTGCTGTGTGCCAGGGGGAGCTAGCCTGAGGAGGAAAGCTCTGCTTGTATCCACTCATCCCTCAGCTGACAGGCTTGCTCCGGGAGAAAAGGATTTCTCCGGATTGAGTGCCATTTTCTCTTCTTTAACAAGGAAATTAGTGTGTAAAGGAGATCTGTCAGGATAAAGTGCAGCTTGACTGCTGCTGCCCTCCCCTCCTCTCTGTCTTTCTTTCCCGCCCTTCCCTCCCTTCCCTCATCCTGTAACTCGCTCTCCACCTCTCCCTTGCTTTTCTCTCCCTCTATCTGCTTCTCTCCCTTTCTTCCCCCTCTCCCCCACTCAATGGCTCCCTCAGGGGATCTTCCTTGAGCATTAGCAGAACACATCCAATGTCCCAGCTACATGATTTCGTGATATGATTTGTACCGGGGATTTGCAATAATCCGCAAATAAAGTTGATAGTGAATGACTCTCAATAAGAGACGCAGACAAGCAAAACCAAACCTTTTAAGATTTCCTTTATCTTTAACGGCGTGAAAAATGAATTTGTTTTGCATTAGATCACAACAATTTAGCGACGGCCCGAGTATGTTGTTTCGTCTTAGGCTTTTTTTACGATCGTGATTAATTTCTGCACGGGAACCTCGGCGATATACATAATGTATCATTCGCTCATTTAAATGTTCAGTCCCTCTGCTTGGTAGCTCATTACACATTACCCACGTGTGTCTGGGAGTTGGAGTGCACCACCTCCTCACTTGTAGTCAAAGATACCGTATCTGCTGCTTTAGCAGGATGTCACAGTTTGACAGTGCGATTAAACTCAGGTGTCATCTCCACCACTCCGGCGTCACTCACCTCTTGTTAGTCCCTTTATTTGGTTCCGACATTAGCGTGAACCAACTTTTCACCTCAAGCAGATAGACAGGGATGAGACCCACTGGCACATTTTTTAATAAGTCTGCTTCAAAAAGGTTCAGGGTGAGAAAAAAAAAAAAGAAAAGGAGAAAAAAGAATCAAAACATCCTGGGTTAATTTGAAATGTACTCTGCATCTGTGATGGGAAACAGCCTCACAGGTGAGTAAGGGAGACAATTAGGGAATATCCGTAAGTGCAGGAGCTGCATACTAAAAAACGCAAATCACTATTTCCCCATCTGGCCCCTACTGTGCCGAGAACTGCAGCTGAGGTCCGATTTCACCCGTCAATCACGGCCGCTTCGCTGTGGGGTGTGCGTCCTGGTGAGAGAGCCTACCCCCAAGTCATTAGCACACACAGTCAAACTGTACTGAGAACTGCCCTGCGCCGCTCTGCTCTGCACCGCGGTTTAAATATCCCCAGCCTGTGACAGGATCAGTTTAGCGATCTGTAGGATTGATCTCCTCTTTAAAGTTTTGCCTGAGGCGACTCTAATTGGGAACGAGGCTGCCTCCCACTCCCCTCACTCCCTTAACTGTCAGTCTTGGCTTTGTTTACTGAGGACATGCCCAAACCTATTTACTCAATAATGAGGAGACGTGGTGGGGATGCTGCTGATCACATTGAGGCCCCCAGCGGGACTTCTGCATGCTGGGAAGGGCGGGAACATCATTTTAGACTTTTACGCCGGCGAAAGTTAGCCTACGTCGTCGCCGTATAACGCCGAGTGGCGAATCGTCTCTCCTCCTCGTTTTCTTCTCACGCGGCTCTCGTTCCTTGATTTGACGAACACTCGTCCGCCGCTGGGAATTTATTGTTTTTCTCTCTGTCGCACCGTGCCGTTAGCTAAAATAGAACAGCGTTTGAAAGACAAAGCACATAAGTGGTCTCATTTTCCACTTGTAAAATGCCCTCCGTGTGCTTCGTGCCATCTAGATAGAATGAAAGCGGAGCGAGAGCCCACTCCAAACATGTGAGGTATCGCCAATGTCCTGTTGTTGAGTGGCCTATTAATGACTGGAGGGCCTCGGCCCATTGGGCCATTTCCCTTTTCTCTCATGGTGGATTCCTCAGATTCTCAGCCTCATTTAGGTTGTTTTCATTTGCGCCGACTGACAAAGCCTTTGGTGTGGATGGCGAGGCTATACGGAGTCCATTGATGCCCATTGGGATTATGAATGATGAAGTGGAGAAGCTGCCGCTATCAGAGGGACACAACACTGCTCTTAATAGAAAAGCATTTAGAAAGGCAGCGGGGAGGAGGTGGTGGTGCTGGGGGCTTTCTGACACTCGACTGATAAGAGGCAGCTCTTCAGAGGTGGTAGTGTGTACAATGAAACACGCTGATGGGGATACAATGACACACATGTTGCGTCTGACAGGCGGTGATTTAGACGTGGGGTGGGAAAAAAAAAAGAAAAACCTGGACCGCACAACAGAGAGTTTCCATAATGCGATACTCTCGATACGGAATTTTATGAGGCTGCTTGTGGATGTTTGTACTTATTGGTTTGATTTGCAGGAAAATGCATTGTCATTACTCATATCTGTCCGTGACAGATTGAGGAGGGGCAAGGAAAGGGAGAGAGAGGAGTTAGTAGTGTAGTGGCACGGGAGTGAGAGAGAGATATGCAGAAAGGGAGAGCTGTCAGTTTGAGGAATGAGCCTGATAAGAGGAAGGGACTCGGCAGATGGGCAGAAGAAACCGGCAGCACACTTCTCAATTAAACATGTAAATACCACGAGCAGGCAGCGATGGAGATGAGAAAGTTAAATAAACACAGCACCGTGCTGTGATTACTAGCTCAAATCACCACCACCTTTGCCTTTGTTTTCCTTATCTACAAAGACATCTTTAATCCGGCAAAACTTCTGCTTTAACATATTAAATGCAACTTATTTCCCCCCCCCCCCATCATCTCCCGTGGCTGAATTGATTCACGCAGAGTCCGATTATTTGGGAAGTTGCACACCCACCAGGACATCTCGATACAGATCTAATTGAGCCATTCATCCATTCACGTCGTCCTTTGTAAGAATTTCTCTATTGTGATATTTGTTCCTGATAATTGTCGTCCCTTATTTTTTTTTCTACATACGTGTCCCCCCTCCTCTGCCCCGCCACACATGTGCTCCCCGCTGTGAACTACAGGGAGTATCCTAAATACTTCTGTAGGCAGTGTCCCTGACATTAATAACAATGAGCTTGGCATAACCACAGTACATTCTTAGGGAAGATTCACAGTTTGACATTCAGCCCAGATGCTATCGCGGAGCCTCAGTGTTTAAGACCGCAGAGAAGACAGACATCTGTCACTTGTTACCTTTGAAGTGAATGAGAGAGGGACGCAGGAAAACACAGTGGACAAAAGGCCATTCTGACCACAGACCCTCAGTGTTTACAAACGGAAAGGGAGAGTGACAGGAGAAACTCAAGATGAATGGATCACTGCTGTTGATCTCTCCTTCTCATTCCATGTGCTAAGTTATTCCGTGGCTGCTACCCCAGTGGGGGGTGGAGGGAAACAGGAAGTTGAGAGAGGCAGGCAGAACGCCTCGAGGACTCTGGAGGAGCAGAGCACTGCAGCCTGCATGGGGAGGAGAGAAGAAAACACACACACACACTCCCGTACAACTTATTGTACACTTCTCTAACCTTAGGTACCAAACATTACAAATGTGAACACGAGCCACTTTTTAATGAGTGGATGATGCTATATTTAGGCAATATTTGCAATAGTGTTGATTTGCCCTGTTGAAAGAACAGGATCTGTTGCATTCGCTGTTTTTTTTTTTTGTTGCCGAGTTTAGATTTAAGAATCTGGACATAATTTACGAGAACGACGGCCGTATTCATTTGTCTTCTGTCACGTCTCCTCAGACCTGTTTCTATTTCAGGTTGCACGTCAAGTGAGAGCAGCTATATCTGGCTGGCAATTAAGCTGGTCCTGCCTCCCCTTGATGCTTGATTAGTCCGATTGATGGAGGAGGCCATATGTGGCGGTGTCAAAACTTGGCAGCCAGGCTCCATCCTCTCAAATGAGAGGCGGGCAATAAAGAGGCAGGCTGCCCAGACTGGGTGCACGTATGCGAGGGTCGCAGTGCCATGATTCCCCCCCCCCCTCCCCCCCCTGATATGTAGCTTTTTCTCTGGGGGTCTTCGGGGGGCACTGACCACTCCAGCCAAGTTCTGTTCAGGGGCAGAGGGGCCCACCGGCGAGGGGTGTCACTGCACTGAGCCCTCTGGGGCACGAGCTCCAGGCTAGGCGTGGGGAGTGTGTGTGTGTGTGTGTGTGTGTGTGTGTGTGGGGGGGGGGGTTGAGTTGTAGATGGGGGGAGGTTTAGAAAGCTGAAAGATATGGCCCCTTTCCCAATCTCGCTCGGAGACAACAAAAAGGGAATGCTTGAGAAGGGGAAGCAGCGGGAGGAGAGCACAAAGACAAAGGCGCGGGCAAGGTCAGTGTAGCTAATGGGCCTGAGCCGTAGGCTGCCTGGGGCTAGGCACACTTCTGTTCTCTCTCACACACTGGGCCTTCAAAGACCCTTCAGTCCACCCCTCTCTTGCACTCCTCTCTCACTCTTTTCCCCACTTCCACCGGTGACACTTTCCTTTCCTTCAAAAGATTCTGCGCAGGTGCCTTAAAAACAAATTTCCCGACAAAATACCTCCCACGGTATTCACGTTTGTTTATTTCATCAATTGCGACGTTAATGACCGGCGCTTCTCCAAATAGAGAAATAATTCCACTTGGAATTTCCTACACGATGGAGAACATATGTAAAAAAAAATATATATATATCCTAAACTAACGGGACGTGGGATTCTCCTCGTCACCGAGCGTCATTAGGTCTAAGGTGGATTCCCCTGGAAGTGCTAAGAGGAACTGTTGGAAAATGAGGAGGAGGTGGAGTGTTGTTGTCAGGTTGGCTGGCGTTGCTTGGCTCCACTCGAGGGCTCCTTTAATGTGCAGCGGAGTAGAATAAGTGAGTGGCTGTGGGCACCAGCTGAGCTCACTCTCGTCTTCGCCTGGTAGCTGAGGGGTGAGCCGCTGCCACCTGACACTGGGCACACGGCTCAGGGCTCCTCTTGGCAACGTGGCACGGCACACATGTCCCCTCATTTGGATGGAGATTCAGACACAACACACAAAAGCTTTACCCCCCCCCCCGGTCCTCCTTCTCCTCCCCCTCCTCCCCCTCCTCATCCTCCTCCCCTCTTCCCTCCCTCACTCACTCAGTCCCTCTTTTTCCCCTCCTGTTCTCCCCCCTCCCCTCCCTTTTACTTTTTTGAAGGCATCATAATAATCTGGGTATCTTCTTGATCATGCCCCGTGTTTCTTTTTTTTTTTCCTCCCTTTTTTCTTCTTCTTCTTTTCTTCCTCATCTTCTTGGAGACGAGTTTGAAATTGCCTGCGTCAGGACTTTGCTAATTAAAGTCATACTTTCAAAAATGCCATAATAACTGTTAATTAGCTTGATGCTATTTTCAGCATAATTTGCTAATTAGTGGAAAACCTGTACAGCGTTTCTCTCTAATTACAGTATGGCTCCGCACGGCGCATCTGTGCCTTGACTCCAAATGATACCATTACAAAGTCCCGTATTACGCATTCTCTCAAAAACAGTTAATTGCCTCCACAGATAGTGAGATACTTCAGTCAGCTGATTTTTATGGTAATAAATGGACAGGCACAGACACAAACCTCCCTGGTTCATATTTATGAAATATGAAAAAGGAAAACAACCTCCTTATGAGATGCATGGAGTTAGTTTGGAGTATAATCTGGTTTGGCTCCGTGATGATTTTGTGTGCTCATGCGTTGAGTCGCCGAGACTTTTAATGAAGTTTGATTTATTCTATGTTATAACCTTGTGAGCATCAGCCATTACATAGTAATTAAAGCGCAAAGCGCAAAGACGGTAACGACGTCAACCTTTTTAAAAAAGGTAAAGGCAGAGATCTGACAGATTGTACTTTCAGAGGTGGTTACCGTTTAAATACAAGGAGCAACATAATGTGGTCGCGCCACAGCTTATTACCGAGAATGAAACTATACCACGTCGCCCCCGCCAGTTATTTTCATGTAGTCTTGCAAGGGGGAGAGAATTATGGACGTGACCACAGGTTGACCCGAATACATGTGTATACTAGACACAAATTATGACTCATTAAGTGTGGCGAGGAGCGTGATTGGCACGACCTCTGACCTCGGGATGTCAGCTGTGCCCATCCTCGGCGTTGCCCCCCCCCCCTCGCTTTTGACAGCCACCAGCCTGACAGGGCTAGCGTCGGCACTGGCTAATTAATGCACCACTTCAGAGACCCTTTCATTTATGGCTTCTGAAAGGCATTATTAAATTAATTAAACCACCAAGAGTTAGTCATTATGAAATCAGGAGGTTTACATGGATGACAGCGTTTATGAATTAAACATCCCCAAAGTTCCTCGCAGGAGATACCCCGAGCTGCGAGTGGGTACCTAGCGCGACAGATGTTTGCCTCCCCCCCACCCCCCCCCCCCTTCCTCAAGCTAACCTGTATTGCAAGCGATTTAGGTCTCATTTGGGGGTTTGAAAAACTGAGAGCAGCCGAGAAAGAGGTTCAGGGTAGCTAATGAGCAGAGAAAGAGAGGGGAAAAGGAGGTCACTCGCTCTGTTCATCTGTAGACGGTGCAGATGGTTCTGTTTTATACAATACAACAATGGCGTACATCAATTTGTTGATCGCTAATGGATAGCCGCTCTCAGATGAATTGTGGACTGGGATCAGTTGTCTGTGGGTTTTTATCTGAGAACTCTACATTTATAGCCTGCAAACATTTAGAAAAAGCCGTGTGCTGTTTTTAACTCATCATGTGATGTGAAAACTACAAATGGTGCACGAGATAAATCCCATAAACTTGGGCTTAGCTGGAGAGCAGAGGGCAGAGATGAGTAGCTCACTCAGGAGCCTTGACGATAGACTCCTTTTCATCTGTGGACTGAGATTCACAGATTATCTCAAGAGGCTCTCTATCTCTGTCCTCGTCTCTATTTCTCTTTTTCTGTTCCTCCCCCCTCCCTCCCTCGCTCCTCGATTCAGGAAGTTTGCCAGCTACTGTCTTTGTTTACAATGCCAAGGGAAAATGTCAGAGCCGTTGAGAAAAATATCCTTAGAATCTTTTTTTTCATCTTCTTAATCTAACAGTTTACTGAACTTGATAAGTGTCCTATCAACATGCTAATCAAATTACTTCGGAACCAAAATTGACAGTTTTCATTAATTATACAAGATTATTCTAATTGCAATTCAAATTTATTCATTCCGAACAGAAGGTATTCAGTAATATTTTACAAAATTTGCATATTAAATGGAGGGAGTTGTGCATTATGCATGGTAATGTATGCAGAGTTTCTTATTTTTAACTTCACGGCCATATGTGGTGTCGTTGTAGGAGCAGGTGAAAAGTCTAAGTGTGTTTAATTTGCTTGACAAACATTCGGCTGGAGCTTGTCAAGGGGAGTATTGTGAATGCCAATCTTTATTCCCTCTTTATTGATTACCCCAAACTCTAAACATCTGGAGGTAAATGGCACTGAGAGAGATGAACTGAATCATGGGATTAGTACCTTCAATGACTGAATCACTATCAATTACTTCAATAGCATAATTCAAGTGCACCGCATAAAAGCTACAGTACCTCGGTTTGAGCCAGGATTAATATTGCAATTTAACGTAACAATGGAAGCATGGGAATGATATGGCCGGCGTCCAACTTTTTCACATTGATGCATAAAGCTAATGCCGTTATCTAAATACGAATGTATTTAATTCCTAATTTAGGCTTTGTTGGTAAAATGAAAAGGCTGAACGCATTAGGCACATGTTTTAAAAGGTAATGGATTCTGTGAGTAAAACAACCTTATTTATTCACTGAGACGCAAAACCCCCAATTTGCTCTTTGTTTTTATTTCCTAGAGCGGGCAGTGAAGTGCAAACAGCTTACTGGGAAGCTGTTTACTACAGTATATGACAAAGGGCGTGCGTGCGTGCATGCATGTGTGTGCGTGCGTGTATTTCTGTGTGTGTGTGTGTGTGTGTGTGTGTGTGTGTGTGTGTGTTTGTGGGGAAGGGGGCGGCTCTTCCAGCTCCACAGGCAAGGTCTTGTGTTGTAATGTAAGCGTAATAATTATCAAACAGCATCGGGGGCTCTGGGTATGGGCTTTAACAGGGGGAGAGCATGTTTGATATGTAGAATCAGCCCATAGTGCATCCATAGAGGGTGACTAAATCGCACGGTTCATGGATCACATTAGTATTGCTCTGCATCTACCCTCACACTATAGGTGATTTCCATTTAGACACACATTTCCACATGAAGATAAATATGACTTGAATCGTAATTTCCCTGAAGTAAATATAATACAAATACAACATAATACAGTGTCAGACCAGGCAGGCTAATAGATTACTAGCGTGTTTTCCATTTGTATGGTAAGTGGTGAACCTGGGTGGTGGTCTGGCGAGTAACAAATTGAATGTTTAATCCATCTCAGTGCAGATTGAGGGTATCAGAAAGATCGGTAGTCGTATGAGTTCTCTTGTGACTGGTAGTGTATTAGATATTTTTACTCTTCGGGGGTTTGAGGAATGTTGTTGGATTAACGAGAGGCGCAAAGTGGTAGATAAATGCAATTTCTTATCTTTTCTGAAGTCGGCTGTTATTTTTCAAATAGGTATTTGGATTTGACATGCAGTGTTTCCAGTCACTCAGTGGAGTAATCTCTGATGTCGGATTACAATAACATCAGCTCTGTTTTACTTGGATATTTTATGACTTTTAATTACAGAGTTTTATATTGTATTTTATATCATAATATTGAATTATTAACATGACTCCCTCACTGTGTACGTCTCACTCGCTTCTCCTCCCCTCTCAGAGCCTTCTGTGAGAGAGACCGTTTAACGGGAACCGTGAGAAATATGCACAGACACACACACTCGAGATATGCTTCCTTAATGTTACCAAACATTCTCTAAGTACATATTTAATTCTTTAATAAATGTTTGCTCTGGCATTTTGGAGAAGCAAGATTAGCGTCGACTGCACAGCACCTCGTATAAAGTGTGACAAATTGATATTTTTATATTGCCTAATCTGTTTACTATGATGTTTATGCGAGGAATTATTACAAACTAATTAAAGAAATCACTTTGATATAATTAGTCAGATTTCAGGAAGCTCATTAGTAGTAATTTGCATGAAAAATAAGCCCTGTAGTGGTGCTTAGGCCCAGCTATTCGATCTGTGTTTTATCTGGTTACACATCAACCCCCATTGTTTGTTGTTTGAGGCTGTCTGAAGTGGCCTACCACATTTTCAGTCATTGCCCCGAGAAGCGGTGGGGTATCTTTCAACAAATTCCTCCCCTAAAGCAAGTCAACCTGTACGTGGAAGCAGACACACGCCTCTGTGTACACGAGGCGGGAGGAGCGAGCGGCAAAACACCGTCTATTTATCTGTCAGCTTTCT
This sequence comes from Liparis tanakae, assembly GCA_036178185.1. Classification (NCBI taxonomy): domain Eukaryota; kingdom Metazoa; phylum Chordata; class Actinopteri; order Perciformes; family Liparidae; genus Liparis; species Liparis tanakae. The sequence continues at coordinate 7,191,686 of CM070100.1, read as the reverse complement.
GACAAAGAACTGAGCTGACAAGTCAGGGTTTCCCTCAGCCGAGCAGGGGGGCTTTATTCACCGTACTTACATGCCCGGTCTATGCCCAGAGACTCATGTTATTTGCAAATCACATTCTTTGAAAACTCACAAACGGGGCGAGACGTGCCTCGGTGCGGGTTTTGTCAGCTGCCTTCACAACAACCGGCGCCGTATCGCTAACAGTGTGCGGTTCGGTAAGGAAGCAGCTTTCTCTTAGCATTTGCCTCGCTGTCACTTTTTTTTCCAACACATGCGATCTGTGTCTTCATGCTTGGGGTCTCTCCTCCCTTAGAGGGTTGCCATCTTCCCTTTGGACTGACAAATAAAAACGCCCACACTTCTCGCTGAAATAAAAAAGAGAGAGGGGGGGAAAAAAGAAAGAAAAAATACACCCCTGGAATTACATCATTGGGTGCTGAAGCGGCTCCTTCCGGAGCTCAACGTACAAATATAATATTCCCATTATTAGATAAAATATATATAATGGTTGTGATTTGAAAATCAAAAAGTTATTTTAAATGCAATTGTTTTAGCTCCCTCGGGATACCTCGGTCTTAGACGGAGGGGTTTAAAATGCAGGTCCAAAAAACAGGACCTGTTTATTCTCAATACCCTTTTCCCACCGTGGACGAAATCCTTCCCTAAACATCCGGACAGAGAAGCACTTGTGCGGCGCTGATGTCACAGACCTACCTGGCCTCCCTCTCACAAAAGCTAAGGTATCATTAGCTTGGGCCACACAATGGCCATTCAACCAAGCCACTGCGCTCCTCAGGACTAGGGAACAATGTTATTTTTTGTCTCAGAATTATAAAGAGAGAGTTTTGCAGGAAACCTGACAGACAAAACCCTTTAGAGGTAAATGCTCCAGGCGGCTTTTGGGTTTAATCTTTTTCCATTAGCATTTTGGGCACCCCCCCCACCCCCCACCCCCACCCCCCCATCCCTCTTGCTCACACACAAAGACCATATTTACAGGGTCAAAAGTAAAGGCTCTGAGTCTCTGGAGACTGCTTTTTTTTGTATAGATATTCTCTACATATCGAAGAACACTTGATTTTATTTTCATTTCATGCTAATATATTTCAAATGGGCCGCTGAGTAGTTGAAATTATAAACAGGTATTTGCTTGTGGCGGTAAATGTTTTTTCCTTCTCTCGACAGAACAACAAATCTAACACGCTCCTTCCCCCTTTACCAAATATTGTGAGAAACCACACATGCAAGCAGATTACAAATTATTAACCCACAATGCAGAGGTTTATATGATGAAATAGTTATATTGTCAACAATACAACACGGCTAAAGGTTCATATATGCTACCTTGTATGTGTGTGTGTGTGTGTGTGTGTGTGTGTTTGGGTCCATGTGTGTGCTTACGTGTGCGTGTGCACACATTCACTTATGCTTGTGTGTGTGTGCGTGTGTGTGTATGTGTGTGTGACTCCATGTGTGTGATTCATTCCAGGGCAGTTTTAGTCCTTATAAAATATTCATTTTGGTTGTGCAGGGCCCTGTAATTGCCATCTCTCACCCTGAATTATTTATACCTCGCACAGACTGACAAAGCTTTGCCATACGGCCCCAGATGAATCAGAAAGCAGCCATCTCTGCTGCCAACAGCACTGGGCTTTCACACAAATATGGCAGCCACGTCTCTCTGCCTGGCCTCTCTTAATTTGACATTTTCTTTTCCTCCCTGCCTTTGTCCTAGGTGCACAGAAAGGTTACCTGTTAGCTTTAAGCACCGACCCGCTCTCTGTCTTTCGGTCTCTATTCCCCCCCCCCCCCTCTGCCTACATGACAGTCCACAGTGGGAGTTTTTTCTTCTTCTTCTTCCCCTTCTGAGAACGCGTTAATGTGGCTGCGATGTCAGAGTGGCTGCCTCATGTTTTATGACGACTGACCGGTCCTGACAGCCACTTTAGATATATGTATTATACATTAGTAATAATATGGTGTAGGAATACACTCGCATACATTTGAGCATGCATGCATGGAGGGACAGCAAAACCACTGACTCACCGACCTATATGTAATACCCCCCGCCCCATCCCGCCCAACACACACACACACACACACAAATACAAGCCCACATGCAAATATGCCCCCAATGGCCTGCTGGATCCGGCTGTCGGTAAACGGTCAAAGCCCCCCCGCTGGCCCTGCCTGTACAGCTGCGTTCCTCTGCATGTTGCCTGGGTCTGATCACTCGGAGGTGGCAGAGAGGAGAGAGACGCCGCTGTATGGCTCTCATTGTTGGCCGGCTCCGGGGCCTTCCAGAACCCCCCCCCGCCCCCCGTTCATCACCCTAAATACTACTATTCACCCCAGCCAGTTGGTCCAACGTACGCCTAACTTCCATCTCACTAGTGCGTGGAGGTGCTGACTGGTATTTCCTCGAGGCCCCGAACTCCTGCGCTGACCAGTAATCAAAGCACCGTATTTCTCCTCCTGCGCTAAAAAAAATAACCCGGAGACGCCTCTCTGCTGTCCGGCTGTTGAGCCGAGTAAATGTTCCCGAGAACTCTATTGTCGATCTACGAGATTATTGTAATTTTTTTTATGTCGGCAACCTCACGAGCGACATTATCGAGACCGTCAGAGTCATTAACAGCAATCATCATCACACAGGTTTTATGGTGCCGGTGATGATCCGATAATATTTATGAATTCCAGTTGGGATGCAGATGATGCGGGCTCTACAACGGCAACCAGTGTTTGATTCGTTGTTGTTTTTTTTAACAACAACGGGCTACGACAAGACAAAACAACGCAGAATTATTTATGCCTCGTGTCTTATTAGATATTGTTTTCAAAGTCCTGGTAGAGAAAAGGCGTATTCAGAGTAAAACAAAGAGCAGCGTGCAACAGTACACAGCCTCGGCAGTATCTTGATGTGAGGGGATGGGAGCGGCGGAGTGAAAGCTCGGGGCTAAACATGCAGTATGTGGCGGGCCGGAGCTAAAAGCTGCATAAAGCACACAGCCTTAGTCCACTGTTAGCAAGTGATGGATAGTTAGCAGGAGCTCTGAGTGTTCGTCTAATCTGTTACAGTAAACCTGCGCCAAAGCCTGAAGGGAATCAGTGGGGGCTCGCTAGGAGTGGGTTTTGACGCAAGACCATTTGTGAAGACGAGCGTTTCTCTTAAGTAAGAAACTAACAGTGTCCAGAGAGAGAGTGAGAGAAAGAAGGTGAGAGAGAGAGAAAGTGAGGGAAATGAGTGAGAGTGTACGAGAAAGAGAGAGGAGGAGGAGGAGGAAGAGATACCATAATGAGTCCTGTAGCCATGGAGTGAATGAAGAGGGATTGACAGAGTGAGGGATCCTCAAGTGAAATAATGTCAATGCCACTCTGCCCATTAGAAAGTAACGGGGGGATGGTGGAGGAGAGGGTAAAGAGGGATGAATGGAGGGACACAGCTACATCTTAGGGTGCGGAGGAAGCACATAAATTATTTGTGACACTCCCGCCAACACACACACAACACCAACAAAAATATGAAATATGAAACAACAACATGAACTGACAATAGCGGCTGAAAAAAAAAGAGGAAGAAATAAAACGAGAAAAAAAGGCTTAGGAAATACCCAATAAATTCTCAGAGACACGTAGTTGGGATATTTGATGTTGAACAATAATAATCACAGTGACATCTGCCTCGCTGCTCTCGGAGGGGATGGGCCGAGCCCGTGAGTGGAAGGGGTTAATCTCCCAAACCCAATAAGGTTGGATAGTGAGGCACTTGTTCCCTGATAAAGAAGTGATAGGATCTGTGGGTCCGGTCCCTTGGCGCTTGTACAGGGGTAGAGCAAATATTGTTAATGTGCTGTGGTTTACTTCAGCTAAGGCGAGAAAAACAGCTCTGCTTGACGAGAGGAGACAGCGGCGGACCAGAATACGACAGGAATGGCCAACTTAACTGAAAGATATATATATATATATATATATATATATATATATATATATATATATATATATATATATAAAAAATAATATATATATATATATATATATATATATATATATATATATATATATATATATATATATATATTCAAGACCACTCGGTTGCATAAATAAGTGGCCGGTACGATTAAGATCTATAAGTGTCTCTATTTCTCGTTTTACCTGCTCCGCCTTGTCACAACAGGAATCTGAATGCAGTTCACTGGAGTGCCTAATAACTGGAGCAGTAGGTAGGAGAGGCAGGAGGCTTGACATTAAGACCCCGGCGTTTTGGAAACCCGATACGCTATTGACCCGTGTACTACTATCTCCGCGTAGAGATCTTGTGTCAGCAGATTGTCTGACTCTTACGGATACTGTGGCCATCTGTCAGTGTATTGTGTAACGGCCTAAACAAATAAGGGGAAGCGCTTTTGTACAATAAGGTGTACTATTGAAGAGAAAAAACTCATCCCCTGTGTGGGTGTGATTAAGAAACTAGAGCGGGTGGAGATGATTTCAAATAGCTCAGACTTTGAACTTTGAATGTCTCATAAGTCATTAAAAATCATACTAATCTTAAAATGAATAGTTAAAAAAAATGAATAAAATTGACAGGAGAGCGATAGCCGTCTTAATAATACAACATTATCCTTATTTGCCCTCTTTGCTCAAATCAAAGGGATGGACATTAATGCACGAGTGACATCAACCCTGCAATTAAGTTGGCCATTTAAATGAGAGAAGGTCTTCCACACCCTGCCTGTTTGTTTTTCCCCCCTTCTCTCTTCTTTTTCTTCTTCTTCTCCTTCCTCTATTGCCCCTCTGTTTGATGATGGCGAGAGGGTGAGCTAGAATTAGGGCGATGGGCCTTCCTTTGAGTGTCAGCCTAAAATGATCAGAGTAAAGATAAGAGGGTCTAGCAGCCCTCAAATCAGTCAAAGTGCCAAAGTCGGCCTTTTTCTCCTCAATTACCGGGTCTGTGAAGCCAGGGAGTGGAAGGCACCGAGCCTGCTGCATTACTAAAGAGACAATCTATTTCCCCTTTGACCAGAGGGAGAGAAATCATTATGGCATGATTAGTAGCTTCGGCAGTGGGCGCGCATGGAGGTACTACGGGAGAATCCTATTAATTGCCTTAGACCAAGACATGAGCGGGATTGTTTTAACGTTGATTTGTGGACCTGTATGACTGGCTGTCGGAGATCAAAGCCGATGTCGGGTCTTAGTTATACCGGCAGACTTCTGGCCCGCGCACGGAGACAGCGCTGATGTCAAAATGAGCTTTTTTCCGCGGCTTCCCTGGAAGTCTCTCTCTCTCTATATGCCTGTCGATGTCTTCCTCTTTGTCTTTCTTCACACTTCATAGTTTTCCTTTACGCCTCCCACTATACCTCCCTCTACTCCCCCCCCCCTCTCCCCCTATCCTCCGATGGACTACACCCCACCCCTCCCCGCGCTCCTTTTCTCTCCCTCCTCCAACTGATAGCTGCCTCGGCCGATTATTTCATCCAGTGGGGTCCGCTGAGAGCCTCCTCTCCCGGCTTTGGAAGAGCTTTAATTAGCCATGTTAATATCCCCTTCATTGGCCTTAATATCACTCAACACCTTCCTCCATCTCAGCGGCCACCAGGGTCCCCCTGTCCTGTCAGAACAGCTGATTATTGAGAAGGATAGCTTTAATCAAACCTAATTGCAGTTCATTCTTTCTCTCTATCCCCCTTTGCCCTCCATTGCCAACATCTAATGGCAGCGACGACTTGATATCCCATTAAAAAACAATTAAACAACCTCCTTTTGTCTCCGTGCGTGCCAAAACACCAGCAGAAACTTCTGTAGATATTTAAGAAGTAAAAGAGAGAGAGTGGGGCCTCGTCTTAATTGCTCTCCTTCTCACCGAGGACCAATTTGCACTGTGCTCATGGAGAATCTTAACCAACTCAAATGTAATGGATGCTACAGCGCTGCCACTGCTGTGGACTATGAAAATTAAGCTTATCTTTTTAGTAGAGAAATTGTGCTTAATTGCCTTCATAACAGTAAACATAAAGGAGGCACTTTATGATAGCGTGGGCACTGAATTTCTTGTGCTTATTGTTTCTGAACTTTTGGTTTGGCTGTGGTGGGAACCGTATGTAAAAGCATTAAAGTATCCAAGACAAGAGGCAAGACTAACTCTGGAAGTAATGTGTTTCTTTCATGAAGTCAATGCATCGCCAAGGAAATGTATTCTATCTCTTGCTCTGACATAAATTGTCTACCAACAGATGATGCATGCGCACACACACACACACACACACACACACACACACATGCACACACACACACGCACGCACGCGCCTTACCCAATCTGTATGAGAGGCGACAGACAAATAAAAGTCGTATTTCAGGTCTGCTTTCCGCAGATGTCTGCTGCTCTACATTATGACTCTTTGGGGAAATAAAAACAGGGTCAGGGAATTAGAGTACATAATGGTCATTTTGATGATCAGCCAACAGATGCAACGCGGAAACACAGTGAACACAATCAAGCGAAATGCACTAATGACAAGTCAGGTTTTTTATGGCCTCACCACACACCGACAGGCAATCAGCATTCTGGCGTGGGTTAAAACGTCTTTTATTGATGTCCGAGCCAAAGCTCCTCGGATGTGGGGAGAAAATATTTTCTCACCTCACCTCTCCCTCCTGGGCCCTCGGCGGAGCACAAGGTATAGGAGTCTATCGAAGAACACTTCTAAATGACCGGTGCATGTGTTAATGTGGCCGGGGTTAGAAGGGTCATTTCAGACTCTGATTTATGGCCTGGCCCGGATCCCACTGGGCGAACGAGAAGTCTTAAGTGTTGCGAGAGCGTCCTCGCAGGCCACACAAGCCACTGTATTTAGCGGAATGAAGTGGCCGTGCAATCTATGGTGCAATCTATGGTAATCCAATGAAGCCGCCGTGATGCCGCGAGCCAACGTCGTATTACAATGGAAACCGCAATATTGCATCTGATGCAAGTGCGATGTGATGAAAAATAAATATCTCCGCGCGGTAGTCATAATGAATCGGAGACGGCAAAAGGCACAATCAGTCCCGATTCTTCGGGGAGAATTTACAAAAAACAACTCAATTTCATTGTTTATTCCGTGCGGTTGCGTAATGAAATTTACACAATAGGCTACATCGGAGGCATTTTCTATTGTTGGGCCCCGTTGTTAATCTTTTTTTTCTTTCTTTCCTTCTTCTTTTTAACTATTCCACTTCCGCGAGGCCGCATCTGATGCACGGCTCTCGACGCGGGGCTTTATCAATACATTTTGTGACACCTGAGAGAAGGCGAGGGAGGCGGCGTACGAACTAACCAAGCCCAGATCTCACTCAGACGTGACATTTGTTCAGAGACGATTAGCCAGGTTGTAATTTGTGGCATAATTGCCTCACCCACCCACAAGTGCATGGGTGTGTGTATGCGTTGCATGCGTGTGTGTGTGTGTGTGCGTGGCATACGGTGGTCCCAGGAGTGTCCGCCTAATTGCCTGACAGGACTATAAGTTTTGTGGCGCGCTCCCACCTTGTTAGGTCCTTTATCCCTGATGCTCTTCAAACAAGACCTGGTCACAGGTGGGCCTCATTTGCTTCCCTATTGAACAGGAGTACTTTAATTGCACAGGGGGTGTCCTGGGATTAAAGAGGTGGGTGGAATATCAAGTGACTTCCTGTATGTTAGTGGCAGATGGGTGTCGGGAAAAGACCCGTGAACTCAGGTGAGGGGATGAGATGAGAAAGAGAGGCTGATGATCTTGATTGCGAGAGAATGAGACTTCCCCCTCCCCCTCCCCCCTCCCCCCACCCACGACCGAAAAAGGGTGCGATGTCACGTTTGTTTTCCGATGAACGGGTCCGTTTTTTTTGTTATGGGCTAATCCTTCCGCAACCGTGTCACTTGAAATGGTGGAACTAATTGCCTTTTGCTTTTTGTTTTGTGCTCTCTTTCAGATTCTTCCTCAAGTTCTTCCTCAAGTGCAATCAGAACTGTCTGAAGAATGCAGGGAATCCCCGAGACATGCGCAGATTCCAGGTGACTGAAGCCTCACACAGATTTCCCCACGACAGCCTGTCTGTCTCTCTCTCTCTTTGCAGACACACAGGTGTACACACTCCCAACCACACTACATTAAGTCGCATCGACAAACATATGAAAACAATCGGCGGCGAAATCCAGAAAGAAAGAGAGAGAGAGAGAGCAATATATATATATTTTGTGTCCTGTGTGCTATGACCAGGATATTTATTAGCAAATAGCATCTGACACAAGTAAGGATATAGGATTTTAGAGTGCCATCAATCGTGTTCTTGACAGTTTTCTGAGCCTTAGCGCAGAGGGGAGGACGATCCAACCACATGTAACAACAGTGTTAACTCAGGATCTGTCTAACAGCGGAAACGCATACCTTCTTATACACACACATATGTGAACATGTGCACACACACACACACACATATGGATGGATGCCCGTGGAAAGCCAGAAGTGCATATATTTCCTTTCTCTCCATCCCTCTCTCATTCTTACCCACATATGTATATACTTAAACTCACACACATGCAGTTCACTGTGTAGCCAATGAAAACCATCTGAAAACCATCATTACTGCGGGGCTGACAAAATGCTGCGATTTACACGGAAAGGACACGACCGTTGAGAACTTTTACTGCTTCTCTATCCATCTCGCTTCTAATGTGTCACGTAGTTGAGCCAAGAAATGTCGTCGTCCCCCCCCCCCATCCCCCACCGCGATGGTCCATGTGTTCGAACCGTCTATCCATTCTACCCGGAAAACTTTCACCACACGCAGCCCACGAGGTCAAGAGAGTCAGGGGTTTAGTGTGATTTGTCCTCTCAGGATAGTGAGGGACTACAGGTGGGCATCCGTCACTGACAGCCCTGTTCTGTGACGGACACACGAGTTAGCATCCTCCAGGAGGAGAGCTAGACATGAAACAGACGAGACAGCGCGTCCCCTCCTGATGTCACCGCCATCAGACCTCCCCTGCCTCCTGAAATCTTCCCTCAGGGTGAATGTGGACTGATGCATGACAGCCACCAAGGGCTTTCACCTCTCACTCCCGTGTGGAATGCCAGAACTAAGTTTCTTCTTCTTTTTTTTTACCACTTTCTTTTTTTGTGTGAAACTAAAACATGAAGATTAAGTTTAAAATAACAAGATTTTTTTTTTTGTGCCGGTGATCATCCCTCGTCTTCAGTCCAACAGTTAGTATGCCATTTCCCCCTAAATAGATTTCCCAGATGCTCCACCGTAGGTGTTTCTCTGGCCAAAGTTGTGTATTCTGCATGCCTTCCACTCCACTTATTACCCCCAAAAACCAGCTGGAGGCCAGAGAGGGCCCAATCCATCATCCTCAGCTTGGCCCAGCTCTGAACCTGCACACAAGAATGGAGCTCTTTCACTTCCCCTTCTCCCCCCTCCTCCCCCCCCCCCCCCAGCCTCCCAAAACCAACCCGAAAAAAAAGCGACCCCCCCAAAATTCCACTGCTACACCGAGGTCACTTACCGGCGAAGCAAACCTGAGAGGGGCTCTCTGTTTCCGGCTCAGAAACACTTTGGCCATTCACATGCGGCTCGCTGTTTGGAGATGGGGTAGCCAAAGAAACAACAACAAAAATACGCATTATAAAATGTGGAGTGCGGCTCGGAATCCGATCCTAGTAAAATGTTTGTTGAGTGATGGGATGGAGCACGGTTCAGCTGCTAATGACTCCAGTAAAAATTTAAAAGGGAGGCCTTCCATCCTCAAATAGATGGACAAGCTGATCAATAATTCTGAGCCCGGGCTATGATGACAGTAAACGGAAATGGTATTTTAGTGATTGAAAAGTCAATTAGCTGTTCACAAATGCAAGACACTAAAAAGCTCAAACAAAATGGCTAAGAAGCAGGGGAACGGTAATGCGATATGTCCAAAGAGAAGCACTGCTCCGAGAGGTTTGGCAATAGCAATCAATAGCGCACAGGCATGTACCTGGACACAACTGGGCTTCTAACGCATCTGTGTACCCCGTGTAGCCATTAATGAGACTGTCTGAACAATATTTCTCTGTCTTCATCTTTTATCTCACAATGTATTAAATTGCATGTTTCACCTTCACTTCTGTTGCAGGTTGTCGTATCGACGACCGTCAATGTGGACGGCCATGTCCTGGCCGTTTCTGACAACATGTTCGTACACAACAATTCCAAGCATGGGCGAAGGGCTCGCAGACTCGACCCTTCAGAAGGTACGCCTCACTATCTGGAGAATGGTAGGCTCATTTTTACATCCTATAATTTTGCTAAACGCTTCCCTTTCCTCGCAGTTTCTTTTAGACGTCCGCTCATTTCACCAATCATAGACATAGTTGCTTTTAGTCCCGTAGATATTTTTTTTAACTCCTCCTTAACTTTCATTTTTACTTTTTTAAATTGCTTTCTGCCTCCGTCGTACCTATTGCTATGCCTTGACTGGAAACAGTGTGCATTACTGTGCGTATTTATATGTCGATATCACTAATGATGACAATACTCAGGCTAATTCACGTTTTAAAAAAAGTTGTACTACTTCCAGGCTCCTAATGCACCTACATTTGTCCTAAAAGCCCTTTGTGAAACATGATCAAATTGCTTAAGAATTTGGCTGTGAGGTCAATTTCCTGTCATTGGGTTCTGCAGATTTAGCTGTGAGTGAGCTGAAACAGGGGGAGGAAAGAGAATGAGAGAAAGGAGGGGGGGAGTGGGAGACAGGAGGGACTGGGGGGGCCGACGATGTGTGTGTGAGTGTGTGAGTGTGTGAGTGTGTGTGTGTGTGTGTGTGTGTGTGTGTGTGTGTGTGTGTGTGTGTGTGTGAAGGGGGGGGCGGCCTATGAGAAAAACAGAACTTACTGTTTTTCTTCCAACTGATTCCATATGATAGACTGATTGCCTGCTCAGCCAAAAGAGAAAAGGGAAGGACCACCAAACCATGGGAAATTCAAAAAGTAAAATGCACTACACATAACCTTGTGACCCTCGTGGCCTCCACTCGCAGATGGGAGCACATGCAGCTGAAAGATTGTGAAGAAAAAAAAAAGAAAAGAAGGAGCGAACTGACTCGGGCCAATTGTGCAAATTGCTTATCTTCAGATTTCAAGAGCCAATTATGGCTTGGGCAAACAGTTTATATACACCACTGACTAAAACAAGCTTCTCTACACATTAATGGGCATTAATGGTTCTATCACCAAAAGCCAATGTAATGTTTAATACAACAACGACTAATAAAAAGACTAGACAATTAATATATCTCAGTGCTCTCTAGTCCTAGTGGGGGGAAAAGCTAATCTATTTGTTTTTGTCTTTATTAATGACTCCTCTACTGGAGAACAAAATCAAATAATTAAAGTCCTGCCCGGAGCACCAAAGTCATTATGTTCGCTGACGTTCTGTTTGTGTGTTTCACATTTATGACACGATAGGTGTGGATCGCCTAGCAACCAGTTTCTTAATGAGGGGAGCAATTAAAGAGGTTGAGCCCTTGCCTCCATGTTCCCCCTCTCCCATGGGATCCCCTGTGTTTCGTGTGTCTGTGTGTGTGTGTGTGTGTGCGCGTGTGTGTGTGTGTGTGTGCACGCTCGTGTTCTTTACAGGTTACCCCCAACCCATCCCTTTCTTCCTCTCTTCACCACACTCTTCAAAGCGGCAGAGTGACGCCCCGTAAAGAAGCTATTGTCAACCGCCCAGTTGAACACGTCTTTGTCTAATAACTTTAATACGCCGACCGTCTGCACAAACGCGTGCTGCTCTCAGATCTTGAGATCTTTTTTTCTCCCACTCTCTTTTTTCTTTCTCCCTCCCAGACTCAGCCCCATGACAAACTAATTCAACATGCATCAACAACAATTGCTGGCTTTGTTTGAGTCCCCTTTAAATAAACATAGACGTGAGAAAAAGGAGCAGTGGTCATGAAATGTAACTCCAGCCATGTCCTCAAGGCTCTGACAACTAGCAGGCAGACAGCGTGCTTTAAATTAGCAACACATTCTTCCTTTCGGGAGAGCAGCTTTAGATATGTGCCTGCCTGCCTGCCTGCCTGTGTGGCTGAAATAGAGAGGCATCCTTCCTCTCAGCCTCCACGCTGCACTTGAACACCGACTTGCTCTCATTGGATCAAGAGGTGCTGCCCCCTATTGGCGCAGGGACGGGATAGCCCCTCGATCTGACACACTGAATATCATCACCATGTGACATTTTTTTGTTCACTTGTGCGTGTGTGTGTGTGTACTGTCGCACAACAAGCATATTATGCATTCAGACACGGATGTGCTTTGTGGCGGCCTGTCACTCAAACGTGTATAGATTCGGGCTCAAAGGTGCATAAACACGCTCGCAAATAGCCGAGTCGTTCACACACAGCATCCCCCCCCACACACACACACACATGAAAACACACGTGAACGGCACAGCACCGACACACACGGACTCTTTCTCTCACTCACACCACACACACACCACACACACACGTTCCTTAGCTCAGTTCCACTATTATAGAGCCCCAGACAATATAGGAGACTCAGCATAGAGCCTGCAGCGCCTGCCTCATTTGCATGCCAAGTGGCTGTAATGCTGTTAGGGTTTATGCAATAAAGACAAGTGAATCCAGACTGCTGGGCCTAAGAGGAAGAAAGAGAGGGAGAAAAGAAGGTTGAGGGGGGGAAAAGGAGAGTAGGAAAAGAGAAGGAGAGAGTAGGAGTGTGTGTGTGTGTGTGTGTGGGAGAGAGAGAGAGAAAGAGAGAGTCAAAGGGAACAGATGGCCCAGGGAGAGGTAAAAGGTATAATCCCATCAGCTGCACTATCAACCGACCATCTGGACATCCCACAGCACAATTACAACACATTTCAGCAGGCAGAACAAAGGACGGCTTCGCCGGGCCACATCAGACCTGTTTGAGTGTCACAATACTAGCGCCGAGACCTCCTCCGCTCAGATCTCGGATCAGTTTAGACGTCCTCTACGGCTAACCCTAACCACTGAGGGAAAAGATTAGGACGGATCACAGATCGGCAGCCTCAGGTCATTTGACAGCAAAGTGGATCTTTAAAAATAAATTCAATACAATATAGATAGAGGAACAATTCAGCATCAGAAAAAAAACAAATGAGCGATGACATGAATTGAAATAGAGTGATTTCTTTTTCTCCTTCTACTGTAGCTCAAAGTTTGTAAAGACTTAGTGATGCAACATTCAGACCCGGCAAGCTGGCTCTTTTGCATCCTCCTCCGTCCGCTCCTCGTGATGCCTATCATCTGCTGAGGGGGCATTGTGCGTGTCTGTCATCAGATCGCCTGCGCTGACTGTGTAATCCACTTCGCCACGGTCCCCATTCAGCACATGCTCCCCTCTCTGTCTGTGCATTGAGACATATGCAAATTTTCAGGCAGAAGGGTGGACGGCTTAGGGCCTCAGTCGCTGCCTCTCCATGGGTCCTTCTGTGTGTGGGAGGGGGCACTGGGATTTTTGAGGTTGCGCATCTGTGTGTGTGAGTGCGTGCGTGCGTGCGTGTGTGTGCGTGTGTGTGTGTGCCATTCGTAGGTTTCAGGCTGCAGCTGCCCCCCAACAGTCACCGTCAGCATCACCATCAGGCCGTTTTCTTGCCTCCTCCTCCTCCTTCCTGCCCCCACCCCCCCCACACACACCCCCCATCCCCAAAGTCAATTTGTTTACAGTAATTTTGAAGGGTGAATTATTTGCTGTAATCGTCCGCACTGATGAAGGTCAGGCCCTTAGAGGGGGGCCAGCGTGCCCATGGAGGGTTGGTCCTCTTTCAGACGCTCCGCTTCGCAATTAAGGAAAGCAAATGTCACTCCTCCAGGCCTCACAAATGAAAATCTGTACGAGGTGATTAGCATGAAGTCAACAGCGCCTGTTAAAGTCAGATTCCCTGTAGTACCAATGTGTGTGTGTGCACTTTATGGGCAGCGAGAGAGAGCAAACATGACCCGAACAGACCCAACAGCAAGGCAAACAAAGGGAGATGTCTTGTCGGAGGTGATCCATACAACAATGGCCGACTGTGATTTACTTACTGGATGGAAAGGATAATAGAGGTCTAGAACCGAGCTTGTAAAGAAAAAAGGAACTTGCTGAAATAGTTGCTCACATTTCCAAGACGGGGGAAAACATGCACATTTCATAGTGTATTAAAAGATATTGATGGAAATAGATTAAATTTGATATTGCTATTTTATGGCTAGCTGTCATGCTATTTTCTGTTGTAAACACGGTGTTGTGCTCAACACCATATTAAGGTAATGCATCAAATGACAGTGGATGTGAGGCACCAGATCACTCAAATTAGATTATAATAGCAACCCAGACTGTTGATGAATGGCAGCGCTACGTAGCAGAAGTCATGCCAGATGAAAAGCATTGTAATAAACAATATGAAATGGATTGAATCGATCACGGAGGGAGAGGAAAAAAAAAAAAAACGCAATCTGAATAATTCACGAGTGCATTTCGCGTTATGAAACCTGAACCGATAGTCACTGCGCCTGCACCGTGCGGCACATGCAGAACAAAGGTAATGAAATAATAGCAACCAGCAAAGCTTTAGCCTGTCATTTCCACTTTAACAGCCCGTATCCTTGACTCATTTAAGATGTGTTCAACTTTGAAATGTTACTGTACATGCGGGTGCATGCTTAATCAATTCTGATAGCTGCATTTGCCCTGACACATAATTTGCTCCATCAAATCATTTTCCTGGCGCGCCCGGCGTTTAGCCTTTGTGAAGTGGACCATTTGAAGGGTCTGCTTAACTACACCACTCCAGCGCGCTGATAAATGATTTTGATTCTCATGCCTTAAAGGACAAATCCATCATTTTTTTTTTCTTCACAGCTGCAATTTTCATGATATGTCTTTGTGAGACAGACGTGGAGACGATGTGTCTGCATGGGAAGAGACATGGCGACGAGTGTCGAGGCTCAGGTGCTGAATTTGCTCTTTCTCTTTGTCTTGGATAAGCAGCCACCCCGTGCATCAAGGCTATCAGCCCGAGTGAGGGATGGACCACTGGAGGAGCCACTGTCATCATCATAGGGGACAACTTCTTCGACGGCCTACAAGTCGTGTTCGGCACCATGCTCGTATGGAGCGAGGTATGACGCCGGGTTTCTTTTGGGAATTGTAGATTTCATATCGTGTAAGACATTCAGGTGGATGTATTTAACCCTCTAGGTAATAGCGTTAACTATACGCACTCTCAGGTTTGTTATTTCAGAGCTCTCATTATTTCTTTTTCACTTCAGCTGATCACTCCACACGCCATCCGTGTCCAGACTCCGCCTCGGCACATCCCCGGCGTTGTGGAAGTCACGCTGTCCTACAAGTCAAAGCAGTTCTGCAAAGGTGCTCCTGGGAGATTTGTCTATACTGGTGAGTGAAAACTGCCTCTTCCTCCCTCTCCTCCTCCTTCTGTCTTGATGGAGCCCACAGCCCCAGATCCATGCACTAATAATGAACTAGCCAGGGCCCTGCTTGCCGAATGCTAAAAGTGTGAGATCTGCACTGCTAGGGAAAAGGTGTTTGGTGGAGGGGCTCCTCCAAGTGCAACCCGATCCCCCTCTGACCTGTCGTCATACCGCGGCGCTGCCAAGCTCTGTTAAACTCAAGCTGTCAGGATATCTCATTCTGCCAATTCTCTTTATCGGCCCTGTTGCGAGACAGATAATGCTTTCTGCTAATTTAATGATTTTGTAAAGCAAAATGTAGTTTAATTTAAAAAAATTGCTTTATGAATCAGATTAGAAAAGCGGTATCCCGGTCGGGCGCACGAGCGAGTCGGAAGTTATTCTCATGTGTGTTCAATGGGAACTCACGGAAGTGTGCAGAGAGACGAGAGAGAGAGAGACGTGAGAGAAGGGGTGTACGTGTCATACTATAAGTAAGGGATCTGATTATCTCGGCTAACAGAGGGAAGTGGTGGTCTTATCTGTCATCATTGGTGAGGAGACAGAGGTCGTGGGGGTCGGAGCCTGTCTGACCTGGAAGCCTCTGTCTGTTCTAACTCTGATGGGCAGAATGAAACGGGCGGCGCGTCAAAGCACTCCTACCCCCCCCCCCCCCCCCCCCAGCACTCCAAGGCCCAAGCACAGCCCCTGGCCTTGAGCGCGGCACAATTGCAAAAAAGTGTGGGCCTGGGTCTGGTCCTGGACTCCCCCCCTCCATCCCCCCTCCATCCGCCTCCCCCCCCTTCGGAAAACCCCCATCCAGACCTCTCCATCCCGGGCAGCTGTTTCTCATCAAGTCCCCCCCACCCTCTCTCTCTCTCGCTCCCCAAACCGCCGCTACACCCCCCCGCCCACCCCAGCCATCCGTCCCCTTCTCCTCCAACCGTGCAGTCTGGCCCGACTCTCCTGCATTTAACCTCCCTGGCGGGAGCAGAGCAGAGGCCAACGAGGCACCGGGATAATGAAACAGGAGTGTAGTGTGGCTGCGTATAAGTGTGTGTGCGTCTGCTTGCGCGAGACTGTGAGAGCGAGCGGGAGGGGGAAATAGTGTGAGTGTGTGTGTGTGTGTGTGTGTGAGTGTGTGTGTGTGTGCGCGTGTCTGTGAGTACATGTGCTACCGCACAGCCCAGAGAAGGTGTATAAGTTAAGACATTAATGGCTTCTATAGCACCCTGGTGAAAGTACCAGGTCCCTTAAGAACAGACCCCATTAGTCACAGAGGCTAAGCGGATTGGGATGATTACCATCAGGTTTTACTGGGGAAACGTGTCCCCCTTCTCTCTATCTTTGTTGATTTTTAAACTCCCCCACACCCCCCACACCCCCCACACACACCCCATGCCCATTCTTCCTCCCTGTCTTCTCTGGGTTTTTTCTACTCACTTCCAGTTAGTATGAAGATACAATTACCCCTGGAGGCGACGGTGGTACAATTGATTAGCGGTGCTGAATTAAAAGAGGAAAAGTCACGAACAGACAGGTCCGGCTTCCTCCACTCCGCTATTCCCCGCGTGGCTCACCCCGATTGTACAAGGGGTCGACGCTAGAGAGAATGGAGCCGCACGACGAACGCACAACGCCACAATTAGATACCGCTGATTCCATACGTACAGTAATTGCGAAGCTGAAATGATGTTAGCTACTTGTCCCGATGGTGAAATGAGAACGGGCGTCGTGATGCATCGAGCGCGAGAGAGGGGATCGTGTATTCAAGAGCGAAACAGCTCGTTTCAAACCAGAGCTTTTTTTTTTTTCTTCTGTGTTGCTGCACTACACGAGCAAATGGGTTTGAAATGACCCGCAGTCACGAGAGCAAATTACCTGGAACTGAAGTGGGCACGTCGTAAGACACAGCGCCATCTCAAAAGACACACATTGTTCCGCTGTCATATCGAAGAGCAACAAGTAAATAATAAAGGTGTAGTTATCAAAGCGCTACTCGAGGAGCGCTTTCCCCCCCCCCCTTCTTTTCATCTTGACTCTTCTTGCACCCCTACCCTAATTGTGGAGATTTAACTCGCTCAATTTAAGAAATTATCACAAATTACCGAGAGTCAACACAGAGGAGACGGCAGCCAATTGGAACGGCGGAGGGACACGTCCTCGCTCGGGTTAGTGCCCTGGAACGGCTCCAAAACTCACAATCCATACTCAGAAAGAGAGCACCCTGTAATGTATATCAAATAATCCTGTTGGCATGGACTAGTGGATGTTCAAAACACTAATGAGACCAACAGACATGCGGTATAAAACTTTAGTAGGCTGTAGTTTACTGACTGCTTCCCTACCTGTTATTGGCACACTTTTAAAGGACATGCTAGCTATTTTTTTGCTATATACCTTTTACCTTCCAACAAAATGTAGTCCCTTGGAGATTTCTGGCTTGTCCTCTGTTGAATCCATGTATTGGTTATCCATTGGTCCAACTGTCCGCAAGGTTGTAGAAAATCAAGAGGAACTCCTGGCTGTACCTAAGGTCAATACTGTATTACACTTTACACTATATTAAGCGCCGCACTACAACAGTGCATGCCGGGTTGATCGGGTGATTTCTTTAGAAAAAATAAAAAAAGTATCAATTTTCAGCCTCATTTGCAGCACCTTAACCTTTTTACTGCATTGTTACGGCTCTATATGAAAGAGTAAATCATAAATAAAAACGTTCACCGTGCAATTCATCCAATTTAAGCTCCTAATTGCATCAGAGCTTTTGGTTTTCTATCTTGGCTAAGTTTCCACGAGAGCTCCCCTCCAGGGGCCACGATGCAGGCCCTTGGTAATATGGTTCTGCAAGCAGTCCTAACACACTCAGCCACTATTTATCCTAATCAGTGACATCCACATAACCGGGATTGCTTAAAATGAACCCCTTCCGCGCCCCAGAAAACGCACATTTACCGGGACCCCATTTGTCATGGGTAAATTGAGGGTCAGTAAACTTCGCCTGTATCCTCCAGTGGGGATCCAGGACATGCATCATAACGTTACGAGAGAATGATTGGCGAAGGCGAGCTGTCACACATTTGTCAGGGGGAAGGGAACATTATTTGCTAATTTCCCAAGCTGGGCACTGACAGGGTGCTTCGTCTTCAGACCTTTGGTGACCAGCATGGCTTCCCAGCTATTAGTACAAGTCAAGTGTTTTCTTTTTTTTTTCCTTCTTCTTCCCTCACTGTAACGCAGCAGTAATAGGAGGCGCTGGTTCGACCTCACACGATAGCTGCATACTGGGTGAAGGATTTTTGGATGGAGTACATGCCCCATACAGCGAGCCTCTCTTGCCAGGGCCTGAGTCGAGGCCAGACAGCCTTGAGGGCTGATGGATCGCAAACTTTCCTCGTCAAGGTGACGCTATCGACTCCACTGCACCAAAATCTGACAAAATGGGTATGAGGCAGTCATTCATCAACATAAGGACAAAGGGGTCATGTGTGCTTCACTCAATACTGGTGGAGATCAAGAAATGTCAGCCCTGTAAGGGATGGAAAAGGGAAGATGCTCATTGTGCAGGAGTACGGTCTCTTTTTAGTTAAGTTTCAACTACAATTTCATACTTCGTGAACGTCAACAAAAATCTTAATTTCTATTTATTTACGTGCATGTGAAATGAAACTGGCAGCAAATTGGTATTATATCCAGTGATATTCATATTTCAAATTAAACTCACTTCCTATTCCACTCTCAGAACGAGACTGTTGGAGCCTTCGCCTCCTCTCCCTCCAAAAAATGAAATAAACAAACACAGACGTCTTTATCGGAGCGCATCAGATAGGGCCTTGTGCCGGTCGGGCTGTGAATCGGGCCGATCCTTACGTCTCCTCTACGCCCTGCTGTCAC
The DNA here is from genome assembly GCA_036178185.1 of Liparis tanakae. Classification (NCBI taxonomy): domain Eukaryota; kingdom Metazoa; phylum Chordata; class Actinopteri; order Perciformes; family Liparidae; genus Liparis; species Liparis tanakae. The sequence goes on along the minus strand of CM070100.1, from coordinate 7,172,347 downwards.
TTTGAAGTTCTAGACTCAGAGGCTGATCAGATGGAGAGCTTCCTTTTCATTTCCTGTTCTGCAGGGTTGGGTTTGGTACTCGGTTGGTTGCTGGTCAGCGACGGGGTGTGGCCTACAGCAAAGATATGCCACAATCAAAGTAATTCAGAAGTATGTAAACAGATCAGCTTTAGGGGAGGACTCGCAAACACGCACCAAATGCTTCATACAAGCATTGTGCATTTAACCCTCCTGTTACCTTCACATTTACTAACATATTTTACCCTCGGGGTCAATTTGACCCCAGCAATTAAAACCTCCAGAGAATTATTAGAATTAATATTGTTTCCCAAGTTTAAGTGTGAGCTACTTTATATTTGTTTGTTGACCTAAATAGCCCTTTAAATACATAAAAAAGTTGATATTTCTTATATGTTTGACAGTAAGAAACAGCCTGACCAAATTGACCCCAAAGAACATCAACATTAAACATTGAACGGGGTCAAATTGACCCGGAAAGTAACAGGAGGGTTAAAGTAACTCAACCTACGACACGGCATTTCAAATTTGAGACGCTTTGTAATTCATCTGCAGATTCTTTTTTTTTCGGGGGGTGGGTTGTAAAGTTCCCCTGCAGTACGAACTGCAAGTACGGATGAAATAGGCATTTATAAATGTCATCGCCACAGTCAAGTGGGTTGTAACCAGTTGGCACAACAGTTTTAGCATGTGTCAAAGCATGTTACCCACTAGCCGTATCCCCATACCGGCCTGTCTCATTACAACGCTGGTATTTAGCAGCGGCTCCACAGGAGTAGAGCAGACACTCGTTGCCAAGTTCGATGGGCCTGGTTTGAAGGCCTTGTGAGCTTGTGTGGAGCGCGACAAGGATCCACGGAAGGAAGGTCCTTGTGTCCAATTAGAGGGCTGACGTGACACGTGCTCGCACTCCCCCACTGTCAGGGCAGCTTGTCAGGTAGGCTTTGAGAAGCACACTGTGGCATTATTCCACAGCGTGTTATCAGCAAGTGACCTGTGAAATCCAGCTCCGGGAAATTGATTGAAATAAGCACTTGCAGTTGAGCATGTATTTTCCTTCCATTACACCTCTCTGTATTGTGGGTGTATTCCGAGAGAAAAATGAAAGTATGGCTGTGTGTTTTTTTCTTTTCTTCTTCTTCTCTGAGTAAGGATGGTATTCATTGATTTATTTTTTAATTGGACACACTTTTTGTCCCACAGTATCGTTAGAGGTCTGTTTTGTAATGGCTCTTAAAATGGATTGTCCTCAGTAAGTCACAGCATCAGTCCTTTGCCACGGGAAAGACAGACAGGAGGGAGGGAGGGGGGCTCTTGATAGATGAGGATCTTTCACCCCCTCCTCCTCCTCCTCCTCCTCCTTTCTCTACCTCCTCTTCTTGCCCCATTTTCAGTACGATCCACACCCGACGGGCTTTAAAAGTACTCCGCGCACCCCTCCTCCTCCGCGGCCGCCTTTTGATTGAAATTCATCGGCAAGTTTATTGAGAAATGAATGAGGGAGGCAGTGCGGTATTGACTTTGAGAGGAAAACACAACTCATCTTGAATGAGGGGGAAAACGCGGCCGTAATTTAGCCGCCATCGATCCGTGCCCCGTCCATGTATTGATCTTCATTTTACAATATTAATTTGCGCTTGCAATCAGCTGTGAAGGGAACCCATTTGATTTCTGTTGGCTAGTAATGTGTGAAAGTCCGCCGGCGTCCTTAGAGAAGTGGCACACGTACTTTAGATGTCATCTAAGAGGATTGAACAGGTGTCTTCGGCCCTTTCTAATAACGCAGCCGATATGAAGGGAGTCTGAAATTATGGATGTGCAATCTGTAACATTGCTCCCTTTTAACAGTGTTAATTACATTTTATCTGTTGCAGGAGCAATATCTGCTGGAGAGTGTTACTGTCAAGGTTTTTTTTTTTTCATCTGTATTGGCTCAAAGTTCATGAAATTTCAATGAACATTGATCTGTCTCTATTGATTTATCCTAACTGCAGATCTTTGAAATTGTAATTTCCTGTTCATCTTGAGACTGCTGGAGATGGAATCACTCAGTGGTAACTGGCTCCAGTGGATGGAGATGATATGGTCAGTGGTAAAACAGATGAGGTTTGCTTTGCGTGGGTTTGCTGTGGAAATTCCAATTTGGCTTGGTTTGGCTTTTTTTTTAAGATGGTCTCCACATCTGCATGCGTGTTTTCTATTCTCTCAACACTGAAACATATCGACTGTGGAGCAGCAGCATGACCTCTGGATATCTTACCTTCTCTGTATGCACGGTATTATATTTAACTCCTTACAGTCATGAGAAGATATTCACTCTTTCAACGTCTCCGGGAGAACTTCGCCAAGAGAAGAGGTCACGTGCTAGTGCCGTCGTGAACTGCCTCCATTTAAGAGACCACAGGTGCCTAGAAGGCTTCGGTTAGACAGTCTGACAAGTCACAAATGCAATAACACTTGAATGAACTTCTGCCGGTGCTGTTTATCTGTCTCCCCCTTTCCAACTCCCACTCCACCTCTAATTTGTGTTACGGGGGAAAGAAAAAAATAACTGCTCAATGGTGTAGGAGGAGTGGAGATAAGCTCGAAGCAGTTAAGTATAATTAGCGAAAGTAATAGCTGGCAAATGGCAACAAGGCTAGGTTTTTATCTCCTGGAAAGATAGAGTTATCGTAATAAGCTGTAATGGCTGGCAGGAATGCTAGTAGTCGGTGCGAGCTTCCATTCAGGCTCGTAGACTTAACAAGGAACAATTTCCCTTAAATTTACTGCTTTGCTCAAACATTTCCCCATGTTTATACCCAGATACTGTAAGTCAATACACGTGTTCAATCCACTTCCATATAGACCGCGGGCACACAGGAGCGTATCGCCACGTAAGCACTTCTGGCTGCCAACGTCGGCCATGTTACACCGTTCCCGTAGAGCGGTTACTCATGTCCTATTTCTAGAGAACACGGAGAAGGGGCAGCAGACCACACTCAGATGCCATGTACACGCCACCCACTCTACATTTTAAGTGAAGTGGCTAGCTGGGGGGAGGCTAAAGGAGCACTCAGAGAAAATGTGTTATAGGAGCGTGAAAGAACGGAAAGATCATGGCATCAAAAATAAAGTACACATTCCAGGCAGAGGAATTCTACTGAAGCCCCGCCATGGATGCATGTGCGCATGTGTGGTATTAGAAATTGGAAATGATATGGTCACAGCTGCACACCGAGTCATGCATTCCATTTCTTCATTTTCTGAAACATGATCATTTACCCTCTGGAGTGCGAAAATTACTGAAATATTCATAAAAGAAATTTTCGGAAGGGAGCGAGTCGGTTTCTTTGTCAGGAAATCAGCTCCTTTCAATAAATCTTTCAGTTACCAGCCGTTCAAATTTCTCACATATTTGCTGTCACTTTGTTGTCTCATTACTTCCGTTAAATGCTAATCATATCTGGAATAACACCACGGAGTAAAATATAGGAACAATTATATCGTTATATGTACAGCAAGCGGGGGTATAAGTGTTGTAATTGAACAAAGTATGCAACCTGTCTAAATCAGGACGGAAAAAATTATAGAAAATGAAAATTCTATTAGTCCGTAATGTTCCCTCGGCCCCCCTCCCATGTGCTCTTCATCTCTCCTGCAAAGTATTCAAATGCAAGCCCTGCCTTACCTCCCTGTGTCTCTTTTTCTCTAATTATCCATGAGGTCAGTAAGCAAAATGGGGAAGAAGCCAGGAGATCAATACAAATTATCCCTGAGCAAACCAGTGCTGACAGTTTGAATTGCAGCATATGTTTACCCAAAATCAGGCAATTTATCTTAATATCAGGCGAGTAATGCAGCAGGGGTGAGAGGTCACACAATCTCTCCACCTCATAATTACCCGCCTCTAAAACAGGAAAGTGGTATTGATTGGCCGCGAGCCGGGAAGCGGGCGTGACTGGAACGTGCAACCCCCCCCTCCCCCTTCTCCCCCCTCTCCCCCAACCCCAACAACCCCTATCATACCTCCCCCCCCCTCCCCCCCAGTTCCCTCCACCTTCCTCGGTCCCTCCTCCCCCTCGGCTAGACTCCCCACCCAGAGCAGGATTTATGGGATGTGTGTGGAGGGTTTCATGTTTCCTTGCAGCGACTGAGACCCTTACAGGAGGGCCGAGGGAGGGGGGGGGGGGGGGGGACACACGCTCCTTCCCCCCCCCCCCCACCCACCCCCTCCTTTCACCATATTGTGTCGGAGGGCCAAACAAATGTTGTCATGCAAGGGCAGAGCGGCTAGTTTTAGCCTGTTATCGGCTTTAGGAGAGCGGAAAGTACACGACAGGGTGTGAAGTCGGCGCATAATGACGAGCCGAGGATTAAGAGAGACGTAGGGGCGGCGAGGAGGGAGCGCTAAACGCGGGGAAACGTCCGCTGTCACAATGTGTGTGGTATAAGAAAAAGTGAGAGCAGAAGTCCCAATGACTCACAAGAGCTCAGCCCGATGAAAGGAAATCTTTGCCTGGAAGAAATAACGTGCAGAACGATCCGCCGAATACACACATAACACATTTATTGTCCGGATTGAATATAAGTGCTCAGTATATATCATCAGCAGCTCTTACAGGATTATTGACATTGTCTGTGTCTGTCTGCACTAGTGTACATGGGACGACTACAAAACTGTCAACTCATCAACTGACAGCACCGTTTAGCGCTAATGCAAGTCTCCATCAGCTGTCAAAAACATTTGCATGAAATCAATAGCAGATGGCGGTGTGTGTCACCAATTTCATTACGCCGGGGTTGTTACAAAGATCATCTCCATGATAGATGAGACGGCGACACGTCGACACGCGGGGATCACGCCCGGCGCTCGGACATTGAACCGTCTACTAAACCTACACGGGGACGGCTTTAAATGTAATCCACGACACTTTGAAATCCCTCCATATCGTTTAATCGCCGCGTAGAAGGAAAAAACGCAGGAGAGAAAAGGAGTGGAAACGGTTATCTAAGCGTACAGGATACCCTACCCTCCAAATCACATTCATGATAACTCGCAGGTCCACGTTTTAAAGCGGGGCGTCATTATCATCGGAGAGGAACATCACACAGGGCACCTCTCCCCAACCTCGGCCCCGTCCTGTACTGTACCGTCTCTCCGGCTGTGTTCCCAGCATGCCTGGCGGGTTGTGTAGGCCCCAGCTGAGGCAGAGGACAGGAGAGCGTGATGTATCACCCGGAGAGAGCCCACTGACAGCCTCTGATGATGGATGGCCTGATTATGGAGTGCTTTTTACACATACACAATTTACATCACACTGAGCAGCGGGGTCTGGCAGGGCTGCCGCGCATACGCTCTCTCTCAGCCGGGCACGTGCACTCTCACACACTCTCACACACACACACACACACACACACACACTCGCGCACACACATATACATGTTTGCTTGTGTACGGGACTGCCAGAGTGCATAGATAAGAAAGGGGGGTGGAAATAACAAAAGAAAGGGGGCAAATTCCTCGCTACAGCCTTGTCATGTACGATCAATACGGCAGATCAATCCTTTATTAAGGAGAAGATGGCGTCCCCCCCATCCCCCCCTGTCCCCCGCATGGCGAAGCGGACCTTTGTCGTTTTCGGGGGGACGTGTGATGACATGTCAAATCAGATTTCCTGCAGTGTATGTTGTTGTTGTGGCGTGGGGGGGGGTTTATTCAGGTGTGCCTCGCCATTAGTTGCCGAACGCCACCGCATTTGCAAGCTAGATCCTCGCTATCGATTAGCGCCTCGCATCGTCCACGCTCGAACACATAATTGCTCCGTTTGATCGCGGTCGAGCTGGCAATTACTGTATTCGGGTTTTGGCAGAAGTGGTGCACGTGTTTCGATTGTACGTGTGTATGTCAGTACATGACTGCTGCACAGCATGTATGCGTGAGCAGGTACAGTACCTCTGTGTGTGTGTATGTGTGTGTGTGTGTGTGTGTGTGTGTGTGTGTGTGTGTGTGTGTGTGTGTGTGAGCATGCTTGCTTGTATTTAGATGTGAGGGAACAAAAGAAAGAGTGAGACACGTGAATGTTCGTTTTCCTGCCGCGTCTCCGCGGCTCGTGCTTCAGTGGCCCTGCCTGTGTGTGTGTGTGTGTGTGTGTGTGTGTGTGTGTGTGTGTGTGTGTGTGAGTGAGTGTGTGTGTGTGTGTGTGTCGCTTCCTTTCACATTCTCCGGTGTTCAGCAGGTTCAGCGAGCTGTGCGGTGTTAATGCTGAAATTACATGCTGAGTAATGAGTGATGGGCCAAATTACAGGCTGAACAATGAATAGAGGCAGGCAGCTCTTATTAGTCTCCATAGAAAGCCATTGATTTATGAAGCGCCTCGCTCGGCGGAGTTACTCTCCTGAAAATGATATCTACATTGAGAAGTGATGTTCTCTATTAAGTCGTTCCTTCCCCCTTTACGCCGCTCTCCTCCCCTCCTCCCCTCCTTCGCCCTCCCTCCCTCCCTCCCTCCCTCCCTTCGCCTCGGCCTGCCTATGAGTGTGCACATGATTGTTTAGAATCAGCCGGAGCTGTAAGGAAGCCTTCAATTACCCATTAGGACTGTCAGACATAAAACGCCTTGCTCCCACCAAAGTCTGGGTTATGATTCATTTACTTTGTGCCTCTGATTCATCGCCCAATATGCCTCATGCCCCAGATTACTATTTGAGGGGCGGAGGAGATTAATGGCTCCGTGGGATCTGCCGCCGTATTTCACGGGCCCACTGTTGCAGTACAGTTGGGTGCAGAAGGGTGAAATGACAGCAACTTCCACTAGATCAATGTGCGGACGGGCCGTTCACAGATTATTAAAGCTCGGTTAGATTAAAAGACCCCCGCTACGTAGTTTGATGTAGTCAATATTCCTAAGCAGATGAAAAGAGGGAGGGTCCCTCTGAAGGATTCTCGGAGTGATGTAGGTCATCACGGCTGGTAATGGGATGACACTTGGTGACACAAGTGTCAGTGGGACCCGTGTCAGTCTCCATCACTTCTCTCCCCCCCCCCCTCTCACCCCCCCGCCGATGTTTCATAAAACATCCTCTCCACCCCAGAGGTCTCTTTAAAATTAGGCATTCCGAAATGACTTTTGTTCCCGTAAACTCCGACAGATTTCTCAATTAGTTTCTCCCTGTCTCTGGCAAAATTAGCCCTTGAAATTATTCTAATTTCTCTACCTCCTTCTCTACCTCCTCCTCCCCTCTCCTCCCACCCCCCACTCCTCTTTCCTACAGCCCTAAATGAGCCAACCATCGACTATGGTTTCCAGAGGCTGCAGAAGGTCATCCCCAGACACCCCGGCGATCCCGAGAGGTTACCAAAGGTCAGTACGGTCCCCGCGCATGCAGACGCACAAACACACACACACACACACACACACACACATACGCAGAAGATCAACGCGACAGAGCACTCTGGTGCGAGAGCGCCTTAATACCCTGAATGTGACGAGTAAACAAAACAACACCGCCATCAAGGCAGAGCACGGTGACCCCAAACCGTAACCGCTCTGCCTCACACATGTGGCTTACCCTCTCACCAGCGTGGTAATGGTATTGGTTTTGTGTGTGGAGAGAGGCGTAAAAACTCTCTGTGTGGTAAAATAGCTCTATCAGGCGTTTTCCTCTCCAGTAGTCTGTGGAGATGGTAATCTGGTCAGAGACGACGTCTGCGCCCTCATTACCCCACTCATGTTTTCCTTTCATTTTCTGCAGCTCGATTTGGTTTAATCTTTTGTTTACAGAGCCCTGTGCCGTAAACCCCCTCGTCTTAGTGCAGCTAATAGACAAAGACCGCACGTTATTATGCTTTGGCTCTCTTATTGTTTTCTTTTGAACCCGGGTGAAGGAGTTGAAAGCCACATCACTTTTTAGACACACCAGCACGGCACATAAAAAGGTGTGGATGTGTTTTTTTTTTATTTGTTCCCCCTCACCATGCAGCAACTCTTTGATTCTTTTACTTTTTATCCCTTTGGTTCTCTTACTCTCTCCATTTCCTATTGATAAAATCTAACTGTGTGTTTCCGCTAATTGCCGCCCTGCCAGTAATCATTTCGGTGACTGACGTTCCAGATGTGTCAAGTGTAATAATATAACTGATTACTACATTCAAAACCCCTTGGCATGTGGTAAAGTGGTGGCCACCTCAGAGTTTTAATAATACTGTAAAACCTTTTAAGACCTTATCTATTAAATCCCAGCATGCAACACAGCAATATCATTAACGTCCAACGGACAATTTAATAAAGAACAGACTGTGTGGTAGCCGTAGACGTTTGACCAAGGCGGTGTGGAGAAATGGAACATCACAGCGAGTCCCTGGTTCAGTATATGAAGTGTTTCAATTAGAGTCGGTCCCCGTGGAGACAGGAAACAACACCTAGACATGAAATGTTACTCTAATTTCAACTGTAAACGTAGACCAAAAGGTAAAGTACACTTGGCTTTAATATCCACATGGCTTTCCACCATCTCCGCAGGCGTCACTGGTCAATCTAGCGACGCTGTTCCAATCTCATAAAGTCGCCACGTCTTTGCGAAAGCCAGGTCTCTGAAACAAAGAGAGCAACAATGTTAAACGCGGCGACTTCTTTCCTTGAATACAGAGCGCGGCGAGAGCAGATTGTGACACTGAACCCGAGATTAGTTTCCTTGGGTGTGCATATGCTTAATATACCACGCTCTCCCGGCCTTTGCATGAAACAATCACAGAGTAAGATGAAACCCTGCACTTCCAATAAACAACATAAATATTTGATTTGCTCTCTAATGGACCCAAATATGGGGTTCAGGGGGCATGTAAATGATCCCGCCGAGTGATTCGTCATTGTTAAGCTTGCCATCTGAGGGTCAGCTCACGGGGTCAAAAGCACATTCCCAATAAAACAGCCCGCGGCGAGCTGACGCTTGCATGTACATTCGGAATGAGAACAGAAACAGCATATAGAGAACAGGCATTACAGGGTGCAGGTGAGGTAGGGAGACTCTATAAAAAGGAGATAAAGCTGGAGGACGCGCGGTGTGCATTAGCAGAAAGGCAAATCGACACCAAGTCCACTCACCGCCTCTAACCCTCCCTCCCATGACTTCACCCTCCAGTTGATAATATTACTGCGCTATATTGATTTCCACCAGCCTTCTCCCTGGGACCAGTAAGACACGTGGTAATTGTAAGGAGACAGAAAGCCAATATGGGAGTGCTCATGGATAGCAAGGGATGCACGCTAATATTGTTGCTACACAGAGAAAAAAAAGAGGGGGGGAAGCTGCCTCTGATTGAAGTTTACCTCGTAATTCTAAGACAACATCGTAGATGACAGTCTGACCCTGTGGGAGGAGTGGAGATATAAAAATTCAATGCAAAGTCCAGGGTGAATATGAAAGTAATAAGTGCGAGCAGTCAAGTGATGAGAAAGGAGATTGGTTTGCGGGCATCGCGTTAAGTGAAGAGAGACTTTGGAATTCACCCTCCTTTTTAAGATCTTGTTATAAAACAATTTTCTATTCATAATATAAAAAAGACAATTTATAATACCATTTTGTGCCCTCTGGCAGTAATGGACAAATAGACTGAATATCACATTATATCACACTCAATTTCTCTCTTCTGTAACAAATTAGATTCATTATGAAATTAAAAGTGGAAACTCAATATTGTTTTATTATTAAGCTGATTGCTTTGGATTCCTTTCTTTCCTCCCAAAATGAGCATAAGCCCATTCTTTTCCAATTCTTTGCGTAATCCACAAGGAGAAAAATATTACAAATGTGTTCATGTCAAGCAATTACCCATGTATTTAAATGAATCCCTCTTCCTGTGCTCTTTGAAGTACCTTCATCTAATGGCCCTATGCTTCTAAATGCATTCATTACCTCAGGCTAGAGCTAACAGAGTAATTGCCTTACAGTTTTATAATGGCATTAGCACTCCGAGCTACATAACCTAGGCCCTCTTTTATTAACTGTGATAATATAAATACAACGTCCATGTTAATCTAGTGCTTGAAGAATCCGTTTTACACCACTCCGTCCCATTGTTAGATATTCTTTAGAACACACCATTTGTTACGGCCTCCTTTCACTTTTTTTCTCGGCATTGACCAGAAAAAAAAGCAGAAAAAAAAGCAGCCTCTAAATCTGAGGTGATTTGTCATTTGAGCAGCCCCATTTAAACAGTTGTTGAACACGAGACCTTTATGCAAAGCAAGGCAAACAATAGCAGAAATCTGTCACGCATTTGTCACAGAACAACAGAAATCATTTGAGGCCTTTAATTGTTTCAATTTAACATGGTGCGTTCTGATATGTCTCCATGACAAGAAAGCCAATTACACTTATGCTGGAGTAGTATTGAGATTTACATGGAAATGCCCTCGGAACACTATTCCGTGTTAATCGTATTCACAGCGTGAGCCGACATGCATGAAAGCGTCTCGTCAGAAGAAAACAAACTTCTTCCCTGATTGGGTGCAGCTCTTCTCATCATCCTCGGATATGACTAGGTTGCACTTAAGCATAGCCTTGCGAGTCAGCTTGGTTAGTTAAGACACCACGCGGTAAACGACAGATTAAGGATGAGAGGCAATATCGTTTTCTCTCCTCCTTTTTCCAAGCAGTCCTTATGTCACTGCCGCAAAGTACCATATGGACAAGGAGGCAGAGGACGTTTCACGGAGAATGAAACACGGCTTGCATACGCGACAGTCTTAATTGCTTTAATTGTTGTTTAAAATTGAGAGCCATGTAGTAGATCTTGAAATATGATAGAATAGATTATTGGTAATTATTAACTGCAGACAAAAAAGAAAGAAAACCACTTTATCTCACTCAGCAAGAGAGAGAGAGAGAGAAATCTGTTCTGCCTGATGAGAACACATCAAGACAGCTGGTCCTCTCATTTAGTCTACCTGCCTCACGACAACCATAATTCTTTATTTGTATGCAAACTAGATGCATGCAACGTTGAGCATACACACCAATTTCAGAGGTAAATGCCCATTCTAAGAGCCACCCATCCGGTAACTTGGGGTGGATTAAGCGATATGTTTCTATAAGAGAGCATGGCATACGCTGGAAGTGGCTTCTACAGTGATTCATCTTGATAAATCAAGGACTATGGTAGATATGCTCCTCAGGATGAAAGGGCCCATGCACACACTCCGTAAACACTACATACGCCTTGGAAGCGCAGGCCAAGTCTTGGAGGCCGCTGTTTGAAGGCGCGAAGGCTGTGTTTACATTCATTTACGGCAGCTGCCGTCTTAATCCCGCGCCGCTATTGCCAAGTGATGGAACACTTCAGACAAATTACCGAGGCCCACAAAAGAAAACACGGCGAATGTGGGAAGAAAACAAGCGCCATCTGAGATGTTTCTGGTGACAGATTTGCATTGCTTTTAACCGGGGTTCTAACGGCGCCGTCGACAAATCTCTCGCTCTACAGCAGGTGACAACACGCGAGCATTTTTATAAAAACGCACGCAACAGTCGTGTCTGCGGTTTGCCTTTGTCAGATTAAATGCACTCGAGAAAAAAAAGGAGATGAGGGTTTTCCTGGAGCATATTGCCCCCCCTGTATTATGGAAAACAAAGGGAGCAGTCTGGTTGCTTGAGAGGGATTTAATTGTAAGTGCTGAATTCAGAGAGCAGATAAAGACACACGAACGGGCCAAACCCCACCTAGCTGCAAGCCCCAAACAGTGGGGGGAACGGGATCCGGGGCCAACTCATTTTCAGTGTTAAGAGCCAAAGCAACACAGCTAATCCGCATTGTCAAGCGGGGGCAAGCATGCAGACATGGATAAGACCACATCCTGAGCATCCGTGTCCCCAAGGCACAAGCACCCAGCTCTTGCTGGATGGGAAGTCATTTGTGAAGTCCTTTGCAACAGCCAGTCAAAGAGGTTAATTGAAAAATTCCTTAATGTCATTACAACAGAACTAGATTAACCCAGAGCTAATTCACTTTATTGTTCTGAGGAGAGGGGACTCGGCGCTGAACTCCAGAGCAAACGTGGAGCCCAGAATCAGGGTTGAGGTGTTGTTTTTAAAGGACTATGCCAGTTTAATTAAGATAGGGAACATTATTCACAGCTCCGCATGGTTGGAAGGAGCAAAGTGGTAGCGGCCGTATAAACGAAGCACCGGTGCCTCTTAAATCAGGGTGGCTTTTTTGTTTTTTTCATGTGAATGTCTCGAAAGCGTAAAGTTGTTTTTTTTATATTGTTTGTTAGCGTACGGACCGCCGGGGTCTCGATCATAATCGGCGTGAGTCTTAACGTTCGCTCTTCCTGTTTCCCCATCGTCAGGAGGTGCTACTGAAGAGGGCGGCTGATCTCGTTGAAGCCCTGTATGGAATGCCCCACAACAACCAGGTCGGTACCCACACAGCTCGGCCAAATAAGGCCACATTCACGCATAGCCGGGTATTTACAGAAACTAATATTTCTGCCCCTCCGTTTTCAAAAATAACATTGTACACACACGGTCGTTTTCAAAAACGTTTCTGTTTATATGAATCTGCATAAATACGCCGTCCGCATAGGACGCTCACATGACGTGAAGATTTCTTAGTCGCATACTGTGACGTTTAACGAAATCTCCACTTTGGCCGGAGTTTTTAGAAATGTTCGTTTTCTGTGATAAAACCTAAATTTTTGTGTAAACGAAAGGCCAAAACGCATGAAAATATATGCGTTTCCCCATCGTGTAAACGGGGTCTCAGAAACCATTGAAACCTACTTATAATAGTATATATACTTCAACCAAAGGGTATTTGCATCCCTATATCTGGAACAATGCGGCCTACATGCTTTGTGAGTTAACCGCATAGCCACGGAACATGCACCAAAGCAACAACAACCACCACAAAAACAACATAAATAACAACACCTCTGCCTTTTTTTCGCTTTCCAGGAGATCATTCTGAAGAGGGCAGCTGACATCGCCGAGGCCCTGTACAGCGTTCCCCGCAACCACAACCAGATCCCCTCTCTCGCTAACACGGCCTCCCACGGCATGATGGGAGTCAACTCCTTCAGCAGCCAGCTAGCAGTCAATGTGTCTGAGTCACAAGGGAACGACCAAGGTATGTGTTTAGGGTACAGCCCCATAACTCAGCGGTTCTCAAAAGTGGGGTCCGGGGACCCTGCTGGGGTCCTCGAGGGGATTCCAGGTGTTGTTTTAAGGCCCACAATGAGAAATAGTTACACTTCACTCATTAAAATGAGAAAAGGGATCGAAATTATGTTTTTTTTAACACCCCATGCTCACCCATAATACAGGTAGTTAAAGAGCCCAATTAAATGCCATATATTTTTCTTATTAAAGTTGCTTCTGCAGGATGTGCAGGTATTTAATTGTTCGACCGCAGCAGTAAATCCCCGTTATCATCTCGTGTCACCGGCTCACGTTTCCCTGGTAAACTCTGCACGCCCGAGGAAAGTAAATGAACTTATATTTCTCTCTGCACACCTCTTGTTTCTTTCCAGTGGGCTACAGCCGGAACACCAGCAGCGTGTCCCCCCGGGGCTACATCTCCAGCAGCACCCCGCAGCAGTCGGGCTACAACTCCGTTAGCAACAGCATGAATGGCTACGGCAACGCCGGTATGAACCTGGGAGTGCCGAGCTCCCCCGGGTTCCTCAACGGATCCTCTGCTAACTCCCCGTATGGAAGTGAGTCGCTCGCCACTATCGTAGCGCGGTCGTAGCGCTAAGCTGCTGCTGATTTAATTCCGGCTCCCACATACGTTTTCACTTCTATGAATCACTCCTGACAGGGTTATAACGTTATTGATGGTGAAAATATATTACGGTTCATTCACGGGGAGCTTGTTTAGTTTTTTTAGCACGTCGGAGAACACACAGGTAGCTCAAGAGTAGCGGGGGATGTTGTTTTTTATGTGTATTTTCACCATATGCCACCTGTATTTCTTCAACCGGACAAGATGTTGATGGTAGGGCCCTGTGAGTACTGATCGTGTATCCCCCCTGGCAGTAATACTATCCTAGCCTTACCTTAACTGCCCTCTCCCTCTCCGGCACTACTCACAGCATGTTTTTTTTTTTTCTCTCTCTCTCTCTCTCCCCTTCTCCTTTTCTTTTTTGCCTCCCTATCGTCTCTGCAGTTAAACAAAAGAGCGCCTTCGCCCCTGTGGTCCGACCCCAGGCCTCCCCACCCCCCTCCTGCACCAGCGCCAACGGCAACGGACTGCAAGGTGAGCCCCCCTCACCCCCTCATCCCTTCCCCACGGACTACTGGTCAGATACCGCTGCTCAGGCCTCTGTCCGGTTTGGTGAGGGATTAATCATTACAAATATATGCATTTTGACAGGCCAATTTACACTTTTCAGTACACACTTACATATATACACACACACACACACACACACACGCGTCTGCAAACATGCATCCTTGTTGCCCTTTTATACAAATGATCGCCTCTGATGTCGCAGGAAAAGACCTTCCCAGGATTGTTTTAGTAATTATGTTTATTAGGTTTTTCGCATGTGTCATGACCAACATGATTACTTTGAAAACAAGCTTAGCCGTAGTGTGTGCCCCAAGATTAATAACATTGGGCTTAATGAAGTGGGAAATTAAAGTTCATCTTGCTACACGTTCATACTTATTAATACATGTTGTGCAGAAATTAATGAGCAATGCCTTGCCATCATCTGCGCTGGCAAACTTAAAAGCATTTCAACCATGACTCTACAAATATACTCTGAGCAATATAATAATATATCATCCCAGCACTCCACTAGTCGCCTAATTGTTAAAACGTGTGAAAGTACTGAATATATAAACTCGCGCGGTGAGGTACAGTTGCTAATGATATCCTAAGCAGATGGCCTTCGTAAAATAACGGAAGCTACCTTTGATCGCGCCTAATCTCTCTTAGATAATGACGCGGGAGGAACGACTCGGGGAATGTGGAAATGTAGGACTAATGCGCTGTACAGCGTTGGAGAGAGTGTGTGAGTGGGGGAGGGAGGGTGAAGAGACGAGGGGAGGAGAGGAAGCGATAGAAGCAATCTGAGGGGAGTCTGACGAGTGTCTGGTAGTGCAGCGCTGCGGCATTGTGGGAAGTGACCGTGTTGTTGCTCCGCCGTCACCGCGGCCGCGTCTCCTGGGAGTCTGGGCCACTGTTTGCCATTACCCCAACGCCAGGAGAAATATCACACATAGCAAGACTGGCATGCTGGGGGCTGAAATGTCAGAGCAGGAGGGAGGTTTTCAAAAGTCTCCCCCGTTAGGAGGACACGGCTGGCGGACACGGCAAACACTCACCGGCACATACGCAAACAGGCACATTAAAGCACACAGTCAGATTGGCTGGACACACACACACACACACATGCATCCATACACGCACACACATACACAATGTTAATAAATGTTTAATATTTATATCCAGAACTGTTTTCAGGCAAATTGACTAATCTTCCCTTTCCTTCATTTTCTTTTCAGCCATGTCCGGTCTGGTTGTCCCTCCAATGTAAATGCACTTTCATCATCTCAAGCACCAGTCTACACATTACCACTTCACAGGAGCACACAGCAAAAACGCTGGTGTCATGTATAGTCAAAAGTCGCCCGTTCTGTTTTTAAAGATGAAGAAGACAAAAAAAAAAGAAATGATTTTTTCCTTTTCTTTTCGATGACTTTCGCAAAAACCCTGCAGAAAAAAAAGGATTTCATGAGGAACATTTTTTCTTTCTTTTCTTCTGCGGGACTTTTCTTTTTTTCTTTCTTTCTTTTTTTCCCCCTTCCCATTTGATCACCCTTGAAGAGGACACGGGATGATGAAGGGTTTATTTTGTACACCTGTCGGGTTGCGCTTCGGCCTTGGATCTCTCCAATCAACCACGCATTCAATACTGGAAGGGACTCTGTGGACTCACCATCTGGTTGTAAAGTAAAAACACTGATGTACAGTACATTTGCCAATGAACTTCAGAAATAGTTTTTCTGTTCCAACTCTCTTTTAATAGATTCACAACAGTTGTGCGTCTTTATAATGTGACTTTTTTGTATTTTTATGTGTGAGAAAAATACACAGGGGCCAAGACAGTTTGAATTTCAACTGGAAAATATATGAGATATATAATGTAGAATTGATCTTAAAAAGTACAACAGATACGAATAAAAAGGGTGGCGCTGGGTGGGTAAGGTTGTATCATGTTTTCATTCCTGCATTTTAACTTAAATTTTGTAATTTATTGTAGCTAGAAATCATCTTCAAAAGTAAAAAAAAAAAAAAATCCTCTTTGATTCAACAAGCACACTGACGTGTACAAAACACTGCTCTGTTGATGAATATGATGTACTTCCATGTCTAGAGCTTCCTTTTAAGCAAGTGTGTTTTGCCATGTTTTTCAACTTTTTTGCTAGCACTGTATATTAATGCATTCCTAGGCTACTGTGAAGTCTGTTTCTTGTTGATGAGGAGCAGTCTCCCCCTTCTAGCTCCAACTCCCTTATGTGTTTTATATGTGGTTAAAAATTGTAGACTATTGTGATATTGCCAAACTTGTGCTAAATATTTATACATCTGTCTTTTTCATGTTCTTTTAGATCAACAAAAAAACATTTAAAAAACAAAATTAAAATCCATTGAGAATGTAGGAGTATAGTAGTTCATCGTCATATTTCTGTTCAAATACACACTTGCGCTCACTGAGGGAAATTTTGTAACATATCAACTATAAATAATGTATTTATCTCTGAAATTTTGTATATTGCTTTTCATTATGTATGTATTAATCGTCATGCCCTTAATATAGTGATGCAGCACAGATAATTCAGCCAAGAACTGTTGCCTTCATTTGTTTTCTTTTTGTATTTGATGAAATGCAATGTGCATATATTTCATGTATATCCTCAAAAATTTGTGTTACTCCGTCAAGACTCTCTGTCCATTTTTTTTAAAGGGGAAGTCAAACTTCATTGTTTATTTTTATATTGATTTTAAATTATCTATACAGACCATTTTGGAGAAAACTTTGTTGGTTGTATTGTCAAATAAATTGTTTGTGACCCATATGATAGTTGTTAAGATCCAATAGAGACTAATGTGCATGAGGGACAACCTTGGAGATAAAAAAAAAACACTCCATTTGTGGTTGTATTTTTTTCTGTTTTGTAGAATGTATAGAAGTCATTTTTACTCACCACTTATGACTCTGCCACATAGCTTACATGTGTTTACAGGGAAGGAAATTGAAAAATGTCAACATTTGGAATGGAAACAGAAATGAATAAGTGATGTTTTATTAAAATTTTCAGTAAAACACAATAGCTCCTCAACTGTGGACTTCTTCAGTTTTAAGTACAGTTTGGCTGGCAGACAAACTGACAATCAGAACAAAGAAAAGAGACAGTAGAAACTTCTGAAGACAAAACCTGTGATTCGTCTGTAAGTTGTAGTGTTTAGACTTTGCCATAGAGATAACTGTTTGAAACCTGTGGAAAAGTGTAACATCCATAAAAGATGAAAACTGCTCTTTACTCATATTCTTTCAGCAAAGCACTCTGACATTGTGACATATTCCTCCTGGTCTTTGTATCAGCATATCCTGCATCTGTGGCGCTTCAAAGGTTCATTGTAGTCATTCATAAACAGTGCAAGCTTTTTATTCAAAGCACCCCAAATGGGGCTCATTCAAATCCCTCATTTCATTGCATTAAGCCACCTAGTTAATAAAGAATCAATACATTGAAAGAGCAAGGTTATCCTTTGTCTATAAGGGCTGGTATCGTTTTGAACCTCTTATAGTTTGAGCGCTGAAAGGGGGGTGGGGGGGGGGGCTGCTGTGAAATCTATACTCATCAAGTGGGTCAAACAGAAGGATAGAAGTGTATGAGGGAAGAATGGCGGTTCTCCTTAAAAACAACTGAGCGTCTTATCTTGCATCCCGAGTGGTCGCGGAGAGGCAGGTCACAAAATGTCAATTTCTCATCAAGGCAACATTGTCCGCGGCCACCTCTGTGTCTTTAATGCACAATTAAACCACGGCCAACCTGAGTGGCAATCAGCATATCACGCCTTATTATGTCAGGCGGCATGCACAGATCGCACGGCGACCGTCGGGGAGATAGTCGGCGAGCTGCTGATAGCGCTAAAAAGGCCAGACGCGCTCAAAAGAGCCATTTAATTTTCAGCTGCGATCGCCCTGTGCTTCAAATCATTCCCTCGATAATCCGATGTGTCTGATAACAATTGCCGCACGTCTGCTTCCTGACATTGCATTATCTGTTTCAGATATGCGTACGCGGGTTTGGATCTATCGCCTCGCCCCTCCGTTATTCAATGTTGCACAGACTCTACATTCAGCAGTCTTTATAAAATCGAAGTAAAATGAAATATCTCAAATTAAGGCAAGCTATGCTTGTTTTTTGACTGACAAGATATTTCTTCTTACTAGGCAGTTTTTATGTTGGAGCATTTCACTTGTTTTAAGAAATCTTAGCAAGTCAAATGTTCCTGTTCTGTTGGCTTATTTCAAGTAATATTCCCTCATTTTATTACTTTTTTTCCTGTTTTTTTTAGGCTGAATTTTTGCAGTGTACGTGGTAAAAAAAACGAAAAACCAGAGGAAACTGTCTCTCATCACAGAAACAATAACCAACAGAAAGAAGAAGGAAAAAAGGAGGAGAAGAGGAAGAAAAAAAAGGCACGAAAAGAAAGATTCGGAGGGTAAAAGTGCAATCAAAAAAAACGACAAGCTTGCTCAGTTGTTGCCCGTTTTAAGAGCTCTGGAGCCTGGCAGGCAGGCTGGAGGTACAGTATTGTCTCAGCAGGCTCCCCTGTACCCAACGACCAGCCCCTCGCTCTGCCACACCACTCAATCATTGTGAGAGCCTCTTTATTGGAGAACTCTAATGGCCACCCTCCACCATGATCTTAATGTGTGCATTAAATATTTATAAATCCTGGGTCAATAATGCCCCATAACCAGAGCCTGACAGACCCCCACCGTACCATGTGGCTGCCTCCCTCTCAAACGCAGGCAAAGGTCGAGGGGTCATGCAATCAAAAGAGAGCGAGGCTCGCCGCATCCATATGTTGCCACTCTTATCAAGACTTTCCTCAGTACTGGTTATCTGTCAAAGGAAAGAAATATTGAAAGCAATATCGATCTTAACTAGCCTTGTGCTGCCGAGGGCCCCGCTTCAAACATCTGCTCGTGCATTGTTATATTTCAAAAAACACCTCCTCTCAATAATATAAGCCTGCGCGCTATTATTGAGCATCTCTGTTCACGCCGGCTGCCGGCGCACGACTAATAACCACGTTATTAACAAGCATCACCGGAGGTTTTAATTTCTTTCTTTATTTCTTTTTTTTGAAAGTTGCGTAGAGCATTTCTTAATTAGCGCCGGGTTAATTGCGCAGCCCGCCGTCTACGCGGGGGCGACTCGGTGGCGTTTTGCGTGACCACGTCTCCCCCGGCTGCGCTTCCTTGTGCCGCTCAGGTGAAAGATTGTGCTCCGGTGATAGCGCGCACAAAAGAGCGGCCGGACAATGAACCAGTCAATGGAGAGCTCCAGTTGAAAGCGCCACAATGGCCGTGCATGCTGGGAATTGGGCTGGACGATATAAAGGAATGAAACCTTCATTGAGGCCATGGAGGACAAGCATTCAGAGAAGAGGTTTTGTTTGCTCTTTATCAATCTGCCGTTTCCCATGAGAAAAAACAATTCAAACTGACCTTAAAAAGAGAATATTACCTTACGCGTCCGCTCCCTATATGCGGCTCGTCGAGGGCGTTTATGCGTTCGCTTTTAATGGACGTAAGATGTGATAATAAGTTTGTGCCGATATGTGTACAAACAAGGCCGTGCGACTGGAGAGGCCGACGGTCGTTTATCTCCTCGCTTCGTTTTGCGAGGGGGAGGGGAGACAAAAAAGCGACCGCAACTCTCGTGAAGTTTATACACGAGCGGGGCGCCGCTGCCGGGACTGCCGAGATCATAACTTTGAGATGGCAATGAATAAGAATAAGAAGTCTGACCTTTCTTCGTACAATTCCGCATTTGAATGAAAACAGGGGAATCCAGTTATTTCTCTTTTTCTCTTTTTAAACAGTCCCGCATTAGCGCAGTCTCCCCGTCTGCGAATCGCTACATCAGATAAGTCACTGATCCCCCCCCGCTACTGTACACTGGGAGTCGGGAAAACTCTAGATCCTCGCAAAGATTTCCACTTCACTCACTGCAGTCGAGGAGGATGAGCAAAGTATCCCAGTGCTTCAGAATCCATTAAACTTGTATTTGGGTGTCATTTGATACATCATCAATGTTTCAGTGCATTTCAAACCCACAAATGCAGGATTTACCTCTGGTGAGATTATACAGCGTTCATTATACTTTCCTCCGATAAACTTAGAACACTTAGTCCAAAAATCACATTGTTAAAATTGCCTGGTCAGGCAGTGTTAAGGCTATGGTGATAAAATAATATCACTTGAACTGTATTTTCGGCTACAGTCTCCACCACATAGAGCCCCTTTCATAGTAACCCTCTGTAGTGCTTTGTCCAGTAGTTCTGGATATGATATCATCTATTAATAATGTATTGGCAATGGATTACATAAAAAGGGAGCAGAAATA
The DNA here is from genome assembly GCA_036178185.1 of Liparis tanakae. Classification (NCBI taxonomy): domain Eukaryota; kingdom Metazoa; phylum Chordata; class Actinopteri; order Perciformes; family Liparidae; genus Liparis; species Liparis tanakae. Next base: position 7,151,689 of record CM070100.1, on the reverse strand, counting down.
ACATCCAATATTCATGCCCCCTGAGCTTGACTGTGTCCAATCCGTTTGGCCCATAAAACCTTAGCCCCATTTCCATATCCGCTGTGGGTCACGACAGGTCTGCTGCACAAAGGCTCACAGAGCAGCTCAACTCAGGAAAAGGGCAGTAAAAATCGGGTGGATTTCTGAACCTTTATGAAACAGCCGGGAAGAAAAAGTGAAAAAAAAAGTGAAAAAAGCCCTATTCTGATTTCAGCGCCTGTGAAAAACCTGGTACTGTATTTCCCTCTTTAATTGTGCCACTTGAGAAATTGACGTGCCTCTGAAACATGGCATGAATCTCACAGTTATTGCAGTCCCCTTGGCAGGGAATGTTGATACAACATCTGCATGCTATAGAAAGTAATGGAAGTAGCAGAGGTGGCAGCTGCAACTCTACAGGAAGTGTGCCATTTTCAGGCAGTGCTGCTGTGAGAACCACTAACTGCCAGCCTGGTCTTGCAGGCGGCTCTGATTGCCAGGACACTATGACAAACACGCAGGGGCTGGGAGTGTTGCATCCTGGGGGATGACAGCTTCTGTTTGATTGTCAATAAGGCTCATTAGCAGAAAAAATGGAGAATGCGAAAAGAGATTAAATGGTTTGAGACAGAATGCCCCTCATGTTTCATTACAGAGGATTTATCAGAGCTTTTATTTCATCAATTCCACCCAAAAATCGTTTATTGCTTCTACCCAAAAAGTTTTCCTGATTTTTTTTGTATCTAAATATTCTAGATATCGTAATCAACCACAAGCTATTCCATCAAAACAGAGCCGGTAAGTGCTAATCAAGCCCTCTCCCCATCATCCACACCTCACGTAAAGCTCTCTCCTCGGGCTCGAAGCGTCTCTCATCTTAAGAACAGTGGCGGATGTTTCCCTCCATCTTAGGGAGGAACGGCCAACAAAGCAGCGTGTAAGGGTCTTTCCCTGAAGAGTCCTTGTCACGCCGCGCCAAACCTCTGTGATTATCGTTGTTTTTGCAGAGAGTGTCCATGCCTGCCAATACCGCTGTTCCATAAATGAATTTGGCCCCTCGTCAACGAATTACCTAACACGCAGAACTGTGTATGTGTCACATCCAATTCCAACTCACCGGCTTTGGTGGTGTGTGTCAGCTGGAGGACTTAATCATCAATCGTCAATCATAATAAGCGAAGCACATTGATAGGGCTCCTTTTTTTTTTTTTTTTTTTTTTCTTCTTCTCTGCAACACAGTTAAATAAAGTGAAAGGGAGAAGTTAAAACTGACCTTGTTAAATTGGGACCACAATTTATATTCCTAATTTAGTGTATGGATTAATTAGTCTTGTGTGTGTGTGTGTGTGTGTGTGTGTGTGTGTATCAGTTTCCATGTGCCGGAGCTTAGGCGCTATATCCACACCATCAAATCACCGCTCGCTTTCAGAAGGAAACTCTGGACGGATATCTGTCAGTCTAATCTTGATGTTTTTGCTCAGAACGGGCTTTGCATATTTCTTCGCCGCACACTTTTAATTAATGCCTAATTGGACGATTTACAGAGAACTTCTCCACTAATCAATAACCCCTATCTCACATCATACAACATTAATCACTCTGACCTGTTATCACTCGCGTAACACGCTAACTGGCGAAAGCATTGCGCTTTGCACAAGGCGGAGGAATCTGGCTCATATTTTCCCTCTCCCCTGATCCGATCCACCCCCCCCCCTCCCCCCGCCCCGTCATATAGATCGGATCGGCGGGGGCCAGAGGCGCTGACAGAGCCCAGATGCTCCCAGTCTGTCTGGGGGGGGGGGGGGGGGGGACTGGGGAGACTGGTGCCACGGGGTCCTGGAGCCTCTGAAGTGCCGCCCCTCCGTCAACATGAACCAAGGCTAGACCTGCACTTTCTCCAGGCCGAGACACTCTCCTTACCACACTGACAACCGCGCCGCGCAGTTACAGATTGATACATGCCGGGATACGCGCTCGCAGGCGCCCGCTCTCACGTAACGTACGCTCGTTCATCAGCCTCTCCTAATTAGAGACCCCCGGACCAACGGCTGAGTTCACCAGGTCACGCCGACACACTGATGCCAGGTTACTAACGCACACACACATCGCATGCTGATATACCTCGCAGGGTTTCTTCTACTTTCTCGCTTAATCCTGCTCCGTCCTCGTCGCCGCTGTCCTAAACTTGCTCATGTGGAGTTGTGGGGGGGGGGTTCTTTGTTCTAAAAGAAACAACAACAAAAAAGAAAGGAAAAAAGACACCGTACGAATCTCCTCCCGCTTTCCGCCGCTCGAAACACAGAGATCATCGCAAGAGCATCAAAGTATGCCGTGTTTGAAATGATATTTCCCTTTGTAGCGTGCGGCGTGTTGGTATTAGATGCTGCTGTGGCAGCTGTCGTGGCTGGCTGCGCGGTGCCTCCGTGTCAGGGCCTCTGAGGCCGGGCTGTCCCGGCAGACAGACAGAGGGGGAGGAAACCTGATAGTGCAGCCAAGCCCCGGTCTAATGTCTGCCTATCCAGCTATCTATTCCCGTGTCTCTCCGTCTGACTGACTGCTGGACACCGCCTAATCTGCATGCCGGACAACCCCTCTGGCTCCGAGGCTTGCAGCTTTTAAAACGTTCCAAAAAGTTCTCCTTTTTTTTTTTTTTTTTTACGACTACAAACTTCTCGGGGAAAGAATAAAAGCAGCTATTTAGGAAATCACTGATGTAGCTGCTGGGATTCACCGGTGCAGGGTGGCTCTCCCCGCTAAGCCCCGCGATTCGTGTACCGGATCGCGATAACGTTAGAATTATGAGCCGACGTGGACGAGGACCGCGAGACGGAAGCGCCGAGTGTTTGTGTTTGATGTGGGGGCAGAAAATTGCTCTATAATGAGGAGGGATGCCGGGATATGAGCTGGGAAGTGGGGAGTTGGAGACAGGGTATAAGTTATTGAGAAGGAAACTAACGTTAGGAAATGCAGAGGTTGTTGTTGTTGCGACTGTACGAGCCAAAAGTGTATCTCGTTTCTATCGCTCCGTGATTAATACAGGCCGGCCAGGTCAGAACCCCGCACTAACGCTCCGGATGCCACCAACCATATCGTCGCTCTTTCTGGGGCTGAAATGAGTGTGTGTGTGTGTGTGTGTGTTGTATGGGAGGGGAGTGTGCGTGTGTGTGTGTGTGTGTGAGGGGGTTAATAAATGTTGAATCAAACGCCGCACGAGACACTCACACTCCTTAAGGGTTGCCCATTAGCGGTGTGTGGGTGCATGGGGAGTTTATCAGTGTCTGGGTGATTTATGAAGTCAGACTCAATATCATCCACTTCACCCACACACATATGGACGTACACATGTGCACACACACACACCAACACGCATGGCCACATGCTCAAACAGACACGAGCGCTCGCGAGCACGCAAGCACATGCACCGGTGTAGTCTCTCGCTCTCTCTCTCTCTCTCGAAATGGAGGCAGATATTAGGCCAAAATTAAAGGTTTCGCAGAGATTAACAGTGCGGATGATGAGATCGTCCCGGCCTCTTTTTAATCCAATTCCTTTTTATCTCCGAGCCAGCGTGATACGGAAGCGGTACACACGCTAAAAAATCCTCCCGCGAAAATACAGACGTAATAACAATAATAATAATACTAAGAAGAAGAAGACCGCCACTAATGCTGATAAATATTAAATTGCCACGGAAATGTAAAAATTGAGAAAAGAAAAGAAAAAAAAGGTTTGAATCATCTTGAAGAGATTCCTTGGGTAGCTAAGCAATTACATGGCCAATTACTGGCAGCGTGTTTGAAGCTCTGACGCTGGACTTGTTTTTCAACATCAGCCTCAGACCTCTACACACATCAGTTTCTCCATCTGCGAAATTCACAGCATTCCATAGGATTTACTTATCCACGAGAAGAAGGAAGAAAAAAAAAAGGAGGGTGCTTACAGTGCACTTCAGAGTGCGCCGGGCTTAAATGGGACCCCTTGTGGCTGTGTCACAGCTCCCTTCGTTAGGGGGCTGACTGTAGCCTGTAGTCACCACAGGCATCATTAGCCCTCTGTGAAACCACGGACTGAGTCTCATTCTTCATCTGCCTGTCCGCTGCCTCCACGTCTTCGCTAGCGACGGCAGAGGGAAGCGAGTCCGGCGGCACGGCGAGACGACCGAGCTGATCGGATAAGGAATTCAGAAATGCAGCAAAAGTTCAAATGTATTCAGCGAGCGGGCCACTTGAATCGGTTCTGAGAGGTTAGAGTCGGGGTTATTTTGGAGAGTGGATTATTGGGCTATACCTGGGCTGAACGGGAAAAAAGGAATAACTATGGGCAAGTGAGGGTCACCCTGGGGCTGCACTAGGCTGTTCAGGAATTTAGGGGGGAAAAAACTAAACCGTCAATGTGGCAACGGATCATCGTGAGAAAATGTAGAAAATGAAAGTAAAGGACATATTCAATTAAAACCGCTTCTATTTCTAAACACACACACCGCCGCTGCCCTCCTCCATATGGCCGTGTCAAGAGAGAACGATTATCCCGAAGGGATTAAAGTGGGTTGCGATGGAAATAAAAAATAGCATATAAACATTTAAGTTACAGATTAAAGGTGCAGGATGAATTCAAGGTTGAAATGTTGATTTCTGTTTCCCGTTCTGTACTGCCCTCTAATGGAAAACACTCCTCGGAAATGAAAAAGGAGCTCTGACATCCAGAGCTGCAGTGAGGAGAAGACATAGAGCATAATTAATTATGAGCTGAACTGAGTGAACACTACATGGAATCAATTTTTAAATTAAATGCAATTAAAATGATGAAAAGCGAGGAATTGTCATATTGAGAAGTATTTATTTAAACAGGTCTCACAAAAGTGCGGTATATATTGCATAAGACATCTCCTTTCTAGGTGCATTATAAGGCGAGAGCAAACAATGAGATCTAAATGAAGACAAAACAAATGCTTCACTACAAAGCTTTTCTGTAAAATCCAGAGCCTTTATCACTGGATGTTGAACAAAGCATTCACTTGGCAGGAAATTAAAAAAACAACGAGAGGTACAAAGACTAATTCTGCTTGGGAAAAAAAACAACAACAACAACAATGCAAGAGACATATTTTTAAGGGAATAATAATTCTTTAGAAAAACCATTCCAGCACTATCTGGCAAACGCAACGGAGACCCACGGGAGCATATGTTTGTAATTCCTACTGTTCTCTGTTTAAGTTATTTTTGTACATTCTAATTCGGCAACAATTCTGTATCACATTAACAATGCAGCATCTCTATTCTTAGATGTACAAAAAAGAAGAATACACTGAATATCCACAAGAAGCTCCAGTTGTTCCACCGAGAGAGACGAGTGCGCTAAACTTTATGGCCCTGTTTTGCGTTCTTAGAAAAAAAAAAAATCCTGGCCTTGTGTGTGTGTGTGTGTGTGTGTGTGTGTGTGTGTGTGTGTGTGTGTGGTGGATGAAGGACAGTTGGCCTCTGTCATGCTTTAGCCTTCGCCTCTGTGCCTCTCATGGGTGAGCAGCCATTGTTTGAGATGGTTGCCCTTGCCGCTCATGTACGGCCCGCTCTGTCCGCTGCTGGAGACGACTCGGTGGCAGGGGACGAGCAGAGGAACCTGGACAGAGGGACAAAGAGAGGGATCAAACTCAGAGGAAACAAACATGTCCAAGTTCTGCAGAAATTACACAAGAACAATTGTACATGCAAACAGGGAAACTTTAAAAAAGGTTGCTTCTACTTTCTTTTAAATAAAAAAAAATGAGCTTTCTTTTATTATTCCAATTTATGAATTCAAAAAGGAAGTGGAGAGAAATATTTAAAACTTTAAAAAAAAATCAAAATCCCATGGAGGATCAGCACTGTTACCGTACAACTATGCTGCGTTACTAACAAACTAATGTTTGGAGAAAAGAAACAGAAGCACAGACTGGGGCTTTGCTGCTTCCTCTGGTTGACATGTATTGTCACGGCAACGCCAGAGTTGGAGATGTTGATAGTGGATATGTATTATGTATGAACAAAAAATCTCATATTTTCCACATAAACGATGCGGCTTAAAAGAAATTGACGTGCAGGAAATATGAATCTGCACTTTTTTCTTTCCTCCTCCCTTTGCTTTTTATGTTTGTGCACTGCGTGAAAACAAAGTGTCACACCGAAAGTGTCGGGTTTGATCCTGCACGAATCCGCATTCGGGGGTGACGTCTCGGTCTTCGGGTATAAATGTGTTTTACTCTTTAATAGTGTAAAGCAAAGAATCAATCAAAAATTAATGGGCGAAAACACCAGCAGGATGAATATTCAATCGAGAGGGTGTCAACATTAAGATCTGATAACCCTGTGATCATTAAAAAGAGGAAGTCGGTGGAGCGTTTACTCTTGTTGCAGAAGACTGCCAGGGGGGGTGCCGAGTTCTTTGTAAACTAAATGGCTGGAGAAAGATTAAACAAGCAAGCCTAAAACAATTCCATCATTGTGGATTCAGAACCAGAAGAGTGGCAACGGTTGCGATGAGTCAACGCAATTACTCCTAATAAATATTCTTAATATTGCCTTCGTTGTTATAATCCAATAGAAACCACAAAAAACATTCCGACGGCGACTGGGTTGCGACTGGTTCTCCGATTGAACCGAGTGATCCTGACTTGACGGCTGCACCTCCAGCCTTTTTATATGAAAGTTGGACATGCGGTGTGTTTCGGTTCAAATGCATCAGCAGACCTGCTCCCATATCAACGGCAATAAAACTTTCCGAGCCCCAGATTAACCTCGCAGACAGAGAAATACTGCCAGAGTATTCGGATCAATACTGTTCCCCGGGTTTCGGAGGCAGAGCGGGGTACCCTCAAGGCCCGCGGATCTGCCTCTGCACTTGGGGGGGGGGGGGGGGTGAAAGAGCACTACGGCGGGCTTATCAATACTCAAATCCTGGTGAAGAAGAAGAAGAAGAAGAAGAAGAAGAAGAAGAAGAAGAAGAAGAAGAAGAAGAAGAAGAAGAAGAAGAAGAAGAAGAAGAAGAAGAAGAAGAAGAAGAAGAAGAAGTGCCACAGAGAGGATCGATTGAGCACACTGAGCTTTTCACAGTGGAAGCCTGAGTGGAGCAGCGCTCCTGACAAGTAATTGACACTGACAATCTGACTCTGGATCTGTATCAGGAGCTGAGGGCTCAGGCTCCCAGGCTCCCTGACAAAAGGACGGAGATGTCTGTAAAACACGAGACCGAGAGGTTTTATACAGCCGACCGAAAGCGACGCCAGTGGCTCATGTACAGCCTATTAAACTAAATAGTGCAGAGTGTTAAAAAACACACACACATGCTTGTTTTTGTGCGTGCTTCAGTTGCATTTATTACGTGTTTCAAATGAAACGTAAGGATCGTGAATGATTTTCCCCCCTCCTACTTTAATAACAAACACGGTGTCGAGAGGAAAGCGCAGAGAACGAAGACGAGGACGCTCAGTGCGCGTGTGAGGGGAGGGCGTCTCGCCGGCTGCATTTCTGTACGAGAAGCGTTCTCCGCCTCACGGAGAACACCGGTGGTGCCCACAGCACTACATGGGCAGAGCTAAACGGGCTTTGATCAAAGGGTTTGATCAAAAGAACACGCACCGCTTGCCCTCTAGCCCTCCATCTGGTACACGGCGGATTCACGGGCAACGTGACGCGGGCCGGGTTTCCGGCGAGAATCCGAAAGATTTGCACCGCGCGCTTCTACGGTACAGATTTGAGAGAGCGGGAACAAAAGGTGTGGGCTTAAAACTGTGCTGGAGGTGGACGTGTTCTTCTCCGGCGCGCTCGGAGGGAGGCGTTTATTCCGCCGCTGCTCGTATTCGAACACGCCTACACTTTAGAATACAGATCCGGTGTCACGAAGATTTTTTATGAAATCTATTATATTTGAAAACTCAAGTGGTGTACAAATGTACTTTGTTGTAGGCGGTGGTCATCAAGACATGTAAACAAGTTCTCAATGTTTTAGAGTCCCTGAATAGATTACATAGATCTATTTATTTATTTGTTTCCGTTTGTATACTTATTAATGCAGCATTATTACAATAACACATTGATGTCAAATATATTGCAAATCAAGTGTTGTTGTTACACATAATTCAAATTATATTTATGAATACTTAATTGGAGCCGCACCTGATTATTAGTTTAATAATCGCTTTATCTGCCGCCTATTTTATAGATTAATGATTACGTCGATAAAACATCAGAAAACGCAAAAAAATACCCCTAACAGTTTCCATGGTGACAATTTTACAATTACCTTAGAAATTACAGAGAAAAGCACATCTTCACATTTTAGTACCTAAATTTAATTTCCAATAAAATGTAGTAATTGCTGAAAAGTGACTCAACAGCAACTATTATTATTTAAATAGTCGCAAATGTATAAACTAATCATTGTAGCTCTATTTTTCAAACTGGAAGTGATGTCATGGTGTCTTACTTGTCAAATTCTTTATTTACTACCCTTGTAAAACGACTAATTAACCTTTGACTATAGGCAGTTTACACAATGCATATTCACAAAGTCATAAAAAAAAAAGTGATTAAAAATTCAGAGTTACCCTGTTGGGTTATTCAGAGAGAAGCCTGTCAATCAACGGCAGCCACACTCACCGGGTTCCTCCTCATGGCCCCTCCCACTGCCCGCGCCGCTCTGGGGTTTCCCGCCATCTCAGCGAGGCGCTTGTACGAGACCGTCTCTCCGAACTTCACCTCCTTCAGAAGAACCTGCAACACGCGGCTGCTGAACGCATCTTCGCCACGAAGCAGAGGACGGAGAGGAAGAGGCAGACGGAGAGAACAGAGGAAGAAGGAGTCGCTCGTTTAATCAGACAACAAGACAACACTTTAGCACAACGACGATTTTACTCCTTTGAAATAAGATGGCGTTTTGAATGTCCATCAAAACCTGGAGACATCCTTCTTGATCAACTTTAATGGTTTTTCATCATGTCAGAGTGCAGGTTTGCGGCCCAAGTCTTCCTCCAAGGAGCTCTTTAGGATTTTACAATACTCATTAACAACTAAAGTCCCTCAATTTGACCTTAGGACTGGTATTAACATGCGACAGAAGCTGATGTAAGAAAACTATTGCTATGGCAGAAAAATCTAGGTTATGCTATGAAAGGTCACAGCTAAAATTAAAAAAGTTCGCTCCTTCATTTAAAAGGATTAAGAGAGGCCAAAAAGACTGCAAATCTGCTCCAGATTTTTAATAATAATAATTTGAATGTTGCACACCATTTGTGGCAGTGGGATGACTTTGAGGTTAATCAGACCAATTTGTCCTTTTAATTGCTTTCTATTCAGAGTAGATTCATTATATCATCTTCACTTAAATGGCGGAATTCTTCAAATCATCCGCAGCTTAACCGACCACATTAACGGCTCTGATTTCATTAGCACTTTAGCACTAGCATTATCTTTTTTTCTCTGGATTACCAGGCGGTGACTGAAAAGCATGTTTGTCAAGTTCCGATTGCTGAAAAAAAAAGAGAAATGAAGTAAAGTATTTGAAGCATCTCGTAACCTTAAAACAACCTTTAGACATCGATGCGAGGAGCTTTTGTCGAAATTGAAAAAAAACACTTTCTTTTTTTTTTGCACAAGATGGGGAACAATGGTCTCGTTATCAAGAGGGGGTGAAATTCTTCAAGTACATACATGTACTCAGTCATGAAAATTCAATTAGTGATCTCCCATTCTCTCTCATTTATATGGTCTAAGAGAGCACATGACAAGTGATCTATGAGAAATCCCTCTAAATTGGCATTGTGTGAAAACATGTCACACCCCTGTCTCTCTTCTACAGAGTGAACATCCTTTGCTCCCCAGGCTCCCTCGCTACCTTATAGTCACTCTCCGCCACACAAAGCCACGCGAACAAGGCAATTTGCCTAAACTGGGGGGAATAAGTGTAAAACCTAAAGGGGATATATTTGATTGATGCGCACCCATGTGAGTTCTTTGTCTTGAACAAGGCCCGTAGGTACTGTTTAATAATTTTTCAGGTAATAATCACGCTGTCAACGAGATGACGGGCTCTTACGCAGACAGACTTAATATTATGAGGGGATAAGATACACCGCCTGAAATTTCTTTTATGCATTATTCTCCCTCATAAAGCGTTGGATTTGGCCACATGATGTGCGTGGTACATATTGATATCACTCCGTCACCGGCGGGCGGGTGACAGCTCGCCCGGGCGACGGCGGTGACAAATCCCTGTTGACGCAAACGTTATTGACAAAAAACTAAAGTCAGTGTCAAGCCGGCAGACTTTCGCCCTCCGAGCGGACCAAACGGGGCCGTTTCCACTTCTGTAAATCCCGAGCAGCGTTTTTTTCTCCTTTCTTCTCCTGGAAGGTTTCACATCTCCAACAGTTCTGGAGTGTCTGCGCTTTTTATCTGCCGCTACAGAGGTTAAAGAACTTTGCCCTCATCAGTGTTAGTGACAGAGACTTCACGCGGGTCACTCGAGGTGACCGGCAATGATAGGAGAGCAGTCCCCGAGCCCCATACTTCATAAAGAGCCTAATACGGTGTGTCTGGGGTCAGGACCCTCTTTAGATCGGGTGCAGTGATGTCAATTGTTTAAATAAAAGTTGAGAGGTAGCACTTACACGTTTACAGACATCCCATAATTATGTCACAGGTCATTCCGCGAGGCCAGGTGATGGGACCGCTGCAGAGGCACAGGCACACTGACCCGCGGTGAAATCGAACAGATCTGGCGATTATGACCGTATTGGCACGTGTGATTGATTCGCTCATCATTCGGTATATGAGCAGCAATTTGAAAAGAAGAAATAAACAATGGAAATAAAGTGAATTCCATCAGCCCGGCTAATGATAGATTTGGGGAGCTGAATTTCAGCTGTCAGTCACCTCTTATACGACTGTGACAATAAGAAGACGGTGGTGGAAACGCAGCTCCCTCATTATCCTTTGTGTCTAATGGGAGGAAAGACTTTGACTCCCAGTCAAAGTGTCTCTCGAGTCTTGAGGGATCCATACTTTTGAAGGCTGACGGGGTGCTGATGATTCTCTGATTATTCGATATTCTGAAAACGTTCATTTCCCTAATTCCTCTCCACATCACAGGGGCGAGTCCCGGTGAGCGTCTCATCTCGCCCTGCGCTGTGCACAGGGGGAGGTTCAGCCTCCTGCAGGAACACAGTCATTTGGGCTTTGAAGAGCGCCCTTCCCCCCCTTTGCCCGGCCCCCTCCCTGCATATTCCCTGCGCCGCTTACCGAGACTAAGATCCTCTCGTCTGTTACATATGGATGTATAATTAATGAGATAAGAATATGCATCGCTTTGAGAACCCATGATGGTGTCTGCGGCTTTTTTTTTCTGAGGGGGGAAAATGCGAGTGCGTGCACACACACACACACACACACACACACACACAAGCTCACGCGCACGCCGCACGCTTTTCCTCTACCTCTAACGACCCAAACCGCCGTGTGATGTTTCACATGACAATCAGACGGTATATAAAAGTGCACCTCGCATCTCCTTTCATGTCACCTCTGCTGCTCAGGTATACCGTGACAGCTAATATGAAAAGTGGCTTGTTTTGTCAGAAATGTGTAAATAAACATGGCAACACTTCAAGTGAAGGTCACAACTCAATATTACATGACAAGTGCTGCGAGAGCGCCGTCGCGTTCAGGTTCTCCCACAAGATAACTGAGCAAACAAAAGTTGGTTGTCACAGATTGTAATGACCTGATTAAACTTGTATTCTTTTCCCAGGCAGGCAGGCAGGCAGGCGGCGGCGTGACGAGATCGAGTAGGAGTTTGAACAGCGGTAGGGCCGAAAACAAATCCGTAGTATTTGTGAGTTAACAAGCAGGGGAAAAAAAGAAAAGAAAAGGAGGGGGAAAAAAAGAAACCGTCTTTTTTCCTCCCTCCAAAGACAAATACTCTCGATGCTAACATTTAACATTGTTACACTGGCATGGCCTATGGTTCCGACTACTGAGAGCAATCCAAGCCTAAACCCTGTATTTACTGAGACCCAAAACAACAGACGAGGGAGAGAGGTGGAACACAGCACAATCACCTATTCAGATCAGGTACTAATGAAGAATTCCATCTATCCTGAAATTTAATTAAAACCCCAAAGACTTCAGATGAGATGCGATTTGAAAGAGCCTGGGGCTGGTACACAAGCACTTGGTGGCGAAGGGAATCACACTGAAAGTTGATATCGTAATTGGTCCTGATGTATTTCTGCATTGCCTTTGCGGGAGTGTGGGACTCATAGCTATATACAGGGTCTCGATGGAGTACCTGCTCATTGAAAATGCCATCACTCAAGCACTGCAGATCTGCATGAAATTAGAGAGCAACTAAGGCCTGATTGCAAGGGAAGAGAGGCACAATTGTTAAATGCATATATTAGAGCAATTCTTTTTCCTCCTGTGTAGGTGTGCTTCTGGGGTCTAAATGAGCATTTCTGAAGAAATCTTTCTGGTTCAAATGCAATGAGCGTCTAAAAAGCGACTAAGAAGTAGCCTGTAATTGTTTGAAAGAACGGTGCGATAAGTTTGCGATTTCAAAAGTGAGTCGTCAGGCGGCGAGAATTGTTTTTTTGTTTCCTCGAAAACAAAAAGCGCCAGGGATAATTAATTCCTTATTTTCTTTTTCCGCGGCGCCCTCAATCATTCAGCCACGACGACCAGTTGAAAGAACACTAATTGTCAATTTTTTTCGGGGTTGCTTCCATTTTACTCGCCCTAGGTGGCTGGTCAAGCCAACAATAAGCTCATTCAAACTTTACTACCATTCACATGTTGTCATTGAAAGCAGAAAAAAAAGCAGAAAAAAAAGAGCTTCCTGTCTAAAAATGTCAAGAGTGGAATTCGATCAGTTTCAAAGAATGTGCCAAGAATCATAGAAAAGCTTGCCAAGACTAACACGCGTGGTAAGAGCTGCCACAGATTACTGAACCAAGTTACAGCTCTGTGTTCTGTTCGCTCTCCTCTCGCTCGCCCAGCCGCTCTCTTTCTCTCCCTCCTCTTCTCAGCCATAAAATACTTCATTATAACACAGTGAGCCAGTGAGTGTAAGTGATGTAACTGACAATTAAGAGTGAAAGCCCGATCCCAGTCATGGCTCTGCAAATATTTATCCATGACAGACCTCCTTGCAGGGCGGGGTGGTGAAAGGCAGGGAGCGGGAGACTCCCAGTGGTCCGCGGCTCACTGAAGTACGCCTGGAGCCATTCTACGCAGCGCCGCAACTCGGGGCTCATTTCTGCCAGGCTATCGTTGACCACACAGCTCAGGGGGGCCTCGCTGCTCCTGCGAGGGGATATGAGGCAGGATGGGGAGTTGAGGTGGGGATCAGAGGAGCAATCATAATACCCAGTTCTTGCTTGAATAGTGCTAAAACGTGTCGCGAGTGTGTAATAACACGCCGGGGGTGACACAGATGCAAGAAGGCATCGTTTGCAGAGTGAAACTATGAAGTTGCTAATCGGAACGTGTTTAAAATGTAAAGTTCCACATTTTTCGGGTCGCTCCTGTGGCAAAAATCAGAGCTGTGAAAGACAGAAAGCTCCAGAAAATATGAAGACAGTCATCCAGGCATTTTGTGCGGTGGATATTTATTTATTTATCGAAGGGCAGAATGATTGAGTATAAAAGGAAACATTGTCAGGTCATAAGGAACGGCGCGAACAGATTATGTCAAACAACTGTAAGGAAGCAGAACCGCTTTCTGAATTTAAGAAATACAAATAAAAAAAAGTTTTCAAAAGTCTCGCAGCTCTTATGGAAAAAAAACGTTAACAACAGTTTCATCTCTGCTTGGGTCTAACTTATAGTTCATGACAAGAATAAATTGATTTTTTTTTGGCCAGAGCGGTGCTGGCCGGCAAAGCGCTACACATCTTAGCATGAGTAGACGCTTGGAGGAATTTGCCGATGGTTGAGTTGGCATCACTTAACAGCTGAATTTCTCTCCGCTGCTGACCACCCCCCAGGTCAACGCAGGCAGACTGACCCATATTTGACACTTAAAGACCCTACTGGGAAGGTCCTCTCTTAGCATGTGCATTACTGCAAAGTGGACCTCAAGCTGTGTTGTGGATCTAAAGCAGGCCGCCAATTCCATTAACTGGTGTACAGGACTTATAAATAAATAATATCACCATTTAAGTGCCCCCTTTTTTTTTTTTCAAAATTGGCTTATCCTGTACGGTATTAATAATAGACATTTACTTTGTTAAACACACAGACCGTCTCTCTCCTGCCCGCCGTAACAACGCGGCCCTAAAGTGTTTTTACACTTCTGCAGGTCACAGTTTGAGCAACGTTTTATATTGGACATGTGAAACGGAGGTTTACTGGAGTGTTATGAGCGGGTCGGTTTTGCGAGGGAGCCGCTCTAGCCGGCTAGTTTGTGGCTGTGCGATGAAAACCTCCCGGGTGCCGTTTAACAGCGGGTGTAAATACAGTAAAAGGTGTAAATACTCTCATTTCTAAATAAACCACACAGCAGTTTATAGTTGAGCGGCGAAAAAAACTCGCAGACCCACCGGCGGGTCCTGTGCTGAGACCCGCTCAAACAATGGCCATGGCTCATGGCAATCTCTGTCGGCATGGGTGAGTGCCCAGCCAGCCCCTACTTGTCATTGTCTCTCCTTTCTATCCCCCCCCACCACCACCACCCCCTGCTCTCCCTCCTCATTTCCCCCTCTCTATTTCTCTATCCTCCCACTCCAGCTCTTTTGGCTCCCCACCACCTCCACCCCCAGACACACCCCCACCCCCACCTCTCTTTCTCTCTGCTCGGATCTTCAGGCCACTGTTTCCTCTCTAACCCCCCCCCCCCCTTCCACCTCCCCTCTTTCCCTCCACCACCATTGCGCCTCCTCCTCCTCCTCCTCCTCCTCCTCCTCCTCCTCCTCCTCCTCCTCTACCCCACCACAGCCCCTCTTTTCTCTCTGAGAGGATGTTCCAGCCGCTGCACACTGACAGCTCGGGGATATTGTGTGTGGAAATGTTCCTGTTGGACCCGCAGGCCCTTACAATCTACCGGACAAAGGCTAGAGCACCTTTGCTTAAGGCTCGCCACCTTTGACCTCCAGCTCACACTTCGCACTTGTCACCGTGGCTAATTTCCGCCTCGGCCCTCCGATACGGATGTGCCGGCTTCAAAGGTGTTTCTGAGTGATACAACATTGACAGTGGTAAAAGTTAATGCGATGCAGTACATGTTATGGCCGGTAAACAACAGCGAAATAAATAAATAAAAGTGGAACAACATCTGTCGAAGCTGAAGTCTGTCACCTCGAGGTGCAAGGGGGGGTTGTTTTTAAAGAGCATGTGGGCAGTGGAGATGTTGCTCCTGCGCTTGCAACATTTCCAGTCGCTTCACTGAATTACAAATCAAAACGCATCGCACGATCTTTACGGCACGTTAGAAACTCGGCCCTTCAAATGAGAGATTAGAGATGTGTGATAAATGTCGGGCTTATTACGAAGAAACTCCCAAAAAGTGAAGCGATCTTTATATTGTTTAAAAGTACTTGTCTAAAGAACAATCATTATAATTAATGGTGATCAGACACCATATTTCAATAACTGTAAAAAACAGTTCAAATTTGGTTAACGCTAAATTGTTATTTATTATCTTTTGACGAGTTCAAATCATATTTTTTCCCGACGTCCTTAAGGCGATTACTATTTCATCACAGGTACGGAAATAAGAAACTAATTCCAAACTAGCCAAGATCTGCTGCACTAAAAAGAATATTTCCCCTGGTAGAAGATTGTGATTTGAGAAAATGTCTAATATTGTGCTCCTGTCACAATCAATTTCCAATTACCATAAATCATTGCTGCGTAAAGTGGGAGTCATTTGGAGTTTTACCTATTTTCCAACTCTAATATAAAGAATGAATTGAGCATTTATATAATGTTGGGGGTTATTTCATTCATCCTAGAGGAAACAATCAAAGGAGACAAAGGACCAAAACAAAAGGAGAAGAGCCGATATTAAATTTGTCAATTTCCTTTGGCATATTCTGTATCTGTAGTTGCACAAGACTTCACTAAGACTTTTTCTATCAGCTGCAGACGTAAGAATGAAACAGGTTAACCGCAGGATCTAATTGAAAGGAATCTGGCGAAGGGTGTAATGGTATATTGCACAAAAAGGGGAAAAACTCTGAACTCATGCCTCCATCCTGTGAAGCGTGATGGCGCTCATCCTGACTCGATCGGCTGTCACTTTTGACACAGCCTGCCAGAGTTCTCCTTCACCGATCATGGGTAACACGGCGGGTCAGAGGATGAAATAGAAAAGGCCAAGAGCGGTCCAATATTTTCCTCGGCCTTATAGCTGCAGATACTTAACTCAGAGACGTCAAAGACTCAAGAGAGCATGAAAAAAGCCTAAAATGACTGTCTAAAAAGGGGGGAAAAAAATACAGCATGTCTCTATGAATGTCAAGATCCTGATGGTCTCTGAGCCAAAGGCTGTGATACAATTGTAAGCCACTTGCTCAATGCAGCTCGTTCAACCATTTGAAGATCATTCAGATGCCTATCTGGCGACTGCAGCGCTAAAGTGGAGAGCTTTCCGAGTTGTAAGCTGTGAGGAAAAGCTTTTCTATTCCACTGCCGCGCGCGTTTTTTGCGCTCTGCCCGTTTTCAAAAAATAAAAACAAACCGGGCCGGATAAACTGCTCTCTGGATATCCGAGCGCTCTTATTAGCGAGCGTCCGCCGAAGAGGCCGCCGCACTCGATCCGACACGTGAAGGTGGAGGTAAAATACTGCAGAGTCGGCAACAAAAGCACACAACAATTAAGGTCTTCTCCCAACTGGCTGGCCGCGGGAGTCGGCGGAGGCATGCATTACCAGAGCCTTAACTCTTACTCCATTATGCAGCGTATCCGCACCGCCCCAACGCGGCCAATGTTTATCTACAACAGACTACTGAGCAGTTTCAAATAGTGTTTTTAGCCTCTATTCTCAAGTGCCATAGTAAGAGATTCCAATTACCCGAATGGTAAGGAGCCAGTGAGGGAGGCATAAAGTACATTAGGGATCCCCTGTAACTGCAGGGACCTTTTAGAGCCTCGACTGAAGAGGGCCGAGAGACTGGAGGGACAGTGACCCTGCATGGATAGCCTCTGTCAAAATTTGACCACGTCAAGCACAAAGGCATTATGGGAATCCAGTGTCACCAAGTCCTAATTACTGTCTGTGTTCAGAGCAAATTACTGCCTTGTTCCTCTGATTAGCGAGGAGGCTAATCTTCACCTGTGTACGCCAGCACTGCTGAGGGCCCTTGAGTGTTAGCGCTTCGTCTTCTGTAATTTATTTTTAAATCAGTGCCCGCTCCCAGGAGTTTTGAGTGTTTTGTTGTGAACCGCTTACCATGATCCCCACCACCGCCCCCTCACCCCTAAATCCTTGACTAAATCCTTGTTTGGTGCCGCAGGAAGATAAGCAAGAACAACACTTGGGCATAATTGACTCGTACTCCTCTCCAAGATGTCAGAGCGGAATCATCTCCCTGCATATTGCCTCGGTATGTCACAGACTGTACACTTCTGCATGTTGCAGATATAGAATCCAATCAAGTTCGAAAAAACAAACCAGCGCCACCCTCGTGCCGGGGAGAGAAAAAAAAAACTTCCCGGTCGACAGCAGGGAGGAAAGAAAAAAGAACAGCAGGAACCGCTTTTAGCCGCATCTCTACGGCGCGGGGGGAAACTCTCGCCCGGCTCCCGCGCTCACCCTGGAGGATCTGCTGGAGAAACCACAACATTTGCAGATTTTCATCCGAGCGAATGTCAGTGCCTCGTCTGCGTGGGGCGGTTTACAGGTAGTGTGTTACACAGGTGTTGGTTTACACAGGAAATGGCACATGCAGCCTGATTGGGACGGTCCCAGGAGACCGAGGCATAAACGTAGAGCACAGATGGGTCCAAGGGCCAGTGGGAGCAGCACCTTAATGAATACGCAGCTGAGTACTACACTTCACAACATGCAAAACAATATTCTAAGGCCGCGATAAAAAATAAAAAAAATAGAAGAGAAATTATCTGAATATCATTACGCGATAAATTATTCATACCATTTCTAAAGGGACCACGTCAAAAAGTCTCTCTCCTGCTTTATTGATGATTTCATTCAATATCTGGGCAGATCGCTGTTTGTATGACGACGCATTTTAGTCACAACTGCGAGCGGTTTATTTAGCACGCAGCCCTGTCTGTATACACGTAGCAAAATAATAATTGTAATTAATTAAACTGACGTGTCAGACTTAATACGAGAGAGAGAGAGAGAGAGAGAGAAAAAAAAAACAAGTTGTTGATACGGTTCCCGGTGTGTGAGCACATCATGTAAACAGGCCCCAAACAGGGAACACATTTACCATAAAGCTATTCAGCGTGATCCAGGACATTGATTCACAACACTACATGAGTGTGAGAAAAACGATAAATGCATCACCTCAGATATTTCACACTAGCGTTGGTAGTGTGTAAAAGCTGTTGTGACAGCTTGGGTATTAGGGCTAGATAGATGGAAAATGTCTGGCTGCTTATGAATGCCAATGTGGCTGAGGTGACGGGTTTGACACAAAAACACTCCACCTCAGAACAATTAGGCTGTTCTCAGGCCCCATCCAGTGTTGTCAGTGATAATGGAAAGCTGTGAGGATAACTGGTGATAAATAGACTTTAACACCCTCCTCCTTAAGACCAATGCAGTCCTGCAGTCCTCTCATATGCTTAACTAATCATCAGCATGGCCAGCAAAATTCATACAAAAGACTAATTACTGTTGTACTTCACTTCAGTCTCAAAGGCCTCTTATATAAGGACTTGGGGGTTCTCTTGCCTCTTTTCTCCTCTTGATGGGTATTTTTTTACAAGTAGGCCTCATGCTAGACAAAAGCGTTTAAAAATCGGTGATTGCTTTCATCCGCTTTAATTACATTCAGAAATGGCATTTCTGCCACATAATACACTTCTATTGTTTCAGAATTATCTGGCTTGGGGAGTAAAATCTACAATATTTGAAGACGCTCCCGAGCTAAATCGCCTCTCGGAATTGAAATATGCAGCCGAAATACAAAATAAAGAGCCAGCCTTTGCTGCTGATAGACTGGAAGCTGCTTGGCTTTCTGCAGAATGCTATTATTATGCATATCCAGGTAGAAAGTTAATTAACCCAAAGCTTAAGCTAATTATGGTAGCAGAATGCTATCAACCAAACGCTTTCAGTCAGACAGCTGTCCAGAATTGCATTTGCTAATCATTTGTCTTTTGCCGGAGCATATGGTACTATCACAGCAACAACAAACAGATGAAAATCATTAACTAAAAACAATGTGCAATGTGAAAAATCAGACACAGATTTATAAGGCTTTGTGTCAGAGAAAAAAGGGGGATTTATGGCCTGGGAAATATAATGATAATTTTGGGTTTTAGCCACTTAGGATTTTAGGCAGAGCACGTGACTCAAGTGTGCTGGGAATTCAGATGCACAAATATATTGTTTATATCTATATGCAAATGAGACTGAGAATGAGAATGTTTATCCGTGTAAAATTAATTACAATTTTCTATAGGAGCATATGCAAAGAGCTTGTTCTTAACAATTTTAGCTTCTAGCACATTTTGTGCCTGGATTTCTTTCTTTCTTTTTTTTCCGTTGTTAAAAGTAGAACTCCCTCCGCTCAGAATTAAATCAATTATTTTCCAAGAAATGCTTCATGCATTATTTTTTTTATTTTTTTCTTCTTTTCATAAACCACATCATACTGGCTGTTAAAGTGTGATTGATATCAGCATTGCCGTGCGACATTATCAGGCAATAAAGGCTACTCAGGTTCTAATGCAACATGTCATACACAGGCTCCTGTAGTACATTTCTATTGAGGACCTCACAAGCTAAATTGCTTTTTCCCCGCTCCCCCACATCTCAGCCAGCTTGACAGACAAATTGATCAAAGCATTGTAAAATAATATGCTCACAAAATGTCTCGGGGCAGGAGTCCAGCCCTTTTTTTCATTTTTCACCCTAATAAAAAAGTACTATGATTTCCTCTGTATTACGTGTCTGTGCTCTGTGTGAAAGAGGCAAGGAGCATCATATTTCAGATAATAGTAATCTCCTGTAAACAAAATGCGTATCATTTCTCTGTGAACGCTGAGGCCATGCTAAAAACTAAAAAAGGGGGGGAAAGCTGGTTAACAGGGAGGCTGGTGCGTAGGGCCCCAACAGGGGTTGTTGAGATGTAATGAATTTGTTCATCTGATGGTGCCTTCAGGGCTGTCGTTAGACTGGCAGAGGAGGTTGATTTTAGGAAATGTTCCTAAGATCAGTTAGGAAGCAAAAGGGGCTTGAGACGTTTCTATTAGAAAGAGCTGACGGTCATGGTGCGTAAGCAATGCTTCAAGGGCGTTTATGTAGCTATAATGGCATTTATCAATAACTATCTATCAGTGCCACATATGCTCGTGTTGCTCCACCGGCTGTTCAACGCCAACCAATATAGTGAATTAAAAAAAAAACGACAACAAAGAAAGCAAACAGAGTTGTGTAAGCCGGCAAAAGCTGTGACTCGCTCACAAATATACTCCTGTAGGTTTTACTTTATGTTATGCATAGATGTTATCTATTTCCCTTATCCAAAATATGCTCTTAGAGATCATTTATCACACTGACTTCCTAAGCCGGTACCACACCACATCCAAAGCTGGAGAGAGCCTTGTTTAGTATGTCATAAATAAATCAATGGAAATGGCTGATTTGAACTATTACTGCTACAAGCAGGCTTTTGTGAGATCTACATGTAAAGCCGGTTGCAAAGATAAGCCTATATTTTGTCACTTTATCTTGCCTCCCTTAATGCCTGTTTACATTGTGTTGCACCATATATCTGAGGTGGCTCTAGTTCCCCGTATGACAATAACGTTGCATTCAACTGGTCGAGATAAAATCTAAACATTTAGTTTAATGATTTCTCTTTACCTCTGAGAACGTACAGACGGCGATGTGATCGAAGCATCACTTATGACCGACATAGCAAATGATATTAAACTGAGAAATGATCTAGTGATGCGAATCATTAAATTAATTTGCATATTCCTACTGAACCTGAACACACAAATTAAACCCTGTTCACAAGGAGATGGAGAAAGGTGCTTGCGCATGGTTACAGGACATCTTCCATAATCAAAATTCCATATTATTAATTTTCTCACTTCAACTCATTAACAACAAGTGGAATTTTTTTACTGCTTGATGAATTTGATGAAATAGCATACAGTCAAGAAGGAAACACATGTTGAGGTATAATATACCAGGTCATTAATGGGTTTCCATAAATTAGAATTTAAACATACATTTTCTTCCTAACTTCCTATCCGGGTGCATTTGGAAATGGTTTAATTTCCCAAACCATTCAAGTTTATCAAATGCGAATCTGCGATACATGGATATTTAATTTCAATCTAATCAAAACTAATCTGAGATGTAGGATGTGGACCTGTAAAATTCAGGAATAAGTACTTATTAACGCTGAGTTTAATCAGTTTCAATCGCTCCAGTAAGACTGGCAACATTCTACCAATTTTGAGGGATGGGTTGGGCATGAAATGCAATCACATATTACATTTCTGAGTGCCGGTTGACACTCAGGACTACTGCATGCAACTTGGAGGGAACATAAATAAACAGGAGCGAACAGTCCATGCTCCCAATGGCCTTTGCTGACCCTACAGACATCCGCTATAATCATCTCCCTTGTGGGTAATAAACAAGTTATTTTTCCGAAATTTCAAATATACTGCAGGAAGAATCACAACCACATGCCATCAGAAATCTAATTTCAAGCCCAACTGTATTCTAGTGCCCCTCATATTTCTCGTGCCTGCTCATATTTGCCCAACTTTTCTCCAGGATATTTCTTGTGGGATCTACAAAAATGCCCTGCTTCCAATGAGGAATGGTGGCACTCCATCATAGGAGTGGATTCTGTCCGCCTGTAAATTTCACACCTTTGTTTATCACGTCACCAGGCCGGCTGTTGTACAGTACCTTTCAGCAGGTGCGACATCCATTAGGATCTGGATGGTGTGCACACCATTCTCACATCCACTGACTTGGATCGTCCCCAGGGGGCTCAGCAATGAGATGGTCTTCTGAGTGCACTGGCTCTCCCTCTGCTTCTTCATCTCGCTGCCCTGCTAAGGAAGCACAAATTACACTCCGTTCATTGACATATTCATGTGGCAACTTGCACAATTTCCCACACGCATTTGCATTGAATGATCTATTGGAAAGCGAGCGGGCCACCAACGGATGATGACTTACATATTTGAACACCTAGCCTCCAAACAATGTCATGATGTGACTTGATCCCAACATTACTATCCAATATTTCTTTTGTGCATGGAAAAGAATACGCCTATCTAACCAATAAATCGCCCATTTTTTCCCCTCTTTCGGTTCTATATATCACATAAATGAGAAAAACAATGCAGTCTGTTCCCTTGTCTGGTGGGGGATTCCCAAGATAGCTCGACATTATTTTCAATCCGTCATTTTTGGTTGATGGTCGGGATGTTTTTCTAGCATTAAATTTGTTCCTCAGGGTGCAACTCCGATGGGATTCTGGTTTCCAGCCCTTAACAACAGCAAAAACGTGCAGCTTTTCTGACGACTGAGATGGATACTGGCAATAACCAGACAGCAGTTCCTTTTTTATTTTTACTTTGAGGGAAGGAGAGATGATTGACTATGTTATATGTGAGTTTTTGAGAGATGGGGGTTATAATAAATAAAGGTCACATTGATTGTAAGAGTTTCAACCAAGGAAACCTTTCCTTCCAGAAACCTTGATCTAAAAAGTGTCTAAAGGGTACAAACACAATATCCCTCTCTGTCTTTTTCATTGTTTAATAGTGCATGTTATCCACATCCATATATTTCAACTCATATGTTTGCTGTGTGATGTGCCACAACTAATGATTATTTTTATTATACATTATCCTGCTGATTATTTTCTAGATTAATAAACATTGTTTAATCTATAAGATGTCAATAGAGAACAATGTCCATAACAGGTTTACTGAGTCCAAGCTGGTAATTTTCACAGGTGTTGTTTTGTCCGACCAGCACTGCAAGAATGACATATATTTAGTTGACAAATTACTAAACATTAATAGGTAGAACATCCTCAAATTTGAGAGGCTCTACCCAGATATTTAATGCAGTTTAAAAATGAACTATAAACTAGATGCAGTATTGTAGACTAGTTACTTAATCAGGCAACAAAAAACAAACTACATGATAATTAACCAATTAATCACAATCTGGCAACTCATAATCAATTCATCATTATATTCATTTATTCTAGTAAAAAAAAAAGAAGACATTTCCGAGGTGCAGCTTCTCAAAGGTGAGGAATTGTTGCTTTTCTTTGTCTCGTGTGATGGCAAAGTGAGGATCTGCGGCTGTTAGATAAAATAAGTGTCACCTTGAGGAAATTGTGAAGTCATTTAAAAACTCCCTCTGATATTTTATAGAGCTGTCTATAATTCAAATAATCTTAGTTGAAGCACCCAAAGCACAATAAATACAACAAAGAAACACCACTGCTCAATGCAGCCTGTACTTTTAATTGAAGAATATATATATATATATATATATATATATATATATATATATATATATATATATATATATATATATATTAGATTAAACAAAGGTTATGCGATAAAAAGTAGTCATGCATTTACAGTATTTCACTTAGACTGTGTTGCCCCCTCTTCACATACACACCCCACCACATCTGTCATGGTATGCGATCACAAATGCGTCTGCTTCAACTTTCTTGTTTCTACTCTTGCAGCTCTCACTGTATTCATCGGGGGTTTGCCTGAACTGACAATAAAGGCGAGCATTTTCAGAGCCAAACAATGGTACAGTGCACTTTGGATAAGCGCTCAACACACTGGCTGCCATTTAGTAAACTGGTAATAGACTCATAGATAGAATAATGGACTTGGGCAATAATGGCCCTGGCTAATAGTCTATGCTGATTAAAAATAGCGCCATCATGTTTTGTGCCGTTTTCGGTGCAGTACACTGGTCTAAGTGACTACTTGAATGCTAGGGTGTTTACCCACCGCTTCACGGTGAGGAACAACAAACAATAAGCAGCTTGTGTTGTTAAAAATCACTGGCAGCAGCCTCGCGCTCGTCCATCATTTGACTCGTTTCTCATCACACTAGTTCCCGGTCAGACCTAATCGAGTAGAAAGCGCAATGTGGCTGCGCAAAAGCAACACGTGTGCTTATTGTAGGGCATTTACATTTAAGGAAATTAACGTGGGCAAGGACCGCCGGTGCAGTTATTTGAGTGAAGTGTCATTACACCTGGTGAAATATATATATATATTTTTTAATTAAGCGCGAATTTCAAAACTGAAAGCAGGAACTTTCTCAAAAAGATTACCCTGCATGAAAGAACACGGATACCACTTGAACTGCAGATTATGCCAGGCTTTGTAAAAAACAATGTTGACACTGTAAATTAAGCTTACAACGAAGCCTTGTGCATCCGTGATGTCCGCTTCTAGTCCATCTGCAAAACAAACGCTTCTCTTCCTGTTTTCTTCAGACTGCGTGGTCTGGTCGGCCAATCACAAGAGGGGAAAGTCCACCATTGTGCTGTAAGTGGCTGTTATAAAGTCTCCGCCCCGCCCCCTGCCCGGGACAGACGCGGAAGGCTTGTCTTATAGGTCTCAAAATGGGATTTGGGGTTCTTTAGGGGCCTCAGTACACAGAAGACTAGACATAATAGTGATTTAGATATTTGATTTGCTTTATATTTTTACAGCAGGAAAAAACAATATGTCGAACATTAATGTCAAACACAGTTATCTCTCCTCACATTTATCCAATTATGTACCTCCAGTGACAGTGAGGTATTCAGGGTCCCAAGCATAACATTTGTGGTTGAAAAACACCGATGTAATACAATTAACCAATAACATTTGGCTACCGACTAATAAAGTCACCGTGTTATTACGAACAACACATGGGGGAGCATTTTTTTATTCAAGTTTAATGCAGTTTTAAGTTGCCTTATGTTGCCTGGAGCAGTCATAGATTTAAGTGACGGATATATTTCAGTCATTAGGACTTAAGTGTGTGGCATCCGTCATGTATTGTTTAAAAGTGTCCGTCGTCCTCTGCAGCTTTGTTTTTATTTTTTTTTCTGGTGCCTTCAGCTCTCTGCATGCCTCCGTTTGGAATGTGTAGGCCTGAGATGGGGTGTGGGCCTGTGGCCCACACCCCATCTCAGCGGTGAGGGTAGGAGCGGGGGAGAAAACGCCACCCCTGCAGAGACCATTTTGAAATCTGTGAGGATTTCCGTGCCATCTGGACCCGCTGCCAGTCTGCCCCAGATAGTAAGGGTTGGCAACGGTACCCGACGGTGCAATATGGCTCTCTCTTTAATGAACTACTAACTGTCCCCCGTTTTAATTGATGTGACATTTGAGCCATTTATCTCTGACATTTCAATGAAGGATGATTCTCAGCCTTGCCATTTACTTTTTTGTGCTATTTTCTAAGAGTCATTTGCATTTTTCTGCTCTAAACCTGCTTTTTGTCTCTCATTAGCTAATTAGAGAGAAACATGCACGATTAATAAAAATGAACATAACCTAGTTTGATGTAGGCTTGATGAGGCATCGTCAGAAAATCACTGTTTTCTTAACGTTCATAAAAAAGGATGTAACGGGCTACCTGTGGTAAAAGGTGACTTCCATAAAGCCTTGTAACCTTTACCCACATACCAACATGTAGCCTACAGTGTGGGACAACTTATGTTCCCAGCATGGGGAGAATCAAGCCCAATTAATCAGCATATGATTGCAGTAAGCAGCCCCCTCTGCTGGATCTTCTGAGCCATACTGTTTGAAATCATTTTAAAAGCTGCAGTGGCCAGACAATTATCGAATGTGGCAGTCACAGTGGAGGTTTCTGCGTTTGCTTTGTATCATTTAGTGGACAAAAAAAAAAGTTTGAAATGTGCAAATGTAAAATAATTTAAAGACGACTTTTACTTTCTGTCATCCTATATTTATCGTATATTCATTTAAATTTCTGCTGGCACATGAAAGCTGTTTTGCACATTTAATATGTTGTTTGTACAATCATGTATATTTATTCTGATATGTGCAAATAATTTATTTTGAAAGGGAGGAAATACTTAGGCATGCCGTGTTGAAATAAACAGCCTGGCGTGCGTGTGAGTGACATACCAACCTGGTATACGAAAGGTTCCAGCCTCAATTGTTTTCCATAATGACACATATTTTTAATCTTTTTAAGATATCCTTTAAAAACACTGCTGCGCTGATGACGACTGTTCCTTTGATTGTGAGCGGCATCATGGCCAAGGTGTGGTGCCCTGTCTGTGTTGGCAGCCGGGCTGATATCTTTTGTTTGAGACTCAAAGAGCTCTTTTTCCTGTTCAGTTTCCCCCGCACTATTTTTGTTTGCGTGAGGTGTTGATAGACTTATATGTTGCACAGCTTCCTTTTAGTGTACAGCACCAGATGTTTGTGAGAATAACAACCATAACCTTTTGGTCAAAATGACAGAACTTGTTTATTAGCTAGTTTTGTCCATCCGGTAACGTATGATTGTCAGAGCTCAGTCATAGACTGCCTGTCTGTGTCTTGCTCTCTTTTCCTGTGTTCGCAATCTCACTCTCGTGTTGGCGTGGGAGGAGTTGAAGTCATTTATGATATCAGATATTCTCGAGGAGAGCAGGAATGTCCTGACAGACTGAACAACCGCCGTCCTCTCACACAGCGGCGTGTGTGAGTGTGCATTTTAATCAGGAGAAATGGCTCTGCGGGCCTCACATTGCACTTCGAGGAGGTCTGGGTGTTCTCACTGTGAATACCCAGAGTACAGTAGATGTTATGTCTGCTCCTCCAAATCAAACCATGAAGCAGGCATGAAAAAGGCAACCTGTTATTTGCTTCTTTTTACTTTGACACTTTGTTATTCCACTCCTCTCAAAAGAATTAGCCGGATCATCACATAAGCAATGCGGCATTCACAAAAAACATGACAAAATGTCTCTGTACCCTCTAGTGCCCACTTATTTAGTGTGCCTGTGTGCCTCTGTCCCTCCATCTCTGATATGATGTGGCTCCTCTATTTTACTGTTGACATAGTGCTATGAATGTCTGAGCACTTTGCAAATGAAGAGGCTTGAACTCCTGACAGGCAGTGTCGCCGGCACCACGACACACTGGCCCGCACATGCTGTGCGGCATAATGATGACATTAGGATCCAGTGATAATATCAGGACGCACTTCAGATAAATGACTGATAAACCAGGGGTTGTGCCTCTCGTATTACACGCTTGACAGAGCAGCTAATCAGTGTCCAAGTGACTGCTATTACATAAATCATGAGCTCGACTTTGATGCATATTCCATCAGTGTTCCCTATTCATCACGTCATCTGGGGGAGACTCTCTGGATGACTGGCTGCCGGGCCAACACACATTTTAAGAGCACATTATGTTTTCATTAGAATTTGATATGATCCATTCCAGTGTTGATTTGATTTTACGTGCTCGGGTCATTTGATAGGAAACTACCATGGAGAGGGAGTGTATTGTTACACTGTGCAAGCTGCTCGGGGTGTCGTTTTACCCTCGCTGGCCACATTTACAGTAAAGATGCTTGTTGATGAACGGGATGGTTTTTAAATATGAGCATCCGATTTTATTGAAGTTGTCAAAATTGTCTTTGTATTTTTTTTATTTAATTACATTCCTTCTTGGTTAATTTGTAGAACTGTCTTGAAATTTTTTAAAAATATCCTCCCCCCTGTGAAGAAGCTGAGCAGTGCATTATTGTTTTATTTCGCAATAAAATCCACCCATCAGAGATGAAGTTGGAAGGGAGATGTGGGGTGTTGAAGGGAGTCACCATGTATGTTTTATTCTCCAGTATTGGGGTCAGAGGATGTGAAGGTGGGGGTGTTAATTTAATCCCCATTCTTACCCAGAGCATGGCCACACTCTCTAAGGAGCTTTATCTCTGACAACTGTGTCAAATTAGAGAGGCCACGAGCCCCTCATAAAGAATATGTCTGTCAGACTACATTGTTCCTGCTCTCTGAAATATACGGCCGAGAGAGACAAAAATAGAAGATAACACCGTAGTCCCACAGTTGGACTTGAACATGATGAAATAATTTCCGAGCCATGTGATCCTGTCAGCGAGACAAACCGCTAATAAAACTGACGTCCACGTATCATACTCTATCTCCGGTGCTTTGCTATTCATAGATTTCAATAAGTATTGTTGAGTACACAAAGCCGACCCGCTCTGGCGCGATTCCTGATATTTGTGCCGTGAAATTATTTGTTGTCTTCTATGCTGGTGAAATGCACGGACACACTTGTTTAGAAAACTTTATTGGACATTAATTCATTGTAATTCAACCTGACTGCGTGTAATTGATGGGAGTGTTACATACCATTAGGCACGGTACATAACTCTAGGTCAGTCCAGTCTGATAAGTGCCCATCATTTATCTCCCTGGTATCATCGCTGTCCCACAGTCATACATGTAAAACAACTCTTAATGTTCTCCCCAGTCCCCTATGGGTGTTTCTCCCTGTTATCATCATTGCCTCTATTCTAGGGGGACTTCCTCTGGAGACAACATTTTCATAGACCTTTGACCTAAACCATATTTTCCATTTGAATGGTCTGACTAGTGAATATTTACAAGCATGTTTAATATATAATAGATCTCATCTGTGAGTATCAGGAGTCATTTTCTGCTCAGTCAGGTTCTGGCGCTGGCCTTGGCCCCTTGCTTGAGGTAATATTGACCCCTCTTAAAAACAAAATGACCTTTGCCTCATTTAGGCCAAGTAGTATGCATACATATTGTACAAGTCCTCAGGGCATACATGTTTATAACAAGGAAAGCTAGCAGTCTTGAATGTAAACATCTTAGCACTGTAATATTATTGTATCAGTAAAGTCCCAGAAGGTGGTAGATTTAATAATGTGGGTGGATTATATAAGAGAGAGAAATAAAGCAGTAATTTGAAATTGTTTGGGGACCTTTTGTGTCAATGGTTATGGAGGCTAAGGGACAATTTCATTCCCTCAGGCCACTGTTAAAAAGGCAATGACTTTTCTTGTACATGCACAGCATTTTGGGATCTACATGCGTTGCTAGCACCACAGGCCTTTATCATGTGATTAGTAATACATAATACATCTGATTCTATTATCACGCATGGACGAAAAAAATGAATGAAGATGGTGAAAGGAAGAACACGTTGATGATGAATAACGTCTGCAGCAAAGTGCTTGAATATACATTTAATAGTGAAACAGATCTCGGTTTGCTTCCCGGGTGCTTATACAACCACAGGGTTTTTAATCTCTTTCTTGCCGATGAAAGTCCCAGTAATTGCTATATTTCCCTTTTTGTTTCAAGGACCTTTGATGATCCCTTGGCTTGCATCAGAGGGCAAAGTCATTAGTGGAGAAATGAGCTCAAGTGAAGAGAAAGAGATTGCGGGGCTCCCAGCATGATTGGAAACTTTGCCTCACATTGCATCCTAATTTGAATTCAATTTTCAATGTATATGTGATAGATAAGGACAATTAGAAAATGTGTACTTAGAATAATTGTTGACTATAACCCCCCTATTTAGCATGTATAATACCATATATAAACATGCAGTACATGGTGTATAACATACACTGTAGTTAAAGGCAGATACATGGAAATACGTTGTTTATAATTACACTATATTTGTCAACAATTATAGCTTAATCTATAAAGACATAGTTTATCTTATTTCAAATGTGTTTTTTTACAATGATATTAGTTTACTATTCATACAGCAACTGCCACTTATGGATCACCACAAATATAATTATTAACAAAAAAATAGTGTAATATAAATGATGTATTAAATGTTTACATACACATGCAGTATACAACAACAACAACAACAACAACTATAACTCTCTCTAGTGGTCATGCTGTTGTATAAACACATACATAGTTACTATAAGCACTTAAAAATCTCCCTATTTGCCTTTTTTCTTCTTATGTTTTTCATTTAAATGTTCTATTTATGTTACATTTTACATTTGCCATATTGTAACAGATAACAATTGCCATCCAATATGACATGCTAGATATGTATATATATATATATATATATATATATATATATATATATATATATATATATATATATATATATATATATATATATATATATATATATATAAACACATTTCCCACAGAAGCTACGCCGGCAATATGCTCTATGTTATAATTCTGCAATCATCATCACGTTGTTCAGGGAGGGAGTGAGGGGTGCAGGGACATGTGAAATATGAAATGCTGTCAATCAAACCGCGGTATACAACACACTGTTGCGGTTGGGTGACAGTGGTTCTTTCATGTAAATCACAGACATTAGAAATAAAAGACAGGCCTGTTGACTTGTTTCATGCTGGGAATCGGTGGCCCAGCATGTGTTGCTCTGTCTGTGCTTCACTCTCCTGTGGAACCGTTGTCCCCTGGGTCCTAGCACTGCTCCCTGGGGTGCACTGCATATAATTACCCACAATCCACCCTGAAACAGCTCTCATTTACAGTAATCAACAGTCTGCACTTCAAAGGATTCATGTGGCATCAGAAACCACGAGCTAGTGTGTGTTATTACAAATGGTTATTATTGCCCCACAGTCACCTTTATACGCTGGAGCTGGAGACCGGAGACTACGAGATTCCTGCATGTTTTTATCATTATTATTATTATTACCATTTGTTCAGCCTATTAGCGGCTGATGAGGGCAACGATGATATCGTATATGTTGTTATCGACTTCAAAAGCAGCCGTAGTTCAATATATACCGCAGCGAAAGCATCAGATGCCTAATATTATACAGGAGGGTGTGAGGAGAAACGGGGGGTTAGCTTCATCAAGGGCTTACATTTACATGACTAACGAATTCAGACTGCAAGTAAGAAATGCAAGATCATTTGATCATTTGGCAGACATGATGGTGGTCTGTGTGATAATGGTCATTATCATAAACCGGCGCCATCATTAGGCTTGATTTCAGATAATGGTCAGTGTGGAAACCATTTTATACAAAGAAAAGCCGGTCCCCATTAAAGACATATTAAGTGAATTAACTCACATCATGAGTAGGGAATCAGTGTGGTACTGCCTGGAACATAATGTGCTTATAATGTGAAGTGATTTGTCCTGACTGGAGACAAGGCAGTGAGTTTACATTTATAATTATTAACTTTAACCCTGCAGCATTCAGCACTTTACACAGACACACATATCTTCCTATTTCATTTATCCATATAAATCTTTCTTTCAATCATTTTATTTTAAGTTTTTACAAGTTACACCAGACAATCAAAAACAACAATAAAAATTACATAACAACCGACTTTTACGAACAATCAGACAAGGAGATCCTTGATATCCATATAAATCTATAATAATCATTTATATAACATATTATTTCAAAATATGTAAGTTTCTGAACTCCTAATATTTTTCTTGCCATGTACACTGTATGATGTATATGTTTTGTGACACATGAATATTGAGCACACTGTTTATGATTTGTTACAAATGTCTACGTCAATATCATATGATATTTTTATATATATATATATATATATATATATATATATATATATATATATATATATATATATATATATATATATCTTGTTATTATTTAAACAATTCAGGAACGTCATGAACAATATTTGGTACTAAACCAACATGAAACAAATTGTGTGAATTATAAAAAATACATATTTCTGTTTAGTAAACAGCCCTTAGGCATAGAAAACTAAATATATTCTTTAATATTTGGTTGTAAACATGGACGGATTTCTGCCTGTGCGAATAAACATACCTGAGAGATTTAGTAATTTAAAGATGCGTCTCCCATTTACCTCTTGGCAAAATGGCTGCATTGCATCCAGCGAGACTACCTTCAGACATGACATCCTCGGCTCTCCAGTGGGAAGAGCAGCGTCCTCCACAGAAGCTGCCTCTGACCCGCTGGCACTGCTGGGCCTCATCATTGCCGGTCCATTAGGAATGCCGGAGCAGGTCTCCAAACGGGCACGGCTGCACCACATTACTCCTACCCCTCACTGCTGGCAGGCCCCCTAGGGGCCAGGTCATGTCATGGCATGGGTGCCCTGTGAGTGAGCTTGTACCAGGTCTGCCCTTGACATGCCCCCCCACACGCCCTCCTACTCCTCCTCCTCCTCCTCCTCCTCCTCCTCCTCCTCCTCCTACTCCTCCTTCTCCGGCATGGAGAAGGGAGAGCAGACCGTCCGGATGGGGCACTGGGGGTGCCAGCTGGTGCCAGCTGCGAGGGGAGATATCCAAGGTGGCGGACACCTGTCCTAACTCGCGCCCCCCCCCCCCCCCCCAAAGCTCCCACAATGCATCTGGTGCGGCCCGGCAGACCCATCGTGGGGAAATGAGGCGCTAACCTTGAGGAGAAATGCTCTCAGCGACGCATTAAGAGAGACCCTAATTGCTGAGCGCTAGCACTGCCAAATGACATTAGGAAGTGCTGTCGTTTACTTTAACATAATGGCTCAGCGTGTTTTTTGGCTAAACTTCCTTCGCTTCTCTGAGGTGTTTCACCACAGTGGCCGTTTCGGCCCCGTCATGACCAATCAGCGCAGGGCTTGAGGATTCTGAAAAGACAATAACTCACAAGACATTTGAGAGTTGGGTATTGAAATGTTAAATAAAGCTTGGTGCTGGAAGAAAAAAAACGATGAACTCACTATGCTATGTAAATGGTTGTGCATTAACTGTACAAGCCGGATGAGTGATTGTATTATTTATTCCCCTTTTTTTATCAAATGCTTGTACGGCTTTGTCGTTTCAAATATATACTAACATAGTCCACTCAGGGTGATTAAATTCCACAAGCATGCTCATTACATTATGCATACTGTAATAAGAATAGCCCTGACCGGTCTGTAGCAGTATAGCCGGCTCCACAGAGGATGATCACATGATTTGCCGCTGTACTAGATTTTTGGGGGCACCCATTAGCAGAACAAAAATCACCTTTGATTTAATGAAAGGTCCTCATTTGCTTACCGGCTCCCCTCACTTATGGCGCGTGGTTAAATTAAGATCCCCCCCTCCCCCACCACCACCCCCACCCCAACCCCCCCATCTTCTCCTCCATTCGAAAAGGAGACGCCGTCCCCTCTCCGGTTAGAATAATGCCGCGATGATTCTATGATCTGGTGTTTCAAGTCTGCACGAGTGTCAGAAATCCACTGCAAGGTGCTTCTAATTGCAGATACACCTCAGCACTTGAAAGTAATGAATGTGAGCGTGGTGAAACCTCCAAGGATCAAACGCTAGTAATACATCATCAGTTCTGAAAAGGGTAATTCGTTTCCCTTCGCCAAGCAAAATATTAGAAGTTCAGATAGGGGTTTTTATTATTAATTTATTCTTCCCCCAATACATGATTTTGTAATTGAAGTGCTATGAATAAAGTAACCCATATATCTTAGCGAGCCACTATGCATCCATTGACTAGACGTGGGATTTGAGTGTGTAAATATTGTCTGTAGCGAGTCGCAACAAGGATGATTCTTCCTCAAACACACTTTGGTGATATGTTTGATTGGATTTTGAGCCATGTATTTCCCAAGATCACAACAAATCATACTTTATTGTGTCTCATCTTAGATCTATAGCGTTATTTACTGTACTTCTAACCAGCTTAACTCCAAGTTTTGTTCGGATGAGGGCTCCCACTTTTGGCAAGTCATTTTGAAGTCTTAAGGTCTTAAATTGAACAGATTTCTTTTTTGCAATTCAAGAAGGTATCTGTAGCATTTCCCATCCCCGTGCACTCTGCAATGTGCATGCATAGGCCTCCAATGCAAATGTTATTTCTAAACTCTGCTTCACCTGATCCCTCCGAGGAGCATCACCTCCAGTCGCCGTGGGGTAATCGTGCCACGGGGACCCAGACAAAACAAGGCCGCCAGTTCACTGGAAGACGGCCTCTTGCTGCTGGTTGACCCTCGCGGGCCACCAAGCTGTTGACCCCGGGAACGCAGGGGTAAGAAGTTCAAAGCCCAGCTGTCCGTGCGCGATCCCTCCGTCTAAGCCACAGTCGTGCGCCGCGGGGCCACTTCCCCCCGCTGCCTGAAACCGGTCTTCACTCAAACAAAAATCAGGGCACGCTCTGCTCCTTCAATGGCGCTCCAAACTGCCCCAAACTCAGTTGAGCGCAGAGTGTTTGTGTGTTCGCGGGATGTAATTTACGGCCTCGTGTTGAATGCGAGCTACCCGCCTCGCGCGGGGACCGGTGCCGCGGCTGCTCGCGGCATCTGCTCGCGCGGCGCTCTGAGGAACGAGCATAACAATGTGCCATTCACGGGCCAGATGACGTCCAACTGCGAAGAAGAGCTCGGACAGGAAGGGTAGGAGAAGGGCAAATGAGACAGGAGAGGTTGATGGACTTTACAAGAAAACGATGAAAAAGAAAAATACAATAATCACAAAAAAAAGAAGCGTGTAGACGACAAATCCCGGCAACACGGGCACAATTCCTTTCGCGGCATATTTATCGCGTACCTACAGCTGAACAGCCTCTCACTAGATAATCAATTCCTTGTTATTTCAACGGAGAGACAAATCAGAGTTGTGGTCTGCAGTTAAAGTCAGGTCTCAGCGACCTGTCATCTGCGGCGCACAGTTAGGAGGTGGCTAACCCCTAAGGGGAGGGGAGAAAGTGCTGGGGGGTCTGAGGTGTAAAAACCCAGGAATTTCCGAGGCTGATAAATGAGGCTCTTCCTAACTGCATATGGTATGTGTTTTAAACTGACTCCCCCTCGGCCCTCCTCGTAGCCAGCCATCCTTCATGAGGAGTTCAGGGGCCTTCCGCTGTACATTGGGGCCCTGTTTTGTTGCCAAGACAGGCCCCCTGCATGGGCCGCATATGGGACCGCGTGTGACGTCTGGCTCGGCCCGGCTTTCACGGATTGTTATGCTGGTGTTAAGAAGGCTTCACGTTGGGTCATAGTTAATTTACACTGACTTTGTAAGCTATTAGTTTTACAAAGAACACTGTTTGTCACTCAGGATATACACCTGCTACCTGAGAATAACAGAAGTAGAATTACAATATTTCCAAAAGGAAAACAGCCAAAAGGCGAAGAATGAAATGACATCCGTCTGACAGTTTGTTAATTTGATCTGGCGCTACGAAGAAAACAGCTTTAACACCATCTCCCTTTAAATAGAGTCGCATCCAAGAATGTAACCGCTCTCCACACAAAGGGCAGTCCGTGAACGTGACACCGTGATGTTTCATAACATCAACAGTAGCACTTGTAAATTGTAACTAGTGACAATACGGTGACCTTTGTGTTGCAATGAGCACTTAGTATAGGTGATTTCTGCACATTAAAGCCTTCCATTGGCCTCGGCGGCTGCTCACCATCCTTGTTCAGGAGTCTTTCAAACAGCCAGCCGGACACATATACCCCCCGGTTATTCCACTGGACCTTTACCTCCTCTCTCATAATAGCACCCCACTCTCTCCGTCTTTCCAATGTATTCTACTCATTGTTTACTGTACATGCGGGTCCAGAGTAATAATAAATAAGGAGCGTGTGTGCC
This sequence comes from Liparis tanakae, assembly GCA_036178185.1. Taxonomy (NCBI): domain Eukaryota; kingdom Metazoa; phylum Chordata; class Actinopteri; order Perciformes; family Liparidae; genus Liparis; species Liparis tanakae. Next base: position 7,115,884 of record CM070100.1, on the reverse strand, counting down.
GTGCCAACATGATTGATTACGACAGGGAGGCAAGGTCAGGATAGAGGAACAGGCTAGGGCTGTCCGACTCATTGAGTTAACACTGTATCCGTATTGTATGAATGTCACCAGCGATCCTGTGATTTATTACTACAGCCACTGCTCAATTCTCCTTTTCTACCTCCCCCCTTCTTATGGTACCTGACCGAGATACAGGATATGAACAAAATTCAGCACTTCAGTGAGCAGGGTTACATCTGTGTTGCAATATTTTTAGTTATTTTGCTATTTCAATTATTTGTTTGAATGACTAGAATGTGTTTGATGAATGAGGCAGGGAGAAGTAAAAAAAGCAACAACTTAGTATTTTCAAAGTTATGTTAATTTATATTTTTCACACATTTGTATTTCGGGATTTATATTTTGGTAATTCAACACGGGTATTCCGTCAGTAGATTGAACGTGCCGTCCTTTTGGAGCCGCGTTATAAACAAAACACGCACACACACACACACACACACACACACACACACACACATACATTATACCTGCACACAGTGCCTCTGCACAACAACAAGGAGGAGAGAAAAAAAAAGAAAATCTGGAAGGACTGACTGAATTGTTTATTTGCTTGAATAACACACCAAAAAAAAAAAAAAAGTCATTGTCACTTTCAACAATATATACTGAACTACTCTTTCCTTTCAGAGGATCTAACCTTTCGTCTTGGACTGAATACACAATGCCCCTCTGGACCTCTGGACTGCTCACTCTTTAGTGCATGTCAAGAAGACACCAGTCTGGACTATTTCCTCTGGGAGGCGGGTAAGCAAGCGCCACGCTCTGTCAGTTAGCGTAAAATGTTTCAGACTGAAGATGGATGGAGACGACGTGTCACTGTGGCTCAACCGGGCTTTCACTGCTGCCATGGCCATGTCCTGGTCACATCAACCCAAGCGACCGCATCGCTAGGACCTGTCCTTCCTTTTGAGTTAGCATATACACTACATGACAGTGCTTGTGGCCTTCACTCACTCGGGGCAGCAGCAAAAAAAAAGAAAGATAAAAAAAAGACAGTTCTTTTTGGTACGACAGGTCGTCCGGATGAAACGGAATACTTTCATTGATTCGTTTGTTTCGGCACACTTTCGGGAAGAAAAAAAAGAAAGACTGTGCCGTGTCGACGAGAAGTTGTTTGAGTTGCAAAAAGTTCAGGTATAGGAGAGGACGGCGCTGATGTTTTTTTCACGGCTTGATTTACAATCGCGGAACGTGACAATTAAAACAAACGGGCAGAACTAGAACAACTCGAAGGGTCTGACGAGAGAGAGGACCTCTGCACGGAAAGTCTCGGAGCGCTGAACTCTGTGTTTGACCTCTCCAAATATGTTTCCACAGGCAATTCCACAACTCTCCAGCCAACATTTAAATGCTTCCTGTTTGACAGGAAGTTCCACATCACTCTTTGGGACCAGTGCTTGTGCTCAACTGTGCGAAACGGCAGCGTGCAGAACCCACAGTTAATTTATATCGTGTCTCATCACCTTTACGTGGAAGACTTCACCCACACATGTACACAATCAGGCGGAGGCAAACATTTGATGAGCGCGGGGCTTTTTTTTTTTGGTCATGCATGATTGTGTGGACACACACACACACAGACACACACAGACACACTCGCTCTCTCTGGACTGGTAATGTTCCCTCCATTTGAGTCCCAGTACAGTATGTAGTGGCCATACATACTTCTTGAAGTAAAAGTCTCCGGATGACAAGATATTTTTCTCACACTTTTACTCTCTCTCCGTCCATCTTTCGCTCTCTCTCTCTGTGTCTCTTTTTCACTCACTCACTATTTCACAGTGTTGTTATTGGAATGTGTGTGTGTGCTGGTGCGGACTGTGAAACTGATGAATGACCAGCCATGGCAGATTCATAGTCCGGATCCTGGTGCAGCTGGAGAGGAAACTAATGGCAAGCTGGGACTATGGAGGTCTCAGAGCTAATACCTGTCTCTTCCATCAGGAGACCTGGGGGCATTTTTTTACACCCAGCCAAATAAGAGTCACCCCCCCACCACCACCACCAGCACTCCTTCTTTTAACACCTTCCAACTCCTCGCCGCCACCCCCCCCCCCTCAAGATACCCCCCCCCCCCTCTCTCTCATGCACATACATACACATGTATGCAGGCTGCACGCTTGCACGCACGCACAAGCCGTCAAGCACACGCACACGCAGACGCACACAGATGGACACACACACACACACACACACACACCCCCGCCGAGCCCCCAAACTGTCCGAACCGTGGGGTGCTGGGGGGGCGGGGGGGGGGGGGAGTTTAATAGTGAATGGGTGGCCTTACAGGTACCGGGCATCAGCTGTCTGAGAGTAAATGTGCGGCAAAAAGACAAGCATGGGCACTTTACTGGACATTGCCTTTCGCTCCCTGATGAGCAGACGCACTTTGAAGCACCGTCTCATCCTTTGTGCACGAGGTTCAGTCGTGCAGCTTGAAGTTGCACCCCTGCAAATGTTGCGCTCGTGCCCATTTCCCCCTAGCAACCAGGTTTAATATTGAACCCGTGTCTCAATACATATATTAATGTTTGCAGTCGTACGCCTTCCCAATGTTGTCCTCATTAGTGTTCTATCCTATGTTCATGCTCAGAGCAGGCTGTGAAATAGAATCTAGCGCTAGTGGAAGTCATTAGTCAGTTTTGAGTGTGCATATGTTCAATTGACCTGCAGTATGTAAATTCCTGCAATGCTGGCCTTGCATATGGGCCGAGTGCCTCAGTGGAGGCCCGTCCAGCATGGTGCCTCATTACAGAGCGGCTTTCCAGAGTTCTCTCTGTTAATTAGAGAGCCTTTGTCCGTCACGTGACTCCGCTGGTCTGACACTCTGAGGTCACAGAAAGGACTTATGGATCTTCCTCCCCGCTACGTCCGTTTGTCTATCTGTCTCCTCGCATTGCTCCGCGAGTGCGTTCGCGTTTCGCAATTTTTCATTTATTTCCGTGCGTATATTGGACAGTTCTTCGATTTAATGTTGAGCTCATCCGTCAACTTTCACAGGGAAAAAGTCTTGAAATAATTCGGCAACTCCCAAAGTCAAGTTTTGGTTAATAACGGTCTGTGTTTCTTTAATCCACTGTTAAGAAAAAACAAAAGATCCAGCCCAGATTTATTTCCTTGTTCTACACGTATCTGTGAAAAATGTCACAATTCTTGTTTTTTCTCCCTTTTCACCTGCTTGTCAGACTTGCGATGCACTCAGTGAAATTATCTCCAGGGCAACAACAAAGCACTGTCAAGATACCCAGCATCCTGCGGCTTAATTGTTATTAATTTACTGCAATTAAAATGTGTCTCTCTGTCTGTTTTTTTCATGCCTTGACAAGCATGGATATTGTTTACACGCAAAGAGAAACTGTTGAAGAACATTTGCAAGCAATGTCACTGTCTGTGCATAGCTCTAAGCAATTCCGGCGCACATCGCGATAAAGCCCATATTTGAATAGGAGCGGATATCAAACACATTCATTAGGTTACATGCTTCACTTGATTAATTATATCTGAAGAAAATTGCGGGCACTTCGGATCTTAGTCTGGTAGTATCACCATGTGCCACGGATCCCTAATTTCCAAAAGAAAAGGGGGGGGGGGGCTGAAGGGGATTTTTTTTTTTCTCCCAGTCTATCCCGGACAGCCTGCCTCCCTCCCTAAGGAAATGAACGTATTCAAATGTATCTCCATCAATGAGCACAGTAATTATGAATTCAGCACTAATTAGTAGATACACTACTTTCCTTGCATATTTGATTTCCACTGTGAGATGTTAATAAGGGAAGTGCCCATTTTTGTCCTATCTCATACAAATTCCAGAGTGTTGGAGAGGGGGGTGGAAGGGGGGAGGGTAGGGGTGGGTGGGAGGAGGGAGGAGGGAGGGAGGGGTGGGGGTGGGGAGGTGGATAGGGGGGGCAGATGGCGAGAGGGAAACAGGGGAAGCATTAAGTATGCATGGAAGTCGAAAAAAATAAGTTTACAGATAATTGGCGTGGTTACTGAGGGGCTAAAACAACACTGCTTACCTTAGTTAACATTCTGCTGGCTAAACATGTCTTTTAAAAGATATACACGCATTGTGTTACTCTTCTCTCATTTACAGGACACATAAAGGCTTTCCAGCAGGACAAAAAGAAACCCCGATACAATAATAGTGTGTTGAATTGCTAATGTCACACCCTTTTCCAGGGAGTACACATTAGCATATGAATAATAGACAACCAATGTTTTTTTTTTCTCTTCAAATGTTATATCTTTGTTCAAATGTCAAGAAAAAGTAAAAGCCAAAATTGTTTTGCTCTCTTACAACGCCATGGGGTAATTACACTATTCTCCCTAAGAGAGAGAGAAATAAGAGAAACCCTCCCCTTCTTTTTGATAATGTTGCGGAAACATATTTACAGTGCACCGCTGCTTGTGATTTATTAATATTAGAAGACAGCTATTGTTGCAATGTTTTCCTAGCCAGTGATTAGCACAGCCAGCTACACTGAATAAATTCACAAGTGGATTAAATTATCAAAGTGGGGAGAAAAAAAAATCTAATAATACAAATGTTCATTGGAAGTGAAGGACTTGAAATTTACAGCGCCGTCAGATTAGGGAGCAGATGGTCACCCTTATGCCAGTGTTACTGTGTGAACACTGGTGTCAGAGGCCATACCTTTACCAATAACATGAACATATTTCTGGACAACACACAATTGCATTGGATACAGTGGATTTATCTAATTAATCCAATCATCTCTTTTGAATAGGGACGCTGTGCCCGTCGCTCTCCTCCTTTCTGACTGAGATTGGCGTCTTTGTGCCAGGCTGCCAGCCTGCCAGCCTAAGAGGCTGGTCCCCTTCTCAAGGAGACTGTTATGACCATGTGGTGTTCGTGCCAACCTCTGGCTGCGGCGGGGAGATAGGGAGCGAAAAAAGAAGAAAAAACACACACACACACGCAGGCGCACAAACACGCACAGAGAGGCAGAACACATTAAACACACACATAACAAAACAACAGTGTACACATAAACTCTCAAATGCACTTGTAACTATGATGTATACACAGATATAAATAGAGACACACACGCCCCCACACACACGCACACACACGGACTCATGGGCAGACAGGCCTGTCACTCCAAAATCTACTTAATCTGTGATCAGATAAACTACAATAAAGGCGAGCCCGGCAATAGAGGGCACAGGCTATTATGAATGATCTGTACGTTGCTCTACACACATGCATAAACACACGCGCACACACACACACACACACACACACACGGTAACAAACACGAGGACAGCCATGCAAACACACACACGCATACACACAAAGGCGGCCCCCTCACACTCTTATTTGACTTTGTGTGTGCTTCGCTGGGTTTATTATGACAGGCTGAGCGGCGGGGAGGGAATTAAACTGTTAAGCAGACATCAGAGGCAGTCTAATGTTTAATGCAGGAGCCGGGGCATGTGCTGACTGATAATGAATACAAACAGGCCAACGTCTTATTTGTTGTGCTTTTCATTGGGAATGACTGGGGTGCTTGACATCCACAGCTAATGTACTGTACAGGGCTATTGTTCTAACCCCCCTCTCATCCTAGCTCCATATCTCTCTCTGTCTCACTCTCCTTTTTTTCATTTCACTTGTCTTCCTTTATTGCGCTGATTCTTCAAAGCTGTGCTGTCACCGCCATCACACAACAAGCCCGTCTCGGGCTGGATGTGACAGGATAATGTTGTAATTCTCGTGGAATCACAATCTCCATCATGATAATGTGTTGATGGGATGTGGTAATAGTTGTTAAAAGGTCACCCAGTGTGCTGTAATTGGCTCTTTCATACTTCACTACGTTTACTACGACAGAAGGCATGACCTCGCTGGCAGAGACGGTAAATATGCCATCTTGAGAGTGTAATTATACAAGCCAAGCCTTCTTGGATCTCTTTCTCCCGCCTCCTTTGCCCTCTCTTGCCACTCCTTACAGTCTCACTTTAGATGTCCAAATGTAAGTGTAAGTTGGCATGATGAATGCAGCAAGGCTGCAGTACAATAACATGATTGGCAACTGTACAGTATTGTTAGGAATGAGCGATTGTACAATAGAGATTTAATTTGAAGAGGCATCAGGCATCCATTTATATATATATATATATATATATATATATATATATATATATATATATATATATATATATATATATTCAGATTAATTATCTTACTGAAAGGTTTTCTTCACTATATATACATGTAAACAAAAGATACAGTCACATGTTTCCACAATTGATATCTTCATAGTTGAAAGAAAAGTGTGTGTGTATATATAAATATGTTAATATTTATATATAAATATATAAATGTATACATAAGCATGTACACACAGTTTAATCACGTTAGGATTCCTTCATGACAGCCCAGGGAATAAATAATAAATAACAATCCTACACATTTTTTTTTCTACGACAGCAGCTTCAGCTCTGCTGTTAATTAGTTCAAACACACAATTAAGTGGGGAAATATGATTTATGTTTTTTGGGCATTAGGTGTTGAATTTAATCAATACTGTTCATAAAACAGTGATACAATGAGGGGCTACACATAAAGCGGTTTAATTGCTTTTATCACAAAGAGACAGTAAACACATGCATACGAGACAAGGAGGTATATTTAGAAGCTCTTTTGAGGATTGTTATTTCTATGTTTACACTTATTGCAATTGTATATGTATATTCATATTTGATACATATTTTCTGTTTAAATATGAGTCAAACTATTTTAAACCTTGTATAAAATAATTAATTCTGTCCACAGCCGTTTCAAACTAACCTTATTGTTATTGTTATTGTTATCGTCAACATTATTCTTATTAAACTCAGTGCAGAGCAGAGGGCTGGATTTTCATGTTTCCTAAATTGACCATTCATTTTCTCCTACGACCAATGTGTCTATGTATCTATCCATCTATCTATCTATCTATCCATCTATCCATCTATCTATCTATCTATCTATCTACCTATCTATCTATCTATCTATGTATGTATGTATGTATGTATGTATGTATATATATATATATATATATATATATATATATATATATATATATATATATATATATATGTATAGATATATCTATCTATCTATCCATCATCTATCTATATATCTATCTATCTATCAACTATCTATCTATCAATCTATCTATCCATCTATATATCTATCAATCTAACCTTCTATCTATCTATCTATCCCATCTATCTATCTATCTATCTATCTATCTATCTATCTATCTATCTATCTATCTATCTATCTATCAACTATATATCTATCAATCTAACCTTCTATCTATCTATCTATCTATCTATCTATCTATCTATCTATCTTTCTATCTATCTATCTATCTATCTATCTATCTATCTATCTATCTATCTATCTATCTATCTATCTATCTATCTATCTATCTAAACTAAAGTAATTTAAATTGTTGTAAAAATACATAAAGAACAATACAATCTTATGAACATAATTATGATAATAGCTTGTTTAAGTATTGTAACCCTCTACAATCTATGAATCTGTTATTATGTTTTAAGAATTTCTCATTTTTGTTTATTGCCTTTTTACCTATTATACTTTTACTTCACTGTGGAAATTTTACATAACGGTTGACAGCTTTACCTTTTAATCCTGCTTCAAAATAATATCCCACTTTGAATCATATGAGTGTTTTTGTTAAATGTGTGCGCCGAAATGTGTAAAAACTGATTTTGAAGATGTTGAAAGTGTTACACTCTCGGTAATTCATGCATTAAAGTGTACGTGCGGTGTGTGATAGGGGATACAGATCCCTAGCACCTCCCTGTGGTGCTGACCATCTCATTGTGTGTGGTGTGAATTGGTTCCTCTCTCAATATCTTATCTTACATCTCCTCGACTTATACTCATTTTTATCTACCCACTGAGAATTTTCTTTCCATTTTAAGATTACGCTGTTAAATTACAACATAATGAAACATTAAAACAGAGTGCTTCTTTTTGAAAACTTATCATCCGGTCTGACAATATTCTTCATTCGGTTTAGGCGGCTATTGAATACTGCTGCCATCATTGTAACATTGTTATGGTAACTGCTTGAGTGAAGTCACCAAATCTTATTGTAAGATCTCCTACAATATCATAATAACACTTGGAAGCGGGGGCAGCAGAGTTTGACAATAATATATCTGTGGAAATCTTTCCCCCTCTCTCCAGATCCTCAGTGAGAGGCACATCAGAGGAGACATTTGCGCTTTATGAAGTGCATTCATTTGGCCATTTGCCATGTTTCCTCACCAGAGGACTGCTATGATGAATGAGAGAAGAGAAGAAGCAGATTTTCTCTCCCACCTCTCGGATCTCCCCTGTGATTACTAATACAGAGCCCTGCAACCTCCCACACCATATGAAAACTGTAGGCTTGCTCTCATATCCTGGGTAATCCTCAATTTCCCAGAATCATTAAACTGAGACTAGCATCTCTGATGGCTGGAGATACTTGACATATTATGATTATTACCATATGAATACCTTGTTGTTACCTAGGAAGTGGTGAGGTTGCCTTAAAATCAATGTGGAAGACTGCATATAGCCTTTATGGGTTATTGCATTTCACAATAAAAGTCCATGTTTTATTTGTATTGGATAATTCACAGCGGTCCTCAGTTGTTACCATGACGGACAAAATACAGAAAGACTTTGATGCAAAAAAACGGAAAAAAAAGTTTTATCTTCTGAGGCAAAAAGAAAAAGTCCCCGATTATTATCGTTGTTCAATTTGCCAAATGTCACGGATTGTTCCACAGGCCGGTCCGTGCAACCACCAGAAATGTAAGCCCATGTTTCTGACCATAAGTAGCTGGAAGTGGCTTCCCCCAAACTAGCAGAGCCTCTGCGGCCTCTGTGCTATGGAAACACTAAAACTTTCAAATGCCTCATTTACTCTACATATTAACTCACATTTCTGATTATAAATGCTACCCTCAGGTGAAAGGGATGAAGTTTATGAAGTCAAAATGCTGAATGCTGAGAATTTAAGTCGGCTGCTACTGTGTTCAGGGGGGGATAATCGGCTATGGAGGGCGGACCAGGGAAATTTATGTGGGAGAAAAATGTATCTTCAGCGTATCGGCTCCAAACCAAACATATTATCTGTTGGTATGCCCTCCTCTTCATAGCCTCAATCAGTTGTTCACAGTGTGTAATTCGCTGACATGTTCAGCATGCAGAGACTTAGGAGAAATGCACTCTCTTCTACCTCTAAGGCGAAGGATACAGAGCTGATACTGTAGCTAACCTGGCACCGCTTCAAAGATCCAACACAGTTTGCTCATGCAAGACGAGATTTCTTTTCCAAAGGTAACAAAACATGCCGGGATCAAAAAACCGAGTTGTGTTTCAGTTGTGTGTTTCCCGCAATGCACGGAGTGGGGAAGGTTGTTAAGACTTAAGGCGAAGTCCTGTAGTTAATGACTCAAAATGTCCAGGAGCATTCAAAAAAGTGGAAGTGAAGGAGAAAAAACAGTGTTGCCCCGAAGGGTTAGATTAGCAGAGCTGTGCTCTGTCTTCTGCATGAGTTCTGGTGACAATTTTGGAGGATGGGTCAGATGAAAGACAACAGAAGGAAAGCAGGATCAAAAGCCATGTGCTTTCCTGTATCCCTGCTTGTTCTAAGGGGCATACATAGTGCATTGGATTCATATCAAGGTCTCCGTACGGGGAGGGTCGGCCAACATGCAGTGGCCTTATTATTCTTTACTTCAATAACAAACCCACGTCTTCCCCTCTCGCCATCAAAGGCACAGCTCTCCAGAAGTGAAAAATACACATCACATATGAGTCATTCATCTTCCTTGAAATTTAAATGAACTCCTTTGAACACTGTCTTCGGTAAGTTGTGGCCAAATATGTAATTCTGCGATCACTGCGATGTCTAACGTTCGTGGAAGACAATGCGGTGGCTCCCAGACTCCAGACTCCCCCGTCGCAGCAAACTCAGTGTTAGAAATGTGACTTACTTTTTCCTCACACCGAAACTACACCGCACAACTTTTTCATACCTTTCAATCGACTCCCGTTCGCAACCCAGTAACGACGTTCACTCCCTCGCCCAGAGTGACAATAACTAAGTTGTCCACATCTATTCCACACAGTTACCCACCCGTAGCCTATAAAACAGAAATAACGTGGAGGTTTACTCACAGTGAGGGGTTACTCTCCGACCGGACCTGGGCAGCCATTTGAAGTGACAGGGCCGCCCATCATGCGCCTCTAACGGGGTCAGGGGGCCTTATGGGGACTTGATCCAGAGCGAGGCCACGGGGACCGGGCCTTTAGAGAGGATGGATGGAGCCCCGATAAGAAGGAAGGACGGGCTGATTACATCATTTTTCAGACCCACCAAAAGGCCCTGTAAGGACCTTTGGGCAGCTGGATTGACAGTCGGCCTCTCTGCTAATACATTTTGGAGTGATTTGTCAAAATGAAGAAATTGTTCTTGCTGACCTATCTCGCTCAGCTGTGAGTGACTCAGTTGGCGAGACCCGACGAGACTAGCGGCGTATTCCTCATGCTAACAGCCGCTCGTGTCGAATATGTGAGAGCCGAAGTCACAACAAAGCATTCATCATCATGAAAAACTCTAAATTACTTCAAAATAAAATTTGTTCAAGTCTGAGGAAATGACATCGGGGGGAAACATGTCAGGAGCGGAGTTAATCACTTCCTTATTCTGTGTGTTGCTGTAGGTGGCGTCTGCTTCTGTCGGAGGGAAATGTTTTGTTTTCGTGCATTTCCTGAATATCTACAAATATTCCCCGAAGGCACGCTGCAGTGCGATGTTGCGCCACCTGTTTTCAAGGCGCAGTCGTCCCCCGGGGCCCCTCAACAAATCATCTTCCTTGTTTCTCCTGCGGGTAAAGAGACACCGTCACTCCTGGGTTTTGGGTGTCATATCCTGCTGAAAGATGCGAGAGTAAATCCGACATTTCCGTCCGTCCCAACAGGTAAAGTGAGAATTTAAAAAAGAGAAGGATTGTGAAATTAAAGGATGTTGGAAATTCTTAGCGGGAGTTTTCTTTTTAGAAAAATCCAATCATGTTCAAATGTAACACTTTTTTTTTACATTACCTTTTTTGTTGTTGCTTTTTTACACAATCTTAGTCGAACAAAGATGGATGCAATTTTCACTTCCCCTCGTTTTCCTTAATGGATAAAACGGCATCACCCACACCCTGAGCTCAGTCTTGCATCTTTGTCTTAGCTGTGGAGACATAATGACTGACCTGGATTCATACTACTGTTTTCAATCACCATCTCCCCCCAAGGTTATTGGCCAAAATCCAAAGGTCGTTCTGGGATTCCACTTTATCAGAGGCGGAGCAGCATGCGGAGTTAATAATAATCTGGTCTGTGTTTTACAGCTGTTACACAATGAACACTGTGTCAAGCTCTCACGACGACGGGGCCTCGGAGCTTCCCGTTATAGAACTAGATCTGTCTCCGTAAGGAAGTCAACGACAGACAAATAACAGAAAGATATTAGAGCAAAGAAAAGAACAAGACAAAGTAATTGGTGCTTATCTATAATGCAAACAGTGTGTTGCATTGTTCTCTTTTTGATGCGGCGTTCAGGAGGCAGTGGAGAAATGTTCCCTTCGTAGCACTAGTGTGAAACTTTCTATAGATTTTCCTTCCACTCTCCTCACGTGGTGTGGGAGAGCCGAGTTAGGATGTCAGCTATAGTACATCTGCTTTCTCCGTTACAAGCCGAGCCAGAGAGCACATAAAAAGCTACAGGTAAGCCTCCGTGTCGTTGTGAGCCTGCACATTCAATATAGATTAAGTCAACATTATGATAACTAGGTTCATCCGGCCAGCAAACATTGTTAAAAATTTAAATTTTGACTTTTCACGCATTTTCCTGCAGAAAATAAAACGAGTTTACTTATTTACCGTCTGACTCGGAACACTTCTAATGATGAAATTGACGTCTGTCAACAATGCTTTTTTTTTTTTGAGGAATAATGAATATATTTACAATGTAATTCAGAACCCCAGTTGCCTCTAGACAGTTGAGCTTCCCCTTCATGCACCTCTGTATTTTATTCAAAGCAGAACCTCACCAAAGGAAATTCTTCTATTATCCAGTCTAACACTGCAGCCTGAGGAGAAACACTGGGTAAAACAGTGACTTAATATTTCATATTGGTTAGATTATTCATCCACACAAAGACATTTCCCTTTTTTTTGCTCCCTCACATTGCAGCGTCCTCATTAAAAATGGGACACTGCATATTGAAACTTTTTAAAAATTCAAATATTTTCTTTCAATCTTTAAAGAGCTTATATCTAATGAACTAAGATTTAATTTGGCATGGCTTAACATCCATTTGCACTGCTCATAATTAGGAATGCAGACCTCAGTATTAAAATGAAGGGGCAAAGCCCTCGGTAAGTTCCCAAGTGAAACAAGAATTGGTTCCACTTTAAGTATTAATTGATTGGCTTTGCAGTATCCCTTACAGGAGAAGAGTACACACACACTCTCCACCCACCCACCCATCCACACACACACACACACACACACACACACACACACACACAATTTACAGAGCACTCATTTCTCATCAATCTGGTGCTGCTTCATTTGCCTGTCTTTCAGTCCCCCAGAGAGGGACAACCTATCTGCTAGCGGAGCTTAGCATTTGATCATGAGTGTCAATATCAAACTGCAAAGCAGGATTACACACTGCTGTCGTCAATAGGCGTAATGGTTTTACATGTGTTAAGGTTAACTCAGCCATTTAATGTGCATAGTACCTCAGAGATAATCACTCAAAAAGGACTTAAAAATGTCACACAAACCTCGACAGACCTGGGCTTCTGCAACGATCACACACTATACTCAGAGGGTCTTGTTGCATTTTTTCCTTTTCTAAGATTTGACAGCTTATGACTATGGAGTAGACAATTTCCACTGTATGAAACTAGTCTTCAAGGTATTTGATTCAAATATTTTTTACAAGGAATATCCTCTGTGATGTACGATCAGACCGTCTGCGGAGTCACCAGAGATACCATTATTGATCATATTCCGAGCTAATATAAATTCTGTTAACTGTTTATTAAGGAACTGCTTTGGTCCTGCACACACAGTCTTCATTGTTGATCTTTTTATTTCACAGTGGACCTTACTTCTTATGAATTTAGAAACGTGAAATTGTTTCTCCTCTTACTTTTGTTCAAAATGTAGCAAAATGTCTGCCTTCACTTTTATAATTCTTTATATATATGTGTGTGTGTGTGTGTGTGTGAGTGTGTGAGGTTTTAAGTGTATGTGTATCCACGTGTAGCCATGCGCAGGAGACTCTTATATCTGTTTTCACAAAACACAACACACTCCCACTGTAAACCTCTGCCGGCACAAGTGACAGCTAAAAAATCCCCCACAATGCTGTGAATTAGGAACCGGTCTATTAGACACATGATCACATGATGTGGGATTAGTGGACTGGAGTCTTCAAAGCTGCTATTACAACTCCTGAGATGTGATACAGGCTCCCCCACTGCTCTCTGCAGGGGCGTGTGGCTCTTCCTCAGAGAATTACCTGACACCGTCGTGTCTGCGCTCTGGGAGACAAGTGCTGTGGCTCGGAGTGGAACAGCCAACATCAGTCGGAAATGCTCCCTGCATGCTGCGCTGAGCCAACAAACCCTGCATTTAATCCCATGTGTGAGCTGCCGTGATGGCTACATGAGTTGACATCAGAGAAAAGGAGTTAGGGCGCTAAGGCTGGAATGATGGGTGATAAAGTGGATTACAGATTGGGAAATGCCATCACGCTTGGATAGTAAGTCAGACTCAAAATGTTAATGATGGCGAGACGCCGTTTGGCGATCGCCCCGGTGTCGTGGTGAGATAGTGCCGTGTTGTTAGAATTAGGGGAGGAGATATTTCACATTTCATTAGGTGGAGCATTTTATTGTACAATAATGTATAAACTGTAAAATAACCTTTACTTTAGAGAGGTAAATTCCCTACGCGGTTAGAAAATATTTTTAATTGAGCTTAGGTAATAAAAAATACAGAATAGACACCTGGCTAAAGAATTTGCTGGAGAATGGGTTTTATGATTGCTTTGTATGCAAGCATTTTATCTTGAACAAGTTTATGGTGTTGTTTTTCACTGTATATACTATATCACAACAAAGAACAAAAATGGAAGAAATAAAAGCGAAGAAAATAAAACACATAATTTGCTGGAGAAAAAAAAAAGTGGTTGCATTCTGAACTTCAAGCTACCTTTTCTAAAGCTGAACACTGGGAATTTGGACCTCCCAGCGCAAACATTAACGGACTGAAATGCAGCTCTGGATGTAACAAAGGAAACAATACCAGGGAAGAGAGCCAAGAAGGCAGAGCTGGCACGCCTGTTCCTGGGACCATGGGAATTTGGCTCCCAGAAATAATGGGGTTGAACAGGGCCCAGCACCACTGCTACTGTAGCTGGGAAAATGGTGCACCGCAAGCCAGGCTCCATCCAGGGAGACTTAAAACAGGGGAAGGAGGGGAAAAAAAGAAATGAAATATACAGTATGGGTTGCACCTCACAGTGTGAAGTGAGATGAGCAAAATAATGGAGGAAGGGGAAGCCTGTCTTATGTTGGTCCCGAGAAAAGTGATTGTAAATCAAAAACAGTGCCCAGCTTAGTGGGTGGATGTGAGCTAACATAATACACTCTATGGACAAACTGCTACCTGGGCAGAAAAGGGAAATAAAATAAAATAATAATAAAACCCCAGGACATAAAGAGTCTTTCATGTGAGCGTTACACTCTGTGGCCAAAAGTTGAAGTGAACTCTATCGCGATGTATCTACCGTACATGTATAATATTGGTAATGTTAATGCTCGCAGCCCCTCTCCAGCCTAATTAGGACAATAAAGGGTTATGGGCTAATGTATGACTGCCATGCCAAAGCTAATGAATGCCTGGTATACCTTGTTTCCTCCCAAGCGTCCTTGGACTGTCATCTCCAACCTTTTGATGTTGTATCTGATTATCCAGGCAGCGATTAATCATGATTAAGTAAGCACCAAGTCTCTGGGAGAGAAAGCTAAAGCAGAGAGGGTGGGTGGACAGCAGGAAAGTTGCCCAGGTTCAAGTCTTCATTCTGGGCACAACAGTCTCCTGCTTCTGCCAAGTGGACACTGGTAATGAGACAGCAAAGTAACAATCATGGTGCTTTTTTTAAGTGTTGTTAAAGGAAAGCTTCATTATCCAAGCCAGGCTTTATCCAAGCCATAGTTGAGGCTTCCAAAGAAACGCCTCTTGCCTTCTGTGCTCACCGTCACGTTGGACACGACTGCAGGTTTTTCACATGCCCGGTGCTATTTGACTATTTTTTTTTGCATGTTTTTGTTGATACAGACATTTCAATATACCTCTCCGCTCACCGCTATTCCCCCTCTCCAAAAACATTTTCCCGCTTTGATATCAGTTGATGGAATATAAATGGGTTGGAGCCGTCCGAAGGTAACCACCTCTTGGCCTTCATGCATTTCTAATGTAACCTGCTCTGCCCATGCTCACCGAGTCGGGCTGGCTTCATTACTCCGAGGTGCTGAGTCTTTTGCCAGAACCCCCCCTGCCTTTTCAGCGAATAGACCACCCTTGTGACCGGGGTCTCTGATACTATATGCACCCCCTGAAAGCTGGAGCTGTTTGCCCAGGTGCCAAAATAATCAAGTTCAGCTCACATGGAGGGTTATGAAAGAATATTAACTGTGGGAATAACCCAGCTTGACATGCGTCGGCCGCATGCATGATCAAACGAGAGCCCTCTCTCTCCGAAAAGGAGTTTTCCAGGTAAGGCCGATACTGGCGGGGCCGTCTGGGCCTGTGATGACACCGACTCAATCATTGTTACTTTGAAGTCAGAGGGGTCAGTGTTGTAATGGGTTTGGACAAAGGTACAATGAGTCTCTCTTTTTGCTTTCCGAACCTTTTCTGTTAATCCGTTTAGCGTTCTGTGTCTGTAATGGATTTCCCAGCGAGTGGAAGCTTTTGTTGAAACATGGTTAATGACGTACCGAAGGACGGAGAGCATAGGTTCACATTATTGCCACTGTCAATAATACAACTCTTTAAGTGGTCCGCTTGGAATTTAAGCAAATAATTCTTTCCTTTCTCCCACTGTGAAGATTATTTTATCCAATGAGCTCCGGGATTAGTTTTGAGTGCTCTTTTTGCAAACCTGTTAAATAGACCTAAACTTTGAATATACAAAGAGGATTTAAGGTTTCCACCTTCAACTTTTTTCTCCACTGCTTTCCTTCAATATCTCTATTTCGCTCCTTCAAACCAGTATTTCAAGCTTAAATTATGGCAAATGGTGTGTGTTTTAGGGTGTTGTGAAGGAAATAACCCCCGATGACTGTAACTTAACATCCTGACCGCGAAGGCGTACATCAACCTCACGCCGTATTTCAGAACTTATGTGGAAACATGGAAAATGAAAGGAGGCACAAAGTTATTTGTCCGATGCTCATCGAACACAGAGAAAATTGGACTAGATCACCATATAATTGCTTAGAGTGTGTGTACACATGTCTTCTTCCAGTTCCAGCATGGTCCTCCAGTTCAACACAGGCTTTGAAATGTGGATTCAAAGCTAGCGGACTTCCCTGAATCACTGAAAACCCTCAGGACATGGTTTGGCCTTTGCGGAGGTGGAAGCCAAATATGAGTCTGAGAAGATGAAGCACCCTAGCCTATCGTCTGTTCCTGGTAGGTGTTCACTCCCGATAAATATTTCATTCTGGTACAAAACAAATAACTTGACATAATTCCTCCCCCTCTCTTCTGAGTAGAATGACAGAGCGGCTGATTTACGCATGGCGAGAGGTGTAAAAAGCATGGAGGCATGCCGCTTTTCTCCATCCACCATCTAACGGATGCAACCCGACGGGCTAACAACTGTTTGCCTTTTCTTTTTTTTCCCAGACAACTGTGAAGTGAGGACACACTTGGATGCATATGAATTGCTGACTGTGATTTGTGGAGAGATTGTTGACACCGTAGCGGTCAGTTGGCTAACGGCAGTTTGTTGCCCTGACTTCAACAGAGCAAAAGGCCACTATCAAAATAGCACTAAAATACGTGTTTTAATTTCCCCCGATGAAATGATGAAAGTGTTAATTACTCCTGCAGAGGCCGTTTAGTGTGTCCCTTCAAGAGGAAGTGGGGGCTAAGCGGTCTGTCCCGAGCCAAAGTTACATTTGAGACAAGCGATTTAAACTTAAAATCCACTGTGAAAATGCATTAACCACTTAACTGCTCTTCTCATTCCTTTCTTCTCGAATGCTTGGGGCTGTCTCTGCTTTGTTGCATTTGTCAATCACTGTAATTTGGGCTCCATTTCCAAAAATAATTATCAGGTGAGTGGCAGCCCTTTGCCTGGAGTGCCATCTTGGAAGCGACGTGCCCAAGAGTATTAATTATGCCGCTCAAAATATGAAGTCTTTTAATAGAGAGGCTGACGTGACATCATTGTTTAGAGTCTCTCTTCCCCTACAAACATGACAATCACGGCTGTCCCTCTGGTCATCAGCGAAGATGAGGAGGAATTGTCAGAGGAAGTTATTAACAAGCTGCGTAGCATGTGATAAAGTCAGTCAGACTCTCGCTGGTACCCACGTCTGTTGATTCGTGTAGAGGAGACGAGGAGAGATGCGTATGAGGAGTAAGTCAACAACTTCAGAGCGCCGCTACGAGAGATGCAGAGCGAGCCGGAAATATGAAGCGCAAAACAACTGAGGGGGAAGGTATTATGAGCAAAAAGCCTCAAATCTTTCAAATCCATGTACTAGAATTATTGCTGCATGTAACTGTTGACGCTGTACTCGGAGGACCATCCAGTTTCATGCAGTCGCTCTAACTCTCTCTCTCTCTCTCTCTCTCTATCTCTCTCTCGCTCTCTCTTCTTCTGCCAATCAAATGCTCACAAACAGTGCTGCGCTGTAGTTGTGGTGCAGTTGCTTCTGTGAAACCCTAAGAGGGAGAGACAGCTTCCAGGTCTCATTAGCATCCAGTGGCGGCTAATGCTGCCTCCCTATTACTGTCTGAGGAGCTGAAATTCAGTTGGAGATGAGCACAGCCCAGGGGGCTTAGGGTTGCCAGTTTAATTAGTGCCTGATAATTTCAATAATGAGTGACAATTCATTGGGGCTTTTTAGGTTGGCCCACTGTTTGAGTGCAAATCGATAATCCTCTGTTTCTTCCCCCACTCTCACGAGCAGATAAAGGGCGAGCGTGGGGGGTGGGGGGGGACGCGGTGTGCTCTATCCCCTTTGCAGGAATTAAATGAAAAGAATCAACTTAAAGAATGTCCCTTTGAAACCAAGGAGAGGAAGCCTATGTGATTTGATTTGCCGTTATTGGATGAGCAGGTGGGTCTTTAGTTGCTGTCGTGGGGTCCAGAGTAAAAACAATTTGCCTGGAGTGATACGGGGTAAGTGAGTGGAGGGCGAGAGGTTTACACTTGTTGTTTTTCCACTCATTAAAATTATGCTCTCATGTTAAAAAGCAAAGCAGGAAAAGAAACTTGTATTGGTATGTTGCGGTGGATAGGATACATTCATTAAGGTAAACTGGAGATATCACCCGTACGAGCAAAAAATGAGAGAAAGAAACATATATATCCTCCATAAAACATACAGTATGCCAGTATAAGGAAATCATGAGGAATGCTAATTCATTCAAATGCCTCCAGGCCTAAAAAACATGTTTACCGTGGTTCCTTGAGAAAGGTGTTTTAACCCTCAATACAACACAATACCGTTGATGCACTGCCAGAATTCCTCTTTTTGGTCCTGGAAGCTGTTTCACAGCTCAGCGTGAAGAAGAATAGGTGACGGTGAATAAAGTTTAAACAGACACTTTTCATATGCGCAGAAATAATTATGCAAGGTGGCACGCTGTTTTACAGTGTTATTGAAATCGAAAGAATCAATTGTAGGTGTTGCAGGTAGTGCATTAAAATACCAATTAGCCCAATAACACCCGACGTATGCTTGACACTTGCGTCATAATGATTGCAGGAACAGGAAGTGGGAGCGCATTATTCCCCTAATACACTTATTATGTCTTTCAAAGAAAATTCCTGATGTATGCAAAACAGATTAGCGGGAAAAAAATCAGTGAGCAAAAAAAAAGAAGAAAAAAGGGAAGTTGACGAAACTCACGAGAGCAGCAGATTGGCATCTTGCCTGGCAATATGGAGCGCGGCGCTCTCCACCTGCGCAGCAATGATAATGGTATAGCTTTAATGCCCTTTGCGTTTACGTGACTGCATTCGTCACGGTAAACGTTCCACAATATCCTGATGCAACACTGAGTCAGCACTTCTCGCCGCCTCTATATTCAAAACCTCGCCGTATGGCGACAGAGTGCAGCGAAAGCGCGCGGCAATTTTTTCTCTCAGTCAGTTAGCCTGACATATTGTGAAGGACAGTAGCCTAATTATTCCTCGGCACTGGCACAGACCTGCCAGTCCCTTCAGATTGGGTCGAACCACAGAGGCTGGAGTTTGATTCCTGACGGCCGACTGTGTTTCTGAGTCAGGATACAGGCTCTTATCCACCGGAGATTTAATTTGGACATTCAGCGGCGTGAACCTGACCCTTATTACTCCATCCCCCTCATTGCGTGACCTGTAGTCTTCCTCTATTAAAGGCCCGGGAAAAACAGCAATCATGGCGTTAATATGGAGAACATCAAGAGACTATTGATTGTGGTTACTTGCCGAATATTCCCTCCATGACATGCGGTTCAGCGCCCCCTTCGTGCTCGTCTGTGGCAGTCGTTTTAAATATTCATGACGAGGTTGCCTTATGGTTCTGCAGCTGAATTTCTAATTGGGCCGTCAAAAGAGATACAACATGCCCTTAAGCAGGACCGTAACAGCGGTCAGCTCAAACAGAAATTGTGTGATTCAGCCACAGGGCTAATTAGCAATTAGCATTCACTGTTTACAAGGGTTTTTACCTGTGGGCCAGGGGATGGCTGAATTGAGCTTAAATCACTCCATCCTGCCTTTGAAGCTTCAAGAGCCGCCTGTCCATATCATAATGGCTGGGAGGAGAGAGGGAAGTGGTTCTACTGTGTAACAACATAATCATCAATTAAGGCACGGAAATGGCAAGAAGTGGGGATTTGAGCTCATTAAAAAAGCCCGGAAGAAAAACTATCTTTATATGTATTTTTTAACTCTGTCTCTTCTCTGTCAATGTCTGCCGTCTTTAGAATTCAAATGATTTGTCTTCCGAGATGAGGGTAAAATGTAATTCAGAGACTTGGAAGCAGACCTTCCTAATAAGGGTTAAAATATGAATGACATTTGCTCCAAGAAGAGACTGGATGGAAATTGGATTGCCACTGATTTCATTCCTCTTATTACGATCCCCTTTTTCAGATTTAGGCCTAATATATATTTAATTTGTTATAGCCATTATAACCACAATTGATGCACCTGAATATGAACCAGATTACTCTTCTTCAAAACATCCTGGCATCTTATGTGGTATTTTCAAACCTATAACTAAAATATTGCCATTACTACAACTCCTCATACAAACTGCATAGCCTCAAGTCAAATGAGTTACAGAGTGAATATGGCTTTTATAAAGCAGTATATCTGTACTGTGGCCTGCATATTGTCGGTATAGCCAGTTTATATTACTTCAGTGAACTCCACCTTGTCATTTGTACATAAAAAACAATATATCTTTAACAAATCTCACCATGCAGTGGTGTAGTTGCTAACAATAGTCTAATTCCATATGTTGCAATATCGATTTCCCCCTCAAACAATGAAGATGAGCATGCATTTAGTCCTATATGTCACTTTTATGTGCTCTGCAGGGATAACCTGGACCCGTGTAATGTATCATCACGGTGGAGCCACTACAAGGACATACAGTAGCTCATGTCTTCAACAGCTTTCCAGACATTAAAAAGAATATCAGATTCCCCCAACTTCTTTGAGGATGCACTGCCTTTGAGAGAGGACTTCTTTTGAGCATATCCGAACGTTTTCATCTCTCTCATTTTTTTAAAATCTGTTTTTTTGCCTTAAAGTAAGGGACTCAACACAAACCTAATTCAGGGTGATAAAACTGCTATAGCGTGAATTTCCTGCCTAACAAAGTAGGAAGATGGCTGATAAAGGGCTTGTTAGAGAACCATCATTACGCTCACTTTGGGTTGAAGACGTCGACTGAGAAGCGCCATTATGTCCTGGATCTTCTTTTTGCTGATGTGGCTACACGCTGAGGTGATGTTGAGGCTTTCCCCTACTGTCTGAGGGTGAGTTGAGCAGAACTGTCAATGATGATATCCAGACAGCAGGAACAGTGCATACTCAGGTATAAGAGTCAACTGTAATTAGAATCTATCTGGGGAGGTGGGAACACACACACACACACACACTCACACACACTATGCACCCCTCATGATGGACTCATGTGTACAAACATCGCTCAGTCTGCTAAGGAAGCTAAATATTTGTTTATATTAAAAAACTGTTAATATTTTACATGAGTGAAACTGAAATGAGTGGATATTCACACACACACACACACACACACACACACACACACACGTACACACTCACATGCACACACATGCACACACTCACATGCACACACACAGCCACGCAGACTCATCAAAGACATGTCCTTTAGTATGGAGATTCTGACTGTGTACTCTCTTCTTTCCTTAATTGCTCATTAATGAGATGGAAATATATTTCTGCCACAAAGTTTTGAGGAAAAAGATGCACTCATTGAGAAAGCCCCGAATCTAAACATTTGAAAAGGATATAGTAACGGGTGCCCCCCCCCCCCCCCCCCATTCTTGTTCTCTGAAAAATTAATGCAGCGCATGTTATATTTATTACAAGGCCAACTGTCATTCATTTTACCCGAACTAACAGAAATTAAAAGTGACAGCAACCTCATCAAGAATGAATGCCATTGTATTCTACACGGAGCAGAAAAGACAGGGAAAAATCTGATAATAAAACGCAGGCATCCACAGTGCATCTGTAACCGGGACGACCGGCGCTCAGAGAAACGCTGTGAATGAAGGAATGAGGGCAAAGGGAATCGGAAAATACAGAGCAAAATAGATAACTTTTTATGACTTTTTATTTTGACTGCGATTTTGAAGTTAGAATATGATTAGGAGCTTGACCACGACAAAAAGCCATAAAGAAAACCATAGCACTCGACATGCACACAACAGAAATAAATGATAAATTAAATACCAATAGTGACTTGTATCGTGAACATATTGTTGCTACTTCAGATCTATTTTCACATTTTTTTCCAAGATGTGTGTAATTGCCAGCTTCACTCATTAAAGGAGAGGGGCTCTGATATGAGTATGCTGCAGCTAAATGGTCAGGTTCCCATGTGAGGGAAATAAATGAAATATTAGTTTATTACATATTTAAATCCCTCTCCCCAGGCTGTCTTCCACTCTCTTTTTCTGGGTTGGTTTGCATTATAATGTTCACCAAACAGTTTCCCCAACTAATGGCTTGCAACAACGTGGTCCTGCTTTCCCCCCTCTGCTTCTGGTCTAGATCTTTATAACAAATTACTGTGGTAAGGGAGGGAAGGGAGTGGGCTCCAACTTCCTGAAGAGGCAAAAGGGAAAAATTCATCTTTAAGCGGTACAAAGTTGAGCATTGCCTGTGGAACATTTTCACAGTGTGTGTCCGTTAAACATTGAGTAGACAGTCAACTGCAGATAATAAGTCAACGTTGACGGGCAGAAGACAGCAAACTTCGGAAATAGGAAATCCATATTGCATGCGGCTTCTGGAGGAAAGCTTTTTTTTTTTCTCGGCAGAGTGCAGGATTTGGATGCACTTTTCTCTGACGAACAATGGTTTTATTAGTCTCGCCGGCGTGTTAGGTCCAAGGTCACGTTTAAAAATTCCCGACTGCTTTGTAAGTTCATAATCCAAGTCCTATCCATCAAAATGCTGATGTACCAAAACAAACAGAGGGCTGAGAGCCGAGATACAGCATGGGATGGGCCCTCTGAATAATCGTTAAGGGCAGCCCCCCTCGCACTCCCTATCTCAGGTGTGTGATTAAAATCAATTAAATCACTCCTCTAGTGTCAACCGACCCAAATCTCCTGACAAATGAAACGCTGCTTTAGGAAGACGAGGATGTTCCTGGTCCTGTCGTGGCTCGGCTCATATTCACAAATGAGATTAAGATTGGGCTGCTGAGGGATTTCAAAGGCCTGTTTTCCATAAGAGCATGAAACAGCCTGTGAAGCCCGTGTAGGCTACATTAAGTAGACTTGAAAGTGTCTGGAGCAGAGATCAGCTCCCAGCCCACAGTGAGAGTAACTAGCTGGAAAAAAGGGGAGATTATTTACCTGCATCTGAGGACTTTTAGTAGCTGGAGCGCAGTACTGTTCGGGACAATTATCCAATATTCCATAAATTCTTAAAAGCCCTCAATCTATTTATGACACAGTATTATGATTTGTCTAATGCATCCATTCATTAATGAGGTATTCATCTAATATTAATACGTATTAAATCATGTGTTTTGAGTCAATACAATTTTCACCACAGGACTGCATTCCCTGTTTGTCTTCAGACAAATTAAACCATTTACAGAGCATCAATATGGAATCATTAAATGCCCTTTGTGTATTGTTCTCTATGGTCTACGGACCACCCCTCTTTCCCGCTCTCTTTTTTTTCCACTCACACACACACACACGCACGCACGCAAGCGAGCTTGGCTCGCGCATCAGATGTGAGCCGAGGTTTGAGCCCTCCGCAGGCTTCTTTATGACGACAGTCGGGGAGATCTGCTGATCCCATCTCCAGCGGGCCTCCGTAACCCCCCTTTGTAACATTAGGCAAAAGCGCTAAATCAAAGTGTGGAGTCAGCCCGGTGTGTGTGTTTAACGTCCCCCCGCTCTTGTCACCAATGACCAGGGGCGGGCCGCCACGTGTCCTTGCCCTATCCCCCGGTGTCCTATCACTCCTTTATCTGTCCACAAGGCATGGCCGCTCTCCCAAAGACAACCACACACGCATGCTCAAGAAGGGCCTTTTTTATTCATCTCAACACCCACTGAGAAAATCAGACGTCCCAAATTGTTCCCCTACAGCAGTTATTTTATTCATGGTGGCATTTGAGATCTTTTTCTCCCCCTCCCCTAGCGTCACACTTAAATGTATATATCTATAATAATGAGCACTATTTACATCAAGCAGGGAGATTTTTGTTAACAGGTTCTCTGTAAAAAAATGTCAAATTTAAAATGTTTTACCAAAACACAAACTCAGACTTTATATATGCTGAAGATATGTTTTTTTCCAAACTGCAGAAAACTTATGTAGGACACTGACCTGTATTTCATTTTCAAGAGCCAAAGGAAAAAAATATACTTTTTTAACTCTGAGGTTCTTGTGGGAAAACAATAACAGACAGTATGTTTATTTGCGATGAAGCTACACAACACAAAGAAAAAGCAACCATACCGAGGGATTCTCCTGACTCTTGAGAAGGGTACAACCAATATTCCCAAACCCATGCCAGGACTTGTGATTCCGCTGCATGCTTCTTCTTTTTTTCTCCTTCTTTATGAAGGATGATCAAATCAAGCATGGGAAGTGTGTTTCATCAGTCTGTTGGAGGGTAAAGAGAGACTTTCAAAATAATCCCTTAAGTAGATGAGGCTTCTTTATGTATTGCTTTTTATTGTAAAATGCTGTTTCAAGACAGCAGAGGAAATGACAATTATGTTGAGATACCATCTCCATGAATGGCAGGACCTTTTTTTTCTTGTGGAACCGGGCACAAAAGTAAACGCATGTCCACACGTCTGCTCTAGCTGTGTTATTATTCAGTCTCTCGACAGGTCATATTTTGTCAAATGAAATGCTGAATTGCCTCATACTCGGCACGGAAGCTGAAGTGATACATGTAAGTAGAATTAAATTACTCTATAGCATATTACAGCCTCGGTGGGATTGTGGCTGTTCCTCCATTTTTAATAAGTGCTTATTTCCCAGGGGGGCTTGTTGGGCACTGTGGGTCAACAGTGTCCAAGAGGGCAAAGCTTGTTCACCACATTCTAGAGACCTTTAATTGCCTGAGGTTATGTGTGCTATTATCTTTCCTTTTCTCTTTCATTATGGAGGTGCAGAGGTTCGGATTGACCCGTCCTCTCAATTTTAAAAAGCACTCGCCGCGTTTAGCGCACTTCAATTAAGTGTGCAGAGGAGTGCTGTGATGAGATTTATTTAATTAATTATTCCTGTTCTGTTTCGGCCCATGCATATATTCTTTTTTTAAAATCCTTTCTCTGGAGTCCCGGGTCCGCTCTTATTTATTCTGTTGTGATAATGTTACAACTGTAACAGCAATATTTTCGGCGTTCCCAGGAGTGCTCGGTCTGACTCAAACATAATAACCCACGGCAGTGTCTGTCTGACTCTCAGCCATTCTCATTCCTGCTTGCAGCTGATGCCGTAACCCCGGCCCCTTCCCTGCAGGCTGTGCTGACGGCTGGCTCAGAGCAGATACACACACACACACACACACACACACACACACACACACACACACAGACAGAAGAAAACCTGTAGACCCGCATTTGCATGGACACACATGCATACAAATGCAAATACACACGTGCACACATGCCAATGTAAGCACTAAAGCACACACACACACACACACACACACGCACACACACACACACACACACACACACACACACACACACACGCACACGCACACACGCTTCTGCTGTTAATTTTATTGTACTCTTCTCACATTGTAACCGTGATTCCCGTGATTGTTTTTAGGTTGTTTGAAATTAAAGAGCTGTACTATAGCATACTGTGAGCGCTTTAAATGCTGATTAGTGGAAGCAACAAAAGTTGTCACACAATTTCCAACAAAGTTCAATGGTGGAAATTGTTTAGGTGCCCGTTTAACTCCAGAGCGGAGCACTTGCGGGCAAACAATGTTCCCGAGTAAAGGATTTCCCACTACAGAGCTGCGGCTTCACGAGGGGATTTGATCACTTTTACCTGTGCCGACAAGTCTTCCCTTCAGTTCAAAAGGAGGGAAAGTGGATGACTGATCAATATAAACGCAGGTGTTTGGAGAGAAACCCTGGATTGATCAGTAATAGTCCCTCAACCCGGAGAAAAAAAAAGAACAAATCACAGGAAAGAAAGTGAAAAGTTAAGTAGGACACTGTCAGGGATTCCCTGGGTACGAGTCTTGGAAAAACTGCACAGCACAAATGAAAAAGAACAGAGGAGAGCTGGATGGGGAATTCAAAAAAGAATAATTAAAAACTCAAATCGGGTTCTTAACTGTGAGAAAGAGAGAGAGAAGGAGGGAGCGAGAGTGGGTTCTTTAAATCCACCAACAAGAATATACTTGGATGATAACTGCCTCAGCCGTAGGCTATTAAAATATTAACCACCGCTGTCCGAGCTGGGATTTTCCAAGCGGTACTGAGCAGTATCCTCCCCGGATACTGGGCCTGAGAGAAAGGCGCTGCTCCCGCTCGCTGCCCTGTGGGAGGCTCGGGCTTGCATGAGGAAGTGTTTTAATGTTTCTCAGATGCCTGGCTCACTGAGAGAGCTTTGACAAGGCAACTATCCTGGGTGTGATTTAAAGGTGTGCACAGAGGGAACCAGGTACTGGAGCTGAGGGCCTGTTAAGCTACCGGGTGCCTTTCTATAGCGGAAAAAAGGAGCAAACTTTTCCTTATTTTTTCTGTTTTTATTCCCCTGTTGCTGTGCAGAACTCGGTCCCTGAAGTTTGAATCGTTTTTATAATACGAGACAAAAAGCTATAATGCTGCTGCTTCCTGACATTGCTCACTTAACACTTGCACACATACAGTGAATACATTTACAGAGCACGATCTTGTTGGAAAAAAAAGAAATATATATATATATATATATATGTGTGAAAGAATGCAACATGTCTGGGAAATGAAAAGCGACCACAGTGTTGATACGCAAGTTGTTTTGGCACGCAACCAGAGTTGCACGTCTGCAGAGTTTGCTTCCTTGTTATTTAGTTCAATGACTGATGCTTCCAATAGCCCGCAATTGCCTGGAGCTTATTACACTCATAATGTATAAGCAGATACTTAGTGAGTGTATATCTAAATCATTTAGTGGGACTTTGTTTTGGGGAACACATGGCAAGGAGCGCACTCTTATCTCAAATTGTGCAATTGTAGAGGTTTTATTGACTCTAACAGATAACAGCAATTATTTCTCTGAGTGGGCTTTCTGGTCTCTGCCAAATGTGAGCTGGCAGATTATTAAAAAGACAAGTGGTCTCTTTGATAGCGAGACAAAATACAAGGGTTTATTTTTAGCTACTATAAAGGGGATGCCAGCTTTGTTCAGGTGGAATTTCTGCACGGAAAAACAACGTATATATGTTGGAGTGCTGCCTGTAGCGGGAAAGTCATAGATTGAGACACAGTGGTGCGTTGGAAAGTTGTTGAATATTCAGAGTGGCAGGTTCTTTGAATGTTTCATGAGATTACAGAATCACGGCGTGTATCATGGCATTGACTGAAATTGTTCGAGTAGCCTGAAGTTCATTGAAAGGGTGATTTTCCATTCTTTAATTCCCCACACTGTCTCTCTGTCTCTCCCAGTCATGTCCGGCTGTCCTGTCTTTACCTTCATGTTTCTTTACACCCACCCTTTTCTTCCCCTCGGCCTCGCTCCCTCTCCGGGTTTCGTCCTGTGTGGCTTTTCCCTGTCCCACTTCTTCCCCAGTCAGTCCTGCTTTGTCTCTCTCTCTCTCTCTCCAGTCTCACGTTCCCTTCTGCCCCCTCTTTTTTCCCCGGCTATGTCCCATCTCTCCGCGGAATCGGGAGCCTGGCTGGCTGGCGGGCAGATGGGACAGACGAGGATGGCAGGGATTGGCTAATCCCTAATCTGCTGTCTCCTTGCCACTCTGGACCACAGAGGAGTGATGGAAGCAGGAGAGAGGGAGAGAGAGAGAGAGAGAGAGAGAGAAAGAAAGGGAGAGGGTGATGGAGCCAGCTAGATGGAGCCAGCTGTCAGATGGAGAGTCTTTCATGGTCCTGCGCACACAACAGCTGCACAGGGCCCGCCTGCACGGCTCTGCATTATTAAGCATCTTTTTAGTTGGTTCCAGATGCAGACCTAGCTGTGTTTACCCAGGCTTTGTGCTTTCTTGCTCCCCCCACCCGACTCTCCACCTCCACATCCTACTTCGCCGTCCCGTCATTTCCTCGTCGCTCCGCGGCTTGATGTGGTCAAAACCGTTTGACTTCTCTCATGTGTCTTTGCTTAAGTGTAATGTAATGTTCAAGCGTGTGACCTCTGCACCCGGAGGTAGCATTAGCACCTTAATAGTTTAGCCTCTCTTTTTTCAGGTATTTGAATCATTTAAACATGTGGGGACTTTTTAAGGGTCGATGCTTTTTTTCACGTTTTTTTGGGAAGAGAAAAAAAAGTGACGTGAGGATGTCGCTTTTCGTACCTCCGCCAAAACGGTTACAGTGATATCTGACATCCGATGAGAAAAGAAATGGCAGAGAACTGGAACGTAATTACAACGTCATTAAATGGTTTCATCGCTGTAATTACATACCATTTAATGTGCCGCTGTCATCGTACCACTGCTAGTGTCTGCATATAGAATGTGCAAACAGACAAACTTGTTTAAACACAAATGCACAGGCGAAATGCAAACACAAACATATGTGCACTGCACACACACACACACACACACACACACACACACACTGATTCACACCCACGTTCATGTACTCACACAGCAACCTTTAGCAAAAGCCAAGCTTTGAGAGGGCTAATCTGTGCCTCGGTCCCGTCTCTTGTCAAGTTCAAGAGGGTTAACAAATCTTTACCTCCAGAACAGCCCTCCTCTTCCCCCTTTCATGTCCACATTTGTTCGCTGTATGTCCAAAAATCTACAGAGGCCCGTCCCGACTCAGTTGGGATTGGTTTAGCTGAAGAGCTGGAGGCTTTTCAGTTGCTGGCATCTGTTGTTCCTCTTCCCAGAGCTGCTGGCAGTCAGTTAATGGCCATGCTTGGGACCCAGAGAGAGAGAACAGTGGCTGATTTCCCTATAGCCATCGCACCAATCCCGGCACACCACCAACTGCAGATGAGCCACCAGCAGCTAGAAACATTCAGGCTAATGCTCCGCTTCTCTGAGAGTTTGGGGGCAGATGTTCCTCACTTTCTGCGTTTCGTCACATAACTCAAGGCTGTCAAGTTTCGCGGTTTTGATCCGCGGTACACGCCTGTTGTTCGGGAGACGTTGCATTCTGGGTCACCTCAGGAAAAAACGGCGACACGATTAAAAGCACATTTGAATACTTTGAAGTGAGGATAACACACAATTAAAGCAGACGCCGGTCTTCTTACGCCGACGGATTTAGTTATAGCAATCAACAAGTTATTTCTTTCTGCTTCTCTTCCCCGCGACCAATACATGGATCATCTTGACTCGGTGCGGATCATGCATCTTATTATTATTGCAGCCACTCCAGGGCTCACTCCTCGGCATCTGCATAATACTGAAGGAGGTTGCTACAGTTTAATCAGTATCTTGTTACTCTAGAGAGTAAGGCTGGATATGTTATCACTAAGGAGGAAGTTCAAATGAAGCTCGATAAATAAATTAATGCCTTGATGATTAGCCGTCACATAAGCAATTAAAATGACTTCAAATTATTCATTTTCAAACAGGTGCAGCGAAAGTAGGGTGTGATTGTTGTAGTAATTGTCAAAATCGAACAATTTGTTTTGACGAACCTTCCATATGCACCTCTTATGAAAGATTCAAGCTGGCGTGCATAAAATAATTCAAAGTCGTTTAATAATAGAATCCCGTATAGCGTGTGCATCAGGGGTATTTGTGTCTCTTGTTTCGGTCTCGCTCGGCCTTTTCTTCTCTCTCTCTCTCGCAGCTGAATTTTTCTGGGCTTTTGGAAATCGCCACGACAAAACCACGCATAAAACTCAATCACATTCTTTCGGCAAATTATTAATTGTGACTGTCATAGTCGCAGAACATCCTCCTGACAATCTCACAACTGCTTCAGAAAAATACACTTGACAGCTCAGGACCCCAAATCCCACAATGAATTCGTCCTTGACACATCCTTAATGACGATCATCTCGATGATTGTAAATACATTATCATATCAGATCACGTCTGTGTTGCAATCATCACCTCCATTTCCTTTTAATTAAACAGCAAAGCTGACACCACATCTGTCAAAAAGGAAGTGAGACTTTTTGAAATCGGTGTGAACTTCTTTCTTTTTTCCTCATTCCTGTTCCGCGCGGCAAACAATAGAGAGAGAAAATGGCTTTGAAAATAACAAGCTCTATCAGTGCCTATCTCCTCCTTGGCCTCTCTGTCTATCTTCCGTTACCCCTCTCTCCCCCCCCCACCCCCTCTTACTCTCCCTCTCACACTCTCACCCCTTCTCCATCTCTTTTCTATCCGTCTCTCCCTTTCTCCCACGACTTGAAAGGCAGGGTAATGAGACAGCTAGAGAGCAAAGGAAGGTGTCCGCGGAGCATCAGTTGTGCACGGGAGAAGTGAAAATTTACTGCAAATGAGACGGAGCCAGTAAATTCATTTTTATTCAGATTACTGTCATCATACATTACAGCTTCCCTTGTAAACATTTGGCCTCGGTCTTTGTGATGAGGTGTCATTATTTGCCAGATTACGTTATTAAGCTATTAACACGTCAAGCACGGCGGGCAACAATACAGGGGCACGCTTAAACAAGCTGAAGAGAATGGAGGAGGTGTCACCGGCTTGACATATGAAGGCACTTAATAGCTACTGCTCTGAGGACAGAAGAGAGAAATTAAATAGACAGCTTTCAGCGCAGAATGGAGAGAGCTATTCACAAGTACTCAGAGCCGACTGAACCGTCTTTACAGGGTGATTATTTACCAGGCTGGAAAATAAGATGATGCAATTTAAGTCTGTGCAAAACATATTTCCGTTCACATATATGTTTATAGCGCCTATTTACATGTTATTGGTGTCTTTAATACAAACAGGCCGGTTTTTGTTGTGAAGTGGAAGGCCCAGAAAACGTGTTGTTGGCTTTTATGTCGCAGAAACTTTTTTTCAAAAGCACAAAGGCGTCGATTTAAAGTCTGCAATTTTTTTAAACCATGCAACTGTCTAGAAAGTTTCCCTTTGTGTGTTGTTTTTTTTGGGGGGAAATATCAAATCTCCTCAAAAAATGTCAGCATTACGAAATAAACAGGGGTCCCACTGGTGACGCGAAGAAGCTGCACACGGACAGCCAAGTCAGCGGTTTGGAGTGGATAAACCCGCGGTAACCTATTGAAACGGTTCAACCACAGCCAGAATCAGCTCCGACAGCCGACGGAGCCAGAGCCCCCCGCTCAGCCAGCGCAGCAGCTTAGCGGTCTTAACAGAGAATCCACCACTTATCATCATCGGCATCCAGCACCACAACACTCCACCATGAAGAGGCTCGAGTTAAGCCGGTTAAAATAACACGAGACAATACATCAACAACAGCTTCCTCTTCCCCCTTTTGATGCCTGCTTAATTTGAATGGTACAATAGACCGAATCCTGTTCTGGTGCTGGACCAGAGGACCACAGAGCTCTGTCCATCTCCCCTTCACATCAGAGGCTGCTGGAGGAGCGAGGGAGGGGATGGGGGGATGGGGGGAGCCCCTTGGTACTGTGTGGGGTTGGCTGATAAAGGCCTTATTTCAGGGTCTTCCAGTGAGGGGATGGGTTCTACTCCCCAGCAGGGACGGCATGGACCGCGCCGGTTAAGGCGAGATGCTAGAAACTGCAGTCAGAGCTGAAACACAGAGAGAGAGAGAGAGAGAAAAAAAGAGAGAGAGGGGAGAGGATGGGATGCAGAAAGTAACGGAGAAAGCGAGAGAATAGATTGAGTGAAAGAGAGAGAGAGAGCTGTTGACCGATAATGGATTCTACCTGGAGAGTTTTCCATGCATATGACACCTTTAAGCTTTAAATTGGAGTTTAAAAGTTCAATCTGTTTCCTTTCTCTTTTTGTTTTGGGAGGCTATAAATGTGGCCTCGTGGTATTTAACTTTTCGTCCAGGCTGCTGACATATGACTGAGGTCCCATTACTGGCAACCCTGTTTGCTATTGAGGCGAACGATACCCATTGACCGGTACGGGCCCTGTGAAGCATTTTACCTTGAGCTCATCCAGGACTTGACATGACCTTTGAACCCGAGGAGCACAGCTGTCAAATGTCTCCCCTGTCATTCCCTTTGGAGACGCACTGGTTCTTCACAAGACACACACACACACACACACTCAGTGGCATACACACTTTCACCACGTTTGTTGCATCGAGCTGAAACACTCACACCTCAAGGAGCAAATGCAAGGTTACATGTTATGGTTTTCATGGAGCATAGGGGGAATTGTTTATAACTTTTAATGCCACGCTGAAATTCCAGGATTAAAATAACTGAACATGCATATGAATATGGATTCACTTTTTCTTAATTCTTCAGACTATGGTTTGGTAGGGCCTCATGAATATCCTCCGTCGTCTCATAAACATGTACATGTTGTGGGAGGAGAAGATGGGGATCGTATTATGAAAAGTGGGAGTGAAAGAATCTAAAATCAGGAACAGCGAATGCAAGTTTCTGTTGCAAGAGAGGAGGAAAAAGAAACCATTTTTCAAGCATATCTCGATATGAAATCTAAATTTGCATCGTTGTTTTGCGTTTCTCCAGCCCAGTTTTGGAAACAGCCAGCCGCGTATTTATCCGAAACACCGAGAGAACCCAGCTTGTGAATTCACTGTGACAGGAGCACCACCAACTGGTCAAAATATGCCTCCTCCCCACTAAATACCTGCCTGTTCTCTCATCTGATGTGCATTGAAAGATTAGTCACATGCATCCAGTTGCAACCTCTACATTTAAACAGTCTTGATTTATTCTTAGTGTGATCTAAAAAACAAGCAAGGTTTTTTTTCTCTCCCTCCTTCGCCTTAAAAACCCCCTCGGAGAGGTTGACTTCATGGTATCCATCATCATGCATCTTTAATGACGTCAGGCCAGGAGCATGGGGTAAAATCACAGTAGTGGCCCGAGGCTAAAACCAGCTAAAATGAGGTTCCTCTTACCCCTTCCCACGCAGAGAGAGCTGCGCGGGGCCCGAGAAGGGAGGGTACATCGCACCCATCGATCGGCGAGGCGGCGTGGCGGCTGGCGGCCACTCGGTGGGGTTGATGGATACATTTGTGCCGTGAAAACTTTGGAGTTGGAGCGGGGTTTGGAGCTGAGAGACAGGGGTGTGACAAACGATGGACGCCTTGATTTATGGGCCCTGCTGCAAGATTGGGGGAAAAGGACAATCTCCTCTAACCTAATTTGGTTTAACTGTAAAGGGCCTTCGGAGACCCGCCTCACGAAGCCTAAAAAAGAGTGGAGGAACTTCACTCGATTCAAAACACATGTCAGAAATCGGAGCAGCTGAGCAACACTGTGCTTTTTTTTGTCCCGGTCTAAACTCTGTCGCGCAAATCTTCACCTTTCCCATCATCTATGATTCTATTAGTCACAGCACATCCACGGACTGAGCAAATACACTTTTTCACATTACAGAGATGAGAAATGGACTTGAGCCCAACTCAATTACATACAGTAACCCTCAAACAAATAAGTCAAATATAGCTCAGGGCCAAAATGCATTTTATGTCACAGAGAGCAAAACAAAAGAGCAAGCAATAAAAAAAAGATCTTCAAATTTCACAGCATACAGTATTCCTAGGCTATTTCCTGTAAAACTCTATGATGGTCTGAGTGTGGCTTGGAAACATCTTTCAGTTGCCGAGCCCCCAGCCTTGACCTCGGGGGTCAAAGTCAGTCAGGCTCTTCCTGTCTGTGGCTTTTCCCAGGATCCCCTGCCTGTCGGCATGTCAGCACCTCTCCTGTCTCCTCACCAACTCAGGATGTTGCTTTTGCCTTCCAAGAGTTTCCTGAAACCGGAGAAAAAAAAAAAAAAACGGATTGGTTTCCATGCAGAGGTCACTTGGTGTGAAAAAAGAAACGCCATTAAATATTGCTGTTTTGTATATTTGACTAAATTTTACAAACTCGCCGCCCTTTGACTTGTGCCTATTTGTGGATGTGAGGATGCGTTAGCCCGTGGGGAGCGAAAAAGAGGAATCGTTTTTACGAAGGGTAAATACCAGACCCACCTTCCCCATTTTCCTTCCTATTTCTTCTCTTCACACAATAGCAAATCATTCAGTTCTGTTTCAACTCGTAATATGCAATGCGAATGATTTCAGTCGTATCCTTGTGTTTAGGACACGACACTTTTGACATTTAAACATTATTCTGATGAAGGCCGGGCAGAAAGCTTTTTTATTGCTCGTTGCTAAGATAATTAAAGCGAGCACTAAAACGGGGTCACGTTCTTAATGGTCTTATTAGAGGGCATGATGGACAATTAAGGGTGACGCCGCTAAAAAATTGGACTGTTTTTGAGCAGAGGTGACTGGAAATGGGGCACATCATTAAATGTCATGTAGATGCTCTCTCTCTCTCTCTCTCTCTCTCTTGCTCTCTTTCTCCAGGTACTGAAAGGAAGAATGAAGGCTAAGTGACAAGGTTGCACCCCCAGCAACAGACGTCCTGATTACTTTTTGTCTTAAGCCTCACAGCAGCCCCGAATAAACCGAAAGGATTCGAGGCTATGCACTCAATTAACAGCCGTGTTTATGATGCAGAAGTTGGCTATACACACACCTTTGTCTAAACTTTGATATTAAGTCTGTCATGGATGCTTAAAAATTCTTCCCCGGCCCCTGCAGTATACCCGTAACTCTTATTCCCTTGTTGAGCAGCCCAAAGAGTACGTGTGTATAAATGGAAGGCCTGTCTTTTCACATTCATTAAAAGTGAAGTTCCAAAATTAATAATGTAAAAATATGGGTTTTAATTAGTCTTCTATTCTGCCCAATGTACTTAAATTGGATCATCTGGTCCCCGATGCCCTTTCACTTAATAAAGAATTAGCCTGTGATGTTCTGAGCTTGACAGGTAGGATAAAGTGGAGAAAATCACTGCTGTTATATAAAGGATATATCCGTTTGTACGTAATTTGCAGCTTAGTCAATTTGACAGGGGGGAGGTTCCCAGCCATGGATCCCGTGCAGGTTTTCATTTAATGCATTTCTATCATGTTATGGCGTGACCACGCCATTGCCTTTCACCGCTCGTTTCTGTCATATAATTAGTGACATTAATCCAATTTGATTGGATATCTGCCTCACTTTGGCGAGAGCATTACTTTTGAATAGAATCAGCACCTACATAGACGGTGTGATCAAGTCCAATGAAGTTGAAGTGCTATTTAACATTTCCATTTCCTTTTTTATTTTGCTTGCATATATTAAACCGGAACATTTTGACTTTTAACAAGAAATTAAAGTACATTTCTGTCGGTGATGTATGTAGATGAGAGTGCACATGCACACGATAGCCTACACTTTGCATGTGTGCTTTGAACTCGGACAGATAAAAACAGCTTTCGCTCATGATCGTCCAAAGCTGGAAGCCCGTCGTCGTATCTTAGAGGTTAAATCAGGGCGTTTAAAAAGAGGCTTTAGTTGAAAGCATATGGCATCCATGAGTGATCCTTTACATTCAGTGGCCATATACTGGTGTTTGTGTGCGGTTGAGTGGGTGTTGTCGCACTATTCTCAGGCAACGAGCCCAGACAGCCCTCTCCTCTCCCTCTCTCTCCTCTCTCTCTCTCTCTCTCTCTCTTTTTCTCTCTCCCTCGCGCGGGACAGGCACAGCTGTCAGATCAAAATCAATCGCATTTTAAAGGACGTGCGAGCTAAATATTTCATTCTTGCCTTGGGAACCAATTAAGTGCTACATATGAAGTCAGAAGGACTGGTTGAGCCGGAGTCGTACTGGTGCGTACCAGCTGCTCCATTGCTTACACCAACCCCCCTTTACGCCATGCAAATGTGTCAGTGTGAACATTCGAGTTCAATTACCTAGTGATGTTTTAAAAATGCACCAAAGCCAGACTGGCAGTCCGGAATTGGAAAGGATCCACCCCAGGTATGTTGTTTATTTAGTTGTTGTCTGTTATGCTGGCTGTAACCCATTTGCCCTGATTGCAGATGTAAAGGATCACAGCGATAGGAGGGACCGGGGCCTTCAAAGCGCCATGTGTCAGTGAACGCCTCACACCGGATGGCAGGGACAACTGCCGTCTATTCCTCAAACTGTGACCCCTGACTCCATCTCCCATTACACAGCAGCGCTACTCACATGAATATATTTAAAACAAGTTATTTTTTTCAAAACTTAATCTTTGTGAATGTTTCCTCTAGTTGTCCTCTTTTTTTCCTTCTTTTTTCCTTGCTGTTTTTTTTCTCCCCCCGTTTTATATTTGCTCTTTTTGTCCATTTCTCTGTTTCCTGTGCACTTAAATCAGAATCCCTGGGTATGATGAATCTCGGTCTATCTATTCCTTTTGGAGTTGGACTGAGGGATGGAGTAATTCTAGAGCGTCTGCTTTGTCAATGTAAAGGACAGGACTGACACAATCGATGCACACTGTAATATCTGTATAAAATCTGTATACACCCTACTCCCTGTGATCATCTTCTCTCTATGTGTATTGTTTTTCTACTGTGATTCTACTGTAAGTTGTGTATGTATGTTTGTGAGTTAAGTTAAGTGTATAAACTACTGGTTGACCTAAATTTCCCTCGGGATTAATAAAGTATCCATCTATCTATCTATCTATCTATCTAGGTACAAAACATTGTTTGACTAAAACTGTGCGCTACGACCAAAGAAAAGCAAGGGTGAAACAGATTAGAGAGGGAAAGAAAGAAAAACAGTCACACTAGGAAGGTTAAAGTGTGTGTATATAAGCTGAAGGCGTGTACAGTATGTGACTGAAAACAAAAAAAGAGCTGCTAGCCTAAGTGGAACAGACGATATCTGAGAGAGAGAGAGAAAAGAAAATGTGAGAGAAAAACAAAAGCAGATCGAGTGAGGGGACGCGACAGAGAGTGATGCAAAGTGAGAGACAGTGTAAAAAGGAAATAGTGTGAAAGAGAGAGAGTGAGAGAAAGAAAAAGTAGGAGAGAAAGACAGGGAGGGAGTATGATTGATAACGGTGCTGACAGAACCCCTCTGGCCATGCTCTCTGTGGCAGTTTGGGGAGACAGGGCCTCCCCGCGTGAGACCGAGCTGCCCCTCGCCACTGTCCCAGCACACACTCCACATCTGGTGGGATCGCCCACGCTAGGTCAGGGGTCACGGCACCATGGGGCTACTTTTGGACTCACATCCCCAGAATGCTCAGAGAAAAAAAAACACAGGGCCTGTCGGGGCCCGCCGCAATAATCGACGATTTGAAAGTACAAGCATGAGTCTTATCACTCCGCGGGAATGTTTTTTGCTTTTGCACTGACCTGGGGAAAAAGGGAGGGATAAAAACATTGTTTTTAGCTAAACTGTGATGGCAAGGTGTATTACGAAAACACACGCTCTGTTAAAGGTAAGCAGAGACTAATGGGCTGATGTGCAGTGTGTGTCCTGTGTGTGTGTGTGTGTGTGTGTGTGTGTCCTCACAATCAGGGTATGTGTGTGCATTACTGCCCGTGTGCGAGGAGACAACACTGATGAATTAGAGATAAATAATGAAGTAGCTCGGGGACTGATTTGTGATAGCAAGAGGGCCCATCAACAGAGAACACTAATACTTTTGAATGCAATGCCGTTTGATGTTGATCAAGTTCAACTCGGTTGACAGGGCTGAGAAGACTGTGGGGAGCGCAGGGACCGTACGAGAGAACCTACTCAGACAGGTGAAAGAGGAGAGGGACAATACCACTCAGACACACTCACGTACGCAGCCAGTCACACATAAAACACACACCCAACCACACACACACACACATGCAGAGGAACACTGATTCAGTTCACAGAGTTATTTAAACATTTCCGCTTTAAATGAGGGAAGGTTAACCCTTTGCTTGTGTTTTATTTAATTCTTAGCTGGTTTATTTTTGATAATGAAACTTTCTTAAAAGTCACATGTTTAATGATATACTGCGCTACCAATTTGAGTCTATAGACATTCATGACATGCCACTGTTTTTCCATCGCTTGGGGCACGGGTCATTTTGAAAGTGTCACCATTTAACCGGGGGGGGGGTTTGGGTCTCCGTACCTCCAGCATTGGCCCATGTGGGCAGAGTTGGGGTGTGTGGAGAGCGTGGCCTCATTATGAAGGAGATAAAGACCGTTAAGGCTGTTTGGTCTTGGGCCGGCTCCAGCCCCTATGGTGAAACACACCTGCTCCCCTCTTTAAAAAGCCCTGCTCCAGTTTAGCTCTTGGCCACGGACGAGTAATGACCTATCCAGGGGGCCGTAACGCCCGCTTCGTTTAGCCTGTCGTTAAGACCCAGAGTCAGCAGCATACTGCGGCACAGTACTGTGCCAAAACTCAGTACAGGGTGTCCTTGCCAAAGATCTAACATCAAGCCTACTCTGTTAGAATATGGATAACTAACTAGCTAACCACATTAATGAAACGGCAGAATACGTTTGGCAAAATGACTCCCCACTTCAAGAATTTCTTTCGGACATATTGTCAGTTGGGTTGGACACTTTGATAATTCAACTGAATCATCAACATGAATATAAATAAAAAAAAATAAGCCCTTCTATTTCAGCCAATAGGAGCACACTCAAGAATACAGTATCCACTTAGTAATTAGAGAACATAAAGTTGCAGCTTGACACTGCTTGGTTTCCCATTGTTGTCCTGTCTTTGTTGTTACACACACACACACACACACACACACACACACACACACACACACACACACACACATTCACAGACATGCACAGATACACTGAGTGAGGACACACACAAAAGCATGCATGCATGAGCATGCCCGTGCGCAACATGCATGTACACGCACACACACACACACACGCACACACATACACGCACGCACAAAAACGCGCTCACACACACATAAAGATTTCCCAGTTTCCCAGTTATGTTTTCATCAAAGCTTTTCTTTGGCACTACAGAGCAGCGTCAGTATGGTAATGTGTTGTGCTGCCTGGAAAGCTGTCAAAAAGCTCCCACCTTGGATGAGAGACCACGGTAATTCAACTGGGCTCCTGTCTTCTGTGTGTTCAGGTCTCCTCATTATTCCGCTTTGCAGGGTAATGGCGTCTTGCGCTGTTTTATCTGTCAGCTCACAGCAAACTATAGTTTTTTAGCCCTGTATATTAGATGCTAACATCAAAGGCAGCTGTCTTGACACAGGAGAGAGGGGGAAAAAAAGAAAATGTTGCGTAAAAAAAAAAAATGGAAACACTCCCGGTAGGCGAAAATTGAATCTCTTTACGTCTGGGGTGATGTGTGTATTGAGAATAGATTTGCTGGTTGGCGTCTATGTGTTTGTTCTCAAGTAAACAGCAAGGCTTGTTTGGGTGTAACTGTCAGGTATATGCGTGTGCCCCGTGTGAAAATGGGTTTGTTCGCAAAGTGGGAGTTAGAAAAAAAAAACAGCAACACAAATTCACTCTCGCTGTCTGATCAATGGGGATTTAAGTTACCAGTGACAACTGCATAGCAGATGTCAAGAGACGCGGACCCCTCTCGTAACGCGGCGCTGCGAGCCGCAGATCCTGTGACTCTTTTTACCCGGTTGAACGCCTCTGAGAAAAGGATGCGCACATGAACCGTGAACAACTTGAGCACACGCGTTTTTGTTTGGAGTTTTATTCAAGTTTTGAGAAATGTTTGCTCCCACAACTAAAGTCTGACACCCCCCCCCCAAACCCTCTCCCACCTGCACTCACCTCTACTTGGGCATGTGGGGCTCTTGCCCCCATGGATGTTGGCAGATTTGTGTACAGTAAGTATGTCTGTGTGTGTGTGTGTGTGTGTGTGTGTGTGTGTGTGTGTGTGTGTGTGTGTGCGTGTGTGTGTGTGTGTGTGTGTGTTTACTGCAAGT
Organism: Liparis tanakae; assembly: GCA_036178185.1. Lineage (NCBI taxonomy): Eukaryota > Metazoa > Chordata > Actinopteri > Perciformes > Liparidae > Liparis > Liparis tanakae. The sequence goes on along the minus strand of CM070100.1, from coordinate 7,075,628 downwards.
GTGTGTAAGGTAAGATCTGTGTTTATAGGAGTAGCTGTGTGTGTGTGTGTGGGGGGGGTATTGTGTGTGTGTGTGTGTGTGTGTTGGGGGGGGAGGGGGTTCTTCAGAAGACGCGGGTAGAGCAAATTAAAACTCACCGCAGGAAATGAGCGCCCTTGGCACTCCTCTTCCCAAGCAGCTGCACACACCCCAACCATCATCTGCCATTTTGACACATCCACGGGGCGTAGCAGGCAGCGACAAGGGGGGAGCGAGGGGTGCCAACGCGACACCCACGGCTGCGAGCATCGTCGGGCCGCAGCCTCCAGCCAAACAGGTGTGTGACATCATGCCGCTGGTTCCTCTTCGGGGGCCCGGGGAGCAGGCTGGGGGACCCGAACAGAGAGGGGGGTGGAGGAGGAAACAAAGGGAGGTAAGGTTTCTACCTGACAAGCTCATTGATAACGTTTGGGACACGAGCCCCGAAGTCGATGGCAAATTGCCTCTAATGTCTCCCGGAGATCACGGGCCAAAGTCAGGTGCTGGGCGCTAAATGGGCTCATTAGTTATGATTTTTTTTTCCTTCCTTTTTTGGACTTTGCAAGGAGTTTTACACACACACACAAACAGACACACACGCCATGTCAGAGATAGTTAAAACCAGAGGGCTTTTGCAAACTTGGGACGTCATCATAACTCAAGACAGGGTTGTAGTTGAGCCCAAGTGTTGAGACCTTGTTTTTCCTCTCCGCTCTTGGAGCACATACAAAACAGGACCTCTTTGGTTTGGAGTTTGACTATTCCCCCGGCGGAGACCCGCTGAGTCATCTGGGGAATACACAAGTCAAATGGGAAAGGATCTGAAATCGGTCCCACGCAGACAATAAACCGCGTACATATTTCTCTTTCATCAAATCTGCGATCCGGCAACACAACTTAAGAGAGAAAGACAACAAATGAAATCAGCACGTATACGTATTCAGAATGCTCGGCACGTCTCCCACACACACCCCTCTTCTCACTTCAGTTGAATCCCCCAGCGACAGATCCTGTAACAGAGGATGGGGAGGCTGTGGGTAGCCTGGGGGGTTCCTGAAGGCACCCGTCTGGGACCTGCTTCATAATCAGTGGACAGAGAGGATAGCGCTGGTGCGGCTTCCAGAGCCACTCTCTCCCCCTGGCTGTCCGAACTCTGGTTAGCACCCCAGGGCTACCTGTTAAGGTGTTCCCCCTGGTCCAGTCTCTCTTCCTGGGCAAGAAAACTCACAAGCAGTCTGTCGTCTCCAGACTGCAGTGAACAGGATCTGGGTCCTGATTGGATGAATAGGTCGAAGTAAGAGTATGTTTGCATATACACTACCGTTCAGAAGTTTGGGGTCACTTAGAAAAATGAAAAAAAGCACTGTTTTTATACACTCTCTACATAAATAATGTGGTAAATGACTATTCTCTGTTTTTTAATTAAATCTCTACAGAGGTGTATAGAGGCCCATCTCCAGTGTTCTAGTGGTACATTGTGTTATTGCCTTAGAAGATTAGCAGAGGGTCAGAACCCCCTTGAAACCCTTTTTATAACTTTTTATTTAGCATTTTTCACAAACAGATTATTCCTTGACATTGAAACCATTTTTATGTGAGCGCAGCTGAAAACAGTTATACTGGTGAGAGAAGCTTTAAAACTGGCCTTCGTTTTAGCGACAAGTTTGAAGAACAACATTAATATTTACAATGAAAATCATTATTTCTAACCTTGTCAATGTCTTAACAATATTTTATATTAATCTTGTATTCATTTAATAAATAAAAATATGAGTTTTCATGGAAGACACAAAATTGTCTGGGTGACCCCAAACTTTTGAACGGTAGTGTATATTTTTTTTAAATATATAGATTTGTACACAAATTGATGTTGACGTCCATGTGCTTATGCATGTGTGAGCAGAAGCACATTTGTTAATGCGTGCACACGTGTTTGTATGCTCGTACAAATGCTGTACAGGATTTATTGTGTTCACCAAGAGGAGGTTACATTATTGTTAGTTGTCAAGGAGACATTGCAAAGGGAGCTGGAATTACTCACCCACATGGACAAAGCTGGATGCCAAGTAACAGCCTGGACAATATGAGTCTCTCTGCAGACCTCTTTGGCCCTTATCAACAATAATTCTTGTTAATAATGTGCAATGTCTCTAATTAGTCTGTAGTGAAATTAACTGCTGTTGCCTGATAAGAAATGATCTTCTTGATAATAAAACCTTTGAAAAGACAGCAGCTCAGGGATAACGGACACTTATTTGAAATATGGCTACTGATGTGTGTTGTTGGGTTTTCCAGCTTTTTTAGAAAAATACATTATGACACGCTGTCTCGCTCTGTTTTATCTGAGTTTTTTATTGTAGTTACTGTAGATATATGTAACATCGGCTGTGTTTCTGTTTTCATAGTCAGGAAGAATATTCCCTTGACTGTGCCTCGGGGTATATCTCCTCCTTTCCGCTGTTCTACAGCAGACCTCAACATCACCACTGCTGGTGTAGATGCTGAAAACACTGTAGCGGTAAGCAAACCGAGGAGGCAGGTCTGGGGGCTGCAGCCGAGGACTTTCTAATTCAGGCCTTGGCCAAGGGATCCGGGAGACATAGTACATTTTAACAAACACACTGGCCATTTCCAAATCTGCCGTGTGTGCTCAGCCATCCATGGTTCTCCAAGATATCTGGAGGAGAGGGAGGGTGGGTGGGCTTCGGGGAGGTGGGGTGTACAAGGCGGAGAGAGCCAGGACTGTGCCGTCTCTCCAGTTTGGTTTGGTCCGAGCACAGAGCCAGCTGGCCTCATTAGGACTTGATGGGAGGCGGGCTGGCATGAGACGTGCACATGCATGCACACATCAACAAATGTAGTGTGAAGCGTGGCCTGATGCCCGTGAAAGACCCACCCGAAAGTTTTTTTTTTTTTTTTCCTTCTTCTTTTTCTTTCTTGAGTGCACTGTGGCTTATGGGCAGAGGGAGTGTATGATGTAGGGGGGGAACACAATCATTAGTTTATGTCTCTCTTTAAGGCGCTGTCTTTACCTGGCTCACCTGAGCTACCTCAGTGCACTCGAGCGCTCGTGTGAGGGAAGAGCGAACCGTGAACGGGGGCAATGAGGGGTTGGGGTCGGATGGCACGGAGTGGGTATAAAAGGGACGAGAGGATATGATTCATGGTAGGGCGGGTCCATCACGAGAGACGGCCGCTGACCTACAGTCTGAGGGCCGTTGGACCGGAACCAAGGCCTTGTTCCGACAGAGCGAGTGTAGCGTGAGCTGTGACGGATGGCGCCGGTCTGTTTGAGAGCCCCTGAGCAGGTGTGTGTCTCGCTCACATCTGCAGGCAAGCACAGTGAACCGAGACCAAATGGCAGACGCACGGGGCCCATCGGGTACCTGTGCACTGAGACACACTAATGATTATGGATGCAGGCCTATTAACGGTCACATCTGTAAGGGAGAACAACAACCAGCGCACTGGGAGTGAGTCAGCAGTTTTAACTCCCATCTGGAACACAGACATGCTGGTGTCAACGTCGGGATGAAAACTCAAGTCAAACCGCCGTCTTTCCCCTTCGGTTCGCGTCCGGCCACGGAGCGCCGCGGAAAACGACGAGGCGCTCCGGCCTCCTCGAGGGAAGACTTGAGGAAGTTTTCTCATCCAACTTGAAAACTTACACACACTTTTTTTTTAGGATTTCCCGCACAGAAACCTGAAGGACATTCTGAGGAGAATTTAATTCTTTGTTTTAACTGCTGAACACTAAATTATCTAATGAATTCATCAACTTAAAAAACAGCGTTAAATATTCATTCTAAGAGTATATGTAATAAATTAAATATTACTCATTGGCTTATTATTTAAAAATGCATAATATGATTTGCATAGTTTTTTTCCTGATAGGAAATAATAATGGGTAGTTGTCTTGTAGCGTCTTTCATGACGGATGAAGCGTGTGTCTTTTTGTTCCCTCATCATCCCTCTCTCCTACTTGCTTCTCATTAAAGTTTTAACAGAGGCTGTTTTAATTGTCAATCCTTTGACAGGTTGATAAAAGCAACTTGACAATTAAGTTCATTGGCTATGCTATGCATATTAATTAGGTCTTATTTGGGTTTCTATTGTTATTGGAAGAAGCACTCATGGTGTAGCAAAATGTCATCCATTAACTTCCCTCTTCTCAGAACTTAATGTAATTAAGCTTGCTATTGTATGACTACGAGAGGAGACTCGAGAGAGGGGAACTTTTAGTATTCATTTTATAAATGAGTAATGCCGTTCCTGTGACACTGCAACAACGCTATTTCTCCAAAATCTGGATTAAAACACAGATTTGCACTTTAGTAGCACTTGAATGGCTCTTATGATGGTACTTTTGTAGTTTGACTATGTTGAGGAAATGTTACTTTCTGTATTCTTGTTGTTCTTAGTTTGTACTCTAGGTTGAAATGCACTTATTGTAAGTCGCTTTGGATAAAAGCGTCTGCTAAATGACATGTGATGTAATGTAATGTAAAAAATCATCCGTTCACAACTTTATAATCTGTAACAAGTGCTGCCTGCTCTTGTTTGGTTAGCAGACAAAGGACGCTTGTATGTACATGTGTGTGTGTGTGTGCGTGTATGTGTGTGTGTGTGTGTGTGTGTGTGTGTGTGTAGGTGTGTTTGTGTGTTTGTGTGCATCTGTATGTGAGTTTGTTTATGTATGTGAGAAGCGGAGATGAAGCGAGACAGGGAGTGCGTGCCAGAGGGGAAAATGAAGCAGGACATAAAAGGTGCAGCGGAGAGGCTCGGCATCGGGAGGGAGGGGAAAGGGAAAAACGAAGGAGCGGTGGGGTCGGAGGTGGGGTGGGAGTGTTCTAGCAGATTACCCAGTGCACCTTGCTCAACTCTGCAGGCCCACACACTCACATCAAAGTGGTACCCCCTATCTGCCCGAGGCTTAGTCGGCCCCTGTCCACCCCCCGTGTCACTCCATACATCCTCCCGTTCATGTTGAATAATTGACAGTTCTGTTTTACATGCTCAGCATTTGCCAGGACATGGACGTGTGTGACTCCAAACGGGGCCCGACTCCGAGAGGTGCTGTGCGTTGGGTGGACTTCATCACGGTTGTGTCGCACCCCGAGCTGAACGCCATCCAACACAATCCACGGAGGGACCGTGTGCCGAAACACAGAGGTGGTTACGGTAATAAAGATGCCTTTTTTTTTTGTTGCTGCGGTTTTATCGAAGCTTAATTGTCCACGCAGCTTAAAGAGTTCCCCTTCCCACATGTGAGTTGACAGCAGGTTTCATTTCCGAGCCAGGTTTATGAAGGGAGCAACAACTCCCTGCATTACAATGAGTCGGTTTCCGTTGCTTCTTTGAAGACACTCTGCGCTGTCTGGTGGGCACTTAGACTCCGAATCTGCTGAACTTGTTGGACGTCACTCAAGACCGACAGAACGGCCGTGCATAGCGAAGGACAACGACTGCCATGGGTGCGTGAAGGGGCTGGAGTGTTTGTGCCAGGACGATCTCTGAAGTCAAATAAGCCATTATCAGTCTGTCAAGCCAGGTCTCATTCGAGGTCTCTTAATAACAGTTAGGCAGTTTGGTGAAGTCTCCATCAATGCCTCGGCAATCGCTTTTTACAACTGCTGTAGAGACATTAGAGAAAGAACCAAAGTGATAAAGTCAGTTTGCAACAGGGTGCTGAGTTCCTCTTGTTATCACACCCTCTGGTATATGTATGCGCCGCATAAAACAAGTATCAAAATATGTCGTGCCTTTGCTTCGCGCGGTTCTGCATGGCCGCTGAGTCTTTAGAGGGGTTGTGTGGTAGAGTAGGGTCCTTAAAGCGAGGGGAGGGAAGGCCGTGCTGTTCATTTGATAGTTTACCTTGACCTCTGAAGTGTGTCGCTCGCACCCTGAGGGCTCGGGCTGGCAAAACCTTTCTCAGTCCCTCCTGGGAATGATAATCTCGACGTGGGCGTTTACTACGGACACCAGACACAACACCATTAGCTACAGCTCCGCTGCTGCTCATTAGGACCCCCCGATCAATACGGGCGGCCACAGAAATCGCCAGTGCAGCGGAACCCGCCATCACTCTTCAGAGTTATTATCGTAAACAGTACCGGCCGAGAGTTAGGGCGGTATCCCACTTTTGCTGTTTCTGTCAGAAACGGAGGGTTGCAATAACCGAATGACTGACTTCTAAGGACGTGCTATTGTATCGCTTGTTCTGGAAACTTTGTGCTGCGTGGAGTCGTTTCCTCGCAATAAAATTAGGAGCAGTCAGGAAGCATTACTGTGTGCGCTGCTCTGTTCTCTGGGGTTGGGTATGATGACATGGTCGCAGCAGAAAAACACTGACACAGAGGAAGTTCACTCATTACTGAGGAGATATTTGAGTGCTGATGTCTCCCTTATTGAGTGTCAAAAACAAATGAGTCGGTTAAAGCGCAGCTACATCGTTTGCTGAGTTTGCGAAGGAACCCTGGACACTAAATAAAATGTGTAGAAAATGTAGAGCTCTGTGGTGATTAAAACGGGAGCAGCTAAATGCAGAACGACCACACTGTGTTTTTTAAAAGGTTTCAACGCACGGTGGGGACAAGATCATTTCATTATTCAACCGATTCTTTCCCTCCAAAACATGAGGTGTGTGGAATACGTAAGTCGCAGGAAATTGTAGATGAAAAGACACAAAAAAAGGATAGTCCATTGGTTTGTGGCAGAGGAGAGAATAATATTGAGGCAAAATTGTGAAAATAAGAAAAAGGGGAGATGTATTGATTTTTGGTGGAGCCGGGGAAAAAAAAGAGAGGGAATAAAGAAGTGCTCTTTGGCCGATGTGTCCAAATGATGTCTCAGGGGAGGTTCTTAATGGTAGGGGGAGGGGTAAAGGGGGGTTAAGGGGGTGAGGTGGGGGTGAGGTGGGGGTGACGGGGGCAGGTGCCTACCCTGACTAAGGCATGGAACTGCCCTTAGGCTAGGGCTAATGGTATTGGCTGAGCTTACTTTAAGCAGCTCTTTCCTAATGGCCAACTATGAGTGTGCCACAGGATAGACAGGTATTGATTGGTTCAAATGCTCTTGAGTTGACAAGAACTGAAAGTCCCTCAAGCATATACAATCTTGCAGCAAATTATGTCACACGGAAAGGTGATTAAAAACAGAAGCTTGGGGCAGGCGCACTCATTAAAAGTGTATCTGATATTTCTCTTGTTGTCCTTGTATCGCGTGCTCTTCTTTGTGTTTACTCCATTTTCTGCCAAAACCTTTGTCTCTCTGGTGGGGTTTTTCTTCTTCTTCTTCTTCTTTAGTTTCCCTGATTGAGAAATGTCTGTTTATACTTCGAGAAATTCAAGCCGCAGTTGCCATATTAGAGATGCAGCGTATCGACTGTTGGACCTCCGTTGCATCAGTCGGAGCGGTGCCTACGCCATAGTGATGCACTTCATTAGCGGAGGAGAATTGACATTTAAATAGAGTCAAATGGTGTGTCGTTTAAAAAAAAATGCATACAGGTTTGATGGTTGTATTCACCTTAAAAAAAGGTGCAGCACACGGCGATAGTATACAGAGAACAATGCCATATATTTGCTTTGTTGTCGTGCCCCCCTTTCTCATACACACATACAAAAAATGCTGTGTACAAGATTTTCTCTTATTCACATGGGGCGCTTTCTAGACTGCTTGAGGCATCTGCTTTGATTGCATAATTCCCAAGAGACGAACAATACAAAACAAAAATACTGACTGAATTCAGACTTATAATATACCGAACAAATAACATACCAGCTCCACTCTTCAAAACCATAGTTCTCTAAAGAAAAGGAATTGGAGAGTAAATTCAAAGTTGAAAGCTTGGCTCTTTCGCAGCGCACGCAATGGATGAGGGAGGAAGATGAAACAAACTTTTTTTTCCTGGCTGAAAATGTGCAGCATTACCAAAACAAATAGGCAATAGCGTGCACATTTACGTACACTTTAACTTAAGTGGAACATATCAGAGATACTATAAACCATTTTTAAAGCCGTAAAAAAAAGGAGGCTGTAGATATTTCGGGAATGACGGGTGAGGAAATATTTTATTATGCAGGGGGTAATACAACAGGTCCCCCAACGTCATCTGCTGCTTTGCCCAGTGTAGCGTGACGCTTTCAGGCAAAGTTAACAGTGTTGAACAAATGAAAATTAAATGAAATGACGGGTCCTTTTTCCTCAGGAAGAGAAGAAAAGCGCACCCAAAAAAAAAGAGAGAAATATTTTCTGCATCCAAATGATACGGCTGCACTCAAAGCTCACAGTTTTCTTCTCTTTCGATTAAATGCTCTTTCTCTGGCTGTTTGTGCTTTACAGTGGAGTGTGCTACATCGCTACTTTCTTCTCTACAGGGGCCCCTGGGCTCCCCAAGCAATAGGAGTAAATTAGAGTGCACCTGTTCCAGCTCCAAGATAAGCCATCTCCAGAGGATTTCCTCTGAGTAAAATGAAGTGAGTGAAGAATAAACAGAATATCACAGCATTACTCCGCCAAGGTGAAGTTGCTGCTGCTCTGGGGACACGGTTCGTTTTGCACAACACCCAGCAAAATATCCTCTATAAACCTCTGTGTGTAAGACTGTAGGAATGGTCTCTGCTCGCAGCGGAGAGAATACGAGCTGCTCGTTCGCGCTCCATTCGAGGCGGTGAGAGTCCAGACCACAGCGTCTCGCAACCTCGACTTGAAATGCTCTTTTTTGTGGTCTTTTTTTTTTTTTGCGGTCTGTTTCCACCATGCATTCAACTGATCTGCGATAGTCAAACATCAAACCACATACTTCCCCTTTTTTTTTTTTTCCTGTACCACCACGGCCAAATATTTATGAAAGTATCTAATTAAGTCAAGAAAATTGTCAGTACATCTCTCCCCTCTTCCCATCAGCATAGCCACATGAGTAACTCCTTGTGTGTTTCTTAGCGGAAATAAAAGAAGTAATCCCAGTGTGAAGCCCGAAGACCACTGACCGTAGGTGTCTAGAATGCAAAATTCACTCAGTTGGTTTACACATAAAAGGCACGGATAATTAGAGGAAAAATGTAATTCATCATACGTTTGATAATCAGCTTGATTTGGTCTCCTATCTGCACCAGAGCATTCAAATAACCCCCCTACTATTAGCACCCCACTCTCCCTCACACCAGTAGTCTGTTTTACCCTCTCTTTGTTCCCCTACAACAGATTATCATTATTGTAGCTAATTGCATGCTTCGCCTTGAAGTTGTGCTGGAGACTCGTGATCTGGGGTTGAAACGTGGACAGGGATCCAGTCTTCTCCACAGCTTGCTTTACACTACTAATTGCCGTTACCACAGGATAAGGCATGCTCCTCGCTGTGGCCAGCCGGACGAGGCTGGAACAGGCGCGGGGCGCGTTGGGTGGGGGGGATACTATCACACAAGGGTGGTAAGACGTGGGAGGGAAGAGACGAGGGTGGCGCAACTGAAGTGGGATGGGTAGACCAGATTGGGGAGGGAAAGGATGGCGGTTGGGGGTAAGCGGGGGGGATGGAACCAGCGTTAGATGTAGGTCAGCGGGAGTGGAGTACCCTAAAGATTACAGTTGGTTAGTGCGACCCCTCTCTGACAGGATCTGAGCCCTTACTCCCAGCAGAGGTGGACCGTGGCATTTGGGAAACCCAGCTATTAGTGAGGCTAATAAAGCCCGGGCGGAAAGTTTTGAACCCGCGTTAGTTCCGGAGACGTCGCCCTGCCACGTGTCCGAAAGGCTGGATTTGAGTTAATATCGTCCCGGACGACAGCAGAGGGTCTTTAAACGATTGTTAATAAGACGGCAGAGCTGCGACGTGGCGTAAAGACATCGATAGGCGCCAATTTCCATTTTAACAATCTCTCGAAAATAATTGCGTTTTTATGAGCATATCTTTTTTATTATCTTTGTTTATTAAAGAAGTGTAATGTGAGCGATGAGTTCATCTAACTCTGAAAATCTGAGATTTGTGCGCGCTCTGATAGTTTCCTAATTCAGATGGGAACGTTAGTTTTACACCACAGTATCAACTTCCAACTTCAAAATGAGTCACGACTCCCCGATGGGGTTTTAGAAAAGGAAATGGAATCACAGACATAACTAGTGACAAAGCCTCCATCACCTCATAGAAGATCTCACTCCATATGTGAGAACTTTGGGTCTACCCTAGAAAAATAATAAATATCCTCCATGGCGCTTGTTTTGTTCAAAAGGTGGTTTCAAGACAAAACAAAGGAAATGGTGTCATTAATATATATATATATATATATATATATATATATATATATATATATATATATATATATATATATATATTATGATCTAGGGCCTCAGAACAGTTTCCTACAAATGCTTGGCTAAGGGGTTGATCTCCTTCCTAACAAAGGATCTCTGAAATATAAAGTGAAAAGCTACCCGAGATAAAGCTGCTAAGGAAACAAGCGATGAAGAGCCTATTTCCACAACACAAACTGATTTCCTGGCCTTTAGCAGTCTCTTACTGGGATACTTTGAGACATATCCATCAAAACACAGCTGTATTCATTCATATTTCATACCTCCTCCTTCTCCCAGTGCTTTAACACTGTTCTTTGATCAAAGGAGAGAAGTCGGATCACAACAGGAAGGTTCCCTGTCAGCCAAGAAGGAGAAGGAAGGCCAATCCGCTACTGTACGGCATGTGCTACCAGTTTGCTGTACTTCAACTTCAGTCACAAAATAAAAAATGAATCGCTCGTTCCACGCAAAAAACTAAGAACACGAGAGAAACGCCAGACTTTTTTCCGACGATGAAATGCTCTTATGTGAATTTTCACATTTTATAATGAGCTTGGTTTCACAAGCTCCTAAGCTGCAAAATTGTACACAATACTTTTTGTTGTTTATAAACACAAACTCCATCAGTCGGCGTGCGCGGGAAAATTAACAATTTTCTTTGCAGAGCCGGAGATGATTGATTGAAGTCTTTGTTCGATTTAGAGGAATAACAGTTTCTGAAAACTTAAGTGATGGAATTGCTGAGCGACCCGACAGCCAGCAGCAGATTTCAAAACAAGCAGCTCAAGAGTGCCACCACGTGGAGACGTGTGAATGTGACGCATCGGTGGCAGAGCGCGCGCTTCATACCTCGGGAAGAGCGGTCGCAGCTTCATTTCTTCTGTGACCGATTCCACCCATTTTTTTTTCAATTAAATTTCACGTCCGCTGCTTTACATTAGGCCTTCTGCGTGTCCCTCTCTACCTCACCTCCACCCCATCAATTCCAAGACACTGCACTTCCAACGAGCTTTTTCAGTGAGGCTGTGGGAGGAAAAAAAAGTGTTTGAAGACCTCCCTGACATTTAGACTCTCTCTGAAGATGACTTTGCCTTCTACTATCGCCTGCGGGAACATAGTAAGACCCACACTAAACTTCAATTGATATGCAGGGCCAGATTACTCCAGGGGAAATTATCATTCCGTTCATAATAAGAGCCACAACAAGCACCTGGAAAATGACTTTATTATACACACTCTGCTTCAATAAAAGTTTCCCGTGACCCGTCGCAGACTCACGCGGTTTGAACGAAGCATAATCGTGAGGAAATGAAAACTATATTATGCATATGATATAGAATGCTTATTTGATGGTGGGGCTGTGCAAGGATGCACATCTGCTCGGGTGCGCTTGATTGGCAGGTGTGTTAATGCAGTGCTGCAGCCTTGGACCGAGGTGCCCTGAGACCTCTTTTTTTTTTTTTTTCTGAAGCCATTATCCAAATATGTTCTGTTTTTCAAACAAATGAATGGCACAAAAATCAAAGTATCAAAAATGTATTGCCCTCCATAATGGAATTCCCTCTGAGCAAGGACATGTAACAATGGGCCATTCTCAGCTTCCTGTGCTTTCCCTCTCTATACGCCAATGGACGTGACCTCCACAGTTTCAACAATGGGGCATCCAGCAGCATAAGCACTTGGCTTGGCGCCACACTCACTACGTGCTGTAAGGTTGCTTTCATCTTTGTTGTTATATTTAAGGATGACATCCTAGCCTATCGGCCTCTACCATTGTCTTCACCGTGATTATTTTTCTACCGTTGTTTAGCCCCAGTTGTGGCTCTTTGATGAAAAGGTCGCCACTCAATTGGAAAACAGTCATTAAAATGCGGTGGGTACTATTCACCAGTGTTCATAGGGGAACCAACTCAACTGAGCTGGTTAATCAAAAGTTAATTATATAATTTTCATGCAGATGAGGGAAACATTCAAATGAATCCCACCTCTACAATCATTACAAAAAAGAAATAAAGAAATAATTCTAAAATGCTATAAAATGTTCAGGGACCAGGAGGCTGTAAACAATATGAAGTTTAATTTGAGGTAAACAAAGTGAATATCCACCAGGGGGTCCGGGAAGGAGAAAGTGAGGTTAAATCAAATTTGGAAACATAGATACCAGCAGGTTTTGTTGTCCTGATGTACGTGCAATTAGGCAGGTCCTTGATGAGGACACTGGGACGGAGAAAGTTGCCTTTCACAGCAAATGCTTTGGGAATATTTAAAGGGAATTTATGTTTGTTCATGCTTTATCTTTAAATATGAATTATTCTCGGACTAGTATACCAAATTGAATTAAAGCCATATTTTAGAAAATGTTGTAAAAGCATAATTATCCTTTATTGGGATGCTGCTACTATTGAATGCTGCATCAAGAATAGGCTACTTATCAATTCAAACAAGTCTCATAGTGACTCTCAGAAGAAAATGCACAGGACAACATTTTATTCTGTAACTTTGTCAAAGAAGATAAAATAGAATGTAACGCTTTAAAAAAAAGGAAAAGAATCTTAGCCTTTCCTCATCAAAGGAAATGATTGTGTTATGCAAATTGCATCCATGAATATTAAACCAACGATGTGAAGTATCACAAATGAACAAGCATTGTTCTGGAAGTGCAATGGAATGTGGTTTAATTTCTTTTTAATTCTATGTGCTTTTATAGTGTTCACCTTTTCCCAGTTGTGCCAGCGGGTTTGGGTTCATTGGCGTGCATTACAACCACGCTCTAACAATGCAGGGCCTCCACGGTGTCAGCACAGTTCATGAATCCTCGCCCCTTATGCACCAGGCGATTAGTATGGTGCTCCGTCTGTGGGGCTTTGCCAGAAAATGAGTTCTCTTTAAAACATATGCCCCCTGCTGATTCTTTTCCTTTCCTGATATGAAATTCCAATTTTTATAATGAACACCAATTTCCTGTTCGGCGAGGAAAGGGGGGGGGGGAGAAAAGTTTCACACTCTCTCTCTCTCTCTGTGTGTTTTGAATGGCTGCAGTTATCCTAAATTTGCAGAAAGCTGTTGACATCACAAGCAGAACATATTTAGTTTCTTTCAGTTTGGGGGTGAGGGTGTGTGTGTGTGTGTGTGTGTGTGTGTGGGGGGGGGGGGATGCTAATCAACATTGAGGTACGAACACAAAAAACAGCTGGCGTAATTTTTCCACATCGCATATGCACACGACTGGCGTGGCAGAAAATAGAATTAACAAAACTGTAACAAATTCAATTAAGTCATTGATTTCTAATAAATTGGCCTAATCAGCAGCTGTTGTCACGCTAAGATTGTTGTGTCACAAGTTTGTCATGCTTGTCGGTCGTGGCCGCTTTACAAAGGCAATTGTATCCGTTTAACGGCTTTAAAACTGCATTTTAAATGTAATTATCATCCTAATGACCACGTCTACAAAGTGAGATTACAATCTGATAATCTGACACATTTGATCATTTGATCAGATTTCAAAAACTTTATTACAGTTTAAAATGGAATCAAATGTTACAGACATACATGTACAGTAATTAATCTATGCAATGAATGTGATGATTGGTTGAAGTCAGTATCCTGATGCAGGCGATCCAGCACAGGTGTTGATGGAGATGCAAATACTTTCCTTTTTTCTCTCCTTCAATTGTTTGGGAACTTTCTCTTTCGCTCAAAATGACTGTAATCATCATTAATCTGAAGAGATGGAAATGAAATCCCAGTGAGCAGTTTGCCCTGCTGCTTGAATATTTTATATAACAAATGTATCAATCTTCATTCATATACACAGCACCAAACCAAACCATTTTGAGCAAATTAGCGTTATGTGCCAACATTCAAAAAGATTAAATTAAGCATTCACACATTCACTCATGCAAAAAGGAGGAAAAAAACAAAAACAGCCAGTGAGCACTTTGTATACTGTCGCTCTGGAACACAATGGCACACAGTGGTGCAGCGTACATTAATATTGTACAATTGAAGTAGACATTGGCGATAAATTATGTATAATAAGCACTTACTGCATTGTATGGTCTAAGTCTCTCTTGGGTCTGGGCACTCGCCTCCTCGGGAAGAGACACCACTCCTCCTGTACCCATCATCTAAGGACAATGAAATAGAGGTTTTAGTCCATGCAACCAAGGTTTGTATAAAATATAAACCCAAAAGCTTATTGTTGAAGCACTGTTAAAAAAAAGAAAAAAATGATTTGTTTTTTAGATGATGCTTTTATATTTTATAAAGACGCCACCTATCCTGAAATGTTGGACTCCACATATCAATAAAACAAAAAATCACTCACCCTGATGGTTGCCTCCAGCTCTCCCACACTTCTCTTTCCACCTGGTAGCCACCCATAGGACCAGTGCTGGGACAGGGTGACCTGGACCACCAACGCCAACAACAACACCTGCACCATCACTCTGCTGCTCGCTTCCATTAGAGCTGGAGAGGAAGCCACATTTGTAATAAAAACAATGATGTCACAGCCTTTTTCTCTCGCAGCTCCACGGCCAGGGGTTATAAAGCATCGCGAACAGCATATTAGACGGTAGTTAATAAAGAGCAATTCTGACTTAATGAACATTGAACAATCTTCATTGAGTACTGACTCACCTCTGTATTTGCCGTGTTTGCATGTGGTGCATTAGCCAGAGGGGGATTTTTATAGGTGTTAGAAGACTGCTGTCAGGATTATAATCCCCTCTCTGCAGGTGTGACACATTTACTGACTAATGGAACACAAAATACTACTAATGGAGCTGGCTAAGTGCTCAGATATGTTGGCATCACCGTGAGTGTTCAAACGGCATGCAATATATATCATCATATATATCAACGTTATTGTGTTTGTATCGAACGCATCTGTGTGGGGGCAGAAAAAAAAGACACCGTGAAGTTGAAACCTTCTCTCACCATCTATAATTTATTTGATTCGGCTTTTAGCAAACACGTTGTCGTTCAAATCCTTACAGAATCAAAAGGCAGAAACATCATTGAAACAAGATGTTTGTGCATTTATGTTAGATGAGCTGGAAGGCCTCGCTCTCATTGGCCTCATTCATTCTTCTTTCAGCACGGCAATACATGAAACTCAAATCAACAATGCAGATAACATCGGAGATAATTGCTGACAATTACAAGAATTACGTACAGTAAATAAACAAAAAGATCAATGTGTCTGTTATGAACCCATGTTACGATGTAATGGCAGTAAAAACACAGAAGAATGTTTTTCCCCCAACCTTAAGACTTCCAAGCTTACTGTTATAAAGAAGTGAGCAGAAGCCTTGCAAAAATAGAAGCGTTTTATTTTGCAACATTGGGGTTCCTATCCTTGTTTAAATATATATCAAAATGTCAAAATGCCTGAGCATGCATATTTCATATTTTGGCTGAGCATTGATTCTTGATATCATTTTTCAGACGAGGTTCAACTGCATCTCTTCTTAAGTCTCTAATTAAAACACACATTTCTGCAGGGTTTTTCTTCACAAATTCTATTATGAATTTATATGAGGAAATATATAGTTTAAGAAGATCAATGAATTGATGACACCACCATTCAAAAAACAATGCACTTTGAGAAATGTGTCTATTATATTAAATTAAACACACAAAGCTGGCTTCTCTGAGTTAAAATGATGTCACTTGGTGACAAGTTTTTCATGATTAGAATTGTCTTTCTAATCAATATGGCACTGCGTTATGCAAACACACAAGTGGAAAAATATGCTTGCTAATAAAAATGGATGGAGGTGATGCTTGGCTGTAAAACACTGAAGAGAATGAAACGTTCGGATAGAGCAATAGATTATTTTCTGCCTTATCCAATGTAGGCTAATTGCATTTTGCAGCGTCAGACGCCAAATCCACTCAGTAATATTGCCACGGGCAACACAAGAAAGTTGATGAAGTTGAATACAATTGCAACAGCAGCTGTTAAGTAATTCACAGACAGAAGGAACTTGCAGCATCTAACAGAATGAAATGTATCTGGAGTTTTGAGTTTTTTGTTTGAGCTCCAAGTCGATCACAAATACTATTCACACATGTCAGACAGGACATTGTTTCAGCAAAAGCGGAAACCTATTTATCAAACTCACGATTCATTCTCGTATCGCTATTTTTTTTCTTCATAGGGCAGCATAAAACGCACAACTAATGCAAACCACAGGCATTGTGGTCGGTAAGAAAATAAAGCGGAAATAAAAAAGAATGCATGGACTCTACGACGCGTTAGGAAAGATTTCTTGTAGTGAGCAAATACATCATATATATTTCTATACACATTATTTCTATGTGAATAATTTGTTTATTGACCCTCATAATGTAGCAACATATGCGTGTTGTGCAAACATATATATTAAAGAACCCGACCCAGCCGTAAATAAACCACTATAAGTTTTCAATCTGATATTGAGCAATCCTAAAAGAGGCAGACTCTCTTGGAGCACAGCTGTTTTCAATTATATTACAGTATGTTACAAATATTTTTGTATTTTTTTTTACATCTGTAATCAAGTGCAAAATATAAAAAAAGCTTGCTTTAGAAAACAACATTCGGAGAGAGAAAGAAGAAGAAAAAAGAATACATTAGACAGAAGTAAACAGAACAGTATCTGACGGGTGTTATTTAAAATTGGCGTAGTCTGAGAAAATGTCCACAAAATCCTGAACCACTCGGTAGCAGAAGTCGTATTGCTCCTGGAAGGAAAAGCAGAGTGGGAAAGTGTTACTGTGTGCAAAGGATTTCCCAACACAAATATGACTTATGAATTATGAGCCGCCCACAAAGGTTTGGCGTTATCCCGTCGTCTACCTACCACGGTCTGCACCATGTGCGGTCGCTGCATGCGTAAACTCTTGACTGTCTGAAAAACGTCCAGGAGGCCTTCGGCTTTCACCCTCTCCAGAATGTTGCTGAGGGCGATGAAGGTGCCGGTCCGACCCGCACCGGCGCTGAAACGTGAAGGACGACACCGTCAGCAGCCGCATTACGGCAAATTGGGAAACGGTAGTAGGACAAGGACATTTCAAATTCAAACGGCTTCTGGGTTTCTTAACAACAACGCTGCAATGAAACTCTTATAATTCTTTGCAGCACATCCCCTCTTTTCTTTTTTTTTTTTTTCTTTTTTTTTGACTTATTCTTCTCTCCAGTTGAATGGAAAAGTTTGCAAGAGAAAAGGTGACCTTTGTGTAATAGTCCTAATAATTATCCTCACTTAAAGAGAGGCTAATCCAAATGCTAACACTAATCAGTTTGGAAGCTCGGTGTTTGACTGAGTCAATGTTTACAGTGACGCTGGTGGGATGGAGAAAGGAAGAGTGGGGGGGGTGCGAGAGTGATGTGCGATTCGGAAGAGGAGTGTAGAGAGACGTTGGGGATTGCAGCGGGTTAGCCCCGTTTCCCTGGGGCAGGGGAAAAGCTTTAAAAAGCCCTTCTTAGACAAGTGGTGATGAAGGAATAGAAGAGAGTGATGACACCATTTCCTGTCGTTAGCTCATCTTATCAGATTAATCATAGTGGGAGTCAGAGGAGATTTCACTTTGAGAGGTTTTAATTGACTGTGAATCAGTGGATTGGATCAATCCCACAGGGGCACACTGCTTTAGAATCACTTCACCTGAAGCTAGGTTCTGATCAAAGCTTTCACAGCTAAGTCTTTATAAAGGGATCACATAAGTGGTTTAGGCATAGAACACCAGGTCTACTGAGGCAACATGTACAATTGACTGTCACAAACTTGGAGGAAAGCAAGAAAAAAAAGTATCTGTAAAAAAAACATTTCTTCCCAATATCCTGATGAGAGATTCAGGTGATAAACGGGTAGTGGAAATAAAAAGGGTTGAATTAACAATATGCGTGGACGGACACATTTGTTCCGTTATTTACCGGGCGTAATTGTCATCTGAGGATGGCGCATTACGCTGCAGAATTGTCAGACTGAAGTTCCTCACCTGCAGTGAACAATTATGGGACGGTTTCCAGACTGCTGCTGCTGCCTCTGCACAGCGGCGATGATGTCAATCATCCCTCTTCCCTCGGCTGGTATTCCGATCTCAGGCCATCCGTGGAAGTGGAAGTGTCGGACATGTTGTGATTGCTTTTCCTGGTGAGATGGAGAGCGTGCTCTTGTTATTTTAAAACAGCGAAAAAATGGTCAATTTAAGGATATTTTGTGCACTTTTAAACACAAACACGGAAGGAAAATGTGTCAATTAAAAATGAATATTTTACTGCTTTTAAATGTGATAATAAAACATTACACACTGGTCTGTAGGTGAGCACCATGTCTTTGAGAGTGAAGGTTTCACACTGCGTATCTCCAGTCAGCTCCACAGTATAATCTCCAAATGTTACACTGCCCTCTGATGGCCAATACTGGAAACACTTTTCCTGGTTGGATAGGTCAGATGGAAATACAATTAGACTTAAATTTGACTGATTTATGTGTGATTCTCGTTTTTATATTTTCAGAGTGCACCACAAAAACAATATAGAATGATTATATACATACGCAGACTTTCAGGAAACAAGAAGTAAGTAACATAAGAGTAATGATGTAATAATAACAGAATAAAAAAAGATGGTTTAAATGTGCAACTCAAGCGCCGTACTGTACCTGCTCCCTCTCTTTGAGTTCGGTGAGCGTAACGATTGAATGACACCTCCACTCCCACACCATCCTCCAGAAGTCCTCCACCGTGTGAGACAGTGGGCCCTGGGTTGCGATAAAATAGTCCTTCTGCCTGTAGCCCTGCAGGGCAGATCATCCGGTAAACAACACATGCGAGAGCGGCAAACATTATATTTTGCATTGGTTTGTAAAGGAAACAATGAGCTTTATATATATTTCTATGTGGAATCTATAGAGGAGGTCGAGAGGGAACGCTTACATCGATAAAGGAGGCATTGACGTAGTCGGTGAACTCCTGTCCTCTTCTCACTGAGAGTATTACTCGGTTGAAATCATCTGCAAAAGAAAAACAGGCAAATGAAACTTTCCACAAGTGATTCCTAATAAAATAAAAGTTTGAAGGGGGTGATGGAAATAAAAAAATCAGTGTAGTAAAACTTCAGCTGTGTTAATAAGGAGAAAATACACCATAACCCATATCAGTTTTCACTATAAAACGATGAAGCCAGGCTTTCCATTTCCTCTCTTCTCCCTACTTGGAGACATGATCCGAGGCCTATTTGAATGCCATTGATCACACAGACATGGTCTGATTAGCCTTATATCTGTGTACGGCCTCTATAAAATCACCAGCATTGGGATGCTTTGATGTTTCTTGGATGTGATGGATTATGAAAGTGTTCGGAGTATCAGAGAAGTCCTTACACGGAATGATCTGAAGCACACGGTTCTTCTTCATGTTGGCGGGAAGGTTCCCGGTTCTCATGTTCTCCTTCATTATGCGGACATTGGTCAGCTTCTGAGGGGGAGAAAACACTCTGGGATTGACACGATCCAAAAGTTTGTGTCCACCGATGCAGAGCAGCACAACGCTAGTAGACATGAGACGGACGCGACGATTAACAATTAAAAAGACACAGATTAGCATTTGTGAGAAGAAAAAAAAGAAAGAAACACAACAATAAAAGAAGATGAAGAATATAATGGTGATACTAATTCCATTTAGTGGGTAGGGAACTGTGAGTAGCATGAAAGAGAAGGTTTCATCATGCCACCGTGGCAGATGGTGATGTCTTATGATGTGTCGGTTGATTCAAAGCCTTGTGTTTGTGTGTTACTACTGCCAAGATTGACAACCTGGGCAGGTTTTTTTTTTTTTTTCATTTTTATGAAAATATACGTATGCGGGGAACAGGGCGACGGGGACGATTAATTACTGTCTGAAATGTTCACGCGTGAGCCGCTGTCTTCCTACCCTGAACTCCTCTTCCAGGCCCAGCCTGTCGTGGGGCGCTCTGGTGTTGTGAAGCCTCTGCAGATGGCCCTCCAGAGAGCACACATCCAGCTCCGTGTCTCCATACAGATAGTACTCCAGCAGAGCCTGGTAGATGAAGGAGTACTGCATCTGAGGAGGAAGAAGAGGAGACGAGCAGGTAGAAGTAGTAGCGTTAGTTCGATTTTTTTTCCCGTCTATACATCACAGACGCAGGGTTTTTTTTCCCCGCGTCCTCGAGCCGTCGGTCCGAGGTACCGCAGGTCGATGAGGGGTCAACACTTACATCTGTCTGGATGAGCTGACAGCGCTGCTCCCGTATTCTGCTCACAGAGCCGAAGACATCCACCCTCTGTTCCGCGTGCATCATGTCGATCATGCTGTCGATGACGATGAACGTCCCGGTCCGACCCACCCCGGCGCTGTGGAAGAGCAGAAGAAGGCGCGAGGCCTTCGCCGTCACAAAGCGCTGCGGGCGAAATGCGTCGGGGAAAAGCACGCTGTATCCGCATCGCACAAACAGAAACACGGTAATAAAAGAACACACAATACAGAATAAGTGACATGGTATATTCATTCAAAAAAATTCAAAAAAACTATGTTTCATCCTTGTTCGTGCAGGCTTTGCTTTTCTTCTCAACAAAGACGTCAATTGTGGACCGCCTCCAGCATGTGTAAAAGTGCTACACCTCTGAAGCCCAAACACACTCCTAATAGATTTACAAGGGTCATTCCAGCAGACGGCACCAGTGGGAGCAGAGCTGGGATTCCACAGCGGGGTGTGGGGGCCTTCTCAATGGGCCCCATTCAGGAACAACAGTCCCCCAGCACCTGTTGCAGCCGCCGATTCCTTTGTCGAGGCTTCACACCGATTGGCTCGGCTAACAATACGTATGGATGAAAGTTCATTTCTAACAGGATGAAACTTTATGAAATAATAAAATGTGTTAACTCTATTTAACATAACATGATGATTTCATGAATAACCTCTTATTCCCCAAATAAATAACAAATAATTGTTCTGACAAAGAACTTTTTCACAGACTATATTTTAGTAATGCTCATAGATTTATTGCAACTTATTTCTTAACCCTCCTATTACCTTTGGGGTCAATTTGACCATTCACATAATTTTTTTTGCATCATATTTTAGGACTTTTCCCAATTTATTGGGGACAATTGGGAAAACATCAGATTCACCTGATGATATGTTTTCAATGTCCTGAACACAACTTATACCCATCGGTGTTCTTTGGGGTTAATTTGACCCACAGGCTGTGTAAAACATATGCGAAATAACAACTTTTTTATTTATTTAAAGGGCTATTTAGGTAGTCAACAAACAAACATAAAGTACCTGCCAATTTAATTTTCTGTAGGTTTTAATTGTCAAATGACCTTTGGCTGGCTACACATTTTACCTGCAGTGCACAACAATGGGTCCCGCATAGGATGGATTCACAGCCTTGACCTTCTTGAGGAATTTCAGCATGCCGATGGGGGAGAACGGCACCCCGAAATCTGGCCAGCTTGTGAAGTGGAGCTGGGTGACGAGTCGCGAAGCTCGGGGACCATCGCTGCCCTGCTGTGAGGTTAAAACCCGTTAATGAATAATGACCACCGCGCCCAACAGACCAGCCCACACACCACTTTCACCGAGAGGAAAATAATCTGAAAATTAACGTAAACGTCTGAAAAAATTATAATAACTTGCCATTTTGTTGCTTGTGACAGCATATGATTATTAACAGGGTTCTTACACATTTTTCCCAATGGATTTCCATGACTTTTCCATGACTTTTCCATGACTTTAAACCAAATTTCCATGAACAAACTGAAATCTCGGTATAAACATGAAAAATGTAGAAAATGTTGCATATTGAGAGCGTACAACGGCTTATATTTTGAGTGTCTTTTCTTAAAAAACATATTAATTATTTCAAACTCGGCGTAAATGAACATGTGATTATAACACATTTCCATGACTTTTCCCAAATTCTTATAATTTAAGTTTTTCCATGACTTTTCCAGACCTGGAAATGACAATTTTAAAATTCCATGACTTTTCCAGGTTTTCCATGACCGTACGAACCCTGTATTAAACATGTGTACTGTTAGTCTTTGCCTGGCTCTCGTAGCGCGTGAACGCTCTCTCAAGAGATTGTTATTCTCTGGAGAACGCGGTTGTTTCCGCGCTCAGAGAGCTGAATGTGAACCGCAGCACCGTTTCCACAGAGCCAGAGAGGATCTCAGCACTCCTCTGGCTTCAAATGGAGAGAAAAAAAGGGAACAAAGTGAATTTTGCAATCTGAAGACTTCTCGAGATGGCGCCCAACTCGGCAGTCGGAAAAAAAAAACACGGGATGAGAAGTTACAGATACCGTGTGAAGCCCTCAAGATGAGACGTTCGTACAGTGTTTTCTCTTTTGTTAAATACATCTACATATTGATAGTCTATTGCATACATCCTTTAATATTCCTTAATGAGTTTCCAAACTGGTTTTCATTTACGTATTTTATTTCGCATCCTATTATAGCTTTCTCAAATTTCTCCAAGGGGAACATTACTTTTTTACACCATCTCAATAATGCTTTGTTTCATGTTTAATTTTTAATGAGAATCTAGTTATTACGATTATAGTTTCTTCGAGCAATTAACAAGTATATTAGGGACACTATTGAAAAAGCACACTATTATTTTCAGAGCATGTCTCGATAAAAGCATTATTTATCGAGATCTTAGCTAGTTTTGGGGATAAATGTTTACGACTTCCTGCTGTACTGTATAATTACATTTCTACTGATGTGCTGTGAGGTAAGTCGGTTGTGTGTTTGATAATTAAGTGATTCAATGCGGCTAAAAAGCTATAAAAATACATTGCTTATTGAAATAATTAACATTCTGATATGTCGACCCACGTGCTTTACTTACATATTGAACACTGAATTTTCTGATAGTGTAGTCCACCAGGACGGTGAAGTCCTCCATCGTCACCCGGATGTTCCCGTACATCCAGCAGCCTTTCTCTGGCCAATACTGGTAACATTTGTCCTTGTAAGGGAATCAAAACAATAAAAGGGTCACACTTTGAACTAGAATACATCTACACTACCGTTCAAAAATGTGGGGTCACTTTGAAAAAAAGAGAAAAATCATAAAAATGTCCATATTTTTTTCAGAAATACACTCTATACATAGGTAATGTAATAAATGACTATTCTCTAGAAGTCTCCACAGAAAACCCTTTTTATGTGAGCGCAGCTGAAAACAGTTATGCTGGTGAGAGAAGTTATAAAACTGGCCCTCCTTTGAGCGACAAGTGTGAGGAACAACATTAATATTTACAATAAAAATCATTATTTCTAATCTTATCAATGTCTTGACTGTATTTTCGATTCATTTTGAAATTAATTTGATAAATAAAAGTGTCATAGAGTTTTCATGGAAAAAAAACAATCGTCTGGGTAAGCCCAAACATTTGAACGGTAGTGTATATGTACATATTTTTACATTTAATTAAAATACATATGTTGGTATCATTCTTTAAAACTTATAAATCAAATGGTTGTACATCCCCATCTATCGTGTACATCGTGTGTGCGCCGTCGAGGAATGTGTACTTGACGTGTGCGTTTTCACAATCCAATCCGAAGGCAATCACAGAGACTTTGTGCGAACTCTGTCAGTCAATACGATCTTCACAGTGACGTTTCGACTCATTAACTACATTCTCATACTAATTATCATGAAGCCTCTTAGGATCTTATCAACAATTATTTCGCCATTGATCCCCAATGCCTCTATTCTGCCCTATCAAACCTGCCGGTGAGCTCTCAATTGATCATCCCTTTGAGGCGGAATTTGATGCGATGCTAAGTAATCTGCTGGGTGACACTGGGTATAGATTATCAGATGGGGGAAGGGTCAAACAAATTATGCCCGTGACTTTGGGTCATGAGAATACAAAAGGGCTTTGCAAATGGTGCACCAGAGCCATATAAATTGCAGAGGTTTATTCTATAACACCCATCCCTACTTTGTAACATTAGTGCAGAGGGAGAACACTCGGAGACAGACCTCTTTCCTTTCTTTCAGATTGGTCAGCATCACTATAGTCACTGTTTTCTCTTCCCAAATCATCCGCCAGAAGTCGGCCAGTGTTTCGTGCTTTGGGCCTGAAGCAAAGCAAAGGAAATAGTATTAAAAAAAACTGTTGTGGAAAAAATGGCTTTGATATTTAACTGAGCTTAAAGGGCACATTTACCTTGAGCTGCGATGAATTTGTTCTTCTCTTTAAAACCCTGTGGGAGAAAACAGGATTAATAATAATGCGTTAAGAAACCGATCATCTGCAATAAAACCACACTTGCGACTGAGACTCACGTCGATGTAAGAGGCATTTATGTAGTCCGAATACATGTTTACATCAAGATGACTTAACAACACTCTTGAATGATCATCTGTGGAAGAGAGAAAGACAACAAAAGAAGGTTAAATTAAGTCGTTATTCATTTTTCACCTTTCCTTACGGTTTCGAGATCAATAATACAGCAAGTCTAAAGGTTAGATTAATATTGTCCGCTGCAGGATATAGATCCTCACTCACATGGTAAAATGTTTGGGTATCTGTTTTTCTCTCTGTTGTGCTCTCTGCTCGCCTCCTCAAAGGACCCGTGGTGGTAGTAACACGGCAGCGACTATAAAGAAAGAACCCCCCAATCCTCATGAGATACAAATAAAGCCACGGGTACACAGCCTTCTAACATAACATTTTATTACTATTTTCTGTATTTGTTCTATGCTTGCAGGACAAAGGTCTCAGTCAGACTGTCGGGGAAAAAGTCCTCTCAAACTCGTGCTTACGTTGAACTCCTCTCTGAAGAGCTTGCCGTCGTCGGCGGAGCGTATCCGGTACTCCTCCTCCAGCGAGTCCAGAGGGATGGGGAAGTACCTCTTGGATGGTGAGGGGGATCTGGGAAGGAGGACCACTGTCTGCTCTCCTGTGTTTTAAGGAATATATGGCGGTCAGACAGCTAATGTTTCCCAACAGAGAACATTACGAGCTCTCATAGCACCTGCAAAAACAAGCCCGACGGCCATTAAGATTTCCTACTTTTGTGGGTACATGACAGAAATGATTTCTTGAGTCATAAACATGCTGCTGCACAAAGCTGTCTTAACTCAGAATGTGGCCTTTCCCGTTAATTTATTTATTTTCTACTTGAAGTGAAAGATTATACGGCTCCCTACGTGCTCGGAAAAACGAAGGGCCTTCAAAACCTTTCCAGCTACCTCGGACTTCAAATCGTGAAACGTTCCAACTCTATAAAGAATGTAAAGCTACACTTACACTGAAAAGAAATAAAAAGTTAAAGGCTGTATTATATTTTCATGCACTTGTGGTTATATTGAGTACATCACAACAGCACCTTGTTCCTCCAAGAAGCCATTTGGAAGCTTTTTATCCACTGAGGTAACGAGAGCTTTCCTGTGGTTTTTGAACCTGTGAGAAGCGGAGAAAGCAAAAGCATCAGAGAACATGAAGGAAGATGTCTGTACCGAAGAGACTGAAAAAGGCCAACTAACATGTCGAGAACAGAGCTTGTAAGCACATAACCGGAGTAAACGACAAATACCAAAACCAATATCAACCATCTGAGTGAGGCAAAGCTGTTTCTCCTCATGATGTCATCAGGAGTTAAAAGAAAAAGAGGTCTGAGCTGGCTGGTCAGGGGATGAGTGTGTGTGACCTGACCTGTACCAGCTGGTTTGTTGTCTTACTTGAGATGCAGCTGTTTACCCATAAGCCACTGCTCACTGCCTGTTTCCAAACCCCCCCCCCACCCGATGCCCTGACCCGACACACTGACTCTCACGCTCACACACGCTGAAAGGGAGAAACTCCCTCTAAGACACACACATCAATGTGTGTGTGTGTGTGTGTGTGTGTGTGTGTGTGTGTGTGTGTGTGTGTGTGTGTGTGTGTGTAGCTTTGTTCACCTCAGACAGTAGATTGTCAGCAAGACAATGATGATGAGAAGCAGGGATATGACCAGTGTTGAGGGCAGCACATGATCTCCCTGATGGGTGGGGTTTCCTGAAGAGAACACAGTGATCATAACAGAATCGGACAAATGGATCATATTAAGTGTAGTTTGATGTTTTGGAAATACACTTTTTTTTCTCTTGACGTCATTTAATATGAAGCGTGTTCATTTATGAGCTTTGATTTGAGACGTTTCCAGCTACCAGCTGCTCGCTGCCGCAACAATTCTCTCATCTAACTTTTAGCTAAAAAAACAAATGCATATTTTCAAATGTTTTAATTATTCCTTTCAAGCAAGCCACAACTGATGGAATAATATATGTCTAAAATGTGCAAACCGTGTGTACGGTAAAGCAGAGAAGTATCTGAATGTATCAAAGTGTGCAAGGGTGTGATTCATGCAAATAAATGTAGCTTTGTATGTGTTAATGATGTAAATTCATACCATTCTGAATTATAAAGTAATTTCAACAATTACCTGCAGTTTGGTTCTCATGAGATGAATTATTCACAGCGATAGAGATCCCAATCAGAAACAACACCATTGTCACTGTGGATAAAAATAACAAAACACAATAGTTACTTAACCCTCCTGTTACCTTTTGTTTGACGTCTCAAAAAAAAATATTGACATCATTTTTTTCTTCATATTTCATGACTTTTCCTAATTTAATGGAGAAAACTGGTAAAACATAAAATTCACATGATGACTTGTTTTCAATGTCCTGTACACAACTTATACGCATCGATGTTCTTTAGTCAACAAACAAACATAAAGTACCTCACACTTAAACTTAAACAATATTAATTCTAATAATTTTCTGGAGGTTTTAATTACTGTGCTAAAAAAGGGCAAAAGATGTTAGTAAATCTGAAGGTACACGAGGGTTAAAACCTGATTTCTTTTTTGTTTTTGTTTATCAAACCCTGTATTTCTTCACAAAGTCCACTAGAAGGCGCCTCATCAATAGGAAATGCATCTGCAGCCCGGTGGAGCGCGCTCCGCTTTGATGAGGCCGGAGACTGATGTCTG
The DNA here is from genome assembly GCA_036178185.1 of Liparis tanakae. Lineage (NCBI taxonomy): Eukaryota > Metazoa > Chordata > Actinopteri > Perciformes > Liparidae > Liparis > Liparis tanakae. The sequence goes on along the minus strand of CM070100.1, from coordinate 7,048,298 downwards.
TCTCTCTGCTGAGCAGTTTAAAGTCCTTGTGGGAAATCTGCTCGCAGACTTGTCCTGCCAGGCTGACTTGAAAGAGCATCAGCATATCAAATAACCTAATATTCAGACATCAAACCGGAGAGGAGGCTCTAACCCTCAGGTGACAGTAACCGTATCCCCCGTGGACTCGGTGGATTTGACACTGGAGTTGAGCTCGACGTCGTATTTGTCAGAAGCCATCTCATTGCGCCGCGTTGTCTTTCATGTGCAGCGCTGCGAGCGTCCTGCCCGGTGACAATATGACACGCACGCCGCTCCTCAAAGTCCTCGCAGCTTTTAAAAGCAGTGGACAAACTGTGGTTTTTATTTCCTCCCCAGAGTAATATTGATATTGATAAACCGGCTTAAACAGAGCGTAAAGATTAGCATATGTATAACTGGTTATATAGTGTTGTTCCCTCTCTTTCCCTCTCTCTCTGCGGTGATCTCTCTTTTTATTCACAGCCACTTTCTCCCCTTTTCAGTTTGATTTTATTGCTGCAAGCTATTAGTGATTTATTTGCCTCCATCTTTCCAAAAGGAAAAAGATATGTCGAGTTGCTCCCAGCGACACCGGAATTAAAACGACTGACACATTATCCACGTGTCTTTATTATCTTTAAAATGTAGCTGCCAATTTCTCCAACCTCACATGCATTCCCCACGCCCTCCAGATGAGCGGGTAAGAAATCACTGAATAAATTGGGCAAATGGTGCAAATCTGCCTAAATGGCTTTGATGGAATAAATGAGCGGCGCAAGAAGTGAGCGTCCTAATTTATACTCTGTTCCAGGTCCCCTCCTCGTTATGGAGGCCACGAGACTGGATGGAATAATTCATTGTGTCAATTTAGTTCATCCAGAAATGGGTCATCTAGGGGCCTAATTTGTGATGTTTGAGAGATTTCCTTGCACATAACCCTAGGGGGCTTCATATAAGTATATCTCGCAAAGCTTTTGGCGAAAAACTGAGCCACATAATGCTTTAACAATGTGCTCCGAACCAAATTGATGTTGAAACTTATAAAGTATTATTGGGCGACAAATTAGGGGCTCTGTGTTTTCCGCATTATACAGTCTATCTCTACAGTAATAGACAGTATGCTGACGGGCGTTCACACAACACTTAATCACGGCTGCACCAGCTGGACAAAACTCCTTTTATTTAATGTATTCAATATGCACATGTCTATTTTTACACTAATGATCATTGGGACAAACAAATCAGATTCCCTTTGCACCCATGTAATAAAACTGTGTGCAACACACACACACATACAAACACACACTTGTGTTCCTTCACATGTATGCATGCCTGCACATACGTCCCACAGCCAAAGGCTATGTGTTGCATATGTGCCGCACTCTGTTGGAGGATCCAATCCTCTCCCCAGCGTTAACAAGACGACAGTGTCGGCACCTGTTCCCCACTCTACCCCACTGGGCAAGTCACACTCACTCAAACACTCTCACACACACACACAGACACACAGACACACACAGAGACACACAGACACACAGACACCCAGAGCCATCCTCCAGCTCCACGCTGCTAGGCATGCTGTGCGCGTGGGTCACTGCTCAGGTCGCCGCGTAGCCGTCGTCTCCTGGCAGCGACGGTACGTACGGCATTCAGCCAGGACGCGAATGAACAGAAGGCAACTATAAATACATACCAAACGCACTGTCACTTTAAATAAAAAATAAAAGATATCTCGGATATAGACGGAATATGCTCCTGGATGAACTAGAAATGCGATAGATATATTAATGTATTGCAGTGTGGCCTTCTGGCCAATAGAGGGAATGGACAACACAATGTGAAAGCAGAGCATGAGGATGCACCATTAGTGTTACCAGTGTGGCTATTAGTTGATTTAATGAACACATGTGTCACTTTATAGAAAAGCTTTGGCCAAATGAGTGGAATTTTCCACTTCTTCTTTTTTAATAGCAACAAGACATTGTGTGTTCTTTTTTTACAGTCCTTGAGAAGGTCTTCAGTGTCAAGTTATTCATTATAAACCATATTCAGCTATTCAGGGGTACACCTTGCATTGTTAATGAAGTATATGAGGAGCCAGCAGTTGATTGACAGGACCTACATTATTACATCTTATTAAAACACAAAGTCTGCATAATATATCCTAATGAAACATGTCATGACTCATGACACAGTTTTCATTACGGATCATTCCATTTAAATAACACTATTTATATATCTTAATTAGCATATGACATCATCTGACCTTGGAAGGATTTGCTGGGGAGACCCAATTTAAACAAGGAAAGAATAATGCCTTAGTATAAGTGGCCTTGCCATCCCCACCAGCTATTGCATCATGCTAGATCTCTGGGTTCCTGTCTATTTTAATGAAATACTAACAACAAGGTGATGAGTTCAACGCCCTGCACCTGCTTGACATACATGTTCACAGGGAATCAAATTATACTGCGTCAGTTGGGTCGGGAGTGCAGAAGCAAATCATTTCATCCATGCATGAGTCATGACGCAACGCTAACCCCCAGAATGCATCACATGCCGGTGGAACCGTGAGGGTAATGTTGATATTTTGAGCATTGGTATGCATCGTTCAACTCCGATCTGCTTTGTTTGAACAGAGACGAGCTGAAGATCGGCACACTGCTGTGTGCATTAAATGAGATAGCTGTACAGAAACTTTACATCTGTCAGATTGCAGGACTCACGGCACCCTAAAATGAATCCGTTCTGCTTCACTTCAACATCTCCCTCACTGGAGCTCTCGCATGAAGACGAGAATCAGAAATAAAACGGAAAACGCTAACTCCAGAAGTGTTTTTTTTCCTTTTGCCAGACCTGCAGCCAGTTCACGGGAAGGTGGTGTAGTATCCATTTCCAATGAGAAGCCTAAATATATAACTGACACAGGTGAGACTTTCTTTCGTGTGCCATTTAAAAAAAGACTGCTCTTACAGATTTAACCTAAAAAATGTGACCAGAACACAGAAGTCCGTAAGCAATAACTCCCAAACAAGTCTATTATGATCAAACTATACAATTAGTTGTGTTTTGTTCAGCATTTTAAGTACGGTATTAAAACATCATCACATGCTGACCTCCTGGCCTCATATAAATAATGGAATACATGCACACTTCTCTGAGTACAATATATGTCTTGTTTCCTGCAAGCTTCTCATTTCACAAATGCATAGCTACCCTAAAAGGAAATATCTTCATAATGGTAACTTTAAATTAATATCTTATGAGATTATGTTAGATCCTGTGGTTGTTGCAGTAGCTTCAAGGTGGTTTGTGTCATATTCCATCACTGTTGATCGGCGAAACATTTATAAGAGTGCATACTGATTTCTGTACAATGAATTGCAGCCATGTATTTGTGGACGTTGTAGTTCAACTCCCCAGCCAGGAATCTCAATGAGTAGCTGGCTCAGCTAACCTACTTCACATCTTATTCCAAAAACATATATGGATGAAACATGGAAAAGGCAACGGTTCCACATTTACCAAGCCGCTGTAATGAGATGCCAATTGGAACCAGGTGGCAATTATGATGGTCACTTATGTTTTATAAGATAGTCCTAAAAATCTAAGAAGAAATATGTTTCTACAAAGTGGAAACACTGCCAATCATGCATGTTTCACATTAGTACTTGGCCCTGGTAAAAAGGGTCAAGCACAAAAATCAGTCTTTTGCTTTTGTAGGCTACTACATTTACGCAAGTGCTCTGTTAATGAAAGATGGAAATAAACCCTGAATCCCTACTGGAAGGAACATTCACAGTCCATCCATTATCTGTTGTTGTTTTTATTGTACAGCATGAACACGACATCTAGCCCTTAGCAAAGATGACAGATTAGTCATTTTATCATTTTTAATGACATGGTATTGTAAATGTAGGTACAATTATCTGCTGGGCACTTCCATTTACTATACAGTGCAACATGATGCTCAGCACAGTGAAACAAAACGTTGCTAAGCTAAATGTTAAATCAACATGCATGGTGAACATTTTGGTGTCCATATTTAAACATTTAAAGATGAATATCGGTTAGATGGAAGGTAGTCTGGGTTATCATAAAAGGTAACGCATGTTCTTTTTACAGGTGTATCTCAAACAGAAAGCAAATATATTAAATAATATCTCAGATTCTTCACAAATCAATACAGCCTCAAGAGGACAGGTCCACATGTTGCGCTTGGCACACAATGGATGGCCTGTCTTGTACACAGAAAAAAGATAAAAGATCTTTTTTTTTGGTTTCTAGGGAGAGGAAGAACAAAGGCAGATGAAATAAAAAATAAAAGGTATACCAGAAGCAGCTATTGTCAAGTGCCAAGGAAAAGAATGGGACGAGAGCATAAACACATGTCAGTCGTCTGTCATTCGCAGCAGACAGGAGACAGAAGATGAGAGAGGAGATGAGACAAGAAGAGAGGGGAGAGGAGTTGGAGCTGGAGAAGATAAAAGGTCTCGATTCTGGATTCAGAGAAAACAGCCATATTGGTAGATATCCTTAGCACACAAAGGTGTGAAAAGCAAGAAGCTCTACAGTCATGCTCTATCTTTAAATGCACTTATATATATTTTATACATGAGGTACGCTTTGCAACACGGCTGCCTTCAAAAATATATGTCACACAAAAACATATCACAACACTCGCTATAAAGAAGACATACACTGGGAATGTATCTTTCTCTCATCCTCTCAACCCTGTTTACATGTCTCCGAACACCATCTGCTGCATAGTTAGGTCAAAGGAATTAATCTAGAAAGGAGACACTGTGATTATTAGATTATTTCCCATTGATGGATTGGATTTCAATTGATTCCGTGAAACAGAATTGACTTGATCTGTGGTCAGATGGATTAATGATAGACTTACACTTCCAAGCAAAGCCAGCGTGATCAGGTATCAGTTGACCCGTCGGTCCATCGCCGCCATGTGATGCTAGGTCCTTTCTTGGTTGGATTTATTGAGGTTTTCTACCCTCAGTCCTTCTCCTACTCACATCCTCAGATATCGACGATAGTGCTGGAGGAAGAGATGGCTGAGGTAGGTTGTTTTGAAAGCGTTCGATGGGGATCAAGGCCCAAAGAAACATGGGAACCTGGGAAAGTAAGCAAAAGACAATATAATAAATCATGGTTAAAAGTTTAACCAAACTTAAACACTATTATTGTTAAACCATAAAAAAAGGCTGATTTTCTTTGACTCGCTATTTGGCGCTCAAAAAAAAAAACCTTGTAATGTATGAATAGACAACATGAGAGAAATGGGATAAGTGGGAGTTTGTATCTGTCAGAGAATGACTGCACTGCATTTAATCAACCGAGTGTGGACATACAGTCATGTTGTGTACATGCTGAACGTATGTGTACCGTTTACTGAACATCCTCTGCTGCAACTTGCAGAAGCCACTGTTGCGAAGCAAAAACATTAACAAGCTCTGGAACCAGCCATGCAAGACTAATTGTACCCAAATTAGTCTTCCCAGACAGTGTGTGTGTGGCGCACATGAGGAGCGTGCACACATGCACCGCTTGCTTCTAACCATTTAATTGTAACAACCAGTTTATAACTTAATAACAGTGACAGAAGAATGGTGTTCAAAAACATTGACTAATTAAAAAGGTACCACTCTACACGTTTCTGCATCTGTACGAGGAAACCAATGCATGAAATCTGTTGCAATTAATTCTTCATTATTTACACAAAGACTTGACTGTGGCGTTATTCTATCGCCTCGCTTGGATCCGAGACTTGACGCAGGCCGTTGCCCTTCACTCCTGTTCTCCCAGAGTCCCACTGCCCACAGGTGTGACTCACAAAGCCATATTGTTAACGCTTGGCCGAGTGGAGGAGAAGAGATGAATGAGTCACTAGACCCAGCTGGGCAAGCTTGTCGGAGCCAGGATGAGGAAAATGAATGAACAAGGTATGGAAAACACCTAGTTTCCCCGTACTGTGGGAGCTGTGCTCCACTTCTCCAAATGTTGCAACGTCTTGGGCATGTGACCAAAAACATGTTTGCCAGCCCATTAAAAGAACCAGCGTTAACCTAACGACTGTAAACCTGTTAAAAAGGTCCATAAATCAGGCTTTAAAATGTGCATTTGCTCTTGAGAAACACAGGATTCAGTTTCTCTCGATTGTTAGAAACAAAGCCAGGGTTCACTGTAATGAGCTCATGAATTTACTCACCCATCACACTTCAGCTAGCGAGTATACTTATTTTGGCTTGGTTAACGGACCTTTAATAATGATGATTTACTGTCGGTATCACTTTAAAAGGTTACGTTCTAAGCTTTCATAGAAGTGTAGTTGGTCTGATACTTAAGGCAGTTGACCTTTTCCAAAAGTCTACTATTTTTGTCTGAATTATGGTATCTTAGCAAAGTGAAAAGTGCAAACGTTACAGGCGCGAACATTTTAAATCTGAATATTCCCATTATAAATATACTGTGAGTATCCAAGAAATTGATCCATTCCATAAAATTGTGTGTCATGAAGGTGGAGCAGGTGGATTTAAACGCAGGAAATTGTCGGCAACAGGAACCTAGATGTTTAATGCAGGTAAGAACTGAACAGCTAATAAGACTCCGTTTACACGATGGGAAAACGCATATATTTTCATGCGTTTTGGCCTTTCATTTACACAAAAATTGAGGTTTTATCACGGAAAACGATCCTTTCTAAAAACTCCGGCCAAAGTGGAGATTTCTAAAAACTCAGTTTTTGCGTGTGAACTAGGTCAAACAGAGTTTTAGGTCGTCAAACATCACTAAAAATGGTTCACGTCATGTGAGCGTCCTATGCGGACGGCGTATTTATGCGGGTTCATATAAACAGAAACTTTTTTGAAAACGACCTTGTGTGTACAGGGTTATTTTTGAAAACGGATGGGCAGAAATATTTGTTTCTGTAAATACCCGGCTTTGTGTAAATGTGGCCTAAGAAAATCATTGCACCACCTAAAAAACTGAACTGAAAGCGAGCACACACACGCACACACACACACACACACACACACACACTAATCTGACAATAGAATGAAGTGCAGGTGCAGCAATGGGCGGAGAAGCCCAGATGGAAATGGTGCCGATTGGCCCTTTGCACAGCAGCCATTAGACATGGCGTTGCAGAGTAAACACAGGTGTAATTAATAACATTAATTACGGCCGGTTCCATTGTGTTGTGAATGTTGGCTCAATGGAATAGCTGTGACACACCATTAAAAAGGGGGCAATCACTATTTGATCAATCACACCTGTGTTTACTTTGCTACGCCTGCGAAAAGGACCAAAAGGGGAAAAGGGAAACGAGCTGATTGGCTGGGGAGACATAACGAGGCTGATTCAGAGCAGGCGTCAAGGTGGGCGAAAGAAGGGAACGCTGAACGTAAAACCTGAAACACAGAACACCGCGTTCGGCTCAGTCCTGTAGTCATTAAGTTAAACTAATTTTGCATAATGTTTCAGCCAGTCTGTTTACTTGCCTGTGATATACATCACATCATAAATATATGACACATTAGACTTAGAAAATGCAAAGTTCCTAATTAATGCAGCAGTTATCTTGATTTGTAGTCCTTAGTGAGAGTGAGGTCCAAAACCATTACGTAACTCAAGAGCGTCTTTAAAATATTTGTGTTTATCCTTCGCCAAAGTTAACGCCCATGTCTTTCAAACTGCAGGGACGTCAATGTACTAATATTCCCCGGCATTGCCAAAGCTCCTCCTCTACCGCAGAAGACGTTGCACCGGTGTTTTCCCCGGCAGTGTAACAATTGTCTAGCTTGAAGTGTTTCTTCAAGGTAACGTGTTTTAACCCTCCTGTAACCTTCAAATGTACTAACATATTCTACCCCTTGGGGTCAATTTAAAACCTCCTGAAAATTATTAGAATTAATATTGTTTCCCAAGTTTAAGTGTGAAGTACTTTATTTTTGTTTGTTGACTACCTAAATAGTGTATATTTACATATATATTTTATTTTATTTTATTTTGTATTTTATATTTCACTTTGCACACTTTACTTTATGCACAGTCACTTTCTTTCTTTCTTATACTTATATTTTATTGTGTTTAGTTTTATCGGTGCTGCTACTGTTGTCAACAAATTTCCCCTTGGGGATTAATAAAGTATATTTCTATTCTATTCTATTCTTCTTCTAGCACTTTAAATAAATAAAAAAGTTGATATTTGCATTGAAAACATATCATCATGTAAATGTTATATTTTCCCAGTTGTCCACAATAAATTAGGAAAAGTCATGAAATATGAAGCAAAAAAAAGGATGTCAATAATTTTTTTAGAGACGTTAAATATGGAATGGGGTCAAATTGACCGCAAAGATCACAGGAGGGTTAAATATGGCAACACATAGCTCAAATTTCTCTCATTCAAACAGCAGTAATGAGTGCTTTTATTCTGCATGTAGAACGTGTGATGCTGTTCTCTGGATGTGAGCACTTTTCAGCTCCCAGGTTGAGCTCCATGCTAGTTGTAGCAAAACTGGCTCATTTTTAAATGGTGAAGAAAAGTTTATGAATAATAGATAATGTGCTACACCGAAGCAATAATACGCTTCGAAGAATCAGGCTAGGCTTCTTGCAATGGAATATTATTATCAAGCCTGAGCTAAATGTGTCAAATATGCTAAGATATTACCACTATTATTTCACTTGCGTAAATCTCATTCGGGTGGCTTTCATGAAAGCATCCTCATCTTTTCACAGAGTATTTGTTCTCCTTTCAGCCCTCCACATTCATGCCATGGAAGAAGGAGACATGCTCACGGCGTAAGATTACTGCAGGCACAAGCTCTCGCTTTCTGTGCCGCTCGGCCCATCGACTAAGAGGGGAAACATGCAGGCCATTAAAGTTTTATGAGAGTGCAGTCATCACCCGGCACTCTGTGGTTTCGATCATTAATTCATACCAAAACAGACACTAAGTACTGTAGCTAAGCACAACTGTGAGGTAAAGTTGTATATTTTGATTACTTAATAAAGAATGAAATATATAATGTTTTTTTTTCCTATTTTAACTATCATTTGCATTTCAATTTGAAATGCATGCACAGATCTGATGGTGCTCTTCACACGCCCCACTTATTCAATGAATATTGAAGGAATCTAACCAGCACACATGGTTTCCTGAGATGATAAATCCAGAGTTTCATATGGAATGTGCTAAACGACGAGACCTTCAGACAGCGTATATAGAAGTAAACTTCATTCAAGATGCTTAACGTTGAGAGCAGGCTGAGGCTGTGTTTTGTCACTCAAGTAGGACATATTGAGGTCATAGTTGTGTACAAGCTCAGATGGAGTTGAATATTTTTATATTTGTATTTTTGAGTAAATCTGCAAGGTTGACGGCTGAAAACTTGCCTGGACAACAATGCAAAATCCTGCTTTTTAGAGCATGAGATAAAGATATACCACGCTGATTTTTTTCTTTCTTTTGCTAAATGAAATACATTAAAAAAACTCTTAGCGCTCAACATTTGACACTTACAGACGTAATATAACTTCTCACAAGAGTCCTGAATGTTACATGACCATTCTACTGAGCATGTCAGATCCTGAGCCTCAGACACCCACACTTAGAAATAAGTGTTTTTTGCCAGGGGAAATATCGGAGGAATATTATCTTCATGCCTTCATATCGGAGGATAAGTAGAGTAATCTGCAACTTCAAGTGCGAGGACTTTGCAAATGACACTTCTGGGGCGCAGTGTAGGTCAACCAGGGACAAGAGCTAATAACCATCGCAGTTACAGCTTCGCCACTCGTTCTATGGCAGCTCAACCAATGATAACAAGTCTGTGCCTGTCACTAGAGCCCAGTATAAGTGGAATAAAAACTAAACTGTGGAACAAGCAAACAGTGCTACAGCAGTCCAATCATGACTGCTATGCATTTAAATATATACGAAGTAAACACATTGTTAGGTGTTATACTTTAAACTATGGCGTCAGTCAACATTGAATTATCTGACTCAAATAGATGCTGTGCATTAATGCAACATGATAAACAAGACTCAAGTCAGAGGATACTGTAAATGCAAGCAAGAAACCTTTTGTTCAACGAGGTTGTGATAATGCAGTGGACATTTATATTTAATTAAATGTGAGGTTTGGGTTTAAGGAGCACAGGTGCATAAAGAAGGAACAGTCAGTTCCTCTCTCCTCTTACTCTCTTGTTTCGGTGACAATCAGAATAAATGGTGACCGACAAAGAAGGTAACAGTGACGAGTCAGACAGTTCATATCAGGAAACTATGGAGGATTATTACCTAATGGAGAACGTATTAGCCCAAATTAACCTCGGATTAGCCCACATGACTGAATGTCCCAGCCACAATAAAGAATTGTAACGTTGAAACATGAATCATCCTGGATTAAAAGTTTCCCACACACTACAAATCCTCTCTGGCTTATATGTCTCTGCATGAAGAATAAACTGTCCACAACATCTTCATCTGCATGAATGCACTTAAACATGACGCTAAATATTTTAAATAGCAAACTCTATGGTAAAGTGTGCCGTCACTGATACACTGATATTACCGGTTATCTTCTCGCCTCCATACCCTCAACACCCCACCGCTGCTCTCTCTCCTATCTCCTTTCAGTCCAGGTGTGCAACACTCATCTCTCACCTGATGACAGCATTGAAGCACTGAATTAGCTCTGATGGCTGTCATGTGATAAAGCATCAATGGCAACCTCTGAATTATGTCCCGAGCAGATGGACGTCATTTTATGAAAGATATCATGTTGACTCAAAAATGACGTGTGTCTTTTTACATGGGCTGTTGTCGCGTCACTGTCCTGCATACATCTATCAAACCTGTGCCACTCACAGCTATGCTCGACCACTTTTAAAACATATCAGAGTCATCCTCACCCGAGGATATTGAAAAGTCATCATCGAGAAATGAATCTTTAATTAGCTTGCATCTAACTATAGCTCATGTATTCCCCAGGTGGAAAAAGATGTAGGCGATGTAGCCCAACATTCAGACGACAGATGAGCGATCCGAAGTCATTCTAAAATTAATTTCATCTTTAATCAGGTCATTTATTCAGGGGTTGAACTGAATTTGGAGTTATTATGAATTGTGAATATTTACAATCCATGCGTGGAAACGTGGCACTTTCACCGTTTTCCCATACTGAAACAATTATGGCATATCATACTATGTATACTTGTGTGATATAGATTCATGGGTCAGTCATTGTCATTAGTACCACAACAACAAAAATGGTGCAAATATGGGAGACTGAGTGGATGTGTGGAATGTGAATTTCATTTTGAAGCAAAACATAGTATAGCCCTTAGTAGGCCTTTGCTTCCAAATCAATTGTCTTTGGTTAAAGACAGCTGTGCCTAGTGGTAGTAGTAGTAGGAGGAGGAGGAGGAGAAGGGTAGTAGTAGTAGTAGTTGTAGTGGTAGTAGTAGTAGTAGTAGTAGTAGTAGTAGTAGTAGTAGTAGTAGTAGTAGTAGTAGTAGTAGTGTAGTATTAGTATTAGTAGTAGCAGTAGCAGTAGTAGTATCAGTAGTACGTTATATTAGAAACCAGCTGGTATTGTGTAGCTATAGCATCCGGGATGCTTGTTGGGTCTGCTCTGTGCAGGCCTGTCTATCGGCTGCTGTGTACCCACACACCGCTCCTGTCTAGACCAGTGAGGATGCTGCAGACCCGATGCGACACTTCCCCATAAAATGGGATCGACATTTCCCAAATGAAATCAACAATGTATCAGATGTCTCTACCTTGAAGGGAGCGCGCACATAAATAAACAAGTATTGGAAGAAGAGACGATAATCCCGTGATTGAACATTTTGGGGGTCGCAGGCGTGTGGATTTGCCCCACTAACCCATATTTACTGTCGGTGCATGTTGTCTGTGTTCAGGAATGGAAGCGGGGACAGAATAGAAACCCCCGGTGCCTGCATCCAGCTGCAAGCCGCTTCCTGTCTCTAAGGAGCTGTGATGGCTGAAGCATGTTATGCTTTCTGCGGAATGCAGTGTGGTGTTATTGCGATCGGGAGATGCACGGAGGCTAATGCACCCCCATCTTCGCGGAGTAGGCCTGCCGGTGAGGTCTTATTATAGGTTTTATTTATTTTTTAGGAACGACAGAAAACCGTCGATGTTTGCGCATAATTGCGCAATGTGGTTTTCAGTTGTTGCCCCCCCTCCTCCTCCTCCTCCTCCCGCGCCCCCTCTTACCGTGGTACTCTGCGATGACCTCGCTTCACACCGCGCGCAGCGGCGGATGATGTTGGCTCCTTCTACGCGGACGCGACGCCTGTCTCTGGTGTTACGTCCTTTGGAGAATAACACACATACGCGCACACCAACACACAAAAAAAAGAAGTTGTCGAACCGTCTGACCGGAGACGAATAACGCGCCTATGTTTCCCTGATGATCATGTTTCCAGCAGTTATCTCCGAGGATGCGATTCCCCCCTCGCCTGAGCCGCCCGCCCGCCTGCCTGCCTGAGCCGAGCCGTGTTATGGCAGCCGGAGTGGAGACTGGAGACCCTCCCCCGGGGGGCGCAGTGTATCAGGTGGACACTCAGCATCCCTCACATTCCTTCATCACTGGAAGATAAAACGGCAGGCCTGTGCATACAATGCTCGGGTTTGTTCATGTTTTATTCCCTCCTTTTATGATAGCTGCTTTAAGCCTGACATTTAACCACGTGACATTTGTTCAATACCTTGAAGCTGTAACGTGCCCGTGGTGTTCTTCTGTCACCAAATTCCCCCCTGGGGATTAATAAAGTATATTTCATTCATTCATTCTTGGGCTTTACATTACAGATTCACATTGACCTTATCACACTTTAGTTTGTAGTTTTTTGTTCTTGTTGAGGGAGATGGGGGGAGGGGGTCATGTCATATGCCCCCATCCCCCCCATCTCCCCATCCCCCACACGTGGATGTCCTGTGGCATTGATTTGGTTTTATTTGTGACAAACAGACTTTAGTTTGAGTGTTTTTGTATTCGCCTACTAACCCGACTCGGTCTGGAGGTCCAGAGCACATGTGAACCATTTCATTTGAACTCAATGGGTTAAAATGATACAATGTGTTCATCACAAAATCACACAACCGACCTTTGCAGTAAAAAACAACAACAACTGGCTTAACGTTTTACTACATTTAGATCCCATATATGGTTATAGAGCCATCTGCTGACAGTGATGGACCCCCCACGCTGCATTTAAGTGCTGACTCAAAGTTGTTAATAAGATGAGCAAAAAGAAAAAAATCAATGATCATCTTATTGAAATTAAATGTTAAACTGCGAAATGTAATAATATCCTCATGTGTTCGTCTGGTGTTGTCTGGGGGTAACATTTCTTATACGTGCCTTGTTAAATATATCAAATAGCTGTACTTATCCTTCAAGACATTCGCACAGCATGAGCTAGTTCCACGTGTGACTCATGAGTCAGGCATATGAGCTCTGAAGGAACACTTGAGGGCAGTTTTGTGAAAGGCTTGTGCAAAGGCTCCTCTGATGTGCAGCCGCACAGACAGATGTCATGGCTGAGGGGCTGTTGATTATCACCAATACATATTCCTGCATTTTAAGACTGTATCAGTTTTGATCAAACATGTTGAAATGCCAATGTGTAAATATTACAACACTTGAGTTGTGACAAAGAAGAAAACCCTCAAAAGATAGAGTGGTTTTCCTTCAGCAGGTTGTGCTTTCTCAACCGTCTTTCTCAACTCACTGAATCATAACTCTTTATTTATCATTATATTGATTATTGAAATTCTAAATTAAGATTCAGACTCAATGCAAATACACTGCAATTACTCAACTATGCCATTACTTTATCATAGACGTATTTACTGTAACTAACTTACTTGAAAATGATGTTGTGATTTACATAACACGGTGAGAAATTGCAACAGTATGACATCTGTGATAACTCTTATCCATACCAACACACACACACAATGTACTCAGTCTTTATTTGCATTTATTGTAAACTTTTCAACAACTATTCAAAGGACGCATGAAACAAAATACACTTTATATCTGTCAGTTATACAGCGTTTCTACGAAAAAACATTATTGTTATATAATGAATAAATATGAGTCCACTTGGCAAAATATATATGCACTGGAGCTGAAAACATATCCATGTGTAGTGCATCCATAACATGCAGCATTGGTCAAATTCGGCCTCATTGAAAGATGCAAACCTGTAGCCTATGATGTTTTTCCCAGCATCTTTTATCCATTCACTGCAATGCAAAGTGTATAATTAAAAGATGGATATGCATTTAGAGTAGTTTGTTTGCGTCTGTTATGTACGTACAGTTTGTTTTGGTTTATTCACCTTTCATGTATTACATGTAGCACATGCAGCACACACCATAGTTCACCTGGGGGCAGTGTTGCTCTATAAATATGCATAAACAGTCAATGTACTGCTTTGTGAATTCATACAGTTGTGTGTGCGGGCGTGTGTTTGTGTGTGTGTAACTAAATTGTTTACCTAATTTACAATCATCATATCATTTAAGAATTTTTACTTTTCTCTCCAAACTGAAGTCATAAAAATATCCAACCGTCATGCTCGGCTCTAATTAACCAAAATGCTTGGTGAGTGAGTCATGTGGATCACTCGCCCAGCTGAAGTTAATTGCCTGAGAAGAAACACTTATGCCTACTGAAAAGCGGGAGACGAAAAAATGCATCATCTTCATGGAGCATCTTTGTGCCCATCAGTGTGGAGATTATGATTGTCTGATCTTTAAAATCATCAGCGCTTTGTGCAACGTCAAAACATCAATTCCAATTGACAAAAAAAGCATTGGTGTATCAATACCAAGATCAATACTATACTTCGCTTTGGTCCTCAGGCACTCCATTATATTGTTTCTTACTGGTTTCTCATAGGAAACAGCACTGATGCTTTCAGAGAAGGTCATTTCATGGATGGACAATGAAGTATTGGTTATGGGTGCATTCACTTCTTCAAGGCCCTGGAGACATGCATGTCAAATCGACCTCCTGAAAAACAAACCCAATCCATCCTAATTGTATCACATCGGAGAGAAAGAATCAGAGCTGCTTTTAGCATCTCATAACAAAGTGTACTGTGTACGTTCTTCATATTTAGATCAAAACAGTGATTGATGGCACTGATTTGATGTATTATTGCTTAGCACAGAGTAGACGTGTCCTCACTGCGCCCAATGATAAACCCACACCTCACATCTTAAGCTGTGCCCTTGTACACATGAAGCATCCACAGCTTGGCCCGAGCAGGTTGTGAAATCGGTGGTTCACGAGTGACCGCTGGCCGTGAGATAAATGTTTCTTCCCGTCCTGCCTGGTTGGCTCTAATGCCGGACCGAGGGAAAAGATGCTGCTGTGAGCTTTATGACAACATTTCGTATCCCCCGTTAACCTTCACAGAGGGGTAAAGCACCGGTGTCAATAAGCAGGTGTGTCACCGAGCTCAAAGGAGACGGCGGGCAAGCATGAAGCGTCCTGCGTCCTTCACTTCTCCTCTTTCTTTCGGGGTCTTTCTTTTGCTGCGCTCTGACAGCAACCACTGATAAGAAAATGATTAAGTATCACAGACACAATCCAATTCACGTTCCCGTTGCGCTGCAGACGACCGGGGAAAAAAGCTGTGTCAGGAGCCTTTTCTTTCTCATCAGGAAGTTCTATTAGCTTTTCTGATTACTCTTCATATAAGCCATATTGGTGTAAGGCCGCCTGACCTACATCCTGAAATCCATTTACTGGACAATGCGTTTCTGAATGTTCCAGATATGATCAAAGGATCAAAGACGTCAATGAGATCAATCAGGCTGAGCTCACCGCGGTGTCTGAGATGCATCGGCGGGAGTCGACGTACGAGCGAGACACCGACTCTGTGGAAACAGATGCGAAAAAAGCAGATTTAGTCCACAGGGATCAGCGATCAGCCGTGAAATTCCACCCACGATGCATCTGGGCACCCATGAAAATGGAAATGGCAGCGGCTGATCTGTCGATGGGGACCAATCTGCCTTCTCATCAGGGCTCTTCATTAAAGTGGAGCACTGTCTATTAGAGCCTGTAATCCTCGTCACCCAGTGCCACCCACGACCTTGGAGTGTAACAACACACACACACACACACACACACACACATACACACACACCGTTCTGACAGCTCCTGAGTTCTCACAGAGGTGCATTTTTTGACTGCTGGCATTTATGGCTGAATAAAACTCTTCTGAAACCCAATTTAATAAAGATGTCTCCTCACACTCCAATTGCTTTAAAAGTCATATTACAGCTAAACATAACCAGTGATTTAACTCATCCTCACGACTCCGCCGTGAACGCAGTGTGACTTTTTTCACTGCCTACTACAGGAGTGCGATCCTTCCCTTCTCACCATAGTGGCTGCTTAATTGAGCTGGATGCACATCAATGATTTCACTTAGAGGGGATCATCAAGATTCAGACAAGCACCTGGTCTTTTATACGTCTGTAGAAACCTGGCAGGAAAAACGATTACCGGCCCCATTTGTTCTCTATAGACAGTTGTGACCTTTCCAATTGGCACATGCTCTTACGAATATGACGGCTTTTCTTTCCCAAAACCAGGAGTGATCTTGCATTTATTATGCACGTGAATTGCATATTTGCTTGTTGGGGGAGCTGAGAGCAGGAAGACGCCGTACAATCAGCGCGGCGCTGCTTTTAGACGTCGCACGTGTCTGTTATCACGAGAAAAATGTTTAGTGAAGCCATTGTTCTCGTCTTTTCGGCTGCACGCTCACAAAAGGGCTCCATCTAGCAAATGATTTGCCTTTGCATCTGCTGCTAATGTCCAGTGTGGTGAATAAATGACAATGCGCGTCGCATCGTATTAACGTGAGGACGTGGGTTCAGTTCGACACGGCTGGACGTAGCAGAAGGAATAAACCGGAGCAAAGAAACTGCAAATTAAACAGGAGGAATGTTATGGATGACCATAGAAGCTGTTATTTTGGCAATATGCAGTGTCAACAACAAGATACAAAAAGACAAAAGTATTCTTCCAGAGGTCTCCGAGCAATTTAAAACCCCATGATAACTATTGGCCTGTTAGATCTGGTTGCTGGACCGTTAACACGCACTGTAAGAAACACAAGGCAAAATACACACATGGGAAATACAGAGCAGAATGTGGAAGCTTTTACAAATAACATTCCCTGTCTCCCTTTCCACAATGTGGTTATAGATTGTATCATAAAATGAATGTCTGCAGCGTGGTTGGGGTTAGGAGCACAGTGAGTTATTGCCAAAATCATCCTTTACGTGAATGAATTACCTCTTTGTTAGAACTGCAGGACGGGCAAAAGAAAGAGTTACGAGGTTTGATTTGGAACTTATTTGATGATCTTGTACTTGAGGTTTATCTTTTAAATTAAAATATGACCCGTTGTAATCCATCCATTGCATGTTGATTCAAAATCCATATGGCACTTTACCTGAGTGGCACCTGAATGCATCGCGTGGGCCCTTTGAGGACTGAAAAGGACCGGGCGTTCAGTGGGAAACTGCAAATGAAGCTGTGAAAAGAAAACAATTAAAATACTACCAACTTCTCTAATTAATACTGTAGAATTGTTTTGACCTTGGTATGTGTCTTAACACGGTGAAAAAAGATGAATCGTGTTGTGACGTCCACCTCGGAGCACAGCTAGCAACTCGAATTACAAGCATGACACAAAAGGGAATCTATCTCTCTCTCTCTCTCTCTCTCTCTCTCTCTCTCTCTCTCTCTCTCTCTCTCTCTCTCTCTCTCTCTCTCTCTCTCTCTCTCTCTCTCTCTCTCTCTCTCTCTCTCTCTCTCTCTCTCTCTCTCTCTCTCTCTCTCTCACACACACACACACACACACACACACACACACACACACACACACACACACACACACACACACACACACACTATACTGTTACCTCTATCTCTCCCACCTTTGCATCGCTGCCTCTGTATCGAGGGTTTGAGCCAAAGGTCTTGTTGTCCGTCACTGCCCTCGTATCTTCAACCGGATTGGAGCACGGTCCAAACCCGGGCCTTATCCGTGATGACAACAGGCGCGAGAGCCATCTGTAAAGCGTCTCCGCTTCTCCCTCCGGGGAGCCGGAGGACGATCTGCCGTCAGTCTAGCAGGGGAAACATCTGTTTCCCGTTAAATGACGACGGCCCTGCCCGTGCAAGTTTATCTCTTAGTGCACTCTATTTTACCGTCTGAGTCCTGTTGCTGTCGACAAGGGTATAAAACAAGATTAGTTAAATGACTGGGAACGGGGGAAGTGGTAAGAGAGAGGGGGCGGAGGGAGAGAAAGAGAGGAAGACATCTCTTCCCTGTCCGTCTGCTCTCATGCCAATTAGAAACCGGAGACTGTTCTCGAGTGACGCAAAACAATTATATAACCTCCTCGTCCATCAGCCAAGTTGTCGCCGCACGGCTGAACGCATTTTACACGAGTAACGCCGCGAGTAACGCCGCGAGTAACGCCGCGAGTAACGCCACGAGTAACGCCACGAGTGGCCTGTGAGGAGAAGCGTGTCCACGCTGACGCCCCATTACGCTTTGTTGGTTTGTTGGTTGTTAAAATGTTTACTTTTCAAATGCTGCTCAAAACTTTTTTTTTTTTTGCTTTCAAACTTGAATCTATTTGATTACCAGACAGCAGCTGCTATACAGTATTATAGTAGGATTGTAGAATATATGCATAATTGACAAGGTAAAACATATCAAATATTTGCTGCCAGGCACCACAGCCAGCAACATCTGGTATTATCTGATTAAAGATGAAAGAACTTCATTTGTGTCGCTTCCAGTTGTGTACTTTTTTCTGTCAAAGGACACATAAATAAACAAAGTGCCGCAGCGTTTGGACAGTCTGTTCAGTCGGAACGGATTAAATATAGCAGGGGGAGGTCTGAGTGTGTACATGTGTGGATAACTGCTTCCTGTGACTAACCTTTGTGGCGCATTTCATTATACTTTTGACATTCTGACAACTAGAAAAAAGAAAGAAAGAAAATAGTCTTGATTTGAATGCATCTGCTTGAACTGAAACAGAACAATATTTTTCGGGGGATATGCTTCTTTTTTGTTGTTGTGTTAACCCGCGTCCCTATTCTTGGAACGAGATACTCTTATTAGGTATTCAACAAATTCAGACGTACGCTAAATGAAAGGCCGCTGTAGGCTCCGAACGTCTGCACAAAAACACACACACAAACATTCTGCTGTTGGAAGAGTTCGCTGTGCTTTTCCCCACGGGAAAAGCTGCACTGTGTTTTAAGACATCCTTAACAGCGTAAAGTTTAACTGTACGTGTCGAAGCACAAGTCACAGCGTTTAGTTATTTGTATTTGCCTTGTGAGCTTGTTCTCCCCTCCTAGTAGAAGGATTTCCTTTTTTCTAATTTTTTTGTTGCAATAAGGACACAAGCTATTCATTCAAATAAAATGTTAAAAGTCAGTGACAGATGATGTCTTTTTGGATTTTAAGCTTCAGCTTTTGATGACTAGCATTCATTTTGGAGGAGTGTTGGTGAGAGATGGTTCGGCGAGATGACGGGGTGAGGATTACGGGCGACAGTTGAGAAGAAAAATAGACATCCGGAGGGTGAAAACAACAGGAGGGAAGAACTAATGACGGCTATTGGCGGAGAGATAACCAACTCTGCTGGGTGTCACGACAAAGTGAGGAGGCAACGGAATCGGCTAAAGATAGAGATACTCAAATCGATTGACATGAACACAGTGAGTGCAACCAAGTGACTTTTGCATAGCTTTCTCACACACACACATCAGAAGACGTATGTCTCAGAGCACACTGCCGAGCTTTGAATATCTGGAGTAAACTGATATGTCCGGAAAGACATATTTTCGGACATTTTGATAAAAGTGTATGAAAACGATTACAGTGGTTTAATGCGATATTTTTAGAATACGTGCTTGATTGGTTTCTGGCGGAGAGTTCGCCGACTGATCGATATCGCTGTAATGTCTGTCTGCTCAATATGAGAAGGCAAGAGACTGGCGGCAGGGCCAGAAAAGCTTGTCAGGGCTACGTCACCGGTAGCGAGGTGCAGAGGCTCATGCGCAGAGAAACAAGCCGAATCGAAACTTAAATAACAAAAGGCGCTCTTTAATGAAGCAAAAAACAGGTTACAAACAAAAACAACAAAGTCCAAAAAGGGGCAGGCTGGAACTCAGGGTTGAGGGCAGGCAGGCAGGCAGGCAGGGTCGAAGCAGGCAGGATCAGGGTAACACACGAAAGACAGAACGACAGGAAAAAGATAACAATCCAGCCACAGAGAAGGGAAAGAGTGGCACAATATATAGGAGGGAAAACAGGTGTAGGGCATGAGACGGTAACGAGACGAGTGGCTGAGGACAGGTGCAGGGAATTAAACAATCAAGGAGACAGAGGAGTCACAGTAGACAGCGAGGAGACAGAGTACACATGGAACTGACCCTTACCAACTAGCCTGGAACAGTCCAGCAGTTTAACAATCTGCAAATGAACACAATTAGTCTCATTTGTTTAATGTGTGTAAAAGTTAAAAAAAAATGCTGTTTTTCACATGCTTATTATGCACCTGAATATTTCCTGGGTATCGTAGCCCTGGACGGGCAAACTTTTTGCCCCCTGCTTTTCCACTCTTTACGCCAAGTTAAGAAAACCAGCTGCTTGGGGCCACCTCATATTTAATACATCGTATGTATTCAAACTACTGCTTTAATGAGAACAGGATATTACACCTTCACTGTGCACACTCTTTTAACACATTCCGCTCTCTCTTTTTATTCCAGTCTTTGCCTCATTGCCAAGTTTCTCTTCATTGATATTCTGTTTGTGTTTATGAACCGCACACAATATTCATTCTTTTATCATCGCCCCTGAACAACATCGTGGATGAACTAGCTGTCTCGTACAGCTGATGGAGTTAACTTTCTCATGGTAATTAGTAAAGCATTTAATTATTCAATGGAGCACAGCGGGCGTCATGAAGCTAATAGCAAAAAAGCAGTCGTGGCTTATATCATCTTTCACCCGCATGGTTTAATTCTTAGCCTATGCCCAGGTCTGATTAGGCAGTGCAGCTCATTGCTATGTATTCAATACTATGACCGGGGGCCGTGAAAAACAACTTTTTAATTGCAAATGTCTGAAGTGTGACTCGGAGTCAGAAGTCTGCATTTTACAACAGGGCGGTGATTGCATTGCAACATGGCTCACCTCACATGACGGAGGATGAAATTGCACACGCTCTTCAAAAGTATGATAAATGCTGCTTTTTAAAATTAATTAACAAAAACAAAGAAGATTCAGACCCTGTTTACACGATGGGAAAACGCATATATTTTCATGCGTTTTGGCTTTTCATTTACACAAAAACGGAGGTTTTATCACGGAAAACGATCATTTCTAAAAACTCCGGCCAAAGTGGAGATTTCTGAAAACTCGTGTTTGCGTGTGAATGAGGTCAAACAGAGTTTTAGGTGGTCAAACGTCACAGTATGCGACTAAAGATGCTTCACGTCATGTGAGCGTCCTATGCAAACGTATTTGCCATCAGCAAAATGTATATTTAATCTGTGGAGATCTGACTTGGAGTTGCCTATTAGATAACACATATACAGGTCCAAGCAGCAGAAATGGAGATGGTACTTATATCTGGAGCTCATGCTCCTAGACTCATAAAACACGGGACGAGATGTTACAACTGTCCATTGTGCCAATAGATGTTATGTACTCACATGAGTTGTTGACAGAGTGGCATGGGAAGTTTAGACTGGGTTAATATGTCAATTTGGGACCCATCCTCAGTAGTGTGCCTTTGAATCAGTGGGTGTTTCGGCCTTTAATCACTAAACAACCTCATCAAAGGTGGCCAGCTAAAGGGTGATCAAGCCTTAGCTTGTGTCCCATGCCCAATTAAGATTTCCCATGGGACTATGCAAGGCAGGGGCATCCTATTTCCTGAGCCAGCCCTACAGCTGACCGCATACCCCATATGCCCTCCTCAGGTTGGAGGGCTCTGAATTGGTTCTCAGGTGGGAGTGGGGGGTCATGAAGTTATAGCCCAGCAAGGGTCCTTCCGTTTGATCCAGATCCACCGGCTGCCTCTTTCAGCTGCTTGCGAAACTGCTCTGACGGTCTGCCGCAGAGCCTGTCCATGGATTCCAAGTTCTTTTAGCAACCTCATGGTGGAAGAAGCTGCCAACTCTGTGTAACGCAGTTTTTTACGCTCATAGGCCTCTTCCACAGAGTTTTCTCATGGGGCTGTGAGCTCGATGATGTACACAACCCTTCGTGAAGGAGACCAGAGTACCATGTCTGGCCTGAGGTTGGTAGAAGCAATCTCAGGTGGAAAAATGAGTTGCTGGCTTATATCGACAAGCATCTTCCAGTCCCGGGCCATGGCTAGGTGTCCAGTTTCTGGCTTCGTAGGAGGATGCTTGGGCCTTTTCTGTCCCTCCCGGATGAATGTTGTTGCAACGGGTTTGCTTATTTTTGGAGGTAATGAGTTGGTTGCACTCCTCTTGATCTCAAGTGCTGCAGCCAGGCTCTTGAGGACCTGATTGTGCCTCCAGATGTAGCTGCCTTGTGAGATGTTGGTCTTGCAACCTGTCATTATATGCCTGAGAGTCGCTGGATCTGGGCAGAGGGGGCAGGTCGGGTCCTCGCCGAACCATTGATTGAGATTTCTTGGTGATGGAAGCACATCATAAACAGCTCTTAAGATGAAGCTGATGTTGCTTGCCTCCATTTGCCAAAGCTCGCTCCAGTTGATCTTTCTCCTCTCCAGGCCTTCCCACCGCATCCATTGCCCTTGTTTAGCAAGAGAGACAACCTTTGCACTTCTTGCAGTCTCCTTCTGTCGGCGCACCTCCTCAACCACCAGCTTCCTGCGTGCAGATGTTGTTGCCTTATGGAATGTTGGCTTGCTTGCTGCCAGGCCAAAGCCTCCTCTTCCATGCTGGGTTTCCCCACAATATCTTGGTGTCTCAGGGCTGATGTTGCTTGCTGCACCGCCTTGGATGATGTCCATTTCCGTCCAGTTTGTCGGGGAGGTGCAGCCTTGCTTATGGTCTGGTCTTTGGAGTCCTTCAAAGTGTGACTCGGAGTCAGAAGTCTGCATTTTACAACAGGGCGGTGATTGCATTGCAACATGGCTCACCTCACATGACGGAGGATGAAATTGCACACGCTCTTCAAAAGTATGATAAATGCTGCTTTTTAAAATTAATTAACAAAAACAAAGAAGATTCAGACCCTGTTTACACGATGGGAAAACGCATATATTTTCATGCGTTTTGGCTTTTCATTTACACAAAAACGGAGGTTTTATCACGGAAAACGATCATTTCTAAAAACTCCGGCCAAAGTGGAGATTTCTGAAAACTCGTGTTTGCGTGTGAATGAGGTCAAACAGAGTTTTAGGTGGTCAAACGTCACAGTATGCGACTAAAGATGCTTCACGTCATGTGAGCGTCCTATGCAAACGTATGTGGATGGCGTATTTATGCAGGTTCATATAAACAGAAACTTTTTTGAAAACGACCTTGTATGTACAGCGTTATTTTTGAAAACGGAGGGGCATAAATATTTGTTTCTGTAAATACCCAGCTATGTGTAAATGTGGCCTAAGTTAAATTTCGCTTTACTTCTTTCTCGCTTGTCCCTTTTTTTTCTCCTAACAATTACATTTGACGATCACCACATGGTACAGATATCCTATGCTTGTTTAAATGGGAATAAAGTAATAAATCAATCTTAAATATTCATTAAAAATCATTTATTACCATCTTTAACATGTAACAAATCACACACCAGCTTTCTCCTGATAAGGACACGATTGTGTGCGGACACTCGTGGGCTCAAGGCCATTCTCCTTATTCCCTCATGATGTAACGATTGGCTCTTGGTGTTGGACGTAGACGCTCAATCTGCAATTATTCTTTCAATGGGGGGGGGGGAACATGAATATGCAAAGACTAAGACACAAGGGCTCAATCTTTCTCTTTTTAATCACTATGATGAAATATTGTTTTGCCACTAATCCCATGTTGGAATAAATCAATGTGATGAAAAAAACAATAGATAAGGGAATCTCTCTCTCTTTCCACACTCTGTCTCTGCTCTTATAAATCTACCGGACCAGGAATTCCACCGTCATTTTTTTCACACTAAACTTTTACAAGCACGATATCTTGGCTCGTAATGAGACAAATAATATAGTGTCCAGGTTTGCACTGTCTATTTGTGATAAATAACACTGTTTTAATATGCGGTTCACCTTCAAAAAAATATTTTGTTGCTGCATCATCGCTGTTCAAAACAATCGCAACCCGCTTTGAAGAAGTCTCATCATTTGCCTTCCTAAAAAGTGAAACTCAAACATATTGGACAAGGCTCCATCATCAATATTTCTTCGTAAACACAACGCTGTGTATCGCCGTTGCGTAACACCGGCACATTATGGAGCAAACAGCCACGAAACCTTTGCCCTTGATACCCCATAGTACAATATGCTACATGTATCTTGAATACATGCATATGTAAGCATACATGACAATATCGCATGAGCACTCACCTCGATGTCTTTCTCTCTCTCTTATCACGGGGGAACGCTGTTGAGTCATAACCTCTGCTGTGGCTAGTCTTTATAATAATCCCTTTTAAAGGGGACATATTATGCCCATTTTTCCACAAGTTGATCTGATTCCTTGGGGTCTTAATGAAAAGTTTGCAACATATTTTGGTCAAAATACCACAAGAATCATTTCAAACAGCACCTTTTTACTCTGTCAAAAACACCTCCCCACAGATTGACCTGTTTTGAGTGCCTGTTCCTTTAAATGCTAATGAGCCAGCCCCACCGTAATCAGCAGCTTGCCGCTCTGTTCATTTTATTTTATTTTTTCATAGCACACTTTTTTTTGCCTTAGGCACTCGGGATTTGTCATAGGATTACGGGAAAATGGCTTAGGTGCGTGCCCACATTTTCTTTATGCAGGAAAACCCTGGTGTTTATGTGGTGGTGTGGAGCGTAGCCAGACTCCCTACATGGGCGTGCTTCAAAATCTACGTAGACGTTGGTGGAGATCCCATCTGACTCACTCAAGCATATCGTTTCTGACATAGAGGAACCACAACAAGCCGCGTGAGTTGTTCTTTTCCAGAGTTTTTGTGTTGGGAGACATGCCAGATACCCAAATTAACGTATAGAAGCATTAAAAAAGTGGAATTTTCATAATATGTTCCCTTTTAAATGATTCATCACAAACATTTTTCTCAACCAGATGCTGGTTTGCTGCGCAGGGTTTATAAATCTTGAAAATGTTAAATAACCCCGGCGCTTAAACTCCATGAAGTAACCATCAGGCAGTGCATGACTCATATCCAGGATGTGTCAGCGAAGCTGTGACAGCAGACGAGAATCCCGCCGCATATGTCGGCATCACTCGCAGTCTGCCGCTGTGAGAAAAAAAATGGTACGCAGTGAGAGAGCATCCCCGTTGGATCTGCCTCCCACTCAGGTCATCTCTGATTTTCTGACGGTCTGGTGGTGGGAAACACGGGGGTGAGGGGTCAGAATAACACCGCCCTGGCACTCAAGAGACCCCATAGTTCAAGGTTGGATCTAATTGTGATGGAGAAGTGGAGGAGTTGTTGACATTTACTGATTTATTTACACAGACATCTCTATCATCAGAGACATGGCGCGTCATCTTCCCGGAGAGAAATCCTTGAAACAGCCCTGATGAATAAAGGCCTCTTTTAGAACACAACACATCCACTGAGTCACGCACAATGACATTTGCCAGCCGCACACGCACACATTTTAAAAAACACACTCTCTTTCACTGGAGTAGTCATATTTGTAAAGGGGAGAGTTAAGAGGAATTCATCAAGATAACTAGTTTGGGTAAAATCTTCCTTGATGGGACGTCTTCCTCAGTCATGTCTGCCTTTTATTCAGGATGAAGATATTGATCCACATGTTTGTATGAGGTTCAGTAACTTCAGGGTCTCTTTGTTTAGTTGTCCTTTTTTGCTTGTTGTTCAGGTCCACTTCAACCTATTTATGTTGTTTACATTGAACCCAATTTACACTTTAGATTAGGGGCATTTCATTGTTGCCTAATGTGACAGCAGCCGATCAAACGGTTACATTGTTTCTATGCAGTGAACCAACACTCTTCATGATGACACAAAAAAAACTGTAGTATAGGTTGCTTTTGTATGTCCTTGTTTACCGAGGTCACCATTTTCAAGCTAAAACGCATCACCTGATGGTTCTGTGGTAGCAGGGAATGCGTGAGACAATATATCATATACCATGTTGTTCAAGAATGTAAAAAATCATCAGCAAATGCAAAATACAACACAATCTCTAACAATGATATAAGAGCAATCCTCGAATAACGTTTTTTTACGACCTCATGGGAGCTATAGGACCATTTGTCTTGAGGTCTAGATGCTATATAAATACTGTCAAAGTATCACATCTCTAAATCCAGAAAAGCACACGGCCCTTATGCAGAAGCTGTGCCTTTCAGCAAGCTGCAGTTGGGCCACTTTGTGAAATTGGCCGGGGCCTCGGTGGGTGATTTGGCCGGTGAGGCCCCGCTGGCAGTGCATATGTGACCTACTTACTAACATTTACTCCGTCTCCCCATCTTCTCCTCATTGTCTTCTTCACCTGACAATTTAAGCATGTCTATGTTTAACCTTAATAGCATGTACTTCCATGCGATAATTTGCCCAATAATTGAGATTTTCCTCTACTTCGCTGCTGAATCGCGTCAATGATGATGATGCGGCACATTTAAAAAGTGGAGTGAGAGATATGCCACGATGAGAAATTGAATGCTGGTCATGCAAAGAAAAATGTAATTGGATCTGGCAGATATGTTGCAAAAATGATTAATTCATGGAATTACGGCATATAATGAGATACAAAGAAACAACCATCTCAGGATGATAATGCATACAAAAGTCTAATTATTATTCCGTCAACATAACAATCAGGCTGAAACATTCACTGTGTCTTTGTGTTTGTCATCACAAACTATTTGCCATCAGCAAAATGTATATTTAATCTGTGGAGATCTGACTTGGAGTTGCCTATTAGATAACACATATACAGGTCCAAGCAGCAGAAATGGAGATGGTACTTATATCTCGAGCTCATGCTCCTAGACTCATAAAACACGGGACGAGATGTTACAACTGTCCATTGTGCCAATAGATGTTATGTACTCACATGAGTTGTTGACAGAGTGGCATGGGAAGTTTAGACTGGGTTAATATGTCAATTTGGGACCCATCCTCAGTAGTGTGCCTTTGAATCAGTGGGTGTTTCGGCCTTTAATCACTAAACAACCTCATCAAAGGTGGCCAGCTAAAGGGTGATCAAGCCTTAGCTTGTGTCCCATGCCCAATTAAGATTTCCCATGGGACTATGCAAGGCAGGGGCATCCTATTTCCTGAGCCAGCCCTACAGCTGACCGCATACCCCATATGCCCTCCTCAGGTTGGAGGGCTCTGAATTGGTTCTCAGGTGGGAGTGGGGGGTCATGAAGTTATAGCCCAGCAAGGGTCCTTCCGTTTGATCCAGATCCACCGGCTGCCACTTTCAGCTGCTTCCTGTCCATGGATTCCAAGTTCTTAGCAACCTCATGGTGGAAGCTGCCAACTCTGTGTAACGCAGTTTTTACGCTCATAGGCCTCTTCCACAGAGTTTTCTCATGGGGCTGTGAGCTCGATGATGTACACAACCCTTCGTGAAGGAGACCAGAGTACCATGTCTGGCCTGAGGTTGGTAGAAGCAATCTCAGGTGGAAAATGAGTTGCTGGCTTATATCGACAAGCATCTTCCAGTCCCGCCATGGCTAGGTGTCCAGTTTCTGGCTTCGGGAGGATGCTTGGGCCTTTTCTGTCCCTCCCGGATGAATGTTGTTGCAACGGGTTTGCTTATTTTTGGAGGTAATGAGTTGGTTGCACTCCTCTTGATCTCAAGTGCTGCAGCCAGGCTCTTGAGGACCTGATTGTGCCTCCAGATGTAGCTGCCTTGTGAGATGTTGGTCTTGCAACCTGTCATTATATGCCTGAGAGTCGCTGGATCTGGGCAGAGGGGGCAGGTCGGTCCTCGCCGAACCATTGATTGAGATTTCTTGGTGATGGAAGCACATCATAAACAGCTCTTAAGATGAAGCTGATGTTGCTTGCCTCCATTTGCCAAAGCTCGCTCCAGTTGATCTTTCTCCTCTCCAGGCCTTCCCACCGCATCCATTGCCCTTGTTTAGCAAGAGAGACAACCTTTGCACTTCTTGCAGTCTCCTTCTGTCGGCGCACCTCCTCAACCACCAGCTTCCTGCGTGCAGATGTTGTTGCCTTATGGAATGTTGGCTTGCTTGCTGCCAGGCCAAAGCCTGCTCTTCCATGCTGGGTTTCCCCACAATATCTTGGTGTCTCAGGGCTGATGTTGCTTGCTGCACCGCCTTGGATGATGTCCATTTCCGTCCAGTTTGTCGGGGAGGTGCAGCCTTGCTTATGGTCTGGTCTTTGGAGTCCTTCAATGTCATCTGCAGTCTTACTTTAGAGCACTTGTACTCCTCCGTTAGACTTGTAAGAGGTAGTTCAAGGACCCCGTTGCCATAGAGGCCGATGTTACTCAGACATCGTGGGACACCCAGCCATTTCTTTGTGTATGAGGTAATGGTTCGCTCCATCTTCTCCACTGTTGTTAATGGGACCTCATAGACTGTGAGTGACCACTTTACCCGGGGGAGAAGTCCAAACTGTAGGCACCACAGCTTGAGATTCCCAGGCAGTAGGGTCTTGTTGATGTCCTCAAGACCGTCGGCGATGTCCTGCTTTATTTGCTGCACTTGATCTTTATCCCAGAGGCTTTCATTGTACCATCTACCCAGGCGCTTGATGGGTTGCTCAGACACCGTTGGTATCGGGTCATCTCCAATGTAGAACTTCACATCTTTGAGCTGTTAGAGTATTTCTCAGAATTACTTTGTAATTCCTAATAATTTCAAATAATAAATGTTTCCAATTGTCTCTTCACTTAAACACAGATGTATTCATCCCCAGGGAGACATTTCTTTGAAGCAGCAGTAAACATGTTTATATATACATACAATTAAATTAAAAAAAAATAATAATAAATGGCAGGGCAGGACATATTACATTTAAGAATTGATATAATAAAATAAATGAAAATGTAAAAATACAAATAAAATACAAATGAAAGTGAATTAATATACAATGTTACATTTGAGTTTTTATACTAACTTTGTACTGAATGTGTACACATACTGCGTTTGCCTTTTAATGAATGTAACGGTTAATAAAAATCTCTTCATCATTCTTTAAAAAATTGCTGTGTGTGCAGATAGTGATTTTTACCGGAAGGCTTGACAGGACGGACAAGAAGCAACGACAGAAGGCCGGGGATGTGACATGTAACATGGTTCGGGGCTGAAGCATATGGCTTCTGTCGAGCAGATAGAGGGTCTTACAAAATAGAGCTGTCAGGGAACATTTTACAGAGTGTGACAGCCCGCTCCACCCGGCCCGTCGCCGGGTCCGTGTGGCTGCTTACCGTGCAGGTATTGGAGGTTGGAGTGGCAGAGGGTCATCATTAAAATAGTCACACCTGGGCTCATCAGCAGCACTAGCGACACATGGCGCCCGTGTGCCTGAGCGCCTTTTTTTTTTTTAAACCTTCCTGCTGTTTCTTTCTTCTCACTGAGACACCCATTTTTTATTTTTTTTTACATTATGGTTTGTGTTGCTGCAACATTGCACCGTTAAAGGCAAAGTTTACAAAGTGCTCTACAGAGTCAAGGCACACATAAATAGATTAGTAAGAATCAAATATAAAAATATAAATATAAAAATTCTATTATCCATACCGATCCCAGCTGCCATAGGGGACATATAGAGACATACAACCATTCATGCTCACATTCACACCCATTAATATTACAATTTAAAATAAATAAAATAAGAAACCGACAAATTAAATACACAGCAGAATGTTCTAATGGCATTGTTGGTTTACGTTTTCCTCTTATGTTATTTTCTATTTAATGAATCATTAGTTAATTGGCTGGGTTGTGTATGTTGCTTTTTTCACATATTCATATCAAAATTGTAAGATATGTAAATGTATTGTTTCATCTGTGTGTTAATAGACAATGGGCAACATTACATAACTTACTACTTGCAATATATACAAACACAATTCCCCGCTGTAGCTTCTGATGGTATTTCCAAGGATCATAGTTTCACCTTCAATGAAAAATGCCTTTCACTGGTTTGAAAATATCTAAAAGGAGACGTCTTAATTCACCAAGTTATTTTTGGTTATTATTTAACTTGAACTCCGAATCGGCACCTTCAAAAGGGCGTTCCTGATCACTGTCTGTCTGTTCCTGTGAGACGTAACCCGAGCAGATCAAATTAAGAGGCAGCACACTGAGGATGTCTCCAGTGTTGCTCACCCACCACGAGTGTAGCGTCCCCGGGGGACAAAGGGAACAGCAATAAAAGAAGATGAGTGAGGGATTTGGATAAGTCACCCAGGATCACTCCATTATATGAGCTATTCCTTTTTAAACCCTCATCAGCATAGCAGGGCTTTCCAGTGCAGCTTTACAGCTCAGGCAACACTATAGTCTCCCAAGAGAAAATTATCTTTTCTTACCGCTACACGACGTAGCTCACACTTTACCAAATTCCTGATGCAACACCTAACACGAAGGTGACACCTATATAAAAACGTCATTTTCTCTTCACTCACATGTGCAGTGATTTTCTTTTACTTTCACATCATTTGCAGTCATCTCGTCAACCAGCTCTCCGTGAACGGGACTAGGGAAACGACGAGCGAGAGGGCGAGAGTCAAGTGCGTGTGTCAGAGAGTGTCACGTGAACACGCTCTGAGGTCAGAAGGTGACAAAGTTGCTGTGCAGGTGATGGACATGAAAGGACAGAATAGGATGAGGGATAAAAGGTCATGTTTTTTAGATTCGCTGAAATCCGCCACACATCGCCTCCTGTTTGTCCGTGTCACCTAAAAGTCTTTTTCTTTCAAAATGTGACCATGAAAGTGAAAGTGCCCCCCCCCCCCCCAACTCACCCTGTACCCCTTTCAGCTACAATATGTGCTTTATTGATCTCAAGCCTTTTACTTGGATTGCTGGTGTGGTTAGCTGTCAGTGCTGCAGCCTCACAAACGACGCAGGAGACTTCTGAAGCGGCCTTTAAGACGAACGCACGCACACTCGTCTCCTAGGTTGTCCGAAAATGCAGCATTCAGGCAAGAATGTGCCCCGTCTTACTAGTATTCACTTGACCAGTGCAGAGTATATGTTCTGTGTCCACATGAATTAGCATGTCTTGGCATTTGTGACTGTTAAATATCGTACGCCCCACACTTAAGCCTTGCCATGTAACGGAGGTTAACTTCAGACAGCTTACAACAAAGATAAAGGCAATTACATATTGATTCGGACTTTAAAAAGAAATGGTTGACTGCAGTAAGCAGAAGAAAACCTACAGATAAACATAAATGTTTCCTTTAATTACGTTGAAAATAATTAAATCCGTCTGACCATCAGTGGAGGCATGTCTTCAGTTTGAATTTCCCTTAACTCTCCTGTTACCTTTACATTTACTAAGATATTTTACCCTCAAGGTCAATTTGACCCCAGCAATTTAAACCTCCAGAAAATTATTGGAATTAATATTGTTTCCCAAGTTTAAGTGTGAGGTACTTCATGTTTATTTGTTGACTACCTAAATAGCCCTTTAAATAAATAAAAAAGTTGATATTTCTTATATGTTTGACACAGTGAAAAACAGCCTGGGGTCAAATTGACCCCAAAGAACATCAACATTAAACATTGAATGGGGTCAAATTGACCCTAAAGGTAACAGGAGGGTTAAATAGCTTTATCTGAGGTAAAAGTGCCTCCCTTCTCTATGGAATTACACTGAACGCTCCATCAGACGTCTATCGGAATTTCTGCTATTATCGACCAATGCATGTTTTGGCAACTGGACAATGACCCATCAAGCGAACTGGATCTGTGCCTTCATGTTTTATTCTATACTTCCAACAAATGACCAATGTCAGTCTGCATAAAGTTGAGAGTGACACCTATAAAACTGCGTTCTTGCTTGAACACTCAGCCGATCCTTAACCATTCAACCGTTTCTGTTGCTGCACTTGTCTGGCCTTCCATTCTACCGATGCACGCAATTTACAAAAAAATCAAGGGTGGCTCCGACTTGATACCAACTATGTTTCCATCTTGTAAGTGCGGTTGAATTCTTTGAGCACTGTGGTTATCTTTTTCCTAAAACCTTGTGAATTATCTTTCACGTTTTCACTTGACGTCATGACAACTTCCATTGAGGTCAAGGAATAGTGGTTAGAAAAAGGTGTAGGACGGAATTCTGAAAATCATTTCTGCTGGAAGATATTAGTTCCAATTGGTGCAGTGGGCTGCCAGAGGAGGCCGGGTCCGATCCCGGGCGGTCCTTCCGCGTGGAGTTTGCACGTTCTCCCCGTGAACCCTGCTTTTGCCCCAATCTCAGATCGGCTCCGGTGCCCCGGAGACTCTAAATAGGATAAGCGGTTCGGATAATGGAACGTAATAGTGCTCCACGTTGCATTTCCAGAGAACCCCGCCTGATTCATTTGCCTGAATTGTGAGTGTGCAAATTAGACTCAGATTTATTTCTCTCTAGGTCATTTAATCGCTGCACTGTAAATCCATTAGAAGGGGAGATGGGGGGGACATGAAAGGTAATTCAAGCACAGCAGGCTCCGCCACAGACTTCCAGAGCAGGTGTGGAGATACAGGGGAGATGCTTCATGAAGTCTGTGTCAGGTAAACAGACTGCAGCAGAGAGAACCAGGAGCAGAGGAGGGTGTCACTCTGACATACAGCACCCAAATGAACAGCAGCGACTTTGCCGGGATCAAGGAGCACCTGCTGCACCCTCAAGAGCTTTTCAGCCGCGTGGAAATGCAGTGATAAAGAAAACACAAAAAAACACTTTGCTATGCGGTGAACAAGCGGACCTGTTAATGGCATGAGATGTTTTTTTCCAATTCCATCTGTGCTGAGACTGTAATCAAATTATGCATAACATTTTTTGCGCCCAAATTCAACTGGCCCTGTTACCCGCACAGTGGGACTCGGCGACACGTGGGGCTCAATATGGAAATACCAATCCTGTTCTCTCTTCTCACAAGCCAGCTGCGGCACACAAGAAAACGTTACATATTTATGTATATTCACGTGCAGTTTTAGTTCTGCAAATGGCAGGTGGTACAGAGACACACCTGCATCCCATACATATGAATTAGGGGTGCTCACACTTTTTCAGCATGCGAGCTACATGGAACGTGACCAAGTCAAGACTTAGACGATCGACCGACGGGTGGGGGTGGGTGCTAGAGAGTGTGCGCACATCACGCGCCGGTTGTTGACCGGTAGGGGGGGTGCAAGTGACTTTTTCTTTGCTCCACCCCAATGCGCGCAAGCCAGACGGCGAGCAGAGAACTGTTAACGCGACACAACGAGGCAGAAATGAGATGCTTTTTAATGTCATGCGATCTACCAATACTACGCCGCGATCGACGTATTGAGCACCCCTGAATTAAACAATGTTATTAGCCTTATGAGAAACCACGTAGCAGAGATGTGCCATTGCAAAGTCAAGCGAGCTCGCGCTGACATAGGTGATGATGGCTCCTCTTCCCTAATTTAGGGGCTTTCCCACAGCATGTTGCATGTTCATTATGCACCCTGTGCACATCTCCTTCATGGGCGAACACCCATCGATTCCTCAGCCTTATTATACCCGCCACCATTTATTTTCAAGCCCACCATTGCCCATGCAGCTACTGCACAATTCAAAAGGGGATTAGAGGATTCATGTGGAATCCCCAAGTCGTGTAAAAGCATCAACTCTGCCTCTCTAAGGAGAGGAAGTGGGGCCATATATGTAAGAAGCAATACACTAGTTAAAAAAATCCCAGATTTCATGGGAATTACATTTGTTATGGCTGTGTAATGAAATGATGCTGGACAGTGAACCTGGACAGTGTTTAAATCATTGTTCTATCTGCAGGTTTCAGGATATGCAAAAGTTCCCTCGTTAAACATCTTTCACACCCTATTAACAGCTGTTTTCAGTTATTCTGGCTGATGAGACCTCTAGTCAGGTTATTAATATAGTATCAGTATAGTATTAGTATTTTGCATGAACCCCCATCTACCAGTTGCAATGATCACAATGGAGTTTGCCTCACCCAAACAGGTGCAACAAAGCCAGCGGGAGACTCAAGAGGACGTCAATCATTCCGTGTAGTCCCGCCCACATCTTCCTGATCAGAGGTCTAATCAGCCAGTTCATCTGAAACACCTGTGTGGGTGTTTAGAGGCTTTCCAGTACGGCGATGATGATGAGGGGCTTTCTATTTTGTAGCGTTCACCAGTGTACACAGCAGAAGTACTCAGAGACGAATAGACATTGAAAATACTCCACTTTCCATTCGGAACAGTTGTTACTTAAAAGTATGTACGTATTTCCAGCAAATGTGCGTAATATGCAAATGTAGGTAGTCGTATGTCACAGCAACGACTTTGTGTTGCTTAGGTTTTCCATTGCCCTTGTGTCTCCTCTGGGCCTCTTATTGCGTATGTGAGTGTGTGTGTTGGTGTGTGTGTGTTTGTGTGGGGGGGGCCTCTCTTACTCTCCCGGCTCCCTGATTGCCGTTCAGCCTACACACCTGCTTCACCTGCAGTCCATCCACTTATCTGCGAGGCACTAAAGCAACCGCAGTTCTTCGTCCGCTCGTTGCTGTTACAGCAAAAGTGGCAGATCACCTCTCAGGCCTCTTGAAGCGATGGTTCTACTCTCCGTTGTTTTCGATATAGCTCTGGGTTTTCTCTAACCCTGTCACTCAGGACCGCCGCCTGCTACTCGGACACACTTCCCCAGCCACCGGCTCTCCTCTTCCCCCTCTGCCAGCACCAGCTGGACTTTCCCACTGAGCCTTTTATTATCCGTTCCATTCTCTAAATCAGTGTCCGGCACTGAGGGAGCGTTTTGCTATTATGCGCGATAGTTTGTTATTGTCATTGCTGATGTGTGATGTGCATGTTTGTTTTTTTACATTACATTACATGTCATTCAGCAGACGCAGGACTTTAGATGAATTTTATTCTTGAAATATAAGAACACGTAAATATCACATAAATAAATGAAGAAATACGTGTGGATACATTAATAAATGAAGAAATATAGAATTATTTAATGATGTCTGGTTGAGTTATAACTTATATTTATTCATTCCTATATTTATTTATTCATACTTCTTGTATTTATTTATTTATACATTTATTCAAACATTTAATTATTTATTTATACATGTATTTATTTATTTAAACATTTATTTAAGCATTTATTTATTCCTATATTTATTCATGCATTTATTTATTTATACTTAAGTCATTTTAAGTCCTCCATAGCTTTTATCCAAAGCGACTTACAATAAGTGCATTCAACCTAGAGTACAAACTAAGAACAACAAGAATACAGAAAGTAACATTTCCTCAATATAGTCGAATTACAAAAGTACCATGATAAGAGCTATTTAAGTACCACTGGAGTGCTAATCTGTGTTATAATCCAGATATAGTCGGAAAAGATGTGTTTTTAGTGTCCGGCGGAAGGCGTAGAGACTTTCTGCTGTTTTACTGCTGTACATGCATACTCTCGAGATCAGTTTGAACAGCTTCATAATCTGTTTGGTAGTTTAATCTACAGCAATGCATCATATTCCAGAAGAGGAGAACAAAATATGCATTTTCCAGCTGATCCAAGAGGGTTTTTAAATAGATTATTTAGATTTAAGAAATATGAATGTCATAAAAACACTTCATTTGTTAGTTAACCAATACAAACATTATTTGTTTTCCCTGGACTGGAGTCCAGAAATATAACTAAAGCTAACAGACGAGTTTTCTCTCTTTTGCAAGAGATAATTAATTTACACTGATTCAATTGAGAATTGTTTTAGAGGCCATATTTATTATTCCAACAAAACATATCATTAAATCATGATAATCCTAAAACAGAATACTCAATGCATTCTCAATATGGCAGTGCATCTTCAAAGCTGTTGAGCGCATCACATATAATTCAGTTATATGATAAAAGGACCCACTTTAGATGGAAATTGCCATCTTGGCCACTTAACAATCCACAGCTAAACGGGCCAACAACTCAAATTTGAAAGAAACCTCCTGATTCATACCATTGAGAGATGCCACATAGAGTTTAAATCCAATACTACTTCCTGTTTTGGAAGTATTAAACACACATTTGTATATTTTCAATTCTACATTTATTTAATGCATAAACAAAGCACCATGCTGAAGTGAAACTAACATATGTTCTGTTTTTATGTTCATCCACTTGAGTTTTTTAATTTTTATATATACGTTTCCAGTATACATCAAACCATATGTAGTTTGAGCAAATTGTATCAAAGGACAAGTACATACAGATTGATTGATAGGGTAACATTTTCCACAGTGAGAATACATGAAAAAAAATCATTAGTAGAAAAATCTCTCTCTCTACTCTCACTCTCAACACGTCGTATAGGGTGATTGTGCACCAAAAGCCCTGGAAACATTAGGCACAAAACATGTGTTAATAATTAAATAAACCGGTGTTTAACTCCATCTACAGTTTTATATAGCCCTTTTGTTTTGGAGCTGATGCACCGTTCAACAAAATGCAAGCTGTAAATTACTTGTAATTCAAAATGTTTGAAGATCAAATTTCAAATGACACAAGGTTGAAGTTGGAAAAAAATCTTGTAAGCAGAAATCTACGATAAACTAAATGAAACAACCAGAACACCCTCCTATTTCATCAGAGCTCAGTGAACACAGCCACAAGAAGCGTAAGACAAAATGAGGCTATGAAATCTATCAGGTAATAGACTCTCATACTCAATGAATGAGTGTCAATGATGATGGCAGACACCATTCTACAATGGCCTTTTTTTATTGCTTTTGAAATGAAAGTTATGCTCCATTGTTGTAATGGATTGTACTTCAAAGAAAAGTGTACGCCGTTGCCTCTTTAGAATAAATGAAGTATTTTCACCAAGTCCCGCGTTGTCCCTACAGTATGCATTTCATGTTTTCCTTGGTGGCTGCTGGTTATTGTGTTCCAAGAGAAAAGTGATTTCAGATCTGTATTTAGACTCAATCGTCCTCATCCCACATGGGTCATCTTGAATCAATGTACTAAATGCACCATCAAGACCCGTCAGACAGGAATCGTACTGTATTTTGCTTCAGAGGAATTGTGAGGAGTTATTTTCCATTAGCAAGTCCTGCCCGGTATTTAGAGAATTCAAATGAACATATTTCAACTTTAGCACAACTGACAGGGCTAAAACGTTGAAGTGTCTGCATTACATTCTTATCAAGACGGTCATAAATTCAATATAATGGTCTTATTCGGAATATGCCGCTTACAAAGCACATTTAAAATCCTTTTTATCCTTACAAAATGCCTAACAATATAAAAAGGTCTGAGACTTATGGTATGCTAGATATTGTGGGACACTGTGGTCCATCATTTGACTCAAAATATGCTTAGTAGACATAAACTATAGGCTGCAAAACCCTTTGGAATAAAAAAAAATTATGACAGCATAATTCTGCAGCATTGTAAAAAAAATAAAACAGCACTCCTGACTCCTTCCTTCAAATGACTTTAATTTACTACTAATTTGTTTTGCCAATTACCTTTTGTGTGCACATGTAATTGTGGTTTCCAGGCAACACAATTAACCAAGTGCTGTGAGTGGCTGAACATAAAAGACCATGTATCATGCTTTAGTTGCCATTAGTGGATATTGCATTGCTAGGAGGAGATATATATATATATATACAGTACATTTGCACCCTGGTATATGTGTCAGACACCATCCCAATTAGGTAACGTAATCATAAAAGCATTAGGGTTTCCATTAAAAAGAGCATTTGCTATCGCAAATGTAGAGCTGTAGTAGATATTCACATAAATAAGGAATATTATGAAGCATATAAGGATGAAAGTATTGTTAGTTTATTTTGAAGCATAATAGAAAGACACTGTTTTTATTGTTGTATAACTATGTGATGATAAATGTGACAATGTGTATGATGCATGAGAATGAATAAGATGTTGTTGTTTAGAGATGATAGATAAGATGGATGTCGGTTGAAAGATGAAAGTGTGTGTGTGGGGGCAGGTTCCCGTCACCCCAGGTCCAACGCTTGGTCCTGATGGTCTTCAGGTCTTCAGAGTGTGTGCACCGGCGGGGAGGAGGTCTGAAAGGTAGGGAGGTGCCAGGTTGTATAGAGCTCTGTAGGTGCTGAGTCAAATGTTAAAGTCCACCCTGAATTAGACCGGGAGCCAGCGAAGGACTGGGGCTGACGTGTTCATAGCGGCGGGTGGAGGCGAGCAGTCGAGCGGCAAAGTTCTGAACGTATTGAAGTTCATTGATTTTCGTTGTGAGAGCCGTAGAGGATGCCGTTGCAGTAGTCAAGTCTGGAGGTTATGAGGACGTGGACGAGAGTTTCAGTGGCGGCAGAGGACTGGGAGGCCCCCGAGGCGCGCAATGTTCTTGAGGTGAAAGAAGGCAGTGTTGGCGATGTCGCCTGGGGAAGGAGAAAAGAGAAAGTGGGGTTGAGGATGGAGCCATCAATGTTGAGAGAGAAGCTGTCATCATTCACACACGGATGGCAGGGGCCACCATGCTATCAATACTGTTTCCATACCATCTAATATTCATACCCTTTCATATCCTGTGGGGAAAAATTAGTGTTAAATGTCCCAAGGACACATCGACGTGGACTAATCGAGAGCCAGGGATTGGACCGCCCGTCTCATGATTGAAGGACGACCCTGAGCTCTGCCACTGAGCCACAGTCGCCACAAGGGATGCTCGTTTGGCTCATGAATAAAACCCATTAAGTCAAGTGACGATGTCAATAATTTTAGGCGCGTCACTCGTGTTAATATACCTGCAGTCCACAACATCCCTGTAAAATGTCCTCAATTTTATAATTCATTAATCTTATTAAGCAGTATTTGTTCGTATGAAATGGTATGAACTAAAGTGTCCGATTCTTTAAACATACGATGTATTACTTTTCAGGAGAAGCCCATTTCAAAACAGAGGTGTAATTTAATCCGTTTCTCAATTTGCTCTGATCAGTTCCACCAAGAGCTTTTTTTTTTACGAATTCAATTGTTATGTACATATTAAGCAATCCTGTGTTTACATAGCTAGAAGGGTTGCTCAAATAACGGGGAAATTAATTAAATTACTTGTTAAATTACCGCATTTGGGCTGGACTGGCTAAATGTGGTTTAATGCTTACTCAACACACTAAAGATAAAGGGTTATGGTACTCCGCAGGGACTTCCTTCACCCTAGTTTTTAATAAGGGCTTACTCGGAGCTGCTGAGATCTGTAGCGCTGTGTATTTCCACTGGGACTCACTCGGCTGCGTATCGACCCCATACACTGCCTCGGAACACACCTATAACTGAGTCGTGCTTGCTTATTTCCCTCACTTGCCATTAAACTCTCCATGCTCGATTGCATCTTAGTTTACTGGATGTAGAAAATTATTTCCTGGAATTAGAAAATAATCCAATATCTTTGAAAACATGTTTATACTGACCCATGCCTGTGTTCAGGTGTATTTACCAACCAATTGAAACCTGCTTTCCAAAACAAAACAACCCGTGGTTGGAGCCGTACTGTTTAAAAAGAGGCGGTTAAATGTGTTCGGCTTGAGCGGTTTTGAAAGTCTATTAAAGACGGATGCCAGCTCTTCTATTGGGCTTTCTTCAAACAGTGTTGGAAAATATTTGTCCCTCAATAAAAGGCCACAGAGAAATAAAACATGGTGTTTTCTCATTCAGCATCCAAACACTGCAGCTGTGCATGAATTGCCTGCCGCTTGTCCTTTCCCGGTGCTCATCATTTCCTTTCAAAGTATCATTTAGAAAACCTGGGGAAGATACACTTGGACGTGACTAAAGTAACTCAGTAAATGTATTAGGCCTTACAGAAGCAGACAGAATCCCATGACCACTAAAAACGTAAACAAAAAGTATATGACATATTATGACCTGTTCCCAAGATGTATAACAGCGTTGAGGTGACCAGTGAAATAATTACAGTCAGCCAAATGACTTGGAATACAGGAAATTAATCTGCGAAATATAGAATATATACAGCAATGTCAATTGTGTCCTGGCTTTGATCCTGTCAGCAAAACTACCAAAACCACGTTGGATCAAGAGCGTGACATGTGATCAACTGCCACATGGCCAATTACCTAAGAGCCACATTAGTGAGACATAGTTAGTACTGCCTGTATGTGTGTGTGTGTGTGTGTGTGTGTGTGTGTGTGTGTGTGTGTGTGTGTGTGTGTGTGTGTGTGTGTGTGTGTGTGTGTGTGTGTGTGTGTAAACCATGGCACCAGCCGACATGTGGCCCTTCCTCTGCTCTGCCACCTCTGGCCGTGAGGGGAATATGAATGAATCCATAACCACGAATACACCTGCTACACA
The DNA here is from genome assembly GCA_036178185.1 of Liparis tanakae. Classification (NCBI taxonomy): domain Eukaryota; kingdom Metazoa; phylum Chordata; class Actinopteri; order Perciformes; family Liparidae; genus Liparis; species Liparis tanakae. Next base: position 7,007,504 of record CM070100.1, on the reverse strand, counting down.
GCAGCTTCCAAAGACGCTGAGCTGTGCACCAGATACACACTTTTATCAAACACACTAGTCTGTCTTAAATAGGTTGACACAATATGCAAGGGGATAATATTCATCAGTGAAAACGAGAAGCCTGCATCAATGTGCACACCGGTCTTGGCTCGATCTTGCATTGACAACAGATTCCTTCGAGGCGGTGACGACCAAAACCAGATATTTAGCCAAGTCCAATGTCAGAACAGCAGCATGTTCCTGAAATGAACAAATGCAACCAACCAGACTCACACCTGAGAAAAGAGCGGAGACCTTTTATTGTTTCTAGATGACTGCTTCTGGTGCTCCTAGCCTTTGGCTTCACTCCCCGAGCTGGAGGTGTGTGACTCTCTGGAGGATCGATAAGAGGTGTGATGATGATAGCGGCACCTTTTCACGCGTGTGTGAGGCAGAGTGTAGGTACGTTTTAGTCCAAATGGAAAGTAATGGATTTAGAAAAGGAAAGAAGCACATAGGACAATTTATTTACTCAATATTTTAACTTGCTTCTCCGCCATTCATTATGTCTACCCCGGTTTTCAGTTTTACTCGGTTTTGAATCAATTCAATCCACAAGGCATGGCATTTGCAAAACAAACATGTACAATCGTGATTTGCTGAAATACAGGGAAGAAGAGCGACAAAATACAGTGAATATACTATAACGGAATAACATAGATAATGATGTAGGGCTAACTGTACATATTACTTCATTTATTTTACCCATAAATATATTAAAATAAAAGAGGGGATTTTGGTAATAATACGAAAATGGTACAACTAAATTCCAGTGATTTTTCTTTTGTTGTGGCAGGAAATTACGTATTTAGCAGCACATTTTGTCTTTTCACAAAAAGAGGGGTTATTTATCTTTCTGTCAGACTTTGGAAATTGGTGTATTTCTGACATTGTATCAGAAAGAGTAAATCTGTCTCTCCAGCTCCCTCATCACAATGAGCACAGCCTGTCCTCTCTGGGCAGCCGCGTCTGTCTTTGTCCGGCCTTCTCTTTGCCAGACTTCGGTCACTCGGTCTGCAAATAGTCAATCGCCGTTTCTCAATTCAACGTACACGACTACAGACTTGTGTTCTTTTGGAGTCTGGATTCCAGAGTCTGGTCTTGGGAGTCCAGACTCCGGAGGACGGGAGGGCGCACTTTCTGCGATTGGACCAGCAGCTGACTTGATGACATCACCACATCAGCTGTTCTTGCTCCTGAGTTTACTCTAATTGTTCACTGTAAATTATTTTTTACAGCCAAATAAACAAAACATCCTAAAATGACATTCCGTGACTCAACAACAGTAGTATTTATAAAAAGTCAACTGTCAGTAGTTTATTTTCTCCTCCGCTATTGTTTCTGGTTGCTGGTGAAATGCATTCTGGGATATCTGCTGGCCAGAGTACGCACAAGTCTCCTGTGATAAATCCTCCAGAAAGTGGGAGGATCAAGTCACATCCGGGCGTTTTGACTGTGCTTTGAGAGAAGCAAACTTTGAATGTGAACATGTACCCGGGCTGAGACTGATGACGTTTCACGAGTCCACGAGGACACAAGTAGAGGAAAGGACACAAGTAGAGGAAAGGACGCACAAGTACGCTGATTGAGAAACGCCGAATGTCTTTCTCAGGTTCTTATTGCTTATTGTGGTTGGGTGGTCTGCCACATTCTGTGTATGGCCTGTTTGTTTCTAGTATGTGTGTCGTAAATGTGTGTTATCATTCCAACAAGTGATATATTTTATTTATATGTGGTTATAATTGGATTATGTGTAATCCTCTAAGTAATAGTGTAACTGCTCGGTGGACGGCTGGGATTTTAGAAATCACAAGGTGAAAGGTCAGCCGGCCTCAGAACCAGCCGGCTGAGGGGATTTCCCTTTACAACTATATAACAGACTCTTTTCAATAGGATTCCAGGATTTTTTCGACGTTTTTTTAGTATTTAGAAGTAGACGATATTTGCATAATTCAGACATGCATGCATAGTTTGGGGTTCCCTTTGTATATTAAAGTATTTGCATTTTCAGAGATCTGTATGCAACTGGAATCTTTCCCCATTTTACCAAACCAGTTTTTAGTTATGGGCCCCCATACTTCACTAGCACACAATGCCATACACTCTCAGCATCCCTCTTATCCTTTTAAAAATCTCTCTGTTTACAGAGAGGATGAAGGACATTATTAGGACGTGATGTATTACATTCAACAGGATGATTGCATAATCATATACAGTAATTCACAAATTATGGAATTAGTTCTATTGACTTTGCTCCAAAAAGTGTATCCCGGCTTTTTCAAGTAGTATAGAGGAAAAATGTATACTTGTAATAATTATATTAATGGAAACACTTGTTAAACATTTTCTAGGGCAAGTTAAAAGTATTTTATGAGTTTTCAAAGTATTGAAGGCATTTATTTGCTTTTGAATACATAATTAGCTGTTCCCATGAAATAGGGACTTTATCACTCATTTGGTTTGTGAACAGAAGAGGATTAAAAATCATTAAATTAATTGATTTGATCACGGTATTTTATCCAAAATGGTGAGCCAAACCGACCAACCAATATTGCAACTCTAGAGCCTCCAAACAAAAATCTGTTAGTGGAATACACACTAAGAACCAATTTTCCTTTTTTTGTCAACAGTCAAACCGAATATGTCCACAAGGCTTTTGGGCGGCCTCTGTGTGTGATTTACCTCAATGGATCCAAGCAGCTCTGCCTCCACTGTGTTCCAAGCATTTTCATCACATGACCCAGACAAATGAACGGCCGGTGTCTGTCTGTGTGTGTGTGTGTGTGTGTGTGTGTGTGTGTGTGTGTGTGTGTGTGTGTGTGTTTGACTGAACAGGAAGTTGTCTTGCAGCCAAAGAGAGGAGTCGCAGTGTTGCTTTTTGGTAATTTCTGCCTTGGTTGGACTAAGAGAGAGCGTGCCTGGCTCAGGAAGGGGATCAGACTGTTATCGAACCTCTTTGACTGGATACCCGACGCTGCAACAGCAACAGTAAAATATAGTCGCAAAAGAAGCAAGCGGAAGGAGAAAAGAAGAAGATTAATGTGTAGATATAATATCTAACATGTAGAACAAACTCATTTCCCCCCGTGGGCCACATCTGCATAATGGCCGCCTCTTAAAGGGCCGGTTGTAACATAAGTATATAAACGTATAAACTACTCCCCAACATATTATTAAATCTTTCTCTCGTGATTTAATTATTGTCTATTTGAGTGTAGAAATATTGTACATGAAAAATACTCTAATATTATAACATAAATCCATTTAATCTGAAACCTTCAAAATAAAAGCACAGGATATTTTGTGGTGATCGTGTGTCTTTCAAGCCGTCGGGGGCCACATGAAATGACGCGCTGGGCCACATTCGGCCCGCGGGCCTTGTGTTTGACACCTGTGATGTAGAAGATAAAGAAAACACCAAAAAAAAGTGGACCTGACATCAACAAGTCGAAAGTGAGGTTAGCATGTAGCATCAACTGTACCAGTAAGAGAAAAGTGAATATATTTCGCAATGCAAAGCTCAATACTTTTCTTTTAACAAGTTACCAGTGGTACTGAGATTTGGAAGCAAAGCTAGTTTGGGGGGAACAATATTGTGTAGAACATTTCAAAAGACAGATTATCACAAGCGCAGAGTTGTGTGGTGTGAAATTGCTGAGTGGTGTAGTGTGAACGATTCGCAACTGAAAATACCCTCGCCATAAAATCGTGCGACGTTCGCCTTCTTCTCTCATCCGGTCTGTGAAAATAAAATGTCTGTAGTTGCTTCAGAGGATAAAAGTGCTTGAGTTCTAAGAGATACAGCAGTGAAGTGCAAGAGTAAACACACATTTTTTAAACTCAGTCCAACGGCTTGCCTTTATCCTCATGAAAAGATGCACAGGACTGGTCAGAAAGTAATTCCAAACATCAGATGAACTTTTTGGGAATGTCAAAACGATCTAAAAGCCACACAGCATTGCAGAACTTCAAATGTGAAACCAATCAGAACGTGGGACACGTCAATGCTCAGTGTGTGTGTGTGTGTTCCTTCTGCCACTGCATCACAATACATGAAGGCAGATGTGTCTTTGCTGAATGTTTGTCATGTTCTTGCATGATTACCGCCTGAAGAAAAAGACAAGCTTGGTGAAAAGAAACAACCAATAAAGAAATGCACCTGCCAGGCCAACTTTGAAATGATGACATTCAAATGGCGACAGCCTACACAACTTTTGTGTCCCTGCATTTGTACACACACCTCAATCATTGACAACCACCAAAATAGTGAAATAAATGCATCAGAATGATCATATGTTCTCGTCCTACTTTATTCTTTCTCCCTTTCTTCCCTCTCTACAGTTAGGGTGTTCAATTTACTGCCTGTCTGTATTTGACCGAAAAGCCATCCCTTTGCTGCAAAGATAAAGGGACAAATCTGAGCTCTTATATTTATGCCAGCAGAGAGAGAGAGAGAGAGAACATATTGGTGCTTCTGAAGTGAGACACTCTGAGCAAATACTTTGTGAAGTGTTGTGAGTAAAGTGTCAATCTTTAATGAAACTAAACATACAGCCCTGGCGCAGGAAATGTGGCAGTATTCTGGAGACGCAACCGCATATTTTCTTGATCCGCACTTCAACCAAAAACTTATATTGGTCTGTCACCTCCGGGAGCAAGGAGTGAGGAGGGATGTCTGAGGAGCAAGGAGAGAGGAAACACTGGATATCCGTTCGGAGGAAAACCGTAGTGAAAACTGTATCACTCCCAAGTTCCATGATTAATTAGTTTCTTGATTTACCATCTGATTTAAAATATATGTTGATTGTAGGTCAGAACAACAAAAGGATTAAACAAAAAATGTATTATGTTTTTATTATATTACAATTTCCCCTGAAACATTAGCCTATTAAATAATTCCAATATTCACAGATACAAAAATCATATACTCGGTTGATAAATTATAGATTCACAATCAGAATATGAATAAATACAGATGAAATGAATAAATAAATAATATAAAGGTATTCTGCCAGTAGATGTGGTACCTCGAAGCAGGATACAGCACATTATTAATACAGAATGCAGGTTTTTATTCACACACAGGCTACAGAGAGAAACCACTGCTGCTCTGACAATGATAACTATCTTTTTTATTAGTTTTAATGCAGTGAACGCGTGTGAACTCCAACAAAAGTCTCTGCAGTTGTTAAAGCCGTCTTCAGGCGACGCTTGAGAGGAAATTACGTCTCATTGCTCTAAAAAACAAACGTAAATATTTTCTCTCTCCTCGCGTGGTGTCCTGCCCCTCTCTGGACTAAAGACAAAGTCCCACCTTCTGTGTCCGTCAGGGTCCGCTTGGATCTGCATGACATTCACTTCTTCATCAGAGAGTCGGCTCTGTGTGGACGTCTGCATATACACCCCGACCTACCGGAGGGGATGGGGCTCGCAGAATCAGTAACTTCTTTTAAATCACTTCTTAAAACCCAATTTTATAGAACAGCTTATAGGTGATCTAGTCATTATATGCAGAACGTTGGTTCCCCTACACTCAAAGAAATGGCTCATTGGATGAACTCAATTAAAGTGTTGGCAGGTTTTCCATCCAATAATGATATGCAACTCCAACTCAAATTTAGCACATCAGTGCAATACAATGTAATTGAGTTAGTCCAACTCATTTTTTTCAAACACATCTAAAATAAAATAACGATATTCATTCAATTAAATTAATTTGTGTTTGTCCAACTCAAAATATAAATTGGAAATTAAAAATTCTATTCAGTACCGGTTATCCTCATTGGGGTCTTTGGAGCCGACTCCAGCTGACATTGGGCGAGGTGGGGGGGGGGGGTACCTGGATAGGCCACCAGTCCATCCAGGGGTCACATAGAGACATACAACCATTCACTCTCACACCTATGGCCAATATAGAGATGATTTAACAAGACTGCAAGTCTTTGGACTGAGAAGCAGCTGGGGAACCCACACTGAGAACAAACTCCACACAATAGGACCACCCTGACCGGGAATCGAACCCACAACCCTCTTGCTGTGAGGTGACAGTGCTACCCACTACCCCAGCCCTGAAAACGTGTTCACTGCTTGAAAACAACCGATTTTCAGCTGGTCCATGCGCAAAGGCTAGTCCCCATTTAAACACATTAATTTTGAGTTGACATGCACACCATCTAACCTAAATAAATCTAATAAATGAAAGAATTCCTATATTTTGTGTTACACCAATTAAATATAAATATCTTCATTTTGTAATTGATATATTTCAATGTATTAAACAATATTTAATTGAGTCACATCTAAGAAGGGCTTGAATCATTTTTTTGAGTGTAATGTAGCTTGTCTGTTTTTAATTTATTTTTCATTTTAATATATACTTTTAAATGTAATATTGGTTTCTTACTATTCCACTTGTTTTGCTTTGACTCTCTGTGGAGCACTTTGTAAACATTGTTTTAAAGGTGCTATATAAATAAAGTTATTATTATTATTATTATTATTATTAGTAGTAGTAGTAGTAGTAGTAGTAGTAGTAGTAGTAGTAGTAGTAGTAGTAGTAGTAGTAGTAGTAGTAGTATTATCAAATTTGCTACAAATGGTAACCTAGCAATCTGCTGTGCATCCATGGTGTCCACAGCCGTCTGCTTGGAAGAATGAGCGCTTAAAGCCTCGGTTAAACTTCCCACAGGGTCGATTGAGCGGACACGAGTTTACGCATAATCAAGACGAGGAAACGTGTGTAGCTTACATTTCATTCACCCTTTATTACATTCTTTGGTTATTGTTGGCTTCCAAACCACACAACTCATTTGAATTCCTTTTTTAACTATGTCTTGGGATCACAATAGCTCTCAGATTATAGTTATAACTAACCTTAACGTATTAGCTGATTGTTACACGCCCACTACTGTTTGTTCTCAGCACAAAGACAACAGGGTTGTGCGTCTTTGATATCCCTTCATATTCTATCAAAAGAAAGAGGAGAAAAATAGCATATGCTTTTTCCTGAGTCATATATGTAGATTCCTTCGTGACTTTTGACAGAACACAGCAACCTGGGACATCACAGTCAGCAGAACATCAAAAAAAGGTCAGCATGTGTAAATTAAAACTACAAACCCACGACAGAAGTACAGAAGTCCTCCCGTCATCTCACGTTACTGATTCAACGTCACATCGAAGTGTGTGACGTCCGTTGTGGCTTTGGTTTCAGGACAACTCTGAAGTTATAAAACATCGCCCAGCACGGCAGAAACAGTCTACGGGCTGCCACCCTGAAATGTTTCAAACTAACTGAGGAATCTGTGTTTTTTCTTTCACTTAGCTGTGAAAACATCTTTAAAATGAAAGATGACACAATATTGAAATGGTCTACTACTAGTAATAAAGATTGTCTCTTCTTCTTACATTACATTACATTACATGTCATTTAGCAGACGCTTTTATCCAAAGCGACTTACAAGAAGTGCATTTCAACCTAGAGTACAAACTAAGAACAACAAGAATACAGAAAGTAACATTTCCTCAACATAGTCAAACTACAAAAGTACCATAATAAGAGCCATTCAAGTGCTACCAAAGTGCAAGTCTTCTTCTTCTTCTTCTTCTTCTTCTTCTTCTTCTTCTTCTTCTTCTTCTTCTTCTTCTTCTTCTTCTTCTTCTTCTTCTTCTTCTTCTTCTTCTTCTTCTTCTTCTTCTTCTTCTTCTTCTTCTTCTTCGTCTTCTGTGTGTTTGTTTGTGTGTGTGTGGGAGGATTGTCAATACAGGCACTTTGTTTGTAATACTGCAAATATATAAATATTGCAATATTTACATCAGGGGGCTATATGACTCCATCATATTTGGGTTTCCTCCATCGCTGATAAGTGTTTTTAGATTTCTTATTACCTTATTTTTTATGAACTATAGGGTGCATGATAACATTCAGATTGTTGTACAAAAGCTTACATCTATAAGTCATAATCCCAAACTAATGACTATGCTAACTGTCTACAGTGAACCACCTTTCCCCCAGTTTACTCTTTTAATACTTTTTTAATTGCCTTCACCACCCTCGTAACACATGTCCAACAGTCTTTAGTAATACTATTTAACTTCATCACCTGTGTTGTATAGTTTAGTTGGTCTCTGCCGTTTTTATACAACAGCAAGTTGCAAAAGAAAAATCGTTATCATCCGTGCTGTGCGGTCTAAAGCTGTGAACAAATACAGATTGCAGCAGTTTGTTCCGGCTCTACAGCCCCTGCACACCCACACAGGTGTTTCTAGGTATTACGGTTGATTAGACCTCTGCTCGGGTGATAATATGGACTGCGATACGCCGAAAAAATAAAAAGTATCACAACATAACCGGATGATAAATAAGAATTCAATCTAAAAATATGCAACCGTCGCTATTCTCGCCATTCTCCCATGAACACATCCGAGTTGTCTAGCAGAGAGGCTTCGGAGAGAATAGTAAAAAGCCTTTTTATGCCGAGTCTTCCTCAAGTGATATCAAAGTAGGGCCTCTGTAGCACGCTCGGCATCTCTTGAGAACACATCAGCCTCCACTAGCATGACACACACATACGTTGTGTCGGCGAAGAAAACAACTAGAATGCAGCAGAGGATAACAGACTTCAATTTCATTAGTGGTTTCAACAATGCGCTTTGCTCGGCATTAACACAATTCACCCTGTGCTATCCATACAGTTCAACTCATTTCAGAATAATTGAGAATCAGACAAAGAGAGATTTTTTTTTAAACACAATTAATTGCTAGTCGAGCGATTTATTGTTTTTATTGTTTTAGCAGGATGTGGTTAGTATTGCATTAGTGACAATGAGCTGCCATATCCATAAGCACTGGTGAATACATGGCTTTCGACTTGATATTAATCTTCAATGTATCACAAGAATTGGATCATGTTTTCACATAGCTGTTATACAGTAATAAGAAAGGAGTCCTGTTTCACTGACACACACACACACACACACACACACACACACACACACACACACACACACGCATGCATGCATTCTGCTAAAGTCTTTATAGATTCGTTGTACTTATATTCTTGGGTCCGACCAAAAACAATAGTGAAATCATCATTTGTGCATTAGCATTTTGATGCCAAGATGTATACATATATGAGTAGCTGTATTCATACCAGCACACACCATCTGGTGCCTCACATAGAGGAAGCATCAAACCACAGTTTAATAATGAAACCATCAACAGACTCACAGGACTCACTGGCCAGTATGATGGCATCAACCAGAACACATGGCCCGTAAATCAACTGGGAGTTGATGAAAGCAAAGTGAACAGAGCTGCGGTTATTAAAGAATGATCATAATTGTGTCAAACATCCAAGACTGCCAAGAAAAACTGCTCGTGAAAGCTCAGCTCATTATTCATCTGAGGGAAACCTTGAGAGGTTATTACAAGGTCTTGTATAGTAATATAATTCAGGATACATACAAGATAAATTTAATGTGTGTGATAATGTAATAGTAAATGGCGTAAAAGAATGTGTGTGCCACTCTGCAATAACAGACAGAGATGTTTGATTTAATGTCAGCGTAAAGTACTTTGAGAGTTGTGGAAATAACTTTTTAATAAAGTTGGCTATACAGCCTTACCTTTGTTTGTAATATATATATATATATATATATATATATATATATATATATATATATATATATATATATATATATATATAATGCCTGCCACACAAACAAATAATGTGTATGTATGTATATATATATATATATATATATATATATATATATATATATATATATATATATATCTGAAGGAGCTCATCATTACTGTTTTTGTGATGAATTGGACTTAAAACATTCATGGTAAATATTAACACGTGGTGTCACTTGGAGAGGTGCATACAGTTTTCCAGAAATAGAACAATTTTATCAAGTAATAATAAGTAATACAAAGTGCTACTGAATGTAACAAGTGTATACGTTGTTTTTTTGTTTTTGCAATTGCAAACACAGAAATCATTCATCTTGCAGCTCATTCAGTCCGTGCTGCTGCACTCCACATGCCGTCATATCTGTCAGCTCTGGTTTCAAACACATTGCGTTGCTGCCATCACAGGATAGACTGCATTGACTGTTTAGAACAGAGTAAACCTATAGACAATTATAAACATTATCAGTATTTAAATGAACTATTAAAAGTAATTTATTTTAGAAATATTTTGTTGTAGTTATAGAAATATTTTTGACATCCTACATTAAAAGTTCTCACAGCAAATTTCCAAGAATAGTATTTTTGAGCAAATGTTTGCCTGTAGACACCCTAAAGACTGTCAGTTTTGTAGACGTGGCGACATTCTCACTAAATTTCCAAATTTTAAAAGACAGTGTTGCTCGCCCTGTGTTTTTCACTTGGACACTTTTAAAATCCATCATGTACTTGCTAGTTTCTCCAATTTTGCTGACCCAAGCTGTAACATTTGGTCTTGGGGACTTAGTCTCTGGTTGTTTTCTTGTAACACTGAAGTTAGTGAAGCATTTCAGCCCGGCAGCTAACACACCAACCCCGCTGCAACATCAGCACAGGCATCCGATCGCTTTCTCCACAATTGCCTCAAATAAACTGGAAATTGAGTCGTTTGGCTCTCTTTGGCTGTCCAAGGACATGCCTGTCTGCAGGAGATGGCTGGAGGGGATTTTTAAGTCTCCCATTCGGCATATAACGATAAAAAGTAGGCTTAATCTTGTGGCCAGATTTTTTTTTTTAAACACATTGAAGGGGGAAAGCTGTAATAAGAAGACGGGCAGATGGCATAATCCATCCTGGTTGTCCAAACCAAAAAAGGTTAATAGCTTTAAGTGTTTGGAGCTCTTAACAGGAGGAAAAAGTAACCTGCCACAAACTGTCTGGGGCCGCCCACAGCCTAACTTCATTTCCTGGCTCCTGATCAGGATGGGATTGGATCAGTTTCAATTGCTGTAGGTCAAGAGAATCACAAACATATGGAGCCAGTGGTGGGTCATGACATTAGTAGACCCCATCAATAAGTGCAAACCTGTACAGTTCAAGTATTTAGATCTTCTCATGCCAGCCAATTATTGTTTTCAGATATGGAATCACTGATCTGTGATACTCCTGATTTAGTGAGTCCACAGAAAGCCTCTCAAATAGAGGCTGGCCATAGTTCCTTTTTTTATTTCCCCTTTTCAAACAGAGAGGCAGAGGAAGTGGTCATGCAGGAGATAAAAGATGGCGTCCTGCGATACTTTCATCCTTATTTGGACTTTTACAGACGCAACAGCACACTATGAAGAAGATGTTTCTTCATGATTGTGTCCCGTTGAACAATCTCCTCATGACACAGGCCATGAAGAGATTTCTATTTTGTGAAGTCTTCTAAAATATCTGTTGTCTGAATCATCCGCAGCAAATGAGGCCAAACAGTGATCATTTGACTCAAAGATAGAGCAGCAGAACAAATCAACTCACATCATGCAAAACATCAATGTTTTTGTTCTTATCAATTTTTCATTTTCCGGGGGGGAGGCCATGCCGACAATCGTTTGCCTCAAAATCCTCAAATGCGTGGCCATCGATCCCACTGAGGAGTATTTAAAAAGTCCATGAATGAAAAAGTTCCCGTGAGCAGTTTTGCTCTCTTCTATTTGGTGATGTTGCGCCAATGAGGATGATGCGAGAACGAAGCTGCGTGTGATGGAGAAGAGGGGAGACTCCCATGATTTACAAGCCTGACAGGAACAATTAGGAGGGCACACTCAGTGGGCTGTTACTCAACACGGACAACATGAAAAAGCCTGCCTTTCATTTGCACCAACGCAGCCATGAGGGGAGGAAGTCGACGTATGCCTGAGAAAAAAAAGATACTTTTTTCTTTCCAACCAAGGAGCCTATTAACAGCTGAAATAGCCCCTGCATTTATGTTGAGCACAATCTGTCATTTTTGGTACGGACATGCATTTCGTCCTTGTGTGCTATACTGATTAAGGACACTGAATACACCACGCTACAAATGGAAAAGGCTGTCTTTTTAGTGGCTCATTATTTTCCTGAATGTGTGTAATTGCCACGCTCTTCAACTGGTGGCATGATATATAACATTAGAGTATACTGCACAGGACTGTCATTTTCCAAAACGCACAGTCTCTAATTAATGGCTGGTGTCATCTTTTTGAATGAATATACAAAGGAATATTATACGAATATGCTGGATTTAAAGTTTAAAAAAAAAAGTGAAATAAGGTAATAGGTATTCCTGCCACGGTTATACAGCAACGCTTATTAGTTAGAGATAATCGGCATTCATGGTCATCATTTACGATCAACATATTCTTGCAGTATTTACTTCTGTTTGAGTGAGTGCAGGTAGATGGAAGTCTGCCAACAGGAAAGCGCCACCAGGGCCAATTAGAGCAGCTGCAGTATTTCAAGGCTGGCCTAATGGGTCACGTGTGAATGCAGCAACTACAAGGATTTCCAGCAGCTCCCGTCCCCACATCTGCTGAATAAATGAAGAGATTTCTCTCCAGAAAAGCACAATGTCCGTTGACAGCTGATCAGAGTGGCGGGTGAATGATACGTGTGTGTGTGTGTGTGTGTGTGTGTGTGTGTGTGTGTGTGTGTGTGTGTGTGTGTGTACGTGTGTCTGCGTGGTGAACGTTTGGAGAGAGCTGACCGATCGCTGTGGCAACCTGTGTTTACACCGGGGTAAGAAGAGGAGTCTGCGCATACGTTCACATATTTTCGTATTAATTTGTCTGAAATTGTACCTCTTAGAACAGCTTCCTATCACATGTTCTGCGACTCAAGGAGTCGAAAGGAGACAGTAAGAGTGATTTTCAAGAGAGCAATTTTAATTAACACCATATTTATCATTCTAATCCAAATACCGGAAGGTATGGTTAATGCCAAAAATTACAGCCTCTGATATGAAATCTATATATGAAATATAAATTATATATATATATATATATATATATATATATATGAAATGTAAATTATATATATATATACATCTATAAATATATGTATATATATACATCTATATATATATATATATATATATATATATAGATGTATATATGATTAAATTGATCCCATTATATCCCATTGCAGACCTAGAAGAACCTCGAAGAACAAGCTCTGCGATGATGACAAGGGATTGACAGTAATCTGCAATATTCCTCATCAATGCAATATGACGGTCCATTCCTTCTACACACCGACAGGACATCACAGCATTCAGTCCTCGGATGCCTTCAATATCTGGATGAAAAGTCACCTGAGTCCTGGATATAACACTACCAAGTTGTCGGTCGAGTGTTTATAATTTATTAGCTGCTTTTGTTTTAGTTTTCTTTAAATTTAATATCTGAAATAACAGTGTTGCACCATTGTCATTGTTTCTAAGCAACGAGGGCTCCCAAAGACCAAAGCAGTATTTGGTGAAAAGAGAGCAAGACCAATTGGATGAACATCTGACAATCTGGATGTGCATGCGCAATGATCATCTTCACAGATTAGAGAGAGATTTTTTTACAGGAACCGCATTTTTTTATTTTTTAAGTACGCCCTCGGGTGTCGTGTATACAGTCAGAAAAAAGTTATTTTTAATTGTGTTTTTGGAAGAAAAGACTCCATGAATTAAATATGGACTGTCCACTTTTCTTTCATATGAATAAAACACAGGAACATCCATTTTTAATTAATAAGATTTAAACTCAGATATTACCGTCATTAAACTTGTATTGTTATTCACCGGAATGAACGTCACCTTTGTGTCAACTGCAGCACACATTGAACTCATCCAGATAAATTAATGTTATCAGCTTGTTTTGAAAAGTTTTGCATTAAACTGCATGTTTGCCATTTTCTGCAGCCACATATTACAAGCTCTCACCTCCTTGAGGCTAGAGAGTGACACTTAAAATCAGTCTGACGGAGAAGATGCTATAATTTTCACAACTCTCAATCTTACTGTTTGGGTATAAAACTTTGTGCCAATTGCTAAGGCACAAGTCTCAACAACTTATACTGCCTCTGCCTAACGCTCTAGTAGCCTAGGAAGAATGAAGCTCCCTGGTGTATATCTCGGTTAAACCACATTATTTCACTGTGATATTTTTGCTTTTTAAAATAGATTCATCACCATTCAGAAAAACCTTAAACCTCCAAACAGTGTTTACTGGATCTTCCTTCCACCCCAAACACACACTCACACAGTGTCTCTATTATCTAATTGTATACACACCATTCCCTCTTTGTGGGGCAGAAGAACGAGGCAAAGGCTGCTGGAAAACAGTGTTTTTATGGTTACATAATTGGAAACCTGCTGGTCCTCATGCCAGAATAACCAATTTGCCTGCGACCTGTGTCACACAGATAATTACCTCCATCCAATTAGAGTCAGATCTTAAGCTCAGCCTCAAGCCGGTGCCTTGAATATACTTTGGCAGGAATATTCCTTTTTTAATTCAGATCTTTTTACAACAGGATTGTTCCTTTAACCAAAATCATGGTTTCCCCCTGCCCCCCACACATTTAATTGGTTGGTATTCTATAGTCACAACAGCTGGAGGAAAAATGTGAATATGTGTGTGTACGTGTGTCTAGATTGCAAGAGATGGGAAACAAAATGAGGATTGACAGATTTGGTTGTCTATTTGGTGAGATTCTTCTGCTGAGGTGACAAACATACCTCAAAAGTAGTGTTTCGGACATTGTCAGTGCCCTGAAACATTCAATCAGCGGTATGTGTCCGGTCTATAAACATATCAGCGATGGGTTTTCATGAGTGTGAAACCAGTGATGAGTAAGCACTATGCTGTCGACAGATCTGACATTGTCTCTGCGCTTTGGCTTCATCCCAAGGGTGTAGGACTTGAGACGTATTATCTGCGTAGTGAGTCAGATCTCCCGTTATGAAGTCTTTAATACAATCTGCTGCTCTACGACGGGGGCCGCCTTAAACTGCGGTTCAGCGAGACAAAGTCTGAAAACTATTCCAACTAATGTGGTGGGGGAAGTGGCTTCAACTCTGGAGCAGCTAATATATTCATGCACCACCGTGATTCAAATTTATATTCCGCAACAGCAGTCCTAACAACAAAGACTTCTGTTCCAGATAATTTAGGTTTGCAGGTCTGTGTATGCACTGACTGCTTAGAATATGATATTGTGATTTGAAAGTGGATGTGTTTGATCTGTAAACTCTGCTTCAAAGCTGAATTTTCTTTTTATTATTGCTGTGTGTGTGTGTGTGTGTTCTTGTACTTATATCCCGGTGGGGACTTTAACCTGAGTGCACACAGACCCATGGGGACTCGTGTCATTGTGGGGACCAAGACTGAGGTCGCCACTGGAAGACCCCTTCCACTGGCTTCAAAACAGCGTTTAGAGACGCCCCATGTAGCTTTCTAGGAAATCCCCATGAAAGGCATTTTTCAAGACAAAAATGTGTGGGACCATATATGAATGTGGCCCTAAAATGTACTGCAGTCCTTATGTTCTGCAGTCCAATTGTTCTGGAAGTGTGCATTGCCGTTTCTTTCTCCCCTTACTTGTAATCCTTTAAAAATATATATATATTTTCCTAAATATAATGTTTGCAAAAGAAAAACAAGACCGTACTGATTTTTTTTAATTTAAATTAATTAATATTTTTTTTATCGAAATTAGTATTCGATTTTATTATAAAACATGTATTTTTTTCATGAATGCTTAAATACAGAAAACAGAAGTATCCTGAAGATTAAGTGCTATTAGAACCTGAAATATGGAATGCTTGCTGTCACAGCCTGTGTGTATTGTAATGAAGTTACATGTTATTCAGGGTAACAGTGTGGCTCTTTGATGGTTCCAAAAAATATGATGTAAATGAAAATACAAAAACAACTGTGGGTCATTGATTATCAGAGGATCGGCGGATCGATCCCCGGTCACGGCCCGGTCTCGTCGATGTGTCCTTGAGCATGACACTTAACCTGTACTTGCTCCCCCTAGCTGTGTCTACTGTGTATGACATTGTAAATCACTTTGGATAAAAGCATTCAGCTACATTTGATGTAATCCCAGATTTAAAAGGAGGTTAACAATCTCTCAATGGTTAAATATTATACTACAGTTGTAATGTTGTGTTATTTTTATATAAATTTCCTTTCAAACCATATTGTGTCTATTTCTGTGTTTTAGTGTGGTGGCTACATCTGTTTTGGAAACTTTAAAATCACATTGAATTACACTGAATTGCATTGAATGTAATGCATTAAATTGAATTAACAAAGAGAGATGTGTGGATATAGATTATATTGAAGTGTTCTCTGATTGCAACATTTCACTGTTTCATTGTTAAAAAAGCTGAGATGCTCAATAGAACACAGATTATGTATTTGGGAGGTCAACCAGATCATATCCCCAAACTTGAAAAACATGTTGAAGGTCCACATGCTCACAAAAAAAACATTTAGATAGGTGTGTGTGTGTGTGTGTGTGTGTGTGTGTGTGTTTGTGTGTGTTTGTGTGCGTGTGTGTGTGTGTGTGTTTGTGTGTGTGTCCCTAATGTTCACCATGTTTATAGTTGGCTGGCTACAGGTCATAATACATCATATTAAGCATCTAGTTAGACAGACCATATGGCGAGCTGAATATTATTATTGTTACTGTGTTGACATATTTTTTTGCTTTATCCACACAAATTCAATATACATTCATTCTTGCACTAATAATTTTGAGCACCAGCTGCTTAAAAGGAAGTGGTGCCCAAACACACAAAAACAAACACACACACACACACACACACACACACACACACACTCCATTAACTTTAGTGGTTTCCCATTTCACAAGAGAGAGGAAAACTTTCTTAACGGAGTAATTTGCCCTGAAAAATAATTGCCATGAGTCGCAGAACAGTAATGGTGATTCTTAACAACAGCTTGAGGGCCTTATCAAAACAAAACTTTGAAAATGCTCCCTTCCATTCACATGGTATGGCCAGGCAGCTGTAGATGATGCAGTACGGTTCAGTTGCACACAAGTACATGATAAATAAAATGAAACATAAAAAATAATTACGAATCGATGTCCAAAGCGTTAAAGATTACAGTGAACATGTGACATTTTATTGAACAATAACGATAAATAATGTGTTATATCCAACACAGTAAAGTGCTCAGAGCACTAAAATGAAAAAGCCTACTTGTCTGTATTGACATGGTAAATCTAATTTAAATGTGCACCCATGCTGATGTGGTCACCAGAGTTAAAGACACTAATATCTAAGGGGGGATTTTGCATTCATTGTTAATGAAGTATCATAAATCATGCCTCAAAGATGCTGTGTCAGATGGGTTCATCCCGCGATATTCCAGTGGCATACGGCAGTCTGTAAATCTGATTCACTGGATGGCCAGTGGGGGTAACTAGCACTGAGAGAGTGTATGAGCCCAAATGGAAAAACTGATGAGTTGCAATGATTTAATTTGGATGAGCAGAGATAACATCTTCACGCATGAGGAAACTTCAAAGCCATATTTGGTGAATCACAAATGATGGCCCATCAAGAGTGGCGTTCTGAAATTCATATTAGCCAAGATTTATCAAAGTAATTACACATGTGGTTACAATTTTTCATCTACCCTATTGAATATTGTTCAGAACCTCATTTCTTTTACAGAGCAGCACATACCGCATATCCTTTGACGTATTGTACGGAATATGTTCTGCTCTCTGCGCCAGTCTGAAAGGCCTTCTTTTCCTTGTTCCCCCCCGCCCGATAAGATAAAACTGCTGCAAAACGACTGCACATCTGAACATATCTGATTTGTCACAACAATATGGGCTGTCACTGAAACAAACATCTTCCAGTTTGAAGTAGTGTGTGTGAAGAGAAATGGAAACTAAGCACATCCAGTATCACTGGTGCTCAGAGATCATTTCTCACTTTGAAGTGTGTCGTCTAACCCAGCCTGCAGTTGGTGTTGACACAGGCTGGAAGCAAACAAAATCTGGGCCATTATGTATTTAATGATGGAAGAGGAGGTACAGCAACCCCAAGAGACAGTCACTGTTACTCATTATGCTTTGAGGACATCACGCCTGTACTAATGCAGGTACATTTTGTTATTGTTGCTGTCGGATAAGGTATACTGCTCAAAGAGGAATAAAATGTTGCATCCTGCATCAACTCAAAATGCTGGTACATTATTTACTTTCTTTTTAGTGCAAATGAGGAAATATGATAATAAGCTCAAATGAAACGTAAACTTGTTAGCATATAATGTTAGTTTTTAGCTCAAATTATCATTGTGCTTCTGCACGGCTTCAAAGAGTTAACATGGCTGTGTAGACCCATATCCTTGTGCATTACCTTTACATTGAAAATGCGGAAGGTTATGTTTTGATCGCCGTGTATTTATTCATTTATTTATTTATTTGTATCCGTGTTACTCGCATAACTCAAAAAGTATTAAACCAAATCGCATGTAATGTGGTGGGATGATTGGTTATTATCCGGGGACCATAGGATTAGATTTTGGGATCGATCGGGTCAATGTCATGAAAATGTCAAATGTCAAAATGTCTTCTTTTGCGGGGTCAATTTTTATCCAATTGGCATGCAACTAATGCCAACATTTTCATAATTCAATGCCCAATCTTGTGATATGCGAAGGTATGTGCTCTACCGAGTACCCGTTCTAGTTTATTTATGTTAACGTATACTACTACTGACCCAAAATACAACCATTGTAATGTGAAGTTGGCTGATGCCAAACCCACTGATCCTCCGTTCATTCAACTGTTTCTTAACCAAATGTTCCCACTGTATTTTGGGAAAAATCCTAAAAAACACAATCTAATCTAATATTTAAATACATTTTTTCTAGTGGGCAAATATTAAAACTCTCTCCGGGTGCAGTCATTTACAAGCTTACACATTGACCTGACAATTGCCGCACCGATTCTTGTCCATCGTTTGTTGACCTAACAGATTAGCTGTGTTTGAGTGTGGTCTCGAGAGAGAGGGGCACACAGTACAAATGCAAATATATTTACCCACAATTACACTGAAATCTCCTCAAACTAAAATATGCCATAAAAAGAGAGAGCTGTAATTTCTGGGTGGAGGAGGCAAATAGAGCAAAGACAGAGGGTCCGAGACACATTGAGAAGAAGTTATGACTGTCATATGTTGGAGTGCATTTCAAATTAGATTATATTCTGATTGTGTGACTGGTATGAATGAGAGAGACATTACTACTACATTTTAAAACACCAGTATATTATGACTGATTTCTCATTATGTTTATATACTCCAGTTACCCAGTAATCATCTGCAGCCAACAGGGAAATAATAGGCTGTGTAACAATTCCATATACCATTGATTATTTACTTTCAGTTTACGTGCCTGTGTTGTATAATGGAAATGAGTGAAGCAGCATTAGCCTCGGCTTCTCTGTGTTTAAAAAAAAAGACAGTTAAGCCAATTTCCCAGAGACAGTAATACTGATTAATGGTGCTGTGTTTTTAATGCTATTTGTTGGGATACAACTGGAATGGCATTTTGTGAAAGGACCAGGACTCAATGCATTAAGGAATATTATCCATTTAACAAGGACAATATCATTTAACGTGGCATTTTGGAGAACGCCCATCTGTGTGCAACAAGGCGTACACGTGGCGTAGGAGTGGGAGGTGGATAATGTCCGTCTGTCCATGACTGCATTTGTTTGTTGTAAATCCTAAAATAATACGATTACTCAGTACAGTAGAGATGGATCATCTGGAAGTCCACAGCCGTGCTAGCAGCTCTGTGAGGCGTACTTAGAAAATTAAACTTTATTACATTTGTCATGTTACATATTTTATATGCAAGACACGTGACCTCAGCATTTAACCCATCCTTAGCAATTTAGGATCAGTGGGCTGCTGTGAAGTGGAGCCAACCGGCTGCTTTACATCGTGGCAGTTCATCCAATAGTTGCTGAGATTTTTACAGTCGGCACCGGCGGCGGACCAACTTACCAACCGGCCATCGGCGCTTTTGCCGTGCAACACGACGAAGAACTGCAACGTCATCTGATGTGATGTCATCGGCATCGGTTAAGGAGTTCAAAACCTTTTAAAAGCAAAAGTTTATTTGAGTCCCGTTGGCTCCAGATATCACTTAGGTTTTTAGAAGCAGGTGCAATCAGGATCTGTGAGACAACCTCTGATTCCTTGTTCATCCCCGTTTGTTCTTTTTAATGCAGTGATCTCACTTGTTCCGATCCTCCTGTATTTACTGCATTCAATAGGAAGATACTCGTGAATAATTTAAATAAAAAATACAAGTGCATGTTTACTCTTGTGGCTGTTGCAAAATCTAATGCGATCATTTCTCTCTCAGCGTCAGTGTATGAATGCTCTGTAGATCTGAGGAAAGCGTTTCATAGTGCACACTTCCTTCACCTCTGAGACTTTGGAGAACTCAGGAGAGATTGGGGAATCAACCAGAAGGAATAGCATTGTGTTTGTGTCGAAACATTCTCCTTCAATCTTTCACGCAGCATCTGCTGTTTTCACATTCCAAGGCATTCATTCAAATACACATTTCCCCAGTTTCATTGGTGTCTGACCTCTTTACAGTCTCTGCATGTACAGTCTGTCCTGAAGGATCCAGCCATAATGAATGCTTAAGCTGACAGTCATTGCCAAGCTGTGAGGGCTTTTTTTTTGCATAAATCTGGACACTCCCCTCACAGCCTTTGGCGGGTCAATAAACAGCGGCGAAGAGAAGAGATTAAGGAAAGTGGTGGAGGGTGGGATTTCCCCTAATTGTCAACTCTGTGTTGTTCCACTCATTAAGCACAGCGAGATTACGCTGGAGTTGGACTGTGGGGCTCTGCTGTTCGTGGCAGGTTGGATCGGCATGCATGCAGTGGGCGCAGTCAGAAGCACGTCACGGGCCTATGAGCAGGCAGGGCTGGGAGGAAAACAGACAATTAAATCAATAAGACCGCAGTCAGCAGATCGCTGCACCGGCGACCGCTACCAGCTTTTCTCCTCTTTAGCTTCAGGATGCATACATAAGCAAATAATGGGACCACTTTGGTCCTTTGGTGGAGTCAGTTTATGACATTTCTTGCCCAATTCCAATCCGGGCCGTACCCACTTTCACTTTGTTTGTGTGTTCTTGTGCTGGTCTGCGTTGGTGCCATCCTAAACCAAGTGCAAAACTATTCAATACCATTTCTATATTTGTCAAGGTAATCCATTTAGTTATAAATTGAAATACACACATATGTATGTATGTATGTATGTATGTATGTATATATATAATTATATAATTATATATATATATATATATGTTTATATTTGTATATATATATATATATATATATATATATTTTTTTTTTTTTTTTTTTTTTAAATTGAAATACACACATATGTATGTATATATATATATATATATATACATATATATATATATATATATATATATATATATATATATATATATATATATATATATATATGTTTGCACCAAAAAAAACAATATATATCTATTTTGTTTTTTGGTGCAATATTCCCTTCAATGTGAATACAAACTTGTTTTAAGTAGTAGTGCACTCTGTTGGAGAAGCTATGTGATGACACCATTACTGAGTTATTCAAGCATATTGTTTTATATTCTTTAAAACTAGATCGTCGGCTGTTAAATAAATTGTTCACATACATACATAAGTGCGCACATACATAAATAGAGTATGCATTTAAAAGAACATACACATATGTAAGGCTTGTGAGCTATGGGGTTCACAACTTTGCATGAAGTTGAGGTTCTTTATTTCGTCCACCAACTCCTGAGAAAAATATTGAGTCTGTTTAATGTAGCTGAATGTTTGACTCCTCTTCTTCATCAGATAAAAGGATTATAGGTATTTTGGGGTTTTATCCATCCTGATCATCAGCTGATATGTTATTTTGACTTTTTGGAGGCTTTAATGTGTGTCTGTAAATGTTTCTCGGAAAATAGACAAAACTTGAAGTCACTTTGTTTAGAATCTCTATGTTATTTTATCATCTGTCTACAGAACTGAAATCTAACCGAAATAGATAAATACCTGGAAAAACTAACCAAACAAAGCTGACTCTATCAGCAGTGATAGCTTTCCAAAAATAGCATTACTATCTTAAACTCATGATAATGACGATAACAACCTATTTGCACTATGATCTTTTGTATGTCCAGTTTGCATGTTGTTTACTTGACAAACAAAATCTATTTATTAAATTACGTGAGAAGTGTACAGGACATATAATATAAATTTGACTAACACATAAACTTCTAAGAAAGCCAATTTAAGACATCTGCTAAATCAATATTCTCTGTTTTCCAATGAAGTACAATTCTCTCTGGATCTCTTTCTCTGCCTCACTGTCTCCATTACTCTCTCTCCCTCTCATTATTTAATTTTCTCAGTTTCTCATTAACACCGCTGCCTTGTTGGCTCGTCACCTTGTCTGCCCCCCATCCTCCTCCCCCGTCCCCCTTTGTGCATCTCCAGAGCCACTTTTCTTCTGCTTTCGCTCGTTCCAGCCCCTTTCAACACCTCTCATGCACAATGTGTGAGCTGCATGAAAGTAACGGGGGGGGGCAGGAGACATCCAATCAAACGCACAATGCATTACTATTTCACAGCTCCCCCTCTCTTTCGTCTCCTGAAGCCCTTCAGATTACATAACAGCTCGGTGTCACCGCAGCCAGCCCCGCGGAGGATGAGGGGGGTCTTCGCCGATGATGCAGCTCAGCGACTCTGGACTTTCCCCAGCAGCTTGCAAACTACCCCTCCCTCCTCCCCGTCCTCTTCCTCCTCCTCCTTCTTCTTCCTCTCTTTAACATATCCACCCACCCACAGATCCACCCCCCAGCCCACCCTCTCCCCGTCTTCCCAACACACACATACACGCAGACACTCAATCACCAATGCACAGGGATTGCAGCAACGGCAGCGGCACAGCGAGATGGAGATCTCCGCTGCGTGTGTGAGTGCCTATTCCCGGTGAGTGCAGGCATAAGAGCGAATACGTGTCAGTGATGCTTGAATGAGGTGTATGAGGGAGAAGAGAGGAGAGTAAAAGGCAGAGGGGGGATATCAGTGAGGACCCAATGAGGTTTTGAGGAATTGTCTTTCTGCTTTTTCCCCCCTCTCCCATCTCGATAACCTGAATCTTTTTTGCCGGATGTGCCACAACTACTCCAGCTGTCACTGCGCCGGCTGCCTCTCTCTCGGTCCTCCCGCAGCCCGCGAGAGCTGCTCCAGAGGCTGGACCGTACCCTGGCAGCCACTGAATACATGGATGAACACTGGCTCTACGGGGGGATCTGCGCTTTCTTGTCCTTTGCACCTCTAATCTGTCTCCCAAGGTAACAGTTTTGCTTCTTTTTTTTGAGTTGCACACATATTTAAAAAGCGACTGCAGGAAGAGTGGCAGACGCATCTGGTCTGTTACATTCTTAAATGAATCGTATTGGCTGTCAGAAGCATGCTTGAATTGGGATACAACATGTTGTTTAAGTCTTTTGGTTAGTGACGTTTGTTTGTACGCATTAGGTATGGGTACATTGGTGGGGGGGGGGGGGCATTTCTGCATCTAAGCATTGAAAGGTTAAATGAAAATTCTGGAAGACACATCAAGGTGTTCCTTTACAATTGAAAGTAAAAGATCAATGGTGATGTCATTTGACTTTGATTTCCACACTCATTAGGATGTGTGTCTTTGCAGCCTTTGCCAGGCATGCAGTATTTATCTGATGATGCAGAGGCTGATTATCGAGATCGCTGTACTGAATTTTCTGTGGCTTGATAATGAAGAATATTGATGGGTGCTCACTCAGACTATTTCATATTGTGGCTGCGATAGACTGCTGGAATGATGACAATTGATTGGCAAATAGAAATCATGTTAAGTGGTCTGGACTGTATGACAAATTCATATTTAATGAGGGATGGGCTCCTCAAGGCTGCATTTCCTAAAAGGTGTATTCAGACTTAACATGACTAATGACGTGTGATCTGGGAAGCTCTAGGGTACTGCATCAGACAGAGCTGCACTTAAATTTGCCCCCCCCCCCACCCTTCCTCTCTCTCTGTCTCTGTCCCTCTCTTTTCCACGTCATTCCTCGACTACTGAATTTACAGGAAACACCGACAGGGTACAGCATTAAGGTGATGAAAAACCGTGTGGTTTGTCTACCTCGGCATCTTTTTCACTTCAAAATCCCCCTCTAGATTACAGTCGATCATCTGAACGACCCGAATACACATGTATGCCCAAAGCTCAACCTTTGACTCATCAACAAACTCATCAGGGTGATGCACGACAGATGGAAGCTTAAAAGGGTTGGAGACAGTTTTCACCATTATCTTATACAAAAAAAAAACATCTTATTCCTGCAACCCACGATCTTAGGAAAGCTTATGACCACACAGAGAACCAGAATGCCCTTCTTCATGTCAGCCTCTCCAAACTTACTCTTCCCAAGGATCCATTTCCCAGCCAGTGCTCTCATCCAGGGTTTTGCGACATGGGAACCTTTTCAAACCTCCCGCTGTTCCCCATAACAAAAAGCACTGATACATCTTTTAAGCCAATGTCATAAAGCAAAACTTTCGTAGATGTGGCCGGCGGCTCGGGTGGATACAAATAGATCTGGAAGACTGCATAAGATAAGGAATAAGATTGTGTGTGTGGAGGGGAGGGGTGAGGATATGTATGTCTGTGTGTGTGTGTGTGTGTGTGTGTGTATGTGTGTGTGTGTGTTTGTGTGTGTGTGTGTGTGTGTGTGTGTGTGAGAATGTGGTAATCTTAAAGCGGGCTGGGATTGTTTAAAAAAAAAAAAGAAGAAAACACCATTTTAAAATGTGGGACCAAAAGAGGCTTACGTTGTCGCGAGAAGAAGAGCCTGATGGGGTGTTGTGTAAAAGATTACTGCAACGCAGAAGGTGTAGGAGCGTATAGAGTACAAACGCCTATGACCACGTATGCACAAACCCTTATGGATTGGACGGAGGCAGCAATCTCGTCCTTTGCATTGTGCTTAGTTGGTGCAATGTCACATTCTCAAATGTATGCAAATAACCAGAAGAAGACAAACAAAAATCATGCCAAATGAATACATTGCACAGGAACGTTAAATACAGTGGAACACATGTGGGACGAGCAGCTTGGTCTCAAAGCATTTACCTGTGATAAACACTTGTTTTAGCACATACTACTAAAATGATGAGCTGTAGCATTCAGTGAGTTTACATGATGGTATAATTCGAATCTTGCTTTAGTCGGACTATGCTATCTTTTGGGGGATCTGCTATTATCCCAATATACATGGCAGTGAGCAATTTGAATCGTTGGCCGAAAGCATGTCACCTCCGATACGATGTTTTTCACTACAACTCGTGGTGATAAAGTTATTTCCGCTTGCGTGCGCATGCGCAAAGACGCAAAGTCCGGTTCCTAATCCAATTCACAGTTTCATGCAGCGATGGTCGAATTATCAACCGGATCGGATCGAGTTATCCAGGGATGTTAATCGGATCGTAGTCGGACCGCACATAGTCTAGCAAAGGTGTTTACATGAAACAGATAATTTGATTTCAGTCCGACTAAGCCAGTTATTTCAATGCATGTAAACACGGTGAACAGCCCTCAAGCTTGATGTTCTCAGTTTGTATTGACGTTGCATGGCGGTTACAATGTTAGTGGCCAATTACCTACCCAATAATGACAGTGGCTAGACGGCGTTATCGTATGTAAATATCCTACAGATGCACTTCAGTAATTATTGCGTTGATGCAGGCTGTCAAGGATCAAAGCAAAGCCGCCTCTTTCTCTTTGGCTTGCGATGGGTCAGAAATCATGAGTCAGCAGTGTTGTAGGGCTGATTTTGCTTGTAAAAGGGATCCAACCTCCTTATTAACATTCTTTACAAACAACCACGTTCCTACAACACGGTGGTCGTATCAAAACTAATCATGAGACTGTAGTGAGAGGTGTTTTTTCCCCCTCGTGGGGCATTTTAGCGCGACAAACCGATGGGCAGTTGGAACAGAAAACGTTGTCTGCCGCGGTACATAAGGAGATTTCAGGGGATTACTTTTGCAATTTTAGAGTCAATGCATTACTCATAATCCTTTGGATAGCTGAGGCCAAATCAGGAAAGGACCTAAGGTCATTAGCAGAGATATCGCTTGCTTTGAGAAGAGGAGGAGGAGGAGATAGAAGACGTTGAGGCGAAGGAGATTCTCTCTCAACCATCTGAGTATCTTCACGTCATGTCGGTGTGTCTCTCTCTCTCCGTATGTGTGTATCTGACTTCATTGAAGACCTTTTCTTGAATCCCTTTGTGTGAATTTCCATTCCGCTGCTTTACATGCTTTACATGACTGCAGAAGAGATCGCACTCGCTTAGAGGAGACTTCCTGCAGATGCGACAACCTTTTCAGTGGTGTGAGATTGGTATTGACGAGTGTGAAATAAAAGGATCTTGTGTGAATCAGCCTTTGACAAAATTATTTGTATGCATAAAACTGCATCTGACTTCAAAAAAAGTGCATAATAAGCTATGTTTAAGAACAAATACCACCCCGAATCAAATCCAGCTGCTCCAAATTCTCCAAACAACTGCACAGAAATAAATGACACCGCAGACCATATTGTTTGTGCGTAATGAGATTGAGCTGGTTGCTTGTTTTGTTTTTTTCTCATCTGGCACTGGATGCATTGCAGTGAATGAAGTGACACTAGAAGCAGTTGGCACGCCGTTTATCTCCAGCATTAATAGGAACCAAGATGAAACCCAGTTAAATGTAAATATATTCCATTTCATCAACAGTTGGAGCTGCGCGTTTGGTTACAGTGGAGAGTCGAACACATGGCAAGAGTCCCAAGAAATACAACTTTATGCTTTTTATTAGCTCTGTGTGTATGTGTGTCTGTGTGTCTGTGTTTGCGCACACGCTCCATAGGATGCTGGCAAATGCCTCACTTTGAAAAAAGGCAACAACACACACACACACACACTAATACACACACATACAAGAGCCCATATGCTTTTTATGTACACACACTATGAAAGAAGGAACAAACACCATTTTCTCATCATTAAAAAGTGTGTAGTCCTTCTTATCACATAAGTTACTCGTTCTTTAGTAAGAATTTTTACGTGATTAGTCGTTACATCACTGGAGCTCGACGTGCACTGTAGATGTAGATCAAATCCAGATCAGAAATTAACATTTTATCTAATCTTATTTACACATGTTTTTCCTACCAATTCAATCCTTTTACCAGAACAATCGCATTGATGGATTTACAACGTCTCCGAATGATAAAACATGATTACTTTCAGAGAAGCAGCGACACCATGAATAACTTGCTTTCGTGTGCTAATAAATGATTCATTGGAGTTTATTTATCTCATGCTGTTTTGTCATATAAAAAGGATTAACCAGCTATTTCTGAAGTTTCCTCTCAACCATATCAGACATCGATTCATTTCCTCGTGCCGTTTGATATATGCTCAAGTTATGAACTGCGTTTCATCGCAGATGAGACAGAAAACGCCATCTTTTTCATTTGATCACATGGAGCTTCATTTGCATGGAGGAGTGACAGCCCGTTGCAAGCTGTTGTATTATGAATGTAATTTTTTTGTGCCTCAAAGCAGGTTGGGATTTAGCACTTTTTGGAGACTCTCTGACTCTGAAGTGAAAATTGTTTCTCATTGACGAAGTTACTTCACTTTTTTCCTCAAGATGCTCTTATTCAAAAGTTGTATCTATCAATAAGCTGTACATATTTATAATATATGGTCAGCTCAGTCAGCCAACTCACGCGGAACAGATCATGTGATCACAGAGTATGTACATAATCTGTAATTGGTGTCCAGGCTCTGACCTCGTCACTGCTTTGCCCAGCAGAGATTGGAGAGTTAAGATAGATTTTTTAAATTTCCCCCCAAGGGAGTTTAGACTCAGAGCCTACAGGTGGATGCGGGAGGAGGAGTCCATCACCAGCTACCCTCCTGTTACCCTCAAATTTACTAACATAGTTCATAATTTTTGACCACAATTAATAATGTTTCCCAAGTTTAAGTTTCAGGTACTTTATGTTTGTTTGTTGACGATCTAAATATCCCTAAATAAAAAAGATGATTTCTTATATGTTTTACACAGTGAAAAACAGCCTGGGGTCAAATTGACCCCAAACAACACAGATGGGTACAAGTTGTGTTCAGGACACTGAAAACATATCATCATGTAAATTTTATGTTTTCCCTGTTGTCCCCAAAAAATTAGGAAAAGTCATGAAATATGAAGCAAAAATTAATGCTAATCATTCTTTTAGTGATGTCAAACATTGAATGAGGTCAAATTGACCCCAAAGGTAACAGGAGGGTTAAGTACAGTCTGCTATGAGTGAGCCACATAAGCTGTGTGGTTGTTTCCTCTACTAGGTACATCAGACCACAAGGGGGAAATATGATATAACAAACACCTCCTACGAGTGGGCCCACAGTTATTTCTAAACAAAGCACCTCCTATTATCGTGGCGATCATACTATCAAACGCCAAAGAATGCAAATAAATATAGCCTATATCTTCTGAAACTGTATGCTGCATTGATAAGGAGATGGCCATAAGTGTTTGGATGCACAGGAAACTTGAGGCTGGCAATGAGTGCAGCTCAGTGTTCCAGTACAGTGCAAACAGGACTAGTTTAGATGTAATTATGATATGAAGAACAGGCGGACAAACTGGAACATAAATCCATTTGTTTGAGCTGTAATGCTTTCCCAACATATAGATGAATAGGATCTGTGTTGATAAAATGTAAATGTGCTCTGCTATATTCAACAGAATAGTTTCCCATTAAGCCAAGAGATTGGGCTTCGCGCAAGGCCACATTGTGTTTAAATCACTTAAGCTCTTGTACACTGTTGCCCTCCAAGAAAGATTGGAGTCTACAGTGATCCAATAGGAAACCCCCGAAGTAACATGAGCCGAGGGGGAAATAAGCCACAAAACCAATTGAGCCCAAAACACTTAATACTGAAACATGAGCATTGCTATTTCACAACAACATAAATCCTGACATAAATGAGTCATAATGCATTTGTAAAACAAAGCCAACAGAAGATATAGCAGCCAGCCGCTTTAGCAGGTCAATAGTTTGTATCGCTATGCACGCAGACATCTCCTGAACCACAGGAACTAACAGTCCTGCTTTATCATTTATTTGACTCAAAATGGAACCACCCTTGAAAAAATGTGTCCTGAATCTAGCCAATGAGACCATATAGTAGCGTATAGGTTACTGAGGTAATACTTCAAGTAAGAAGTAGGGTTATTCTCTCAGACTTCTATACAATCTGACAAACAGAGGTGTCACCCCCTGCTGGTTAGAGAGAATGCATGAAAAATACAATTGCAGCTTTAAATTCTGGTATGTAATGCATTAAAATTGGTTATTAATATAAATGTATATTCTAGTTAAATTAAGAAAGTCCTATGTTTCTTTGATACCAAACACTAAGGATTTCATTTCAAATGGGAAAACAGAATGGGGATAATTGATAATATTAATAATCTACGTGACTAGATACAATTATAGATGCATACACACTTGTGTAAATTACTTGTAGATCAAGTTAAATTAGTTGTATCTTTGTTTGGTTTCCAAGATGTACCTTTGACATATATATATATGTGTATTTATCTACTGTGTCGTACATTTGCAGATTGTTTCTTTGATAACGGTTTATGTTACCCGGTTATTGCTATAGTCCCAGTGTAATTGGTTATAGTATATTACTGCTGTGATTATAGATCACATTCCTTCTAAACTCATTAAAAGAGTAACAAACATGTTATTTTATCTCTTTCAGAAAATATGGTGAGCAAAGAAGACACTACATCCGTTCCCTCAAATTCCGATGAATCCGATTCAGAGACAGGTCCATCACACTGCCTTGAATCCGGCAAGCAGCAGGTAAAGAAGAGGAACAAGGCCTTACAAGTGCGTTTTAAGGATATATGTGACGCTCAGAAGGAGCATCGAGGAAAACACTCCAGATCCATTTCTTGCAAAGTGAGACACAAAAAGTTCATGACCATGCCGGCCAGACGCTCTATTCCAAACGTGACCAAGAGCACTGGTGTCCAGACATCGCCTGACCTCACGAAGCGATACAAGACTTTCCCTTTTGAGAGGAAAAAGGGACACACATTTAAACACACTGCTTTGGTGGAAGATTATAAAGGACAAAACAATGTTTTTTTGAGTGATATAAAGACAGAAGGAGAGGACGGAGAACCCATCGGGGAGTCCTCCGAGTACACGGGTAAGATTGTGGGCCAGACAAAAGCATTGCTTCACCACGCGGATGACAGCAGTGATACAGAGGATTTGCTTTCCAGTGCCAACTGTGTGGATGGACCCTCTTGTGCAGATTCTTCACATTTCTCAGAAGAGGGCCGTCCGGGCAGCCCTGCTTTCAAAAAAGAGACCGAGTACCAGGTTTGTGGGACAAGGACCAAAAACAAAGGATTACCCAAAGAAGACATGGACGCTGGCACTTCTTCAAAGCGCCAGCTGGCTAACTCCGAGTTTTCACAGAACAAGTCAAAGGGGATGGGCCCTGTTGCATGGAACTCTTTGACACACGTGGAATCTTTAGGAAGCCCGTCGATGAGCTGCAAACGGAAAAAGGACACAGAGCTAAACGAACAGCAGTCACAGACACTTCCCCACAGTGCCAGATGCACTGTGCAGTCGCAAGGTCAGTGTCGGACGAGGCATGTGTCCGCCTCTTCTAAACTCCAGCAGACAGTTGGTGGGGATGAGGGCTTTCCTCCAAAAGACACAGGTGCCCCAGGCATGAGGAGAAGCCAGCAGATAATGCCCTTATCAGGAGACAAGGATATCAAAGAACAGCTGCAGGCCATGGAAAACCTCATCAGCTCGAGCCAGGAGACCATCAAAGTCCTACTTGGAGTTATTCAGGAGCTGGAGAAAGGTGAAGCACAGAGAGAGGGGTGAGTAGAGTACGCTTTACAGTGCAGACTTCTATACATGCAACCAAACATACACTATAGTTTGTACACACCACAACCTGAGTCTTAGTCGTGTGGTGGCTTTTGGTCATTGTTTCTATGGGCTATAATAACCAATTACTCACCAGTCATTGGTGAGTTATATGGGGAGATAGCAACATCCGTATAAAGATGCCAACAGAATATATTTTTTATTATTCATAAACAGTTAAACAAGATTATTTCAACGTCTTTATTTGAAGGTAAACCTTTAATTTTCAAATTTCAAAATCTTGACACAATGGAGGTTTTTTTTTACAGTTTCGTGGGATTTCTCTTCTAGATACGTTCAGGCATAAGGAGGATTGTTGAACTTGTCGCACTGCTGGGGTTTTCTCCTTTTCAGATGTCTTTGTTTCTGATCTGTGTTCCCAGATTTGAGCAATTAACAGAAGTGCAATAACTAAAGTGCAATTTTATTATGAGCAATAAGAATGAGGTTTTAAATCTTATAGTTTTAAAGAAGAGACGTGATCCTTTAACAAGAAAATGTGTCTACATTCAGGCTAGTGACTGTGAGGGAGTTTGGTTCTTTGAGCTAAATACTCACATCAGAGTGCTAACACACTCTCAATGATAACGCTAAGATGCTAGATGTTTTCATGCTAACATATGCTAATTA
The DNA here is from genome assembly GCA_036178185.1 of Liparis tanakae. Lineage (NCBI taxonomy): Eukaryota > Metazoa > Chordata > Actinopteri > Perciformes > Liparidae > Liparis > Liparis tanakae. The sequence goes on along the minus strand of CM070100.1, from coordinate 6,975,702 downwards.
ACTTCAGAAAAAGAAAAAGAAAAAAAGTACAGCTGAGGTTACTGGGAATGGCATAATTTTTGCTGCTATTTGCCTATTAACTGAATAAATTGACAATAAGAAATATTGATCTCATGATGGCAGGAAATGGACATTCAGAGGATAAAATATCGCCAATTCATCTTCTTTTTGCCATTTAAATTACCTGTAAAGTAGGGATGTGACAATCGTTTTTTGGGGGACGATAACGCTTAACAATTTTCATAAGATACTCAATCTATGTCCACATCCTGACTCCTACTGCAGTGCTCTTGAAACAATGTACCCCTTCGCTAAAACCCATAGCCACACAAAGCAAAATGTATTTAAGACTTCCATATCCAGTGGAGAACAATGGCTCTATGGAACATGGTTGTAAAGGCCCAATTAGTGCAGCCTCATAACACTTTGCCTTTCATCTTCACAAAACATTGCCTGCTATAGTGCTCTCACTGTGTTGTGCTCCTTCTGCATTATTAGAGAGGTGCAGTTACAGGACACAAAGCCTGCCCTGCTCAGTATGTTCCCCTTCCCATTGTTGCATGGCTGGACAGCCAGATAGCCGACTTTAATAATCACAATAAGTGCTCAAAGACGCTTACTTAAGACTAAACTTTGAAATGAGTCCAATTAAAAGTCTCCAGGTTCTTACCGTGAATGAATGCATGATGTCAAGTGTATTTTAAGCCGCTTCAATTAGCATACATGCAGTCAAAAAAGGTTAAAGTTAACCAATGGTAAAGCAATGGGCGCATTGGGCCTCGTGCAAGAAGGACTCGTTGAAGTGACTTCGGAGAAGTTGCAGAATTCACCCATTTATGTTTGATTTTTTTATTTCTCTTAGACACAAACTCAATCTACGAGTGGTCCAGACCTGTCGTAGGAGTCATTTGAAGTTAGTCTCTATGTATATTATAAGGTCAATGAGACGTGTGAACTTTATTTTATTCTGGATGTCTTCGCGCGTCTTTGGGAGAGAAAAATACCCTTCCACGTCGAGGTTTATTAAAGTCCAATTCCTGGGGAACATCCTCTATTGCAAGGACTGACTATGCAACATCACCTATGATGGCACGTATTCTTTTGTCCATCTCCATGATAGAGATTTACCCTCAACCCCCCCCCCCCCCCCCCTCCCGTTGCAATCATCGATCGCCTTGCTGTGACAAGACGTTATATTGAGCTCTTTCCACTCTATTTTAGTGACGTTACAACCCTCAGGTAACAGCATTAGCCGCTTGCCATTTTTTTGCTGCTGACCGTGTTAAAAGAACTATGGATTTTGCTTTATGTTTCTCATTATTTGGTGCCATTTCCATGAATGAACACGTGTACAAATGGGAAAAGACTTATATGGTACGACCGGGGGCGGTAAACATGCTAGTTTTCTATCCTCATGAACACACGCCTGTGGCATTCATCATGTTTACGATGGTAATTTACACACTTTTCTGAAATTTGCTAAATTCGTTATGGCAAACTGTATAAAAAAAAGTATAGAAAGCTAATGTAAGAATAGGATTATGTTCCTTTGTGAGGCCCATTGTTGATATGATATCAATATTTCCATATACCAATTCTTCCTTTTTGGGAACGAATCAGTTACAAACAAGATAAATACGTCCTGCAAAGGTACAACAGGAACAAACAAATAAAATGCATCAATGACAAAAAGGAACTACAAACAATACTTGTCAGCTGTTTCACTTTTCTTCAAGTTTTCCAAACCTAAGCAGAAGTGGGCCAGCGACACTTAGTAATGTTTAATGTCAGTCACTGATGATAAAACTGTTTCTTCTTCCTTCTTTCTCAATCACAGCATCACTGAATATATCTTAAAACGTTGACCAGCTTAGATGCATTACATATTTATAGTGTTCAAAGGTTTTTATCTCAAAGTGATTCTAAGATTGAAAAAAATTGCACACGGACCATTAATTATTTCTTTACACGTGTGTAACTCTCAGTTAAACTGTATTGATAAAAGAGCCATAGTACTACTGTTATATGAATAAAGTGAGATTTGAGTGTTGCTACCCATGCTAGTGTGGCTGCTGCATCATATGGACAGTAAATGTTACTCACAAAATAATGTCTGCTGTGTCTGCATACGCCATACTTCTGTCACATTCATTCAATGTGTTTATGTAACTCTGGCCATTCTGGTCACATGACATCTATTGCTTCTGTCCATCTGGAGAGGGGTTCTCCTCTGTTGCTCTCCTGAAGGTTTCTTCCCTTTAAAAAAGGAAGAAAAGAGTTATTCTTGATCCAATGTGAGGTCCTTGGATGTCGTATGTGTCCAGATTGTAAAGGCAAATTCGTAATTTGTGATATTGGGCTGTACCAAATAAACTGAATTGAATGAAACTGAACATACAAAACATGTGCATGAGTTACGCCCCTGAATAAGGGGAGAAATAATCACATGAGTGATATTGTGGTGTTTTCACAGCAAGCTGCTTAACTAGAATTTACTCAAGACACATTTACAATATAAACATTAACAAACAAACGGCATTGTTACATAGATACATCAACAGATGAATCAAACAACAGAACTGCACTTCACAGTAATTAAACTAGCCAACGGGCTAATCGGCGCTAGCTAACGAGCTAATCGGCGCTAGCTTACGAGCTAATCGGCGCTAGATTACGAGCTAATCGGCGCTAGTTTACGAGCTAATCGGCGCTAGCTTACAAGCTAATCGGCGCTAGCGCTACATGTACAAATACCCTCTACACTTTATCTCTGCACTTATTTTAACAACATACATTCTCTCGTAGCCTCGGACTCATTACACACATTTCACCACTGCAGAACAACGTCACCATACCTGAATAAGGGGAGAAATAATCACATGAGTGATATTGTGGTGTTTTCACAGCAAGCTGCTTAACTAGAATGAGGAAAACACCGCGAAATCCCCCTTGAGTATCCAGGCGCAGCCAAAAGCAATCGACCCCAGATAACTGATCAGGCTACTTAGCAGATGACAGATAAAACATTTTCCTATCAACCATCAACACAAATAGATACAATAAAACATGGACAAATCACCATTCAAATCACCATTCAAATAACAGATCATCAACAGCATTTACACTTGTTACACTCTCCCCTACATAATAAATGTTGTCTTGACATTAACAGAATCCACATTCACATATTTCTTCCTTCCACATGACTTGGATGATCTCCTGTGAGGTTGGACTCAAAGGTCAGAGGTCAAAGTTTGACGATGGTCAACAGTCCATATTTGGTAACTGGCCAGTTCTGTAAAACGACCCGTATCTTGTCTATGACAATAGTTCAGGGGACCAGTCCATCATTTTTCCACAACAGTCCGTCACCAGATTCTTCATTGTCTCTGGGATTAGTTAAACATGTCCAGTCAGGAAGAAGTATGGCTGTAAAGATGGCAGCCATGGGACCAGTCCTGGTGCGTGATAGAATGGCAACATCTGATGTTCTGGCTGGACACAGTAGCAGGAGGGGATACCAAGGTGGTTGTAGGTCATGCGCGTTGGCGGGTGTCTGTCTCTCTGTGGTCGCTGGTAGGGCAACTCCTCGGATCCAGCAGCAGCACTTGAGGGAGAAGTATCCAGTGAAGGTCCATCGAGCAAGCTTCCATCCGGTAAATCCATTGTCTCACCTAGCAACTCTTCAACAGGTGCATTCAACTCCTCCAGCTGGTCTCTCACTGGGGGCTCTGATGGTGGTGTCAATGGAGCTTGTGTGCCAACTATCTTTTCTGCCAGTGGAGGCCTGTGTCTAAGTTCTCTTTCGGATTCAGCAAATGCCTCATGTCTGTTCACTGCCACTATGGACCGGAGTGGCTCGTAACAGTGTTCGTACTCCTCACTACTATCTTCATCAGATTCCAGCGTTTGAGGTACAGACTGTTCTTTTTTCTCTTTCCGTTTTCCTCCAGTTTTGGCCAACTCTGGTTGTGTGTCAAACGGTAGGTGATCACAGGGCATTAGCAAATTTCTGTGAAGAACTCTTAAGCGTCCCTTTCCTTTTTCTGGTTTCACTTCATACATGGGTAAATCAGAGCCCATTTGTCTCACTACTGTGTGAACTGTGTCCTCCCAATAGTTGCGGAGTTTCCCGGTTCCTCCTCTGGGCGACAGGTTCTTCACCAAGACACGATCCCCAGGTTGCAGCACTGAGCTTCTCACTTTTGTGTCATAATATCTCTTGCTTCTCTCAGCAGCCTGCTTAGCGCTCTGGTTCGTGATAATGTATGCCTCCTCCATACCGTGCTTCCATTTTTCAACATAGTCTCGCTGGTCACTGGAACCTGAAGTCTCATGCAGTCCAAAGAGCATATCAACTGGAAGTCTTGGTGATCTCCCATACAAGAGGTAGAATGGAGAGTAGCCAGTTGTCTCACAACGTGTACAGTTGTAGGCGTACACCAATTTGTTCAAAGACTCCTTCCAGTTGGATTTCTCTCTCTCCGTCAGCGTCTTGAGCATTTGCAGCAGTGTTCTGTTCATTCGTTCAACTTCGCCGTTTCCCATCGGGTGATACGGTGTTGTCCGGGACCCAGCAACCCCGCTGAGTTTCTGTAACTGACTGAACAGTTGGTTTTCAAACTCTCCTCCTTGGTCGTGGTGGATGTGAGAGGGGAAGCCAAACTTCAAAGCAAAATTATTAAAGACCAGGTTTGCAGCAGTTTTTCCTGACTTTGACGTGGTGGCGTATGCCTGGGTGAAACGTGTAAAATTATCAACAATGACCAGTATGTACTCATATCCACCTTTACATCGGTCAAGGTGGAGGAAATCAATGCATACCATCTCAAATGGTTGTGTTGTCACCATGTTTGTCATGGGGGCCCTCGTGTCACGGCAGGGCTTTAGACAACTGCAAGTTCTTGTGACATAGTGCTCAATGTCTGACTGCATATATGGCCAGAAGAAACGATCGCGTACGAGAGACACTGTACGATCAGCTCCTTGGTGTCCCATGTTATCATGCAGCTCTTCCAACACTTTCCTCTTATATTTTTCTGGCAAAACCAGTTGTTTGCGGGTAGTGGTAGTTCTGTACAGGATGCCATCACCATCTATCGTCAACTTGTCCCACTCTCTGAACAAACATTTAGTCTGTGTGCTGAATGTACTCAGCTCCCTAGCTGGTGGCTTTGAACCTGACAGTTTACTCTTAAACACATGACAGATGACCAGGTCACATTTCTGTTCTTCCCTTAACTGTTCAGTCGGTATTTGGCTGATTGATGTGGTGGCTAGCTCATTTTCAGCTAAAACTGACATGGATGCAGCTGTGAAGGTCCAAGTTGCAGGGGACATGGTCTGTGCTTCCACAGCTTGGGAGTTGCAGTGATGATGTGAGGCGGCAGTTCTTCAGAACATTCTCTCATCAACGACTCAACATCCAACGGCAATCTCGAAAGAGCGTCAGCATCACCATTCTCCTTCCCTGGCCTGTACTTAATCGTGAAGTAGAAATCAGCCAACTCTGCCACCCACTTGGAAGTAGTTGCATTCAGTTTTGCGGTCGACAGGATATAGGTGAGTGGGTTGTTATCACTGTACACAGTAGAAATTGGAGCATAGTACAGGTAGTCACGGAACTTATCAGTAATTGCCCATTTTAAAGCCAAAAATTCTAGTTTACCTGCATGGAGGTGATAGTTCTTTTCAGCTGCCGTTAATGTGCGAGAACCATAGGCAATGACTCTGAGCTTGCCTTCCTGTTTTTGGTACAGTACCGCTCCAAGACCTTGATGTGATGCGTCGGTGTGTAGAACGAATGGCTGAGTGAAATCAGGGAAACCCAACACTGGTGGATGGAGCAAACACTCAATCAATTGTTCAAGTACCTGTTGGTGCTGGTCTGTCCATACAATCAGCTTTCTGGAGGGAACAACATGACTCACTTCCTTGAGTCTTTGTTTTCCTTTGCCGTTACTGCCAACTGTCTCATCAGGTCCTGCTTTTAGGAGGTCATACAAGCAGCTGGCTCTTTTTGAGAAGTCTTTGATATACTGCCTGTAATAGGTGAGTAGACCCAGCATTTTCCTAAGTTGGCCCACCGTCTGTGGTCTGATGTCTTTCAGCGTTCTCGCTGCTTCAAGGTCAGCAGGATCCACTTTGTTGCCCTCTTTAGAGACGATTGAGTTTAATGCCGTATTCTCTAAGACGTTGCAGCACACTTTTTACGTCGTTGACATGGTGATTGAAGGTTTTACTGAAAACCAAGGTGTCATCCAGATATGGAAAACAGATTTCATCACGGAGTCCTTCCAAGCATTCCTCCATGCAGCGTTGAAATGCTGCTGGGGCGTTCATGAGGCCAAAAGGGATACGAACCCACTCGTAGAGTCCCCATGGAGTTACAAACGCTGTCAGCGCCCTACTCTCTTCTGACATGAATCCCTGATGGTAAGCTTTTCCTTGATCTAGGAGGGAAAACCAAGATTTCCCACCTAGACTGTTCATAATATCCTGGACCCTGGGAATAGGCTGACGATCTGGATGGGTCTTCCTGTTCAAGTCTCTATAATCTATGCACAACCGTAGGGTACCATCTTTCTTTCTGACACACACAACTGGTGAGGAGTACGATGATTTTGACTTTCTGACCCAGCCATGTGCTATTAGATCGTGAAGGTAACCTTTCATTTCCTGATAGAGTGGGCTAGGCACAGATATGTACGAGCGCTTGACTGGTTCAGTATCTTTAAGAGAAATGTACATCTGGAATTTGTCAATATAGCCAATGTCATCATCCGATCTGGAGAAGGAGTGACACTCTTCTCGAAGCATCTGTTTCACTGTTGCTCTCTGATCTTCTCCGAGGTGACTTAGATCCACAGGTGGATCCCACTGCTCACTTTTATGACTTGTAGGTTTCATGCTCGTGTGATTCACTGTGGCTTGTGTTTCACTCTTCTCAAAGATCTGAGTGGGCAGGACCGTCATAATGTTCTCTACAATACCGATTGCAGTACGTCCTGGCAACGTTATGTCGTGGTCTGTCGTGTTAGAAACATCAACAGTAATAACTGGAAGCACACCTTTCCTGACTTTCACTAGTGTGTCGTAAAACTCAAGACCATCTGGCCACTCTGGGTTCAGGTCTGGCTGGAACAGCATGGTCATGTCCTCTTTAAAGGGCTGCGCAGCTACACGACAGTCAATTTGGATGCAACTGCGTTTTGAAACTGCAACATCTTCTCTCTTTGTTTTTACTGCATATTCACTTGTTTGCTCCGTGCTTACAGCTTGTATGAAGGCTTTTACCTTGCTTCTTTTGAGTCTTGGGAAAGCTTTCCTCACTGTATTGTACTGTTTTGTCTTTTCAGTCTTTACCAGGATATGTTCGATAACATTGAAGCCTATGATGGGACGAGACAGGCGCCAACCTTTCATCACAAGCACTGGAATTATCAGTTTTTCAGCTTTGTCAGTTTCAGAAGCTAACCTAAAAGTCATTTCAATCCATCCCAAATAAGGCATTTCAGTTCCATTTGCAGCAGTCAATGTCAGATCATTAGGTGAGTCCAAGATCTCTGAAACATTCCTCAACTTTGTTGTTGGTAAGTGTTCCTCTTTCCATCTTTCATCAATTATGGATACCTGAGAACCTGTGTCCCATAGAGCTTGAACATGGTGGTTATTCAGGTGACATTCAACAAGACACTGCCGACCAACTAGTGAGGTGACTTTGTGGGCGTGGCCAGCTCGAGTTGACAGCAGTGGATCATTGGCCTTTTTCTCTTTACCGGAGGGTTTTTCACAGTAGCTTGACATGTGGGTACATCTCTTCTTATGTTCAGCCCAGTTTTGTTGTTGACATGTTTTGGAACAGTACAGAGTTTCTTTACAGGATGAGCATTGTTTCAGTCTGTCAGGTGAAGCAGCACAACACAACTGCACTTCACAGTAATTAACCTAGCCAACGGGCTAATCGGTGCTAGCTAACGAGCTAATCGGCGCTAGCTTACGAGCTAATCGGCGCTAGCTTACGAGCTAATCGGCGCTAGCTTACGAGCTAATTCGGCACTAGCGCTACATGTACAAGTATCCTCTACACTTTATCTCTGCACTTATTTTAACAAACATACATTCTCTCGTAGCCATTGCAGAACAACGTCACCATACCTGAATAAGGGGAGAAATAATCACATGAGTGATATTGTGGTGTTTTCACAGCAAGCTGCTTAACTAGAATGAGGAAAACACCGCGAAATCCCCCTTGAGTATCCAGGCGCAGCCAAAAGCAATCAACCCCAGATAACTGATCAGGCTACTTAGCAGATGACAGACAAAACATTTTCCTATCAACCATCAACACAAATAGATACAATAAAACATGGACAAATCACCATTCAAATCACCATTAAAATAACAGATCATCAACAGCATTTACACTTGTTACACATGTATATAATATGACAAACACACCCCATATTTAATACATGCCCTATCTGAATGTAGTTTTTGATCACTGCCTATCCGGAAAAAAATAGATGATATGCAGTGCTCCAGCAGAGCAGCAACCATGTAAGCGGGTGGTGTTGACAGAAAGAGTGACATGAGGAGGGCGGGACTTATCCCGGACAGCTGACGTGGGCTAGAAACACAGAATCTGTGCCAACAGACAGTCGGCTTAGCGACTGAATATCCGGGGTGCAGTTTTTCTCCATGAAGCATCTATGAAATCTTACTCTGTGACAGGCTGTGCTTTTAAATATTGCGTCGCTTTCGTGATTCATGAGCATTTTACCCTGTACGGGAAAATGAAGTGTTTTTTTCTTCTTTTTTTTATTGCTAAATACATCCGGTGATTATGAATTTAGGTTAATACCCTTTGATTAATGCAGCGGAGCTCTCTAAATTACAAACATGCAGAAGAAAAGCCCGGCCGCCGCACAGTGTGGACCTCGTCTGTGCAGTGAGTTACCGGTCTTGCTTACAGCTGCTCAAAGAGACTTCATATGGGGGCCGGGGCAGAACGGATGAACCTGGTTGACCTTGAGCTCCCATCAGTATTTTCGATCCACATGCTTTTCTGTCTCCCTCAATAAGGTCACCTCCCGTGTCACGGTGAGATGCAGTTGAGATGCGAGCCCTGCGCGCGGCGTCCGACTGAGTGATGGGCCGGTGACAGCAAATAATCACATGTGCGGCATTAACGCAGCGCCTCCCTTCATCCCCAGACACCGCAGCCATGACTTATTGCGTGCAGTGACTAGCGCAAATAAACCCTCTGCGGCCCTGCATGCTTGTGTAAACTCAAATGAGGAAATATGCAGAGAATGTTCCAACACCGCTATCATATATTCACTATGTCATCTTTGAAATGTGCACCCGTAAATCTCCGTCGTGCCCCAGAGATGGCTTATGTTGGTCCTTTGTGGAGGTCTTTCAACGTAACAAATTGCAACTCTCACACAGTGAAGACAACAGGCCCACGGGGCGGTTTTCCCCCCCGCCATAAACAAAGAGGATACAATTTGTCTTTCTGATTGTTTTTTTTGAATCCTTGATGTTCATTATGTCTGAAGCAAATTGAGTTAGACGATGAATAAAAAAAAGATGTACGGTATAGCGCAGAATGTAACGGTATTGATTTTTCACTACACGTGATTCATGCGGCATTTGTATGCTACAAGTACTTCCTATTGCCTATAGAATAGAGACACAGAACACAGTTAAATAACGATGTCGAGGCAAAGCGAGGTAATCCTGTTGTGTAAAATCAGCAAGTCTGCACACTTGATTAACTAAATCTGAGAGAACTGCAGGATGAGAGCTCCTGCTGCATTTTCAACTTGGTGGGAATAAACAACACTGGATAGAAAAACAAGCTGAATAGATGTTGTCTGATAGCTGATGCCCACAGGTATTGAACAATTGAAGCTCAAGCCTGTCAGTGGAGATCACACGTATCTTTTCATCTCTCTGTTCACAGGCTCACCTACCGAACAGGACAAGACACAGCAAATTGTGACACTTGTCGAAACAGCGCATGCATCATTTACAGGTGGGCCCTTTTCACAATCATTAATAACTGTGTCGTTAATGCTGCATTAAATGTTTGTTTTTCTTTACGATAATTTGGTTCAGTGTGAAAGATGGATGCTGATATGAGGTGTTTATTGTGATGCTTTTCTATGCAGAAAATGTATGGAGAGACAATGATCTCACGAAGGCTTGACAGCTCCAAAAAAATGCTAAAATTGTGAGATGATTAATCATAAGATAATTATCTGGTATTTGGGAAGAAGAGTCCAAAGTAAATGTGCAGCTGCCGGCCTGCACTGAGTATATTATGTAAGTGCAGCACATAATATACTCTAAACAGTGCTGCTGGCGGCATGGTATGTTTTTCTACAGTACAATGGATGATGAAAAAATAATTACTCTGCGGAATGTGTTGCTGTAATAAATAAGTAATCACACAGAAGAAGCGAAGTAGATCGGAAAGGAAAGGAAATGCAGTTGAAGCGGCCACAAAGTATGCGATCTAGAAATTCATCATGTCCCATAAAAAATAAAATGTTTGGGAACAACGGTTGGATTAACCTTCTGGGTTTCTGTCGAGATATGCCGCGGTTGTGTGTGACGTTCATGCTCTCGTGTGTTCTGAGCTGAACACTGGTTCAGAAGCAGGTGGGAAATCCACTAAAGCGTTGACCTTGAGTCACAAAAGCCTGGACCGCTGAACCCGCTTGTTACCGTGTTCTTTAGAACAGGAAACAGACAGCTGTCTGGAAAATACACTCCGCGCAATACATTTGCAACAGTGGGACCTTCGGTTGTTTTTAGATGGGTGAAAGTGAAAGCAGCTTTGGATACCGACTGAATATGAACATTTAGCAATATGCCGCATGGCAATAAAAGTTGCTTAAACAGCAATACATAAAAAGCTGTCTAGCTTTACTCTGGTTTTGAAATATTTTGAATGAATTTCAGATGTTTTAAACACCTTCAATATTATAATATACTACACACCTACACGGTGGTGTAGTGGCTATCACTGTCGCCTCCCTAGAGGGCGGTGGGTTCAATTCCCGGTCAAGGCGGTCCTTCTGTGTGGAGTTTGCATGTTCTCCCCATGGCAGCGTGGGTTTCCTCCGGGTTCTCCAGCTTCCTCCCACAGTCCAAAGACATGCAGCTCAGGTTAAATGATGTCTAAATTGCCCTTAAGTGTGAATATGAGCATGAATGGTGGTCTGTCTCTATATGTGCCCTGAGATGGACTGGTGACCTGTCCAGGTGAACCCTGCCTTCGCCCTATGTCAGCTGGAATTGGCTCCAGTGCCCCATGACCCTAATGAGGATAAGTGGTATTGATGGAATATTATAAAGTTATGATGATACTTAACCGTGGACATGTTTTGCAAGGAAACTGACAGGTTTTTCAGGATTGTTGCTTCATGCCATATTTTCCACAATATCTTTTCTATAAGATCTATTTCTTCCCCCCTGACGAATGCATTGTGTCCGGCTGACCCAGATTGTGGTGTGAAAACAACACTGGACCTTAAAAGCAGGGCACTCATTGTGTATTAGATATATGGGGATGAAAAAACATTGGGCCTCACAGATGTGGTCCTAATCAAGTCGTGTCGTACGAGTCACGTAGAGATCGTCTGTATTCCTCCACAGAAGGAACTAACTCTGATTTGAAATTATGACTTAATTCGATGAATTATTATAATAATTCTAATAATGCATTTTGAGTTGAAACATGTTGCTGAAATAAGCTTAAACTAAATGTACCGTCCAGGGGAAATTCTTCTGTTTCCCCCGGCACGATAACATCCACATACATATGATATATGATCTAATTTATTCTCTCATTGCTCATTTTCCATGACTTTCACATCCCCTTGACTGCCTTCCATCACGCTTAATCCATGTCAAACCCTTCTTTATTTATGTCTCTGCTCAGATGACACCGGAAGTAAAATGTTCAAATGTCTGGGTCCCATAAAACTGACTAATTCTTATTTATTTAGTTTAACCTTTGACTTAAAGCTTGTTGATTATGCTACTACTCATGAACAGGTGGTGGTATATCACGTTAAATCTTAGCACTCATTCTAGTCAGTCTCAGGGGGAAAAGGTTAGAGAGTGTAGAGAGAGAAAATGTTCTTTAATGAGCCCATTGACATCACAATACCTCTTACATTGGTGACTTGGACGAGATACAGTACATTCCCTGATCTAGGCTGCACATTAATCAAGATCTACTGGATATGAACACCACAACCGACTCAGACGTGAGCCGCTGGCTTGCCTAAGGAGCATGACGAGACCAAAAATTCTGCTCTTGGTGCAACAAGACAAGAGCATTGGTCTGATGTTGGCTCGTACAGCAAATAATCCAGTTCTAGATTCTCCTCATCACCTACGAAACCCTTCACAACCTCGCCACTCCATACTTTTCTGACCTCCTGCACCGTCAAGCAGCTCAGATCTGCAGACGCCACCCTCCCCTATACTTTGTCCAAGCATCGGACCTGGGGGGACAGGGCCTTCTCCATTGCTGCCCCCTCCCTCTGGAACTCTCTCCCCAATCACCTCAGACATTCTCCATCACTCCACACTTTCAAAACAGCACTTAATAACCCATTTATTACCTTCGCATTGAAAATGCAGAAGGTAATGTTTTGGCCGGCGTGTATTTATTACCTTCGCATTGAAAATGCAGAAGGTAATGTTTTCGCCGGCGTGTATTTATTTATTTGTGAATATGTCCGTCCGTCAGTTATTCGTCTAACTCAGACAAAACTGAGCCGATTCTTATGAAACTTGGTGGGATGATTGGTCATGACCCAAGGAGCAATCGATTAGTTTTTGGGAGTGATTGGGTCAAAGGTCAAGGTCAAGGTCACAAAAAGGTGAAAAACGTAAATTGCGAAGGTATGCGCTCTACCGAGTGCCCATTCTAGTTTGTGAATATGTCCGTCCGTCTGTCCGTTTGTTATTCGTCTAAATCAGACAAAACTCAGCCGATTCTTATGAAACTTGGTGGGATGGTTGGTCATGACCCAAGGAACAATCGATTAGTTTTTGGGAGTGATTGGGTCAAAGGTCAAGGTCACGAAAAGGTGAAAAACTTGTTATTCGTCTAAATCAGACAAAACTGAGCCGATTCTTATGAAACTTGGTGGGATGATTGGTCATGACCCAAGGAACAATCGATTAGTTTTTGGGAGTGATTGGGTCAAAGGTCAAGGTCAAGGTCGCGAAAAGGTGAAAAACTTGTTATTCGTCTAAATCAGACAAAACTGAGCCGATTCTTATTAAACTTGGTGGGATGATTGGTCATGACCCAAGGAACAATCGATTAGTTTTTGGGAGTGATTGGGTCAAAGGTCAAGGTCAAGCTCACGAAAAGGTGAAAAACGTAAATTTGCGATATCTCGGTTAATTGGCATCCGATTTGTGTGAAACTAGTGCCAAATTGTTCATAATTCAATCTTGTGATATGCGAAGGTATGCGCTCTACCGAGTGCCCATTCTAGTTTTAAATCTGCATTTGTCTTTACTATGTAAAGGGCCTTGAGGACCCATTTAAAGCACTATACAAATACAATGTATTATTATTGTTATTAGGGTGAAGCATAAATAGAAACAAAAGGCTTTCCTTCAATGTCTTTTCAAAAGCACAGCGGGATAACGGAGACCGAGGGCTGCAGAGCGACAGCCACTCTTACCACTACAAGACAGAGAGCAGCTGTGGAATCAATGAAACTAGAAAACATGTTTAAGCCTCGAATGAATGATCCTGAGAGTAAGATTCACCAACCGCAGGCAAAAAGGGAGACCACCATTCAGCAAGAGCTGCAAACAAATCTTTCTTTGGCTAACAGACCAAAGAAACGCACCAGATCTCAGCAACATATTATCGAACATGAATTTATGAGAAAGAAAAGTCTTCATTGACGTGTCAGGAGGAAGAATGTAAAGGCTTGCTACTTTCCAGATACAACAAGTCCTCCAAACCACACAACGCCATCAGTGGTTTGTTCCTACCCTCTAGAAATATCTGAATTAGTGTCGCTAACGTCGGCAAGTGATCAATACATCTTCATGACTAAATGTAATAATTGCAGTGTTAATCACATGGTTATCGTTGTGAAATGGATGAAGATTGGAGTCGGCAAGTTTCAGAAAGGATCATGTTGGGGTGATGCTTAATCAAAATGTGTCCTGTAACAAAGACGTTTTTAACTTTATATATTTAATTGGTTAATTAGTTAATTCTCTTCAATATTTCCGTGTTTTTTTAACGTGCTATCGGTGCTTTCCTTTGTTACAGCCCGACTGCCGCTGTGTGTCCTTCTATTTGTGTCCTTATTGATCACACAGGCCTTTTCCTTTATTTATGTCCATGTGTTGATCCATGACACTCAGTATGTGTTCCTTTCAAGAGGGTTTAAGTAGAGTGTGTATGTAAGAGTATTTGTAAGGCTACCAGAGCATTAACAAATTCTACGATATGGTTTACGGGAATTTATGATCCGTCATGTGGTTTGACTGGACCTCTAGTTTAATAACGTCTTGCTGCAGATGGCAAACAGGGGGCATTTGGGTTTCATCTAACAGAGAAGCAAACATTATAGATGTAACAGCGACATCATTTGTACGACTTGAGCAATAAACTATACCACTGGGTAGAGGAGCAAGGAGAAGTCCTCAAGCCCATAGCTGAGTTTCTCTTCTTTCACCTCATTGATCTTATCTACTGCCAACTCTGTACGTCGGTGCAGGAGCTTGGCTTGATTATCGATTGATGAACAATCCCGGACGGCAAAAGAACTGACACCAGACTGTTGTCAGTAAACTATAGAGTATGTGGGATGGCAATAATGTCACATAAAAGACACACTCTGCGGTATTATTGTATCTGTGCCCTGTTTCATTAAATGTTGCTTATTTCTGATCACCCAGTTTGTTTTGTAAGTCAGTGAATAGAGACTCTTGGCAAGCAGGGTGGTATACTGTCACGGTCCTATCTACTTCTGCCAAAACAATTGTAATAAATATCTTAAATTCTGAAAATAGTGCTGTTTAGTATTCTTCAGCTGCATAAACAATCCAAGAATCCAAGAATTCGTTTTTTAGAGGGGAAAAAGGTAAAAGCACTACTTTAATGTCAATCTCTGCTCCTGATTTTGAATGTTCTTTTTACTGTGACACACAACGACCTCACCTCATTACCAGCAGCCCTGTTATTATAATAGTCTATGAATACAGAGTTAAACTACTTATAGGGCAGCGGTAATTACCTTGATGGTCAAACCACTCAGTGTAACACCTTGAATAAGAGGCAATTTAAAGCCTAAAAAAGCAAGTTGAGATAAAAGCTACCCCTCAAAACTTTCAAATTTTACCGAAATTAGCATCCCCCCTGTAGATGTCGCACTAAATTTTAGAGCAGTCCAGCATTTTCGCTAGATCCGATAAATTCAGGACTTCAGTATAGTTGCTGAGCTCCGGTCGTCAACCTATTGGTCTTAGCTAGACTTCAGCTCTGCGCTGAAAGTCTCTGCCCACCCTCCAGTTTACTGCAGCATCTCATACATCACTGTAACAGATCGGGCGTACACATGGCAAGTGAATGAGAGAGAAAGAGATTGATAGGCTGAATGGACTATACATTAGGGGAATAACTATAATGACCAGTGGAAAGAGGGATCCCTTCAGGAGCCCCTTCATATAAGGGATAAAGAGGCGGTGTCTCGTAGTACATATTGTTTCAGGCTTTACTTTGTTATTGAGATGTGGTCTGTTGGCCCAAATCCTAGCATGGTGGACAGCTCAATAGAGAAAGGGTCAGTCAGGCCCACAAATCAGAGCGAATTCCAAATGCTTCATTGTTACAGCTGAAAATATAACACGGTGCAATAGTTGCTGAATTAACAATTGACCTATATATGGCTTTAACACAGATCAATGAAATCACTTGATCATCAGATGGAGTTATTAGCAGTTTAGCATTTGAAATCGTACCAACAAGGAAAATGAAACCTTAAAGAATGTTTAACCATCAAAAAGATGTCTGGTTGGATATCACAAGAGGAAGTTCTCTTTTTATGTAATATTATTATTAGTGGTAGTCGTAGTATTAAAGTAACTTAAACATTCAACTCATAGACAGACATGTTATGATCGGATTGTCTCCATTTTCTGGTCTTCATAATCTTGTTTTCTAAATTGTTTAACAAGTAGTTGAAACAAGATTTACAGGAGCATCCAAAGCAACTAGTATGGGGTCTACCACTGATTAAAACTGGAATATACAGCAGGAAGCACAGTCTAACAAAAATACTCAGATGAAAGCTTTACAGGACTGCATTCCCATCATGCTGAGTTGAATAAAACCAGCATTTGAATCAAAGTATGCAATGTAGTGGTTTCTAATTATGAACTAACAATGACATGAGAAACTGTTAAGTTCAGGGAAAGAAATATGATGAGATGCAATGAGCTGATTAGCACTGGTAGCCCATGCTGAGATGGTGGAGCTGTGTTTTTCTTTTGAGTGAACAATTGTCAAGATTGCTTATTCTATTTCGTTCTCATTAATAGTTTCGATTTTTCTTTGTGCATCTGTAAAGCAGAAGGCTGTGTAATAGACAACAACACTAGCTTGTATATATGGTATACATGACAGGGGAATAATTTAGCATCTGATCGAGATAACCTGCGGGAAGTTTCTGCTTCGACTGTCGCCTGTCAGGGGAGGAAATAACTGTCAGCCTCTCGAGATCCATTCCACCACATGACCTGTCATAGTTCTGAAGCTGTTATATTGGGCTTGAACCACTCATCTTGTCAAGCGGAGAGTTTAAACTTTGAATGGCCAGAGGAGAAATCACCAGAGGAGAAATTGCGTTGGTGCTGGCAGCAGAAAGAACAGAGAGAAGCAGAAAGCAGGTATGCACACTGCTAAATGAACAGAGTATGCCGTGTTGAAAAGACATCTCACGGCAGCATGAATCTCCCCCCCCCCCAAGGAGCAACAATCATTGAATGGTGCTCAGCACACCACGACCACAGACAAACAAACGGCTCGCCACTGATCACAGCAACCGCTACTCACACTGCATAGCTAAAGAGATGATTAATCTGCTTTTCCGGATGCCCTAGAAAAGCCTCCATGTCTCCAGCTGCTTCAATCTGTTTTTGCGCAGAGATGATCTTAGATTTAGGGCGGGAGCACCTGCTGCCCAGTGCCACCTTGCATCATACAGCGCTGCGCTGGGGTTCCCCTGAGGCCTTTGTCCACAGCGTACAGTAAGTGCAGTGATCTGCCAAGTGATTAATTGCTTAATAATTGCTGAGGCTAGTCTGTGTTGCACTGTGCTGCTGTGATTTGACTCTGCTTTCTGTCAAGTCAACACTCTTTGAACAGCAGTTGTAAAATATCCTTGCAGTTTTTTGGAGGGGTTTACATTCAACAAAAAGATGCAAATAGAGATAAAAGCTTTGAAGATTTGAATAAGAGATACAAACTGCAAGAAACAGCAGTTATGTTAAGATAAAGGTGTCGGTCTAATCTAAAAACGGAGTTTCTCACTGTTAGTGTTTACCTGTAAGTGTGAGTGGAAATAAATAAAAAGTGCGTAGGAAAATTAAAAACAAGCAAAGCACTGGGTAAAAACAGCTTTTGTTTTGATACAGCAAAACATGCTTGAAAACACCTTGTTAGGGAATGGCTGGGAGCCACAGGGAGTAGGACTTAAAAGCAGATTGCAAAAAAGTGGTAGTCAGATTCAGGAAACCAAAAGTCTTTACTTTAGGCCACATTTATAGCCTGACGATGTCATACTCATAATCCTAGTCAGAATATGAGTCTGATACGCTCCGCTGGTCTCTGATTATGGGGCATGTTTCAACCGAACCAGGAAAGAAAATACCTCTTCTCTCAATTGGATAGAGCTACAACCAATCAGAGCAACGTAGTATGTGACGTATTTTAAGCGACGCATAGTTTTCGATCTACAAATGCCTTGATTGCGTTTCTCTGTTCCTCTTTCAAAATGAATGCGCTGTCGAGGTCTTCTAAAACAGACTCAATGGCAGAATCTACACATCTTAGCTCTCCAGCGGCAGCCACGTTTGTTGTAAACAAATTCAAACCAAGCGCCTTTTTATGACGTTTTGGTTACGTTACTGTTGATCATATGTCTGTCATCATATAAAGCCTGCCTTGACAATTTGATTGGTCCGACCAATATCTGGTTGGAGATAATTTCTCCCCAATGGAGCAATGCCAGACCCAACTTCCCGACTGAAAATGTTGAGGGCGGGGCTAAGTTCGGTCTGGTATCCAGGCTACCACATTTACACATAGCCGGGTATTTAAAGAAACAAATATTTCTGCCACTCTGTTTTCAAAAATAACGTTGTACACACAAGGTCGTTTTCAAAAAAGTTTCTGTTTATATGAACCTGCATAAATACGCCGTCCGCATACGTCCCATAGGACGCTCACATGACGTGAAGGATTTTTTGTCGCATACTGTGACGTTTGACAAAAACAGAGTTTTTAGAAATCTCCACTTTGGCCGGAGTTTTTAGAAATGATCGTTTTCTGTGATAAAACCTCTGTTTTTGTGTAAATGAAAGGCCAAAACGCATATAGTTTTCCCATCGTGTAAACGGGGTCTTAGAGACAAAATGACACAGAACAAAGTGTTGACACAGCCTAAACACACAGATAACGAGGCACAGGTGCAAACAATGAGGGCGGGGTCTGCAATCACACAGGTGCAAACAATCAGGAACAAGGCAGACAATCAAAGGGACCGGAAATGCAGAGAAAGAGATGACACGAGAGACAGGGACTTTAAAATAAGAAACAAATACTCTGGATCATGACACAGCTTTTATATCAATAAGGAAGAGTTTCATGCAGCCAAAGGCTCTTGCACATTTCTGACTTGCTTTTCATATAATCAAGCACATTTATCCATTGTGAGTCCAGGCCAGTCAAATTCCTATCCAGCCGTCAATGTGGCTTCTCCGCTGAAGGCTTTAATAGAGCTCTGTTCTTCTTAACCGACACTTTTCTTAAGGGTGGAAACAGTTCCGAGGCTTCATTGTCACTTTGAGTATTGCATATCCTTCAGCGAACTAATTACGCTGCCCATCAAAGCCGTTAGCCTATAAACCCAAGCTTTGTGCCTCAACGTCTAGAGGGGTAAATGTTTGACCTTGACATGTCAGATGTCATCTTTTTCAGCAGCTTCACTCCGCTCCACCTTTAATCTTCCAGAGTTTGATTGACAGGGAGGAAAAAAGCTTTGGTTCACTGTGGTTCTGAAATGCCGTGTGTGAAGTAATCCGAGGCAATGATAAAGAATAACGATTCAAAAACGACCAAATACAAAACGTAAAAGAACATGTCAGGTACAGTATGTTGGGCACTGTCACTTTGGCAGCCACATAGGAGATAATTCATTATCATTTATTTACACATGCTACCAACATTTATTACATTTACCCCCAGAAATATGTACATTAACAGAGCACTAAAAATCAATGGCAATAAAGTGAAAGAAGATGGTGTATAATAACGCATTTATCCCTTGCTTGAATACAGACAGTTAATCAGGAAATGCTTGGCCTTTCCGTGGTTACATTTGGATGGGATTAAGTCCTACATTTATTCTCAGACCATGAGAGATTTAATCGGAGAGAGTTCAACTGCGCTGCCGGAGACAAAATCAGACGCTGACCACCCTGGGATTACACTGGTGGATATGGAGGTCTGGTGTCAGGAGCAACCCATATTCTGGCTCTTTATACAAATATAATCAATGCAGGAAAATCCCTTTGACGGCATCCATAAAAAATACAAACATGATTCAAAGGAACTCTATTATCAGGGGAGCCTGTGAGATATGTGCTGCCAGGGTGTCTGACAGTGCAAGTGAAAGGTTTCCCTCCCAGCCTCCATCTGGACATCAGTGGATTACTAACATAAAAAAAGAAGAGTTAGAAATGTTACAACCTCTAAAAAGAGAAATTGCTAACAACCTACAGATGAATGCACTTAATTTTGCACTTGATTTTGATTTTGCACTTGAATAGTGTGAATGATCTAAAATGTTCCCTCTTGTGCTTGTGTTACAGTGTCGAGCTGGACTTCAAACTGCAGGAGGACAAGCTACAGGCCCTGATAAAGAGACTTTGCCCTCTGGACAGCCAACAATGTCCCGCTCTCCCTTACTCCAATGAAGTATTCACATCCACCCCAAAACGCAAATCCAAGACAGAGTCCAAAAAGCATGCTCGTTGGAAACTCTGGTTCCTCTGACTGAAACACAAAGGCTTTGGAAATAGCCTTTTCGCTGGGCAAATTAATACCCCTGTTACTCTCGGAACAGAGGAGGGAATATTCAGAGAGAGTGATCAACACATGAGGATGTATAACGACAGAAACCACTTCATTGGGGGTACTGAGTTGGGACTGCACATTAAGTCAGCCGGGGGAGAGCAGAGACAAAAAACATTTTAGATTCTGTCAATCCTTTTTCTGTTGTTCGCTGAAGAGGATGGACACACACCTTCAAAATCTAGGTGAGCTTTGGGATGCATATACGTTTCTTAGCTGAGTAAAGATGGATGTTTCTTTTTTTATCTACAGGTTGTTTGCGACTTTTTATTGCCTTCTCCAATGCAATGTACTTTTGGTCTTCTTCCCCTTAGAGCATACTGCTTGGCAACAAGAGGAAGCGCCATGTGGAGGGCCTTTCACGAGTGAAGCTATTATCTTTGAATGGACATCAGCCCCACCTCCAGCAAAGCACAAACATTTGACTATGCGTGAACATGCGTGAAAGACTGAAACACCGTAGAGCACATGGCAGTGTGTCACACTGTTCTTATGGCCCGTTTATTCTCTCTTCTTCCTCATTATTATCTGTTAACATTCTGCTCTGTTTGTCTGGCCGACTGAACGTCTGCCTGCCTTTGGTTATAACTCCTGTCGCATCCCTCTCTGTATGACTGTCCCTTTCTCTCTCTCTCTCTCTCTCTCTCTCTCTCTCTCTTTCTCTCTCCTAATTTGTTTTCCTTCTCTTCATTTAGCTCACTCTTCAACTAACTAGCTAGCCAACTTTGCCTCAGTCATGCTGTCCTTTCTGTTGGCTACACTGTCACGTACTATTCTGAATTTATATTTTAGCAAAGTACTATGAAAATAAATATATAAATAAATATATATATATAGATATAAATATATATGTATAGACCTATATATATATATATATATATATATAAATATATGTGTATATATATGTGTGTATATATATATATATATATATATATATATATATATATATATATATATATATATATATATACATACATGTATATGTTTTGGCCCCTTACCTTAAAGAAAGTAGGTACAATTGATAAAACTGCAAAAGTCTTCTGGGTGAGGTCAAATTATTTTTAACAATAAAAAAGTATGTGTTGACTACTTCCAAGGCTAATAACTTAAAAAAGATTTTCATTTAGTTTTGAATTTCCAACAAAAAGTAAAAGCTATTTTGACATTTCCCTTTGAGTTCTCTCTCAGTCACGCAATGTGCAACCTTGGACCTCATCTACTTCTAAGTGATTTATTCAATGTTAGGCTGGCTAACAATTTAAGTGTATTTCTTTTAACAGTGATTCATCTTGCCATTCAACTGTGCATTACATATTGTAAAAACAAAAGGCTTTTATTTTTGCAGCCCTACAGAACACTAAACATCTGGTTACCCACCCAACAACTGTGAACTGGCAAAGTTACTAGAAGGGCTATACACAGTGCTAACGGAGCACGGTAGCAATCTTACAGCAGAGCTTGGTAGAGAATTGTAGCCACCAGCTTTGGTTAAGTACAAAAAAATCACTGATGATGTAGCAATGATACTGAACAAAGAAGGTATTTACTTAAATTAATTTATAACAGCAGCTCTAATGTAGGTTGTGGTACTGTTAATTGTCTGATTAATGTCATGAATACACATACTGGCCTCCCATCGTTAGACTAGGCAGTAGATAACATTATTCAGGTCACCAATTTCCATGCAAAGCTCTGTAACTTGAGAATTTAGTAATTATGTGCAATATTATGCATTTTTCTACTGTTTCTACATCACAATAAAAACATGTAAACTAAAGGTGATCTGGTGTGCTCCTGTGTCTGTTGAAAGATAGAGACAATCGAGTTGCAAAGTCAGAGCTGTTTTAGTTTGTAAAAAATAAATAAGTTCTATTCATTCAAGTCAATGTTACGTGACTCACAGTTGGAGCACTCTTACAGCTTTAATTGGCATGAATCTTCCAAGGTTGACTCATTAGTAGGCCTACAGAAAATTAACAGACGTATGATAAAATATATTGTTCTTAGATAAATTAGAGGTACAAGCTTGTGTACATCAACAATGCGTGGTAGAAGACTCCAAAGCAGTATTTCTGTAAGAAACCTCCATTCATCTCAACCTAAAAATTAATTTGCTTGCAACTATTTTGCAATGAACCAGTTACATTTAAAAATAAGTTAAATTTTGGGGTCAGTTTTGGTGGAGTTCAGAAACTTAAGGTAACTCTACGGTTTGTTTAAAATTTCAATGACAGCATGTTGAATTCTTACTTAGGTTTATTATCGATCGGTGGCTGATGCTCGGGGGTTATTATAGTATTTAGACCCATAACTCTTCTCAGAAAAGAAGTTAGAATAATTTAAACCAGTAGCTTTAACATAATACTATCACATCGTTACATATGCAGAAGAGATCTGTGTTTATGTCAAGTAACACTGAGACTATCATTTAAAGCCTGTCAAATCTATGCTACATCACTCCGTGTAGTTGCAGGCGGAGCTGCATTCCCCCGGTGTCAGACAGTCCTCATTGTAAATCTTTTGTGCTTTACTGAAGCAGGAATAGAGCATGACCAGGGCTCAGCAGCGGCAGTGTGGGTGAGCTCCTTCTTCTCTCTTCTAATGTGATCACCGCTCAATACCAAGAAGAGACACTTCAAGACTCGGAGGCTCAGACGTATGGGGGTTACGGTCCTTCAAACTAAGTGACCTGATCCCAAATCCATCCTTCTCCCACCATGTCTGTCTCTTTCTTTCTCCTCAGCAGATTCTCTTTGCTTTTATTGTATGTGCCCTCCAACATTTGGTTCCTACAGCGTTTACTTCCTCTATTCCTGTTTCCTATTTTCACAGTTTCCTCTACATTGGTCTCCTTTCTCTGCCCCTCTGCCTTTTACTCTAAACACATAGAAGTTCCAGTTTTCAGATTATATTTACAAAAGCCAAATTAGTTTATGAATTAAAAAAAGAAAGATGCTTTACTTATTTTGCCATTATTTGGTGTCATTGTGTGCATTGTGTCAGACTACAGACTACAACAAAAACAGGGAGACAAACGAGCTGGCTGCGAAGAATAAACTATTTATCTGTAATAAACATAATTAAACATAACGTTGAGGCATTAGTTAGCAGTAATAAATGTATGGAAGTGTGTAGACAGAAACAGAATTCAAACATAAAGCCAGTGACACAAAGGATCTTCCCACAGAAATACCAAAGCAGTATTTAAGGGTCGATACAAATAAAATCAGAATACAATAAGTGCAAAACTAAAAGTAATCCCTCTCTCTAGCAAGGTCCATAAAAGTTTCCAAACCCTTGAGTACATTTCTACGTCACCTATTTCTACGTTAAACCACAAGATCTCAGCAAAAATATAATGTTCCTCTTTGGATGTATCTAAGATGGCGTAGTTGCTACAAAGGACCCTAGACATTCACCTAACACTGAAATACAGAGAGTTGCACCGCTAACTTTTTTTCGACGACTTTCATCTTAATAACAGCAGATACAATTGTCTGACTAGAATAATGGAGGTAAACATATATACATTTAACCATAAGAGCATGTTATACTATTTAAAGCCCCATTATGTAGTTTTTCCCTTGGAGCACCCCCTTCAGGTATTTAACGTTTACTACAGTGTCGTAAATACCCAGTTACCATAGATCAGGGGTCGGGAACCTCTGGCTCTCGAGCCATATATGGCTCTTCTGGTGACAGCATATGGCTCTTTTGAGTTTGAAAAAAAAAAAATCTCTGCACGCCCCTCTGTAATTTTCTCTATCGCGCCAGATGACAGCAGAAGTAATGTCAGGTCCCTTTCTTAAAGACGTCTTTGTTCTTTTATTAAACTAAACGTCTGTTATTGATCATCTCCACAGCAGCATGTCATTCTGTCTCTACGTGTCGCGTAGCGGAGCAAATAAAAAGTCACCTGTGAGCGTGGACTGGCACTATGTGACGTTGAGTAATCACTGACAGAAAGCAGGTCGAAGTACCGGGCGGCTCCAAAATCTTACATAGTCAAGTTTTTTCCCCACAGACCCCCGATGTCAGTGGCGGAGGCGCAAATCGCCGTATTAAAAGTCATTGGAGCGGCACAATTTATTTCAAGCTGTTATTTTAAGGTACAATTGTTACCTAGTGTTGCTTTAAACAACATTACTCTAAGATCAGTGCTTTTTGAGTGGCGTTACGAACACTCTTGAGGAAGACCATGAAGCTGGATCCGCTGGTCCCCGTGCCGTTCAGCTCAGTGCCCACGCCTCTCAGCGGGCAGCCCACGGCGCAGGCGCGGTTACCGGGCACGATGATGTACTTGGTGACAGTATTCAGGTGATAGTTCCGTAATTCCACCAGCGCTGAAACACAAGCGTTGTAGGCCTGGCAGAGATTAGAGCTGGAGTTGGACAGGATGAAATCTCTCAGAGATGGACAGACAGATAGAGTTTCTATTTGCTGACGGTGGGCGGGAGGCATGTAATCCCTCATGCGTGTCAGGAAGGCACCTAGAAATCCGAATCAATGAAGAGAAAAGAAAAGAAAACAGACTTTTAAAGAAAGAAAATAACAACCTCTCTTTTACTTTCAGAGCAATCAACTGACTGCACAAACAGAGTGATTCATTCATGAGAACCATCTGATAGGGGTCAAAGGTTGGGGGAAATACATCATTACCTGTCTCGACCTCATGCTGGATGCACAGAAAAGCATCAAAGCACTGAATGGCTGAACTCTGGGCTGCACTTGCGCCTGATAATGAAATTGGCTCATTGCTCACACCTTCATACAACAGCCCCCTTGGAAGCATGGGGTTGTCTCGCCATCTAAAACAGTTCAAATAAAGACATACTTTAAACCTCCTTTACACAGATCCAATTGTAAGCTCACAGCACCATTGTTTATGTACTGTGCCTTCATAGAGAAAAGTACAATAGGAGGGTTGAAGGAAGAAGAAGGCAATTCAAATATCTTATCTGCACCAGATGAGATAATTGAATTTATTTTAAACATGAATAGCTTCAGTAATTCAGGATATTTTGTAACGGCCTTAGAACTCACCCTGACACAAAAATCCTCAATGTTCCATGAAACGCAGTAAGATCCACATGGTCTGGAAAGACCAAAAACTCAGTTATTTTAATTACCTTGGGTTTCCTTGCCTTCATGAAAGACACAGCATGTAAATTGATTACATTCAGATTGGGCTAGGTTTAATTTAAACGTACTGTGCATGAGTTTGAAAGTTTCCTTCATCTTCTTTAAAGACTGAGTTACTTGTATGAGACCTTTCTGTATGGCGATGATATCTGAATTTTTTATGGCATGCATCACCTCCAGAGCCCCCTAGTTAGAGTAAAAAAAGATCCATCACTGAGTGGCAAGGGACAAAGACACACAAAGCATGTGAATGGGATACAAGAAAGGAATCGGTCAGATGGACACACAGCATAAGGCGGAAGTTCAGAAAGAGGTACCATGATAAAGAGGAAGAGCAACAGCAGCCAGTACTTACCATTATGCCTGAACTGGCAGCCATCTCAACCAACAATGACACCATGAAAAAACCTCTGCAACTCTCCCCACCAGGAAACGAAAATATCAAGTCCATGTTCCTATTTTTCAAAATTATTTTTTTGAAAATATACACGCAGAACTTCACAAGTACCAAATTAAATAAATCATGTGAAAATATAGTTGCAAAATTAAAAACAATGTTGGAGATGATTATCTTTCTTTTCCTTTTACTTACCCAATTTCCATATTCCTGAAATGAAAATGAACCTTAGTGGAGAAAGAGTTTTCTGGCTGAGTGACTGACAATTGCACATATACAGTTGTATTGTAATGTTACTATCATTCCAAAAGTGTGTTAGTGGACGATGGACATGAAGTCATTAAATATGGTTTAATACATTTAATTAAATC
Organism: Liparis tanakae; assembly: GCA_036178185.1. Lineage (NCBI taxonomy): Eukaryota > Metazoa > Chordata > Actinopteri > Perciformes > Liparidae > Liparis > Liparis tanakae. Next base: position 6,949,373 of record CM070100.1, on the reverse strand, counting down.
AATTACACACATGAAGATATGTATATTTAATGGGTGTAACACAACATGTAGGAATACTTTCATGTAATATATGTATTTAGGTTTGATGGTGTGCATATCAATGCAAAATAAATGTGCTTGTACTTTTTTACTGTTTATTACTTTTGTACTTTTTTATAACTTTTTTATTTGTATTACTTGTTTACTATTTCATTACTTTTTCATTTTGTATTACTTAATACTTTTTGATTACTTTTTATATTTGTTATTACTTTTTATAATTGTGTTTCTTTTGATTACTTTATTACTTTGTATTACTTTTCACTTTTTATTTGTGTATTACTTTTGTACTTTTTATAACTTTTGTACTTTTTCATTACTTTTTTACTGTTATTACTTTATTACATTGTCATTACTTTTGTACTTGTATTACTTTTGTACTTTTTATAACTTTTGTACTTTTTCATTACTTTTTTACTTTTATTACTGTATTACTTTTTCATTACTTTTGTACTTTTATTACTTTTGTACTTTTATTACTTTTGTACTTTTTCATTACTTTTGTATTTTTATTACTTTTGTATTTTGTATTACTTTTTTACTTTTTTTTTCTTTTAAAAAACTTTTTATTACTTATTACGTTATTTTGTATTACTTTACATTGCCAGTGATATTATTCCAGTTACAGCACTAAAAACCCATTCAAGCCCTTCTTAGCGATGACCCATTTAAAGAGGCAATGAAACAGCATAACTCACCCTGTGGGATCCCTTAATTTCCAGTTGGCTAAAACTGAATCTGCGTAAGTCAGGATGGGTGGAAGGCCGAGCCTACAAGATACCAGCCAATAGGGCAAGGCTAGAGCTTTTGGTAGAACCTGTCAAACAAACAATAAAATAGCAATCAAGAAGGGACATCTATCTGAGATTTTTGTTATGTCTTTAGTGAAGGATGTTGGTCAGTCCAACACTTTGATCTAAAGACTGAAATATCTAAGCAACTATTCGATGGATGGCATTGACATGTTGGTGCACAGAGGATGGATCCTGCTGACTTTGATGATTTCCTTAACTTTTTCTCTGGTGTCACGTCTTGGTCAAATCTTTCACTCATGAAATATCTCAGCAGCTCTATGTGTCTTATACGCTGCATTGCCAGAACACGACTGACTGAAATGCATCTTCTTTTTTATCATCCCTTATTCAAATTCAATGTAGTTTTTTACCTGAGCAGGTGCATGTTGTCCTTCCTGCCATACAAATCCCATGCTGATGAACCCCAGGGCTAGGTGAGCCAGCCTGAGCTCCCGGTGGTCACTCAAGAGATGGGGACTTAACAACGGCATCTGGATTGTGATCAGACTTTTGTTTTTTTTAAAGTTCCACTCAAAAGAACTGTGAACACAATCAATGATTGATATGATTTACACAAATGGTATGGAGAGGGAATAGCTCGTTCTCACCTTGTGAACCAGATTCCGTAGTTTCCGTGACTCTATCAGATGTGTGAGATTGTTTGCCAGATTCAACCACTCCCGATAATAACCTGGAAGGTCTGTCTGGACAATATTAAGAAGAAGCTGACTTGCTCGTTGATTTTTTGATTATGTTTTCGAATGGAGGATATTCATTGTCGAGTGTAACACCATGTGCACATGTTCGCTATGGTGCCTGCATGTCAGGGAATGACTGTCACCATCAATCAGAGAGAGAAAGTGATTTAAAAAGAGGGAGGCAGTAAAAAACTGAGAGAATCAACCAAGCAGAAAACAGGATGCCCAGATGGAAAACCATTGTATAAACAGATGAGTATTATGTGCTCAATGCAGATGTTTTATTTACTTTTTAAGTCAATGCTAATAAATAAGTTTAGAAGCTTTTACAAATGAATCATTCTATTAGGTTGTTGAGAGATTTTTTTCATTATTTACGTGGCATTTCAAACGTACAGGAGGAACCCTCAACTGGTTATGAAACAGTCTCAAGAGAATAGTGATATATGACATAAGTAAACAAGATCATCAGCAAGAAGTCTGTTTCTATTTAGTTTGTATTGATCGGTGACACAAGGTCCAGTTCTTCAGAAACCAACCCTCTGCGGACCGACTCGGACCCTGCTGTGCTGCTGCCTTGTTGACTTTGCAGTCGGAGCTTTTTGGCTACGACACGGCGGCGGGACCCCGCTGGGACCCAACACCGACACCCAGCTGATGGAGGCCCGGGCCGTAATGCTGGGCCGTTAGAGGGAAGGGAGTCACACAAGATCCAGAATCAGGACTGAGCAAATCTGACTGTGGTCGAGATTTTTTTTCTCGCACGACCGGATGCCATGAAAAGTCAACGTACAAACGTGTGTGGCTGCGATAGACGCAATATTTTCACGGGCGCCCCTAGTTGAAAAATAGTTTTGCTTTTGGTGTGAACGCACCTTAAGGAAATGTTTGACAGTGAGCAGACCCATTCATTGCTAACATAAAGAGACAGTCTTCTACTGGAATATTAATTTGACATTCTTCTACAAAAAAACAAGTATTATTATCAGTTCCAGCCCAGCTGCGCTGTGTGCCTCTGACCAAATTACTTCTAAATATAATTTCCGATCTTTTTTTTTTTTTTTTTTTTCGACCGAAGAATACAAAACTGACAGGAAAGGCCTTTTGTATAAGAAAAGATTAAAAAAGAGGGCTATGATACGTACCAGTGGCTCTTCAAGGACAAATCCAAGCGTCTCAGAAATATAAAATGCATCAAAGTCTGCCTGCAGTGTTTCTCTGCTGTTAGCCTCCATATGCCCGGAGCTACGCTGCAGTAGTAGGAGAGGGTAATCATTCTGTGACTGTAAACTTGCACCGAGTCTGACTTTATGATCCGTTTTTGTTACATCCTCTTTTTCGTACAGTGTGCAACATAAAGGGTATTTTCATTTAGAATATATGGAAGTTTATGGAAGAAACTGTGAGCAACAGCTGCTGCCAAATAGCAGTGTCATGGTCCCGTTTGTCCTGTGTGTGTGTGTGTGTGTGTGTGTGTGTGTGTGTGTGTGTGTGTGTGTGTGTGTGTGTGTGTGTGTGTGTGTGTGTGTGTGTGTGTGTGTGTGTGTGTCTGCCCGGGCGTGGCCTTCCTTTCCCCCTCCTGCTTTGATAATATATTCAACTGCCAAACTCAATATAGCGTGATGCATTATTGAAGAAACACTGCTTACGTTGAATCTTAATAGCTGAAAATCATTTTACTCCCAAATGTGTTCTGTAATATCAGAAAAAAGGTCTCTGTGAATAAAAGGTTTGAATTATTCACCTACCTTTTAAGCCCCGAGGGGACCTATATAGGTCCTTTTTTTAAATGTTAATTAAACTGTGTAAAACATTACAATAATCATGAACAAATATATTGATGCTACACATCAAATTAATCAAGAGAACCTGGGCTACAATAATTAGTCAGCCATTTCAACACAACTCAAACACCAACTAAAATAGTTATTAAAATATCATAAATATAATTTTGTCATGAGTCAGCCCACTCGGCATGTTTCCAGAACTAGCAACGTGTAGCTTGGTGCTATCAGAAATGTCGAAAAGCAAGACAACTCCACACAGATTTCAAATATATTCACCAAATCCCTCTGCTCCAAAGCATCACTGAGATGTGAACCAAAGAACACAGCAACATGAATGGCTTCATTGCTTTACAAATGCTGCCCATACTTTTTTTGCCAAAAACTGAACACCATAAGTGTATTGAACACCACAAATAATATACGAAATATAAGTGAAATATAAGGTTTGGTACATGAGAAAATGCAAATGGCACAAATGGCACAGATGGCACAGATGGTGCCAAAATGTGCCCAAAATGTCCCCAACAAATCTCGCCTGAATTCTCTCTGTACTAAACCCTCTCTAACTTTGTTCTGCTTCACTTTTTCAAAGTCAAACTTTGCAGAGGGAATGTTTACATATTGTGTTATGATCTTGGAGAGATTTAGACCTTAGTGAGACATCATTTCAAAGAGATAATCATCCTGAAAGTGGGTTTTTTTTATATTCGGACTTGAAACTTCTATTTTTGCTGTGTTTCAATCTTTATTTACTCTTAACCAGTAACATATGTACTAATATCTACACATCTAAACAAAAGCTCACATGGGTTGCCTTTAATATAACACCAACATTATTCAAATAGCCCTTGTCGTTGCAGAGATACACCCTTTTTAGGTTGGGTATGCAATTCCGAGCAGAATCCTAAAAACTGCCATGGGGCTTAAAAGGTACCTTCTACCCATGCATATGTCATTTTAATCTTAAATTTAAAGTACTGTACGGAATTTTGACAATATCAGTTAGTCGTTAGGCTACTTTGCAGATTGAGATGCTTCATAATAAATATGAATCAAATAAAATAGGATGAATTATTGAGAAATATATAGTCTAAATTCTAAATATATAAAATGGTTCAAATTAAAATTTAAACATTAAAGTGATGAATACATTATTGCACCAATAAGTATTAATTGAAACTGGTTCCTCTGCATAATGAGTATACTTTTCCTTTTTTTTCACATCTGTTATACGGCAATGACACAACAAAAAAGTCATAAAACAGATCTGGTTCAATCAATGTATTTGGAAAATATTTGTGCTGTTGGAGGAATTGGATATAAACAAACTAAATTATTCACCCAGACATGGTTGCAATTTAAGAACAACTTTATTATATATATATATATATGAACTTGCTGTTCAGTTGGATCAATGTGCTGCTCCTGGTCCTCCTTCCTAGTCAGAGGGGTGGAGTCTCTGTTTTATGCAGTTGATTGTGTTCTACTATCTCCTCCTGAACTAGAACTAGTTAAAAGTGTTGAGTCATGTCTACCTTGGCAGCACCATAACAACCACAACAGCATCAGGGAATTGCAGCACAGCGTGGCAGTATAGATGCGCTAAAAGGAAATGCTGAAATATCTTCAAATGTAATTATTTGATATTGTCATTCAGCCTATTAGCTTTTTAGTTTTGGGTCCACTCTTAATTTTCTCAGAGCTCTAAATGAAGTGCTTCAGTAATTGGTTGAAGTGGTTGAAGTGCGATAGCATTTTTGCACTTTCAGTTCCATTGTCTCAAAGGTAGTGGGGTTTTGGAAGGCCTTTTTGGTAAGATACCTTTGGTTAACACAAGATTAAAATATTTTAAGTTAACATGTTGTAATACAATGTACATGACATACCCCTGATGGGAATTTTGAACCTTTTGACATGTTTTAAAAAGTGTCTCAATGAGACTACAAAATGTAATCGTGCGAAATAGTGTGCTACGGTTTATTTCTCTTGGCTTTGATCAGGTCGTTGGTGGAGAACCAAATCTGAGCTGCTTTTTCAAACGGCTGCTTCACAGAAACACGGAGCAATCAATCGCCTCTCTCCACCTTTCATTCATGCCCTTGGTTTGTTACCCCCCAATGTGAGCGTGCACGCTTTACTGGCAGGACCAGCAGTCCCTCACACAACGTAACCCTCCAAAGAGGCAAGACATGCGGGAGAGAGGAGCGGGGGGGCGATGATCAAATTAATTTCAAGACCACTTACCCAGTCATCACAGAATCACAGACAGGGTGCACAGAGGGGAGAAGTGAATCAACTGTTGAGAGAGACTTTTTAAGAATCAGGACAGCATCTTTGCAGTGTTATACTTCAAGGTTGGAATGGGGCAGCAGCAGTGTTAAGGTTCATTTGGTAAATGTGTACTCACAAATACATAATCCTTCCGTCTCATTATTTTCTTTTTTTACTGTGTGTCTGCTACTCCAGAAGCTACTTTCATTTGTTCTCCCACATCCATGCTGCTCTCCCACATAATGGTGTCCAACTAGCACATCTACTAATGAAATATGAAAATATGCTTTTAATTTTTGCTCTCCGAGTGTTAGTTTTGTTACAGTATCTATGAGAATGAGATAAACAGGTTTTGGCAAGTATTGTTCACATTTTGAAAAGAGAGGTCATAATGAATTCAATTGATGCAGGTCTGATGGTCTCGATCATCCTCACCATCTACTAAATCCAGTAAAAGCCATCTTCTCATGCTATATTTTGGGGTTGGTAATTTTTCGGCATCTCAAAATTCAATTCAGAATCGATTTAGTACGAAAACGCATGGCATGAAAACATATGGCAAACGTGGTATGAAAACGTATGGCATAAAAATATATGGCATGAAATGTATGGCATGAATACGCATGGCATGAAAATGTATGGCATAAAAACATATGGCATGAAAATGTATGGCATGAAAACGTATGGTATGAAAACCTATGGCATACAAACATGTGGCATGAAACGATGGCATGAAAACATATGGCATAAAAATGTATGGCATTAAAACATATGGCATTAAAACATATGGCATGAAAACATATGGCATGAAAATGTATGGCATAAAAACGTATGGCATAAAACAGTAAAGTGTGAATATGATTATGAAGATTTAATATTTTTATATCAAGGTTTAACAAGCTGATTTCAATAATGTTTAACTCAAGGGCAAAACTCAGACATAAGTAAAGATGAAGTCATGCTTAACTTGCACAAATTGTTTTTCCAAAAAAGAAAATGACAACATTGTGAGGGATGTATATTTAAGTATTCCCGTTCATCTACGCTGTTGGAATTAAACAGGCAGTCAATCTGATTGATGAACTTCCTCCATTTCAGATGATGGCATATGAGGTGAGCGTGGGTATTTGTAGAGTTCTGAAGTACTTTCAATTTGCAAAGCTTGCATATTGAATGAATCATGCTCCCTCTTCACTGGGATATTGAAGAAGTGTGCCCTAAGTGTGCCCAAATATTTGCCTTCAACAAAAATGGGACTAGCTGAATCTTGCTGCTGAATTCCATTCTAGATTTAGAGCTAATATTAGTAGCGGCTGAATAGCCAGTAGCTATACAGTTTGCTGCAACCAGCTCCAGTTTCTGCGTAATATTGAAGCTGGTGTGGGACCTACCTGTCAACATACCTGAAGAGGGACTAAGACCTTTAAAAATGTTTTTTTTTGTAATTTTGTGTGGATTCAGAATCGGGATTCTGAAGATTAATCTATTCATAACTTTTTCCTCCATTTGTACGATTTCTGCAGTTTGTTTAGTTGCTAGAACACTTTTGCATTTATTTAAATGGAAAAATAAATGCCAAAGTTGAAGATCTAAACCTCTCTTCAACAAGGCAATCCATATTTATTTTCCTCTTTAAAATGGTGTTAATTTTACGATTACTCGTAAAATAGCTCGAGCAAAAGTTCTTTACACTCTGGTTAATTCATAAGCAGTCTCTTAGTCTATCAAATTACTCCATCAGCTGATTGGGGGCGTGCAAGATGAATGAACCAATCGGAGGCAGCGAGTTCTGTAAGCCAATCAATCTTTTGAAATAAGTTCTCGCTGCTGCTGTCTGTCGTCCGGCGTTCTCAATTCAAAGTACACGACTACAGACTTGTGTTCTTTGGGAGTCAGGTCTTGGGAGTCCAGACTCCGGAGGACGGGACAACGGGAGGACGGTCTGTCTGCGATTGGACCAGCAGCTGATTTGATGACATCACCACATCAGCTGTTCTTGCTCCTGAGTTTACTCTAATTATTCACTGTAAATTATTTGTTACAGTCAAATAAACAAAACATCTTAAAATGACATTCCGTGACTCGACAACAGTAGTATTTATAAAAAGTAAACTGTCAGTAGTTTATCTTCTCCTCCACTACTGTTTCCGGTTGCTGGTGAAATGCATTGTGGGATATCTGCTGGCCAGAGTACGCACATGTCTCCTCTGATGCATCCTCCGGAAAGTGGGAGGATCAAGTCACATCCGGGCGTTTTGACCGTGCTTTGAGAGAAGCGAACTTTGAATGTGAACATGTACCCGGGCTGAGACTGATGACGTATCACGAGTCCACGAGGACACAAGTAGAGGAAAGTACACAAGTAGGAAAGGACGCACAAGTACGCTGATTGAGAAACGACGGTCATTTCAGCTCAATCCGATGCGGCCCTCCTCCACCCCAGGCTCGTCCAATCAGCGTTACAGCAACTCTTCTTCTCCACCACCACCACCACCACCACCACCACCAGTGTCTGGACTCCAGGGGGGATTCTGCCTTTGCAGATATCAGCATATCCACCCCTGGCTTATCCTAATTCAGGCTAGAGTCCAATCGCCAAAAAGACTTTGCACTATTCCAAGATATACAATTGTAATAAATTATTGTTAAACTCTAAATACAAGTCTCTCCTGATTGAAATGTATTTAAATATCAACCATAGTTTAATCTTTAATGGCTTTGGCAACTTGTGAGTTTTGCAAATTGCCTTAATACTTTGATAATAATTCCCCACACTCATCCTGTCTTCTGGCAAGCTGAGCAATGAAATCAAGGTTACGGGCTTGTCTAAATGTTCTCTATCAATGAAATGTGTCAAATAAGGCGCCATCCAAGTGTCAAACATAAGCCTGTGTAAGTCTGACAGCCATATCCTCGGGGGAACTTTTTTAAGTGTTGTTTAATTTGTATTTGCCCACAGTTGGACTAATAAAGTAGATTTCACACCAACTCACTCCTACAGACTGCTCCTTTAACCATGTTATGTAGAAGTGGGTAGTGCCCAAGAAGGTGTTGTACCATACGCATTGCTCTGGGATTCATTAACAAGAACCTGGCAGATCATTTTGGACGTACACAAGTTTCTTTTTGTTAGTCATGAAACTCTAAAGCTGCAGTAAAAATTGCCTATGTTTTCAAGATCTTTGTATTTTGAGAAAGAGAACAATTAAACCCTGAGGTTTAGAGCTCAGCCTTCACAGCATTCAGAGGAACATTTAATTGGGCTTAAACTGGGTCAGATCTGGATTTTGTTCAGACAATGTTGTGAGGATTTTTTTTTAAAACACTTTATTAAAGCCCTACTATGTAGTTTTTTTCCCTTATAGCGCCCCCTTCAGATATTTAATGTTTACTTCAGTGTCGTAAATACCAAGTTACGATAGATCAGGTGTCGTGGACCTCTGGCTCACGAGCCATATATGGCTCTTCCGGTGACGGCTCTTTTGAGTTTGAGACCCCGTTTACACGATGGGAAAACGCATATATTTTCATGCGTTTTTGTCTAACACACAAAAACGGAGGTTTTACCACGGAAATCGATCATTTCTAAAAACTCTGGCCAAAGTGGAGATTTCTGAAGACTCCGTTTTAGGTTACAAACGTCACTAATAATTCTTCACAGTGCGCCCCAACCGCGTTGTGTCGCCAGGACGGGGATCGGCTCTCGTAAAAGGCGCTAGGGGTCTACGGCGATGTTGGCAACCCACCCGACCCGTCTTGAAACACGGACCAAGGAGTCTAACGCACGTGTGAGTCAGAGAGTGAATGGAAACCCCGTGGCACAATGAAAGTGAGGGCCGGCAGCTCGCCGGCCGAGGTGGGATCCCGGCCCCGTCTCGTCCGCACTGTCGGGGAGGTAGAGCGTGAGCGCGCGCAATAGTTATGATGGCGCCCGGTTCATATAAACCAAAACTTTTTTGAAAACAACCTTGTGTGTACAACGTTATTTTTGAAAACGAAGGGTCAGAAATATTAGTTTCTGTAAATACCCGGCTATGTGTAAATAACAGGGCTCTCAAGTTTTGAAGACAGGCAAGTGTGAGACATATCCATCATCATAAAAAGTCCCCTACGAGCGTGGACTGGCACTATATGGTCGAAGTACATCCGGGTACCGGCTGCGACCGGGCGGCTACCAAATCTTATATTCGCGATTTTTTTGCCCACAGACCCCCGATGGCAGTGGCGGAGGCGCAAATCGTCATATTAAAAGTCATTGTAGTGTCACAATTTTTTTCAACCTGTTATTTTAAGGTAGGAAATGTTACATAGTGTCGCTTTAAAGTGTAATAAAAAATATTAATCTTGACTTTGTAAGAGATAGATTTTTGTATTTTCTGTATTATTATCAAAGGCTCATACATATTACTGTATATGCTGTATATAGCACAATTACAATTAATTGATCACAAACCCCATCCCTATGTTGTACTATTGCTAAGCCTCAAGTTACAATCATAACTTTGCATGCACTGACACTATTACCAGTATTGGGTCTGATACTGTGCTCATGTACTCACAAAACTTCTCCGTTTGCACTCCGGCAAGATGACTGATCTCTCGTCGGTTGAGCCTGACAAGCCGCCCAGGGGCAACAACACGGTAACATGACGCTCACATTTAATCAATCATTTCACAGCAGCTCCAGTGTGTGTCAGAACACACACCCTGTAAGCCTCCACTACATCAGTTAGTGTAGCTGTGAGGTTGTCAGCTGTGAGGCATTATCGCCGAGCGTTTTCTGCCAGTGTAGCGGAGGCCCGGCGGAACGTCAGCGAGTGTCTGTGCGAGAGAGGGAAGTGTGTGTGTCTGTGAGACAGAGAGCAAGTGAACGTGAGAGACGTGAATCTAGCAATGCAGCGTGTTCAGTATTTTTTTTTAAATGCTACAACTCCTTTAAACTTGAAAGGAAACCCAAGCGTGTCAGTCAGCTGATAATTAAAGTGAAATGGATTATCCGGCACAGTTTAACTAATAGCATGGTTAAATGGTTAATAATGACCATCCATACTGCATCCCTCCTTTCAGGTACGTGTCGATTGACAGCCCTCTTATTATGCATGAAGCATCTTTCTATCTCAGCTTGTGAGTCTGGCGAACAATATCTCCGTCTCCCTTGTTGCAATCCCCTTCAGCTAGTATGTCTACTGAGGATGTCACATAGGAAGCACAGAATCCATCCTCTGACACGTGACGGGTGAACAGATAAAGAAAAGAAAGTCTAATCGTTCAGGGATAAAGAGCTCATGTAGTCATCTGTCTTTGTCATTTCTGTTTCTGCATTTCCACACACAAGGATGTACACGCACACAATCGTATACTCAATCAATCAATCCTATGCATACACACAACCTCTGCAAAACCACCCAGGGCTAGGCATCGGTCATTAGCCAAACTTTTTCCTGTGAGGGCCACATAACTTTTCCCGAGTCTGATGGGGGCTGTCAATATCTTTCTTGTATTTATATTTTATTGTGTTTAGTTTATTGGTGCTACTGTGTCAACAAATTTCCCCTTATGGGGATTACTAAAGTATATTTCTATTCTATTCTATTCTTGTAACGGGAAAAGTGTGACGATCGCAGGGGATGCCTAAATGTTAACAATTATTGTTTTCCAGGAAGCCACACATAACCAAATATGAATAACCCTTTCCTGGGATCATCACAGGAAAAAAAAGTCAGGAAATAAATAACACTATTTATTAAATAAATAATAACCAAATAACTAATAACCAATTCTGTTTTATTTGACAGGGGCTCATCTATAATTTGTGTCGACGGACTGAAAAAAAAATGAAAGATGAAAGTAATGCGGTGGCGCTGCCTTCCAGTACTATTATTATTGCAGATACATGACTGCTTTTATTACCATTAGCATTCTATACGTCCACTGCTGATCATCAGTCGCTTTTTCATCATGCCCACTACTCCCAGAAAATGAATCACAATCGTCATAAGCATTGAATGTGTTACTGTTATGATGTTCATTCTGTCCACATTACATCCATCCCACTTCTGTCCACCCGGAGATGCTCTCTCTCAAGGTGTTTTCCTCTTTTTCCTGGTCGTTAAAATGACTTGCCATGGTCAAGCAGTTAAAGTAAAGGTGGTGCAGGAACCGTCCAGAATTATGACACTGATCAAAAATGAATACTAACATTTGCTTTAAGTGAATAAGTGATGGTTGGAGACAAACTTAGAGCGCCCCTGATAAGATCAAGGGGGGGTCAAGGTTCACAGTTGTCTTTGTTAGTGCATCTCTCGCTGGGCCTCATTTAGCAATATGTTCAAAAGCGTGTGTATAAGTTTGTGTGTTTTGGTGTGTGCTGTTATGTAATTAACTTGTTGTACACTATACTGTTGTGTTCTAATATATTAAGTGTAAAACTTAAAATATAAGACTCAAGCCAAAGTACAGCTAAGACAGCGAGATCGACATAATACCGAAAGTTATTGGTGCACATCTGTAACTTTACCTTCCGAAATATCAATTATTTATGGAATTTTGGACGCGGCATACACCCCAGTGTACACCCCAGACTGAAATGTGAAAGTTGAAATGGAATAAAAGTATGAAAATATGCAGCATATAATTGGAAATATGATATAATGTCACATATCATTAAATAATTTAAACAAAAGTACATTCTACATTTTTTTAAAGTATTTTTTTAAAGATAAAGAGCTGGGTTGTATTATATTATTCAAGAGCTATGGGGTCTTGGTTGAAAAAGTCTGCTCTCTGGTTTTTAGCAGAACCCACAAGGACCCACTTTGTATCTCAGGCTCATTTGAGGTTAAGAGGTCAGTGATATGATCTGTAAGTAATCCCATACACACCATAAAGTGATCATTAAAATGGTAGAATCTTCAATAAAGGGGTGACTGATGCACAAGGATGGATTCATGAATGAAGGCTCTTATTCCACTCCCGTATCTTGAGGACTACACATTTCTAAAAGGTTCAAAAGCGTTACATCACGCGGGGTGGGGGCAGTGAGGCAAGGGCTGCTAACGAGGTTAAGTATGTTTGTTTATACGCAAAATGTACAAATTCTTGTCCTGATTGTCACCGCTAAGTTTATGACATGTAAGATGTGTCATCTTCTGTGTGTGATAGGCCGAGACCCCAGAACACTCACGCTCGTAAGGTTTTATGTTGTATGTTAAAGTGATTTATGCAAATGTTAGCTGTAGGGTAAGTCAATACCTGTGTGTTTTTCTACATCATAGAATGCATTATGCAGCTATGGACTTGTGTATATTAAAATGGAGCAACTTGAAGATGATTAGGACACTACAGATTCATCCTCTTTAGTGCATCGCATTAGTATCCTTAAAGGAGCAACGCGTAAAATCTAATAAACAGGCTATCAAAGCGTACACAGATCACACAGCCCGAGGTTGGTGGCCCAGTAAACACACATTTATCACGTAAATTATAGACACCAATGTCACTTGTGAAGATAATAACATAGCAGTGTTCCTACGACCGGCTTTTCAGAGATTCATCAGTCTGGTTACATTTTGATGATTTGTTTTCTGCTGTTAGCTTTAAAAAAAAATAGTAATAACCGATGGCTGATTTAAATGCTCCCCCTGATTACTGACAGTGGCAATGCTGCGGAAAGCGTCAGTTAGGCGTCAAGACCGGTTGTTGTTTCCCGACAGATGAGCTGCCTGTGAATCGGTTTTAGGACGATGTCAAAGGAGCGCCACGAGTCAGAAGAGTGCGCCGTGCTGCCCGTCAGATGTCAGCCGTCAGTCATGCCAGGGCGGCGAGGATAAGTGGTTTACCAATGTGACAACTACCGGCACATGCCGACTTGTGTAGTTTGGATTTAATATTTTAACATTTTGGCATAACTGCTATTGCTGCTGAGATGCCACCATTTTTTTTTTAAGTACACACATTTTCTTTCAGTTTTATTTTAATATTTTTATTTTCTTAATTATTATAGTCGATTTTTTGTCAATGATTGTAAAAGTAATTATTTGTAAAAAGAGTGTATCTACTAGATAAGTTATTATTAAATCAAATGAATGAGACTATTGAGATTATTTTGAGATGAAATCAATTTAAATGCTACCAGGAACAACTAGCATGCCTTAATCATAGAGATACAATAATACCATGCCTTATGTTATAGACTTGTAATTGTAATTACACGTTTATGTTGGGATCAAGATGGCATGTTTTTTTTGGAATAAAGAATGCACTCAGCCACCATATTCTTTGGTAAACCGCTAATAACAGTGTGGAAGCCCAGGGTCTAAACAATGTTTTTAATTAATCCTTTAAAGATAACAATACATGTAGTCCATTTAATTAAAGGTTGTTTGAGTACAAGTACCGAACATGAAATGTTAAAAATGTATCAGTTAAATTTGAGACTCTGTTAAAGCGGATATATTAAGATGTTATAGTTGCCCTTGAGTAAACTCCCTGATGTGCTAATAACGGTATTGATTAATGCATCTAGAAGTCAGTGTAGCATTGATCATAATCCCCCCAAAAAGTTGTTTTATCTGCAGTAGTCTATCTAATGGCTGCTGGTTGTGAAAAATTAAACATAAAATGTTTCTACATTTTTGGCTGACTTTCAAAGATGTCCACATCCGCTGCAGTGTCAACAGATAAGCACAGAAAAGTTTCCATACAAAGAGATATGAAAGGGAAACACCTCAAAAGAAAATATGCTCACATAAAACACATTCAAGGTCATCTTTCGTCTCATCTTAAATGATTTGATATTTAGAGCATTAACACAGCAACTATTTTCCATGTAAAGACATAGTGGCGTAATGTCTACCTGAGCAGAGAATGGAGTCGCTGTGTGTCGTAATCTGAGTTTCTTTGTTTTTGTTGACATAATAATAATATAATAATAATAATAATAATAATAGCTTTATTTATATAGCACCTTTCAAAACAATGTTTATAAAGTGCTCCACGGAGAGTCAAAGCAAAACAAATAGAATAGCAAGAAACCAATATTACAGTCAAAAATATATATTAAGATTTAAAATAAATTAAAATTAAAAATAAATTAAAATTAAAAATAAATTAAAAACAGAAAAATTAAATTAGAGGAACCAAAGTTCTGCATAAAAAGACTAGATCACTTAAAAGCTGTTCTATAAAAATGTGTTTTAAGAAGTGATTTAAAAGAAGTTAGTGATTCTGCAAGCCTCATCCCTCCGGTAGCTCGTTCCAAAGTCGAGGGGCTCTAACGGGAAAAGCATTGTCACCCTTTGATTTAAGCCTCGACTTTGGAACATCCAGAAACATGACCGCCTTTGTTTTTAGCGCACGTATTATTGAAAAAAGCATTATTGTAAAAAACAAAACAATCGAAAAGTACTTGGGTGGACAGATCGCACTCTTATGTTTTCCGGTGAACTGTCCTTCTTTGTCACGTTCCTTATTCAAAATACAAAAAAAAGGAATAGAATAATTGAGATTAAAGATGGGGGATAAAATTGTTTATTCATATTTGTTTAATTCTCTGTTCTTTAACCCATAATTGCTGCAGCCCACACATGATCTCTGTCAACCGTACTGCCCTGGCGGGATGATTTAATAGGCGAGCTGATCCTGTTTGTATGTCGAGGAAACAACAGCCCAGAGCTGTTGGGTGATGGAAGCCTGCTGTCTGGGATCAGCACCGGGCCCCGGGAGCCTATTCTGACAACTCTGACATGGAGCGTCCCCGAGACGCACCGGACCAGAGACGGGAGTCTTTCCAACACGCGGCTTGCAAGGTTGCCGAGGAAGTACATTAATCATCGCTAACGACTTGTGACACCGATAAAAAGGGGAAATCTGTGCACGTGTGATCGAATATTTTGTAAAGAATTCCAGTTTACGTCCTCCAAAAAAGATGATTAGCACTTAAATGAAAGAAAAAAATTAAGCGTAAACACTAAAAAAGACATGTTCACCCATTGGAAGCGGGTGAGTGGTGATTATCATCTCGATGATACGATTATGACTCACTTGTCAACGATTGTCTATGATTTCAGTGTTGCATCTTCAATTTTCTATGCACATGTTTTTCACCCATGAATACCAGCAGATAAATATGAACTACCTTTTTGTCTAGAAAGTGTTTTCAGTGAGACAGATATGTCATATAAAAAGCAACATGTAACCCTCCTGTTACCTTTACATTTACTAACATAATTTACCCTTGGGGTCAATTTGACCCCAGCAATTTAAACCTTAAAATTATTAGAATTAATATTGTTTCCCAAGTATGAGGTACTTTATGTTTGTTTGTTGACTACCTTTAAATATATAAAAAAGTTGATATTTCTTATATTTGACAGTGTAAAACAGCCTGGGGTCAAATTGACCCCAAAGAACATTGACGTTAAACATTGAATGGGGTCAAATTGACCCTAAAGGTAACAGGAGGGTTAAAAATCTGTATATTAAACATAGATCCTTCTGCAGTGTGATACACAAGTGTGCCGTAATCTACACAAATAAGATGTGTCACACAGCAGCTCCAAGGCTCTGAATGCCTATGGCGTTTTACACTGCACAAATTAGCCGAGCGGCAGATGTGTCTCCCATGTAGATAGAAGCTGCCACAGTTGTTCCCTCACTCCATCACCATTAACAGCTGGAACCGTAATGTAATTGCCAACCATATGGCTAGCTGGTCCCTTTACTCCATGTTTATCATGCCATTCTGCACATTGTGCTGTCTTTCAATTTGTGAAAACCTCCCGAGGCCGAATCATGATTATCTGATTCTCATCATAGCCCCACAATATGTATACAAAGTGGTATTTTATGACTACGGTAATTAAGGGGGGAATGAGAAGGCGGTTACTCTGGTGCTAGACTCTGATCAGTGTCATCTGTCCCTCCGCTTTAATCCGGGGCTCAATCATCTGCAGTCTGTTTTGTGTGAACGTAATTCAGACAGAAATTGGTTATGACGTTAAAATTTGGATGAAAAATGATATCATCATTGTCACTTGACTGACCTTCACATGAAGGGTGTTAAAGAGCTGTGTAATCGCAGGGATCTACATTATTTAACTAGAACGGGCACTTGGTAGAGCGCATACCTTCGCATGTCTCAAGATTGGGCATTGAATTATGAACATGTTGGCATTAGTTGCATGCCAATTGGATAGAAATTGACCGCGTTATGGTAAAAAGAATATGTTGACCTTTTCATGACCTTGATCTTGACCTTTGACCCAATCAATCCCAAAATCTAATCTAATGGTCCCCGGATAATATCCAATCATCCCACCAAATTTCATGGGATTCGGTTTAATACTTTTTGATTTATGAGAGTAACACACACGTACGCATACAAATACACGGCGATCAAAACATTACCTTACGCATTTTCAATGCAACGGTAATAACAAGCTCTTAACATAAGATGTAGTGTATATTTTTGTATTTAAGTCTAGAAAAGCAGTAACTGTTACAGTGCTTATTGTATAGCCTATATTTAATCTCACCCCCTGGTGCCATGTATCATAAATATTATCATTGTTAAATCGTCACTGACTAAAGCGTGTATGACAGACAGATTCTGTGCTCTAACCTCGGTGATCACCATAATAACACAAGGATAATGTTTTGTATACTGTGATGGATTGGCAGGCTCGGTGGTGCGTTTGGAGGTTCATCAGTCAAATTGGTTTCCAGTAGATTACTTCCTCTCAGTGGGAGCAAGGTCTTATTAAGGCTGACACGCTGATTGGGAGCTCTCCTGCCTCCCTTATGCCATCAGTGTAATTACCTCTGCCACTGAGGTTATGTTTGCCACCCCGTTTGTTTGTCGTTTCCCTCGTTAGCAGAGTATCTCTCGAATGTTGAAACAGATTTCAATGGAATAGTGAGTTTTATGCGTGAAAAAACTCACTCGTATTATTACCTTCGCATTGAAAATGCGGAAGGTTATGTTTTGATCGCTGTGTATTTATTTATTTATTTGTATGCGTGTTCCTCGTATAACAAACATTTTTTTTAAACCAAATCGCATGAAATTTGGTGGGATTATTGGTTATTATCCAGGGACCATTTGATTAGATTTTGGGATCAATCGGGTCAAAGGTCAAGGTCATGGAAAGGTCAAGATCTTGAATCTAGCACGGTCAATTTCTATCCAATTGGCATGCAACTAATGCCAAAATGTTCATAATTCAATGCCCAATCTTGTGATATGCGAAGGTATGCCCTCTACCGAGTGCCCATTCTAGTTATAAATGTTTGTATTCTTTAGATTATTATTTGTTGCACTCTCAAATTAATATACACTAAATATTTGCACTAGTTTAGCTACCCCAGAAAGTTTATGTTTGTATCTCCGCATTATTTAAATGTTAATTTCATCTGTCTACTGTTTTGTCTTAAATTTATTACCAATAGTACCAGGTCAGGCTTTAAGCCACCCTCTTGTATCCTTTATTTATTTAATATAATCTGTATATCCTGTATTTATTATGACACTTTCATGTTGCACATCTGGTTAGATGCCAAACTGCATTTGTTGCTCTATTGTCATTACATGTGTCATTACATGTGTAATGACAATAGAGTTTAATCTAATCTAATCTATGTGGTGATTTTCTAGACTTGCAATTTCTGCACACTTTAAATAAAACCAAAGTTCTTACAGCTTTCTAGTATTTAGATAGTTTTGGAAGAGCTGTGGCTTGGCACCGACTCCTGAACGTAATATAAGAATATCACTAATCAAAGCATTATTGTATCATTTCATATATTTCATATTTACCCGTTTGGTTGAGTACATATTAGGGAGATGTAGAACACAAGCAATTACTATTATAGTTGATGTTTTTGATGTATATGATACATTCTACAAGAAGATAACAACAGGCTATGGAAAAGAACAGATGGCAAATCTCAAAGGTGTGTGTGTGACTGTGTGTGTGTGTCTGTGTCATACAGGTACAGTACACACTCACACAGAGGATGTTTCCAGTAAATCCAGGAATACAAGGAATCCTCGTGACACAACTGTCGGAGAAGCAAACAAGGACACTGCATTTCTTCTTCTCGGGCTTTAAATATATGAATACCGAGCGACTTGAGCGAACCGGCTCACCACAAGGCCCACTTAGCAGCGCTCCGCATGACGTCCGACAGCCGGCGGGTATTTTACGAGTGGTCGTGAAATTGCACATGTCATCGGAATCACGCGGTGGGGCGCGATATCGAGCGAGAGCTCCACCGGAGGGACCTCGTGGGGAGATCGGTTTCTCAACGGCTACCGTAAAGGACTAGAGTGAACTTTGACCCTCTGCTCCCTTGAGCCTGTGATGACGCTCCACCAGGCATGCAGACCAAAAAGAGAAAAAGTAATGCTCTTCATGTCATTTTTGAGATGAAAGACATTTTGTATAAACAGCCCACTGTGAAGATAACCCCAACATCCCGGGAAACACCGCTGGTCTTTTCTTTGTTGCAGGCCACACCCCTTTTTTCTCTTTCTCCTGGTTTCAACACGGACCTCCGTCAAATCAAAAGATTAAAGATGAAGAAGAATGGACTAGACACCTGGCCGCACTGAGCCGGCCATGTTCCAGAGCAGGTCGACCTATGGAGTAGCCTCCGAGCTGTATGGAGCACAAAGGTTTGTGGGGGGGTGTAGTTTTAATTTGCACAATGGGTTTGAAATCAAAAACATACACATTGGAATGTGATGGAAAGACATTTTTTATTAATCTGCCTATGTGACTGAAAGCACATGGAATGGAGTGGAAATACATGTTTATTCACTTTTTTGTTAATGTTAAGGTTTAATGTTTTAGAGCCTATTTTTGTTAGATATAATTATATCTAAAATGTGGACTTTGAATTGGGACAGTACAGTTAATGACTGGCAGTAAGTTTTTGTTTTGTATTCTCTTAGATGTTATTTTATTTATTGTATATTGTAGAGGTTACAGGTACTGGAACCCAAAAGCACAACAAACACAGGAATGCAGGAGGAAGCTGTCTACTTAATCTTTCAGGCTGGATCAAAACCGGGTGGTCCGTCAAACAGGGCAACAAATCCCCAAAAGGGGCAGGCAAAAATCTTGAGTCGGGTTAACAGGTTAACAGGCCAACAGGGTCGTAACAGAGGGTCGTAACAGGCAGATCAGCACTAGTACTAGGAATTCGCTGGAAAGTTTGGCGCTGACACACAAGACAATCTGGCAGAGGACAAGTGGAAGTGAGGGAGCTAAATAGTGAAGGACTAATGAGGGGATGGGCTGCAGGTGAGAAGGGAGTGAGGACCAGGTGAAGGTAATGAGGGACTAACGAGGTGGTCAGAGGCAGGTGAGAAGGGAGTGAGGACCAGGTGAAGGTAATGAGGGACTAACGAGGGGAAGAGGACAGGATCTGGAATGACAGGATAGTTAATTAAACATGTTAGCAGGATGAATTTAACTAGGAAGGTGGGTCATTTGTAACAGAACCTCCCCTTCTAGGGACGGCCCTTGACGTCCCAATGGGCTGGTCCGGATGAGCACGGTCCCTTAGCTCCCTGTTCTGCCCTCCGGAGCTCATCCTTTCGTCTGATGGCCGTCCTCTGGCTCACCCCCCGGACTGCCTCGGCAATGGTCTTGAACCCTCCTCCGGCTCTCCTCCACCCACCCTTGTTGATCTCCTGGGACTTCTAGAATCCGTCCCTTGAGGGGGGGTCCTGTAAGGTTCTGTTCTGTGTGTACTCTGTGTTTACTGTCAGCGTTTCTCAATCAGCGTACTTGTGCGTCCTTTCCTCTACTTGTGTCCTCGTGGACTCGTGAAACGTCATCAGTCTCAGCCCGGGTACATGTTCACATTCAAAGTTTGCTTCTCTCAAAGCACGGTCAAAACGTCCGGATGTGACTTGATCCTCCCACTTTCCGGAAGATGCATCAGAGGAGACTTGTGCGTACTCTGGCCAGCAGATATCCCAGAATGCATTTCACCAGCAACCGGAAACAATAGCAGAGAAGAAAATAAACTACTGACAGTTTACTTTTTATAAATACTACTGTTGTTGAGTCACGGAATGTCATTTTAAGATGTTTTGTTTATTTGACTGTAAAAAATAATATACAGTGAATGATTAGAGTAAACTCAGGAGCAAGAACGGCTGATGTGGTGATGTCATCAAATCAGCTGCTGGTCCAATCGCAGAAGTCTGTAGTCGTGTACTTTGAATTGTGAAACGCCGTCTGTCTTTACTGTGACTCCTCTGTCTCCTTGATTGGTTAATTCCCTGCACCTTCCCTCAGCCACTCTCGTCTCGTTAGTGTCTCATGTCGTACACCTGTTTTCTCCCTGTATATTGTGCCACTCTCTACCTTGTCTTTTGCTGGATTGTTGTCTTTTTTCCGTCGTCCTGTCTGTCGTAGCTGATCCTGCCTGCGTCGACCCTGCCTACCTGCCCTGAAACCCGGTTATCTGCCTAGCCCTTTTTGGACTTTGTTGTTTTTTTGTGGAAACTTTTGACTCATTAAAGAGCATCTTTCTGTTAATCTACACTAAGTCCTCAATTCCTCTGCGCATGAGCTCCTGCACCTTGCTACCTGTGGCGTTATCCCTCATCAAATCAAATCAAATCAAACTTTATTTGTACGGCGCATTTCATACAACGAAGTAACACAATGCGCCTCACAGTAGGAATGAAAAGGGGGGGGGGGGGGGTTACAAACACTTGTTAAAAAAAAAAAAAAGATTTTCAAGAGATAAATAAATAAATAAATAAAATAAAATAAACGTACTAACCGCACTGGCACCGTAAAGGACTACTCAGCACGGTCAGTATTATATCCCTGACAGTATATAATAAATTGTCTTTGTATATTGACTATAGATATATAGTTCTTCCTTTAACAGAGCATCCATGCCTTTCACAATAAACATCTAGAATTTAGAATGTATAACTTAGAATTTTAGATTCAACATTTTAGAATTTGGTAATTAGAATTTGGAATTTAGTTTTAAAAATTGTGAAGCTTAAATTTGTGTGATATTTCACAACGCTACACACAAAATGCAGAAAACGCCATATTATATAAGCCATCGCCATGGATGCCAGGAACCAGACTGCAGTCACAAGTGAACAAAGTGAGATGTCAGATGGGTGACCCGCCTGCTGCCGGCTTTCTGAGACCGAAATCACGCCGTGAAAAAAACGTCATTCCTGCAGCACGGAACTTAGTGAGAAACAGTCATGGCCGCTCGCGATGGAGACCGCAAAGAAACCTTCACCTGAGGGCAAAGCCGCCCCTCGAAACACGGCTGTGTTCCGAAACATTCACTCAACTTCTGTGAATGGTGACGCCGTCTATTTCACTACTTGATATAATTGTGTAATATACATGTTTCATGTCGGATAAGATGGCAATCTGCTTGAGAAATAAAGATTATACGATACTATTACATATACATGTATACATAAATATGCCCTGTGCTTTGAGCTGGCATGACAGACAATCCTGTCAGCCACTCAGTGTCACGCGTCTTATCTGTGTTAACAACAGCTGCTCAACCTCACGTCAAGGATGAGGAGGCGTACCGTGTATAATGGGCTGTGTTAAAGCAATTACTGTAGCACAAGTTAATGAGAAAATAGAATTACTGCATACAAATATGGTCGGATGTGAAGTGTGGTCATAGAGGGCTGTAGGAATCAGTCCTAAAACCCAGAAATGAGTTAGCATTTCTGTCTTTTTTTCTGAAGTCAGTGTTATATTTTTAGTTATTAGATGTATGGATGCCTGAAATAAGCAATGTGGTGAACTAAATCTTAAGAGATTGCTGTTCCTTGATGATGGACGTCTTCTGCTCTCGGTCACTCTGCAGCTTATAATACTGGGATGGAGATTGGCCTCCTTTAGCTTTCCTGCAGCTGGGCTTGAAGGCTTCATATCTCCATTCTTTTTTTTGGAGATGATCCATGAGATTCAAGTCCTCCTTGTTTTCCAGCTGGACCTTGATGTTTTCTTGTGTTGTCTTGTTCTGTGTGCTTGCCGTTGCAATAATCTGATGTGTCCACGATGCGAGCGA
This sequence comes from Liparis tanakae, assembly GCA_036178185.1. Classification (NCBI taxonomy): domain Eukaryota; kingdom Metazoa; phylum Chordata; class Actinopteri; order Perciformes; family Liparidae; genus Liparis; species Liparis tanakae. Next base: position 6,926,696 of record CM070100.1, on the reverse strand, counting down.
GGCGTCTTTTGGCATGTGGACCGGCCGACCGGATCCCAACGCACAGCACACACAGTCCCACGGCACAGACTCCACAATTCATGAGTCCTGCCATGATCGGATGACAAAAGCGACATAGGAAGCGTCATTGAAGCGTAACCACGACTACAGACACACCTAACCTTTGTCCTTAATCCTGCCCTTCACCCAACACACGCTGGTGCTTAGGGCTAGTCCATATCTCTACAGATATATATATATATATATATATATATATATATATATATATATATATATATATAAAATTAATGGTAACGATTAAATAATAAAACTAATGTAATAGCTCTGGCCAAAAAGGTCAATTAAAAATGTACACTTTTTTAGATGAGATGTAGCAATTTACTTACATCCATAAGATATCCAATAACATTTTTCATTTACAAGACAGAATTTTTACTGCGGTTGAGCTAAAGTTGTGGATGCTTCATTTTCGCAGGTGCTGGCAACAACGCCTCGATCCAGGCCTTCTAGATGACACACATTCATGCTGTTTTCTCTGCAGCATCTGATTTCTTTTTTATCCCAGCTTACTTGTAAAATCAGGTAAAGTATTGTGAAATCAAGTTCATCAAAATCCAGCTGCCTCCTCTTCAAATGTCATCCGAAAACCAACACAGACGTGTCATCGAGATGACGGGAGACTTCTCACAGGAAAGATCCTGTTATTTTGTGTTCATCAAAAGTATGGCACAGGTGTCTCGTTAGATAAATGTGAAATACTCTCCCACATCGGGTCACTAATCTGGTCCTCTGGTTTAATGGAACAACTTGGGAATTCAAAAACATTGATTTAGACACTCCTCAGTCGTCATATTCAAATATCAAAGCTATATATAACTAAACTGTTTTTCTATTAACCTTGTGATGGCGGATGTAATTCATGCCTGGAATGTGTTCAGATGCAATGGCATTCATGGAGTATAGAAGTGATATAATAATTGGCATAACCGGCCTCTGCTCACCCTCCAGGCCTCCGTGAAGGAAATACTTTTTAGATTTACTGGAGGAGAACCTTTTCCGTACACACCCAACACTGCTGCTTTATTTTCATACTAACAGACCTTAACTTGACTTTTTGGCATTATAATCAAAAGTTGCAGACGTCACAATGATGATGAACCTCAAAGAAAGAGCTGTAAACTGAGAATTACAAATTACTATTTTCTTATTTCATACTGTCTATGAAAATGAAATATGTGTGCTACATTTCGAGTAAAATAAAATAAAATCCACTGAACCACAAATGAAAAGCAGAAAATGCTTTTCATTTTCTGTGATGGCAAACTTTGGGAGAGTTATATATTTGGTTTCAACACAGAAAAAACAAATTAGAAAGCTTTCTCTCTTCCTGTTCTTGATAGAAATTTGGCATTTCTGTGTATAGAATGTCTCTTTATTTTATTATATTTAATTGCGCCGGTATTACTTTGAAATGTACTGCAGATATTGAATTTCCACAAAGCAGTTTGTGGGATTTACAGCAAATACTGTGTAATAATAATAGACAAACTTATTACAAATTCAATTCTCAGAGCATTCTGGTTCAATTTGTATCAGTCGGATATGTTGTCTTCCACCGAGAATATAAAAATGTAAAGACATTTAGGCCACATTCCAGGGATTTGAAGCTGATGAGCTCTGATTTCATGGAGCTATTCTTTCTTTTGTGCGTAACCTAACCTACGATCCAGCGCTGCCTTATTGCTACTCTTTCAAGCGTTGGCCTTGAACCAAACCCGTTATGAATGATTAATCCAACGATGCTATTGTGGAAACCCTAACATAACAGGCCTGAAGGGAGCTTTAATATATACCCACGGTGTCTCTGATGAAGGCAAAGAGGCAACCTTTCGGGTTAGAGAGAAGAGGAACTGCTTAGATTCTCTCTAATCAACACATCATAGCTGTAGAGCACATGCTTGATTGCACAAATCCCTTTGAAACTTGAAGCAGTGGCAATCTAATGAAAGATGACATTGCCGGGAGCCTGAGGGTGGACATACTGTACAACATGGGAATGTTAATAGAATTAGCTCAGAACACACACACACACACACATCTTGAGACAAAGTGAAAGAGAGAAAGGGAACTTTTCTCAAAGCTCTTAAATTTGAGCTATTGAGTGAAATTTCAACTTTTGTTTTTATTTTAAAGAGATCTTGTTGGGTGGTTCGGTCATTGAAAAATCTCAAATAGGAATTTTAGAACGGTTTTAGACGGTTGAGGTGGGAGGAGGTTCAAGGACGACTTAAAACGACTTTGCTCAACTCGATCACCTGCAGCTGTAACGACCGCCACGAGGTTATATGTTCTTCAAATACGATACGATAAGATAAGATATGACTTTATTCATCCGCAAGGGGACATTTCTTGAAGCACAGCAAAAGTGTTTATATACAATAACATACAATAAAATTAGATGGCAGGACATATTACATTCAAGAAGTTAAATAATAAAGGAAATGAAAATGTAAGAATAAAATGAAAGTGTATTGAGTGTATCTAAAATATAAAATGAAAGCGGTGCAAGGTTTATTAATGTTCGATTTGAGGAGGATCTGCCAGAGGAGATTTATTGTACAGTCTATTTGCAGTTGGCAGGAATGTTCTCCTGTATCAGGAATGTTCTCCTATATCAGAAATGTTCTCTTGTATCAAGAATGTTCTCCTGTATCAGGATTAGGAATGTTCTCCTATATCAAGAATGTTCTCCTGCATCAGGAATGTTCTCCTGTATAAGGAATGTTCTCTTGTATCAGGAATGTTCTCCTGTATAAGGAATGTTCTCTTGTATCAGGAATGTTCTCTTATATCAGGAATGTTCTCCTGTATCAAGAATGTTCTCCTGTATCAAGAATGTTAACTTTTATCAAGAATGTTCTCCTGTATCAGGAATGTATTCCTGTATCAAGAATGTTCTCTTGTATCTAGAATGTTCTCTTGTATTAGGAATGTTCTCCCATATCAGGAATGTTCTACTGTATCAAGAATGTTCTCCTGTATCAGAAATGTTATCTTGTATCAGAAATGTTCTCTTGTATCAAGAACGTTCTCTTGTATCAAGAATGTTCTCTTGTATTAGGAATGTTCTCCCATATCAGGAATGTTCTACTGTATCAAGAATGTTCTCCTGTATCAAGAATGTTCTCCTGTATCAAGAATGTTATCCTGTATCGAGAATGTTCTCCTGTATCTGGAATGTTGCAATTAAAAAAACATTACATTAAATGACTCCATGTTTTCTGCATTCCTGCGGTACAAAGTCGTTCCTGTGTATTCCCACATTATGGAGCAGCACACGCCTCAGATTAAAAACTGGAGATCAAAGCCATTGATCTTCATTCAGAGTTCATATCCTTATAAAGCTCCGGGTCGTGAGTGCAGACAGCAGTGAAATATACCTCCACTGTGTATACTGTTTTAGTTGAGTAACCGGGTAATTCATCACTCAGACAGTACTGCACTTTACTGTGATTTCTAACGCTACCCTACTTTGGCTGAGGAGAAACAATAACTTGAATATTTTGCACTTTCAGCGCTGTACCATATGTAGACATTTATTTATAGCTTTGCCTTTTCTCTCTCTGTTCTTTTGTCCACATGCACTTCTCCCTATGTGTATTTTTTAAAGAAGCTTTTGGGGGGGGGGGGAATCCGTGGAAAGTATTGGAGTAAGCACTGGAAAGAGGAAAAAGAGGGAGGAAAAAGTTTTATTGTATCTATTTGTTTCTTTGTGTCAGCAAGGGAACTACAGCAGCTATTGAGATCCTCTGACTCCATTAATAACTTGTGCCGTGGGGACCTTTCACGCCAAGCCTGAAACCTGAGAGCCACTCACCTGCTCTGCTACCTGAGCCTGGGCTCTGGGCACGGATAGAGGAGACGGGTGGACGGCCTCGCTGAATTCATATGTACTCAAGGCCTCGAGTACAGCTGGAAGCTCCAGAGATGCCTTTTGGTTGTTTCATTACCAATACAACTCACTCAGAGGTGTGTGTGTGTGTGTGTGTGTGTGTGTGTGTGTGTGTGGACTAGATTAATGGAGAAATATCAATATCTACGGAAAGCGTGTCCACCACTGTTCAAGGGGGAAAAAAGGCTTGCCTTCTCTTTCATTTGCGGAGCATATTCCAGGTCTTAGCTCTCAGGCGGAACACATAAGCTCACAGGGTCATTCGGATGAACGTATTGACTCAGTTGAAGAGTTCTCCTTTGCTCCCTGACCAGCTGCCGCCAGCTGAGAGGAGTTTCCACTGGGATTTGAGAAAAGACCACAGCGCTCTCTGCTACCGCGGCTCGGCCTCCGTTGAACAAAGTGGATATATCTGTACACCTGTTCCCGAAGAGAGGAGCAACAGACGACTCTCTGCGTAATAATCAGGTAGGAAGGCTCCACAATGTGCACAGTGACGGTTGGAAGGTCACTTTTAGAGTTACACTTCTATTATATCAGTGTAGTAAGTGTGTTTCGAACACTAATTCAGTCAAATTGTTTTTTCTTAATTAAAAAAATATATATTTATAATGAATAACTGTCAGGGTGAAGGTAACCGAATATACCACTTATTTTAGATATTGTGTTTACATTCACTACCAATATAATCAAACAATACAATATAAATCAAGCAGACTGTTCAGAGGAAGTAGGTAATTTACACAGTTGTGAATGAGTACAACATTCTTATTAATAATAAAATATAGTTTGTTTTTTGTGCTGGCAGGTTTTGGTAATAAATGTGTTGGTATTACTCACTCAGGCAGCCAGAGCAGCTGTATGTCTCTGTCCCTGTGTGGAAGGATAAGGCCAAGTTGTGTAATTTTAAGTATCCAGTAATCATAAAACAGCCGAGACAGAGGCCCGAATGTGCAGACAAATTCAATTCAATTCAATTCAGTTCATTTGTATAGCCCATTTTCACAAATTATTAATTAGTCTCAGAGTGCTTTACAATCTGTACACATAGACATCCCTGACCCAGAACCTCACATCGGATCAGGAAAACAAGCCTTCAGGGGGAAAAAAGGGGAATAAACCTTCAGGAGAGCAACAGAGGAGGATCCCTCTCCAGGATGGACAGAACAATAAATGTCATGTGTACAGAAGGAATCATTATGCACAAATTAAAACCCACAAACAACACAATCAATGAATATGACAGAGTGTGTATGACTCTGTGCTCATTCAATGACACGTGCATGGTGAGAACTGAAGGCGTTAGCCTAGACAAGTACTGGCTACTTCTTTTCGCTATCTCTTTCTCTTCCATGGCCGGCAAGGTTGACTCCGGCATTTGCAAACGTGATCCTTATTTATTGTAATAAAACTCATAAAAGACAGATGCTCTATCTATGTGAATGCATATCATGTATTTTATTAGGAGGACCATTTCCACCCCACTGGTGCTGTCTCGGGTGAGCCACATGCTGAATGTCAGAAACAAATAACTCTGGGTATACCTACTCTGGAGTTAAGAAGATTATGGCCCCTGTGACCACATTCCAGCGACCCAAAGTCAATACCATTACTGCACGCTTGACTCCGTCTGACAAATTGCTTTGCACAAAACCAGTATCCAATTGCTGCGGGTAATAACTGGAAGCATGTATTACATCTTGAAAATCCATGATTCAGCGACCAATAAAGCAAGTTTGTTCAGAAAGTCATTTGCATCAAGAGTACATGAAATATAGTGGTAAATATCCACGTAAAAGTGATATTTTTTACGACGTCTGAGACAGAAAGTTTACTGCAGCTTGAATTGATGGAGAATCCAGTAGGGCAACATATTTGATACACAGATTGTCACAAGTGCATCGCCACCCTCAGTTCTGAAAGTCGGTGCATTTTCCTGCAAGTCTATCTGGTATATGTAAAAGAATATGTACACAATTCAATCAGACAGTCCTCTATGCATGTTCCCATTCAAAGAAAACCATAACCCATGGGTTAAGTGGGCAGCTCATGCCTGTATTGAACACATCGTTTGATGATAAAACAGCAACGGTATGATATATTCATGGTTATGGCTGTGTGAATAAAGTCTATCTATTCTCTTTTTTGGCTGCTGGTTCAGTGAGTTGTGGTAGATTCTGCATGAAGCGGTCAAATCACGAGCACCACTATTGCCATATGCACCAGATGGACGCATCTGCATTTGTTTTAGATCATTTATTTAGGTTGTTCCTTTTATGTAGAAAAATCTTTACCTTCTACCTCAAATGCATATACAATACATCCCGATATATATGCAGTAATATTCATTTGTATTGTATTCCATGCACTGCACTGCGTATATACTATGCAATTCAGTTTGATGTTGAAAATATTCATCCAGCCCTCTTTTGTACAGTGCAACATTAGGAAGTTAGGAACATATTATTCTTTCAATTATTCTCTCTGGCTGCGTAAAAATATATCAAAGTGAAAATGGGATGAAACTGTGTATTTGTAAACTTCTATTTCAGTGTTGTTGTTCCAGCCTTCGTTCCCATCCCATGTGACCCACCTCAAACTAGAATACACACGGGGTGAAAATAATTACTTTCCTCGTATGATACGAACCGACCCATTCAGGCTAACGTATTAACAAGCCAACAACATGACTTCAATTTGCAAGGTCTCACTGTGACAGAATGAATGCTCTGCATGCTCGATAACTTCATTTAAAGAGTAAGTTATGGCGCCATTAGATGTAATCTCAGTTTTATTAATTGTAATTGCTCCATCGAGATTCATACCGGCTGAATTGAGAGCAGTGTATCATGATTAAAAAACGGAATTACACCGAGTGGTGAATACAATGAGTTAATAAGCCCCTTGCTATGCTGTCTCAAACAATAGGCTTAACATTGAAACTATTGTTGGGTGATAAGAAATAATCAAAAATGTGCTGGGCAAGCAAGGCAGATAACCATGTTGGGAAAGTTGTCATCTACTGAGTTGAGTAGCAGAAAACCAGAGAAAGAGAAAGATATTTTTTCTTGTCAGTGTTATTGGGTGGGAATGAACATGAAAGCATGGAATAAACGATGGAAAGAAAATGTGAGTTGAATAACGCAATATCGAAATATTAGGACTTTCTCAGTAGTCATTGTCAGACTAACCTAGCCATCACAGGAGATCAGCTTTGTGAAAGCAGTACTTTTATGATGAGTGGGTAAGTCTGATAGTTGTGTTTTAAGTCACTATTGAAGTGGACTTTCCTTTGATGTCATGTGTGTACAGCGTGGTTAAAATCAAAATATAATATATTACTTTTTCTATTGTGAACTGACAGATGAGAAGATAGATGACAGCTGGTCGATGTCGGACATTTCCCAGCCCATCGATACGGAACATCAATGAGGTAAACTGCTCTGGTTGTACTTGTCTGTGTACCCAAGGGGTAAGGAACGGAGAACTTACTAAACGATATCTACAAATACAGATCGGATACACAGCATTTGCACTTTTGCTATTTTTGAAGATGCAAATATTTGTTGGCTGAAAGAAAAGAATGTGCACTGAAATAAAGTACATTTTCATATAATTGTTATTATGGATATCTGAGCTGCAGGGCAAAGTCACTGTCATTACTGTCAGTGTCAACCAAAAAATACAATTCTGTGTCTGAATAAGTCATAAAATACGGTTAATGTTGTATCCCTAAACCAATTAGGCGATGTCCTCAGATTTCCATTCCTCTGGCGTCCAATAACACTCAGCTAGTAATAAAATGGCCCACTAAGCCAAATTATATTAGCGTAAAACTCTTCTGATATATGGGTGAGCCAACACAATTGTTTGCCCTTCAAACAGAAAAGAAGGAAAAGTGTTAACCTCCAAAGTATCTTGTTTACACTGGCAGCAGGACATGGGGATATCTTAAATATATACTGTGTGTTCAACGTTTATCTAATTCTAGTTTATTTGTTCACTGATTTAAAAGAACTAAAACCCTGGGAGAGACTCAAAAGACAAACTATATCACTTTAAATGTAACTTATAATTTGTTCCCAAGTGCTGCCCATCAAGTTACACATTGTCACGGCAACGGCAACCGATCAGGAAACAAGCGGTGCAAAAGAGCAGATAATAAGCCCCTCCAACAGAAGCTAATATCGTTGTATTTTTACTCCTTCTGGCTTTCATTTGAGTGACAGAATCTTTCAACTGCGCCGCTTGAGCACAACTCTGATATGAAGCTTCTTCTCTTCTTCCCTCTCTTTCTTTTCATATAGGCCTCAAGTCAGGATGTCGCTGCTTCACTGCACAGGAATGTCCTGTCATGCGTTGTGTGGCGGGGCAAAGGGGAGAAGGAGAGTGTGTCTCCGAGAGCAATAACACACTCTGCCTCTGCCTCCTTCCAGACGGCAGACTCTGGATCTTACAGCGGCGTTTCCAACCTGTTCAGGGCAGCGAGTGTCCCCGATGGGCTGGGAAGGAGTCCAAAGTCAGCCTTTTCTTCCATCACCATCATAGTTCAGAGGAATCCGCCATCGCTTTCCAACCCGCGGGACCCTGTCTCTCCATCCGCTCCAACACGGCCTGTGAAGACATCAGCTCTAGCGAAACCTTGTGAACCGTCGAGAGGAAGACCCTCAACGGGAGTCTCGAACTCTCAACCGGGCGCGTGTCGAGAGATTCCTTCCATCGGGACGCCAGATGAGTTCAGACGGGCCCGGTCGCCGGCTGACGGATTCGCAGCGAGACACGGAGGAAAGAAGACGGAGGCGCTCGAACGGAGCGTCGGGATGCAGGGCGAGAGAGGCGCCTTGCTAACGAACTTCCCCTCGCGGCCTTCCTACCGGTCGTGTGTTCATCTCGAGGTTCCACCGAGATCCACGAGGTCCGTTTTGTTCCTGGACAAGTCGCTTTACATTTCCCTCGTGGAGCTGGAGGGAAGAAGAGCAGGCGAACCCGCTCTGTACAGGTCCACCTTGTCCGTTCGCTTTGGCGTCTCGTCCCGTCGGCGATCCTCGAAGAATAGCGAACCGGCGCGAATAAATGAGGGTCACGGGAGACGTAAAGAGGCCACGTCGGGACGGAACGAACGCCACGTCCGAGAGACCGGTCGGGGTCGCTGCAGAAGCCCTCTATCAAAGCGCGGGGCCCACAAGGTCGAGCAGATAGCACTCACGCATGATGTTAACAGCGATTTAGACACGCGGGGCCAAGACGCTACTTTGGGATTATCGTCACTCCGAGGGCTGAGCGCCTCAAACACAAAGGCTGGCGGGCGGGAGGGGAATGCAGATGAGGCAGCCTTCTCTCTCCGGAGCAATTTCAGCCACGGGCAACACACTTTTAATACTGGCCGAGGTATGAATTTCAACCCCCCGGCTTCAGAAGTGGAAATGTAAAGTACCGACGCAATTGATCCTTTCAGCAGTCGGCTATTTTAGATAAGATTACATTTCCTAGGCATAGCGGCGAGCTGGATACGGTGCCAAGGTGGTCTGAGAGACTAAAGTTGCTCATATTTCCTCTCGTTTTTTGATTTATACCTCATGCATTGTAAATAGAACAACCCACACACACACACACACACACACACACACACACACACACACACACACACACAACACACTTCTTCAACGGTACAATTACATTGTTTATGATGAATTTTAACTGGTACACCACACACACACACACACACACACACACACACACATGCATACTAAGTCCAACTTCAGATTTGAATAAAGAACAAACACTTTCATTTATCCTTCTCTGACTTACAAAACTTCCATATCAAATCTTAAAATGGCATGCGTCTGTATATATTAGCAGTGATTGAATAGAATGAATTTGCATTATTCTAAACATTTCTTCTCCAGGTCTCCTGGTACATAAGATAAGCTCAAGGTTACATGAAAGTTGTATTAAGGAATCTGGTCTATGCAACTGAGGAGTGTCCCGATTAAATGCTATGCTATGCTATGCTATGCTATGCTATGCTTAATACGTACAGAATGTACAAATACGTGACTTCCTAGAGTATCTGCTGGTTGCCTAGAAAAACAATAAACTCCAGGAAGTCACTGCCCCTGGCGAAGAAACGCGTAGGGAAGAAAAAAACAACCTAGCTGTTTCCCCCTATTTACATCCAGACATGAGAGTCCATCTTTGCAATATATATAGGACATATAGTTGTGGTTGCCAAAATGAAAATCAAAAAGTGATGTCGCCGCCTGGAGCTGTGACACCTGCCTGCCTCCCCTGTTAGCGGGGCTGTCACAAGAAAGACTACATGCTATGTTTGGCCCCCTTGTGTGCGGGTGTTTTTACCTTTCTTTTTTTTAATTACGCAATTCATTTATTCCAATGCCTGAGGGGCAAGACACATCCTGGAGCAAACGCTTGACTGGAGACATCACATGTTTTGATGTGACGATGCTCTACCGACCGCCACATGGTCATGGCTGGGATTTCAGTGGAAATCCAGTGTTTATTCCACAACAGCTAAGAGGAATGGGGTTAAAGGTGCAGCATGATTGCTCTGTCATGCTCTGCATTATTCATCATAGGCCACACTCGTGTTCCCTTTGGGTGTTTTTTCTCTCTCTCTCTCTCGTTTGCGGGGGGGTATTGTGTGTGTAGGGTCAGTTTGAATCCTGTTCATTTAGCTGCTTCCTCCATAAAAACTCAAACTTAACTAGAACGGGCACTCGGTAGAGCGCATACCTTCCTATATCACAATATTTGGCATTGAATTATGAACATTTTGGCATGAGTTGCATGCCAATTGGATAAAAAGTGGTAAACAGAAGATGTTTGACCTTTTCATGACCTTGATCTTTGACCCAATCGATCACAAAATCGAATCAAATGGTCCCTAGATAATAACCAATCATCCCACCAAATTTCATGCGATTAGGTTTAATTCTTGTTGTAGTATTGCGAGTAACACGCATACAAATAAATAAATAAATACACAGCGATCAAAACATAACCTTCCGCATTTTCAATGCGACGGTAATAAAATTGTTGAAATTGTGTTGTAACTCAGTCAGAGGGAAATCTGTCTTTAAAAAACTAAATCACAATCACAGACTGAATCCCAAACTGCAAAACACACATTTATTTAAAATGATATATAAAGAAAGAAAAAGTGGATTGGAATATATATATATATATATATATATATATATATATATATATATATATATATATATATATATTATTATTTTTTTATTTTATTTTTATTTTTATTTTTTCCAACACATTTATGAGCCATTGTACTTCTCTCTGTGTCTTCTCAAGTGGACTTCAGGACTTGGACCAAGCAAGCAGGGAGTGACGAGACAGAGGCCCGACAAGAACGTGGCTGTTCCTCAGAGCCTCAAAAGGTCTCCGAGAAGACATCCTGGCTGAATGCTGATTTCCTGGAAGGAACACCCCACAACCTCAGCCTCAAAGTAGGAGCCGCATTTCAATGAATGACTTTTTTTTTTAAGACATATACAACTACACAATAAACACACGCTCAAGTGCCCCATAGTAACAGTTCATTACTGACCTATAGGAATTAGCCTTTTGACAATAAATCACAAATGTGAGCGTGGCGTCCATCTTTCAGGAAAGCAACAAAGTCAAGACATCCCAGAAAGCAGCTGATCTGAAGCCAGCACAATCAGCTGATGGATCAAATAATTCTCTACTATGCATCCAATTGACAAAATGTCCATACAAAGCACCTTATCTAAGATGCTACAGCCAACCTGCCCTTGCTGCTTCCTCTGCAAGCCACTTGCATCCTTCCATTTCATGCTGCTAATCAATGCCTTTTCTGTCATTTTCTGAGGTCATTGATTAGACTTTCCAGGTGAACACATGGAAGGGCAAGAGGTCCCAGAACAGAGCCATACCGCCAATTATAATAATGCAAATGGGTATAAAAGCTTTAGCTTACAAGATCTTTTGCATTTTAAAACTTTGAGGCTTCAACCACGACTGGCTATTTATCCAATTTGTGAGCCGCTCCTCCTGGAGCCAAAAAATACTTTATACAATTTCCTTTAGCAGTCGTACTCACCAAGACCTGTAAACAGACTTTGATGTGTCACATCTGGGGAGTGGATCTCTATCAAACCCTGACCATTTTATAAGTGTTGTAATATATATATATATATATATATATATATATATATATATATATATATATATATATATATAATAAATGTGAAAATTAAAATTAAAAATGTAAATATAAAAATAAAATGACATATATATATATATATATATATATATATATATATATATATATATATATATATATATATATGTATTGTATATATAGGCCAGCAATACAATAACACAATAAGGCTGCATTGCAATATCATAATAAACATTTGGAAAACTGTCAGCTATAACAAGTTTATTATTTTGTACAGGTTCAAGATAAAACTGAATCAAAAGTCTACAGTCAGAAATTGGTATTGCTCCAGTGCTTTTGATCCATCACAGTTCACAGTAACTATAATAATATAATAAATGGAGCCACTGTGGGTGCGTGAGTGCGAATACAAATACTGGTTCCACAAAGACCAGAACCAAAAGAGACAACCTGAGGTCATTCATAGAATCAAGAAAATACCACAAAATAGTTGGACACTCAGAGCTACTGCACATGATGTCTGATCATATGGGACCTTTAACCCCTATCAGAATGATGTATTAGAGATTAATACGATTAAAGTTTACGACACAAAGGATCTTAATGTGTTTAATTTGGGGAAGAAATTATCACGAGTGGGGATCTTTTCACTTTAGTTGGTGTTTGAAGAAGAAGAAAAAAAAGAAGAAATTCATAATAACAACAACAACATTTTCTTCTTTGATTTTATTTTCAATTAAAAAGAATCACTATTTTATCTCAGCATTGTCAGGGGGGGGGGGGTGGGGGGGGGTGAAGCTCTCTTACCGTTATCCCTTCTAGCGGAGCATAACATCACCATGTGAGATTTTAAGGCTGTGTGAAGAGGATTCTTCAAGGTTAGGGAATAGATTAAGCGATGCTCAGAATAGATTCATACCCAATGAAGTTGTTTCTCTTTCCACAGGATTAATGTCTAAGAGTGGTACTGTATTCATCCCACCAACCAGCAGCTTACAGTACGCATCCCTCTCTCTCCACCCCAGGAGGCGTTGGAGCTCCTCAGGCCGGACTTCATCAGTCACTCTCAAGGTCGCGTGAGGAGGTTGGAGCAGAGGGCGAGGAGAAGGAGATGCATGCAGGGTTCCCATCCAGACCTTGTCGAGGGCCTCGGGGGGGATCGAGGCAAAGAAAAGAGGAACTGCACCACACCGGATCCGCACAGTGGTAAGCGCAGCTTAACAACTCTGCCTGGAATCTGGAAAAAGCACACGTACACTTTAATAAATTCACCCCACCAATCAGAAGGTGTTGGACCTGCTACCAGACCACCATGATGGCAGAAGCAAACCGCCAACAGTTGGTTATATACTGTCTGACAGAGGATCCTGGGAGTCGTGGAGGTAGCACTGGGGCTGTCAACCTGCGAAGACAGCAGGCAATTCTCAGTCGAGCACTTGAGAGTCTCCCAGGAGACGGTGGAGAGCCGGCGCTCATCCTCTACATCGGTCTTTCACCATGTTTCACTTCTGCAGGGAGTAACACGTACATGGATTACTGGACTGTTGGGATGAAGGCTCATTCAGTGGTTGGATAGCCCTTAGAAACTAGTAAATAAGGATTTTGTGGTGATGTCATTTTGAATTATGCTGCCTTTTCCAGGAACTATAACGTTTTCAAAATATTCATGTTAATCTCAACAACCTCTTCATAGTGTAATTATCCAACTTTGCTCTCTGCTGGCCGTGATCTAGTATTGCATATCAGTTGAAGCATCTTTGCTTTTAATCTCCGTCTGCAGCGAATGCATACGACCAAAGGTGTCTAGAATATAAATGTGATGTTTCTTTTTTCTGATTGTTCCAACTTTATCTATGCCACATGAAAGTGGTTTGCAGACAGGAATCAAACAAGGTGAAAATTAAATATAAAAGCCTTTGTCATATATCGGAAGAAAAGAAGAAAACAAACACTTCACTTATAAATTCAGAAATACAGAAGAATGATTTCCAACAGAGCACAGAGACATATATATATATATATATATATGTATATATATATATGTCTCTGACATATATGACATATGTATATATATATATATATATATATATATATATATATATATATATATATATATATATATATGTCTCTGTGCTCTGTTGGAAATCATTCTTCTGTATTTCTGAATGTATAAGTACAGTATATATATATATATATATATATAGAGAGAGAGAGAGAGAGAGAGAGAGAGAGAGAGAGAGAGAGAGAGAGGGAGAGAGAATTGGTGGCCAGACACAAGGTAAAGAGCGGGAAAAACATATTCCTATGCAAAATGCCCAATTTACACCAGCATCAAAAATGTTGAGTCGCAAGGTATAACAATTGCCTATAATTCTATGGTTGGAAAACAAAATGTTCCCACAGTGACATCATAATAGATCCACATGTGTGGCTCGGTGTCACTGGGTATCCACCATGTTCCTGAAGGTGTAGATTACGGAGAACACATACACTGAAGCGGCGTGTACACGTTTATGTTCACACATTCGTCCCAGCAGATTGTTAACAGCAATTTGTCTTTGCAGCATGTCCAACTGGACTTTACTGCAACATTAATAAAGTAGGGAGGCGTTATATGTCAGGTAAATAAAGGGCTCCAACTTAGGAAGGTTGCGGAGAAGTCATGGCATTAGGAGCTTTTGAATAGCTTTGAATATTCTCTGACTGAAGTCTGGAGTCTAATTAGTCTAGGCCAGTCGCACAAAGAGTCTGGGCGCTGTCGGCCTGAGCCTCGGCTCTCTGGAAATTCACCTCAGTTCAATCTGTGGGTGACAGAATAGCCAGAATGAATAGGACAGGACACGGCTATTTATGGTATGGTTCTGCAACGCCTCCATGCACGTGGCGATGCGTTAAGAGAGATCTCACACAGCCCAGAGTCACATTAACATATTTAATTTAATTCAAATGATTTTGTGTTATTCTTGTGTACGTGTGTGTGTGTGTGTGTGTCCTAGATAACCTTTTCAAGCCTAGAGAGAGGACGATATCAGGCAAAGAGATGCAGCTGAGGTCCAGACGGTGAGTTCTCCAGACAGACGATGTCACTCCATCCCTCTTTGCTCTTTGTTGTTCTTTATTCATTCAGCACAATCCATCAGGCGTGTTTGTCATACCTGCCATGCGCGCAGGTTTGTGCATAAACACGACGCACATTCACACACACACACACACATAGATTGCAATAGATGTCCGGTATATAAGCCACCCTCTATACCGTACACCTTATCTCTTTCTTTTTCTTTCTTGTCTTATCTGGAAAGGCACACCCAATCAGCTGACGGCTGTCCATTGTAATTTATTTCAAAAGCGACTCTATCTGACCCGGATGACCTCGTCACACGTTGGCTGTGGTTGTGGGGGTGAACAAGGAGTCTGTGTGAGACCTGTTTATCAGTGGATTACAGGTCCTTGCCAGCTACGGTGTCGTTAGATAATACCGTGTCTCTATTATGCCAATCTGTTATACTTGGGATGCCATATTCCTATGCCCTGTGTGAATTTCCCTTTTTGTTTGTGTGTGTCTGCAGGATTTACAACCAGCTGCCAGAGGTGACACAGAAAAAAGAGGAGGAGAAAAAGAGGGCTGTATCCCAAACCAACAAATTGCGAGCAGATGTTTTTAAAAAGGTAAAGTTGGGATACATTTTGGATACAGAAAAGAACACAAAACAATGATCTAATGTGTCAAATCCACAATTTTAATTCAGTAGAGCAGAATAAACAGTCTTGTGCCAAATGAAGCTTAACATTCCCAAACATAAAACTCAAAGAATAACAATGCTTTAGTGTTTTATGAAGGCATGATACAACGCTGCATCAGGGTCACGTTTTAACGTCTGAATGTTTTTTTCAAGGAATTATGTTTATGCGGAGGTTTTCTTACGAGGTTCAGATGTCCGTTACTGTAGGCAGACGTCTTTGTCACCCAGGAGGTGGGCAGCGGTTAGGTACCATATTTAATTTCCCTTTTTTGTTGTGTTAAAGTAATATTACGTAATATCATCTCCGGTAAATCGCTGCACACTAAACTTGGCTCACCAAAGACATCTTATCATGTTTCTGCACAATATATATTATACCAACAATATTTGTAATGTACCAAATGTCTCAGTGGCTTTGATTGTATATTTTGAATCGAAGAAATATCAACAATAATACATTTAAATACAACACCAAAAATAAAGTCTTTAATTCAGTTTTATTGAAGTTTACCGAGGTCTCCATATTATTTTTAACGTGCTGGATCTACAAGACACATTACTCATAATGTATAAATACAATGTGAAACACGGTTTGATTTTCCTCCAGCAGAGGTCCCTGTTTGACTGCTAAAGGCATCATCCTCTGCTATTGTTACACTGCATGTCCACCCTAATAAATGTGCATTCACCATGTAGATCATTTCCCATTCCTTATATTTGATGTGTAATCTGTACCTTCTGTGACTCGTCTTTAATCCTCTATCAGGTCAGGAAACACAAAGAACCGACAAACTAAACCCTGAATGCATCGCTGCTATAAGCTCGTTTCACACTTTAAACTGTGTCGTTTTGCTTCCAGTGGTGACTGCTGACATTAATGCATAGGGCCTGATCGAACAGGCACTATATCACATTTAACGGGCAGTATATCATCCTCCGATAGTCAGGTGATCTATTTAGGACATGCAGTGTGAGACGGATCCGTTCAGCTTCACTTGTGGCTGAGCAGCCTTCACTCACTCTTCCCAGTTATTACCCGACCACAGCAATGGGTTTGCTGTCAGTCAGATGAGATGTGAAGAATGTAAAGAGGTGTCTCCAATCTCTTTCAGATAGTTACACAATCACGGCGGCTTCAGATCACGTGCGTGTGTCTCTGTGTGTACGTGTGTGCGTGTGTCTGTGTGTATGTGTGTGTGGGACAGCAGAAAGTCTCTACAGCTTCCGCCGGAAACTGAAAACGCACCTTTTCCGACTATATCTGGATTAAAACACAGATTTGCACTTTAGTAGCACTTGAATGGCTCTTATGATGGTACTTTTGTAGTTTGACTATGTTGAGGAAATGTTACTTTCTGTATTCTTGTTGTTGTTAGTTTATACTCTAGGTTGAAATGCACTTATTGTAAGTCGCTTTGGATAAAAGCGTCTGCTAAATTACATGTAATGTAATGTGTGTGTGTGTGTGTGTGTGTGTGTGTGTGTGTGTATGTGTATGTGTGTGTGTGTGTTCAGTTATCCAGGATGATTTCAACATGATTGGCTTCTCTCTTATTTGCCAACAATTACGTCAACTGGGAATTGGTTTGCCACCAGCAAGTTTAGTCACAAATAATAAAACTACAGTACGTCGGCACCGTGTGGTTTACTGACAGCGCCAGTAAATTACAGAGTATATAGTGTGACGTCAAATGGCTCTGGAACAGAAAATGTTATTGCTTGAGGTAATGTAACAGGCGCAACTGTCACGACGCCATTGTGACCTCGCCACCTCTCAAAATGAAGCTCAACCACAGGGAGTTTGGGAGGGAAAAGAGTGTGTGAGTGTGTGCTTTCGACACACACTCTCACACACACACACACACACAGGCCCAGAGACAGGTCACAGAGGTTAGTGATAGTGAGAGGAAGAGGGTGTGGGGGGGGAAGAAATTAGATTCCAGCTGTTGGCTGGTACTCTGAGAGGAGGGTGATTGCGTAGCTGTGTGTTCGGTGGTCAGATAGCAAGGTGGAATCATCTCTCCCTTTCCGGGCTTGGCCACTTCAGGGGTGAAGCTGATGGAAATGAAAGCCAATTTAGCAGCATGATTTCTTCCGGTGTGATGCAGATCGACTCTACACAGACAGAGGGGAGGGGAAGGTGTGAGTATGTGATGTTGATCGGTTGTTTCTTGTTTTGCAGAGACTTCTGGACCAGATCCTGCAAAGATAAATGGGGAGACACCGAAACATAAACTGGCCATTCTGGCTCTTCACTTTTCTCCATGTGTGCATATGAATGCATTTTATTCCATGCCATGTTCATTCAGCGTATCTCTGTCGTATCCTGACTGATTTACAATGCAAAGCAATGCAACAACAGAAAGGAAAATTATAGTTGGCAAAGATTGGAGTGACAGGAAAATACTGTATGTTTAGGAGTAGCTTTATCACCAGCTTTTGACTTAATTTTGTTATATTTGTATATTCCTGTCTATACCACAATGGAAAATATAGAAAAATGTAAATGTTATGGACCAAAATAATACTGTAAAAGTATTTAATGAAAATTGTACATGATGCATATGCTTAAAAGTGTTGTTTTAGGCATACATTAACACACTAGACAATTATTTTTGAAAATACTAA
Source organism: Liparis tanakae (assembly GCA_036178185.1). Classification (NCBI taxonomy): domain Eukaryota; kingdom Metazoa; phylum Chordata; class Actinopteri; order Perciformes; family Liparidae; genus Liparis; species Liparis tanakae. The sequence goes on along the minus strand of CM070100.1, from coordinate 6,908,188 downwards.
GCTAATGAAATTGTCAGCTGTCTTCCCCACTCACACTGAGTGATTAAACACAATACAGATTAATCATATCATGTTGCTCATTTCCTTAATAAAGATAGAATTTCTTATCTGCCATATCATATTCCTCTAATAAAGTATCTCAAAATGAATTAAAAACATTCCGGGGACATTCCGTATAGAAACGGTGTCATTTTCCAGGAAATGTAGTCCCATTGCTCTTCGCAAAGCGCCTTGACCCCGTCACCGGCCCGGTGCTGGAGGTGTGTAAAGTGGGAGAAGGGTCACCCGTGTTTTGTCATTGGCTTCACGTCCACTTCGAGGCCTCTGGATCCGCCCATCCCAAACACCGGAATTCCAACTAATCAAACTCAGGAGACACGAGACGCCAGTGAAAGGGGGTCTTTGTCCGAGAGCTCTAAACCAGAGATGATATTGTAATAAGAGAGGAGACTTCTGGACCTGGGACTGCAGTCCACATATAGCCTGTAAAGGTGACATTTAGACACAGTTTAGACACAGTCTGCTGGGATGGAGAGAGAACAAGGGAAGGACGTGCGCCGCAGGACTCAGACAGACGCTCTGCAAAAGCATCGGGGTTCTGTCTGACTGGGTTCCTCTGGAGTAAACACAGACAGTGTTTTGTATCCCCAACCAAACGTTCGGTTAAATGTCACATTTTGTGTCCGCTTCTGTAGTTCAGTCTCCTCCGGTATGAAAGCGATGGGACCAGCTGCCAAGAGCTGCAAGATTCTTCCATCTAGGTGGATTGATTTGGGCCCACATGCGAGGAATAAATGTATCCCACGTTATTGCTATCTATCAACTTAAATAACAATAATAATAATAATAATAATAATAATAATAATTTTATTTATATAGCACCTTTAAAAACAATGTTTACAAAGTGCTCCACAGAGAGTCAAAGCAAAACAAGTGGAATAGTAAGAAACCAATATTATATATTAAAATTGAAAATGAAAGAAATGTATTAAAATAAAATAAAACAAATAAATTAAAAATAAATTAAAAATAAATTAAAAATAAATTACAAAATTAGGGGAATGGGTTTTAAGAAGTGATTTAAAAGAAATGACTGGTTCTGCGCGCCTTATCCTCTCCGGTAGGTTGTTCCAAAGTAAATGATGGCCGTGTTACCAGCAAGGCAATTTAAAAGAATATACTCCACATTGGAGGAATGCATTCCCGCCATGTGGGCCGGATCCAGACGATGAGCACCGACTGACAGGCAGCTGTGTACGAGGAGAAGACTCCTGTCAGTCAGCCTCCCTCCCCGGGGCCTCGTGCGTCTGCGTGTCACATCGGCATCTTTGCATATTGTGCGTTGAGTTCTGCGGGGACTGACTCCGATGCCCCCGAGGGTAAAAGCGATGTGTCAGGTTTAAAAAAAGAACACTAGACAAGCTTAAGCTGCTAATTGCGCACATTGAAGCTGTGACACTGATTATACGCGTTAAGCCGTTAGTCATTTCACCCATATTATCTGGACGTCTGTAGCCTCGTGGCCGTCTCTCTCTAGCGGTGCTGTGTTACAGGATCGTGATCTTAACATCAGTACTAATAGTCTTTACATTTAAAACTAGAACGGGCACTCGGTAGAGCGCATACCTTCGCATATCACAAGACTGTATGGCATTGCATTATGAACATAAAAAAATGACTGTGCTATGGTAACAAGAAGATTTTGACCTTTTCATGACCTTGAACTTTGACCCGATCAATCCCCAAATATAATCAAATGGTCCCCGGATAATAACCAATCATCCCACCAAATTTCATGCGATTCGGTTTAATACTTTTTGACTTATGCGAATAACACGCACACACGCACTCATACAAATACACGCCGATAAAAACATTACCTTCCGCATTTTCAATGCGAAGGTCATCAACAATAAGTTCCGTATTTGTGCCTTGAAATCGGTTTCACTAAAGAATCACAAGGCGAGCAACAGGCGAGAAAAGCAGCGGTGTCGTTTAAAAAAACAGAAACAATTCAACAGTTACAAGAGAACAGATGGAAAATAAGGGTGTGTACATATTAATCAAATGACTCACTTAGAAAATGAAGACACAGATGTATGAGACACTGTGGGATGTTTTTCTTCAATCAAAGTAACCTCGGGTGAAGTATATCTGATATTTTTCTTTGCAGCTTGTAGTCTCAGTGGAGATGTGGAGTGAACTAATGCCTCCGCGGAGATGTCTGTGACTTTCTTGTTGTTGCCTGCAGCGTACACACACTAAAAAAAAGATTAGACTGCACTTCAGGTAGCCTGCAACACAGATGGGTACATGGTGATGACAGTTTGTCTGTGTGTGTTTGTGTGTGTGTGTGTCGAGACACAGATAGAGAACGAGACGAGGCGATCACATCCCTGGGGTATTTCAAAAAGAGGATTTTCGTTATGAAGCGCTTAATACATTTTTATTTCCAATATTCCCACCAAAATTAAATCATGAACTGTTTTTAGTTCATTATGAATATTACAAACTTCCTTCGAGGCAAATGAACAATACGCAGACAAGCATAGCTTAAACACACACACACACACACACACACACACACACACACACACACACACACACACACACACACAGCTTTATTTAAAGCCTTGCTTCAAGGATTCTGAAAAATAAACTTTTTGTGAAAAATAAGGGTTCAAAAGGTTAAAAGCTTTTTTTTTTTAAATGTCAACTTGTAATCCCATCAGCGTACATGCATACATTTCATCCTACACAACTCATTGTATTGCTTCAAACTATATTTTCCAGTAAATGACATTGCAAGCAGTGCCGTAGTCAAACGAGGTAACATCCAGAATCCAGCATATCTCATGAAGAATGAGTCAATCATCTTAATCCACCATGGACCCTCCAGATCAAAAGCAATATACAGACACATACATTATTAATATATTCAATAACACGTGGGTATACACAGTCAGTCAGGGAGATAAGTATTTGGGCGGTGACACCATTTTTGTTATTTTCCTCTTCACTCAACTTCACACGGATTTGAAATGATGCAGTCAATGTGTGGTTGAAGTGTAGATTTTCTGCTTTCCTTAATTGGATATAACAAAACTGTTTTTGAATGCCAAACGTTTTTACACAGTGCCCCAAATGTTCAGTGGCTCAAAAGTAATTGGACGATTGTTATATAAATGGTTGGATGAACAGGTGTGGCTTGTGCCCTTGTTATTTCGTTTACAAATTAAGAGGATAAAAAAAGGTCTGGGTATAAATTTAGAGTGTTGAATTTGCATTTCGTAGCTGGTCCAGGGAACTCTAAGTATGAGGACCACAGAGGTGTCAATGCAAGTGAAGGAGGCCATTAAAAGGCGGACAAACAACACAAAGCTCTCAGGCAGAGAGCGTGCAACATGAGAATTGACCAAATCAACCGTTTGGAACATAACTAAAAAATAATGAATGTACTGGCAAGCTCACCAACACCAACCAACATGAATAGTGAGCTGAAGCATACTCTGGAAGAGGTGTGTCATTGTGAAAGTCTATAATCAAGAGACGCCTTCATGGATCTGAATACAGAAAGTTTACAATAAAGTTTAAACCACTGGCAACGTGGAAGAAGAAGAAGGCCAGATTAGACTACCAGAAAGGCCTGATCAGTTTAAGATGAAGGTTCTTTGGAAGATGAAATGAAGAAGAACTTGTACCTATATTTTGTCAGGTTATTTATGTGTCTACAATTGTATTTTCGTAAATGTATAGATGTATTGGAACATGTGTAAGAGTTTATTACATATGACAATAATTACGATACATTCGTTTTCGATGTGTCTTCTTTCTGCTCGACACCCTGTGCTGCTGTTTGTTGTCGCAAACACTTTGTACATGTTATCCAGCCGGGGGTTACATGGTCAAAGTTATGTGTTGTCATCCATCTACAATATTAATGTGCTACCCTGTCTTTATGAAGGTATATTATTACGGTTTTTTTTATGTCTTTGCTAGTTGTTGTTTTTAGAGCAAACATTTCGGATTTGCAGTCAAACATTATAGTTTAATTAACAAAACTAACACATCATTTATTCTCCAGAAGACATTTTCTCTCAAAACATTTGTTTTTGTTTATCGTAATAAAGACACAAACACACCTCCATAGTCTCCCCCTGAGGATGGAACAGTGTACACACACACTGTGTTGTGTTTGAACACGTCAGACTTTAGGACCCAGCGGAGCCTCAAGCGCACATGGCGAAGTGTGGCTGCTCCGGCCCTGGAAGAGATGGCAAGTCCGCTTCTCCAACATCCTCTCCTCCCGCCTCTCCTCCCGCCTCTCCTCCCGCTCTCTCTCGGTTCCTTTGGAGAACATTTTTGCCAACGAATGCATTTGTACGTGTTTTCCCCCCACAGACCGTCGCTCGCCGTCTGGCGTTGGAAGGAAAAGTTTTTGACAGCTTCTTTCTTGGAGTGACAGCCAGCCACATCTCGTGTTGAGCCCTCGGTTTGTGCGAGGCTTCCCAACCCCACCCAACCCCCACCCACTACACCTTCTGTGCGCTGCGATGACCCGTATCTCCACCCTGGCACCTGTGTGAAAGTGTGGTGGTCGCGCTGGTTTCGCCTGACCGTATCACGCCACCACCACCATCACCCCCTCACTCCCCCCTCCCTTACCCGGCTTCACCTCACCGAGCCCCGGGCATCATGAGGACCTGGAGGCGGCGGAAGAACTTTGCCTTTTTGCTGCTCGCTTTCCGCGTCTGGTGTGTGTCCACGGCGGCGGAACATGCTGACACCGCGGTTCTCCACACGCAGGAGGGTGAGTAGACAACAGAGCTGCTCACACGTCTCTTCTTTGAGTCATTCGGACCGTTTCCATGTGAAGTCATGGCTGAGGATGTTGAGCCAGATGTGGAGCGTGTGCTCTGGGTTTTTGGGGCACATGCATTTAAATGTCATGTAATGTGAATGCAGTCTAAATAGATCCGTCATGGCAGTAATCACCTTGGTGTAGTTTATAGGACTTATATAATATGTTCAATGACTTGTTTCCTTCGTTTTTATGGATGCACACCCTTATAATAGAAATGCTGCACACCTGTGTTGGTATTGTTTACTCGTCATGCAGCCCTCTTTACTGTAATCACCATGCAGTGCATTTGACTTTTGCAGAGGGGAAAAGAGTGTTTTTTGTTGTTGTGCTTGGCTGGAACAATGCAGGGAAGTGTTGGGATGAACAGATGAGTGTAACATCCAGGAGGATACAGCGTTATCCTTCTCTGGGTTGTAAACATAGACCAAACAGGATGTTGTTATTCAGCAGCTAAACTTAATCTGCTGAATGAATAAGACAGTGATGACTGGGTAATGTGTTTATGGGACAGAGCACGAGCCAGGATACGGATGTGTGTGTGTGTGTGTGTGTGTGTGTGTGTGTGTGTGTGTGTGTGTGTGTGTGTGTGTGTGTATGGTTCCTCATGTAGTGCAAAGACAACATGGCAAAGATAGAAACATATACCATCATATTTAGATATTCACTCTCTTGTAAACCACAACTATAGTTTATGAAACTGGTTTCTATGGATATTAACAAGTTAGGATACAGCATGCTCCAATTATTAATAGGGTTAAAAAACAACAAACTAATCTCTTAATCTTTATCAGACGACAACATTGCATGTCACAATTACAGCAGTAAAACTGAAACATGTCCACGCTACAAATAGAAGTTTAGTTGATGTCTTAATCATTCAAATACATTAAAAAACAAACAGTCAATGGCAGTGAGGACCATGCCTCTTTTTCAAATCATGCGCGACTGAACCGCTGCTTGTTTTTGATTCCGTGCTCATGAACACGGAGCCTGAGAGTGCATCATTATAGAACCGCGGAGGAAAGCTTCCCTGACAAAGGACCCGCGCTGGCAGAGAAGGAGAAAGATGTAGTTTGGGAGATATTTTACCTGCATGCATCGACTCAACGTGGGGTCATTAAAGCCCTCACTCAGATGGGTTAGCTCATGTATGAATGCCGAGAGTAAAAATAGTTGTACGGGGTAGTGTGAGTAATGAAATAGGCATTATTCCACCTCTTTGATGTCAGCAGGATACTGACTTCAGCCTTTCTCTAAAAGACTCCCATGGCCTCCATCCACCCAGGAGGGGTTGGCTCGACAATGAGACAGAATCAAGCTCTGGAGGTTCTCCTTGTTTTTTTTGCGTTCTCCCCACAGTTCTCCTGCAACAACGTTTGGATCGGATTGGATCGGTTTATCTACTTGGAAAGGGATGTATAAATAAACAAAGCAGGCTGTCAGGTTTCCATCCATCCAGAAAGGGCTTGGCTCAACAGTGGCCTGAATCCGTTGGAACCGGTTGACGACGTGTCCTGCCAGAATCGGATAAAACATTTGCCCATATTTAGCTTTCAGTGGTGCTAACTGAAACAAATTCTCTGACTAAATCAGCTAAAGTCCGCACCCCCAAAGACGCAGCCAAATCTGGCAGCCAGATATAAATCAGAGCCGACTGACATTCAGTCCTCCGATGCCAGGACACGGATGAGCGTGCCAACGCTCAGATGCAATGGACTACCTGGACAGGGTTCAGAGACTGGGTTGAGTTAGTTACTGAAGTCAGATAATAAGACATTTCTCTGGAGTGTCACGTTGCGTATATTTTGGCCATGAAGCCAGTAATAGTGCACTGCTGAGTATTTTTACAGGGCGAAAAGTGAAAACACGGTAAAGGTTTACAGGTAGGCTTAATGAGGACATTCAAGTGAAATCCTCGTCACAGCATATGGAAGACAGCATAGCAGAAAGCATGGAGGGGAAAAAGGATATTTATAGAAGGTGCTTTGCAACATGTCACTCTTCTCAACATCAGAAAGAATACGTGAAATGATTAAACGTTTGACTGACAGCTCCTTGAGTGATTCTCAAAATGGTAACATATTTCTCATTTCATTTCATAGGGATACAAATAAATAAAAAGAACTCCAACAAAAATCTTGGTTTACTGATAATAAAAAAAAACAGTCTTTGAAAAATCTACAAAGTGGAAGTCAGCTGATCAGTCGTCGAATTGAATTTCTGCTCATTAGCTTTTAAAAAAAAGCCGAAATCTCTAATACAAAAAGTCCCACAAGGGCAAGAATCAAGCAGCCTGTGTTTACACCTCTTTGATGGATCTCTCTCTCTCTGAGGCCCTCTGTCTCTGCCTGTCTCTTTGTCTCTCTTCTGCATATCAACTGATTTTCTGAGGGTCTGATCTTCTTCTGCAGAGAAAACTCGATAAATAATTAGAGGCGGATCCAAAAGACCGTGGGGTTAGATTTGAGGATATCATCGAAATGAATTAACGCGATTAGAATGTCCATGTTGTCTTAACCAGCTGATGGATACAACCTGACCCGAGCGCCCTGAAACGAGCAGACATTCACATTCTCGTTCCCTCAGGTCCCTCAGGTGCACTTTTCAGCAGCGTTTCCTCGGATGTAACTCAAACCCGACTTCCAGTCCGTGGGAGAACGCTGACGTACGCCAGCCATTGTGGTTCAAAACAAGCCCTTTCTGCTAAAGCCATTGAGGAAATAGCCTCACCCTACTCTGTCTTTTAAACCCTTGGGGTGGATGTCGCTTGACATTTTTAGGGCAGGCTGGCATTGATTTGTTGGCCGCGAGGGGGACGACGGACACGGTTAGAAACGTCTCCCCTCTGTTCGGCATCATCGGTCATCACAGCCATCGGTGTGATTTAGCTTCCTCCTGCTCGTCATCGGCTGCTCTGCCCCGAGGATGACGTCGATCACAGATAAAGGAGGTGAGCGGCTGAACGCACACGACGCGACACACGGATCCAGTCACCTCTGTGACACGCTCACTGCTGTGTGATGATCCGAGAGGAGAATAGAGCTCGCAACTATCCCGGATGGGCGATCCGATGAAAGAGAACGTGAGAGTTGTATCACGAAGCTGTCAGTCAAGGGCGTGAGCGATGATGGCGGGCGCGTTTCCCCTCCATCTGCTTCAGCCCGAGAGAACTGATGGAGACACACAGATAGGCGTGGAGACAGTCACCTACTGCTCATCCACTTACTGACAAATGAAAAGAAATATGACAGTTCATTTTATTTCTTTTGTGGACGGAAGTCTAGGAAGAAAGGATGACTGAATATATATATATATATATATATATATATATATATATATATATATATATATATATATATATATATATATATATCTCTCTCTCTATATATATATATATATATATATATATATATATATATATTTATTTTTAATGTATAAAGTATATATAACATATAGCCACTGCTATATATATATATATATATATATATATATGTGTGTGTGTGTGTGTGTGTGTGTGTGTGTGTGTGTGTGTGTGTGTGTGTGTGTGTGTGTGTGTGGGTGTGCTTGACTGCGCTATGAAGGCAGATTCTGGATTTACAAGAGATGGACAGATGTTCTATGTACAATGAATGAGAGGTTAAAGGTGTAATAGGAGGAATGAGGAGTGTGTTGACTCACACAAAAGAGAAGGTGAGTTCTTTGTTTGTTTGTTTTTCTCTGACGGAGCGTCCTTCCCAAGAAAGATGTGGTTCTGCTCGGATGAGAGTAACAACGGATTGAGAAAGTCTACTGATGCAATAACTGGGTCGTCACACCACATCCATAGTTTCCCAACAGGAAGGTCACCACCCCCCCGTGTCCGTGTGTTTATTGTGAGACATCGTTGATTGGAGTCCAGCCGAGCTCTCAAACTTCCATCCTTTATAGAGGCTGAGTTGAGAGAGGATTATATGGAGATCTTTTGTAAAGAAAGACCTTTGAGGTTTTTTGCTCACAGCAATTTGGGACCTTTTGATCTTTGTGTGTGTGTGTGTGTGTGAGTGTTGTACTTCAAGGATTTTTTCTTGTTTTGCAAAGATCAGACAAATACGAATGTTTTGCTATTTGTGGTTTTATTTGGTATCCATTGATCTAGTATACTAAATATTGCATATTTGGGATGAATATAATGACGTCCATGAAGACGAGACTGAAAGGCCTTTCATACGGGATGCTGTTTGGGCTGCGCTCGGTGACCTTGAGATCTCTGTGAGGCTGTCGTGTGCCATCTTGTCCAAACCAAAAGTGATGTTGTTAGTTGTGAAAGTATTTGATCATACTCTAGGGTTATTGATCCATCCCAGAGTTATTGGGTTAGGACCAAAGTGGTCCGCCGATCAGCTGAACCATCCCATCGGCTGAGCCACATTGCCAAGCACAGAGCCATGCCACAAGCATGGCTGAACATCTATAATCCCTTCTCCCCAGCACATAGCTGCTAGGTGACCCAGCATGTGTGACACGTTTCTGTGAATCCACAAATATTAATATTTATATATATATATATATATATATATATATATATATATATATATATATATAGGCCTGAGACATAATGCTTCATTACCTTCGCATTGAAAATGCGGAAGGTTATGTTTTGATCGCCTTGTATTTATTTATTTATGTATTTATTTGTATGCATGTTACTCGCATAACTCAAAACATATTGAACCGAATCGCATGACATTTGGTGGGATGATTGGTTATTATCCGGGGACCTTTTGATTAGATTTTGGGATCGATCGGGTCAAAGGTCACAATCTTCTTTTTACCATAGCACAGTCAATTTCTATCCAATTGGCATGCAACTAATGCCAACATGTTCATAATTCAATGCCTAATCTTGTGATATGCGAAGGTATGCGCTCTACCGAGTGCCCGTTCTAGTTAAATCTGTGTAGGACAAGATGGAAATTGGCTTTCCCACTGTTGCTCCCACAGGACGGGAATGGGACTCACAAGAACATATCACTGACCCACCCTGGGAAGTCTCCAATTGCAATGATTTGACTGTGAGTTGCTGACCTTGTCGCTTACGCCAACAGGCCAATAATGGGCCGTTCTGTTTGGAGTAGATCCGCGGGGGTACCGATTCCAGGATTAATACCTTCTCAACTTCAGCGCTAATTACGCGAGTGTGTCATCACAGGGGAAGTGAGTGATGAGGGAGTTGATAGAGGGAGGGATTGTTGAAATGAGGGAACACTCCATTTTCACCTCCTGCCAAAAAAATGTGAGACCTTTTTGTTTTTTCAGTGTGCCTCTTAGCCGCCTTTGTCTCTGGCCTTTTCCTCCGTCAATGAGAAGCTCATAAGGAGGCCACATTGTTAACCCCGCTCTCTTATTCCTGTTTTCATTTGATTTGACTTTGGACAACTTTGAAGTAGTAAGAGCCCATTTGCTGCCGTACATGTATAAAGACTAAAGACACTGGGGGGACAATACCGAGGTCAGCAAAAATGATCAAAGGCATTTTTGTTTAATGTACGATAAGTCAATAAAGTTATTACTTTGACAGGTTGTCAGTAACAGGACTGCCGAGGTAAAAGGTTACACTGGCAGAAACCCTGTTACAGGATTGAATAAGGAATAATAGGAATAATACATTAAAAAAAGTTTAATAGAATAAGGAGCGTCTTTGTATAAAAAATAACTGATTTGGGATTTCTAAACACCCTGGTAGGGTCTAGGCCGAGTGTTTACGTAATATATGTTATTATTCAGTAGTTATGAACAAATTCATGTTTCTTTACCCGAGTGAGGCAGAAATATATTTTCCTAATTTTGCACTTCTCCAGAAATCTCTAAATATATATACTAAACATGTAAAAGCATGTTTTGGCTTTCAGACTTTGTCTTTGAACGTGGCAAGAGAGGGCCGGGAATTTTCATTTTATTGTAATAGAATACAAACTGTGTGAGAAATCTACGTTTTCTCTCATTGGAGAAAAGAAACCTTTATGCATGACTTATTTTATCATTTCAAGAGTTCAATTCATAAGCAGAGAAGTGGCTATAGCGCTCAAGCTGTACTCATTTTTAAAACAATGCCCTCTACTTTTGTCTTTTATCCGTCATATTGAAGATACACTATGTCAGTAGCAGCATATTCTTTCTTTTTACTGTTTATAAAAAAGGATTTGTCAGGAGCCTTTTTTTAACGGGAGGAATTGTAAAGCGCTCCCTTTGATGAGCTGGGAGGAGAGTGTCTTCTGAAAGGGAACCCCGGCTCTATTTTAGTGCCGAGTTCCACACTTTGGCAAGAGACGGAGTAACAACATCTAACGCTATGAGCCGTCAAAAAGATGATGTTGCAGTTTATACTTCCAGGGACGACTCCAGTAAGACTTTTTCATTCACTTAATTAAGTTCCCAAACGACCTCATTCGCCATTCTCTTTGTTACGGGCCCTTTATTTCCAAGGGCGCAATGTAGGTGTAGCATCCGTTGCTCTATTTAGGTCCGTGGTGTTTTCATACAGAATCAGTGATTGGCTGTGTACAGAAAGCTCTACTGAAGTGCTCGAAGCTTCTTTAAATAAAAAATAAAAAACATTTTAGCATCGGGAGAAGAGAAGTAGAACTGCAGCGTCTGAGGCCGGAGGAAGAAAACACGAGTCGCTGAGATGGTCACTGAATCAGAGCACTGGAGCGCCGCTCTTCTGGTCCTTCCTTTGCTCTTATTCCCTCCGTCTCAGATTCCCAGCCCACGTGCAACCGAAGTGTGCCTGGTCGCCATGGGTATTTTCACCATGTAGAGCTATTGTTGTTGTTATACTGTACCTACTTATAGCTGAAGATCCTTAAAGGTTCGTTATGCATGACAACAAATCTTTGAATTTAATTAAATAAATAGTTTTTGGGGGGTAAAATACTTACTTAAATGGATGATTATAGCCTTTTTATAGCATGCACACACTTACACACCAAGGTACCAAGAAATGTGCTGGCATGACCACCGTCAGCAGGCTGGGGGTTCGGTGTCTTGCCAAAGGACATTTTGATGTGGGTATGAGGAGCTGTACGACCCCCCCGCCCCCCCCCCCCTAACTGGCCCAAAATCGAATAGTATATTTACTTAAATTGCCTAATGCCTCATGTCACTACTAAATCTCATGTCCATGCTTGTTTTTTTATCTCGTATCAAAATGTAGATATCTCATGATCAATATGTATGATCGATACTGTAGGCACTCCCAAAAATGATTCTGGGTTGGAGCCAGATTTCCATCGAATCCAATTGCAAACGTTAAACTTATCTCTGGAGTGCGTTTGAGCCCGAGAGCTTTTTTAAAAGACGTTCGTCCTTGTGCATAATAATCACGTTAACTTCATCTTCCTTTTCTTCGTAGACTGAGGATCCTCCGGTGTGTAAATCCACCTTTCCGAGGGCCCTCAGAGACACAGCGCAGGGCTCTGATTGGACGCCTGGCTTTCCAGCTGTCGTGCAAATATTGAGTTTTATATCTTTGCTATTTTCAAACACCATAACCAGAGTAGTGATCTTTGGATCCGCCGCAATTAAAGGTCTGTGCTTACAGATAACTAGAAAGTCACATTGCGCATCGTGTTTGTTACACTAGAGCGGATAAAATTAGCTGAATAATTGATTAGTCGTCTGAAAATACATCCGATTGAATTTTGATCATAAGATTTCCATTTGGGTTTTATTTTCAGCAGGAATGTGTTTGTGCCTCACATATTCACATGCTCTGGTTGTCTTCTATAAACGTAGAATCAATGACTTATTTTGTTTTAACCATTAGTAGGACAAAAACACGCTGTTTAAAACTTCAGCTTGGGCTTCAGGAGAATGTGGTGGGCATATTAAACTATTTTCTTATTATATTACATTTCAAGTACCATTCCTGAAATAGCTCTTCTTAACCTTTCAATTGGATTATATTGGGATATTGTCCTATTTTGTAACTTGCTGTCTTCCGTCCATAAAGACTGAACTTTTAAGCTCAATTAAAAGTTTTTTTGTTTGTTGCTAAAACACTAAAAACATGAAGGTTTTAGTCCTTTCCTTCCCCGGTATGTCGTACATGTTGACTCTTCGGGTTGCCGGAGTCGCATTGCGCTGTTCTCTCTCTCTTCTCCTCCCTGGATGCCTCCCCTCTAGATCACCTCATGCCCTTCATACGTCTCTTCTGACCTTCCTTGTACTGTTTATTCTCTTGTTCATCTCCAGAGAAGGACTCCATGTTTACATGGCTGATTAAGCAGCTACAGGGTGTGAATGAGAAGTGGAGTCTTCTGTTTCCACTATTAACTAAAGGAAATGCAAAAAAACCCTATTTAAACACTATGACCTCGCTTTAATCACCCCACCAGTTCACCTTTCTTCAAAAAGATGATTAAAACACATTTATTTAAAAGTCATAATAAAGCAAGTAGCTCACTAAGTGCGCTTGATAAGGTTAATTTAGTCCTACATCCTGCATCCCCCAAGTAGTGGCTCATTTTGTTTGTTTACCCCGTTATTCGGTCACTTCCCTGCCGAGCAAAGTGGACATCAGCTCCTGTTTGAATTCACATTACTTACCACTTAGTTAGTAATGCAGCTCATATTCGGCGTAGAATAGTAAAAAGGCTGAAAAAAAATTGCCCTTGTTAAATAATCTAAAATAAGTTGGCTTTTAAAAGGGATCTGGTGGTTGAGGGCATTTCATGAGAGAGCAGGGGAATTATGTTTCAGCTGCCAAGCAGACATGTGTTTTTTAGATATGACCTGCAGCAGATTTCCCCTTGTGTCCAATATGGAGATACACAACTGCAGTTGGATAAGCAATCAAGATACTCTGCACAAAACACATGGGATTAACCCAGTTTCGGTTTGCATTTCAAAGTTTTTTTTCCGAAGAGGCTAAAGCCCGTGAGAATTATGAATCGGATCATGAATGTGAAATTCCCGTTTGCTTTTTGAAGGAAATGCGTCTTTTTTGGGGAGCAATGTATGGATGTTGCATATACGCTACTGTTCAAAAGTTTGAGGTCACCAAGGAAATGTTGTGTTTTCCATGAAAACTCACTTTTATTTATTAAATCAATACAAGATTAATACCAAATATAGTTATTGACAAGGTTAGAAATAATGATTTTCATCAACAATATTAATGTGTCAAAGGAAGGCCAGTTCTAGAGCTTCTCTCACCAGCATAACTGTTTTCAGCTGCGCTCACATAAAAAGGGTTTCAATGTCAAGGAATAATCTGTTTGTGGAAAATGCAAAATAAAATTATTTATAAAAAAAACTGTTTCAAGGGGGTTCTACCCCTCTGCTAGTCTTCTAAGGCAATAACACAATGTACCACCAGAACACTGGAGACAGGCCTCTATACACCTCTGTAGAGACTTCATTAAAAAACAGAGAATAGTCATTTACCACATTAACTATGTATAGAGTGTATTTCTGATTAATTTAATGTAATTTCCATTGGAAAAAACAGTGTTTTTTTAATTTTTCTAAGTGACCCCAAACTTTTGAACGGTAGTGTAATTATTAATGATCTTCCGACTTGTATTCAGGTCCACACACAGAACGACTTTGGACAACCTTTTTTCCCTCCTCTTCCCACAGGAGCAAACAAATGCAACAGCATTAATGCCTTGAAGGAAAGATTTATCAAAAGTGTAATTCATTGTGTCTCGCCCTCTACGGCGGCCGCCTTTTCCCCCGCCTGGAAGCGTGACCTTTCCGAAGGAACTATAAATACGTTTTTCCCTCTGATGTGATGTGATGGCATGCTATTTAAACCAGTTTGTTGTGATCGTACCCCTATTTCAGTCTCCTCTCTGCATCCGGATAATTAAATTAACACATTTAGGACGTGAGAGATCGAAAAGCATCGCGAAGGCGCATCACACCAGTGGAAGTGTTGAAGTCTTTTATTAACAAGACGTCTCCTTAACTTTCCCTTTATAGCTCTTTTTTATTGGCACTCTAGCCACAGCCTGTGGTCTCGGTCATGGTGTTCCTTCTGTCTAACGTGGTTTTCATGCGCCACTAAAACCAACAAACTCCCATCCGCACATGTTCAAATACCTCATTAAATATAGGAGGTCCCTTTTTTAATGCCCTAGTTAGCTTATTAGGCACTGAGGATAAATGGAGAGTCTGGGCCACACCGAGCGCACGAGGCAACCGCCGTCGCAGTTTGACGTTTTGAAGAAATGCGCTTGTGGCGGCGCAGGAGCCATCGCTTCATTTCGTCTTCAAAGAAAGGAAACATCAGACTTTTAATGCTCCTATTACCTTTGGGGTCAATTTGACCCCATTCAATATTTATCGTCTCTAAAAAAAATATTAACATTATTTTTTTTGATTCATATTTCATGATTTTTTCTTATTTATTGGGGACAACTGGGACAACATAAAATTCACATGATGATATGTTTTCAATGCCGTGTACAATTTGACCCCAGGCTGTTTTTCACTGTTTAAAACATATAATAAATAACTGTTTTAATTATTTAAAGGTCTATTTAGGTAGTCAACAAACAAACATAAAGTACCTGACACTTAAACTTGGGAAACAATATTAATTCTAATCATTTATTGGAGGTTTTAACTGCTGTGGTCAAAAAGGGTCAAAGATGTTAGTAAATTTGAAGGTGACAGGAGGGTTAAGAGATGGAGCGCTTGAAAATGAAGATATTTCCAGCCGGGAAGAGGAAAAGAGAGGAAGGGTAAAGAAGATGTCAGACTGTTGTACGTCTGCTCTGTGTCCCACTGAACTCTGTTTGTACACTGCGTGACGCTTCACACAAACATGAGCTGTACATGCGCATCTCAAGGGACGAAGCAACTGGCCTAGGCCTTGAACGCACAATAAATAAAGACGCGCCACGCTCTCTCTCTCTCTCTCTCTCTCTCTCTCTCTCTCTCTCTCTCTCTCTCTCTCCATGTTCCTTTGGTGATAGCAGGAGTGGGAAACCTCCTCAAACCGCCTCTCCCTCCCCTCCGACACTCCCTGTCTAGTTCTTCTCCACAGCTCCTCTCTGGGTGGGTAACGCGCATCGGGCTTCCACGGGAAGCCGGCTGGGCGTGCTCCAGAACAGGCATGTGCTCGGTCAGGCCGTGGGAGCGCCGGGGAGTATAAGGACGAGGGCCAGGAGGGAATTGTGACTATGATTCCCACATTCTGCTGAAGCCACTGATACGGCGTGTTATGTTTTATCCTATGCTATATATATATATACACTACTGTTCAAAAGTTTGGGGTCACTGAGAAAATGTTGTGTTTCCATGAAAACTCACACTTTTATTTATTAAATCAATACAAGATTAATACCAAATATAGTCAAGACATTGACAAGGTTAGAAATAATGATTTTTATTTGAAATATTAATGTTGTTCTTCAAACTTGTGGCTCAAAGGAAGGACAGTTTTAGAGCTTCTCTCACCAGCATAACTGTTTTCAGCTGCGCTCACATAACAAGGGTTTCAATGTCAAGGAATAATCTGTTTGTGGAAAATGCTAAATAAAAAGTTATATTAAAAAAAGGGTTTCAAGGGGGTTCTACCCCTCTGCTAATCTTCTAAGGCAATAACACAATGTACCACTAGAACACTGGAGATGGGCCTCTATACACCTCTGTAGAGATTTCATTAACATTTCATTTTCATTGGAAAAAACAGTGCTTTTTTCATTTTTCTAAGTGACCCCAAACTTTTGAACGGTAGTGTATACATCCTGTTTTATTTTGCATCCCGAATGAGCAGACTTGTACGGGCTATTTTAGCATCATCAGCTTCTAACTTGGTTGATCTGACTTCAGTACGAGTTTAAAAGAGGAGATAATTAATGCATTCAAGAGTGGAAAGGATGAGGAAACAGACAAAGGCAGCAGACTGCAGCTCCACTTTCTCACCTTATATATATATAAAGTGAAAAAGGAAAAGATAAATAAGTGAAAAGAACAATTTCATCTGGCCATTTCTCTTCTTCTTTTTTTTTTTTTACTCCTTTCCTGTCTGGCGATATCGTAAAGAATGAGTTCCTCATACAACTGTGTGAGAGCATTTATTATTGATGCTCTGGCTGTGGTCCTAGTGCAAAGGCCATGCGGGGGGGGGGGGGGGGGGTAGCACAGCACATCTCACAGGAACAAGAGTCAGCAACACAGTCCACATCCCTGAGTCGTGTCAGAGGCTTCCTCTTCCTCGCCTTTGTTGTGGCGCTCCTATTGTCTGAAACATTGTGTGCTCGAAAATTAACGAGGATATTAAGGAGTAGTTGTGACCTATATTGTCGACCCCCTTTGTCTGCAGGCCGGTGTAGATTTTCACTGTACATTTTGGATTCAATCTATCTATTGTATTCAATTTATTGTCATTAGTCCAGGTACACAGGCAACACAGTGTGTTCTCTGCATTCAACCCCTCCTCAGTCATTACGGAGCAGTGGGCTGCAGCGATGCCACTGGGGGTTCAGTGCCTTGCTCATGGACACTTCGACTTGCAACTAATGGGGAGAGCGGGGAATCGAACCGACGACCTTGGGGTTGCAGGACGATCCCCCTTACCCCACTGAGCTACAGCCACCCCCATTTTTAATGTGCCATGTTTAAATTTCAAACTTCAAATCTCTAATTTGTTCCGATGTTTTTTTTGACAGGAAGTAGCCCGGAGGAGGCTAAACGGCGAGGGGAAGCGCCCGAAAGAGAACGCTACGGGACCACGGTACCTCTGCTGCTGAAGGGAGAGGAACGCAGACCTTTCTTCCAGCTCACTGCCAGGGTAAATACTAACAGGCCACCGTAGCATCACACGGGTATCCTCATGCTTTTGTTCAACCACAGTACACGACTCCCCCGTCGCCTCTTCCCCCCGCTTGCTTGATTTCCTTCTGAGGAAAGTCCCTTCCTCAGCTCTGTTGACCCTGATGTTTCCCTGTTGTGGTTTCTGTCCTCGCCGGCTCTCCTTCCTCTTTGTTTGATAAACACGAGTTCGCCCCGTTGGCAAAACATACTGTGAACAGGGTTCGTACGGTCATGGAACACCTGGAAGAGTCATGGGAAAAACTTAAATCATAAAAGTTTGGGAAAAGTCATGGAAATTTGTTATAATTAAGTGTTCATTTACGCCGAGTAAAAAAGAAAAAGTATTTATTTTCAATATTTCAACATGTATGTTGCTTAGTTTTCAGAATCAAACACTCACCAGTTTATCTCCCAGCAAACTCGGATGTTCAACATCAATTCACTTTGCAGAAGTTAAGTATATACAGGGTTCTTACAGTCATGGAAAATCTGGAAAAGTCATGGCATTTTTTAATGGTCATTTCCAGGCCTGGAAAAGTCATGGAAATTTGTTATAAACACATGTTCATCTACGCAGAGTTTGACATAATTAATGTGTTTTTTAAAGAAAAGCGCTCAAAATATAAGCCGGCGTACGCACAATGTCCTAAATTTTTCAGGTTTTTACCGAGATATCAGTTTGGTCATGGAAATTTGGTTTAAAGTCATGGAAAAGTCATGGAAATTCATCGGTCAAAATGTGTAAGAACCCTGTGTGAAGCGATTCCTGAAACTACGCAGCCTTTCCACAGTTTCGCATTGTCAGCGGTGCAAAAAACGTGACGATTTTGTGGAAGATTTGACGGCGTTGAAGCCTTTCAACACCTCGTGGTGTCACATGGTGTCAATTCCGCCCATTAGCATTACATACATACATGCTCGATTTAAAAGACGCACGCATACGTACAGTCTCTCGGAAAGCGTGTGTTCTCAGGCAGGGGAAACCAATCTGTCCCACCTAACACAGCTAGAAAAAGAATGTATTTTAAATTTGGCATCCCTCACCACAACTTGAGGAAACTTTTTCCAGCGTAGGTGTTAACAACTCCCTGAGCAATTACGTGTTTTTTTTCTTCCTGGTACAGGGAAGTCACCATCTGAGAGAGCTGTTTTTTTTCCCCCATGCTCTCCTCTCTAAGTCATCAGAGAGGGGCAGTGAAGTTAATGACATGAATTTAATTGATCACCGGCATGTCACAATGGTATGAGGATAAATGCAACTTTTTCATTTTTCAGGAGCTTCAGACTGCGACAAAAATGGTTCCATATACCACATTTATTTCACGTGGTCGCATTCATGCAGCTGCATGATGAAACACCATCCATCTAATTTTATACCACGTGTTTGTAGCAGTGTACAGTGTGCGATACACAAATACACTGCGTCGGAACCAAAGGGGAGCTGAGATTTCTTGATTTAAAAAGAGTACAAATACCATTATTTACACAAGAAAAACAACGTTACAAGTCGAAAGTATACAAATATGTAAGAATATACATTACTTATACTTATTTAAAGTATAACATTATAGTTCTGAGTACGAAGCCAAATGGGTTATTTAAACGTTGCATTATGATATATTATAATTGATGCAGTTACGTGTTGCATTTTAATTTTGACATTTAATAAATTAATTTTGATACTGTTGGAGGTTTAATTTACTGCACAGCAGTGCAATATTTTCCCAAATATAGCATAACGATTGTACTTAGTACAGTAATCTGAGTAAATAAACTTAGTTACTTTACTACTTAAAATGGATGCGACCAAATCGTGTGCTGGTGTGACCAATTGAGAAAGTTTCTCGCACTGGAAAAGTAAGTCTGCCGCCCTGAAAGCACCTTATTTTCAACTTCATCAGATATGTTTAACCACCAGCCACCGCCAACGTTAAAAAACGCGTGGAGGAAATGCAGCGGTCCCGCATCGGGCTATCTAAAAACTGACCCTTCTCAAATGAAACTGGCTTCTAGGGCACCTGGCAATTTTCTTACCAGAGATTGCACCAGGACGTTAACCACCTGGGAAACAGATTGATAATGCCGCTCCTTGTGCCAACACAAGGTTATGAAGCGGTCGCATTGCAATCATTGCATACAGTTCTGGCAGACGGACATTCTTGCAGCCACAGTCTCAGACGGAGCTGCAGACCGGATGAGCTTCAGGACGTCGGCCAGCGGACCCGAGTCACTGTGAACAAGGAGTGATGATACGAAAAGATGGCTGTTCCTAACTGCGCTTATTACACAAAGCAATTTATGTCTCTCCGCTGGCTAAGAGACATTCATATTTTTTATTTGTCACATCTTCCTTGTCTTTTTCTTGTTTTTTATGTCCGATCTGTAAGGATGCTGTGAGGCTTCAGGCATAGATACTAAGACTGGATTCATGTTCTAGGTGAAGTTAGAAATACTGTCCTCATCCAGCCTAACCTTGGCAGATAAAATCCTCTTCTTTACCAATGATTTGAAAGCCTTTTTTTAAAAGAAAAGTGCAATTTCATCAGCTTTTTCCATCACGTCATTAGCAACACTAAAGTGATGTCACGCTGCACTCAGCACAGGGACCTTTTCCACACAAAAGAAGAACACCATGAATTTGAACGCCATGAATTTATTGTACCATTAATATCCTGCAAATAGTAAAAAGGACCCGCGAAAATCCTTGTTCTCTTGTTTTTCGTAGACGCATCTTTGATGAACGATCGCGGTGAGGGCGAGCCGTAATGACCAGTACTTTGCGTTTCATGTAGTTTCTCCGAAATAAAAGCCACTCTGTGTTTCGCCAGATGAACACTTTAATGTGAAGCACTGACGCAATGTACAGAAGGTGAACAATAGTTAGTGGCGCTGTTGTTAATGAGGTCAAATGAGCATGTATACCTGCATTGCCTCCTCTGAATCCCTCATGCAGGGTAGGAAATGTTCATATTTTTTCGGGGGCAATTTTTAAAAATTGTGAAATAACATTTAACCTGTGTTCAAAATCAATGAATATACTTATTCAGGCCTAACGTATATGAGCAATTGTCATACAAATGGCAATATTTATAATATTGGGCAGTAGTCTTTAGTGTTTTCTGTTTTTTATTTGAACAAAAAACATAAATATTATAATCCTATTAAATTGTATTCTTATTTATTTGTAGTTATTTATTGTTATTACATATTTACGAACAACTATTAACAATTACAACTGTTTAAAAAAAATTGTTTTTCCTATTTATTTATTTGTTTGTGTGTACCTTCCTAGTGAAGGAAATACAGATAGGACGGACAAAACAAAGAAAAAAAACAATACGCTAATAAATTATCAGAATTATTAGAGGAAATTATGGACACATGTTTTGCCCCTCTTCTACTGATACTAGGAGAAAAATGTCTTCGGGCAGTTTTGCCCTTTGCCCTCATGTATTTCCGACGCTGCCCTCATGCATAGGTAGGCAAAATAATTGTCTGACTAACAATGAAAACTTCTAGGAAGGTGATCACTGAATATATTAAATAGATAGTTCAGAAAACATGCCGACTATTTATAGTAACAACATTTTCTATGCAAACCTTCAGGATTAAGACTTACTTCCAGCGTGGAAACAAAACCTGAGTTGAAACTGCTCCAATGTATCGACTTCTGAGTCACACTCAGATTGGGGAAGTGTAGGACGTGGAAGCTTTCCTTTCTCCCTGTTCCTCTCACACGATTGTGCCTTTGCCACATCCTGTCTTTTATGTGTCAAACTAACGGCGAAGCTTCACACAAATGCTGATCCACAGGCAGGAAGGGGGCTGAGATCCGGGCACCGCCTTAACACCCGTGTCATCTTTTTGTGTCTCAGAGTTATCCTGCGTCACTCCAGCTGCTGGTACGTGCGGAAGGTGAACAGCTGATCCTGTTGCTGGAGAGGAATGAGTGAGTTTCCTCGGATTTACTGGAATCCTCCATACTCTATTCTTATTCTCATTTTCCTCTTTATTCAATGTGGGCATGAGGACAGATGAAAATCAAATATTTATTATGTTAATCATATGAAGGACCAATAGATAAACCCACGCTCCCATCTACGGCTGGCTGGAGTTCTATATGCAGGAGGAAGAGGAGTTCTCTGGGTCTGGCTTATGGTATAGTGTATTCAGGGAAGGAGAAAATAATATGTCCCCCAGTGAATGGACTCTTTTATGGTTCAGTCTCTCTGAAGGGCCGAGAGATGAAAGCTGATAAAGAATAAGGAAGAGGGGAGCTCTGAGGACATGCTTATTCTCCCCTGCTTTGCTTTTCCTCTCCTCATTTCCACGCTGCGGAAAATAACACGGTGGGCTGTGAAACGAGGGGTGGGGATCATTCGGAGTTCATACATATGTAGATATAAACACATTCTCCCCCACAAATTGTTCGTACAGGGAGGAAATATTTGTGTATAGCCTCGATACAAAGTGTGTCAAGGCCAGGTCACATAGGGACCAGATCAATTTCACATGAATGATGGCATCGCCTTTTCCTTTTTTCAAATGTTTCTTATTCAGAGGGAGTGCAGGTGTAATAGTTGACCTTGCTGCTTTGGGATACAGATATTGACATTGGAGTGATGCACTTCATCCACAGCTGGTCAGACCTCCACCACAGTTCACTCTAGAAAAAAAACACCTTGACATTTTTAAATCGGACTGTTGATTTTTTCTGGTTGCTTCCCCTTTTCAGACCTCAGTGGGAGACATTAACAATAACTAGTTTAGTTGAAATCTAAAAGTAGAAATACTGATTCACATATTCACTGTCTCTTTTAAAGCCAACAAAAAACAGCTCTATACATCACTTTAATGAAAAAAAAAAAGAAAAAGATATGACTATTTCAAAAACCTGTCTGTAACGTGAGCTGATAAACAGAGTTTCTACGGTCATGGAAAACCTGGAAAAGTCATGGAATTTTAAAATGGTCACTTCCAGGCCTGGAAAAGTCATGAAAAAAACTTAAATCATAAAAGTTTGGGAAAAGTCATGGACATTTGTTATGATCACATTATTATCTACACAGTTAAAATAATTAATATGTTTTTTTAAAGAAAGATGCTCAAATTATAAGCCGGCGTACGCTCTCAATATGCACAATGTTCGACATTTTTCATGATTTACCGAGATTTCAGTTTGGTCATGGACATTTGGTTTAAAGTCATGGAAATCTATCGGTCAAAATGTGTAATAACCCTGTATAAAACACCATGTCTTATTTTCCTCATCCAAAGCTCAAGTAGACCAACTCTCACCAAAATAGTTAATTGCCCAACAAAGAAACAAAAAAACCTCTAAATATAATGTCCTAGTCCAGAAGCTACAAAGTCTGAACCTTCCTTTTCCCCGTTGTCCATGTGACATGTAGTGACCTCAGCTTCAGCTGTGAGTCATCCGTCACCAGCCGGAGGCCTGGGAGCATGCTGCCATTCCCATCCGGCCTGTTCTCCGTCAGGCCAGATGTGTCCTCTGATATCACTTCACCAGTTCAGCCAACTCCGAACAGGTGGTCTCTGACCTCTAAGAGGGTCAGTGTTGTCGAGGCTGGGACCTTTCCGTCCGATGCAGAAGGAAAGACGAGGCCACGCTGAAGGAATATGTCACGGGAGTATTAGGCTGGATCCAAATGCACGACTCAGGAGACAGAACTGGAAAAAAAATTACTTTACTCAAAGTTCCAGCAGGAACAAAACAGACGGGAAGAGATAAATATACTTTGGTCACGAAGAACACAAAACAATCCGTCAGAGGACAAGAGGAAGTGAGGGAGCTAAATAGTGAGGGACTAATGAGGGGATGGGCTGCAGGTGAGAAGGGAGTGAGGACCAGGTGAAGGGAATGAGGGACTAACGAGGTGATCAGAGGCAGGTGAAGGGAGTTGGACTAACGAGATGGGAAGCAGGATCTGGAATGACATGATAGTGAGACAGGATGAAAACAACTAATAAAAAAGAAAGGCATGGAGCTGAACTGTTACAGAATATGCAAAAGACGGAGCTCTGCCTTTAGTTTACAGTAAGATTTTCCGAGCTGGCAACTGTAATTTCTGCTCGGACTTCATCAGTTCCCAACATTAAACATATTCCCACTGCGCACTCCCAAGTACATTCAAGTTGAACCAATCCAATGTCTTGACAAATATGCTTGACAGTTAAATTGCTCAACATTAGTGAAATGGCTCTTTTTATGGTTTGAATGGCAGTTTTTTCTTCTGCAAGAAAAGAATCTTGCTAAAAGGAAGTTTTCAGAATAACGGCAATAGGAGTGTGCAATTCCTTTTTAACCCAGCGCTACTGACCTCGCTGTGAATATCTTCATTGGATATTCTTCAAAGAAGCGACTTATTTTTTGCATACCACACTGCAGGTTATGTTTGGTGCTGCAGGGCTGCATAGAATATGTTTTAATTTTGCTGGAGCTGCATGGGGAGCACATGGGTCAGGTTTTACTGAGTTGAACCATATACAACTTGATTGGATACTGAATTGGATCATCCTTAAGGAATGTAGGACCTAAAGCAACTACAATATTATTATATATATGAACCTTAAATCCCTGGAACAGCTTGTGTTCTACCAGCTTGTCTTTATCATGAAGGCATTTCGACCAGCTGAGCTGTGCTCAGACTTCAGACCCTCAACACATTATATTTAATTATAGTTCCCATTGTGACAAGAAAAAAAAAGGAAATTAATGCTTTAGTTGGTAATATAAAAAAATAGCAAGAGTAAGCCATTAAATTGATGTCGCGAAGTAAATAGTATTTTAACGAATATAAAAGACTGTTTTCTAAAATACAACCAATCCTCGTTATAAGGAACATAAGGAAATGATGTCCAATGAATCTTACATCTTCTATTTAATTCAATAGTCCGGAATAGCATCCGTGTGAGTGCTTAACTCAATGTAAGTGGAGTCTCTTTGAAAAAGGTGAGGAACATTGAATCAATACAGTGTGGAGGTTAGTTAACTTTAGTGCAACTTCAGGAGAAATGTGGGGGAAACTAAGGTCAAGAGGGGACAACAACTATTTTGCAGAATCAAGCGAAAAGGAACAAACAACCCTGACGCCGTGGAAGTGAACAGGTTTGAACGCAGAGAACTCCACAGCGGAGCAAGCGGTGCCGATTTGTGCTGAGTTATGGCCGATTTTCTGCGGAGGCTCATCCATTTTTTTTTGTTGTGCTCAAATCTGCTTAGCCGGTGCAGTTTGCTCATTTGGCACCGCTGCGGAGCACACCTGCTCCGCGGCCGGCGTGAAACGATCGCAGTCATCACCAACACGCGCTACCAGATCCAATTAATAAACTGCTGTTTGTTTGCACCTTGGCCCTGTGCCAGGAAAACAAGTACAGATCTACTGAGACAAGGGGGGGAGGGGGGCATTGTATGTGTACATCTTGCAAATAAACACGCAATCTATGAATTTATTTAATTTTGCCGGTTCGTGGAGTCCACTTCTCCCGTGTCCTTGAAGGCCACTCGGATCACGAAGCAGTACGCGGACGGCTTCGGTCCACGCGCTCACATTTCGCGTCAGTTTTTAAAAATTATTAGTTTACATTTAAGTTCGAAATGTTCCTGTTTGTTTAGATTTGTTTGTGTGTTTAGTTTATTAAGGTTCCCCATTAGTCTACACCAGGGGTCGCCAACACGGTGCCCGCGGGCACCTGGTCGCCCGCATATGAAGGCAAATCACTGTCAAAATCCGAGAGCGCAAAAGCAAAATTCACTCTCGAGAGCGCAAAATTTCCTCTTGAGCGAGAAAAACTCGCTCGCGAGAGCAAAAGTTCCTCGCGCGAGAGCAACAGCCGCTCGCGAGGAAATTAAACCTACTCGCTCGCGAAAACTTCAACCTGCTCGCTCGCTCGCAGGTTTTCTTTTTGACAGTAAGGGGGCGTACCCAGTCACCATTGTATCTCGACATCTAATTGGACTAAAGTTGCTAGTAGGCGATGACCAATAACAGAAAACTGGGGAGTCATGGCTGACCATATATATATATATATATATATATATATATATATATATATATATATATATATTCTTTTATTGTACATCCACAAGCAACAACGGCGAGCTCCTCTTAGATCTGTAGCTCGAACCTCAACCAACACGGTTCCCGTCAACCACACTTAACTTCCATTTTGCGACAGGTTAAACCCACCTCCCCTCTACTCCGCCAATCACAGGCAAGCCCCTTCAACCAGCATGCATGGTGCCTCACTGTGATTGGCAGCCACTTCACAGGGTCACTACAATATATATGCGTTACCTCCTTATGGTCAGCCATGACAATGATTTGGTGCTGTTTGTCCAGAGCCAAGTATGTTGGCTTGACTCTTTTGGGAACGGGGCTTAGTCAGCTCGCCTCCAGCCGAGAATATGAAGTCACTTTAAGTCTGGGACACATAAAGAATACCATCAGCCTGGCACCCAGCCAGGCGTAGCAACCAACAACATAACATCAACATCTGGGGGGGGCAGCCAAGATCGGGGTGGGTGTGTTGAAGATGAGGGGCGACTCTCGGGGTCCGCCGGTGTTCTGTCATTTCATGCTACTTGTCAAGAACCGATACCTTGTGGTATTGCGCATGCGCCGAGTCGATTTTCCGAGTTTTTTTGACACGCCCATAATGTTTTGCCACTCTGTCGATGCACGTCTGATAACGGGGAGTGACATCATCAAAATCCCGATTATTTCCCTAGTTAAAAGTACATTCAGCATGTATATTGTACAGGTAGTAATAATATGTAGTAATGACATGTAGATTAATGAGTGATAAGCAGTTGCTATTGCTTGTGTGTCAACAAATTATTGTAAACATGAGTTTGTTCACATTATCATAATAAAGCACTGGTTTATTATTAGGGTATTTAGTGTTGAAGATAAACACTTTAACAGTGAAAAGTGAAACATTGAACTTTGAAAGAAAAGCATATTTTGATAGTACAATAACATCCTATCAGATAGGGTAGCATGAATCGATACACACCTATCAGTTTATGCAGCGGGTAGCACATTTTTACAAGGCAGCAAAAAATGACAGAACACCGGTCCATATACATATATATATATATATATATATATATATATATATATATATATATATATATATATATATATATATATGTATGGTCAGCCATGACTCCCCAGTTTTCTGTTATTGGTCATCGCCTACTAGCAACTTTAGTCCAATTAGATGTCGAGATACAATGGTGACTGGGTACGCCCCCTTACTGTCAAAAAGAAAACCTGCGAGCGAGCGAGCAGGTTGAAGTTTTCGCGAGCGAGCAGGTTTAAGTTCTCATGCGAGGAACTTTTGCTCGCTCAAGAGCGAGTTTTGCTCACTCGAGAGTGAATTTTGCGCTCTCGAGAGTGAATTTTGCGCTCTCGGATTTTGACAGTGATTTGCCTTCATACCCGCACGGCATGTTCTAAAAATAGTCAACATTGAGCTCCGTCACAAAAATAAAAAAAAGACCATAATGCCCGGGCACTAGGACCTGGGGGGAGGCTGCTCCTCTGGCTTCCTCACTGCAAGGAGCGTCTCTCAAAGAGCCAGGATGACAGACAATGAGTTGAACTTAAAGCAGTGTTTCCCCTACCATTATAACGGGGGGCGGCCCTGTAATGTCCTCGCGCAACGCGCGCCTTGCTCAGCTGTTATGCGCGCAGGTGAGCTCTCTCGCCAGCATTCGCTAGCAGCCCCCCCCCCCCTACCTAAAATAATAACCTAATCTACTATAATTTCCTTTCTGATTATTGCTGCCTTAAGTTTTCCTTTGAAATCACATTTATTTCTTGTTAGAGTCGCATATGAGATGAGCTCTGTACCTCAGCAGCCCACCGAGAAGTGATTCAGATTCACTTTATTTTGAATCCACAATATTTCGATCAGCCTTCCGATGACATCATGTTTATGAACGTCTTTGTTCCACCTCGTAATTCATTGAATCTGGGTGCTTAACGGGGTTAAAAATCGAGAAACCGTTTCCCATTACTTGTTTTTCTACGTTTTGTTGTTCTTGTCGGAGCGATGGGAATGACCGTGTCATATGCGATATTTAAGGCTTTGCTTGTTGTACAGTGCAAATAGAGCCGGACAGGCGAGCAGACTTGTGCCAGCAGCAGTGGCTTTGATGTATAGCATTGATCAACGCACAGTTGGCCAGCTTCAAATGATTAATGGTGGCCTTATGGGACATTCCACATTAGTCTTGATTAAAGACTTCAATAGCAACGTCTGGGGGACCATTGTGCGCATGTGTGTGTGCGTGCTTGAGTGTGTGCGTGGGCGTGTGAGTGAGAGAGAAATAAACCTAATAAATATCAAAGGTGTACTTGGCCCACTTATATTACACTTCAACATTTGATATCTAAGGCCCTGTATTTATTTTAAGTGTTAGTGCTGATATTTTAAATTAAAGAGATTCTTTGTAACTATTAAGGGATAGAGATCATACATATTTTAACATGCTTTATTGTTGCAAGTAGGAAGGAGTCATATAATCATTAAATACTGTATGACTTGTTAATGTCAGTTAGAATTAGATTTTATAAGCCACTAAAAGTGAGGCTTTAGTACAGCTACTTAGTATTTAACAAAGTTCATGTTGAGTTATTTTAGTTCTAGTAATTAGTTAGTAAACAGGTATATTCAGACAGAACAGCATGTCAACGTGTTCTTGTGGAAACCTGAACATGAGCATCATATCTCAAATGTTCGGCTCCAACTAACATAACATTTTCTGTCCCTTCGTTACGATACCAAGGACGCTGTGTTTATTGAAAATGTTCTTTTCAGATTTTCTTATTGAGTTCGGAAAGAAAAGAGGTCGGAGCTCTTGGAAAGACATGGCCACATCAAAACAAAAATCTAAATCCCCATCGCAACGTCCTCAGACTGGGTTTTCTATACATGGGAAAGATGAGGCACACCATTTTAATAACATAGATGACAATACCAATACTGTTCTCATTGTGTAGTAGAGGAGGTACAGAATATTACCCTGTTGGTTCAATGAGGAGGAGCTCAGATGGAACCCAGAGAGAGCCTTGGTTTCCTCTACACCATAATTGGATGTCAAGAATATGAAATAAGTTGAGTATTATTTATTAAGTAAATACAATGTCTGCTTGTTTGGCTAACAACTATAAAACCTAAGGGGGCTGCAGAAGGAACCCTGTATATATCTAACTAGTCATGCTACATTAGGACCTGCATGAGGACAGGAAATGGAAAGATGATGTCTTTTATGAACGTAGTCCTTGTTGTTGTTAACTGATAAATACCATAATATGTAGAGAAGACCTCCACAAACCAGAAGATAACACAGATAATAATAAAATGTATAGTGGAGCATTTTTGATTGGTATGAGTGTACTAAAGGTAAAACATTTACATTACTTATATAGTGCAATGGCACAGAATGTAAACACAACGGATCTAAAACCAGCAACCTATTGTTCTATTGTTTAATGCTTTAGTTAATTTAATGTAGTATTATTCTCTTAAATGTTTAGTTTTTTTATATTTTATTGTTTATCTGTAGGTATGAATGCTGCTGGAGCGAAAAACGTTCCCGTTGCGGGATTAATAAAGTAAATAACGATGAATCTATCTATCTATTGAACCTCGATTATTACAACCACTGATATAATCAGTGAGGTTATGGAGGCTATATGCACCTTAAATACAGTCGATTCAGATCAAGATCTGTATCTGTGATTCATTATGGGCCTTGATGTCTCCCACCTGTCCTATAAAACAAATGTATCCGATGTTTTAAAGCCTATGTTACATTTGCTCTTCCCTTTATCCATTTTAATTCAATTACCATAAACCATGGTGGTATGCTGACATCGTTATCAAGAAGCGGAACGACCTCTGCCGGTGGAGAAGTCCTTCGCCACGTCGCCCATCCCCGCTCTGTTGACATGTATTTTCGGTCTATATTCAGGTTTTTCTTCCCCACTTTATCTCTTCCTGTTTCACACACACACACACACACACACACACACACACACACACACACACACACACACACACACACACACACACACACACACACATCTAAAAGCAATCATTCGCATGATGGTGAAAAGTTAGATGTCACTCTCATGTTTGATTGTTTAAATATAAAATGCAAACTCTGCCGACCAGCTTCCTCTAAAGTTTAATAATTATGTTAATTATAGTTTATTCAATCCAAATATATGTTTAAAAAAAAGACCATGTCCTCCCGAAATGCACATCCTGTCTGGAAGGATCTCTAGAGCCCACGTTTGTAGAAAGAGTTTTCACACTTCCTGTCTGTTTGAGTATTGATCCGATGTAAATGTCTCCTCTTTTTCCCCCCTGAGGACTTTGTAGTCGGAGCTTGTGTTGAGCTTATAGCACACACTAAACGCATTTTGCCTCCTGCCATCTTTAATTAGTTGGCGAAGGAGTTTGTGGATGAAGCAGAGCGGCCTTGGGGAAAGTTGCCCAGTCTTGAAGGACAATAAAAAAAAACGTTTTAAAAAAGAGTGAGAGAGCAATCTAAGGCGTTGCTTTGAGAAAGATTAGAGTAGTTTTTGGACCGGTGGGAACAGAGCCAAGCATCAGAGCCAAGTTAGTTTAAAGTCTCTCATCGTTAGTGTTTTCCTCTTTAAGTCCCTCCCTATCTTAGGTTTACTTCATCTCTTAGACTTCCTCCCTCGTTCCCTAAAAGTGAGTGAATTGGTTTTCCAGACCCGGAGATAAATATCATCCTTCTGACTTTTTAAATCATTTGTTCATGTTTTTACCGAGATTTCAATTTGGTCATGGAAATTTGGTTTAAAGTCATGGAAAAGTCCTGGAAATCCATCGGTCAAAATGTGTAAGAACCCTGATTAATATATCCACTGAAAGCTATATTTAGTGTGCAGCTCTAAAAAGTCTTTTTTTAAGGAATTGCAAGCCAAACTAATGTACGCGTTACAATTTGTTGAATACATTTTACCTTTCAATGAAATGGATGAATACATTAATGCATAATAATGCATTATGTCACATTGTTCTCTCCTCTAGACCTATTTTGAAGGGCCTGCCGCAGTAGAGAGGGCAGTGAGTGTGTTGTCACTGCACTTAGCCGATATAGTCCACTGTGCCCCCGCCTATAGGTTTATTTCTCATTCATGCTGGGGAACATAGAGTGGAACATCTCCCAATATAACTGCTTTTAACCGTACATGCACTGAGTGGGTCACCTGTCTAAGGAGCAAGGTAGCACAAAAATGATTTGAATGTTTCCTTTCTGAGGACTGAACCGAGAGCGAGATCCTCTAGCTGAGAGCACAGATGTGGTGCGTTTGCAGCCTTCTCAAAGTCCTTAGGCTGCAGCTCTTTTTTTATTTTAAATGAGTCTCTGCGGTATACTCAGTGTGGTGAGTATACTCTCACCTTGGCGTAGGTGAGCAGAACATCCATTATATGCGTTGGAGTTTTTGATCGGGCGGAATGGCGCTACAGATGTTGATGGTGCGTAACATCCATATTTTTCCTCAGCATCGTCTATGTGCATCCGCTGCTGTAAGAAACCCGGAGAGAGTGCATTACACTACGTCGCTGTACAGAAATAGGTTTCTCAAGATCATTAACGGAATGTGTGGACTGTATATTATAATGCACTAACATGCATTTGTCTATGAGAGGATGCAGCCCTTAGTGTTACATTTCTCACCCAATTATAGTTCCAAGTGAAGATGGGAATTGATAAGATCGTATTGATGCTGAGGCCGCTATTAAGTCTGCTTATTGGTTTGATTCTTTATCATTCCCCCTATTGATTCCTGATACATTCTTTTCTGCATAAGTCTAAGTGGCACTAATGTTATTATAACGTACGGTATTTCATCTCTGAAAGGGACGTGATAAATGGTTTAGAAGCAGTTTCAAATACATGGTATTCATTGACTTTCAGCCCTTTTTTTGTAAGACAATTTGCTGGTATTGCTACCGTTACTTGGAATGACAATTTCAGGGTTTGAAAATCTCTTTTTAAACACAACCTCGCTACAAAAACTTGATATTAAAGCTTTAATATGAAATCCCTTTCAAAGTAGAAATCCTCCTCGCCATCAGCGCAGAGAATGGGTTGTTTGTAGTAGACCCGTGAGAAATAAGGACTGTTCTGCTCGAGACGGCACAGCTTAGCAGCTGTTTGATACTCTGTGGTGTTTATCTGATATGGTTAATGCCAGCAATATCTCTCACCATGCTATCACCCCCCACAGGTCATATACAATAAAGATTAGAGGGATTATTGAGATTGCTGCTGATACTGTTGCTCCGTAGCTCAAGCCAATGGTGTGCATTATGTTATATCGGCATTATCATGTATGTTCCAGATCCCTTCAGATTACAGTATCTGTCTCTCTGAAATCACATGTGGTGCAATTTAACGTAATAATCACATATCGCCATGCATGTCAAACAAGCTGTATGCAAAGCAGCCTCTGGCTGAACTCGGATAGGTCACAGAATGTATGCTTCAGCACAATGTGACAAAGAGCTCAGTGAACAGGCAACTTACAATCATCAATTCTGAAGGTCAGGTGTGTTTACATACAGCACACACACACACACACACACACACACACACACACACACACACCACATATGGTGTCTCTATTCACACATACGCATAAGAGGAAGTGTGTTCACAATAAATCCAGATGTGCCTTGAAAAACAAAGCAGAGAGGAAGTGCACCATGACATCACTGATGGAGGGGAAGTTTTGTATGTACTGGGTCTGCATTGAACTTGACAACAATGTGGCAGCAGCACAATTAATCAACAGAAGCCGGAGGATTTGTTTTTTCAACCTCAATAGAAATACAGGGACATACTGTTGCTGCATGTGTTCAGAATCTGCAAAGAAGCAGATAAATGGATATTTAAAGTGAAGAAGATGTTTTGCTTGGATCATGAAATTGACAAGAAAACATTTATGGTTAATATTTTTAATATAGGTTTTTAAATGGTTACGGTGTCAAGGAGGTATTAGGGTGAACTCGGGACACAGAACTGCAAATAATGACCCTTTTATTCATAGTAAAGGGTTCGTATGGTCATGGAAAACCTGGAAAAGTCATGGAATTATAAAATGGTCATTTCCAGGTCTGGAAAAGTCATGGAAAAAACTTAAATCATAAAAGTTTTGGAAAAGTCATGGACATTTGTTGTAATCACATGTTCATTTACTCCGAGATTGAAATAATTAATATGTTTTTTTAAAGAAAGACACTCAAAGTATAAGCCGGCGTACGCTGTCAATACGCAATATTTTCTACAATTTCCATATTTGTATCGAAATTTAAGTTTGGTCATGGAAATTCGGTTTAAAGTCCTGGAAAAGTCCTGGAAATGTGTAAGAACCCTGATAGTAACATCTAGAACAGAAATGATAAAAGTATATCAACACAATGTGGAACCCTCGAGGGCTTGGTCTGAAAAACACAAAACAAGGAGGAGGACAAGAGCAAGTGAGGGGACCTAAGTAGAGAGGGACTAACGAGGGAATGGGCAACAGGTGAGACGGGCATGAGGACCAGGTGAAGGTAATGAGGGACTAACGAGCTGGGAAGCAGGATCTTGAAAGACACAGTCGTTAGTGAAACAGGCAGACAGGATGAAAACAACTGATACAAGGAAGGTGTGGAGCTGAACTGTGACATATGGTTACTCTTTAATGCCTTTTTACTAGTGATGGCGAGATGAAGCCTCATGAGGCATCGAACCACTTCAGCCAATTGGTTCGAGAAAGGGTTAATTACTCGAAGCTTCATGTGCTCACGACACCACCCACTGGCCAAGTGTATAATGACAGGCAGCTGTATCTGAACCACATAATGTGATGCATTGAATTGTGTTATGGCTGTTGGGAATGACTATGAATTAGAAAAATGTATGACCAAATATTGTACATTAAGTATCACATATGTGCATAATAAAATATTTGTTTAATGTATTCTGTGTGTGTAAATGTTCCCAAATTGGTAGTATTATATGATATGGCAGGTTGTGTAATAATGTTATTATGTCACTTTAGGAAAATGTCATGGGCTTAAGCAGGCAGACGACAGTGAAAGTGCTTGTGGAACTATGAAGAGGGGACTGAATATGCGTGTGTAACTTGGACAGTGATGTACAGGACGGGACATTTTATTTATTTGTATTCAGAAATAACAGTTTCTTAACAGTTCCATATTACCACCTATCCTTCTCTCCTCACTCTCCCAACTCTCCAAACTATCTCTCTCTCTCTCTAAACTCTCAACCAACAACCCACATGTTGAATGGAGCCTGAGGGGTTTATATTGCTGTCAAACCTCCCGGCAAAATCTGAACCGCTTGCCGAAGCAGTCACGTGGTACAGCCGGGCAGCGAGGCTTCGGACGTCATAATTTTTGGCTTCTCCCCTAAATGAAGCAAGCCTCGATACGCACTCCGGGGAAACGCCCCCTCCATTACTCGACACACGCTTCAAAGCGTCGGCACATCTCGTAACAACACTACTTTTTACCCATCTGGAGTTCCATTTCTGCAATTTTGGTCACTTTGTTACAGGTTAGGATTGAGTTTGACTCACCTATTAATTGCTGAGGTCTGGAGAAGAAGCCAACGTTAATTAAACTAAGACGCCGTTTACACAATGGGAAAACGCTTATATTTTCATGTGTTTTGGCCTTTAATTTACACAAAAACTGAGGTTTTATCACGGAAAACGATTATTTCTAAAAACTCCAGCCAAAGTGGAGATTTCTGAAAACTCTGTTTTTGTGTTTGCGTGTGAACTAGGTCACAGAGTTTTAGGTGGTCAAACGTCACAGCATGCGACTAGAAATGCTTCACGTCATGTGAGCGTCCTATGCGGACGGCGTATTTATGCGGGTTCATATAAACAGAAACTTTTTTGAAAACGACCGTGTGTCTACAACGTTATTTTTGTAAACGGAGGGTCAGACATATTCATTTCTGTAATACTATGTGTAAATGTGGCCTAAGTCAGACCATGAAAAACACAAGCAGGCAAATGATGAGACCACTTTATTTGGAATTAAATCTGAAAGTAAGCAGAGTTTCAATGTAATATTCCCCAAATGGACTTGAAATGTGTGTGAATGCACCGCCAGACCCAGTACCAATCCAAATCCAGTCTGTAACCTGTGACTGATGTCAACAACAAACAGTTTGATTTGAATCTCGGTGTTCATCGTTGACTTTATTTATTTCTTTGTTTTCTTTTATTTGATTCCCTCACTGCTGGTGTGTCTTGTCTTAATTTGGTGATTGCTGAGTTTGATGTTATCACCAGTAAGCATGACGGCCTGGCCTTTGAGAGAATAAGAGCCACGTTGGAATTATCCTTCACGGTTACTTCACATCTTCAAGATATAGTGTGCAGCACACATACTCTTTAAGGTCAGTGACCATGTTTTGTAATCCTTTTATAGACCTTCTTGAGGGGCCACCAGCTTTATGACTCATTCATCCTGGGGTCAGCGGGTAAATGAATGCGGTGCAGTATTGAATATGGCCTAAAGCTAGAAACCCAAAAGCAGAGCTCTGATTAGCTTAAAAGCACTTTGTTGTTTTACCAGCCGGAGCTCGTCCGATAATTGACATCTCTCGCTCAATACCCAGCAGTCATGACGACTCCCGTTGCACAGCATCAGTATCAGTGACAGATTGCTCACCCTGATCCCTCTGGTTCAATGATACATCAGTGCCAAGTAAAAGTTTCCATCCCCCGCCATGTTTGCAAGGTAATGGAGTGAAGAATGACAGATTGCATGCTATTATCTTATTGGAGAATCAGCGCAGCATCCATGAAAGTGTAAAGAGTGGGTTTAATGACGTGAGACATTTGTTAAGAGGAGGGGAAGAATAGCTTGTGCGTTCTGATACCGGAGAGCTGATGTTCTGGGACGTGTGCAGTCGAGGGAGCAACGGCGTGTTCTCTTAAAGCAGTTGTCTTGTGAAGCACAAGAGCTCCGACAGCTTTCAGTTCAAACGTGTGTGTGTGTGTGTGCCAACTTTTAGGATTTCAAAAAAGGATGCCATGGGTATGGAGGGCTGGAGATGATTCATGGTTATTTCTTCTTTTTTTTTTTTGCTGGAAGAAAGAAATGAAAGACAAAAGATTTAAAGAGGACATATTATGAAAATTCCACTTTTCTGTGCTTCTATGTGTTCATTTGGGTATCTGGCATGTCTCCCAACACACAAACTCTGGAAAAAAACAACTCACGCGGCTTGTTGTGGTTCCGCTATTTCAGAAACGATATGCTTGAGTGCGTCGAATGGGATCACGATCTAATCCTACGTAGTTTTCGAACCATGCCCATGTAGGGAGTTTGGCTACCCCCCTCCCACACACACACACACACACACATAAACACCAGGGTTGGCTGCTGATTACGGTGAACTTATTTTTTCTTGCGCAAGCTCTGTCGAGCGAGAAAATAAAAGTTTAGGTGGACTGTAGGGGAGATACCATTTCCAAAACGTGTAAGGGGTAAATATTAGTTTGTAAAACCCTTGTGAAAAGACCCTCTGGTCACCCTAACTTATAGCGCCAGACGTTACGGTGGTTAGGGTGACCAGACGTCCTCTTTTCCCAGATATGTCCTGTTTTTGAGACCTAAAAAATGCGGCCCGCAGGGAATCCAAAAACATCCGGGATTTTGCTTCGCTGGGTCCAACCTGGCAACCCGGAGCACCTCGCCCACCCGGAACAGGTCAATCTGTGGGGAGGTGTTTTTGACAGGGTAAAAAGGCTGTTTGAAATGATTCTTGTGGTATTTTGACCAAAATATGTTACAAACATTACATTAAGACCCCAGGGAACCACATCAACTTGTGGAAAGATGGGCATAATATGTCCCCTTTAAGAAAAGAGCTGAAAAATGAAAGACAAAACACATATTTAATATGTTTCTTTATGCTTCGCTCCTAATTGCATATTTCCCCTGGAGACAAAAAAGTATGGCTGAACAATGAGGGCTACCCAGGGGAGCCACCATAGATAAATTGGAAAAATAGAAACCCTCTGACATTAACATTTATGCAGTTGTTTATTCTTTTTCAATGAATAATAATAGGCCACCTCCCTTGAAGATCCATGGTCACGCATTAGTTCCGGTGTGTACGTTGTTATGGATGAGAATATTGAAGCAGCAAAAAAAACTAAAACGGTTCATCTCAGTCCCGGGCAGGCGTTCAAAAACTCTTTAAATTCTCTCGAACTTTGAAGGAAGATTTGATGCCATTTCACACACTGGTTATTCATATCTCAGCTTCAACAAGCAGGTGAACATTAAAGAAGTTAAAATGGACATTTCTATTCTGTTTGGCAAGCATGCAATTAAGCCTCCCTGGCAGTAAAACATGTTTTTTCAGAGCATTTTTAAAAAGCTTTGCTGCTACCTCTTTTTTTGTAGCAGCACAGTAACTGGAGATGATTATGAAAAATATTTTTCCAGAAAGAACTGGTGTAATATTGGGAACTTCAATTACATTGCATTTTCCCTGAAGGAAAATAATATGCAAGTATGCTTCACAATAAACCCAATATCCCCCTAAGAAAAGAAAATATTACATTCAAAATTAAAATTATTAAATTAAAATATATGAGTAAAAAATAAATAAAATATGGTTTAATATTGTATGCCTGTCACTCCGTTCAACCCAATTGTTCACAGTAAAAAGGGGTGGTTGTTTTAGCAATTACAGCGTACCATCTCTTTAAGGAGTTATCAGTTGAACCTCTCAAATTAAATGTATTTTTAAATGTAAAATACATTAAATACTCTCGCAAAGAGGACGTTGAGGTTGGATTTTGACTCTTCTTTTAGTAATTAGTGTTTTAATGATAGTCAGTGCAAGATCTCCTGAGATGAACCGCTTGCATCGTTAATCCAGTAGATTGATGAAGGATTTGTTCAGCGGTATCCAGAGCAGATTTTTCTCATATCTCACCACATAAAGAGTTTTTGTATATTGCATGTTAATGCTGGTGATGCTGGCTTCAGGCATTTTGAGTTTGTACCCTCGCCGTCAAGGTGCCCAGAAATATTCTTTGCTTCTTTGTTAAGGTGCTTAATAATTCATCCTCTCTTTTAGTCACATTTGGCATTCGTAAAAGTTCTTAGCTGTGAAAAGCTTGGAGCATTAATTACCACAAACTGGCTCAGAGCTATAGCTGCTAGTTCAGGACAGGTTGAGCCCGCAGCGGACCACGGGCGATTGGCCTGGATTCATGTGACCCCGTTTACACAATGGGAAAACGCATATATTTTCATGAGTTTTGGCCTTTCATTTACACAAGAACAGAGGTTTTATCACAGAAAACGATCATTTCTAAAAACTCTGGCCAAAGTGGAGATTTGTGAAAACTCTGTTTTTGTGTTTGCGTGTGAACTAGGTCAAACAGAGTTTTAGGTCGTCAAACGTCACAGTATGCAACTAAAAATCCTTCACGTCATGTGAGCGTTCTATGGGATGTATGGGGACGCCGTATTTATGCGGGTTCATATAAACAGAAACTTCTTTGAAAACAACCTTGTGTGTACAACGGTATTTTTGTAAACGGAGGGGCAGAAATATTTGTTTCTGTAAATACCGCTATGTGTAAATGTGGCCTCACTCTACTGATGAGAGCATGTTTCCCTCCCGACTGACTTGCCAAGCTATTCCCTCGAAAGGGCGCACTGGTAATATGACATCATGCGCCGTGTGCAGTTACGAGGAAAAATATGATTAGTGCAGGAATCATTTTACGGTGTTGAATATTCCAAACGGGAAGGCCAGCGGCTATGAAGCCGTTCATTCTCTAACGGCTCGGCTGTACGTCACTGCTGTCGGCGGTTGCCATTTAGTTACCAAATAAATAATTATTTGAACGTAGCTTCAGTACAATTACCTTCACATTGAAAATGCGGAAGGTTATGTTTTGATCACCGTGTATTTATTTATTTATTTGTATGCGTGTTACTCGCATAACTCAAAAAGTATTAAAGTATTAGACCGAATCGCATGACATTTGGTGG
The DNA here is from genome assembly GCA_036178185.1 of Liparis tanakae. NCBI lineage: Eukaryota > Metazoa > Chordata > Actinopteri > Perciformes > Liparidae > Liparis > Liparis tanakae. The sequence continues at coordinate 6,869,391 of CM070100.1, read as the reverse complement.
GATGATTGGTTATTATCCGGGGACCATTTGATTAGATTTTGGGATTGATCGGGTCAAAGGTCAAGGTCATGAAAAGGTCAAAATCTTCTTTTTACCATACAGGGTTCGTACGGTCATGGAAAACATAGAAAAGTCATGGAATTTTAAAATGGTCATTTCCAGGCCTGGAAAAGTGATGGAAAAAACTTAAATCATAAAAGTTTGGGAAAAGTCATTGAAATTTGTTATAATCACGTGTTCATTTACACCGAGTTTGAAATAATAATAATATATATATATTTTTTAAAGAAAAACGCTCAAAATATAAGCCGGCGTATGCTCTCAATACGCAACATGTTCTAAAGTGTTCATGTTTATGTCGAGATTTCAATTTAATCATGGATATTTGGTTTAAAGTCATGGAAAAGTCATGGAAATCCATCGGTCAAAATGTGTTAGAACCCTGCCATAGCGCTGTCAATTTCTATCCAATTGGCATGCAACTAATGCCTAAATGTTCATAATTCAATGCTCAATCTTGTGATATGCGAAGGTATGCACTCTACCGAGTGCAATGTTCCGCCTCCACCAGGCGAGTGCTTTCATGAGACGTATGAAAAGGTGTGTACCAAATTCGGTCATCAATTCTTAAGACCTATTTATAACTCTATGGTAGTAGAAGAGTAACGGGTGCTAAAAGGAACCATATCTGGAAGCATAAAGATAAGGTTGCCACCGCCGTGCTATAAAAGAAAAAAATTAACCCTTTTCCAGATTTAAAGAAGATATGAGAGGGGGAAAAATATCTGACAATTGATTAACAACCTCACGCCATGGACATACATTTTTATCTCGCGGCATTCATTTAATAAGGTCATACAGCCACCTCTCGCTGTGTGCTGTAAAGTGAGCGGTACGTTCCAATATTGGTGCCTGCAGTGCATCAGTGTCTGGACGCTGTGCATTCTCCAACAGCCGCTGATCACAATCCACCTATCAGAAGCCTCCGATTCCCCAAGGAGGAACAGTACATGTCCTCACATGTCCTCTTGTTACTTTCGGTCAGCACCCATAGATAACGGGTCAAGCAGTCATAACTGAGATTATATGCTCAGTGATGTAGCTCAAATGAGAAAATGTCATTTGAATTTGTTATCAAGCCTGTTTTTAGTTTTTTTCACAGATGCCTTCCCAACGGTATCGCTATAACACTATATACTATTCCTTAGTGCAGAGGGCCGTTTCTCCCTCTGCAGTTTGTTTTACTGATGCGATGACTTCACTCGCCTTGGGCTCAACTTCACACACACAGCTGCTGCTGAGTGTGAGGTGAAGGACACAAAGACAGAACCTTGTTTGGATGCCGGTACCCTTTTAGGAAAGGACTGATGAAAAGGAAACTTTTGATTGAAAGATTTTTTATTGAAAATCCAACTGAAGTGATGTAACGCTCATCGCCGTGGCCTGTAAGAGGTGGACCTGAGTATAGTTATGGATGCTTTCAGCTATAAAAACGACACCACAGAAATAACTACTGTGTGTCTTTCTCTGTGATCGGTCTCCTGTCTCGGAACACACGTCATCTCGTCCTTTGTGAACTCTCAGCAGAAGAGGGAGCGAACATTTAGGCGCTATCTTTGCTTTGGTAGGTCAATATTTAAATTGGCTTGGCAGAGCAGCGTGTTTGTTTGGAATCGGTCTGCTCTCTGCAGGAGCGCTTAGATTGGACTTTTGCTTTGTCTGCTCTCTCATGAATGTGACTGTCGTGGAGGGACTCAGACACTCGGCCAGTTGGCCTGGCCAATTCCACTCAGGTCCAGACCGAAGAAGCAAAATATACATATCTGTGATTCTGTTTCATGCAGACGTTCATGGGCCCCAGTGGATATATACTATAAGGATATTCTGAAACTGGGCACTTCGCAAATGATGGAAAACAGGCTTCCGGACGCGCGTGAATTAAGTTATCAACATTTAATGGCAGGAAGCGTAAAACAAACATTCAAGGCCTCACAATGGTGGTCTTCATCGTCCGGGTCCTCCGCCTTCGGGGTTTCGCCGGAAGAGAGCGCTCTCTCTAATCCACGAAGTCTGAGACTCAAAATCAGCCAGTCCTCTCTCTCAAAGGCGAGTCCAGCCTTTAACACCTGGTGATTGGTTCAAAGTCCCGCTAGAACAACGGAGGGGTCGAATGTCACTGAACCCCGGGTCAAAACGTCACTTCCGGTCAAGTATTTTCACAATAAAAGTCCTGTCTATTATTGCAAGTCACTTCACAGATTTTAACTGTCTCCGTCGATCTATAATGCTAACATACAGTCACTCTCATGAACATACATTCATTCTTGCCATTTACATTTGCATAGAGTAAACATTACCCCTATGCTTCATAACACATTAATAACAATATCAATATTCTCCCTAATATTTCCTATTACAATATCTTTCTATATGTATTAATTTAAAGTATAAGATCTCTGCACATGTTATCAAAATAAACTATTACAACCTAACAATACTAATGTCGTTGGTGGACCGCTGGCATTATTTGCATTCACGCTTCACCCGCTGATGACCAACTTCACCAGTATAAATATCTCCACATCCGCTTCGTGGATTGTCTCGACGTGTGGTGCAGACACTCATTTTCACATCTGCCTACACTTCTTTTTGTGTATTTTAAGTGTGAACTGGCTCTAAAACGGTTTTATGGATTGCATGGGATTTTGTAAACACATGCTTGTCACCCAAAGGATAACTTTCAATAACTTTTATGTTTTGCTGATGTTAATTATTCATCATGAGGTGAATTACTTTCTTCTTTTGCCAATATGTAAGCAAACACCTGATAAACGTAAATGTGCTAAACATTAACATTATTACATTACATGTCATTTAGCAGACGCTTTTATCCAAAGCGACTTACAATAAGTGCATCAACCTAGAGTACAAACTAAGAACAACAAGAATACAGAAAGTAACATTTCCTCAAGGTAGTCAAACTACAAAAGTACCATAATAAGAGCTATTTAAGTGCCACTGAAGTGCTAATCTATGTTTTAATCCAGATACAGTCGGAAAAGATGTGTTTTTAGTGTCCGGCTGAAGATGTAGAGACTTTCTGCTGTCCAGATGTCAGTGGGGAGCTTGTTCCACCAACATCTGCATTGTCACAGACGTCATTGCTCGACATATAATAACAATAAACTTCACTGGGAAAACTATAGTTCAACACAGATAAAGGACTCAAAAATCACTGGGAAGCATGTTCCAAAATAGATATTACAGTAAGCCATAAAATTGACATCTGCAACAAAAAATAAGTCTATTCTATGACTTACTGTATTTTCACAAGCCACAGTTATGTGGTGGTAACCAAGAGAAGCACAGATGCACTGGAGTTATCTTTGGCAACCCGAGAAGTCGAGTGAATGAATGCACTCCTCTAATTCTGGAGTTCGGGGGATTTGGGTGTTTAGTGCCATCCACTCCTCCTCTCCGCGGTTCTCCCTCACTTTGCTGTCTTGGTACACTCCAGTGAACCCGCTGCAGCCGAAGCTGATGGGACATTGAGCCGTATGTAAATCAATTTGGAACGCCAGCCGTACGCGGAAATAGAATTAAACTTGTCGACCACACCTCTTTTAGTTCCTCCTCTTTCTTTATCTCGCTTCCCTTCTGTAGTCGCGTGCTCTTTTCTTCATGGGCATACAGTACCGTCAGCAGCGGCTAGAGGAAGGCTGTGGGTTCGGCTCGTGGGGGGGGGGGGGGGGGGGGGATTAAAAGAAATCCCTGAAGTTAGCCGCCTTCAAAGGGAGCACAGAGACGCGTTTCTCTCACATGGCGTCGTACTCAAGGGGCTTTGTGTGATGGTGAATTATGACATGAGGCATGGAGTCACACAGATGTCAATGAGACTCAGCGCTTTACGTTTAGTTTAGTTTAGTTTATTTCGGTAATATACAAAAATCTAGATTTTACAACAAAAGAAGAAAGCGGCTAACCGAAAGGGTTGAGGCTGAAGATATCAAACTCATAAGTGCCCTAACCTATGATTTCACGAGAAAACTTAATTCAAAGAGTTATATACATATACCCATATAAATATATACACAAACATATATATATATATACACACATGCACATATATATATATATATATATACATATATATATATATATATATATATACACATATACATACACATTCACACACCCATATACATATAAGCACACACATACGTAATTCCACATACATATTTACGTAAAACAATAAACAAAACAACAACAACAACAAAACTTGTCCCCATTAACGGTTACTTATGATGCTTCATTAATTGATGATACGTTTGTACTTCTCCAGAGTCTTGTCTTTATATATTTTCTTGCAACATTGTGGACTTTGAAAGAAAAGGACGATACCGGAAAGGTTCGGTTTGATTGAGTTCTTTTAAAATAAAAGTCATCCTGACACGTGGTTGGTTCAGGAACAACAACAGACTGTTTGTTTGTTTGTTTGTGCTGTGTTGTCGTCTGCGTTGTGACGGTCATATCCGCCGCAGCTACTCATCGATTGTTGTGTCGGATGTACCGTATGACGAATATCCACTTGAGCCAAGAGACGGAAGGGAACGGGAACATTAGTTCATCTGATACATTAACGGAAATAGAACATCTAATTGTGAGTGTGTGGACATTACGGCTCAAAAAGAAACATTTCCAAGGCTATTTGTCTGGCTCCAGGAATTTATCAATAACTAATACCATAAAATTATTTCTAGAGAAATCCAATAAATTCTGAAGAGCAGTTTGAAATAAGAAAAAGCTATTCTCGTAGGACAAATAGTGTTTTCCTTCTCCCAGAGGCTCCATTAAAGAGCCGCTCATCCATCATAATTAACCTGGGCAACTATTAATGGATCATTAATTAGACGCTGGACTGTGTCTAATGAATCGCAATACACACGTCTCAGCATCCATGGTTACTGACTCAAGCTATGATGGCAAATGTATTTATCTTTTAAAAATATCTATCTAGATATCTATATAGATATCGGTACTCTAATGTTTTTTTAGACCAATTCTCTTACGTCATTCTCCATCTGAATTGCCTTTCATTAGCTGCATGTTCCTCTTGACAAACATAGGGATGGAAGTGGGTAGTTGTCGCTCTGAAAGGTATAATCACATGAAAGTATTCTAGTATTCAGAGAGAAGCGGCGCCCTCGCTCTCCGCCTCTGTTGGGGTTTAACGGTTAAACATGACCGACGCGTCTCAGGTGCAGATGACATTCTCTGTCGGCTCTCAATGAAAATGTTGAATCTTGTTTAGAATACCCTCGGGAGGAAGTAAAAACCAAGGCCCGCTTTTTTTTTAAAAGGTTGCAGTCAGCCTCGCCGCTCAGATGTATTTCTCTTTAGTGGGACGGTAAAAAGGCAAAGGAAATAGTAGTGCTGGAAAGAAATATGAACCAAGGGCGTTGGGGTCATTACCTTCGCATTGAAAATGTGGAAGGTAATGTTTTGATCTCCGCGTATTTGTATGTGCGTGTTATTCGCCTAAGTAAAAAAGTATTAAACCGAATCGCATGACATTTTGTGGGATGATTCGTTATTATCTGGGGACCAATTGATTAGATTTTGGGAACGATTGAGTCAAGTGTCACGGTCAACGTCATGAAAAAGGTCCAAATCTTCTTGAATCGCATTGAATTTGGTGGGATGATTGGTTATTATCCGGGAACCATTTGATTAGATTTTGGGATCGATCAGTTCAAAGGTCAAGGACAAGATCATGAAAAGGTTGCGATCTTCTTTTTACCATAGCGCGGTACATTTTTATCCAATTGGCATGCAACTAATACCAACATGTTCATAATTCAATGCCCAATCTTGTGATATGCGAAGGTATGCGCTCTACCGAGCGCCCGTTTTATTTCCCAGCTGTGTAAGAGACAACCCCACATCACAGCGCTAACAGGGCAAAGGAAACTCTTCTCAAACACGCCGTCAATACTCCTGGCTTCGTACACTGCGTGTTCTTGCCAAGGAGTTGATTACATGCAGATTCCATCATGTAAATCCTGCAGCTTTAATACAGCGCGTGTCGCGGTACCAGAGTCCATCCAAGCTGACTCTCCCAAAAATGCCCTCAAAGGACGGCGCGTGAGCTTGTTCTGGGAATTACGACTCGAATGACACAAATCCCGTCTTTACTGCCAACACATCCCGAATTAGAGCAGATTGAATCGGCCCTCCTTTCAGTAAAAACATCTCTGTTTTGTTCTGTTAGGAAGTGGCTGTTTACGACGAGTGACACCATTTGAACACTGCTTTTGGGAAAAGACACATATTTGGGGATTTTTCATTACCCACGCTACCCTTTGATGCGTCATCCATTTTTAATGAGACTTACGCTTTAAAGTGATTATTGGCCACCAGCTTATCAGATTGGTTTAAGAGCTTGCTAATGGCTTGATAAGTCATATTAATAAGTATTTAATGTCGTCAGGCTCAGTCCACAGAGGATTCATCATTATACAAACAGGTCATAAAAGAATGACTTTGAATGTAGAGATAAGATATTAAAAGGTCCTGAAGTATGTAAAATGTACAATATTGGCTGAATATACTCTTATCTAATTCTGGCTTTTGTTCCTCGCAAGCTGTGTGGGATGTCGGACCACTGTGGGACATAATTGACAAACTCGACTTTCCATTTATTAAATCATCTCCATCTCCTCTTGTGTCTTCATGCAGCTCGTGTTTTATGCAGATAAATCAAGGCGATTTGTGATATTGTGAAAGGTGTCATCTGCTTGTTTTATTGCATTATATTCTTGCATTATATAGTGTTTAAAACAATATATATACAGGGTTCTTACGGTCATGGAAAACCTGGAAAAGTCATGGAATTTTAAAATGGTCATTTCCAGGCCTGGAAAAGTCATGGAAAAAAACTAAAATCATTAAAGTTTTGGAAAAGTCATGTAAATTTGTCATCACGTGTTAATTTACGCCGATTTTTTAAGAAAGCCGCTTAAAATGTAAGCCGGCGTACGCTTTCAATACACAAGATTTACTAAATTGTTTGTGTTTGGTCATGGAAATTTGGTATAAAGTCATGGAAAAGTCATGGAAAAGTCATGGAAATCCATTGGTCAAAATGTGTAAGAACCCTGTATATATATATATATATATATGTGTGTGTGTTGTGCATTTCCTTTGCTGTTAACTTCTCCCCTGCTACTCCCTCTCTCTCTTTCTTCTACGTACACACTGTCATGCAACTTGAGATCACTCTGCCTGATGTCAGTGTGATGATGCAGCTGCAGAGAGATGGGTGTTCCTGCTGCTCCTTTGCCAATGCTCCGGGTGGGGCTCACTGCTCCATCTGCTCACGGCCCTTGGAGGAAAACCATCACACACACACACACAGACTCACAGTTAATATTATGTCCACACACACACTTGTGTGCACCGAAACCCACGTGCACGACATAATTACCTCAGCGGGGATGCCGGGGGATTCAAGGACACATACAAATCACCTCATATAATTCACAGAAAATTAAGTCTGTCCTGGCCTCAGGATGCTAAGCATTTCATCCACTTCATCCCCCAAACATCCTTCCTTAATTTAGCCGTGACATTGAGAGGTCAACTAAGGGTCGACTTCAGTTAGTTGTCTTAAAACACACTTTGTTCACTTCGGATTCATTATGATATTATGAAATATCTGGGTGTTTGACGTGTGTGTCTCTCTCTCTCTCTCTCTCTCTCTCTCTCTCTCTCCCTAGGGGCCTTTTTGCGAGCCATTACACTGAGACTCATTACCGGGAGGATGGAAGTGCAGTCACCGGTGCTCACAACGTCACGGTACGGCGACACTTCAGTGCTTTTGACATTTATGGCCGACTTGACACGCGCCGTGAGAACTGACCCTTTGAGAAGTGTTCACAATGAAAGACGTATTTGTAGAGAATCAGTATTATTGATCGTGATCTATAGCTGAATATGATGTCAGATTGGAAATAGATACGTTTGTTTTGATGGTTCCTCTGCACCCATGTGTGTATTTGACAGCCTGCGTTGCTGCAGGACATCCATCCTGTGGCCTACTTCATGATAAGCTGTGTTTTATATGCTGGCTGGTTTTCAGCCAACATTGCCATCAGGATTTCGTTATGGAATCCCCGTTTTAGCAGCTGATCTATTTCCGAGTACTTTTGACTTCCTGTTCCATGAGTGAACCGCTACTCTTGAAAATGAAGAAAAGATTGATGTTTATTTTGAGTTTTGAGTACTTATCGAATCTCCTGACTGTGTCAAACACCTGTGATTTATCTTCTGCGGTTTAATTCAATCGCTGTTTAATTTAACGGTGGTTTAGGTTTAAATGGTTGGTAACTCGGCAATGGCTGACAGGTCTATTTCCAGCAAAGTTACACAAACAGGGTTTTCCATTCTCTCTCACGTTTAATCTTGAGCAGCGAGGATGTCACAGGCTTTGCATCAGGCTGACAAATAGACGAACTGTCTTGTCTTGAATAAGCTTTATGCAGCTGGACACATCCAGTACTTGCTGTCACTGAACTGCTATCATCCATGTGTTAATTAGGGTGCTGTGGAAGGATGCGTAGCAGGTAAATATACTCGGCTATTTAAAGAATTATCTGATAAGACAGAAGAATAACAATATAATGACATTGTTGAATCCGAGTTAACACCTAAACGAGCAAGAACTGTTAATTATTATTCCAACCGTAAGGCACTTAAGAGGAAATATAACCGGAAAACTTCATTATAAGGAGTTATAACGGAGATGTTTTTTATCTCTATTTTGCTTTTTGTAGGGAAGATTTCAGGCAATCTAGAAATGCCTTTATAACAAAAATATTTCCCTTGTAGCTACGTTCAAATCACTGACAAATTGAGGATAACTGAAGAAGATAATAGCTTTCCCCGCCACATTTCTTGTATGAAAGGTGAACTAATCTAGGTCAAGCATCGCCTAAGCGCACAGCCTTTGTAGCTGCTCTATTTTTGTCCTAAATGTAATGAATCTTAATTCCATCACCACCTGGCTCAGTAACTCGCTCTGTACTGCACAGTAAATCTTACCTTAAAGCATTTCCTGCAGCAGTACAATGTTTGAGATGAGAGATGGTGAGCCTAGTGACTCATGACAGTTGATTTCAGAGTGTTCTGGTCAGTGAATGGAGGTGTGTAACCGCTCTTAACGAGAGGCACTTCCTCGGCTCTCCTTGTGCTCGGACAACAGTGTTTCCACCCTCTACGGAGCCTTAAATGTCCCCTCTTCCTAGACCACTCTGGCGGAATAATGAATGGAATATAATTACCACTTCACTTTCCATCTGTGTCAGTTCTCCTGCTTCCCTTGTCAACTGCATAGTTTAGATAGATAGATAGATAGATAGATATATACTTTATTAATATCCAAGGGGAAATTTGCCGTGACAATAGCAGCACCAATAAACTAAACACAAAGTGAAATATAAAATACAAAATAAAATAATATATATATATACAACATATATGCAAATACGCAAATATAATACTGGTGAAAATGACTGCAGTGTAGAATTTAATTAAATATAAACAGAGTGTGCAAAATGCAAAATGTGTGTAGTGTAAATGAAATGTATGAAGTGCAGATCAACATCATTATTATGTAGTTATTGCAGTTATTGCACTAGTATCTGGCGTGAGGTTATCTGTCTAAATATTACATTAAATATTACAATAATTTGACACAGGATAGGATGAAACTCTGTAACAAGCAGCTTTTGTTTTGTCTTTTTTAAATATAGTACATGTTTAATTATATTCTTCCTGACCACCTGAGGGCAACTCAGACACTGAACTCCTTTAAGACTGGCCTAAAAACCTTTTTATTCAGGAAGCATTTTTTTTTTACCTTGAGTGAATTTATTGTCAGTTTAATTAATTTATTACATTCTTCTTTTTTTAAATGTATTTTTCTATGGGTTGCTTTAACTACCTTTTAATCCGTTTTAATCGTTTTTTTCACTCTGAGATTCTTTGAAGGAAGAGTGCGATGAAAATGAAATGCATTACTTTTATTGTTATTATTATTATATTATCAAGTGGTTGAAGCTTTCTTTTTTATGAAAATATTTTCATCTACACTTCTACAGTATGTAACGGCTTTTTTAAAAGGGACATATTTTGAAGAACTTTACTTTTTCATTGCTTGTCACATATATTTGATTACCTGGACCGCCTACCAATCCACAAACTGTCAAATAAGACATCCAAGTCATTTTCTGTGGTTCTGCTGGGATCAAGTAACATATAATTCAACCAGCCATTCAGACGTGGCTCACCATTAGAATAGACCGCCCATCTGAGCACCTCCGCCCAAAATTACATCGCGCATCATCTTTTTCTAATGAGCCAATCAGAGCAGACTCTGCTTTTCCAAGAGGAGGCTTAAAGCGACAGGCGCCACAATATAGCGTTTCACACAGCATGAATACAAGTACATTCAGTCAGACCCTTTAAGAAAAAATAAGTGTTTTTGACCATTAAAAGCATATAAAGATATTCTGTTGAAAACCTCAAATTTAAAGTATGATCGTAAACACAAACATGATATTTGCCTCTTATAGAATAACTGCTATTACCACGGGGAAGTGCAGGAGCACCCAGGCTCTGACGTCACCCTCAGCACCTGCTCCGGCCTCCGGTAAGAAACACATCCATCACTTTGTATTCAAGCAGCATCTCGGCACTGCCCTTTAGCTGCTATTTGCCACTGCAATGTTTATATTTACTTAAGTCACTCCGCACAGCAGCCCATTGCTCTTAAGCCCCTTAACCCCGCTGTCAGTAAGTTGGTGTGTGACTCGTAGGAATAGAAGAGAATGTCACACCTCATTGTCTTTGTCCACAGAGGCATCCGGTTAATATCGTTGTGGCAGTAATTGGCTTCTTGCTGTTGCTAATGACCAACCACAATGTCACCTCCTGCCTAATTAGACAGAAAGGAAACATTTATTTAAACGGAAAGTGTTAATTTTCCCACTTTATCAATGCGATAGCTCAATAACCATTTAGGAATATTAACGATATGGAAAAGGAGATTGTATTTTTTTAATGACAAAGTACACGTAAAGAAGGCTAATGTGTTATAATACTGTCATTACGACATTATGAGTGATATTGCTTATTTGTGGTTATGGCCCTGTTGTCATAATAATAAAATAAAATTTCCATATAATTTTTCTTAAGTAAGAGTAGGAAAATAAAGTGCTACCTCAATTCGAACATATTCTATTAGCGTGATTCAGTCCCCTTGAGTTTGGGTGAATGGTTCTGTTTTGAGGCTTTCTCTCCACAGAGGCTTCATTGCTCTTGAAAACAAGACACTTATCATTGAGCCGGTACCCGGACACGACAACGGTGCCCACCACATCTACCGAGTGGAAGAACTCGCTCTCACCCCGGGAGACTGCGGCCACGGCTTCAACATGTCCTCCGTAGCGCCTGAAAACCACATCAAAAGCCCTTTTCAATCCTTCCACACAAGGGTGAGATTAGTACTACGGAAATGTTGTATTAGAGCCTTTGGATGTCTCAGTCCAAATCTATCAGTCACTTGATGAAAGATAAATGGGAGTTTGACCAAAGATCAGCAAAAACTGGCAAGCGGACCAGTTTGGATAAGTTCCCGGTGGGTGTTGCCACATTTTATCTTCTCTTAAAGCTCAAAATTGAGGGACCATGCCAGTTTGGCCAAGGATTTGCATGGAGCAGGTGCAGCATCCATCTGCCACTACAGTCAGGAAGTGAAACGCACCAACCCGCAGTACTTAATGACCCCTGAGTAATATCTGGACGTTGTAGTATCAGAAGAGCATCAGTTCTGTCTTAGCAGACAGTTTATTTGTGCAAAAAGATCAATGAATATGGCTGTTTTGTGTAATGTTGACTGTGTTTTTAATGCAAAAGGAAAACAATATAAACATGCTGGTAGCTTGCCTATTTATTCATTTTCTTGCCAAGAGTTAAATTAGACAAATACCTTTTTCATATCTGTATGTTAAATATGAATCTAAAGCCTGCAGTAAAATTGTCTTTTTCCAAAACTCACAAAATCGTCCCACCATCACATATAAAGCTCAACAATCAACATGTTTAAATCTGTGTAATCGGTACAAAAACTGAAGTGTAAAAAGTTGTGGTTATATCTAAGTTGTGGTTTATCTAAGTTGTGGTTTATCTAAGATATTAATGTCGATTAATTCCCCCTGAAGGGTTATTTGGGAGTTTTTCCTGATCCGATGTGAGGTTTGGGACAGGGATGTCTATGTATGCAGATTGTAAAGCACTCCGAGACAAATTTGTAATTTGTGAAATTGGGCTACACAAATAAACTGAATTGAATTGATAGTACATCAATTGGGTCACTCCAGTGCTTGAAATAGTACCCAAATATTAAAAACAAGTGGACAAAGCTCCTTTTCTTTTGACCAAATCTCAAAATGTCTCTTAACATGCAGCATTTCTGTTTTGTTTTTTTCCAGCATAAAAGGCATGCGGAGAAGACCACCAAGTATGTGGAGCTGATCATTGTTGCAGACAACAGAGAGGTGATGCCCCGTTCCCCAAGAGTATTTAACCCTCCTGTTACCTTCACATTTACTAACATATTTGACTCCAGCAATTAAAACCTCCAGAAAATTATTAGAATTAATATTGTTTCCCAAGTTTAAGTGTGAGGTACTTTATGTGTGTTTGTTGACTACCTAAATAGACCTTTAAATATATAAAAAAGTTAATATTTCATATATGTTTGACACAGTGAAAATCAGCCTGGGGTCAATTTCACCCCAAAGAACATCAACGTTAAACATTGAATGGGGTCAAATTGACCCTAAAGTTCAGATTAGATTAGATTAGTTTAGACTTTATTGTCATTACACATGTACAAGTACAGAGCAACGAAATGCAGTTTGGCATCCAACAAGTAGTGCAACAGAAGTATCCTAATAAATATATGATATACAGGTTATAAAAATGCGGATATAAATATATTCTGGGGTTGCTAAACTAGTGCAAATATTCAGTGCATATTAATTCGATAGTGCAACAATGGCTTAAAGTGTCTACCGTGCAGATAGAGTGGTGTATGATGATCAGAGGGGGGGTAGAGTTAAAGGTAACAGGAGGATTAAACAACACAACACTGCACACTGGATGACATGTAATGTAATGTAATGGATGCTCTGCCATTCGAAGCACAAGAAAGTGTTACTACGCCTTAGTAACTGTGGAGCGGCTCCCACCGGGGCTGCTGAACTAGGTCAGTGTGCAGCAGGCGCTGTGGTCCTGTGGCAGAGGCTCCGACCTGACAGGAAGTCCTGAACGATTCCCCAGCCGACCAGACAGGAAACCGGAAAAAAGAAAGCAGAAGAGTCTCCCATAAGCGCCGTCAAGCTCACGGTGGGGGTTTCCTCTTGGCGGGCCGCCGCTAATGCCCCCGACCGGAATGGAAAAGCAAGGACACAAAGGATGGGGCAGGGGATCGGGAACCTATACGGCTCTTTCCGTGACGGCTCCCGGACAATTTTGAGTTTAAAAAAAAAAAAAGCGCCAGATTACACTGCAAAAATTAAAATTTAAGTAAAATGAAATATCTCAAATTAAGTCAATCTATGCTTGTTTTTTGACTGACAAGATATTTATTCTTACAAGGCAGTTTTAATGTTGGAGAATTTCACTTCTTGGCAAGTCAAATTTTCCTCTTCTGTTGGCAGATAATTTGGCTTATTTCAAGTAATATTCCCTCATTTTATTACTTTTTTTCCTTGTTTTTTTAGGCTGAATTTTTGCAGTGTACAGCAGAAGTAATTTAAGGTCCCTTTTCTTAAAGAGCACGTCTTTGTTCTTTTATTCAACTAAACAGCAGCTGGTGCTGCACTATCATGCAGCACCAGAAGTCACATTAAAATGATACGTTAAAAATACCATATGGTATATAAATATATATTTAGAAATATTTGGCTTTTATGGCTCTCCCAGTCCAAAAGGTTCCTGACCCCTGGGATAGGGGATCTAGTATGTCGGTCGGCTCCGATTTGAAGTCCAGGGTTTTTCCTGCATAGAAAATTTGGGCGCGGGCCCAAGCCTTTTTGCCGAGCGCCTATGAAAAATCCCGAGCCCCAAAGGCAAAAAAAAAAAAAAAGAAGTCCGCTCTGAAAAAAAAGAAGAAAAAAAAGAAAAAAGAAGGTGCGCGAATGGACGGAGCGGCCAGCTGTTGATACGGCGATGCGAGCGCCGACATAGGAGCTCAACCGTGCTTTGCGCACGGGTGAGTTCACGCAGGAAAAAACCCTGAAGTCCCGCGCCAACGCAGGTGGATTCACCGAAGGGTAGAAATAGTACGTCTGACTCTGCTGCCGGAGTTTGGATGAGAAGCGCCGCAGGCTGTCAGATCTGCCAGGACGCGTCCTTCCTGCGGCCTCGCCGTTTGTCTCCCTCATACGAGATTGTTGTGGATCCAGATGGTCACAGCTTGACAAGCTGCCTGACACTCAGTTAAACATATTGCCTTTGTGAGTGTCCTTTCATGCTTTTTTTTTTGTTCTGAAAATGACAGTTACTATGGTGTCATTCACGTTTCTTCGCACAACTATTTCTGGGTGTAAATGTTCACATTTCATTAAATTTCTTTTTTCCCAGTTCCAGAAACAGGGCAGAGACGTGGAGAAGGTGAAACAGAGATTGGCGGAGATAGCCAATTATGTGGACAAGGTAAAGGAAACCTCTCCCCTTTGCACAGAAGGGACACATCACTTAAAAAAAATATAAATATTACTGACAGCAGAGATTAATGGGATGACAGTGTGATATATTAATATCCTACTAAAACAGCTGCTTTCAGTCTAGAACCTCGTCGAGCTGTGGATTTATAGCGAGCAGATACGGCGAGCAGATGGATTTACTTAAGTGAGCAGAAAGAGAGAGAGACGTGAAAAATACGTGCACTGATGGTGTGAAAACTATTAAAAGAGACGCTCTCATTAATGCACTCTTAATAAGGACGTGGATGCATAATAAGAACTGGATACCAGACACCAAGATGGCACTTATTCAATTTAATTGCTTATCTGCCCTATACGACAAAATGTAAATAGACTTTAATTTGCGATGACATTACATATTTTTAAATAACTTCTTCCGGCGAAAGAAAAGTTTTATAAATATAAGAGCTCTACGGATAAAAAAAAAGATAATATGAAGTGTCAAAATGTACCTTGTTTGCATTTGGAGGGAATGTTTTTTTGGGCTGCAGGGGTATTTTTCATTGCAATACTGTGATAATCTTATCACCTAAACCCTACACACCCCCGAGCCTTTCCATCCACACTGACTCCCTGCTTATCAACAGTTCTACAGGGCCCTGAACATCCGGGTGGCTCTGGTGGGTCTGGAGGTGTGGAGCGACTCTGATAAATGTCCCATCACCCAGGATCCCTTCTCCACCCTGCACGAGTTCCTAGATTGGAGGAAAGTCAAACTGCTGCCCCAGAAACCCCACGACAATGCGCAATTAATAAGGTGGATATTGAGCCCAGAAATGTTATTAGTAGAAGCGACAACCGACCTTTAAAGGGACTTGAGCTACTCTATTATTTATAATTAACATTAGTGGGGATCATTTACCAGAAGATACCATTCAATTCACTCTGATGTCCTGCACTGTCAGCCATCGCCTCCAATGTATTTCACAGTTGTTGCAGGTTAATGCTCAGAGCATACTGGATGAGAGTATAAGTTACCTGGAGGTGTATTTATTGCTTAGATCCCCAGTAGCTGTCATCTTTGCAACAACTACACTTCCATATTAGAAATCATAGTCTGATCAGCGCATGTTAACTTAAACACCCTTACACAATTATATATCGAACCAAACATTTGAGAATCATCATCAAAATACATTCATAACTCAAAGATCTTATCTTGTATATATATATTGTTACAAGTTACAAGTCTTTTATTGTCAGATGCACAGAATGACACAGGGTCAGACTGGGCACTGACATTCTTAGGACCAGACACCACACAACAAATACCATAGCATAACACAGCAACACAATACAACATGACATAACATGACATACACTCTGTACAAGTACTCTGAACATAATTTACTTGTAGTAACATATAATAACATTACTAAATATGCAAGATAAATATACAATACAACATGCTAAAACATATACCAACCGACACATATCATACTAACATATATACATATAACATATAATACACATATAGTAACATATAATAAACTAAACTACAGACAAATGGGAGTAGCAGATAGATGTTACCTATGTAAAAGAAATATTGCCCTGTACATTAACTTGCCATGCCCTGGTCTTTGGTTGAGGTAGCACTATTAACCCCTCCTCACCTGTTGATAACAATGGATTCCAGGATATAGTATTTTTATGTGTAGATAATGACTTTTGTATTTCAGAACATTGTATTTCAGAACATCTGAATCTGCTAGGAAATCAGTGTCAACTTTATTGGAAAACCAGCGTCAATAAATTCAAACGTTGTTGGTGACAAGCTAAAAAAAATGCCCCACAGCTGGTCTAGTCCTCCAGATCTAAGCCCCCCCCCCCTCTACTTCTGTCCGTTGCAGCGGGGTTTACTTCCAGGGCACCACCATTGGCATGGCGCCCATCATGAGCATGTGCACCGCTGAGCAGTCTGGAGGCATCGTCATGGTGAGTGTGAAGTCTCCTCACTGAACCCCACCTTTTCCCCCGACGTAGCCAGATCGTATCGCCGGACATCGTTCAGCTTCAGCAGGCGAACACAACCCAGACATGCGGGGTGTTTGCTGGCGGGGGGGTCGTGCTTTTAAAACGTAATAATATTTGCGCTGGCACTCCCAGGTCTCATCATTACTACAAAGGAATATGTAAATAACACTATATACTCTAAGAGGGGATACGCACCCCCCCCATACCCTTTCTAAGTTTGAAGAATCAGTCAATCACGCTCTCCTGGGAAATCTGTAAACGGCTTGGTGGGGCGCGGAGGTAAATCAAAGGCCACATCGTTTCAACAGAATCACATTTACATTTTGATTAGATGTGATGAATTGTTTATATCAGCTCTCACAGAGCCCACATTTAATATTTTTTTTTAGACTCAACTGTGCGTCACCCCGAGTACACAAAGGTATTGTACATAGTGAATTAGCTGCCTGATTGTAGCACTTGATACCCACATGGCAAATCACAAAGTGGATATCAGCCCAATGCCATTACACCAGGCCCAGATGTGTGTGTCCCCCCCCCACCCCACCCCATTAATAGATATGTGTTCTCCTATGGCTGTGGAGAGGCATCTCCAGATGTGTGTCTTCCCCTATAATTTACAGATAGCAGATGGTTTGGCCCGAGATTAAAGGGCCCTGCAACCAGTTCGAGGGCCCCCAGATAAGATGAACCATTTCTCAACCCATACATCACCGTGTGTTCATCACACTCGACCCTTAATTTGGTCCGCATGTTCCTTCAGTGTAAACATCATAATGATACTCATGTTGCCATTAAACTCCCATGAGTAGTTTTATGGGAGCGGTTATGTTTAAGCTATTACAGCGAGCGATATCCGCTTGTTATACGGCATTCTGCGGGGAGTTACTTTGTCACACGGTTGGAAAAGATATCAGAAAGACAAACTGAGCATCTCCTGTAACCAACACTATCAAATCCTCAGTATCACAGCAATAGCTTATAGCTGCTTCAAATAAATGATGCTGGCAGAGTTTCATCCATTTCTGCTGACTCTGATATAGCGTTCTTTCATTTTTGTGAAGAAGCACTCAACTATGAATTGCAAGCACACACACACACACACACACACACACACACACACACACGGAGACACACTGATAAACATGACAGAGGGATGTTTTCCCATCCTTCTTTTTAAAAGGAGGGATGCATCTCCCCATGATGCTGCTCTATAATCAGAGTAGAAAATAACGTGGCTTGTCCTCAAGTGTGACATGTGACCCCGTTTTCCAAGACTTTCTCATGGATATTTCCCATGTAGACAAACACTTGAATACTCCAATAAGATATGCTGAAGCTATGTTGGAGAGAGGTTGCCAGGTTTGAAATGCTGAATCATGCACATTAATGAGAGCGTAACTACTGCCACCAGTTATACGGCATTAATCTGTCTTAAAGGCTGCAACAAGCTTTTCTGGGCTGCAGTACATGGGCGCTACTCACACAAAAGATGATGATAACCTGCTGCTGGCATAAGTTCATATGCATCATTCTTCTTATCTAAGTCTCTGACAGAAACTGAATAAGTTAAATGTCACAAAGAAAGATAAGAAGATTTGTTACATATCAATGGGGGAAATGTATGCAACATCCCACGGGAAGAAATAACATAATTGATAGTTCAGTGTGTTGAACTGTGTCCCACTCTTACTCATTACACTTTAACACCTCATTTTATAAAATGTTATCTGAGTATTTTATTCAAATAGCAGTATGTAGCTGAATAATGGCACACCATGAACAAATCATCAAAAGATGAGTATTAGAAGTTGAAAGGGTACTTTTACTGTGTCATTCATCGTTCATCGTCATCTGTTTGTCCGTTTTCCAGTTTCTTCAGACACTATAAACTATAAACACTTTTTAAAATTTAATGGAATACATAGCTAATAAACATGCTAAATTAAATCAAAACATTTTTTTTCCAACTCACATATACTTGTGACCATGTGATATTTCAGTTATTCTTTTTTTATAAATTTGCAAAAATGTCTATATTTGTTTTTTTCTGTTAAGATGGGGTCTACTTTAATGAGAAATAAAATGATTTTATTTTTATTTTAGCAAATGTCTGCAATGAAACAAAGAGTGAACATTTTAAAGAGGTCTGAATACTTTCCGTACCCACTGTATATTTATTTATATATATATATATATATATATATATATATATATATATATATATATATATATATATATATATTCCTCTGTTATAAATGTGTTGTTGGCCAAAGTGTCTCAGAACAGATCTCTTGAACACTGAAAGCTAAATAAAAATAGACGTTGTTATCTTGCACTATTGTAGATTATATTTATGCTCCCGTTGTAATTAATGACACAACATCTGGAGCGTTATTATGTGCTTACATCTACTTCTTGATTTGCTTTCCCTTCTCATGTGCCTGTAGTCGTGGAAACCATCATCTCCTCTCTTAGTGGATGTGATGGTCAACTCCAAAAGCACCAACATAAATGCTAATTTTATTTCATTTTTTTATGAAACACTGACGCTGTCCCAATGTGTTGGAGCCAAATGCAGGTAGACAGGACCGGTCCAGGAGTTTAATGGAGGTGTATATACGGTGTGTTCCAATACCCATACTGCCCTTCTATTAGTATGCCAGAAAAAGATTTAGTATGTCCCAAGTACACATTACGCTAACTACATTGACTTCCTTTCTCAATCATCCTTCCAACTCCCCCGTCTCTATCTGCCTCCCAACCCCGTGTGGATGAACAATTCCACTTCCTCCTCGTCATTCTCCATCTCCGGCCGCCTCGCGAACGCCAGTTTTCTCGCTTATCGGTGCAGCAGCGAGTCGTTCAGAGCCGGGTTGCCGGAGCCACCGCGGCTGCCGTCTCTCCCGGCGGCGGCTGTGATTGGGTCTGCAGGGGTAATGGATTGGCAGGAGAATCCATGCCTCCATGAGGAGAATGAGTAATAGAAGAATGATGAGGTGGCAGATTGGACAGTTACCCAACTGTTCTGGGAATCTGATGCTTAAAAATGCTCTTCTTTGAGTTTGTTCTTCTTCTCTTCTCTTTTTTGGTGCACTTATGGCTTGGCTCAAAGCTTACTCAAGGAACTAGAGGTGCAAAAGGAATTTTGTTCAAATAAAATGTTATCGGAAAAGCAACATGGCGTCCTGCAAATTATCAAAATCTAGGGAGACGATTATCTATTCTCAAAATACTATTTAAAATCAAATATTATCATGCTGCACAGATTCAATTCAATTCGGTTTGGTTTATATTGTATAGCCCAAAATCCCAAATCCCAAATTAGCCTCAGATGTCCTGTCCTAGAAATCATGTTCTCCAGATTTAGGAAAACCGCTTTGTTTGGGACGAATCCCCGATGATGTCAAAGTTAGAATTACTTCTAATATTGTAAATTGTATTGCAATTGCAGTATCAGTCAAAACAATCATGTTAAAGTAACTTTAACTAACCTTTGTTTGACGCGGACTCAAACATGTCAGACTACAGATACCTAACATGTCCCGTCTCCCCGTTGCAGGACCACTCTGAGAACCCCCTGGGCGCGGCGGTGACTTTGGCCCACGAGCTCGGACACAATTTTGGGATGAACCACGACACCCCGGAGCGCGGCTGTGGCTGCAGGATGACGGTGGATCGAGGAGGCTGCATCATGACCCCCTCCACAGGGTGAGATCCTGCTGGTCTTTTTCTTATAAAACGGAATCCGTGTTGAGATTACGAGCTCCGGGATTTAGTAGACCAATGTGAGGCGAGTGTTTACACTGCTGGACCGGTTGAGGCCGCTGGAGTTTGTAGCACAATGCTGTCATTTAAATAATGACTGTTTGTCGCTTCTTATTTTAGTATTTCACCACTACAGTATAGATGTTTTCATATGAGGCTGGTTTGATTTATTATTTAAAAACATTAACAACTAGAACGGGCACTCGGTAGAGCGCATACCTTCGCATATCACAAGATTGGACATTAAGAATATTTTGGCATTAGTTGCATGACAATTGGATACAAATTGACAGCGCTACGGTAAAAAGAAAATTTTGCCCTTTTCATGACCTTGACCTTTGACCCGATCGATCCCAAAATATAATCGAATGGTCCCCGGATAATAACCAATCATCCCACCAGATTTGGTTTAATACTTTTTGAGTTAAGCGAGTAACTCGCATACAAATAAATAAATAAATACACGGCAATCAAAACATAACCTTCCGCATTTTCAATGCGAAGGTAGACATCAGGGCTTTTAGGCTGTTTGTTTCTGTTGTGGGTGCTAAGATTTAAAGCTGTTAAACAATTACCCTTAAAAAGCCTGTTTCTCAAAATGCCTGTCAGTGTAACTTTTCTTAATAAACTAGAACGGGCACTCGGTAGAGCGTACACCTTCACATATCACAAGATTGGGCATTGAATTATGAACATTTTGGCATTAGTTGCATGCCAATTGGATATAAATTGACCGCGTTATAGTAAAAAAAAGATTTTGACCTTTTCATGACCTTGACCGTTGACCCGATGGATCCCAAAATCTAATGAAATGGTCCCCGGATAATAACCAATCATCCCACCAAATTTCATGCGATTCGGTTTAATACTTTTTTACTTATGCGAATAACACGCACGCACGCATACAAATACACGGTGATCAAAACATTACCTTCTGCATTTTCAATGCAAAGGTAATTAGGACGTCTCTTTCACCAGAGCAGTGAAAACAGACGGCTCCACAGGTTGGATCACTCTCACCTGTGCATGATGCTCCGTCCGTGTGTCGCCGTTCGAGGCTCAAACACAGACACACACATTTTGGCCCGAGACTGAAGCAGCTGCTCGAGCATTCTGCCCGTGTTGCCTGGGATGCTGAGATAACACTGCCTCTGCGAGTGATGGACTCTGTGAGTGTTAGTAAACAGAGAGCCGATCAGGCGAGGCCAGGGCGCACTACCAGATTTCACTTCTGGCCCGGTGCCAGCCCGACGACGGATCCTGCGAGCCACAGATGAATGTGGTCGGGAAAGATTCCCCAGCACTGAGGAAGAGGAAGACCATCAGACCATCGGCTGAAAGACAAGTTCAAATATTTTATTCAGTTTTTCAAAATGCATATCAAAGAAACTCCCCACACAGACTATATTATATTCTATTTGCACAGTCATTGTATTATATTTGTTTGTGTGTGTATGTATATATATATATATATATATATATATATATATATATATATATATATATATATATATATATATATATATAATAAAATATAAAAAACAGGGATGAAATAAAGAGTATACAAGTAAAATATAAAATACAAAATGAAGCATATATTTAGGTAAAATGAAACATGTATATATATATATATATATATATATATATATATATATATATATATATATATACAAGTAAAATAGTATACAAGTAATATACAAGTAAAATGAAACATGAAACATGTATATATATATATATATATATATATATATATATATATATATATATATATATATATATATATATATACATGTTTCATGTTTAGTTTATTGGTGCTGATACTGTGACGACACATTTCCCCTTGGAGATTAATAAAGTATCTATCTATCTATCTATCTATCTATCTATCTATCTATCTATCTATCTATCTGTATATCTATCTATCTATTTATCTATCTATCTATCTATCTATCTATCTGTATATCTATCTATCTATCTATCTATCTGTATATCTATCTATCTATCTATCTATCTGTATATCTATCTATCTATCTATCTATCTATCTATCTATCTAGACACACCCACCGCAAACAAACCAACATCAACCCTAGCTCCCACCCCTCTCGCACATTAATGATCTCACTGGGGTTAAGTCGTGCACGTTAATGGCGGTGCTTGATGATTTGTCCTTTGTGGATGAGCCAAGAGTATTTAGGAGGGAGGAGCTAAAGCTAGATCGATCCTCCTCCAGGGATCTCTTTTCAGATTGTTTATGTATTTTATGCATTTTAAATAACTATCAGTGTGGATGAAAGACTCATAAACAAGAGAGGAATCAGTTAAGGTGGACAAAAAGATGACAACAGGCTCAATGTAAAGAAATGTAGGAACAAGTCAATATAGTTGTTTGCAGTCTCTTTTGAATTAACATTACATACAAAATACTCTAACTCTTAAAAGATGTGCTTAATTTAGAGCAAGAGCAGACACATTACATCATTAAAAAGTCCCCGTGGGTTTTCTTGGCACTAGTTGTGGCAAAACACTGACTAAAAGTAGACTTTACCCATCTTATTAATCAGCTGAGAGACACAGGAGAAGAACACCGCAGGTAGCTTGTGAGTTCCTCCTTCAAAAATGGCACAAATCCAGAAGAAAAAAACACATCAATAATGCAACTCTCTGTGTACAATAATATTCCCAGACAAACTAGAATGACCTTTTACAGTACAAGTAGAACACGGGGCCTGTCGAAAAACGGTGCTTGTTTTTGAAGCCGCTGGCAATTGTGAGCTCATCCAGCTGTACTCATGTCGGAATATTGGTGGATTTATGGAGTGTAGTATTTACATATGCAATCTGCATACTTACACGACAACTTTGCTGGAGCTAACCACCGGCCAAAGATATTTAAATGATGTCATGCATAACTACATGGTCTAAATAGATGGAAAATGGGTCACGTTGTTATGGAATTCTTCACTTTTTCGGCTACATAGTTTTGAGATTAGATACATAATAATTGAGAGATATCATAAGTGACCTTTCATTCTAAAACTTGCTCCTTCATAATAAATGAGATAATTCCATACACAGTGCTAAACACTGACATTTGGCTTGGCAATTTCAATTCAAATTGAATGTCCTGAACTATCGGCCCGAATTCACAGTCCTGTTCACAAAATATCAGATTATTTTATTTTATTTATATATATTTATTTATGTATATAAAAGTATATAAATAAATAAATATATATATATATATATATTTATATTTATATATATATATATATATATATATATATATATATATATATATATACACATGTATACATATGTTTTAGCATCGTCCCTTGACCCTCAGCACAGACGCCTTCAGAATGGAAAGCACATTGTTGTAAAGGGGTGCAGCTCCTTTGACTGTGTGTTTGGAGCGTTCCCAGTTTAGACTTGGTAATGGGGGAGAGGGCCGGCTGCATCTAAATGATGTGATTATCAGTGACGCTGCCGGCTGCAATCAGGGCCGGGGTGCACGGAGGGCGAGAGGTGCTTTTTGCCTGGATACACAGGCGGAGCGAGGACGCGGTGGTTTTATTTGTCTTAGTATCTCCCCGAGTGGTAGAGCAGGAAGAGAAACACAAAGAGAGATAGAGTTGGGATCGAGAGACAAACGAGAGGAAGATGACAATGAAGGTGGAAATTTGAGGGACAGAGGCAAGGAACAAATTTGAACACTTGGAAGTAGGGATCACTCTTAGAAGTTGAGCAAAGAGTTGCATCATAAGTACTTTCCTGTGTCTGGATGTGTCACTGGGGAGAAAAGGTGGAGCCCAGCGGGGAGCTGTGGCTGGACTTTGAGGCCAAGAGGTGAATTTATTTTTTGTCAAAACTGCGAGTCTTGTTATTTCTTTTCTCCAAATGACAGAGTGCAATTGAGGTGAGGAGGTACAAAACGTTGTTATCTGAGCACATTCTGCTGAGAAGGAGTGGGAGAGAAACTAGTTTGCTTGCCGGTGTGTAAACATTTGTAGTAAATTCCGCTTGTGTTTTTGCTTTTCGTCCTAATTCTTAAATCGCCAGAGGCTCCTGCCAGTGGTGCAGCCTAACATTTACCCAAAGGTCAGACATGTCTCTCCTGCTTAGCTCGGTCTGAATGCATGTCAGTCTCTGGAGCGGCTTAGAGAGCAGAGGAGACGGCTCTGCGTTAGTCAGAGAGCACCACAAATAGAAAAAGCCCTTCATGGGCCTCATGTGACCGATGCGTCGGCCGTTCCCTCCTCGGCTGAAGCCGCACGCCTCACGTTCCGAGATAATCAAACCGACAGGAATCCTCTGCGCTGCACATATGGCTTCAGATCCAGGACAAGCGGCATGCAGCACAGCAGCCTGCTCCTCTGCGTCTGCACAGTGTGAGGGCCTGGGCAGATGTTTTGTTACCAGAAAGCCTGCGTGGCCAACTGGAGGGGGAGTGTTGGAAAGCTGTGGGCGTCACGGAGACAGACAGCGTCGCAGACGGATGCTTTTGAGCCGCATTGTCGGAATATGTAGGATTCAGTATCCCACACGGGGGGGGGGGGGGGGGGGGGGGGGGGAAACGACTATACAGTATGTACAGTATATGTTGTGCTTCTGATTGTGATGTTGGTGTAGATCAGTGGTCCCAAAATGAAGGCCCACATTTGTTCCGGCCCCCTGAACAATACCAGAGAATTATGATTTCTTTTGAATTATTTTTCTTTTTTAGTCTGGCCATGCAAATCCTAGACTAGCCCCTGTCAAATAGAACGGAATAATGGCAAATTTTTTATATATTTATTATTTATTATTATTATTATTTATTTCATAAATTTCCAGACTTTTTTTCTGTGAAGATCCCGGAAAGGGTTATTATTAATATATTATATGTGGCTTTCTGGAAAACCATACATGTTTACATTTAGGCACCCTGCCATCGTCACACTATTTCTGTTGCAAACGGCCCCCATCAGAGAAGGGAAAGGTTATGTGGCCCTCACGGGAAAAAGTTTAGGGACGCCTGTTGTAGATCATCAATTAGGGATGGTGAAAACAAGTGTTTTCATCATTGGGTCCTCTAAGTCAAGAGTGATGATAAGTGGAAGGAACCTGCTCTGCAGTAGAGGCATGTGTGTCTACTGTTTTACACTTCCTTCATTTTTTTAATGCATTCCTGCCTACAGTTCTGCTTTCTTTAACATCCCATTTATACTTTTCAAAAGTATATTTACTGTCCATGATTTCAGAATGAAGGACTCCAGAATGTATATTCTCTATTACTAGAGTATAAGTATGTCCCTGTTTGTAATTACCTTCGCATTCTGCGGAAGGTTATGTTTTGATCGCTGTGTATTTATTTATTTGCATGTGTGTGTGTTTGCGTGTTATTCGCATAACTCAAAAAGTATTAAACCGAATCGCATGAAATTTAGTGGAATGATTGGTTAATATCCCGGGGACCATTTGATTAGATTTTGGGATTGATCGGGTCAAGGTCAAGGTCATGCAAAGGTCAACATCTTATTTTTATCCAATTGGCATGCAACTAATGCTGACATGTGGCTCCGGCGAAGGTATGCGCTCTACCAAATGCCCGTTCTAGTTATTATGTGTGGACACGACCGATACTGCCAGTGGTTTTGCATGATTGGCCTGACCTCAGGATGGCAGTAACGTGCCAAGACGTGCAGCAAAAGCTCGGCTCGTCAGTGAGATACAGCTCACACGCTCTGGTGTCGGTACCACGCACGTATAAGGCTGCAAGACATTGACGAGATTATGATCGTCAACAATGTGTTATTATTTAATAATAATAATAACTTTATTTATATAGCACTTTTAAAAACAAAGTTTACAAAGTGCTCTACAGATAAACAAAGCATAAACACAACTTAAATGGTGGCAAACAAAAAAGACCATACCATAAAAGCATTGAATACAAATAAAATCAAACAAATAGGCAATTAAAATAAAAACTTAAAAGGACGACATCACTTAAAAGCAGTTCTATAAAAGTGGGTTTTAAGAAGTGATTTAAAAGAATTTTCACAATGTGAACGACATAGTTGCCTTTTCAACACATAGTGGATGGAACTTGTGTGCACAGACACATTGGCTCCACCCTGGAGAGGGTGCAGGGCTGGATGCTAATATTTTCTTGGGAAACCTACCCTCTCTGCTCTGCTAATTTCCTGAACTAGAGCAGCTGTGTGGCCTCAGCTGTGACATCACAGACCGACTGATTTTGACGCAGATTTATGGTCCGTATTTCTGTAGATTTACAGGAAACGGTGATTTATTTACAGTCTTTTAATTCCCTTCGGCTGAGACGTTGCCCTTAAATACAGCGTTTCACTCCCGGTGTCGCTGGAGATACACAATATACCCGCATACAAAAAAAAAGGCCCTGATAA
This sequence comes from Liparis tanakae, assembly GCA_036178185.1. NCBI lineage: Eukaryota > Metazoa > Chordata > Actinopteri > Perciformes > Liparidae > Liparis > Liparis tanakae. The sequence continues at coordinate 6,842,410 of CM070100.1, read as the reverse complement.
CCATGTTTTCCAATCTCATTCTTTCCATGAGTGATGGGGTCAGGATTGCATGCCAAGGTTGGAACGGTCTTGACAGTTTTACGATGTATTACAGTTCCCCCGCGAGCCAATGTCAGTTTGCATTGCTCATTGCACTTAAACATTCTCCATTCTTCCATAGTCAGCATTATAAGTGAACAGTAATTTGATGTCGTCTTTTTCCTGTTTATATAAAGTAATGTCCTTCCTCCGCCTGGAGGTGCCAGGCATTCAGCCGATGACACCAAAGCAGTCGGAAAGCTTTTAGTAATTGGTAAATGGACTTTCTAGTCTTCCTACTACGATGTCATCATTCACCCATTCACACACCGCCTGCTTAACACTCCGACTCAGTTAGGCCCCGTTTGAGAGTCAGCTCCCTTGGCGCGTCTGCTCATTGTCATGAAGGCGGTGGGCGATGTAGACCAAAGATATTCTTGCAGCGTCCCCCGGACACCCTCGTGAGGCTGAAACTGCATCTGTTACCAGGATGGAGCGGCCACCTGTTACCCGGAGAGACGACAGCGGCTAACATTAGCGACGCAGCTCGTTTATCAAAGCTATACACTCAGACACTCGTCACAGTGGACATCAGTTCAAGAAAGGTCGTTTAGATATAAATCAGAACAAAGTCTTTCCTCCTGCTTCCTTGAGGATCCTCTTTGCTATAAATAGTCAAACATATAAATGAGAGAGAACATTTACTTGTAAAGAGCTGCGTTGCATTGATTACCTTCGCATTGAAAATGCGGAAGGTTATGTTTTAATCGCCGTGTATTTATTTATTTATTTGTATGTGTGTTACTCGTATAACTCCAAAAGTATTGAACTGAATCGCATGACATTTGGTGAGATGATTGGTTATTATCCGGGGACCATTTGATTAGATTTTGGGATCGATCGGGTCAAGGTCATGAAAAGGTCAAAATCTTCTAATGACCATTTTTATCCAATTGGCAAAATGGTCATTTCTAAGCCTGGAAAAGTCATGGAAAAGACTTAAATCATAAAAGTTTGGGAAAAGTCATGGACATTTGTTATAATCACATGTTCATTTACGCCGAGTTTGAAATAATTAATGTTTTTTTTAAGAAATAAATATCAGCCGGCATACGCTCTCAATACGTAAAATGTTCTAAATGTTTCATGTTTTTACCGAGATTTCAATTTGCTCATGGACATTTGGTTTAAAGTCATGGAAAAGTCATGGAAATCCATCGGTCAAAATGTGTAAGAACCCTGTTAACATGTAATTACACTCGTTCAAAGTCCAATCAGTCCTATGGTGTTACTTTTACACTTTTTGTGAGTCAGCTTCACTCAACTTTGGCATTCACGTCTCTTTTTCCCCGCATTTTTAAATGATGAAACATAAAAGAAGGACTGGACAATGTATTTGTGATAATGAACACATGCTTGGACAGGTTAACCCTGAAACCTGTTTTTGGTTTATGCTGAAAGTGTTTCAGAAAATGAATCATTCAAACGTCTGCAGAAGGGAGTCAACCCGAAGTGAAGGCATAAACAAAGCAATGAATCTCTGTGTCCAATGTGTCCAATGGATCATGGTAATACGTTCCATGTGGGTCTCATTTAGAGCAGAGAAAGTTGGTTTCCCTCAGCGGAGAAGTCTCTGACCATTTAGTTTACCCTTCATCCACATCCCAGCCCCTCATGCAGATCAGGGGTCGTGAACCTCTGGCTCTCGAGCCATATGTGGCTCTTCCGGTGACGGCATATGGCTCTTTTGAGTTAAAAAAATTAAAAAAATCTCCGCCCGCCACTCTGTAATTTTCACTATCGCGCCAGATTACAGGAGAAGTAATTTACAGTAAGATCCCTTTCTTAAAGACGTCTTTGTTCTTTTATTAAACTAAATGTCTTTTATTGATCGTCTCCACAGCAGCATGTCACTCTGTCTCTACGTGTCGCGTTAACTATGAAGGTAGATTTGTGTCTTTATTATGCAAGTTCTTTTTTTTGGAGAACAAACTTTTTTTATTTGCAGCCAAAAATTATAGTTTCATAAACAAAACTAACAAATAATTTATTCTGAGTTTATATATTTTGACTTACAAACGAGAAATGTGCTCACAAAACGAGAAATTTGCTCTCAAAACATTTGTTTTGCTTGCATATTAAAGACACAAATCTACCTTCATAGTTAACGCTTCTCGGCTCTGCGTCACGCAAAGTCCCCCCACCCCACCCCCCCACCCCCCCACCCCACCACCTCACCGTAGCATCATGCAGCACCAGAAGTCGCATTAAAAGCAAGACATATTTAATTTATTATATGTTAAAAATCCCATATGGCTCTCAATGAAATATATTTAGAAATATTTGGCTTTTACGGCTCTCCCAGTCCAAAAGGTTCCTGACCCCTGTCCTAGAGCCTGTGTTCTGTCATCAGCGGCTGCCAAAGCTATTTCCAAGCGACGTGTTTGATCTGCATGGTTTACCCTTGGTGTGGTGCTTGTGGAGGGCGCTGCTCTGTTCCTCTGTGTGTCATGGTGGTATGGACTCTTAACAAGTGGCTCATGGGAGCAGAAGTGGACAGACAGAATAACGGGCAGCTTGGCTTTGGGTCAATGAGAGATGAAAGCAGCCGACACTCAAAGGGTGGACGGTCCGAGTTAAGTGGGCGCAACGGTTTCACCCAAGGGTGGCTGTTAGAAGAGGGTGGCTTTTTTTGGGAAATGTGTTCTCTTATTAAAAAAAAATATATATATTTATTTTCCATTGAATGCTTTGATCGTTATACCCAGTCACTACAGTCAGCTTCGCTGTAGTCAACGAGGCGTTAAGCTCGAGATGGCGGGGTTGTCCGTGTTGCTTTTGTCCACCGCGTCGTAGTTCTGCATATCCAGGGCCGTTTGTGTGTCTGGAGGCCTCAGAGGAGGTTAAGCTCCGCGGCGGGGTTTAGAAACGTTTGAATGAATGGAACCGTATTGTGTCACGGTTTAAAAAGTTGCTCTGTTCATTCAGAGGGAGAAATGAATGTCACAGAGACAACTTTAGAGATGAAATACTGCCAATAAATAGTAACTCCAAATGCCCTACAGTCATGGATCAGTTATGAGACTACGGGTCCCTAAGCACAGAAGTATAACCCCCCCTCCTCCTCCTCCTCCTCCTCCTCCTCCTCCTCCTCCTCCCTATATTCAGAATGAAACGTTCTAAAAACATCTTACAAACGAAGGCTTCCCATCTCTTTTAAAGTCACTGTGCGTCTCTGTGGTTGCATAACTTCCCTTTGTGGTTGTTTCGGTTCGCAGTCAAAGAGTGCGTTTGTCCGTTCCGTTGGTTTATGGTTCATTTTTTGCACGTTTTAGCCGTTTTGTACTTATTTTTGATGTTTATGGGCCTCCTCCTGGTCGTTGTGCACACGGCACCCTTCTGGCAAAGCAACAAGATGTCTGCCACTGTGCCATTGGCTTAGTGCATCATTTATTTCCTTCCTTTTTCTACGCTTACATGGTTTCCCATCCCATTATCCATACCTCAGTTTCTTCTCTTCTATTTCCGTATAATTTGTTTCTTTCTGCGACTTACATATTATTTAAGTTTTTCCCTCGCCGTCTCTCCCTCTCCCTCTTCTTATTTCTGATCCTTGATTCCTCGACTCTTAGAAGCTCACTCTCGCAGGAGCACCACCCCCGCCACCCCCCCCCCCCGCCCCAGGCTCCACCGCTGTTAAAGCATATCACATTCTCCTTTTCAATACAAAATCCAATTTCTTTCCTCCCTAAATTAGACATTAGTCAGCCCTTCAGGTAGGCGATACCAGGGAGAGAAATTAATGCGATAGAAATTATGTGGGTTTTTTTTGGTCCAAGGTTTCACGTAGACATGCATGTGCTCACACACATTCGGCATAGCCCTCCTCACACTCTTCTCTCCAGTCAGTTGCTCCAAATGATCTTGGTATTGCCAGGATATGGCTCTTGTACAAAAGTAGCTGCCGTGGAAAATGGTTCTCTCCACTTTTGATGGCCGTTTATGTATCGAGTGGGATTGAAAATCTATTGACCTGGAGCTCATGCAGGACACTGGAGGCCATTAGATGTGTGTGAAAAGGCCTCTCGAATGAGGGGAATTGAACAAAGCTTTCACTGAAAGCCTTGTCCGTGTTCGGGCGACGCACGATGATCGAGTCCACTTTCCTCCAGATCGTTTTGGTTTCCGCAAAAGTAAAAGGACACACAGTGTAGGATGTGGGCATGTCGTGAACTCTCTTCATGTCTCATCATTCCTTGAGATAAATGTGATTTCAAAATGAAACTTAAGGCAGTAATAATCAGAAAGGAAATTATAGTAGATTATTTTATTATTATAGGTATTTAAGCTATTTAGGTATTATTATTTTACTTTTAATGTAAATCTTGTTTTCTAAGTCGAAGTGTTTTTGGGATAAATACCGTCGCATTGAAAATGCGGAAGGTACTGTTTTGATCGCCGTGTATTTGTATGCATGCGTGCGTATGTGTTATTAGTAAAAAAGTAAAAAAGTATGAAACTGAATCGCATGACATTTGGTGGGATGATTGGTTCTTATCCGGGGAGCATTTGACTAGATTTTGGGATTGATCGGGTTAAAGGTCAAGGTCATGAAAAGGTCAAACATCTTCTTTTTACTATAGCGCGGTCAATTTCTATCAAATTGTCATGCAACTAATGCCAAAATGTTCATAATTCAATCTTGTGATATGTGAAGGTATGCGCTCTACCGAGGGCCCGTTCTAGTTGACCTGTACTGCATTTTATGTATTTGTATTGCCAATTTGTTTGCCTGGACCCCAGGAAGAATAGCCTCCACTACGGTGTAGACTAATGGGGATCCTTAATAAACAATAAGCAATAAACAATTCCTTAATTCCAGTCAACCTTGTCCCTCCATCTTTCCCGTAGGTATCCCTTCCCAACAGTGTTCAGTACGTGCAGTAAGAAGGACCTCGCTGCCAGTCTGGAGAAAGGCGTGGGCATGTGTCTGGACAACATGCCCGAGGTCAAGGTGCTCTACGGTGGGCAGAAGTGCGGCAACGGCTACGTGGAAGAGGGCGAAGAGTGTGACTGTGGGGAGCCAGAGGTAAGAGGGAGACCACAGGCCTTTATCTCGCCGCGCCTCAGTGGAGTGGGATCCACCTCTGGCTGGACTGGGAAGCGCTGTATAACTATGAGGAACATTGTGGAACACAGGGTATGCTTTTGCTGGATATACAAAAGTTAAAACACAAAAGCGGTTCAGAAAATCAATTTAAAGTCTTCGGTGAGTCAGTGAAGTGTAGTTAATGGGATTCAGAAGAATTCTATGGGTGCTCCTTTCCCCAAAATGTCCAAACAACAGGCCATTTTTTCTTTTCAGGATTCTCATTTCTGCTGACAGTAAACTGCTCCCTCGAATCAAAAACGAATTCTCAAACGTAAAGAAGAAAGGTATAACCGTGCACTTTTCTAACCTGATACTCCCCTCACAGAGTGTATTGTCCAAAGAAAACAACACTAACCGTCCTGTGAGCGATCATCCAGAACCAGCGGAACTCTCAACAACTCCCTCGGAGCCCTCAACAAACCACAACAAACTTCCAGTTCAAGTTTCCGTTGACATTGACGTCGGGTATCCGGCTCAAAGGCATCGGAAAGCTGCCGTGCAGAAGAGGAAAAAGAAAAATCCTAAAAGCTCAGCGAATCACCCGAGGCCTCCATTAGAAGTGTTTTATTTACATCACACCTTCCCTCAGCCTCCGACATGTGCTTTGACAGGCTGCCAGGCGGACGGCACACCCCCGCTGAAGGGCCATTAATCAAACCACTGTCCAACTGTGTGACAAAGCAAACAAACACAAGTGTACTTGGGTCGAGGCTGAAATAAGCTTTCTTTGGCTTTCCAACCAAAGAACTGGGCTGCACTCACACACACTTTGTCTCTGGCTCACAGTGGGGGGCACCTTGGGGAAGGGAAGTGTGAATCTGTGGGAAGCATACCTCACTCAGCTGCAGCCGGGGCAGCAGATTTGATGATGAATACATCTATACTCAAATTCCCCATGATAAAGAATTTGTGAAAAAATGCTTATTTGTCCAACCAACATTTAAAGTCTCTAAATATGTAAATAAATGTATGATATGATTAGTTTAGATTAGATATGATATGTATGTATATACTGTATATATATATATATATATATATATATATACACACACACACAGATAGATAGATATCATATCATATCATATTCCTTTATTACAGGGTTCTTACGGTCATGAAAAACCTGGAAAAGTCATGGCATTTTAAAATGGTAATTTCCAGGTCTGGAAAAGTCATGGAAAAAACTTAAATCATAAAAGTTTGGGAAAAGTCATGGAAATTTGTTATAATCACGTGTTCATTTACGCCGAGTTTGAAATAATCAATATGTTTTTGAAAGAAAAACGCTCAAAATATAAGCCGGCGTATGCTCTCGATACGTAAAATGTTCTAAATTGTTCATGTTTTTACCGAGATTTCAATTTGGTCATGGAAATTTGGCTTATAGTCCGAGAAAAGTCATGGAAATGTCATGGAAATCCATCGGTCAAAATGTGTAAGAACCCTGTTATTAGTCCCACAGTGGGGAAATTGCAGGATCACAGCAGTGGGTGCACGTTAGAGCATTAATACAAGATAAATATAAAACACAAAAACAATACTAAATACTAAAATACTAAATATACAGAGGGAACAGAATATATACACAAGGCAGTAACCAAAGTGAATTTGATGATGATATAAGAGAGAAAAAAGGAAATCCTCTCATTTGAGAAGCTGGAACCAGCTAATAACAGCAACGACTTATTAACACATTTCTCTCATTAATTAAAGTTTAAGCTCTACATCTGTCACACATTCAGATTGACCAAATTGATTGTCTGCTTCTCAAATATATATCCATTCGAATACAGACACAGACGTGCGGAAACACGAGCAGATGGACAGCGAGATTAGCTGTCGAGCAGAGGAGCTGAGAGAAAAGCTTCTGGGCTCCTTCTTGCTCGATAATGGTCACAGCGCTTTAAATCCGGTTGTTCTGCTCGCCGAGAACCAGATCCAAGAGGGACCATGCGTCGCTCCTTAAACAGTGTTTATAAGAGCTTTGCTTCTGGGAAAAAGAGAGTGAGCGTTTAAGTTGTTGTCCTTTTGAGCTGAACTAACGAACATAATGTACGATTTTCATTTTCCGACTCCATCTTCGCCAGCGTGCCCTTCCATAACCTCCACCAGTTACCTCAAAGGGCCTGCTTGTTTAATCATTTTAGACCAAGAGATGAAACAAGCGCTTCTCTCCTCTCTAAATAACAGGCTCGCATCAGGGCCAAGAGGTAAACAGCCAAACCGCACATCAACTGAAAAGTAGACGCCCTCCAGGCCTCCGGCCTCCAGCTCCCGGCCCTCGACACATCTTTCACTACCGTCGAGCCCCAGAAGAAAAACAGCCACGTCGAGAGATGACAAACGGGAGTGAGAGTGGTGTCCTGCGTGATGCGACTCGGAAAACAAAGCTGATGGGTTTTGGCAGCCAGGAAAAGATAAACATTGCAACACCCTCCCTGAAGTCTTTACAGTATTACTTCCTCTTTTTTGTTCTCCCTTGTGTATCCTCTCTCTTCTCTCTGTTTTCTGCCATCAGATAGCCGAGCTTGTCATCGTCTTGAAGTGACTACAAAATCTTCCCTTTAAGGGCTTTCAAATCACACTCCTGCCCCTATAAAAGATATCCCCATTGTTTCCACTATCTACATCAAATCAGAGTTGAAGATCTTAACACACACCCTCCCTACTGCTCAAAACAATTTCTATGTTTTCCATGGCTCCCACTTTTCTAACCGCACATGGGTCATCAATAAACACACTCCTCTCCCAGTCTAAATGTCTCCAGAATTCCCAAATCCACAACATATGAGCTAAAGTGAAAAATGTCTTCATTCAAAGGTCTCCAGGTCAGGGAAGAATAGGCGTGAATCCCCCGGACAGGAAGTCCACTCCTTTGACCTGGAAGTCTTGATCTGGCAGGGAACCAGCTGGGATGAGAGACTCCTGAGCGATGATCAGGTCCACATGTTGTGAACCGTGTTGTTTTCTTACCCTTATCCCAGGAATGTATGAACCCGTGCTGCAATGCCACCACATGCAGTCTCAAGGGAGACGCCGTGTGCGCACACGGACAGTGCTGCGACGACTGCAGGGTAACAAGTCTTTCTCTCTCATTTCTCTTCCATTTTGCACTGTGTATCCCATTTTTAATTCCCTTTTAATAGCTGAAAAGTTCTTAAATGGGTTTTTTTCTAGTCCTCTGAATATTACACAAAGCGTTGAAAATATTTCATTTAAACAACCGAAATCCAAAACCCCAGACTGTCTGAACCTCTGATAGGTTATTAGCGGATCATAATAGTGTGCCCTTTTGTATAAATGTAATATTGCAGGTCAAATAATTCCAAGTTTATATATTTGACCTCAATAGGCAAATTCTAATTATGGGCAATTTCTCAAATGGTATTGCTGAAAGTTATTAGTGATTTTAGATTTGACTTGAAACATCTTTTTACTAATTATCTCCGATGTGTGCTCTTTCTTTAAAAACTAAATGTTGTTTAAGATGATTGAAGTCATGCAGACTGCACAGATTTATAACTTCACTGTACTTAATACATGCAGATGTTTGCAAATTATGAATCAATAACATATTATCATAAAGGATGTTGAAATAGAAAGATTGTAATTATGTTAGGATCCACACATAAGTAGTGAGAGATATTGTATAAAACTAAAGATATTCAGAATCATACATTCCCTACTGTGTGGAGTTTTAGGGAAACACATTAAAACGATCACTTATCAAATGTTATGCTCTAGAAGAGAGCTGTACACATTGTGAATCTATTGGATTATTTACTAATTAACTAACTAACTAAATGCATTTCTTATTAATGTACATACTTACCCATCTATTGATCTTAAAACTGCAGAGATAATGCATTAAGCATTAAAACATTTGCTTCTGCATTCAGAGGTAGTTTGAAAATGGTCGGCGACGGTATAAATTCAGGGGAAACAGTATGTTTAAAACAAGGAATAAAAAATGTGTAGTTCACAACTTATCAGCTTTTTTCCCCATTTAATGTAATGCCTTATTAGTATGCATTTATTTTAATGTGAATTCCTTTTGGAAAATTGTCAATAAGGATCGAATAGTTTTGGAGGTACTTCTCCGGGAGGTGAACACCAAACAATATATATATTTATTTATATATATATATATATATATATATATATATATATTTTTTTTTTTTTTTTTTTTATTTATTTATTTTTATATATATATATTTATTTATTTATATTTCGCAGCATCAGTAGTGTATATAAAATATGAATAAATTAAAGGGATGCCGTTACAAATATCGCACTAGCGCTGCTGTTCTGTCTGGAACAGGCCTCCTCTCACGTTTGAATAAAAGCATCACCGAACATCGAGCCCAGAACATGGACTTTAATACACAAGCACAGTCAGTCACGTTGCAGATCCCGTGTCCGACCGAGCTCTCTGTGCTGTACGTGTCCACAGCTCAAACTGGCTGGCACCATGTGTCGAGAGACCAGTAACTCCTGCGACCTGCCCGAGTTCTGTACCGGCGCCGACCCGCACTGCCCGGCTAACGTGTATCTGCACGACGGCCACGCCTGCCACAGCATCGACGGCTACTGCTACAACGGCATCTGCCAGACTCACGAGCAGCAATGCATCACCCTGTGGGGACCAGGTAGATCAACCGCTGCTCGTAAAACTGACTGTGTACATCATCTTCGCTTTGAGAAAAACAAAGCCGTCACTTCATTTTGGTGGTTATATTTTGTGTTTCGCTTGTTTGTTTTGACGTGTAGGAGCCAAGCCTGCCCCCGGGATATGCTTCGAGAGAGTCAACTCCGCAGGGGATCCTTACGGGAATTGTGGGAAGGACTCCAAAGGCTCTTTTGCCAAATGTGATGCGAGGTAAGACTCTGCAGCTCCGCGGATGTCGTAGAGGTACAGAGAAATTACTGTGCAGAACACAACGGATTAGCTTAAGCGGTGTCATTAGCACTCTTCGTTACGTTGTGGGATCTGACATGTGATCTTCAAACAAAAGTGTACATGAGTGAAAAATGTAATTTGAGGAAGATAGCAGCTTATTAACCATCAAGGGAAGTGTTCATGAATCATGTCATGCTATTCTCGTCAGCTAATTGTCTTAAGGATCTTCTCCCTTTGGGTGAATTCTGTAATCAAGCTCTTTATTCACAGATGTAATTGCTTCAATGACGGGAGGACTGAAGCACTACGTCTCCCTTCAGCAGTCTTTCATTATTTTATCTTTTATGTTTGCCTGTGATTCACAGGCCTTTATGTTTGAAGCTTTGAAGTGTTTTATAATGCATCTTGTAATGCTCGTTTGCACGCATGTGTGTGTGTGTGTGCGTGTGTTATGCAGGGATGCAAAGTGTGGTAAAATTCAGTGCCAAGGCGGAGCCAACCGGCCAGTCATCGGAACAAATGCTGTTTCCATTGAAACCAACATCCCGCTACAAGAAGGAGGGCGTATTCTTTGTCGGGGAACGCATGTTTATCTGGGCGACGACATGCCAGATCCTGGACTCGTTCTGGCTGGTACAAAGTGTGGAGATGGCATGGTGAGTGATCAGCTCATTAGTTCATGTGTAAAGAGACACCAGCACAGGCACTGCTCAATGGCTAAATCACATGTGTCACGGGGCGAGACTCAGGTGCAGAGAGACAGGCTGGACTCTTGGTTTGAGTGAAACAATAAACAATTTACTTTGGAAAAAGGTAAAGCCTAAAAACTATGGCTTGAAAGCAACTTCAAAAAACACTAGGAATCACCATGCGAAAAAGAGAGTGGGACATCGAAACAGAGCCAATAAAAGACAAGAAACCAACAGCAGGCAAGGGAAAGACTGGCACAATGTATAGGGGAAAAACACAGGTGTACGGCATGAGTCAATCAGGGAGACAGGAGTGGCTGAGGGAAGGTGAAGGGAATTAACCAATCAAGGAGACAGAAAAGTGTCTGAGAGCAGGTGAAAGGAATGAAAGAATCAAGGAGACAGAGGAGTGGCTGAGGGCAGGTGAAGGAAATAAACCAATCAAGGAGACAGAGGAGTGGCTGAGGGCAGGTGAAGAAAATTAACCAATCAAGGAGACATAAAAGTGTCTGAGAGCAGGTGAAGGGAATGAAACAATCAAGGAGACCGAGGAGTGGCTGAGGGCAGGTGAAGGAAATTAACCAATCAAGGAGACATAAAAGTGGCTGAGAGCAGGTGAAGGGAATGAAACAATCAAGGAGACTGAGGAGTGGCTGAGGGCAGGTGAAGGGAATGAAACAATCAAGGAGACCGAGGAGTGGCTGAGGGCAGGTAAAGGGAATGAAACAATCAAGACAGAGGAGAAACAGAGGAGACATAGAGGAGACATAGAGGAGAAAAGGAAAAGGTCATTACAATAAGCTTCTGCCATCAAGAGGTCGTCCCTGTTGTTTTCTGAGGGTTCACTACATTAATGTGCCATCTCTTTCTGTAGCTTATGAAGTAGCAGTTGGGTTGTTGTGGATTGGATCTATATAAGTTGTGTTCTTGATACCCCGAAAGGCTGATAACTGTATGAGCCTGTTGTACATCTCCTTTGTGTGCTGAGTAAAGAGGACTTCAGTACAGGGCTAAGACGAGTGGTTGTCCTTCCCAAAGGAAAGAGCTAATAAAGTTATCTCCTGAGTGAATCCAGTGATCCATTTATACACATCATGACAAGGGCTGGACAAGACCCTTGTGGCAACCCGTGATTTTATTAGGTGTGCCTCTCAACTTTTCTCCTTCGATGTGCTGCCATCAAACCCTCTCTCACCACACCAGTAAAAATCAAGGCCTTTGTCTGCCAAGAATGAGGCAGGAAAAGAGCTTTGGCCTGGAGCACTGGCTTACTTAATGTTCTCTCCATATGAGGTTACAAGATCTGTTCTCAGTCTTGCAGTGATTGAAAACCGGTTGTGAGAGCAACAATGTTAATGGCAAGTGGTCGTGAGGGCATATGATATCGGGCTCATATGTTACCAACTTCCTCTGCTGCTTTATATCAAAAAGTAAAAAGATATACATATTTTTTGTATAGAAACTCTATGGCAGCTGTACGGGATTTGGAAGTTCAGTAATGAAGTGTTCACAGGCCTCAATACTCTCCTTATGGTAACAGGTGGAATGTTGTTATGGGGCATAAACAGCAATGCGGTGAGTCTCCCACACCCCAGCCCTTCTGGTTCTCCATGATGGACATTTGAGAAATCCAGCAATACAGTCCATTCCCACCATTTTCTGTAACGCAGAACATTTTACACACGTTTTGACTAAACTTGCTCCTTGACAGATACCCATGGTGTGTCTCCTCAGTCGTTCTCACCACTGGGTGGTTGGCCATTTAGCTTCTGAAAGTGTGAATGTGTGAGGGCTTGGTTATGCTCAAAACTTAACTATCTGGACAATGAGCCGTCAGACTTCAGAGTGTGGAACCTACAGGTCTTCGAACGCCTCGTCAGTTCCCTGAAGAGACTGGTCCTTGGAACTAGAAAGCCGGTGAGCTTAGTGTGCCAGGTCAGCTCGTCCCCTGTTGTCTCTGCAACATGTGAGTGAGCGCCTCACATTATTCTAAATGTCACTGGCCTGTAGGTGGGGTTTCTGTCATGGACCTTTGTTGGCTTTCTAATTCCCATGCTTATCAGGGCATTACGTTGGCTTAGCCCACACAGCAGTGGTAATTGGAGGAAGATGAAAGCTCAAACTCCTTTCACCGCCATCTTCTTTTGCACAACATATTGTGCCTTTTGCATCTTCCACTTCTGAGCTGCACTCAGGGCCGTGCTATGCGTGGTGCAGCTACCTGAGTGACTGTCGGTCTGCATAAAACATCCAGTCGACTGATGCTCATTCTGAACGGGTTTTCTTCTGACCAATAATACCGATCGTTGACCCTCATTATCCATGGAAGTGCCAAACAAGTCGAACAAGCTTGAATTGTTGTTGAAACGTGAAACCACTTTCCCAGTAAGTGTCCACTCCAAGTGAAGCTTTTTACGAAGCTTTTTGAAGGCGGAACCGTTGCACTGTTGTTCTGCCTCTCTGTCCTGAATAAAAGGACAATGAATGCACTGTTGCTTTATTACCTTCGCATTCTGTTTTGATCGCTGTGTATTTATTTATTTATTTGTATGTGTGTGTGTGTGTGTGTGTGTGTGTGTGTGTGTGTTTGTGTGTTATTCGCATAACTCAAAAAGTATTTAACCGAATCGCATGACATTTGGTGGGATGATAGGTTATTATCCGGGGACTATTTGACTAGATTTTGGGATCGATCGGGTCAAATGTCAAGGTCAATGTCATGAAAAGGTCAACATCTTATTTTTACCATAGCGCGTCATTTTTTATTCAATTGGCATGCAATTAATGCCAAAATGTTCACATGACATCAAGCTCCCCACACTCTCATGCCAAGTACCGAAAAAGTGGCTAAGGTGTGCGCTCTACCGAGTGCCCGTTCTAGTTTTGCCTATATAACTTGCTATACAAGACGTATTATCCAGTTCACGCTTCTTCCCAGTGTTTGTGTTCATCCGTCTACACCTCTAATGGAAGACTAATGATGCTTTCCTCTTTAAAGGTGTGCCTGAACCGCCGGTGCCAGAATGTCAGCGTCTTTGGGGTGCATGAGTGCTCGGGGAAGTGCAATGGACGTGGGGTGAGTGCAAAGCATCCACAAGCGTAATGTTTGGTGTTGAGCATCACGCTGTAGCCTGTGAAACAGTGCAACGCATCTCGAAGGCCCGAGTATTCATCCATGTAGCCGCTGAACACGATTAGCACTCCTTTACTGTCCTATAATTGCACACAATAGCAAAGCAACAGTGAATTTACTTCATAGCCTGTGAGTTATGACAGATGCTCCCATTGTAGACGATTGATCTTCATCGTCCCACGGAGGGTAAATCAATCCCACTTAGCCGCATCATTTATTGGTCTACATAAGCGGTTGTTCATCATCCTCTGGCTCGACAGTGAGAGACTGTACAATGCAGCACTGCAGGGAGAAACCACAATTTGTTCAATTGGTTCTTTAAGAAATGATCACACTTATTTTTTTGTAGTATTTATTTTCAATATTTCAACAAGGGGTACGTTTATGTTGCTTAGTTTTCAGAATCGAACACTCACCAGTTTATCTCTCAGCAAACTCGGATGTTCAACGTCAATTCACTTGGATTTTTTAAAATGGTCATTTCCAGGCCTGGAAAAGTCATGGAAAAAACTTAAATCATAAAAGTTTTGAAAAAGTCATGGAAATTTGTTGTAATCACGTGTTCATTTACGCCGAGTTTGAAATAATTAATATGTTTTTTAAAGAAAGACGCTCAAAATGTAAGCCGGCGCCCTCAATACGCAACATTTTCTAAATTGTTTATGTTTGTACCGAGATTTCAGTTTGGTCATGGATATTTGGTTTAAAGTCATGGAAAAGTCATGGAAATCCATTGGTCAACATGTGTAAGAACCCTGTATATAGTTCTTCAAACGTTGCTCTTACTATCCTGCAAATGGCCAAAAACCCTCGAATAGTTATGCTCAACAACCAAGCTGACAGTTTATTGCAGTACAAAATAATCACATTGCAAATACTCTGCAGGAGAGTTGGAGTGTAGAGAAATGGTTTCCCATTGCGAGTGTGTGCTTGAGCTGCATCTTCCCCCCTGCAGAAATATCTGCCAAATCAATTTGTCTGTAATTTTCTCAAATACTTCAAACAGTACGAGACCTGACTGGAAAAATATTGTTTATCTGAATTTACTTTGGAAGAGAACTCGCTTCATCTTGCCGTGTATTGACCGTGGTCACAGTAGTATCCACTGACTGGTTGACAGCTTATATCAAAGTTTCATCTTTTCTGATGTATGAAATAGGTGAATGTGAGAAACTGAAGATATAGTGTGTCAGGGACTGATAGCAAATCCATCTTATTAACATTTAAAATATATTTAGATATATAGATATATCACTTTTACAAATATGCATTGTTTTCTTTGTATGTATCTTTAGTTCAAGAGGATTTAAAAGAATCAGGTGATGTTCGTCATTTCACATTTAGTCATTTGAATATTTTTCAGATATGGTTTCCTTGTTACAAAATTGGGAGATTGAATTTGCAATCCTGTTGTAGCATTTCCAATTCAAACACACCCACACACACACACACACACACACACACACACACAAACGCAACATCATACATCCCTCCCAGCCCCCTGAGTGCCTCTTAACCCCGTCAACTTGTGCGAAGGAGTGTCCATGGCCAGCAGGCAGGGAAGGCACTGTGCTGAATGTAAAACCTCCACAGCTGCATTACTCCCTCTGCACTGCCATCCTCCTCCCTCCTCCACCCTCCACCCTGCATCCTCCATCCTCCAACTGACAGCTGGACTGCGTTACTCCACCGGGGGAATCCTCCCGAATCGAACCTCCGCTCTGGAAACCCGAGGCTTTATGGGATGGACTCTCCCGTGCACATGTTAAATCTATTATGGCTCTCATGCAGAGCCATTGTCCCCTTACATTGGACGTCCCTTAGAATAACTGAATGAGAAAAATAAACCAATTCAGGGTTCATCTTGTTATTTTCGGATAGACACATACATCCAGTACATCTGGAGTTTAGCTGGTTAGTCTACAAATGCCTTTTGATACGACTGTATGCAGGAGAAAAGAAGTGTCGATGTAGCGTGTGACATACGGCTAACCTTTGTTTGCAGGTGTGTAACAACAAGAATAACTGCCACTGTGAAGCGCACAGGGCCCCGCCCTTCTGCGAGGCAGCGGGCTTCGGGGGCAGCATGGACAGCGGGCCGACGAGACTGGCAGGTAATGGGGACCGTTCCATTTCCCTCCTCACTCGTCCAGACGTCGCTTTCTTCTGTTGTATCTTCTTTGTTGTTCGGCAAATAGTGACGAGATGATGATGGAGAAGAAAAGTTTGAGCGACTCAGCACTTGATGAGAATATAAAGTTTATTCCAGATACAGGTCAAAAACAGAACAACTGGAGACTTTTAGGAACCGAATTGAGAAAGTCTGACGATATGGCATTTTGCTACATGTTATATAGACAAAGGAAAGAGGCGTTTATGTTAGAATCTACAGGCCGGCCACCTCAGTTGGGAGGGCTTGGTGCGGGCTTCTAGCCCCTCCCCACATGATCATGTGACCCTCCGGGCTCAGCCTCTGACCTACAGATTCTGATAACTGACATCCTGTATGATGAAAAATAGGACACTTCCTATAATGACACAGGTCCCCGTCTATGGAGGACTCAAAATGACTTAAGTATAAATAAATAAATGTATGAATAAATATAGGAATAAATAAATAAATGCTTAAATAAATGTATGAATAAATAAATAAATGTATAAATAAATAAATGCTTAAATAAATGTATAAATACCTAAATACAGGAATGAATAAGTCCTGAAGTTATAAATCAACAGAACTTCATTCAATAAATATATTTCTACATTTCTGTATTTCTTCATTTATTTATTTATCTATATATGTGTAGGCTAGGCTTTAGACAGAGGTTCGGACCACCCCAGCTCATTTGAATATACGGACACGTAAATGTCACACATAAATACATGACGAAATGCGTGGAGACACATAAATAGAGAAATAAATAAATGAAGAAATACAGAAATGTAGAAATATATTTATTTAATGATGTCCTGTTGATTCATAACTTATATTCATTCATTCCTGTATTTATTTATTTATTTATACATTTATATAATCATTTGTTTATGTATTTATACATTTATTTAAGCATTTAGACATTTATTTATACATTTATTTAAGCATTTATTTATTTATTCCTATATTTATTCATGCATTTATTTATTTATACTTCATACCCGTCCGCCCAGCAACATGTCACACTTGCTGTCTTTTCGCCGCGAACGAGAAGGAAAATTAATTTCAGTCCTCGGAGTGAAGGAATTTGAATCATAAGCTGCGCCGCTGGCCGTGACCTCGCCGTAACGTTTTTCTTTTTTGTCATGTCCTCTCATTCTGTGCCGTAGATGTGCGTGTGTGTGTATTAATGTGCGTGTTGTCGTATGTGGCATCAGCCGACAGCGTGGTCATTACTGTGGCAATCCTGGTCACCCTGGTCAGCCTCCTGGTCACCATCGTCATCATCTTTCTGAGGAGGAAGACTCTGCTGCGCCTCCTGTTCACCAATAAGAAGAGCACCTTGGAGAAATTCAGGTGAGCCGTCTCTTCAGGAAACCCAACAGATTGAGTCTCAGTCACATGGGGAGAGGCTGCTTAATAAGTTAGTCCATTAGAAAGGCTCTGACGTCACTTTATTAATACTTTTTAATCTATTTTATAACCTGGACAGTTCTACATTTGGCAAATAAAGTGCAAGTGCTATTTCAAAGCTTAAGAATTAACTTATCTTGAGCTGTTCTCGTTTATATCAGTAATATTTATAAACAGGGGAAATATGCCTGTTATTTCAATTATGACTGGCTGGGAAACACAAAGATACTTATTTGTCATCAACAGTTAAAGTCGTTATAAAACTTATTATTATGTTAAGAATCTTAAGATATAAATGTATACAGTCAAAGTGAAATAGTTTGAGCCTGTTGAAGCCCCTAAAAATATGGTAGTTAGTTTTTTATCTATCATATGAAGTATTTATGACTAACTAAGGATCAAAGTTAAAGTTGGAAAAGCATCATTAAATAAAGTATATTAAGAGTCCAATGCTCAAAGACTGATCTGCATCATTAGGAATGTGTGGGGATGATTTCAACAGTGGATTGTACAGTGCAATAAAAACAAAAAGGTTGAACCAACTCGTTTATTTATTTTTAATAAAGCTTTTCATTTCTGTGAGCAACATTTTAGACATAAGAAAAAAGAGGTCTATATTTTCAAAAATGATCATTTGAGAAACACAAAATGTGATTTTCTTTTAATCTCCTGTTACATTTTGTGAATATGCCAGAAATGTAATGAATATTTAACGGTGAGAAACACCAAACAAGTGAAACCCGCTTGAAGACGAGCGTATGAGCCATGTGACACGAGCTCTTCTCCTCCTAGATCTGTGGAGGCCAACAGGCCCACCAGCCCCCTCAGGGCTCAGTCCATGTACAGGCCCACCCCACAGCGCCACCCCCCCCCCAAACCCTCTGCAGCCAACATCTACAAGGTGAGTAACCCCCCACACCATGTCCGTCACAGCAGTAATCCATGTGTGTCTGCTGGATGTGTGTGTGTGTGTGTGTGTGTGTGTGTGTGTGTGTGTGTGTGTGTGTGTGTGTGTGTGTGTGTGTGTGTGTGTGTGTGTGTGTGTGTGTGTGTGTTTGCATCTTCATTTCTGCCGGGGTCCATTTCATTCAATTTATTTTGTAATCACAATCAATTAGATCCCCTCACCAAGCTCTGGTTTAGAGCTGCTGTGCTTCAATGCTAGTTCAAAACAAGATTTGGGATTATTAATTCCGCCTCACTAGATATTTATATATATTTATTATATATATCTATATATATATATATATATATATATATATATCTATATATCTATATATATATATATTTATTATATATATCTTTCTCTGAGAAATAATAATAATGGCGCTTTTGTTGACGGGAGGCACAAACACTGGAATTGAAAGAGTGCTCCATTTAAATGAGACTGAGGATGTTGTTGTTATTTAAGCCCCTTTAATGTGGTGTGTGTGTGTGTGTGTGTGTGTGTGTGTGTGTGTGTGTGTGTGTGTGTGTGTGTGTGAGGAAGATTGTCTTGATGATTAAGGAGCTGATTGAGTTGAATGAATCAGGTAGAAGAGAAACATAAGTTTGTTGAAAATAATCAGCACAACAAAAGACTTGCATTTCAATCATGTGTGACAAAACAGATATATATGTGTGTGTGTGTGTGTGTGTTGTGTCTGCACTGTCCTGCAGCAACTAAGTCATATATTCCTGCGCAGAGCCGAGCCGTTTATCCAGTTCATGTTGATCAGTATTCTGTCCACCAGAAGAACTGCAGAGCAGCATCCCGTCTGTTGGTGTTACGGTGACCACTTCAGCCACGCGCTGATGTCCAGATGTCACTCATCATCCCTCGTTGAGCGTGTGTGTGTGTGTCTGTGTGTGTGTGTGTGTGTGTGTGTGTGTGTGTGTGTGAAGAGTGGTATTGTGTGTTTTTTTACTGTGCATGTGTGTGTGTGTGTGTGTGTGTGTGTGTGTGTGTGTGTGTGTGTGTCCGCCAAAATCCTTTCTGCCCATTTTAGGCGTTATTCATTTGTTCTGGAGCGGGGAGGTAACAGCTGGTCAGGACATGAGGTCAGACTCTGGCTTTTACAATTTCAGAATGTCATATCTAATAAGTTGTTCTCCAGTTTTATGACTGTTTCTGACATCAGACCTCCTTTCACATTAATAACAGCTGTGTGACTGAACTGGAGTTTAGCTTTTTTTTCTCATGCATACGCTACAATCTCAGACTAGACCTGCAAATAATCTGTCTTAATAACCCTAAATGTGTTGATTATTTGTTTAATTTCACTAAAATCCAAAGTGTATTCTATAAGTTGTCAGAAAATAAATGAAAAGGCATCACAGTTGCCCAGAGATCTTAAAGTTAGAGTTCTTCACTGATCTGCAACTCTCTCGACAACCAACCAGGACAGAACATCAAAAATACGTTTTTTTAAAGAGACTCGATTTAAAAAGAAAGTAAAAAAACGATCCGATCAGACCAGAGAGGAAGAGGAAGCAGCTGCATGATGGGACACCAGTCCTCGAGCAGCCTTCCTCATGTTTTGGTGTCACTAACAAACTGAATGATTCCATTCCATTCATCAGCGTCCGAGTATTGTGCCTGCGAGTGATTCCACTTCGCGGTGACTCTTGAATCCAACAGATTGATGCTCCTCTTTACTCGTAACACCGAGGACCGGCGCTTTTTCGTCCCGCTGCCGCAGCAGATGGAACCACTGAAAAATAACTTCCTCTCGTCCTCTTTTTTTTTTCAGCCAACTTTCCTGAGTGCGGAGCCTCTTCTCCCGCCGCACAACTTCCACTCCCACAGCCTTCGCAGACTGCCCTTCTACCAGCCCTTACACATCGGGCCGCCCATGCCCGTGTCTCTGAGCGTCGGCCAGCCCGCTCTGCCTCCTCTCCCGGCCGCCCACAGGGCGCCGCCTGCCCACGGGTCTGTCTCACCCCCCCGGGCGCCGCCGTTCCTCAGTCTGCCGCGCCAGCAGTCGTCGTACAGAGTGAACCAGGTCTGTTGGACGAGTTTTTACTTTGTCATGAATCGTTTTTTTTATATTTGAGTAGAACACGGATCTAAGCAGGGTTCGTAGGGTCGTGGAAAACCTGGAAAAGTCATGGAATTTTTAAATGCTCATTTCCAGGCCTGGAAAAGTCATGGAAAAAAACTTAAATTATAAAAGTTTTGAAAAAGTCATGGAAATGTGTTATAATCACGTGTTCATTTACGCCGAGTTTGAAATAATTAATATGTTTTCTATAGAAAGACGCTCAAAATATAAACCAGCGTCCGCTCTCAATAATCAAGATTTTCTAAATTGTTCATGTTTATACCGAGATTTCAGTTTGGTCATGGACATTTGGTTTAAAGTCCTGGAAAAGTCCTGAAAAATTCCTGGAAAAGTCCTGGAAATCCATTGGTCAACATGTGTAAGAACTACAAGTTCTACAAGGTCAGATTATAAACAGATACTTCAATATTTAATGATGAATAGGATACGTTATCCTTCTTCCTTCCTCTACTACCATTCCCTCCAGATGCCTGTTTGGGAAAAGTCATGAAAATGTGTTATAATCACATGTTCATTTACGCCGAGTTTTAAATATATATATATATATTTTTTTAAGAAAGACGCTCAAAATATAAGCCGGCTCTTAATACACAACATTTTCTAAATGTTTCATGTTTATACCGAGATTTTAGTTTTGTAATGGAAATTTGAATTAAAGTCCTGGAAATCCATCTGTCAGAATGTGTAAGAACCCTGTCTAATGGTAAATACAGGTCCATTGGAGGCTTAGCTCATTAGAATAACTCAAGTTATTCAAGCATATTTTACTGTAGATTTCTCCTGACCCATTTAGAAACCATCCCACAGGTTTCTTAATCACGTCCCGACGGCTTTATTTCAATTGAATAAAGAATGAAAATCGACCCTCTGAGACTTGGAACTGGAATACGTCACTGTGAACATGACATATCCTTTATTTTAATTCCAATCTTATTTCTCAATGGATTGCAATCGAACCTCGGTGGTGCGTTTAAGGACATTCTGACATCTGAGGTTTCAGTCAACCCCTCAACCCTTTTACTCTTGGGGTCAATTTGACCCCAGCAATTAAAACCTCCAGAAAAATATTAGAATTAATATTGTTTCCCAAGTTTAAGTGTGAGGTACTTTCTGTTTGTTTGTTGACTACCTAAATAGACCTTTAAATATATTTTAAAAGTAGATATGTCTTCTATGTTTGACACAGTGAAAAATAGCCTGGGGTCAAATTGACCCCAAAGAACATTGGCGTTAAACATTGAATGGGGTCAAATTGACCCTAAAGGTAACAGGAGGGGTAAAAAGCAATGCAATCAGCTTTTTTTTAATGACACTTTCTGTTGTATCACCGGATATTAGTTTCCCGAGGAATTATGGAAACGTACATGTTCAGATAATCATTAAAAGTGTGATGAGGTCAAATTTAAGCAACGAAATGAATCTGAACAGGTGCTCTTCACAAATCTTCTGCAGTCATATAAAAGATGCTAATTGCAGTTAATGGTCTAATGTTTTTTTTATTTATTTAAACACCTTTATAAAGCAAAGCGTACGACGGGACTCGCTGCAGCCCTTTGCTCTCCCACATTTCCACAACAACATTCTCTCCGTCTCCCTCCCGGTGACCCGGCTTCGGAGTGGAGCGCTGCTTTCTGCTGAGCCAGCAGTATCGGATGCGGTGGGGATAGTAAATCCATCCGTCTGCTGGATTTGGTGGTGCATCCGAATCCCGATACCCTGAAACCCTGAAACCAGCAGGGTGCTCAGAACGATGCACGGACGCGTGCCGCTTTAACAAGAGAGGAAGACGTTGACTTTGTGAGGTGACACTTCCTCTCTGTTGGATGAAGAGCGTAACGTAATCCCCGACATAAAGCATGCAGGACTTAGAAGATCAACTTCTCTTTCCTCCAAGGTTAATCATCCAGGGGAGCAGCAGCCATGGTGGGAACTAACAAAGCTGTTGCACTTAATAACTTTTTATTTTGCATTTTCCACAAACAGATTAGTCCTTGACATCGAGAAAAAAATATAAATATATCGACAATAAAAAAATAAAATCAGCACACATCCAAATCCATCCATGTCCACATACACACCCAACATTCCCACCCAGCCCCTCCCACACGTTTATACTTATACATCTACCCTTGCAATTAAAACCTCCAGAAAATGATTAGAATTAATATTGTTTCCCAAGTTTAAGTGTGAGGTACTTTATGTTCGTTTGTTGACTACCTAAATAGCCATTTAAATAAATAAAAGTTGATATTTCTTATATGTTTGACACAGTGAAAAACAGCCTGGGGTCAAATTGTACAGGACATTGAAAACATATCATCATGTGAATTTTATGTTTTCCCAGTTGTCCCCAATAAATAAGCAAAAGTCATGAAATATGAATAAATTAAAAACAAATGTTAATAATTTTTTTAGAGACGTCAAACATTGAATGGGGTCAAATTGACCCCAAAGGTAACAGGAGGGTTAAGCACAACAAAGGGCGAAAACTTCCCACAGAGCACAGAGAGTCACTCATCCTCTGCTCAGGTAAACATAATGTCACTATATATTCCAATAAAGAGTTATATATTGTATAGAGGAACTTTAAGTTGGATTTTAAATGCAGGACTTCCAGTTGTTTTAAAGTATTTTACACGTAGTTGTATTGTTACTTTAACCAGAATAAAGGATTGAAGTAGTTCCTCTCCCGCAGAGCAGCAGAAACAACCGCTCTCATGTTCAGGTGTGATGGTTTTGAGGGACCACTATCCAGCGTATCCCCCTGATTGAAATGGGCGTGTGCCAACTAAAGATGCACTTTAGCTGAGAGGCCCCCGCTTGCTTGATGAGCTGCTCTGCCAAAACAATGAAACTCTGCTACCTGCTCAGATCTGTTAGCTCATTCCGCTGTAATGGGACAGATGGAGCGGGTGGAGATGGCACCTGTGGGTCAGAAAACGGACGAGATGGTTCTGTTGAGATTTAATAACAAGCCGGCAAGGACGCATCGGACATCAGTCCTGCTCCAGAAGTGTCTCATTGTGATACTCGACACGCCCTCCCTTGCTGTCTGTGCCAATATGTGTCATTTAAAAGAAATATAAAAAACAAACATCCCGTGTCCCAATTGCACCCAATTAATGCTGAGTGGTGTCCAGGGGGGTGGAGCCTATCTCCATCTGTGACAATGAGGCATGGGAAGAAAGCTGTGAGCATTTTAACAATCAGACACTGTTTGTTGTCATCTTTAAAAAAAATAATGTAATGTCAGAATATATTTCTATGAAGAAAAACTAACCTTGTCTATCATTTACAACACAACAGAACACCACAACGTCTGATCATCATTCACTATGTTTTTACAAACATGACACCAACGCTCATACATATATATATATATATATATATATATGTAAATATGTATGCATGTACATGGAGTTTAATTGGTATATACTGTATATATATACAAATAAATATAAATAATAAATATATATATACAAATAATATATTAATTGGTATATATATATATATATATATATATATATATATATATAATTGGTATATATATATATATATATATATATATATATATATATATATATATATACACAAACACATCTGCCCTCATCTATGTATTTTGTTTCTTTCAAGTTAAAAAAAAGTTCACACACATGCACACGCACACACATAATTTTTTCAATACTCTGACTTTATGATGTTCTGTCCACTGTTTTGTCGTCTTCACTGTAACACCCCGTTTCTGTTTCTCCTGTGTCTCCCGACTCCTCTGTGTCTTCTCTGTCTTAATTGTTTAATTACCCGCACCTGCCCTCAGTCACTCTTGTCTCGTTAGTGCCTGATGTCGTACACCTGTGTTTCACCCCTATATATTGTGTTAGTCTCTCCCTTGTCTCTTGTTGGATTGTTCTCTATGGTCGTCTCTAGTTCCGTGTCCTTTTCTTTTCATCCTGTCCGTGTTCCTGGTTCTACCCGTTGACCCTGCCTGTCCAGAACCTGGTTCCTCTGCCTGCCCCTTTTGGACCTTGTTTTTGTGAAACTTTTTACTCATTAAAGAGTGCTTTTTTGTTATTGCATCTCTCTGCGCCTGAGCCTCACCCCTTCACAAAGACGTGTCATTCTCGTTGTTATGTCTATGTATTGTCTTTTGTCTTATAATAAAATCAAATGTAATAAAAATAGGCATCCAATACGCGTTAAACTCGTGTGAACCAGCTGCAGACTGCAGCATCGCACCGTTGAGGATGGGGAAACAAACCATCCACCTTTCCTAAATGTCCTCTCAGGAACACACAGACGTAGATTTGCTTCTGGCCAGAAGCAAATCTGTTCCTCTGGAAGGTTTGATAAGGTTCTGGTTGGCCCACGGCTCGTAGATCTCTCTCACGCCAACCAGGTTGGTGCAATCTCTTCATTTTGAATTAAGACGTGCGAACGCCTCCGGGATCGCGGGTTACAGCGGGGGGTCGTCTGCCAGCGGCGGCTTTGGGGAAGCACCGGGTCCTGGTCGCTCGTTGTGATCTGTTTCCATCTCCGTCTGTCTGGTGTGTGTCTGGGGGAGATGTTCTCCACTTTGACGAAGGCGTCGGTTCTCTGTGAGTTGCCGTTGTACTTTTCAGAGCACGACTAACCCCCCCCCCCCCTTCCTTGACACTCACACTCCAAAAGTCATCACAAAGGTGTTGCGGTCAGGGCTCCGCCCGTGTGTGTATTGTTCTACCTGGTGTGATGGAGACGGACTCTGACGCGTTGAAACAAGCACGACTCGACGCTCTCTAACACCACCGCTCGCTTTTAACGAGAACATCGACCTGAACTGGAAGCAAAAAGGGCCCAAACCATAAAGTATGAGAACGGGGGTGTCTTTTTGTTCTTTGGGCTAAATATTGAAAAAATATATTACATGTTAGCATAGAAATCCTCAGGTTTAGTATAAACCTTATTACTATAAGGCTGCATGTCACGTCTGTTCTGCACTCATGAATGTTTTAAACCTTCCGGCTCTCCAAGTCTCACCCATGCATGAAGTTAGAAACACTTCTCTCCCTCTCCCTCCCTCCCTCCCTCCCTCTCTCTCTCTCTCTCTCTCTGTGCTTATTCCTGGCAGTGTGTGGTTGGTGTGGACACTTTTTTCTCTCTGCCGTGTGTGTGACAGTAGCCGGGCTGCCGGTAGCAGATGCTTGTCACTGCCTCGCCTCTTTGCTGCAGATTAGGACCACGTGACGGCGCCTCGCGCAGATAACCTCCTGCACTCGCACGCCACTGCCACGGAGCAGGAGGCGCAGACCAGAGGAGGTGCAGGATGCATCTCCTCTTGTCTGCTGTGGGAATGCAGAGAAGAAAGTGATAGCACAGTGCCCTCTAGTGAACTGGTCTGGCTGCGTCTCCACAGGCCACGCGATAGACTCTCCAGGTTTCCTTAGAATGCGTCTCAAGCAGGGTTCGTACGGTCATGGAAAACCTGGAAAAGTCATGGAATTTTAAAATAGTCATTTCCAGGCTTGGAAAAGTCATGGGAAAAACTAAAATCAGAAAAGTTTGTTCACATGTTCATTTACGGCGAGTTTGAAATAATTGATGTGTTTTTTTAAAGAAAGACGCTCAAAAACGCACAACATTTTCTAAATTGTTCATGTCAAGATAAGAGTCACAGGATTTAATGTGTTTTTTTACAATTAATGTGAGTTGGCAAATGAGCGACACATTCTTTTCTTCTTCTTTTTTACACTGTTTCAACAATAATCATTTAGTGCAAAACAAATCTGTCGCTCTTCAAGACACACGCTCGATCACGCGCCTCCTGAACGAGGTCCCGGCTCCTTCCAAGCAGGACGACGTCGTTCTCTTTCGTTTTAGAGACGCGTTAAAATGAGAACCCGGATGGACTAAATGTGACCCTTTCCTCCTCAGGACTTGGAGAAACCCAGTCCGCCACAGAAACCGCTCCCTGCGGACCCCCTGGGGAGGAGCTCTCGGCCGGGTCACGGCGTCACTGCGGTGGGGGTCCACGTCCTAGGAGCCGGGAGACCCCTCCCCATACCCACCCCCACTGCTCCCAGGCCGCCGCCCTCCATCCCTTTACCCAGCAGGTCAGTGTCTCCATCGGCACATTCGCACACGGAACACGGAACTCTGTTGGCCTCACCTGCCGGGGTAAGTGATGGATTACGAGTCCATTACAGAAATGGTCGGCCCCTGCTTCCTTCGCGATGGGAAGCCCTGGTGGGGGGGGGGGGGGTTCTGGTCAGTCGCCGGCTGCATCACCGGTGGAGTGTTTTCTTTTTTTTTTCCATCGAAGCCGAAATGAACGACCATCGTGAGCGAGAGGGACACTCTCCCTCTTTTCTCCAATTTTTCCCATCAATCTCGTCAACGTTTAGACTCGTTAAATTCCTATTTGCTCTCATGTAAACTGTTTTGCTGGATATTCACAATTTCTATCCGTATGTTGGAGAATGCTGGTGTGATTAGAGCGGTGGCTTTAGTTTGCGCAGGTGCTCTTAGTGTTTGTTTTTATTCACCTATTTTGCACCCACATAGGAATACATCAGTAATCAGAGAAGCCCTCCTCGGCAACTCATTTGCAGTGTGTCCTGGTTTCTGAAAAACATTATCATTACGCATGAGATCACACAGCTCGAGCCTCTTCTGCTGCCGCCTTTATATTATTATTATTATTATTATTATTATTATTATTATTATTATTATTATTATTATAATTATTATTATCGTTATTATTATTACCATAGTGACTTTTAAGTGACTCATAGTTTATTCAGCATGTTACATTTCCATCAGATGTGCCTGAAATGAGATATTTAGCATTTGTATATAGTGCAGTGTATTAACAAAAATAGTATTTCAGACTATTGATTATTATTATCATTATTATTATCATTATTATTACCATAGTGACTTTTACGTGACTCATGGTTTATTCAAAATGTTACATTTCCATCAGATAAACCCAACGATGTGCCTGAAATGAGATATTTAACGTTTGTATATACTGCAGTGTATTAAAAAAAAGTTTCAGACTAATCCAAATCATTCATGTGTTGCCGATTGCATAACACA
The DNA here is from genome assembly GCA_036178185.1 of Liparis tanakae. NCBI lineage: Eukaryota > Metazoa > Chordata > Actinopteri > Perciformes > Liparidae > Liparis > Liparis tanakae. The sequence goes on along the minus strand of CM070100.1, from coordinate 6,814,832 downwards.
CACGTATGTAACACCTTCAGCGTGGGGAAGACGTCATGTGTTGATGCTTTCGTTTCAGGCCTGTGCCAATGTTGCCCTACCGACCGCCAAAGACCCCCAAGGACCGCTGAGCCCTGGACGCCAGAGCGGAGACGTTCTTTCTTTGCACTAATCACTGAGACTCTGGACGAGCGTTTGGACAATGTGGAAGTATCACAGAGTTTTTCTCGTGAAAGGGGGCTGACATCCCACCTCGGTGCTACGCCTCTAACAGGTTCTTTGTTGTCCTCACTCAGGTACCGATGAACTATTTATCTATTTAATTATTTAACTGCGTTAGCACCCGTGTTGTGCACAGGACACTCATCGGGAGACATGTTCCCACACGGAGAGGTTTGGAGGAAAGACAGAGTATATTTAGGAATATTTATTTTACATTCTTCACCGATTGTTAAACGAAATGCTGAATTATAGGATGTTTTTAAAACCAGTTAAGTTGCTCGGAAAGTTTGTTTTCTAAAGTGAAGACGAAGACAAATGGAGCACGAGTCGGCACATAGTCAGTGCAGCTTATGGCGGCGAAAAAGTTATTTATTCAGTTTTTCTAAATGAATCAAATCTGTTTTTAAATGGAATACAGTGGACTCCAATAAAAAGCCTCACACGACATTGTTTTGATCGGGCGTGTGTCGGACGCCCCCGCCTCCCGGGTTCTGGCCGGCGCTGCAGAGTTTCAACGGATTTGACAGACTGATTGTGTTCCAGAGGATTACACCAACACCAAACAATCCAACATGCACTCCGGTGTGTGTTTGTTTAACATCGACGCCCACGCTGTCCTCGGGCGCTCCAGCCAAGCCGGATGACTTCAGCTTTCCGAGCCTCGAACCCGGAGTTCGTCTCCGTCCGTTTTTTTGCCTTCATAACGTTCCATTTTGATTCCGTGTGGGTTTGATCATCTCGATTAATGCATTCACGGCATCATTCGTCAGATTCAGAGCGTGGCTTCGCTTCCTTCACGTTGTTTGTTGTTGGTTTTCTGTAGAAGGAAAGAATCAACAGGTGAAAACATCACAGCGCTGTTCTTTTTATTTCGTTGTTTTCATATTTTAAATGTGTCCAATAGCGGTGCTTATCTTCTCACCGCTGCACTGCTCGGCTGTTGTGTACAGAATGAATGCTCCTCTGGAAAGAGTTTGTTCCAGTCGTTAAATGTTTCTGCCCATTTGTACAAATCTCAAATGTACTGTGTTTTATTTACATTACTGTAAGCTGTCTGAACCGTTGTAAAGACTAACTATTATATGTTGTGTCCTTTTTTTTCCACAATAATGTAAGAACTGCTTTGAGGTTGTGTCTTATTCGAGCGGCTGATGAAAACATGACTTCTGAGCCAGAGACAATTGATGAAGTCAGAGCAAAAATAAAAAAAATACCTTTATGGTTGTTTATAAAAAAGTTTGTTTTAATTGCATTCACACTTTGATTTGTGAAGTCAACAAAAAAATAATGACTTAAAAAAAGAAAATTGATTTTGAGAAACTTTTTGAAGCCGTAAGTCGCTGTGAAAGAGGTGAATAAGGGTTCATGGGGGGAAAAACACCTTCACCGTTTTATGAGCGTGAAAAATTCACTGATGTTTTTTTTTTTTTTTTTTTTTCGGGCCTCTGAGAGGACGAGTGTGCCAAAGCCCCCACAAAGAGAAAACAACAATAAAACTCAGAGACGGAGCAGAAAACAAGAAACACTTCAGGAACACGTGTCATTTTTCCAGATGAAAGTCTGACGTCATTCTTGATGTGAGGCTCTGCTGCCAAACTCTGACGCAGCGGACCGGACGTGGTTGTTCCACGCTGCCCCCTGCCGGACAACACCGGCCATTACAACCGGAAACGCTTCAACATCCAGACGTCTGTAGGAACTAAAAACAGTCAGATTGTTGTTTTAAAAGCAACCAAAACGAAACAGAAGTCAGTGGCATCTATTTTGTGAAAGTAACATTATGGCATTATAGAAACAATTAATTTCAACTTTATAGTTTTCACTGATAGTATATATATTTTAAAGCAAAGTTATCCATCTGTTGAGTAAAGAAGTGGTTAAAAAGAAACTGTATTTTTAGTTTACCTCTTGTTGCCACTAAATAAATAGTTGGTTAGTAGAAAGGAATTGTTTGACATGTTGGTAAATATGCATTTAATACATCTGGAGGATGTATAGTGCTCCCATGTCTGTGTGTAAGTCGTGCACATGTTAACACTGTTAGCGAAGGACTTTTTGTTTCGTGAATATTGAAAAATATATTGAATCACAGTCTTCTGAGGCAGAAAGTAGAGCAGACAGCTGTGCTAAACTTAGATTTACAGGTCTTCAATTTCAATTGCTGTTTTTAGATGCAGAAATAAATGACATGTCAACCCCTGAGATGATGAAATTCTTATTAATCTCTAAATTGAACAACAATTGATGACATACATGCATGTTCATGTGCAGCTTGTGGCCCTGACATGTGAGCCGGTTCACATTGTAAACATTAGACCCCGCTGAGTCTCTGATCCTCTATCTCTGTTCTCACACCAGTGTGTGTGTGTGTGTGTGTGTGTGTGTGTGTGTGTGTGTGTCACTTCTATGGGATTAGTGTCCGTCCAACACTTCACTGAAAGCTGGAGATTTCCAAACTTCCTTTCCTCGTATCAGAAAAAGTTTGACCCTGACGCACTGGAGGCTCTCCTGTGATGCTGCAGGACATCACCAGTTTAACTGGAGAGGGTTATTTTGAAGGTGGATCGCCCCGTTCAGACACAGAAGAGTACAGGAGACAACAAATCTGATCTGAGCTGAATCAGTTGGATGGACTGCCGTCTCCCTCCAGGTTTTACAAACTGCTCCGAGAAAGGAAGGAGCTGCAGAGTGTGAATTCATGAAGCCAAAAACACACTCAGCACATTGAGGGGATGAAGATGAAATGAACTGGCAGCCGGCGAGGAGGAGATAGGATCCACTCCTCACACCGATCATCAGAGTAAATGACGCTAATGGGGGTAAAGCTGAAGTGGAGACGAAGAGCCTTTCATTAAAACGCCATTCTCTTTCAGCGTGGAGGCCGATGATTCACCGGGCGGAGCATTTAGTTCAGGCCGTTATGAACTTGAACACAGCGTCACTGTTCAACCGGAAGTCGCCTCCAAGTCTTCCTCTGACTTCCTCTTGTCGGACTCCCCACCAGGAGATGGATCTGGCCCAGCTTACACTCCGAAAACCACTCCCCGCAAAGTGACTAAGGCTGTCACGCTGTAGTGAGGACACAGCCACGCTCTGAAATGTTGTATAATAATGTAGTTTTCATGAGATAGAGGTAGATGTAATTAGTTACATTTGTTGTGTTAGGTTTATAAACCCAGGATCAGAACCAGCTCAGTTATCATTCAGCCAATCAGCACGAGTCAAGCCAGGAGCCGAACACTCTCGTGATGCTAATCTCTGGCAGCTGTCATCTCTCAACAACAACACATCCTTCCTGCATGTAGGTGTGGTGTTTGTGTCTGAACCCGGAGGACAGACGGCTTCCTCTGGAGAGCCGCCCACATGTTGAGGAGTCGGGCATCCCTCCCACGGTGCTCTTCTTGAAGAGGATGGAGAGCCGCTGGCCTGGCCCACCGCGACCTCATCGACAGGCCGGGTCAGGTTCACGAAAGAAAGCAACACGATAAAACACAGAGGATACGGCGATGGACGTGTGTGGCGTCTCCCCGTCCCAGATGTCCCTTCATCATCGGCGATAACGAGTTGAGTTTTGGTTTCAGCCGGTCCGTTTTCCTCTTGTGGCGACACAGGATTGTTATTGGGATGCGGCGAGCCGTGAATCAGCTGAGCTGACAGCTCCTTAAAGAGATGACCTGCTTCCCTGGGCTTTTGTTCCCCTGGATCTATTCATACACACACACACACACACACACACACACACAGCCTGCCATTAGTTGATTAGAGCATACACATGGTGTTGGTCCTTGGGAATGGAGATGAGAACAGAGAGAATATAAGATGAATTTAATTATCTATCTGTGTGTGTGTGTGTGTGTGTGTGTGTGTGTGTGTGTGTGTGTGTGTGTGTGTGTGTGTGTGTGTGTGTGTGTGTGTGTGTGGCAAGGACATCCTCCTAAACATGTTGTGCCAAGAGGAGAAACCTCCAACCTCACCAGACAAACCCCTGCAGGAGGACTTCTGACCGCTGTGTCATACGACGACCAACTCACCCACTGTTCCCAGTGATTGTGATGAAATAACCAGCAGGACACGTTGCACTATATTGCGCAGAAGCACAATTTCAACCAATATAATTTAACATATTTGATTTCGGAGTAATTTCCTCCATCCGTGCCCCCATCACTCCTTGTTGTCATAATACCACGTTGTTTAACCCTGTTACCTTCACATTTACTAACATATTTTACCCGTGAGGTCAATTTGACCCCAGCAATTAAAACCTCCAGAAAATTATTAGAATTAATATTGTTTCCCAACAGCCTGGGGTCACATTTACAAATGTATAAGTTGTGTTCAGGACATTGAAAACATATGATCATGTTAATGTTATATGTTCCCAGTTGTCCCAAATAAATTAGGAAAAGTCATGAAATATGAAACAAACAAAAAATATGTCAATCATTTATTTAGAGACGTTAAACATTGAATGGGGTCAAATTGACCCCAAAGGTAATAGGAGGGTTAATAGTTTTACAAAGTTCCCTCGTATATGAAATAATAAAAATTGCATCTTGACTTTCAGTGCCCGATTACTTAAACGTAATGACCTAAATTGTTAAATGTCCAGTGAAGGATTTCCCGTTGTTCTTTATGATTCCTGACCTCCACCCACCGCGCCGAGGGGTCCGGCTGATGGATGAGGCGCAGCAGCCGTTTGGCCCGGCCTGCGGCGCCGTCTGCCGGGGACACGGTCCGGTGGCAGCGGGGTGACCTCGTTCCCCCACGCTGCATTGAGAACACCGTGTGCCCTCTCCGGTGACCCGGGCAGAAAACGGCGACGCCGGACTCGGTGCCAGAAGCCGCAGGGTGACCCGCTTCAGATCCATTACAAACAGGCTTTTTTCCCGCGGCAAACCAGCTGTGCGCAATATGTTTTGAGAGAAGTGAGCAGATGTTTAAAAGGTCGGGATGAATGAACTGAGATAATAGTCCGATATGTTGGATCATAATGTACATTTGTTATCCAGAGATGTGATTAATGGGGCGGCGGCTCTGAGGCGAGCGGGGTCGTCCATCAAATCGGACGACCGGCGGTTCAATCCCCGGCTCCGGTAGCGCGTGTCGATGTGTCCTTGGGCAAGACACTTAACCCCCAACATGTCCCCGGTGGCTGTGCCTACCGTGATGAATGTGTGTGAAGGTTAGCTCCGTAGCCCCTCCCACCAGGTGTGTGAATGATGACGAGGAGTGTGAAGGCGCTTCGAGTGGTCGGAAGACGAAATAAGCGCTCTACAGGTACAGGCTTACCCATTTTGACTGATGGATTTCCATGACTTTTCCAGGACTTTAAACCAAATGTCCACGACCAAACTGAAATCTCTGTATGAACAAGAACAATTTGGAAAAAGGTGTGTTTTTGAGCGTCTTTCTTAAAAGAACCATATTAATTACTTCAGACCCGGCGTAAATGAACATGTGAATATAACATTTCCATGACTTTTCCCAAACTTTTATGATTTAAGATTTTTCCATGACTTTTCCAGGCCTGGAAATGACCATTTTAAAATTCCACGACATTTCCAGGTTTTCCATGACCGTACGAACCCTGTACAGGTCCATTTACCTTCCACAAAACTAAAAGCTAGTGAGAGGGCGACGTGACGTTTTAGGAGAAACCTGCAACATCAGAAAATACGGCACGTCAAATTTAAAAACATTTTAATTTCAAGTCACAGCAAACCATGCCGATATAAACGTATATTTATACATACAGCCGTGTGGACATACTGGACTCTGGATTTGCATTAGATGTTGCCAAACGATTGCACACTTGTTGTTCTGGAGAGGACGTGCAACTCCTTTGGTGTTTTCACTTTTGTAGAAAGAGGAGGCAACCAGGTGATGTTTGGAACAACACATCCTACACAGGAGCTCTACATGTCACCCATTACGGATAAGCAATAAGAAAATTAAATAATATCTTCTGAATTTACAGCTCTTTTCACACAAAATGTACAATTCAAAATCCGTGAGGCGAATGTTAGAAAAAGATGAGCTCGTTTTTAAAAAAGGCGCAAAAGGTGAAACTCGCTGCCGCCTGAGCGCGCTCACAATGCCGTCTCGTCGTTTTTCAGACTTTTCTTTTTGGAGAAGACGGTTGTCAAGTCTTGCAAGTCGTCCCTGAGTGGGGCTTGGAGAGGCGTTACGGTCTTGAGCGTCCACCTCACCGTGACATCATCATGGCGGCGTGTCGTCACTTCCTGTGTGCGGGGTCAGCTGCCGCAGGAGCTCGATGTGGAGCTCCACGCGGCGGAGGAGGGGTGCGTTTTTCTCGGCTCGCAGCAGCTTGGAATACACGCTCTTATAGGTTTTCAACAGCTCCTCGTCCTTATTGCTGCAACACAAACCAGAGGGTCAGGGGCGAAAAAAACATTACGTCACGTGTCATTTAGCAGACGCTTTTATCCAAAGCGACTCACAATAAGTGCATCAACCTAGAGTACAAACTAAGAACAACAAGAATACAGAAAGTAACATTTCCTCAACATAGTCAAACTACAAAAGTACCATAATAAGAGCTATTTAAGAGCCACTGAAGTGCTAATCTGTGTTTTAATCCAGATATAGTCAGAAAAGATGTGTTTTTAGTTACTGTGAAAGTAAAAGAAAAAAGGATATCGCACATGTCGCAACGGGCTTATCGCATCTCTTACCTCGGTTTCCGTTTCGTCGTCAGCAGTTTGATCAGCTGCAGCAGCAGGAAGGAGAAACTCGGCTCGAACACGCCGATCAGCTTCATCACCTCCTGGAGGTTGAGCCCCGAGGGGGGGGCGGCGCCGCGGACCGCGTCCGGAAGCTCCGCAGAGTCAGCGGCGTCGGCTTCGCTCAGCTAGCACGCGAGAAATGAAAGGAGATCAGAGTTCTTACACACTTTGACCGATGGATTTCCAGAACTTTTCCAGGACTTCAAACCAAATGTCATGAAAAAAAACATGAGCAATGTAGAACATTTAATGTATTGAGAGCGTACGCCGGCTTATATTTTGAGCGTCTTTCTTTAAAAAACATTAATTATTTCAAACTCGGCATAAATGAACACGTGATTATAACACATTTCCATGACTTTTCCCAAACTTTTATGATTTAAGTTTTTTCCATGACTTTTCCCGGCCTGGAAATGACCATTTTAAAATTCCATGACTTTTCCAGGTTTTCCATGACCGTATGAACCCTGGAGAAGACGTGGGTTTCGGCGTGTGACCCACAAACTGACCGAAGCGTTGCGTGTACGCGAAACCAAGACAAGAGCGCCCGCTTCCCAGAGACGTACCTCTATCTGCTCCTCCAGCAGCTCGTCGTGAATCAGCTGGAAAGCACAGCGGGTTTCTGCCATGATCTCCACCGCTCCGGTCAGGCTCTTCAGCTTGGCTGCGTTGCTACTCTGACCTGCGGGAACACATCAAGAAACCGTGGGTGGGGGCGCCATTCCTCCCGACTGAACGCCACGACCACGGACGACCCGTTTTGCTCACCTGCCATGGTAAACTCGGCGAAGGCCACCCTCTCCAGGAGCGTGCGCAGCAGCTCACACGGCGCATCTTTGAGGCTGAGGAACAGAGCGACCGCCTTGCCGTAGTGGAGCTCCGCCAGGCCGCGGTGCTGCTTCCTCGCGTGTTCGTCCCCCACCTGTCGCACAAGCGGAGCGTTACGCACGAGCAGCGCGGCTGTAACAGTTCAGCTCCACACCTTCCTTCTTGTATTAGTTGTTTTCATCCTGTCTCTCTAAGACCCCGTCTACACGATGGGAAAACTCATGAAAATATTTTCATGCGTTTTGGCCTTTCATTTACACAAAAATGGAGGTTTTATCACAGAAAACGATCATTTCTAAAAACTCCGGCCAAAGTGGAGATTTCTGAAAACTCTGTTTTTGTGTTTGCGTGTGAACTAGGTCAAACAGAGTTTTAGGTCGTCAAACGTCACAGTGTGAGACTAAAGATGCTTCACCTCATGTGAGCGTCCTGTGAGACGTATGGGGACGGCGTATTTATGCGGGTTCATAAAAACAGAAACTTTTTTGAAAACAACCTTGTGTGTACGTTATTTTTAACGAGGGGCAGAAATATTTGTTTCTGTAAATACCCGGCTATGTGTAAATGTGGCCTAACTATCATGTCATTTCAGATCCTGCTTCCCATCTCGTTAGTCCAACTCCCTTCACCTGCCTCTGATCACCTCGTTAGTCCCTCATTACCTTCACCTGGTCTTCATGACGATCTCACCTGTTGCCCATTCGCTCGTTAGTCCCTCTCTACTTAGGTACCCTCACTTGCTCTTGTGCTCTGCCAGATTGTCTTGCGTTTCTCAGACCAAGCCCTCGAGCGTTTGTTTATTCTGTCTGTTCCAATCCTGACAATACTTTCAGTAAAGGATCTTTATCAGCATTATCTGTCTCGTGCATTTGGGTCCACCCTAATCCCGTCGTGACAGCGGCATCCCATCTCCGGCGACTCCGTCCTAGTTTTGAATTCTCAGATCATTTTTACCTGGTTGCGGAAGCAGCTGTGGTACATGGAGGCCAGGCGGTGGTGGATGGTGGCGGCTCTGTACTGGTAGAGCGGCTGCCGGGCCGACTCCGTCTGCAGGTCGCAGTACTTCAGGGACTTCATCATCGCCTCCGTCACCTCCTGCTCAATCTGGGAACGCAAGCGAGGGATGAAAGAACGTTTAATCCCCAACGTGTTGGCGCTACTGGTACAAAACAACAGATAATGCAGCTATTAAAAGTCACAATGATCAATTTTAAAAGGATTTAAAAGGTTGCCACGGCACGTGAAGTTGTCCACTCAGTTGCAAGATAGTCAAAATGTCTGGAACTTCAACTTTAACTTCATTCTGAATACAAACTCACCTGCTCCTGGGCCTTCCTGGACAGTGGGGCGTAGTCCTGCAGCAGCGTAGCCAGGGTGAAGTAGGTAGTGGACAGCTCCCAGTTCACGCTGTCCCACACCACCGGGTGGTTCTTTCGGCTTGCCAGTGACTTTATAGCCCTCGAGTAGTACACTATAGCCTGGGGTGAAATAAGACATAGAATCAAAAAGACGTAAAGATGTTGGGAGAAAACGGATCGTTGCAAAAAAAAAAAACGCTGTCTCCAGAGTTAAAGACGTCAAGGTTTTTGAAATGGCACCTTGTTGTAGTAGAGGGCCTCTTCGGGCGAGAACTCTCCCCGGCTCTGGTCGGCGGACACGGCACAGTGGGCCTGGGCGCAGATTCTCATCAGCCTGCCGGTGTTGCACAGCAGCAGGGCCGTGTTGGTGCTGTCCCCGATGGCTTCGAAGTCCTTCATGCCCTTCTCAAAGAACGCAAAGCTCTTCTTCCACATCTCCTGCTCTGCCACGGACACAGTCTTCTTCACTAGAAGGAGAGGGGGAGACGGGACGTTAGAAACAGCCACATGTGCAATGAAGAAAAACATTTGTATGAATGTTGAAATAGATGTGTGTATGGTGGTGTGTAAATCACATCGATAAATACAGGTAGCTCAAAGGAAACACTGGAATCGCACCGTTTCCTGTACACTTAGCATATCGTCTGATCCGTTGTTGATCCGCCGTTGATCCAACGTACCTTCTTTCTCGGTCTGCATGGCTGCGGCCTGGTTCATGTAGAAGACTCCCATCTCGTTGCGGATGTTTCCCAGCCTCTTGAGCACCGGAGCCATCTGATCTTTCAACGCCTCCGAGATGACCAGCTCGTACGCCGCCTCATAGCACTTGCTGCTGACAAAGAGCTGGTACTCCGGGTCCATGGACAGGTCCGTAGCCATGTTAAAGGCTAGTGGAGAGAGAGAGAGCGAGAGAGAGAGAGAGAGAGAAAAGACGTCCGCAAGTATAAAGCAGAAATAGGGGTTATTTCTTCCAGGGTGGATGGTGGAAATGATAAGCCACGCCCCCCCAAGGCATGAATGAAGCTAATGATGTGAAAGACGCAAATAAACCTTGACGGGCGTGTAAACTCATGCGTGTAAAAGCGTTGAGAATATTCACAACGCATAAGAAGACACCTGTTAAAGCCTTTTAGTGTGTGCCAACACCCCTAATTTAAAAAAACATCGAGCAGGAAAGTCGGCCATTTTGCATTTCAGCATTAGTACGTCTCTTTAGGGACAAACCCTGGCAGCTGCTCTCTCTGTGCAGGCTGTGCAGGATCTCCTGGTCCTCCTTGGTCTGGTAGCTGTATTCCTCCAGGTAAGCGGCTCTGTTGTTGGCGTTCTGCGCCAGCATCAGCTGGATGTCCCCACACAGAGACAGGCACTGGCTGTGGAACTGCAGCACGTGAGGGTGCAGAGTACCGCTCACCGAACAATAGGCATCTGGAGGGAATGGTAGAAGAGGAAGGAAGAAGGATAATTTATCTTATTCGTCATTAAATATTGAAGTAACTGTTTATAATCTGACTGGTAGAAATTGTAATCTTTTCAGCGACAGTCTTTCTCCTTAAAAAAAAACAACTGAAGACAGGGTTCTTACACATGTTGACCGATGGATTTCCAGGCCTTTTCACCAAATGTCCATGACCAAACTGAAATCTCGGTATAAACATGAACAATTTAGAAAATGTTGCGTATTGAGAGCATACGTCGGCTTAAATTTTGAGCGTTTTTCTTTAAAAAAAACATTAATTATTTCAAACTCGGCGTAAATGAACACGTGATTACAACAAATGTTCATGACTTTTCCCAAACTTTTATGATTTAAGTTTTTTCCATGACTTTTCCAGGCCTGGAAATGAACATTTAAAAATTCCATGACTTTCCCAGGTTTTCCATGACCGTACGAACCCTGTGAAAAGCAATAACTAGCATGATGGTACTGACGTAAACAAACTCACCGTAACACTGCAGCGACAGCTTGATGTAGCGCAGGGCGCGCCCGTACTTCAGCAGGTTGCTGGCTGCGTCCGACAGGACGTAGTAGGCCTTGGACGCCTTGAGGAAGAGCTGCAGCTTCATGCGGTGCTGCCACGAGCCGGCGATCATCCCCGAGCGAGACGGGTGCTTCTGGTCCGCGGGCAGCGGCCTCGCTGGTGGCGCCCGGCGGGAGGAGGACGCATTGAGGCTCGTTTTATTACGTCACATCACATGTCATCTAGCAGATGCTTTATCCAAATAACACTTAACAATACAAATGAGTCTGAACTCAGAACAACAAGAATCAAGAAAGTAGCAATTCTTCAAGTAAGCCAAACTACAGAAATAGCATAAGTAAAACCATAAGTATTACCATAAGTAATACCATGAGTAATACCATAAGTAATACCATGAGTAAAACAATAATACTATAAGTATTACCATAAGTAATACCATGAGTAATACCATGAGTAATACCATAAATCATACCATGAGTATTACCATAAGTAATACCATAAATAATACCATAAATCATACCATGAGTATTACCATAAGTAATACCATTAATAATACCATAAATAATACCATAAGTAATACCATGAGTACTACCATGAGTAATACCATAGGCAATACCATAGGTAATAACATAAGTAATAACATAAGTAATACCATAAGTAATACCATAAGTAATACCATAAGTAATACCATAAATAATACCATAAGTAATACCATAAATAATACCATAAGTAATACCATAGGCAATACCATAAGTAATACCATAGGTAATAACATAAGTAATAACATAAGTAATACCATAAGTAATACCATGAGTATTACCATAGGTAATACCATAAGTAATACCATGAGTAATACCATAAGTAATACCATAAGTAATACCATAAGTATTACTATAGTTAATACCGTAAGTAAGTGCCATGCAAGTGTCACTGAAGTGTTAATCTGTTTATGTTTGAGGTATAGTCTTAAAAGGTGTGTTTTTTATATCCATCATCCTCTGAAATACGGACTGTGGACTGACCCCGTTCCAGAAGGAGAGACGTGCCTTGCTCAGCGGCGCAGGCTCCGATTGCACTTCTGTCCTCGTATTTCAGAGGAATGGGCGTGTTGGGGTCCGCGGCGGGGAGGTCGCTCTCCTTCTTGATGGTGCCGTCCACCGCCTTCAGCCCCTGTGAAGCGTCACGGTTACCGACCCGGTTACCGACCCGGTTACCGACGCGTCGCATGACGAGCGTCGCCTGGACCCCGAAACAGAAACCTCGCAAAGAGACTTGCCTTCAGCGTGTAGCTCAGGACGTGTCGGCATCTCTCCTCCTTGTCATGAGAAACGGGGAAGGCGCCGCTTGGCTGCGGGGGACAGAAAAAAAAAAAGGGGGGGGGATGCTTGTGTTTTGGTGTTTACAAACAACACGCGTATCTGTGGATGTGATCCGTTCGAAAGAGAAAACATTGGGAGGGGCGCTCACTCTGATCTGGTGGGTGGATTTGTATTTGGCCGGCACCGACAGCTCCCACACGGAGCGGATGACCGCCACGGCTTTGCTGTCGTCCTGCGGGCTGGAGAAGGAGCCGTACGAGCCGTTCTCGTCGCTGTCCTCCGTCAGCTCCTCTTCTTCCTCCCGATCTTCGTCGCTGTAGCTGTCCTCCGATCCGCCGCCCCGGAGAGACTCCCCTTCGTCTTCCTCCGGAGGCTCGTCGAGCTGGAACAGCTCTGACAGCATGTAGTGGGCGGAGGCCATGATCTGAATAGAGGGGAGTCGGATTCAATCACACCTCAACCACGGCATTATCCAGGGTACTTAGACATTTTGACCGATGGATTTCCAGGACTTTTCCATGACTTTAAACCAAATTTCCATGACCAAATTGAAATCTCGGTAAAACATGAAACATTTAGAACATTGTACGTATTGAGGGCGTACGCTGGCTTATATTTTGAGCGTTTTTCTTTAAAGAACATATTAATTATTTCAACCTCGGCGTAAATGAACATGTGATTATAACAAATTTCCATGGCTTTTCCCAAACTTTTATGATTTACGTTTTTTCCATGACTTTTCCAGGCCTGGAAACGACCATTGTAAAATTCCATGACTTTTCCAGGTTTTCCATGACCGTACAAACCCTGATTATCAGATTAAGTCAAGTGGTTTACCTTTTCACTTTCCTGATGCCTAATAAAGATTAGAAATACTGATCGTATATAACCAAGTGGTATGATGACTTGTTTCTGTGGGTCACTTTTCTACCCGTCTATCATTTAACCTGGCAGCTCATCTTTTAAATTCAGGGTCAGCATTTCAATGCACTCCAGGACTTTGGTTTCCTGACTTAGAAGTTAGTCCTCCTCCTATTTATTTCATTGTTTCAAAAGGATGGGGCTATGTATCTTTAGAGCCTTGCTTACCTGGGGGTGCCTCTCCTCGTCCAGAAGTTTGACGCAGTTTAAGAGCAGAGTTCGGATCGTGCCGTAGTGCTTTCGGTTTTGTCTCGCCTTCAGCATCAAGTTGCTCGCAACTCTGCAACCACAAACAAAAAAACAGAACGCATTACATTTTGCACACTTTCATGGTGAATTATGTCTGATTAAAGCCATTTATGTCACCTGCAAACAATATCTGTACAACTTGAAAATGGCCAATTTAATCTTTTACCATTTAAAGATATTTCAATAGGATAATACTGCTGAAATACCTCATTCAGTCAGCGTAAGCAAACACTATAAATCATAACTATTACAAATAAGCAGCTCATGAAAATACATATTCTAAATAAGATACTAAATTTCAGCAAAATGAAATGTAATGTAATATTAAATGTCATGTTATGGGATAGGAAAACGTATCGACCTTTGCAGTGTCGTAACTTTTAAGGATTGGGATGCTCCAAGACGCCGAGTCGTACCTGTAGAGTAACACTGCCACAGGGAGCGTGAAGGGGTTCTGACACTTCTCCTCTTCTGCCTCCTCACACAGAGTCGTGAGATCGTAAAGCTTTACGATGTCGCTCCCACTAGCTGCGGATTCAAGAAACAACATGAGGAAATGTCAAGGCAACTGCCGACTTGAGACTTCCTGCCCACTTCTCTCCCACCTTTGAAGAGCCAGTAGGTGTGGCCCTCTTTGGTGCAGTTGGACTTGAGGAACGAGAGGATATTTTGGGCGATGTCTTTTACCACCCTTGTGGAGAAATTGGAATTCTCCAGATGAGGGATGTCCTCCGTTTTGATCATCTCATATTTCTGCAGAAAAAGAAAAAAAAAAGTTGTATTTTAGTTGTTTTAGTGTAATATATATAGCTTATACTATGTCTGTATTATGCTTCCACTGTGAAACTTAACCACAGAAATCAATAAACCAATAATAACGCTAATTGCAGTACTGGACTTTACCTGAACAATGCCGTTGACGTGAAAGCACATGACGAGCTCTGGGACGTTACACATCAGATTGTCGAGCCAGTAGTCGATACCCGTCAGAATGTTGATTGGTTTATTGTTGTCCCTGAAAACAACAGTTTGAAAGTCAGATGTTGGCTTAAAGAGGAATAATGCAGTGAAACCAACATGTTGTTCTTATGAGATCCTAAATGACATTTACAGTTCACGTCCTAGGGTCAGATAAACTCAAAACGATGCCATCATATGCACAGATGTATTTCTGACCCCATTAGAGGTGAAGTTCAATTAATATGACATGAATTATCATTTTACTTTCTAAATGAGTTGTAATTTCAGCTCCTTAATGGAAGAAAACGGTGTCAAATTCCAACCTGAGTCTCAGACTGACGGCAGGATAGCGACCACCTCCGAAAATAGGCATGTTGGACCCCACCAGCATGTGGATGTCTTCAAACGTCCACATTATGTTTCGCACAAAGTCGTTTCTTAAGCCCTGTCGAGAGCCACGTCAAAGTGTACGCAGACATTAGCCACACGCCGCCAACCGCAGTGGGAAAACCGATGAGGAGGGGCGGAGCTTGTGTTACCTGGCTGCTCTCCCCTTCGTCGAAGAGCATCGGGAGGTTTTGCTCGTTGGGGACAGAGGTCACCTGACCCAGACCAAACTCGCTGTCCATAGAAACACTTTCCTGCACATTTGAGAGGAGCAATGCTGAGCAGCGCAAACCAAAAAACTCTCAGACACGTACGTTTCTTACACGTTCTAATCTAAAAACACGTGTATTTTTACTACTTTCAGTTTCGATGGACTACGGCACACAGGATTGATTCCTCGACAAGAAGACCTTCACGTCATTTCTAAAGTAATGGTACGTTCACACCGGACGCGTCGAGACGAGACGCAGCGGGGGCGTGGCTTATCGCGCCCGCTTCTTCAGCCATATGAATCTTTTCCTTAACCAGACTGAGATGTCGTGTCTTCACTTGTCGCCCTGCTGCTGCCCCTCTCTCTCTCCTTCTCTCTGGACTCTGCGGTCCTGACTTCCACGCCCCTCCGCCCCTCCGCCCCATGTTCCCACTCGTCTCCCGCGGAGTACTGTACGGGTCGAGGAACGACAGGACCGCAGAGAGCTTCCACTTTTGACTTTTTTCACTGCGCTACTCGCTGCTCTCTCTCTTCTCTCTATGATTCGTGTCTCTGAGACTTTTCCTCCACGGGCGGCAGATCTCCGCTGCCATGAAACACATATGCCGGCGCTTGGTTCATAGTGAAGTACAACACACAGCGAGAATAAAAGCAAATGCACACATTCTAAACATATCAGGTAGTCCCACGGCTTCTCCCACCTCCTTCCACGCTTCATCTTTATCGCTACGGTTTCAGTAAGTAAAGAGTCGTGTCATAAAGTTCGGGGTGCCCACGAACGGCGACAATAATCTTTTTCTCCACTTTCTAAACCGGCCGGCAGAACGATGACGAGCGGAGCTTCTCAACGCTGATTGGCTGACGCAACTATGACTCACGCGTTTCTGCTGCTCGAGTTCAGAAATTTGACGCAGCTTTGCATTGACTTAACATGTAAACCAGACGCAGCCGACGCGCCCGACGTGTCCGGTGTGAACGTACCTTAACACTGGAGACCCTAAATCACAAAACAGCTTCAGACACAGTACCTGCTTGGGCGCGTCTGATTCTTCGGTATCAAACGCCGCACTGGTGAAGGCAGCGGGCCATGACGAGCTGTACTCCTCTGCCTCCTCCTCCTCCTCCCCTTCATGTGGGTGGTCTGGTACAGGCTCTGCAGCCCCATCACCATTTATACTTTAAACACAGCAGTTGTAATCGGGTAAGACTGGGACCCGTCGTCAACCCCACTCGGGTATTTGACAGCATTGAGTACTCACCTGTAGTAGAGGAACTTCGACAGGATGGCTTTCTGATACCAGTGCTCTTTACTCTTCTTTTTCCTCTGCCACTTCTGGTCTATTAGTCGCTGGTAAAACTCTTTTAGCCAGGTCCAATCTCCTGTCTACAACACACACACACACACACACACACACACACACACACACACACACACACACACATATAACAGGGACTTAAACCAAATACTTAAAAAGATACTGACATACAGACTTTCCTAGACCTAAAAAAGTCTGGCGGGCCTGCTGTACCTGAGAGGATTGCATGAAGAGCTCTTGGATGTCCAGCTCGTCCAAAAGCAACGTCCTCCCCACGCGGTGAACGGCCATACTGACGTGCGACTTGCTGTAGGGAATTTTCAAAAGCTTCTTGATGTTCTGGATGTGACAGAAAACAATGTTATCCCTCGGTCAATGAGCATGCTTCCAAATTGAAATAAGAAATCTGAGCTTTTGTAAGACCTCCGCATACCTCAGAGTCCGACACCACGTCGACGTCATCTCCGATGCAATCAATGAATTCATAAGCCATCCCGAAACTGAAACAAAAAAAAGAGACCGGAACGTCTTCACTTCACAGTGTTTGTGAATGGCGATGTGCATAATGGTCAGTCGAATTCACGATTTTTTAGATTTACTAATGAATCAGTATCTGTGATTCTCCCACTGATCTTTCTGTTTCAAATATAGTTTTTTAACCTCCATTCATTCATTGAAGAAGTCCATTACACACTGCGAAGGATTTTCTTAGCCTCCAATACTAACTCCCACTTGGATCAGCACAAAATACACACAAGCCTCAAGCTGTTATCACACACACCATCCTCTATCCAACCCAAACAACAACAGTTGAGTGCGTTTCTAAAGCAGTGTGTGATCACTTACAGTCACATCTTAAAACACCGAATAAGAGTTCTTTACACTATTTATTCACCCTTATTAATTATACATGGGGTGGACAAAATATTAGAAAAACCTCAAAGAACATTACATAAACTATATTCATCACAGGTCAATAGTCTGAGCTAGGTCAGGCCAGTTAAAGCAGGGTTCTTACACATTTCGACCGATGGATTTCCATGACTTTTCCATGACTTTAAACCAAATTTCCATTACGAAATTTAAATCTCGGTAAAAACATGAAAAATTCAGAAAAAAAATCCTTTGATTATAACAAATTTCCATAACTTTTATGTTTTCATTTTTTTCCATAACTTTTCCAAGCCTGGAAATTATCATTTTAAAATTCCACGACTTTTCCAGGTTTTCCATGACCGTACGAACCCTGTTGAAGCCTTCCCGAATACCACCCGACCCATGATAACAATGCGTTTAACATTACAATACATATTCTGGTGTTTATACGCTTGGCGAAAAAAGTAAACCAACTGGTTGGCAGTTCTTTTGTCCTTCTACCTTCTTATAAAGCAGTAACCAAACGACTCCACAGAGACCAGCACATCTCCACACTGGACCAGTGTGTCGCTGTGGTGTTGCATACCTGGAGAAGGGCTTGCTCTTGCTGCTGGAGCCCAGCACGGTGGTGCCGGCGCTGCCCAGCTGAGGGTTCTCCCTCAGCCAGTTGGCCGGAGGCAGCTTGAGGTCGGTCTTCTCCTGCAGGAGGGCGTAGCTGGCAGGAGGCGGCGCCGCGGAGTACTTGACCACGGCACGGCTCTTGATCTCACTGGCGCCCGCGCACACGGAGTCCTTCAAGGGGGACGAAGTAAAGTCAATCATAAACACGTCTGGTGACTCCTTGGGTCTGACATTAGTTAACTCACGTGTCTGCTGCTCTCTCCTGCGCAGGCTGGGCCGCAGCTGTCTTCCTTTGCGCCGTCCTGCAGGGTCCCAGGCTCCCTGTCCCCAGCTGATGCGCTCATCGCGGGCACACGCGACCCCGCGGGGGGGTCAACCCAGCAGACACTGGCGAGGTTCTAACGAGCAGACAGCCTAGCCATGACTCGGACCATTCATGACAATGTATTTGTTGGCAAAGGTAACGCGCGAGACGCGTCCGTTATTTCGATAAAGTTGTCTCCAGTGTGATAGCTCGACAGGCTAGCTCCTCGAAGGAGTGACGCTGACTCGTGAAGCTGTGCTCAATAAGTGTAGTTTGCACGGGACTCACACGAGACGACGTTGTTACTTTGTTTACCTGAGTATTGTTCAGCCGTTAGTTAAGTAGTTAGATACGTAATAAGCCTGCAGCTTCTTCTCCTTCCGTCACCAGTCAGACAGTCTGTTGTTGTCAGAGCACACGTTATTACCGGCAGTAACAACTTCCGGTTTCGAGTTGAGATAAAACTCCCAAATGTATCCTGTTTCTTATTTTTACAATCAGAATCACTAAAAAATGTTAAAGAAAAAAAAATAATTTATAATAGTAGAAATTTACCACGTATCACGGAAAATATTTCAGTTACTGTGACATATTGAGACAATGTTTTGACCCGGAAGTGCTTTCAGGGCCATTGAGAGCCCTTCTAGAAACATTGAGCACCTTCCTTTTTGTCCTTTTGTTTTTTTATTCCGAAATTTACTCGGATGTCTACCAAACCCGACTAGTATCCACTAACTGTGAAGTTTAATATTGAGTTTATGACAATATGTAAAATATGTATTTTATATATTATACATTTGGTCCAATAAAACAGCAACACTGTTGCATTGGACCATTTCTACCTGAGCTTGGTAAATTATTATTTTACAGAGCTTGTTCATTTGGAGAATGTATTTACTATTTAATTCACAATAATTTAAGGGGGCTATTGTATTAACAGAGTACAATATCAAAAGTACAAATAATCATATCCCTTTCAAAGCATTATATCATATCATATCATAGTATACCATTTTATATTATGTGGTAGATGAATTATCAAGATTTATCTAGTAGCCAAATAAAAAAAATGCATTCATAGTTTTACTTACAAACGACTAAAGTATAGTACAGTGGTTCTCAAACTGTGAGACGCACCCCTCTAGTGGGGAGCAGGGGTACTACAGGTGGGTTGCAGGAGGAAATGCAGAAAGACCTTTATTGAGAACTTCACATCCTACAAAAGTTCAAAGTAGACGGTTATAAAACTAAGTCATTAATGAATACTCGGCAAAATGCCTGGACCTTCGTGTACTTTACGCCTTTAAAAGGTTAAGCTGGTGCAACGGCCAAGACTCGCTCATTCTTGGCGTTTTGCCAAAAAGATGGGCTTTTCTACGAGCCTTTCAAATTAAAAGTTCAACATTGAGTATAAATGGAAATCGGCTTTTCCGCTGTATCCCTTCGAAATAAGAGCCCAACATTAATCATGAATTGAGAGTTGCTACCAGAAAAAGTTAGAGAACCACTGCCTAGTATACAGATTCAGATTACTAAAATATCCATTACATTGACCAAGTGACAACGTAGATCATATGAATTATTGTGATTTTATCTAATTAATTAATTAAATAATTGAACATTATCTTCAGAATTTAAATAAATGTTGTCCAAAAAATAGTAGATATTATATTGTGTTATGTAAATATATATATATATATATATATATATATATATATATATATATATATATATATATATATATATATATATATATATATGGGACAGATTATTGGTCAGGTAGCGGAGTGTCAAGGAGCTGACTGCCTGAACTGGGAGGAGCTGTGAAACATTGCTCGAGGCATTTCATTCCTGTACTGACCGGCTGTTCATCCAAAATCAAGTGGCAGCTCAAAAAAACGATTAAACCCTCCGCGTCAGGACATTTATTGGGACGGTGTGACATATTGTTTTTTCTTACGATGACAAGCTGGAAGAATCACGTGCGCGCTCGTCTGCAGCAGAGAGACAGCACGGAGAAACTCCCGTACGTCGGCGTCTTCACGAGCTGTAAGAGGACTTGTCTGTCCCATCTCAGCATTCGGTGATCAATGATGATGTCCTCGTGGTCTTCGTCTGAGGACATGCGCCTCTTTTCTTTTAGTGTCCCAGCTGGAGGAACGTTTTGAAGTTCGCAAACAAATTCTGGATGACGTTCAGCCCAAGAGGTCATACTTTTGTCCCTTTGGTGATTTGCATGTTTGATATTATTTTAAATGCAAAATTATTGAAGTTTATTTTTTCTCATTTTTTTTCAGTTTTGAACGAGGTGGATCTGAAGTTGGGAAAAACATTCGACTCCTTCAACTCCAACTGAGAGAGAGCGAGCACCTCGAGGAAAAGGTTGATGAGATTAATAATAAACACCACCATTTTATAAAACAAGTTACAGCTTTTTAAATATATGCAGAAGAAGCTAGCACCAGTATTTGTTATAATCCTCAGGCACGGGTCTGATGGTTAAAATAAACATTAATAGTGACCAGTGTTTTTTAGGTCAGGCAGTGACCTTTGCACTGGTGTGGTCCTCTTTATCTTCCATTCAATCAATTC
This sequence comes from Liparis tanakae, assembly GCA_036178185.1. Taxonomy (NCBI): domain Eukaryota; kingdom Metazoa; phylum Chordata; class Actinopteri; order Perciformes; family Liparidae; genus Liparis; species Liparis tanakae. The sequence continues at coordinate 6,793,964 of CM070100.1, read as the reverse complement.
AATTCATCCCTTTGCTTCCTGCATCCCCAGCTGTCTCAGACCGTCTCTGACCTGACCACCGTCCTCTTTCTGAAAGAGGCTGAACTGAAGTACTGGCAGTCACGGTAATTAAAACGTTTTTACGCCATCTCAATGTTTTAGACCTGCTTTATTTATACAAAACGGAGACAAATGAACACTGTGTTCCAGTCACATTGGTTGTTGGGTCACATTTAGGGATTTGGAATTATTGTGGATATGTAATTTTTTTTTTGACATGCATATACATCTTGATATATTATTGGGGGTATTAAGAATTCTTTCTTTTTTTTGTAACAATGTCATGGAGTGGTTCTAAAAATATATATTAACAACACAAGGAGAGGGCCTAGCTTTTTAGTTACCTCCCCATAATGTCTGTATGTGTTACAAAGTCAATAAAACCTTGAGCATATAGTGACGGAACAATAGACGTGATGTAGTTTATCCAGTGCAGTATTTGATAATCAACAAGTTAAAATCATAAACAGAATCACTTTGATTAAGAACTATAAAACAGCTTTAACCACGTGGGGTTCTTCATAGGGGATCAACTTGTGACCTAAAATCCAACATTTGAAGTCACAACTCCCGTAGGTGATTAAAGGTAGAGCACATCCAGATATCCCCTTGTCTGTTCCAGTGTGTCCCGCTACCAGCAAGAGGCCCTTGCTCTGGCTAAAGGGAGTAAAACCCTGAAGGCGACCCTTTCAGAGTTCGAGTTCACCGTTGAGTGTCAGTCCAAAGAGTTGGCCGCGCTGCGTGCCGAGCAGAGAGGATTGAACGAGGCGCTGGCTGAGGCTTGGAGAGAGAAAGAAGAACTTCTGCAGCGATGGCTGCAGGAGAAGAGGGAGGAGGCAGAGCGGGTGAATAAATGCAACGAGACACAGGAAAGGTAAGACGATGGGATCTCCCTGTGACTTCAACAAAACAAAACTGGAACGGGCGCTCGGTAGAGCACATACCTTTGCATATCACAAGATTGGGCATTGAATTCTGAACATGTTGGCATTAGTTGCATGCAAATTGGATAAAAAATTACCGTGCTATGGTAAAAAGAAGATTTTTTTACCTTTTTTGACTTTGACCCGATCGATCCCAAAATCAAATGGTCCCCGGATAATAACCAATCATCCCACCAAATGTTAAGCGATTCAAAAATAGTTTGACCTTTTCATGACCTTGACCTTTGACCAGATCAATCCCAAAATCTAATCTAATGGTCCCCGGAAAATAACCAATCATCCCACCAAATTTCATGCGATCCGGTTTAATACTTTTTGACTTATGTGAATAACACGCACGCATACAAATACACGGCGATCAAAACATTACCTTCTGCATTTTCAATGCGAAGGTAAAAAGCTCAAACACTTTACTCAATTTTGAATACACACATAACATAACCACAGATCCTACATTGTCGCTATAGCCGCTGCTTTTTCTCCAGATGGCAACGTTTGGCCAAGCGGCTGAAGAAGCACCGCCTCGGAGAGATGAGGAAGGAGCATGTTCCCATAGTGACGGGCTCTCTGAGTGGCGAAACAGAACCACCTACGTCAGTCATTCAGAGTAAGAATCGGCATTCACTTCAAAATATGAATGCATAATTTAGTAGGTGCAATCAAACGGCTGCCTCTTCATTTGAAACCATTAGTTCACCTCCGTGCTGCACACACAGCGACCCTCGGAGGCACCGAGCGCCTTCATCGAGAGCATCCTTATGGCCTTCTTAATTAGGAGGGCCGAGTTGATGAGGTCAACACAATGTTACTGTGATCAACGAGGCACTAATGGCGCTGATGAGGACCCATTTAGCCTTCGTCAAATAACTCAGTGGGCTTTTAGGGAATAATACCGCAAGTCGGCTCAAAACCAATGCCTCATATTCATGTTTTTAAATCTCCAAATTCAGACCAGTACCTTCACTTTGTTGGGATTTTTACTTTGGTGCTGGACCAGGACAAAGAAGATGAAACTATGTTATTTCCACCTGATTATCTGACATTATATAGACATAAATGTAGACAGGGTTGGTGTTTGGCAGCGTGAATCCAGTATGTTTACACTTCATATACTTAAATATTATTCCTTTCAGGCCGAAATGCATAAATGTAAGACTACGGCTAGGTGTCAATATGGGCGCTTACGCAATAACTTGCTTTGAAAAATATGTTTGGACCCTGGATTCAACTGTATGTGAATCATAACCTGAAACATGGGATTCAACCTTTTTGTCATGCTCATCTTCTCCTCAGGGATGAAGAACACAACAGATGTACACCCCGGGCCCTCAGACCACAGCCATGTCTCAGCGGTGGGGAAAGTCTAATATTTCCATACGGATCCTGGAGACGACAGTTCTCAGCACAAAGGTTACCTCGCAGTACATTTTCCATTATTTTAATATTTGCTCATATTTGAGTACAGAAATATTCCTACGGAGCGACCCTTTAAAATCAAAAGTTGTGTTTTTTAATCTGTTGTTTAAATGAACCTAAAGATGTATATAAAGATCTAATCTGTTATCTACATATATTATTTAATTTAGATGTTCATAAGAATGCCTAAATTCTACATTTGCTGCTTTTAATATACATTCCCCTCAACCTAATGTTCATAACACTTCACTTATCTTATCTCGTCTGAACTTCGTCCTGATTACCAAAATCTCTCTGAAATTAAAAAAAAAAAAATCCTTCTACTTGAACCATTTGAGGTGATAAACTGCTGCAGTTGCAGAAGATGCTGTAGTTGTAAAGTCAGGGCTTGTTGTTAGTGACTATGTGCTCATTTATTTGTATTTAAATTTCCTAGATCAAACAATATTTTTCTAATAAAATGTATTATTATTATTATTATAAATATTTTTTAATTAAATGTTCTTATTAAGATGAAAAAAACTATCCCATTTGAATGTAATTTTATACATGTATGTATTGTTTTTCTAAATCCATAAAAATAAAGTCCCATATGTTGTTGTTGTCATCCATCAGAGAGCGTGTTCTCCTTGTGCATCTCAAACGGATCAAAATTAGTTCATTTGGCTTTAGTTGCCGAACTTTAAAACTCATCAATAATGGTTTTCTGTCTAATTTCTCGCAAGAAAAAAAAGACTGGAACATCTAATATTGTATATAATCGCTTAATTTGCTCAAATTTCATATTTGACAGTTATGTCTTCATTTTCTTTCATGACATAATTCCCGCTCCACATCTCCGTGGCGAAATAAGATCACATTGCAGGTTGTTTGAGAATGCGGCAGCATGTTTCCATGGTCACCAGTGTGTTTGCATCAATTGTTAAGTTGGACACTGCCTGTGTGTGTGTGTACGTGAGTGTGTGCTCTATCAGTGAAACTCCTCTCAAACTGTTTAAAATGGTAAAAGGTGGAAAGCGATATTCTTCAATGACCAACGACGGCAAATGGGTAAGAAATTCTTAATTTCAACACATCGTCGGATCATTACAAGCGATAACATTCAAACCCGAGGCTGTGAGAAGCTTTCCTTTCATTTCTTTCTCAGTTTGCTCATCCGGTATCACCAGAGAACGAGACCCGGAGTCGGGCGCTTTGTACCAGCACTGGGATCATGCTGACTCAGGTTCAATCATCATCGCCTCAGGCTTCCAACATAGAGCGCTATCCTAAATGGAAAACTCAGCAGGTGTGTATGTACAGGAGTAAGATCAAAGTGTTTGGCGTGGCTGATGTTTTTCTTCACTCCTCTGGCCCGGGGGCGGTCTACCAAGAAAGAAACTGCCTGCTCGTTTTATCCCATTCCACTGCATCCATCACACTACTGTCTTCAAAAAACGCTCTCGACAGAAATCCAGAGAATATCCATTCTCCGAACACGACAACAAGCACGCCTTAAAAGACAACATCTCTCTCTTCACTCACGTGAGTACAAACGGACCTTCAGGCCTCTCGTGAAACATTCTAATCCATCACCACGTTGCACCTTGAGAGGAACCCACATCGTTTGCATGTCGGTACACTTTCAGGGCGTGGGGCGCAGGAAGTGTCTTGGTGAACAGCGAGACTCCCACTTGTGCCACGATGGAGCTTCCGGCATCCCGGGAGGGACCGGGAGGAACCTTACGGTCCACCAGACCGACTTCACCACCAAGCAGGCGGTTGATGTTCCGACCGGCACCAGGCGGTTCCCCAGCAACCACAAGCAGAAGTCAGCGGAGGCAGCGCTGTCGCAAGCGGGGGAGACGTTCTTGTGGTTCGGCCGACTCGACTCGGACCACTCGGATACCCTGCGAGTGCTCGCAGCTACCAACTGCTCGGCGCCATCCAAGGCCTGAGATGGCAATGGATGGCACGGCGTACATGGGGGGGGGGGGGGGTCGTGCAAACCGTCTGGCGGTCCAGCTGTCAAATAAAAAGACTGAATTAGAAACACGAGATAGCATTTTGTCTTGTTTTCTAGAGCTCTGGTGTATTTGAAGCTCAGACAATGTATCATTAGAGCATCTTATCATATACGTGACAATATTCAAGTGCACTTGACTATGCTGTTTTTATATTCTATTGTGTTTAAATATACTTAATATATACGCTGCATACTTGAAATGTATCATTGTTGTAGGGAAATTACTCTTTCCATTAGGGTTTTTTAAAACGTTTCATCATGGGGCACGAGCAATAGTGTCTAATAGTTGGACCTTCACTGTCTGGTCAATGTTTCTGTTAACAAACTCAGTCTGAGATAACCAATGACAACTTTAGAAACTATTTTTATAATGACAATACACAAAATAATATGCCTAGTATTAAATACATTAATAGTTAAAATAAAATAAATAATCTGTGATTGTTGCTAAATAGGGTATGTGAAGCTTTGCACTTTTATAACATTGGCTGACAATTTATTGACAATTTGATCACAATTAGAATACATGATTCTTATGTGCCCAAAACAACACTACCCATAATGCAACTTGACCCCAGATAGCTCAGTTAGAGAGTGTGTGTTATGCTAGTTGCAGCATATGCAGTCTGGAGCTGCTAACCTCAAGCACACTATAATAATAGTTTAGGCTCATGAGAGCATAATGGAAGTAAACTAACATGACGCATGTGAAATTTCACTATCATTAAAATGATCTTAAGTGAGAAAAGTGGAGCAATGGAACTGTCGGTGTGAAAGTATCTAATCATAATCTAAGTTGATCAGGATTTGATGTGTATTTGTAGACGTTGTCGAGCCCTGTGAGGCTGTAGGTAGTTCACAGTTTCACCAGCAGAGGGCGACAGGCGTGTATGAGTTCTCAGCTGGCCTGATGATGCGCAATAACCAAGTAGTGTGAGGAATGTAGTAACCAAAACCCCTGTGTGATGCGCGTGCTCTGAAGAACATGGGGGGAGGTGTAAGTAAAAAAATAATCCAGCTATTTTTATTCAATGCATATTAACATGAAGTCATTAATTTAAAGCATGTTAAATAAATAAAATCTAGATTTTTTGAGTCATAAAAATGCATGGGTTTGTTTCACCCGTGGGCATTGCAGGTGTGCGTGTGTGCGTGAGCGCGCGCGCGTCTCCTATAAGAAAAGAGGAAAGCGTGGGAGAAGAGAACCCGGCTCAAAGAAGAGACACTTAAGTGAAGAGCATCCCCGACCACTTTCTCCAGGAGCTGATGTTTTCCCCAGAGTGCGTTTCTGACCAGCTGCTTTCTTTCTTTAAGTAGCCACCGGGGAGATGGCCCTTTTCTCACAAGCTTTTGTTCCAGCGGTATTAATTAGCCGATCCACAGGCAGCACTACCTTGTACAAGTTTATTTTATTATTTTGTAGAAAAACAAGAAGATGTGAGATATCTATTTGGAGCCGTGTGTTTCACTTTGACATTAACTCCCACGTTGTTGCCAACAAACGGATTCCTTGATGCAGGGGCATGACACCGAGCTGCTTGGCGAGTTTTTTTTTTTTAATAACAATATATTTTAAAATCAAATAATATAAAACTTTTTTTAAAACAGGTGCGCAGATAAAAAAAAAGGTTGCATCATTTTAAAATAACAGTCGCCTAATGTATATGTTCACATGTGTGATAGTCAGTTCATTAATTAATCTTGAAGAAGAAGAGGGAAAGAGGTGATTATTAATGACGTCATGTTTAGACGCTGGTGCGCTTGTGACTCTCTTCAACTCAAACCAACTCCTCCACACGAATGCCACCAATTATTTCATAATCAGAAACTTCCATTAGCCCTGTCAGAACAGAAGGAAGGGGTTTTAATACTTCCCAGGGGATGGGGAGGGAGTGTGTGCTGAAGAAGAAAAATAGCATGTCAATCATTAGTTAGTGTGTGTTTATCGGCGTGTTGTATGTTCTGCGTGGAGAATCTATATCATGTTGAGGCAAGTATATGCAAATACAGCTCCTTGGTGGAATATCAAACCTCGTCCCAAGGACAAAAGACACATCTCAGTAAACAAGCATTCAACCACCAAAGGCTTGCACTTCATGAATATTAAATCAGACACTTTGAATCCTACCTCTTTGGTGTTGGGAGGCCCCAGTCTGGATTCTTACCATTCACTGGGATTTATTCGCAGGTGCATGTGTCTCTTTGATGTGTTGAGTTGAGAGGTTTTTGCACCTGTTGGAGGGGAGGGGAGGGGGGGGGGCTTTGAAAACAAGAGGTGGATTTGCCAGTCAAAATGACAACAACAGAAGTTTGTGTGCGTGTTTTCTTTTCAAAAAATAGGCCGCTGTGCTGTTGTGACGTACTCCGTTGTGCAAAAAAACACTTTTTTGTCAAACAAAATCAAGCTTTTTTTCTTCGTCTCCTTTCTTTTTTGTGCACTCTCATTTCAGTTTTGGCATCTACTCTGACACTGTGGCGTTCTGCGCTCTGTCTATTACCTATTCATTAAGGACATGACTTGAAGAGAGAGTTGCCATGGAGATGTTTCGGTTAAATCCCATATCTCAACCATTTCTTTTACCAATTTTAATTAATTTCTATAGCTTCCACCGATTTCTTTAGAAATGTTCTCTCTCTTCATATATTCCTTTTAATAAGGTGTCAAGGCTCACAGTGAGACTAACCTTTCATCTATTTCTGTGCAAATACTGCAACGTCCAACACAACAGAGCCCCTTGGCTTAAACTACCTCCCTGGAAAAAAAACTCCTTCCAATTTTCTGTCAGTCATTCCACTGACAATACTTACACATCCCTGGCAGTCTCTTTTGTTTTCAGGCTGCCAGTTGGTGAGTGCCCCCCCCCCCCCCCCCACCCCAGCAGCCTAGTGGTCCTTGTTCCAGTAATGGTCAGGGGCTCTCCAGAGTCTGATAGTGGTGATAAAAGTGTCCGGCTATCTAATTTCCACAGAGGACAAGATAACATCGTGAGAACATTTCCATCACTCGAGGAGTTTGTTCATTGGAGATAAGAGCTCCCCAGCTCAGAGCTCTCTCTCTCTCTGTGTGTCTGTGTGTGTGTGTGTATTGTTGTGTCTTTGCATGTGTGTTTAAACGGAGTGCTCTGAGCTCGTGAGCTGCAGTCTTGCTCCCCGCGTTGCAGCTGCGAGGTCCACGCACATCATGTCAGCGAGCAGAAACACTGCCTCCAAAGATCAGCGCTCTCCTTGCACTGCAGCGCACCCCTCCATGTATTCTCTGAACCTCCGACACAGTTTGCATGCTAATGTGTGTGTAGGTGGTGAGGTATAATTACATTAGGCCGGTTGTAAACAAAGACTTACTAACAGCAGTCTGTTCAAGTGTCCCACCCGCAAGGCAACAAGAAAGCAGTTCATACAAGGATGGAAAAATGGTATCATGCGTATTTTAAATGAAGAACATGGTATCCAAGAATGTGTCGGTTTGCAAGTGTAAAGCCGATGTAGCTGTGATTGGCTAAATAATAGATTTATAATAAGATTGATTTTGTTTAAGGCCTTGAATGTGGAATTAGTGCTTTTCCGAGCACAATAAGCTTTTTTTATTCCTGATCTTGTGTTTTGTTGTATATTTAGAGAGAGGGGCAACAATACAGAGGAAACCTTCGAGTGATACGGATGGACACGTCCGTCCTCTCTGCTCGGAGACACACTGCTCACTTCAAACAGTGGCTCAGTTTAAATGTCCAAGTTTGCATAGTATTACCAGGAATTTCATCACTGCTTATGAAGCTCCACCTCTTAGTTTCATCTCGTCTGATTCTCTTTCATAACCTCAGCATGAAAGCATTGGGGGAAAAAAAAAATCTCATTTGCAGATCAGGACCCCCACCCACTTCCCTCAGAATCTGCTCCTTGACACTGTTTCTCACACCGATGCGTATTTCACCAAATTAAGTGAGTCACAATTGAGATTGTGTTCCTATTGGAGGAGCTACATTATCTTTCCTCCAGTGGATTTGTTTATTTGTTTATTTATTGGATCCCCATTAGCTGACACCACTAATCTTCATGGGGTCCACAGAAAGGTCAAAATACAATACATACAAAAACAAACAACACATATCGTGAAACAAACAGTTAAAAATAGTTCAACAAAGTAAAAAGCAGTGCAAACAGATGCACAGTACAGTCGAAGGATAAGATATATGTTATGCAATTAAACTTAATTCATACAAAGAAAAAGAAAAATAATAATCAGATGACTAAAAAGCAATAGAATACGTCAAGTGGTGAATGTTCTTAGGTGCGCCTTTAATTGTTTTTTGAATGACAAATTATTACTTACGTGAGTTAAACGAGGAGGTAGCAAGTTCCAAGCGGTAATTGCACAATAGATAACAATACGTTTGAGGAGGTTAGTTCTTGGGGTTGGCGGTATCAATTGACCTGAACTTGTAACACCCCATTTCTGTTTCTCCTGTGTCCCCTGTCTCCTGTCTTCTCTGTCTTAATTGGTTAATTACCCGCACCTGCCCTCAGCCACTCTCGTCTCGTTAGTGTCTGATGTCGTACACCTGTGTTTCCCCCCCTATATATTGTGTCAGTCTCTCCCTTGCCCCCTGTCCGATTGTTCTCTATATTCGTCTCTAGTTCCGTGTCCTTTTCCCGTCATCCTGTCCTGTTCCTGGTTCTACCCGTTGACCCTGCCTGTCCAGAACCTGAATTCTCTGGCTGCCCCTTTTGGACCTTGTTTTTTGTGAAACTTTTTACTCATTAAAGAGTGCTTTTTTATTATTTCATAATAAACTAGCATTCCTTGTGTTATGGTTATGTCTGTTGAATGTGTATTGTAACTGATTGAAGAAATATACAGATAATGGATATTGTCTGTGCTCACAGGCTATAGAGACTGTTGTTGTTTGGTTAACTTTCCTGCTTTGCGATGTTTACCGTCTCGACAGGTCGATCCTGGAAACCACTCGGACGTCTCACATGACCATTCACAGTATTCCATTTCCTGCTGTCGGAGGAAGCAAAAACACCCATAGCGTTTTTCCCACTTATTCTCCAGTCAAAAGGGTACATCTGCTTCATTTGTATTCTGTTGGAGGTATAAATATAAGCCCAATGATGGACTCCTTGTGTTTTTTTAAATGCTGCTATGAATGTGTCAGAGGCCTTAATGCAGTGGAATGTAATTAGATGTGAGGGCGTCAGAGTGGTATTCTGTGGCTTTGTTTCAATCATATTTATCTCAAAAGACTTTCTGCTGCTGCACTATATGTGCACTTAGTGCAGCAGGTACTGTGCATGCAGCACAATGGCACACTCGTATCAGGCTGACATCATTATTACATGTAAATTACACTCCAGTTAGCTTCTCATTACACTATCCCATATTTAGTGCGGATCACAAGTGGTTTAATTCCCAATTTGAACATGAACTCTACTTTTAGGCGGCTGATGATCAGAACTGCTGTGATAGTGATGTTTATCTAAGCTAAGAGGTCACTCCAGAGATAGATGGTTATCCATAGTGACGTATACAAGGTTATTTTAAATAGAACCAGATTACTCAATGAAATTAATTTGTATGAATGTTTGGATTGAATGAATAAATAGATTAAAAGTGTATTCTTGTATTGAGGACTCAGTACGCATTCAGGACCAAATAAAAAGAAATGCGATGCAATAATTATTCTTATTGAATAAGATGTATGCGGCAAAGACTAATTCAAGGTTGCTGTGAAATATTCCTTCAAGTAACGTAAAGAGTGGAGCAGCATAAGAATAACCCATCTTTAAAGATTAACATAACCCTTGGAGGTGTTATTGTATCCCAGTACAAGTCAAGACTACGGCAGGTGCAGAACAGCTCTCCCTCTCTGTGAGTTACTGCATTAAGTCCCTCAAATTTAGTACCACAATCATGAGCCTCCCGTTCACTCTCCTGAGTAGAAGAATTGCTTTGCATTTTAAAAAGGTCAAACACTCAGATCTCTGCCAGGAGGAATTGAGGGAAAAAATAATGTTTCTGTGCAGAAATATGCAGTCGCACACTACTGATCCTCTCAAATACCCTGTACACTGGAGAGATTATAGGTGTGTGTGTGTGTGTGTGTGTGTGTGTGTGTGTGTGTGTGTGTGTGTGTATATGTGTGTGTGTTTTTACTGTCATCCTCTAACAGCTAGTTTATAAACAAAGGCAAATCATTGTATCAAACCCTAATCGTGTGCGCATTGTAATAATTTCCAGGACTGTATTGATTTAGTACACCCAGATTCTTAAGCTAGGGAATGGAGTATAATACAAAAGGGGAACATAGTCATATAAATTAATTGTACTTCGAAATGTGCAGAGGCAAACGCTGGAAGATTATTTGCTTATTGTGAACTATAATAAACATAACAACGGATGAACTTATAATTAGCAAACACATTATTTTGTAGGATTAAAGCTGTAACAATGACAAAGATGTTGAACTCTTATATATATATATATATATATATATATATATATGTATTTATAAATATATATATATATATTTTTTTTTTTATATTATTTATATATATAAATATTTTTTCTATATATATATATATATATATATATATATATTTATGTATTTATAAATATATATATATATATATATATATATATATATGACAAAAGACGATACATCTTCCACATGTGACTAACAAGTTCAGGTAACCAACATACAGTATACATTTTACATTATGCATGCAGTTTTACAACATTTATTTAATAGACTGCATCGTCGACCCGGACAGTCGTCATTAAACTTTAGTGAGTAGGTGCCTTTGTCCTCGATGTTTTATTTATTTGCGAGAAAAGGAAGTCTTCATCTAAATCTGATTTGACCGTTTCCTTTGCCTCTTCCTCCTCCTGTCATCCATCCCCTCTGCTGCCATTGAAAACATATGCTTCAGTTGGTGTTCCCTGTTGGCTGGTGTTGGTCTTTGGAGTGTCTGGATTTATGCCCAGTAGTTACATTGTGCTGGAGAAATAATGACCATAGGGAGAGATGCACTCTGGACAGGGCCAAGAGCCCCCCAGGCCTGGGACCACACACCCAGTGCACATGGTACAGAAGCTCCAGCAAGACACAGAATAGAAGGTGGGCATTAATGATTCATCCGTCGCTAACAGGGATTTTATTTGTCTTTGAGGAAAGCTCCATTTAAACTATGTGCTGTGAGTGTTGGAAAAGAATGGAGAGACTAAAGCGACCGAGAAATCCCAAGATGCTCTCTGCCATCTGCTCGCCTCTCACTGCAGAGTGAATGATGGACGGACCGCGGCTGTTCTATTGCTCGGACCGAGACTAAAAAAATGGGAGAATATGGATTGCGTGTTTTAAGCATGACATCAAGGTAGAGCTGCAGTTGCACCATGTGGGAGGAAGAGGAGGAAGTGTAAACATGAAGTTGAGCTCCAAATCTACCAATGTGTGTCCGTCTGTACAACAGCAGTTACAGCCAGGGCCGTATAGCACACGGAGGTCAACGACACCCCTTCTATAAAAGATTGATCAGAGAGACGTCATAAAAAGAAAGTCTGTCAAATCTTCAGTTAGAACTGTTTTAACTGTAACTGTTTATGTATATTGTGTTCCCTCAAAGGTCTAAATACTTCCACAGTCCCACCCCCGCAAAAAAAATGAATTCTGCTTGAATAAATGCAGCATTCATTCAACCATTTATAGATTGAACTATTGGTCTAAATTACAATCTAAATACAGAGTCTACAAATAGTATAATCAGCCTATATAAAGGCTGTGTAACATTCAAATATAGAACATGGACACCCGCTGGGTGCTCGTTTGTCATAGATTAAGAAGTAAAACCCAGAAACACGCTTCATTTGCTTCTTTGTTATGCTTACCCTCCCCCATCACTGCAATCTATTATGAAGTGAAATAGTGTGTAAGTCTATTTTCGGGAAATTTCCACACCACACACCCCGGAGCGTTTACTGGCACAGGATTTGTTTCTAACTTCCCTTTTTCTCAAAAAAAACAACAACCAATATTGTTTTTGCTCACGAGAACTTTAGCTGGCTAACAGTGGCCAAGCGCTCGTGTTTCTCTACCTGATGATGTGTCAGTTTCGGTGTGGTGATGTTCGAAAGTACCGGTTTATTGATATTGTGCTTTTTGATTATTTGAATTCTTGAACACATTTAGATATACAAATAACTAGCTTTGTAAATAACCGTAAACATGTATTTATTTATTTAATTTAACCATTTAGCATAACCCCGCTGTCCACTAGATGGCGCTCTGAGGCCCACCAGCTGTTGAGTATAGCTGCTTTAAACTGCTGGAATATCAACTCTGAAAATCAAATGAATTCATGTATGCAGACAGTAAATAAGAATTCATATGCTACCCACATGCATTGATAGTTATGTTTCATAATTTGGCCAAACATGAGAAGGGATGGTTACAGCCTATTGTGGAGGGGCCGCCTACTTAGTGGTATCTCAATTAATCATGTAGCCTCTTAGACTGATTTCGATTGGAGGGTTGCTACAGATGTCTTGTGGCAATGGTAATTTACACAATAATAAAGTCTTAACCGACTAAAGACATGCCTCAGGTTTTAACACTGGCTAAATACAGTAATGTAGAAGTTAGGGGGAAGTCTAGACAAATAGTACTCAACAACTGCCAACACAATAAATAAATACAGCACATGAGTAGCTGCAGCTCTGTTTATAGAAACCAACATAACACATCTGTATTGTATTGATATAGATTCAAAATGATTGCCTGGTCTCTTTTTCTGAAATAAGCTAATATTTTAAAAGCTCTAATTGCATCACATTGTCCAATCCGACTTTGAATTACTCAGAATGAGTGTGTGTGTATGTGTGTGTGTGTGTGTGGGGGGGGGAATAAAACAACAACAATCGAGTCTAAAAAGCAAGATAACACAATCACACATCGCCTTTCTCGAAATGTCCCACTGTCCCATCTCCATCAACTGCACGTCCCTCGTGTGTGTTCTGCTGTGTGCGTGCGCGCACGCGCGCGTGTGTGTGTGTGTGTGAGAAGTGGGCAAAGGCTCCGCCTCACTCAAAAAACCGAGAGAGAAAAAAAGGAAAAGCAAACTGATACACACCTCTCAATTCTGGCAGGAGGAAAAGAATAGGAGTGTTTATGAACCGTATAAGTAAACAGCGGGATAACCGGGCTCACCGACAGCCGACGCGACTTCCCCCCCGTTAAAAAAAACAACCCCGACACCGGGCACCGTTTACCGGCACCGGAGATTGTCCCGTTGCGTTCAGGATTAAGTTTTTTTTTTCTCATGACATCTAAAAAAGGTGGATCATTTTCTAAATCCGAGATAACGAGCGAATTTGAAAATGCGTAGCCTGCGATGCTATTCCTGGAGCCCCCGAAGCCGACGTGTGAACTCTCAGTAAACATCCAGCCGAGGTAGGATTCAAGATTATTGCAACAACACAAAAAAAGAACACAAAAAGGTGGTGTAAAAATATGTCCGTGTGTGCTCCACCGGGGCTCTAGTTTCGAAAGCTATGCTTCGCGTCGCTGCCCATGTGTCCCTGCGCCATCAGCGCGGAGGGACAAGCGGCGCCGGGAGTCGACGTTAGCCGAGACACTTCAAAGAGATGAGGGAAGGGCTTCGGTTAAGTTCCTCGCGAGCCGGGGCAGCTGCAGGGAAACACGAGTATCCAGCGAAGAGGGGTTGTTGTTGTTCATATTGATGGGGTACTTTTCAAAAATACATTTGAAATCTCAGACTTTAAAGAGTTTGATAAAAAGTTTGGCACAAGTGTGTTGTTGGTTGTTTTTTTGGGCTGCAACATTTTAGTTGCTGGCGTGGGCACAACTAAATAAATCCTTTTTGAACTTCTGTGACCTATGAATTAATGAGGGCTTAATTAGGGACCCAATCATGCGTCCACGTGAGCCTGTGCACATTTTGATAAAGAAGGATTCAGCTTTCTATTTCTCCGTTGTGACAGGCATAGAGAGTGGGCAATGGTTCCCAACTCTCCCCACTCTTCTTCTTTCTTTCTTTTTTTTCATACTGCATTTGGAGGCTCGAGTGGAATAAAGATTCAAGTAGAGAAGGAGGAGGAGGGGGCTCCATTGTCTGGCTAGCGAAGGGGTGGGGACTGAGGCTGTATGCAGATGTGCTGCTGCCAACGGACATCTGCTCTCCCCCTGTGTGCATTGTCACAACAGGCAGGGGAACTCGGACTCGAGCCTTCCCGCGGAGAAAAGGCCTTTGTTGACGGCGTACGCTGGTCGTGGCCCGCAACCTTCAAGTGGCGAATGTTTGCGGGACTATTTTATAACAATGTATCATCTCAAGTGTCCTAACCTCAACATACATGATACATTATGGATAAGAAAGTAGTTGCTTGCTCTGGGTTTTATTAGTCCCCTCCCACCTGCGACACCGCTCTCCCAGTCCGCCTCTCCCAGTCCTCCCCCCGGTCCGCTGCCTTTAAACACCGCTGGGGGTTCAACTTCCTCTCGGGTCGTGGGGCCCGCGTGTGGCATGTGATATAAAAAGCTGGCCTCCCGAGGCGACCGCGGCGTCACACGCGGCACCGCGACGCACATGGCGGCTCCTCTCGGGCCTTTTGAGTCATCGTCGAGTAGAAGAATGCCAAGAAAATACAAAACCGGTGCTTTAATATTCATGATATCACGCAGTAGGGCTGGTGCTTGATGGTAGCTTTCCGTGTGTGTTTTTCTTCTTCTTCTTCTTCTTTTTTTCTTCCTATTGGAAATCAAGAGTCTCATTTCCCTCCAACGATCTCCCCCAGTGACTGGTGGAGTCGGCGTACTTTGATCACTAACATGATTTGTGCTTGTAGAAAGCACTGTTGTACATGGCGGATCTGCCGTGCAGCGCGCGCGCGTGAACGTGTACATGTGTGCGCGCGCGCGGATGGCGTTGCAGCAGAGAGGCAATCAAGGGAAGCACGTGCACCTGTGCAGGAAGAGATGATGGTTTTAAAAGGACACGGCGTCGTCCTTCCCTCCATGAGAGCATATTTCTTGGGCATGTGGTTTTCTCTGGCCAGAGAATGTAAAGTCATGTTTATTCTGACATGTTATGTTTATTCTGACATGTTATGTTTATTCTGACATGTTTGCCGCCATGTTCTTGAGTGTTTGTTTGTTGACATACAGAAGAGCTGGTCTGAGTCCTACCCTGGCTGCCTGTTTGAAAGTCACAGAAGCGAAGCAATTACAATTGGTTAATCATATTCGCGGAGCATAATACTCTATTTAACACAGCAATTTGGACCCTGCCAAAATAGCTCCTCTGTACTCTTCTGAGTATTCCCATAATGGCGGGGCCACTAACTGCTTGTGAAAGTTCCCGTAGGAGTTGGTTTGAGAGGATTGTTCTGTACATTGTGGAAAGGAGGTGATGGCTGGGAGATTCCACTGTCATTTGCAAGGGATGTCACTCAGTCGTGCCGCTTCGCAAAATCACGGCAACATTACACCACAGGGCCACAGGGCTTTTGATGGGGCTGCGATTGAATCCCCCAAGTAATTCTTAGTTTGCTGCTCTTCATTATTTATGAGTTTGGCTACAATGTTATGCAGCCAATCAGCCAGTTTAGCTTTTTTCTTCTTCCTCGTTACAAAATAGAATACTTGAATGCGAAACATTGTTCTTTGTTTGAAGAAAAAAAAGAACGAGGAATGTATTTCTCTCGCGCAGATCTTTAGTCATCTTAAAAAATACTTAATTCTCAAATAGCATGACGGCTTTGATGTCGAAAACAGAGATTGCTCTGTGAAGGCGTGCACTTTTGGAGATCGACAACTGTGTGCTTCAGGGGCCTTTACGGCGAGGTAACAATCGTACTTCAGTTATTCTTTTGAGCAGAACCGCTGTAATTGCTCCGCGCAAATATTCAGCACCTGTTTCTTGCCTGTTGTAACTTGCTCTTTTGTGTGTTGGTTGCTTCTCCGTATTTGTTTGTGGTTGTGAGGGATCGTTTTTGGGAGAGTGGATGTTGACGGCAGCAGACGACAGCAGGTGTCTGATTCTCCTCCCTGATAGGACCGGTTTCCATTGTGCATTAAAGATTCCATGTGCACGACTCTCGCCTCCTATTGTTATGATATACACAGTATGAAGAAAAGGTTATGTCCTCAATAGTTTGCCCTTAAGTGCAGTCTTTTTGTCTTCCTTTTTCATGCAGCCACAGCATCTCTTTGTCCCCATCGGTATCCCACAAGCCTGTTTTTAAGATTAGCCAATCCAAAATAATGTATAGTCGTTTTCCAGTTCAGCTGGCAGTGGTCACAAAACAAGCACTTTATAGTCCACTGCTGTTTTTGAGAGCATTCCGATTTTTAAGTGAAACAACCAAATGTAAAACCGCAGAATCATATCCGCACATGTTGTTGCCAATTCTTGAATATCTAATCCAAACTGATTAAGTTTAGCTGTTCTTAGTATAAGATGAGCATTATGTTTGTATCGTGCCTGATCGCTGCTGCATCATTTCCCTGCACATTGCGTCACCGAGTGTTCACATGAAAGCGCTCGATGGGAATCTTGTAAATATAGTGTGCAGGCAGCATGTGTAGAAAATTAAGCGCAAGCTTTGATCTTAAATCTTTAAGATCTTTCATCTTTGAGGATTTTCCTCGTTGGAGTTAAAATTCACATTGATGTGTCATTAAAAGGAAGCAAATTATGTTTTTTTTTTTTTTCCATAATTGATCCACTATGTTTTGATGAATCAATTAGTCTTCAAGCAGAAGATGGATAAAAAATGCCAATCAGAAATCCCAAGAGCCCAGGGTATCATTCCAGTAATTAAAAAACCTAAAGATATTCAATTTGCAATGATTATTTCATAAAACGGAGAAAGCAACACGCATTTGAGAACAGGAAACCAGAGTTTGACTCAAAATTGCTGTGAATTGTTGTTGTTATTTAGTAAATCTCTGTCATTGTTTGTAGAACTCAACGTACGTGAAGACATTTTGACATGTCGCAGTAGGAAAAGGCAAAGGTATTTATACTCAAATTAGAGGTGGCTGAATATTCAACACGTCCGCCTCACTGTCACGGCTCAACGAGACACTGGAGCGTCGCGGAGCCATCTTTAACGAGAACGGGGACGCCTGTGCTCGAGGCTCTTCCGTGAAGAAGAAGGCCGATCTTTTGAACGACTGTTAGCCCGCAGTATATCGCACGCAGGACCGGCATGTCGCGGATGCATAAACGAGCATTTCTCTCTCGATTATGAACTTGTTATGGTATTGTCGGAAAGCGCTGGGCGGCAGTTGAAGATGTTTACCGTTCCCGGTGTTTACGACCATGGGAGCTCGCTCACGCCACTTGGCTGTCTAATAGCCTCCCACCTGGTGGAAAACCCACCCCGCTGTGTCGTCCCTGCTCCTCCTTAATGAACGGCTATTTTCCTTGCTAAGAAGTCCTAATTGCTCTCAAATGCATGCATGGACATGATGTCATAGATAGATTGTGCGACGATGGGTGAAGGGGCAAAGTCTGCAGATTTAATAGGGCTGTAATGCATTGTCTTTGCAACTGTGTCGGTGTGTTTGCCAGCAGGAGTTGATCTTCTCCCACTCGCCTTCTCGCGGCACCGCGAGAGCTCTAAACACCTGTCGTCGACTTTCACAATGAATCGCGGGGCGCCATCTTTCAACGAAGTGCTCGCGTTTGTGTCTGCGTGTCACTTTTTGTTGTTGTTGCAGGAACTAGCAGAGACAAAGCACCATCTGCACGCAGCAGGCCGTCCTGATCCTCTCGCCGAGGACAGAGGAGAGGCTTTCCTCGGAGCATTGTTATGAAACCGACTCTGCCTCTGTTGCGGCTACGCTGGATGTTAATGCTGACGGCTAATAATGTCCTCCTGGATGGCTGTGAGTGTGACTTGCTGGAGCCAGAGAGGAGAGACGTAGACTAATGAAGAGAGGCAGGAAGTGAAGGAGGGAGAAATAATACCAAAAAAACAGATAGAAAGGAAGATACCAGTGGGGCGGGCAGCTCTCTCTGTCTGAGCAGGCAGAGTTTGCTGAAGAGGATTACACACTTGTGCGTGTATGGTGTGTGTGTGTGTGTGTATATAATAGAATATATATATATATATATATATATATATATATATATATATATTATGTATATAATAGTATGTCATATATATATATATATACATATACAGACTGAAAGTACAGGCATATTTATATTGTGTTTTTAGTTCCGCTTTCTTTTTTTCTTCCTTCCTTCCTTCCCACTCACTCACTCCTGCATCAGTATCTCAGGAGGGAGGTGGGCATGAGGAGGAGGAAGGGGTCCATTGTGTCTCCATTGTGTCTCCGCAGAGCCCCTATTCCAGTCCAGCTGACATCGACTTGTGTCAGGAGGATCCATCCTGCTGATGTTGGGAAAGCTGCGAACTGAAAGAGATGTCTAAAATGCTGTAGTGGGCCCTGGCCAGTGGAGAGATGGCTCTTGTTTGTTTGGCATTCTGCTGAGCACCACTTCCCAGAGAAAAGTTTTCTGTCCAAATTCGCTGACAGGAGGGGAGGGGGAAGGAGGGCTGGAATTGGGGGTTTGGGAGTCACTTGTGGCAACACAGACATTGACATTTGGACATGGCGAGCAGGGGAAAGGAGTTGAAAGCTTTTTTTTTTTAACTGTCTCTTATCACACAAACTGTTTTGCCACTCTCCACAATACAGAGACAGCCATCATTGAACCTTCCAACAGCATGAATATGCATGTTGAGTCGGCTTCTCTGCTCCGCTCTCTAAGCTGTATTTTTTGCGTGTGTTATTTTCTCACCCAGAGACCTGTCATGTTGCGTTTGATTGGCCCTGACATTTGAAAAGGTCCTTGAGTATAAAAAAAACACCGAAATTGTTTATGACAACTGGAGAACTCTCCTTGCAGCAGAGTAAAAAAAACGGCATTTTGAAAGGAGCACAGCGCCTGCATATTTAAATGCTAATGGCCCTGTGAATGTGCAGGCTAATAGGATGTCTCAATCTGGAGTAGTGCAGAGTGTATGTACACTTTCATTATGCAGGCACACTGTCTGAGTGCTACTTCTAATGGCTCTGGAAGATGCATCAGCTCATTTTATTAACTGATTATGTGGAATTTGAAGGTTTAAAAAAAACACACTTTCTTTTATGACCACAGGGAGATTATTTTAACACGGAGGCACAAAGAATACTCTTAACCAAGAAAAAAAAAATCTGTTTATTTGTTTCTTTTTTATTCCGGCATCTGTTTTGCATTATCTCAATGGTTATGCTGCAGATAAAGTTTAACAGCTTGTTTCACAAGCTTGCTGATGCCCGTGTGGCGAAGTTTGACTGCCAGTCTAGATGTGGCCCCTGGGGCTCTGGCTGGGAATCCCTGTAGCGAGGCGACGAGTCCTCGGGTTTATTATGGGCTGCTTTGTTGAAGTGGCCAGCCACAAGTCCCATGGATCTCCCTTGGACTTTGCCTTTGCTTGTGGACTCTTCCGTCTCATATAGTCCTGCTTCCTCTGTTCTTCCAGCTCTTAACATTGTATGCACACAGGGCAATTGATTAATGCCATTACATACAAATGTGTATTGGATTTGAGCCTCTTATCCATGTTGATTGCATCTCGATGGCTCTCGACCCTGTGAACGAGAGTCGGCGGCTCAGAGCGGAGAGTGCTTACACGCTAAACAGCGTTTATCTGGGGAGGAGCCAGAGGTCGGGTGTGACGGCTCCGCTTCGACACCGTCGATGCACTAAATAACCACACACACACACACACACACACACACACAGCTCTTTAAGCAATGAGACTCTCCAGCTCTGTTGGCTCAAAAGTCAGTGCTGTCAAAGATGGCGCAATAGCTGGTGTGAACTTGGGTGTTAAAGTTGACCACAAGTTGAACCTGTGTTCAAAATATTTGTGGATTATTTATTATGCCCCTGATGCATATCCACTGATAGCGATGATTTATATCGTTGCGGATGGATTTCGCTGCGTCGTTTCCCAGTTGTTGATGACGGTGAGATTGGGCCGTATTTTTTTTAATGCCCTAAATGAATCCTTGCAATCCAGATTAAATTTGTCCACATACCTCTCCTGTTATGTGTCTAAAAGCCTCTTTGTCTGCATAAATACTGGCAGGAGTCCAAACAGAGAAATTTGGCAGATGTCCATGAAACCATTTGACTCCTCGACCACAGTGTTAAGTGAGAGACTGCACATCAACTTGACTTGCATGAGCAGGGCGCACCGGCACACTCAACGCAACGCGGACACAATGTAATAAAGCGTTTGTTAGGGTTCGTACGGTCATGGAAAACCTGGAAAATTCATGGATTTTATGTCATTTATGTCATTTCCAGGCCTGGGAAAGTCATGGAAAAAACGTAAATCATAAAAGTTTTGGAAAAGTCATGAACATTTGTTATAATCACGTGTTTATTTACGCCGAGTTTGAAATAATTAATGTTTTTTTTAAAGAAAGACGCTCAAAATATGAGCCGGTGTTCTGTCATTTTTTGCTGCCTTGTCAGAATTTGCTACCGCTGCATAAACCGATAGGTGTGTCTATCAATTCATGCTACCCTAACATAATAGGATGTTATTGTACTATCACAATATGCTGCCCCTGATATAATTCAATTTAGCATTCTTACATGAATGCATGTTATTGTACTATCAAAATATGCTTTTCTTTCAAAGTTCAATGTTTGACTTTTCACTGTAAAAGTGTTTATCTTGAACAATAAATAACCTAATAATAAACCAGTGCTTTATTATGATAATGTGAACAAACTCATATTTACAATGTCATTCACCGTTATCAGACGTGCATCGACAGGGTTGCAAAACGTTATGGGCGTGCCAAACAAACTCGGAAAATCGACTCGGCGCATGCGCAATACCACAAGGTAGCAGTTCTCGACAAGTAGCATGAAATGATAGAACACCGGCGTACGCTCTCGATACGCTACATGTTCTACATTGTTCATGCTTATACCGAGATTTGAGTTTGGTCATGGAAATTTGGTTTAAAATCCTGGAAATCCATCGGTCAAAATGTGTAAAATCCCTGATTTATCCACTCGTTGCTGTGGAGATCAACAGGACGAGCTGTCGCCCTGCTTCTCGTAACTCATCCGTGGGGAAAAGTGGCGTCTTATCTCCTCGTTGTGAACAGTTATGGAAGTGTTGACAAAGTGAGCTGCGGAGCGGAGCGAGGGAGGCTTATCGCCTCAGCTATCTCCATTATGAATATGGATATTACCGATGTTTGGCGAGCCCGAGGCTAACTCTTTGATTCCTGGCTGCTGAGGAGCTCAGCGGGACGGTTTGATTTTCAACTTGTCAGCTTGTTCGTGTTTGATTTTTTATTTATTTTTGTTACCCGTGTGGAGATGTTTGATTCCTGAACAAGAAGGCGTTACTGTGGGTTAACGTTTCACCGAGAGAAGCCACAGACTCGGTCCCTCCTCCTCAGTCCCCTGTGAGTACTCCCCTTGGGACTCTGTGAGGTTAGAAATAATGTCCCTGGGGAGTTTTCAGACAGCTTTGGCAAATGCTATTTCAAGGCATTATACGCGTGTATTCTGCAATTTTCCAACATTTGTTTCATCCTTTGTACTTCCCGACGTGAAGTAGTTTACACTCTAGGTTGATGCACTTATTGTAAGTCGCTTTGGATAAAAGTGTCTGCTAAATGACATGTGATGCAAAGTAGAGACGCAACTCTCCTTAATAAATATAACACATTGACTGGACTGGATTTAGTTTGTGGAATAAAAGTGCATGCTCCCTTTTCTTTATACAGGGTTTCGTACGGTCATAGAAAACCTGGAAAAGTCATGGAATCTTAAAATGGTAATTTCCACGCTTGGAAAAGTCATAGAAAAAACTTCATGGAAATGTGTTATAATCACATGTTCATTTACACCGAGTTTGAAATAATTAATATTTTTTTTTAAAGAAAGACGCTCAAAATATAAGCCGGCGTATGCTCTCAATACACAAAATATTCAACATTTTTCCTGTTTTTAATGATATTTCAGTTTGATCATGGACATTTGGTTTAAAGTGGAAATCCATCGGTCAACATGTGTAAGAACCCCAGGTGAAAATGTTTCCAATCATGAAGTGTTGTGCCATCAGGAAACAGGGGAGTGTGCATTAGTACGATAACAGAGCTACAGTTAATTGGTATTGCCTTGACAGGGATTTTGCTGATGCATGAGGTCCATGTTTTACCTACAGCCATGCTGAACGTAAAAAAAGAAGAAAAAAAAGCAGCATTGCCAAATGTGAACATGAAGAAAGAGAAAAGTCCTATTATCCCGTTCAAGCATGAAGTCAATGCAGCACTGCTGGAAAGATCTTTTTTTCTTTCTCATAAAATTGATGTGCCAAGGGAAATATCGGATGAATTCCATGCACCAGTCACTTTATGCTGGTGTTGTTAATATTATACATGTTTTCTCTTGTTATGAGGTTTGTTTTTCTGTTTTAATCTAGTCTCGAATGAGACGGGGTCTTTTTTCTTCTTTTCATTTCACCGCACACGGCACGATGAAAGGATGACAAACTGGACCAGAGGTTATATGTGTTGCTGTCTTTTCGGCCTCGAGGTGTGTTCACACCAAAAGCGAAGCGTGAGTTTACTCGCTCGACCGGGGCGGGGCTTATCTCTGTCCCGTCTCCGTAAAGACCGGTATCGTCTCCTTCATCCACCACGGAATAACTAACCACTAGTTCTGCTTTATACTTGTTGTGGACGTCCCACACACCAACGCCCTCGTGTTTGGGTTGATGACATCACCCGTAGGCTCACTCAGCTCGGTCACTTCACCGATGAAGTTACCGACTGAAAGACTTCCGCTTCCAACTACGAGAGAGGAACAGAGAGCCGATTGGCCCGAGTTGCGAGATGACCACCTCAAAGTTGAAATATTTCAACTAAGGTCGAAAATTGCGCCACTGAAAACGCGTCGCCCACATCGCATCGCATCGTCCCAAACGCGCTCTCCGGGAAAATATCGCGTCTATCGTATGTACGTTGACTTTTCATGGGATTCGGTCACACGGAAAAATAGTTTCGCTTTTGGTGTAAATGCACCTTCGGGAGAAGTTTAAAAACTACTCAAATATTTCAAAAGACTCCAAAAAAATGTATCTTGTCCCCTTGGGCGAAACCTTGACCAGGGCTCCAGACTAACTTTTTTACTTTTTTTACTTTACTTTACTAATTTGCTTTATTTTCATTGGTTGCTGGATTAAATCTTACCCAGATACAGCCCTGAGAGCCCTTTCATCGCACAGGTACACGGCACATTTTATGTTTCAGACCGGCGGTGTGTTTGATCAGCGTGTCGTGTTGTAATCGTGTCGTGACAGTCTTATCAGCACATGTCGTGTTCCCCGCATGTTGTGGGAATCGACAGCAGACTGTACAGTTCATTGAACTGGTCTCCCTGAAACACCTCCTTCTTCTTCCGTTTTCGTCACCTTTCTTCTTCTTCTGGAGTTAATGTCGGTTAGCAAACCAGGCATTCAGGCATTACCGCTAACTATAATGGGCTGAAGTGTAGAACAAGTTTGTCAGCAACAAAAATATTTAATAACAACAACAAAATATGCTAATTTACTGGTCGCGCATGCGCGAATTGATGAAAAATGTACTCGCACTGTCTAATTTTAGGCGCAAAATGCGACCATTTGGTCGCAGTCTGGAGCCCTGTTGACCTTTCTCTGCTCTCCTTTTGTGTCTCCTGCTAAGCTCTCCGCCCCATATTTTCCTCTGAATCTCATTTGTGAGTCCTGATCCGTCTGCGCTCTTATCTCGTCACATTCTTCCCCTCGGTCTCGTCTCCGCGCTCACAGGTGGCTGATGGGTGTGCCGGCTGGCTTTTGTTTCTTCTGTTTGGTTTCTATTTGAATCCCAGCTGCTGTCCTTGGTTCGGGGGAAGCAGGCCGGTGTAATATAGACCTTACTGATATCCGCGTGTATTTACGTAAACACATGCATACCTGCATATAGACATGAACAGAAGCACACGCATGTACGCAGGGATAAATCGGTCTCTTCGGCTCGCGCTGACACAAAATGTTCAGCGCAGCCGGCCTTCACGGCTGCAATTAAACAAGCTTCGTAAACACCGCTTTATACGATAGTTTGCCGCGCGCCGTCGCGACCACAGTCGCCGTCTCGTGTCTCGCTCCCCGTTCTGCAGCCTTTCATGTAGGGAAGAGTTTTTTATTTTTACAGCCCCCACACTACCACCTCCACCCTTCCCTGGAGGCTGGATGCAGACACCCACCTTGGCCCCAGTTCCCAGCCGACACGTCTGTGTTTTTTTCGGTGTGTGTGTGTGTGTGTGTGTGTGTGTGTGGGCGCAGCAGCGTTCGGCGGTGTTCTCACAGCCCAGCTGAGACTGACAGATGGAATCATTTCACACACAGACAGAAAGGCAGGATACAGGAAACCGGGGTGTGTTATAGTCCTGGCGCTAGCTGCGGTCGGTATTAATCTAGGTCAGCGGCGTTCGCCTCACGGTGAGTCTGCCTCTGGGCCGAGCTTAGCCTCTCCTCAACCCCCGTTTACTCAACTAACTCGCAGCCCGCTCGCCGCGTGCGTAGTCAGCCGCTAAGTAGCCCGGCGAGTTGTTTAAGCTGCAGAGTACAACTGTACCTGGTCCAGCGGGCTTCTTGCAGCCCAGATGGCTCCGAACCATCGAAGCCTCTGGATCACACGTCAAGATGTTCAGCTCGCAGCTGAGGAAGGACGCTGTGCGAGGACGTCGCCGTGTAGGCGAGAAATGTCAGTCTAGGGCTCAATTTGAGTTTGTTCTCACGACCAGTGAACGGGCGGGGGGGTCGAACCTCAACGCCGGGAGAATTGAAAGTTGTCAAGTTTGACTATAGGCAATTTATCATTATTATATAGTTATTACCTTCCCATTGAAAATGCGGAAGCTTATGTTTTGATCGCCGTGTATTTATTTATTTGTTTGCGTGTTACTCGCATAAGTCAAAAAGTATTAAACCAAATCGCATGAATGTTTGGTGGGATGATTGGGTATTATCCGGGGACCATTTGATTAGATTTTGGGATCAATAGGGTCAAAGGTCAAAGGTCAAGGTCATGAAAAGGTCAACATTTCTTTTTACCATACCGCAGTCCATTTTTATCCAATTGGCATGCAACTAATACCAAGATGTTCATAATGCAATGTCAAATCTTGTGATATGCGAAGGTATGCAATCTACCGAGTGCCCGTTCTACAATAAGTTGGATATTGTCACATGGCTCAAGTGTTGACTTTTCCTTATTTTAAAGGCTGCATTACAGGGACGTGATAAAGCACCAATAGTTAACCTTATAATATCGTTACAGCATCTATATGGAGGTATTTGTAAAATATATTGTGATATTTAGATTGTTCTACAAAGCCCGGCTCCACTGTCAAGAAAGTTTGCTTTACAAACTTACATTCTTAGTGTTTATTTTAAAAAAATAAAAAAATAAGGTATTGACAAAAACACTAAATACAGTTAGAAACTCAGTTGTACTATGGAAAATGTTGAAATGTTAGCAAGAATCATCCAGGTTGACCTCAGTTTTGAATGTATTTCACACATGCCAAGAAAAAAAAAGTTTAATTAGACAGTTTTAAAACAGTATACAATGTTCTTGGTTTGCATTTCTTGGCCTAAATTGTGTGTAGTGGTCATTTTTCAGTCAAACCGCCACTGTTGCACCGTGGGTTTCGGTGTTGATGCATGCAAAAGAAAGTAATGTCCATTCCTGCCTTTTATTAAACTGATAATTTATTTCTTAAACCAACAAAAAAGAACAAACAAAATGTCGACACTTCCTCTGTGTTGTGGTAAAAAAAACTTTGGCCACCCTGGTGCATGCTGGTCCTGTGCCTACCCGCCTCTACATATAACCACAGGTGAATCAGTGAATCCTAAAACTAAATATATTAAACTAAACTACAACTATCATAATAAACAACTAACATATCAAAATATAACCTAAATAAGCAATGAATTAATCAATATTACTTTACATTAAAACCTAAATACAAATGTAAAATTAAATAGCTCCAACTCTGTACTATCACACCTGTACCCAAAATGATTGAAAAAAACAAATTGCGTTGCATTTAATCCATAACTCTACACTGTAAATATAAGCTCTGCATGTGTGAAGTTCAACAAGCCAAGCCTCAGGTTGGAGTGAATTCAACGATGGGTCCGTCATGTGACCGCGGGTCCAGCAGGATCTCCTGTCGTGAGGACTTCATCTCTGCATCGTGGTTTAGCTCCTTCTAGAAATTGGGAGCAAAAGCTCATTCAAAACATGAGCGTCTGAACTCTCATCGTGAACTCGTCTCCACAATTAATTAGCAGTTTAATTGCTTTTACAGTTGTTGCATATGCATCAAGCACTCAGATGCTAATTGGTAAGAAAAGACAGATTTTCAGGTTCAACGATTAAAACTGGCACTTGCCAACTTCTGTACACACAAATGTAAAAGTGTATCTAATTCTACTAAAATCATTCTGAGGGGATTTGTGGAAATGATTTACAATTATGCATCATCTGGAGACTAAACGTTCTCGATGATGTCGTACCTGTTGAGTAAAATTCAAATAGATTATGAAATGGATTGTTGGCAGTGAACATATTGACGTGGAAAAAAAGGTATTTATTTTGTTATTGTTTTTACGAGCCGACCCTTCGACCCAGAAACGGTTTTAATAGTCTCTCCTCGATAGTCGTGCTGCGTTTCTTAAATATTCTAAATGTACTCCTTATGTGACGGGAGCAGCTTCATTCTCCATCAGCCATCGGTTGAGGGAGTTTTTAAGAGAATGGCTCCGTTCCAACACGTTCATTTTTTCATTTAATTTTTGAATTTGAGGGTTCATCTTTCCGAGGAATAATTATTCCATAGCCCTTAAAATATAATTGCATCTTTGCTCTTTTCTTTGGGTTTCTATCACGATGCAGCTAAATGGTTTTCCACATTTCACCCTGGAGAGGCGTTAGAAATCCGGGAGCATAAGGTTACATATATTTTGAGAAAATGGAACTTAATTGTTTTTTGACTTGTGCAAAATGATATGGTGTCTGTTTTTGTGTTGCTCTGGTCTCATATTAATGAGCCGTTGGCTGAAAAAAACAAGGTGAGATGGCGAAGACGGCAACTGATTAGTTTCTGTAGGTCGGCCGTAGACTATAATTTGTTACTGGCACAATTGTTTTAATTAAAATGTAAAAATGGATATTTGAATGTGAATAAAAAGCTGCATTATCGCAGCTGTCTGCCTCATGCGCACTGAATGCACCACATGACACAACACCACTTTTTACTGATGGAGAATGAAATGTATATTTAGGTCGAGCGGAATGAGGAATAATTGAACCACCGTCGTAATGATGACGGAGAACTCGGCAACAGAGAAAGTAAACAAACCACGTACCTACCAGCTGTGAGCTCCACCTCGGACTGGAGATGTAACCGGTTGAAGGATGGTTGTTACTTCCCATCTTCCGATGTGCGCTCTTTAAAAAAAAATGAAAACACGTTTTATATTGTGCGATTTACTGGAAATGATATTTCATACTTTGTTGCAAGTGGAAAACGTTGAGCTCCCTGGGGATTTCCTTCTAGGCTGCTTGTTTAAAAAAAAAATGAAACGAGTATATATTGTAAAGAACAATGTTTATTTCCTTATCACTAATCAGCCCATCCACGTCCATCGGGGCGCTTTCAAAGCATTCGCCCTGCATCTATTCATCTTTGTTAAATGGAAATAATGCACAAAGAAATAGATTATAATAGTTTCAATGTTTCATGTTCAATGTTTTATTTTGTATTTTGGTTTAAAACATGACCAAAACTATAATTGTTCAATACTACTTCTACTACTACTACTAATAATAATAATTTAATTGTTTCAGTTCTTATAAGTGGTTTAACCTGTATTATATCCACTCACACAATATTTCCAAACCAATTTAAATGAGTTCACTTGAAAGATGACTAAGACTTGTATTTCGGTTCTTTAGTTCCCCTCAAATCACAAAATTCACACCAAACCTAAACGTTCCGAGCCGTTTCTACAACGCGATGACGGTATGTTTGGTGAAGCGGGGCCTTCGGTTCCGAACAATATTTCCGAGGAAGAGACGACCATGTTTGCTTCCATGACAACATGTCGGTGAACCAGCCTAACGCACATCCTACTCAGCAGTGAGCGTCAGAAGGTCTCTGTAATTCATTTTAATTATCATGTCTACCACTCATCACAAAGCAGCTTGGGCTCATCCAACGGGCCCAGGGTCGCATTGAAGAGAAGTCGGTCCAATTATCACAAGTACAGGAGAATTGTTGTGATATGCAAGTTTAAATTAATGTGTCTGTAGTTTGGAGCTCAGTGCTGGTGCTTGTTGCCCCCCCTCCCCCAGAGAAAGAAATCTGAAGTAATTATCTCCAATAGGAAAGTAGAAAAGACAGATTTATTACCACAATAAAAGCATCTTGTGGAAACAGCCTTTTATCTTTCAGCCTAAGTACCACCGGTGCCGGTGTGATTGCTTGTGTGGGTGCACATGATTTTACAGATGAGTGAATTCAGTATTTAGTTTACCAGGTAAAGGACAACAACGCTCAGCATCACATTAGGAGACATGTGTGCGCATGCTATTTGTTCAAGTCAAACATGCATATTCTAAGTCTTCAGTGGCCTGTTTTGTGAATCAAATAGATTCTTCTGGTGGAGATTATATGTGCCAGACGTTGCTTTAGTTCATTAGATATAGGGAGCTGGAGAGAGGAGGAATGCAGGCCATGCTGAAAGACTCGCTGGGTTAGGCTGACAGGCTGCCTGGCACTATAATGTCGCCATTATGCGTTTCCTGGGTGACTTACACAAATAGCCATTATTACAAAATTGTGCATTAGCCCAAGTCAGCAGTTAGTGCTGCTGCAGTCTCATTTCATTTAGAGTTGAGAGGAGAGAACGATGGTGAGAATGTGAGAGGAGGAGGGAGGGAGGGATGGAGAGGAAAGGGGGAAGATAGGGAAATGGTTGAGAGAGAGAGAGAGAAAAGGCGACATAAAGGAGAAATGGGGAATGAGAATGGACGATATCTGCCAGAGGCTGACGGGACATGCAGAAGGATGTAAAAAGATACATGGAGAGGCACAGATGGACTGGCAGACTTGGGGGGGATAGTGATGATGATGGAGAGGTAGAAGAAAGAGAGCTGTAGTTGTCAGTAACTGGTGTATTTAGACAGGGAGGGTTGGAGGAAGAAAGAGGCTGGCGGCGAGGAGGAATGTGTAAATCAGCGGTCTGAGCGACAGCTTTACGCGCCCCTAGGAGCCCCAACTATCCGATTAATGAGAGAAAAGAAACCATAACCACCATCCCCTCTCTGCCTTTTCTTTTTCTGCTATCTTGCACATTCAGAGACATAAATCATAGCCTCTTAAGCAGTTACTTTGGATAGCTGCGACACAATTCTCCCCCAAAATGTTGACTTTACGGCAGCCATGTCCCTTGACCTGCTGCTTTAATGAGATTTCACTGCGACTCCCGTCCATCGGACTAGATTCACTACGATTGTTAAATTAATACGTCGATATATATGAGAGATGCGCTCTTTCCTGCCAAGAGTAAGATGAAAAAATGGATACCATTCTCAAAATGTTGTGTTAAATCTGAAGCTAAGAGGTTAGCTTAGTTTAGCATCAAAACTAAACTTAATCTGCTAGACTTTTATTTGTGTTTAAACCTTTTGGGATTTTACACTCTGTTACAAACACAATACAATGTTTTAATTGTTAAGATATGGAGACCCTGGTAGGCAGATATTGTGAATTTCAAGGTAGAGCCAGACTAGCTGCTAAGCTAAGCTAAGCTAAGCTAAGCGAAGCTAAGCTAACCGGCTGCTGGTTGCAGCTTCATATTGACTAGAGTGGTATCAATATTCTCATCTAACTCAACAAGAAATGTACTAATTGGCAGCAACTATTCCCTCAAAGGGATGTACAAATAGTGTGAAGTCACGAGGAGAGATAATGCTTCACTTATAAAAAAAGTATTCAAACAATAAAACACGAAAAGGAGTAAAAAAGGGTCACTTCCAGTTCATCTTAAAGGCATCAGGTTTCCTTTCAGCTTGACTCTTTGACTACAAACCCCATTTTTGCGCTGCTTAGTCTTTTGTGTGTGTGTGTGTGTGTGTGTGTGTGTGTGTGTGTGTGTGTGTGTGTGTGTGTGTGTGTGTGTGTGTGTGTGTGTGTGTGTGTGTGTGTGGGCCAGTGGTCACCAAGTTCACATAGTTAAACTAGTTCACTGAGGTCAAGGGCTTGAAGCTGGGCTGATCTAAAGAAAAGAAAGTGCAAGATGTTCTTATTCTGCCTTGAAGTGAAGATATTTGAGTCAATGTGGGAATGTCTTGATGTGCAGGGTGCCGACGGGGAAGCGCCGTATGAATTCATCTCTTCTTGGAGTGACGCAACAGCTGCGACAATGCAATGTAATGCCTGGCGTGGGCACACACATTTTATTTTGTTGTCATTTTTATGAAATGTACTTCTGTTTTTGAGTAGAGAAGCTGTGGGAGTACACACTGTGTGTGGTGTATATCTGCCACAGTGATGACAACTTAGTACCAATAGCCTTTTTAAGTGGTATTTCAATTATTTATGTAGTCCAGGTTAAAGCTTTACTGGGCAATACAATACAACTGTTGCTGGTGGGATAATGGTTTCAACCATTTGACTGCTGGTACAGAGATTATGTTTCACTAGTCACTTGAAATGTCCATCTTTGACTATATGCAACCACAATTAATTATTATGTAATGTCTTCAGTCATTTGCCCATTTTTTTCTGAATTCATTATTTAGTAGTACATTACATATAAAAAATGTGAAATGTGTTGTCTTTACCAACCAAACTCAAAGATATTGATATATATATTATAAAAAAGATGAAAATCCTCAAATTGGAGAAGCTGGAACCAATAACCAGTATTTTACATTGTTGCTTCAATGTGTTTTAGATGAATAATTGATTATCAATATAGTTGTCATTCATTTTTATTCAATCAATGAATTGTTTTAGATCTTCTAATGTCCGAAGGATGAGCTCATTTTCGTTTCATCCATAATTTGCAATTCATGCGACTGAAATAGACTTGGAGTACATTTAAAATGTTACGTCTTAATAAGAGTCCAATAAAGTGGTATTGATGCACATTAAAACTAGTTGAATATACAGGCATTAAGAACTTAACAAAATATGTAAGTGCAGGAAGAGCCGAAGGTTATAAAGATGTAGTCTGTTATTCAAGTCGCACAGTATTTATCTTAAAGCGGTCCCATTGGAGTCTGATGCATGCGGCAGGTTGTGGTCCCAGACGAGAGCCTGCAGTGCATGAAATGCATCAAAGTAGAAAAGCGAGATGTAATTACAAAACTACATCTACCGATTGGCTGTAATGCAGAAACGGTGTGAACTGAATGTCATATGCGTTTGCCATAAATCATATTGTAGAGCAAGTAAGACCTTCAGACATCGTTGTGATGCATGTTTTTCGAAGACTAAACCCTGTTTCATTAAAGACTAAACAAAAACTCGCCGTACCGAGAACATTGTGCAATCCTCGGATCAGGCAACAGTCTCGTTGGTCGCGATCTGACTTGGCAACATTCCCATAGATGTCAGGGAACCTGTGAAGACAGCGACCAAGCCACAAGCAACACTGTGTGTGTGTGTGTGTGTGTGTGTGTGTGTGTGTGTGTGTGTGTGTGTGTGTGTGTGTGTGTGCGCAGAGCGCCTGCCCTCTCTTTACAGCGAGCCGGTCGATCCCTGGAGTTGTGTGTTTGTATCGTTTACATGTGTGTATGTGACTTTCTCCTATGTCTCTTCCTCTTCCTCTTCCTCTCCTTGCAGCAGCACCAAGCTCATATTTCATCTCAGGTCGATCTCTTAGTTGTTAAGTTACGTCACGACACTTAGTCACGCAAGGAGCGAAGCGGTCGAAGGTGCGAAAGGCTGCAGGATAATTGCACTTCCTCTCTGGCTCTCTATTGCCTGAGAGCGCTTCTCAAAGTTGCCGTTGACTTTTCAACCCGCTTGGCAGTCGAGCCCCCCCCCCCCCCCCATCCCCCATCCCCCCGCCTTCTTGCATGCATCAAATCTATGGAAATGAAGTTGTGTGTATCACAGATTGGGTATTTGGTCAACTATTGCTCTCAAAAACTGCTGAGTAGGCCGTTCTTCGAAGAGAGGCGTTGCCATGCCTTCAGTTGAGACCGTCGGTGAGAACAGACGTGATGAAATGTCGTGTTTGATGACCAGCGGTCTGATTCTGAATGCTGAGGTTCGGGGATACAAGCCTCTACGTATTTGTATTGATATAATCGGAATGCATGATTAGTTAATAATACCAACCAAACGCATAGACCAACATTTTATCTGGTGGACTAAACATGCACACCTCATTATAAAGTCATCATCATCATCATCATCATCATCATCATCATCATCATCATCATCATCATCATCATCATCATCATCATCATCATCATATAGCATGAATCATCAAATTTGTGTTCGGCTGCATTTTCCCTTTTTTTCATAATTTTTTTATGTCAACTAAAACTTTGCAGTAAATAATTTAAATGTGGACACCAGAGCAGGAGATACAAAGATACACGTTAATCTGAATTATCGTTCAGCCCTCCGGCATATAATCTACTAATACAATAATAATGTAAATCATTGCTTTACAGTAAATCTAACTTTTAATAGATCGTTGATATTGGATGCTGTTTCCTCCAAAAATTGGCCCCCTTTAGAAATCCAGTCGTACTGGATTGCACAATAACGGGCCGTGTGATAGTATCGTTTCCTTATTCCCGCCCTGATATTGTATAACCACCTCATGTTGTTGTACAAAAGCTTTTTGGAGTAATTGTTTTGCACCTGTGTGCCAGAGCAGCCCCCATCCCCGTGTTTCCACCCCGCAGCCGTCAGCGAAGTGGAGTCTGTATCAGAAGACTTTATGATGACTCAGTACCCAGATGCACCCGTGACCTGCAGTGTGGCGGCTCACGCGGCGCGCAGGAGGAGATGCCCATGCACGTCTCCCGCCGCCTATTCATAGCCGAGGCGCTGCGACTCCCCCGGCCCTCTGG
Source organism: Liparis tanakae (assembly GCA_036178185.1). Lineage (NCBI taxonomy): Eukaryota > Metazoa > Chordata > Actinopteri > Perciformes > Liparidae > Liparis > Liparis tanakae. The sequence continues at coordinate 6,760,314 of CM070100.1, read as the reverse complement.
CTTACCGTTTCCTGCTTTTCCTCCTGCTCAATTACTCCTCTTCTGACTCCCACATGCAGGGCTCTCAAGTCTCACGCATTGACCGTGAGACTCACGCATTTCGGTCTTAACTCCCGCACTCCCGCCACACATCGTATTTATCACGCTTAAAAAAACTCTGGGCTATTTAATGTTTTAATGTGCCGCTGAGCCGCTTTTACCGTGGAGGAATCAAGCGCCTGAAGTTCTGCCGTGAGATGTCACTGGTTTCTTCCCTTTTTTCCCCCTGAAGGGTTATTTGGGAGTTTTTCCTGATCCGATGTGAGGTTTTGGGGCAGGGATGTCTATGTGTACAGATTGTAAAGCACTCTGAGACAAATTTGTAATTTGTGAAACTGGGCTATACAAATAAACTGAATTGAATTGAATTGAATTGAATTGAATTATCAGCCAATCAAAAAGAAGAAATGGGCTACACAACAGCCAATCAGAAAACGCTCGCCGTGGGTCACTTTCCTATCGCTGGTAATCTCACGCTTGCCTGTCTTCAAAACTTGAGAGCCCTGCACATGTGGGTCTTCAGCTCTTTGGCAGGAGGCCTTACCTGGCGGAGGAGGGACCGGCGGAGCGCGTTCGGTTCGAGAAAGACGACGTTCGGTGTCGCCGGCGGAGAAAGATCGTCGATCGTCTGTTGAACGCAAAAGAGAAAATGTCAACACTTGCGCCTTTTTTTAAAATATATGTTCACACAACTGCCGCTCACCACCTCCCAATTTCTCGGCAATTTTGCAGTTATAATTGCAGTCGCAGCGCAAATATCAATATCATCAAAGAGAGTGTGTGTGTGAGCCGTTAAAGGTGCAGCCCCCTAGGGTGAGGCCCGGAGGCGAGTATATAAATAAGCAGCGGTAGGGCTATAAATACAAAAGTGCTGGAAAAAAGATACAGTTAAAATGTGGGAGGGTGGTGGTGTCAAACTGTACTCATCCTGTTAGCCGATGTTGTTCTAGTGCTTTCCACTCCCTCCCACCAACCCCCATCACGTCTTTATTCTGCTGATACAACCTCCTCTCGTCTGCTGACTAACTGACCCACATTCCTCTGTGCGACGAGCTGCCCTCTGAGTGTGTGTGTGTGTGTGTGTGTGTGTGTGTGTGTGTGTGTGACCACATTTCTGTTTGTCATCTTGTCTGTGTACATTCATGTGCACTCCCTCTATCTCTATCTGGCACACCCCTCCAAAAAGAAAACAGGGTGGTGTCCCTCAGGCTTCTGCAGGAGCCAATTAGAAGATTGCTCTTTAGAGAAGCATCGGCCGCTGAACGTGAATGGTTCGTAAAACGCCTCATTTGCTCTGTGTTTGCCCGGTCTTCTTCGCTGCATCCCACTCATTTCGGGGGCATTTCCTCATTAAAATGAGATGAATCGTGCTCGCTGAGATAAGGGTCCCTCTAGTGGAGAGTGGAGCTTCTGCAAGGTCTGACCTTTGCAACGGCAGACGATGGATTCTGCTCAGGTTTGAGACGGACGATCGCAGTCAGGTGACGATTGTTTGTTTTCCTTGCGATTCACTTTCAGAAAGCCAAAGCCACGATTAGTAGTGACTGAATGTTATCAGACTCTTCAGCTTCTTAGTGAGCTAGTGTGATAAAAAAACACTACTCAATGGACTTATCTACCACGTGATGAAAATAAGTTCTGTCAACAGCTTTAAAGCCCCCCCCCCCATAAAAATGTAGGTAAAAGTAACCCAACCCTGTAAATACTGACTTCCACTCTTTAATATGCACATAATACACTTATTTTATATGATTTCCTGCTTTGCATACATTTGTATAATGTTTATTATCCAAGTATGTTGCTGTAAGTGATTACGTGTACATTGTGACCCCCTGTTGAGATGTGTTCTGTCCCTCACTGTCAGACTGGCTTTAAGTAATATTTACACTTTGTTCCTCTGCCTTAAATCTCAGGTTCAAACCATCAGCTCGCTGACATCTGGGGGATCGGCGCGTTTGACACTTTAAGGAGGAGAGAAGAGGATCCGGTTAGGGGAGAGCAGTCGGATCGGGGATGGCTCTGGTCGACAAACACAAAGTGAAACGCCAGCGCCTGGACAAGATCTGTGAGGGTGAGTCTCATTTGACTCCTCCTTCTTTCTCGTCTCTTTCTGCATTAAATGTCGACCTTTGATTTGAGGCGGTGGCGACACATTTCTCAAGTCACTGCAAATTGACTACGCAGCTGGTGCGATGCTTGTGTCTTTATGTATGTGCATGTAACTTTAAATATAAGTTCCACAGGTTTATGCTGAAGCTATAAAAAAAAAAAGAAGTAAAGATTCCCTTCATTGTTGTATGGAAATTAAGTTTCCACCAGTATTCAAGCCTTTCAGCCTACTGCTAAAAATTCAGTAAAAAGCCAGTGGGTTCGTTTGCATAAGCGTGTTTGTGTGTGTCAAAAGGGAGCCTTGGGACCAGACTACTAAACTTCAGCTTTGATGTGTGTGTGTGTGTGTGTGTGTGTGTGTGTGTGTGTGTGTGTGTGTGCATGCTTTGTCGTCTCTTGACATTTGTACTTGCTTAGTCTTTCCCCTCACCATTCCCTGGTCTTAATGCTGATTTAGTGTGTGCATGTCCAGAATCACACTCCTGCTGCACCATCACATTTTATAATGTGGGTTTAGCCCCAGCTGCGATTCCACCAGCTCCTATAATTCTCAAACTTTTATTGAGGAATTCTGACATGTATATATATCTGGGGTTAACTATCTGTAATTTAGTTAGGAACATTTACATCATGGAATTGACCATTTATTGTGAAAACTGGGCATGCAATTATGCTCGGCACTTAAGATGCTCCCTGCCTTTAGCCAAGCAGGAAGCTGAACCAGGGAGCATATTCACGACCCCCCCCCCCCCCCCCCGGATGGCTATACAAGATGGATCCCTAAGCAATGCATGAAATTCCCTTTTAACTTAGAAAGGTGGAGGCAGGGAGCGGTGGAGGTGGAGCTCTGCCAGCAGCAGCAGCGATGAGTGTAGCGGCACGGCTCTAGTGGGGATAATAAGTGAGGTGGGAGTCTTGTGTGTGACTGATTGTCAGCTGATTACAGCGGTGGCGCGTATGACTGCCGCGACCCGCGTCGAGCTAACGCGATCAAAAAAAGTACCCCGCGTCTAAACCGCGTATCGGACGTGTTTTTCACTACAGACTCTCTAGTCGAGCCTCAGCCGCGTCTCAGCCGCGGCGCGTGGGCGTAACCGCCACTTCTTACTTTAGGTAAACGAACATAAACCTTTCAGGTTTTTTCTTCTTCTTTTTTTTCCCCCCAATGTCAGCTCTCAGTGAGCAAAACCAAAAAGGATTAAAAGTCGACGCAGCGGCACGTATCAACATTCCTCTTTCCTCGCGTCGAAGCCGGGACGCCGTCTCTCTCCGCCCCTCGGAATGAGAGCCACATGTGGCATCTCAAACCTCTCCAAACCACCAGGCCTGCTTGCTTGGAAACACTTTTTTTTACCCTCTTTTTCCTTTTTTAACACTAAGAAAAATGTGTCCTGTATGAGAATGCAATATCTTAAACATCATATTATAATATTTCTGATCGGGCCCAGGTGTCTCCTCTGCTTATCAACAATGAAGTCATTCTATACCAAAGACGAGGAGGGATTTATTTATTTTTCCTGCTGCAGTTCGTCACAGCTGCTCTTACAAATGTGTAGAGGAGGCTGATTCACATCTAGGAAGTTAAGAGATCAGAGGCTGCTGAATCACGCTGTTCTCACAGTAGCGTTAAATCTGCTCAACCATATAAAAAGTGTATTTAAAAACCAGAGGCGTGGGGTGTTCTGCCCCATATTGTCAAAGCCGCCCACTATTCTCTATAAACCGAGTGTTCGGACTGAAGCGTGTAATAGAAATAGAAATTAGAAACGTTGGCGTCGCGTCGCGTGTGTATTGACGAAAGCGAGAACGCCACGGAGGGATTGCGTCGCCGTGGCGGGCCGCACGCGGCGACACGACGAGAGCAGCTTCCCTAATCTCCTATTTATCTTCTGAGGATGAGTGTGTCAATCCAATACTTGTTTCACAGCGGAGTGCATTGATTACATCTTGACTCATCGTGATGAGTGGATAACCGAGCGACACCCGCGGGCCAGAAATCGAATTTCGAAATGGCCGATCAAGTGTTTACTCCAATCAGAAGTAGTCACGGCACAGGCGCGTACACACACACACACACACACACACACACACACACACACACACACACACACGTCTATTTTTATCGCCGAGGGACCGTCGCAGGATTCGCCGTCCTTTTTTATTTGCAAGTTGTTGTTTTTGTGGTTTTTCAAATTAGACACACAAGGTCAACACTAGGGCAGCAACTCCATCATCAATCATTAGCTCATCTTTTAATCCTGTTATTCTTTCAGCCGAGGGGACGCCCTGACTGTCTTCCCCTGTTAAACAATCATTTCAAATGGGAGACGAGCAACACGTCCTCACGTGAGGGGAAGCTGGACACAAAGCACGTTTGGCTTTTTTGCCTCATAATCACTTTTGACAGTTAATTCTTTCATGCTTTTATCTTTTATCCTGTTTTATTTCATTGTAAGGTGACGTGAAAGGCGCCTCCAAATATAATGTATTATTATTATTATTAATTCATAATCAAATTAAGGATTCCCCCTGGGAAACTGCTTGAGCCGAGCCGTTGTATAGAAGTATATATTGTTTATGATGTTGGCTCATCTCTGCTAAAACTATTGAAAATACTGTGGGAAACAGGGAAAATGTCCGATTACCGTATTTCGCTCGTTAAACTAACTGATTAATCAACTAATTGTTTCAGCATATAATCCGTTTAAAGTGAAGCAAATGATTAACACAAATACAACTCTTTTCTATTTCTCTTTTAATCCAAAATGCGTTGTATGGTTTCCAAGTCAGCTTAGGAAATGTGTACGCTACAATCGCTCCTTCGTTTGGGGGTTTGACAAAGTGCCAAGGAGAGTGTATCTGCAATAAGGGAACTGTGGCAAACATCTGTTGTGAGCATCAGTTCCCATACTCTCTCTCTCATCCCCCCTCCCTCCCTCTCTCTCTCTCTCTCTCTCTCTCTCTCACTCTCTCCGTCTCTCCTTCTGTGCTCTCCATCTGTGTACCCAGCATGCATTGGCTCGGGCGGCAGCAGCGCAAGTCGTTCCCGTCGCCGTTTAGCCAGAGCTAACTGTCCGATCTGGGCAGCGATGGGATGTGAACGTGAACTAGGTCGCGGTGACAGCATGTTCCTGAATGTTGATTTTACAAGTTGTAAATCTGTGCTTGGACCCAAACACCACAAGGTGGGGTAGTGGAATGTGTCATGGCGAGTCCCAGTGTTTTAGTTGGCGGCTGAATAAATATGTTAATCCTCGATAATGCATCTCGTTTTGACATGTGTGCAACGAGAGGAGATGGCTAAACAGTGAACAATAAACTATGTGGCCAAACACACAAAATGGAGCGAAAACACTATAAAAACTTGGTCTGTGAATTATTTATATTCTAACGTTTAAGGGGACCTGCGAGAGAGGACAATTAGGGAAGAAAATGGAGGGAGGGGGATGGGGGGGGGGGGTCCTGATGTCATCCTCTACTTCAAGGAGCCGGGGAAGGGGCGGGGGAAGGGGGGAGGGAGGGGGGATTTGTACCCAGAGCTTTTCAGCACATATTCAGGGCCTCTATGCCGCATCCACCTCTCTGCTCTCGTCTCTCCCACCCACTCGTCTCCCCCACGCTCTGGCATCCAGCTCTGGTATGAAGTCATCGTAGCGGTCTCTGGGTCTGACGCCTCCCCCCCCCACACACACATACACACACGCACACACTCCCCACCCACCCCTCAGGGCTTGTTCCAGGCTCCACACCAAAACCCGCGACCCCTTTATAGGCTTTGCGGAAAGGCAGGGAGGGCCATGAAGAAGTGTGGGGGAGGGGAACAGATGAAAAATGGTAGAACGTGTTGTTTTTGGAAGGAAAGTCTGATAATAATTGCAAACTGGCGTGTGCGATTGCCTTATTATTATTGTCATCGTCACGTGTGACCGTCTCTCGAGGACAGCAGTCGCAATTTTCTGGTCCGGTTTTCCTTTTCTTCTCCGCGTCTGTATGTGCCTCTGTGTCAGCTGGCATGTCGCTCCGCTATTATTGAAAGTTGGAAATGAGTTCCTGGAAAAATCGTGTTTCAAAATGAATTCTTCGGCTCCGACACTAAGTATTTAAATGACCTGTGGCTTCCCCCCCGGAGACGGAATGAAAGATGTGTCGTCGAGAGAAGCACTCGAAGGAGATGGATTATAGGGAGATGGATCTCTACGATGTTAACATAGAGGAAATGTGGAAGAATATTTTGGCTTTTCGTGCGGTGCTTATGTGGCGCATGTATACTAAGAAAATAAAAAAAACAATGTAAATTCAGAATGTTCCACTGACTAACTATGTGATTGTCATTTTGATAAGTACGAGCCTCATTGCCATCGACCTCCATCTTGCAGTCCATTTAGTCCCTATGGAGATGATTCAGATAAATAATCCCAAGGGAAACGCATACACAAGCAGCCATGTCGCGTCTGTTATGTGAGCATTACAATTCATCTGACAGCACTCTGCAGCCGTACTGGCATTGTAATCCCATTTCCAGTTAGTGCCTCCTGCCCCACGCTCATGCATAAATCAACGTGTGTTTAACATTCAAATCGTGGCTTGAGGACGTGACGTGTCACACTGTAGGAGACGGTTGTTTTTATTTCTGTTGCAGTGCAGCATTCACTTTGATTCGGCGTGATTATTCATGTATGCGCGTCTGACCAAAGCCAAGGCTTTCTCGGTGCTCTGCGGACGTTAAGGTGGCGTGGGGGATCCAGGATCGTGCAAGCCGAGCGCGCGTGTGTGTATGCGCACGTGTGTGTGTGTGTTTGAGTTAATAGGCAGATTCTAAAGGGGGGTGATTGCACGTGAACCCTCAGCTCACAAGGCATGCAAACATGTAACATTATGCGTGTACCACAGGCGCACGCATAATGTGCTCGACCTGCCGCTCTCCTGCTGGTTTTACTGTCACGTTAATATGGAGGCAGGGGCTGAGAGCGCTGAGTGACGGGGAGATGCGGAGTGTTTATTAAATAATTGCAAACATCTTGTGCGACAGATTAGACACAAATTTCATAGCTGTACGGCAGGTTTGTCTCGTTATAATCGTGTAATACACTATACCAGGCGAATGAGGAGTTTTCTGAAATCTATTAGCGGTGGAAAGAGCCCTGAACTACATAATTGCGTCCTTACTCGAGGTTCATTTGCTCCATCGCTCAAGCTTTACTCACATTTTTTCACCAGTCAAGTCTTATTCAACGTACGGTCTTCATAAGCTTCTGCCGGGGCGGTATTATATTTGTTCTAAAATCCCCGGCTTAATTCCTAAATCCCTCTGTTACAGTGAAACTGCCGTTGTGTGCACAGTCTGGCATGTATGGCAAATTGAGGAACATTAGAATTTGAAAGTCAAACGTTGTTTAGTTTGAGGCAAACAGAACTCTGTGATTTACATTTGTGTCGGGATTAGATGGGCGAACTCTGAGTACACACCTCTGCCCCTGCCTCTGTGTTTGAGGTTGACTTTGTGGAGATGAGTGATCTGCTGCACTCAAAGCTACAGTCTCTCGAGAGCTGGTCTCCAAGAAGTAATGAGTGGAGTGTATGAGGTTGGGAAAGCCAGGGGATCACATCTACTCTATGGGATGTTGCCCTTGACATGGAAGCGTGTCTATGTGTGTTTGCATATATTGGCTGCGAACATTTTCACCTTAATCTTGAGCAGCTAGTTCTAAGTCTCAAGGCTAAGAGAGATTGCTAACCTTGCAATGATACAAGCTTTTAAATTAAGAATGATGTACATAAATGTGGCTTTTACAAAGGATTTTGACAAGATTAGTTTCTATATTGCGGAATCGAGTGCCTTTAGGTGACAAGTGACACCCACTTGAAATGGCTGTAAAATTTGATTGACTTTATAATAGCTTTACTCTGATGAATCTAAATGGGTTTTATTTCCGACTCTCAGCTTAATTCATCTTTCCGATGTGTTTTTGATCTCAGCGAGGGCTCGCTCTCGCCTTGTCACTTTCCCATTTTAATTACCTTTTAACATCAAGCTGACTAACGTTCCTCTGACCTTACAAACAGAAGAAGAAGAAGAAGAAGAAGAAAAAGTTCTCAGTCCACTGTTTGTAATTGATTTCGGAGCATCGTCAGCTTTTTAACGTCATCTTGTAAAAATGTCAGAATACTCGTCTCCGCGTTTGATCTCTTCATACTCTAATTACGCAACTCTGATTAAACAAGATATCGGTGCCGACAACCGACGTGCCCACACAGCTTCCACAGGCTCTCTGGGAGATATTCAGGAACTTTTCTAAAAACGTTGAGACGGCAATTAATAACACTTTCTTTACAAATCTAAAATATGTATTGCTACTACGCCTCGCTGTGGTTAGCTCTGAGATTAGATTTGGATGGAAACGGACACTTCCTCCCTTCACATCTGTAGTCATGCATTAATAAACAGGGATCCTCTGTGGAAGGAATCCGGTTTCATCCACAGTGACATGAAGTGAGACATGCTGAAAGCGAGGTGAGGGGGAACTACCTTTTGAGTCCTGTGTCGAACATCACCTTGGTTCAATAAAATGATCAATGTTAATTTATGGCTAACGGCCAAACATAAATTTCTGCAACATTACGTCAAAGGGCTCCTTCCATTATACAATTGCATACTTGAATGAAGTGGAATGAGCTTGTGTTGTGTTGCAGCTCAACAAGCATAGTGTTTTTGTAAGGCAAAGGTTGTAGGTGCTTTAGATTAAATGCTGTTCCAAAAACCTCCCCCCTCTTCCGCACACAGACACACATACAGATGCACACACACGCACACACACACACACACACACACACACACACACACACCACACTCCTCTAGGGTTTTACTTTTCTCTGCAAAGGGACAAATCCAGATTACACAGTGTCTCTAAGTGAAGGAGATCAGAGTAGCTTTAGGAAAGATGGGGGAAGGTGCTCTATTTTACTGACTGTAAGATACATATGGTTGGACATAATTTAATGGCCAAATAAAACTATGAGGATGTTCTGCACAAGGAATCCATTTATCCCTTTTCTTTCCCGACAAGAGAGATGGTACTATTGATAATTTAGAGGATGCTTGCTTGAAAGGACAGTCATTGCGAGGACAAAAGAGACCAACATGAAGGTGGATTTGTCTGCATGTCCTCCAGTTAACATACAAACTGCAGGTCTGAGTGATCTTCTATCGAGCCGAGAAGGGCAGTGGCATCAAGGACAGTTCAGAGTTGGGCAGCAGTTGCGTGGCGGCTCTGCTGCAAGCAGGGGGCCCGGAGGATTAGTGTCCAATCAGAGTGGATTTGATGTTTACTGACAGCACACGGGACTTAGCCGAGAGAACTGTATTTCATTTGTATTCAATGAAGCCGGCACCCTGTCTGGCCTCCCCTCCCTGCGCTGAGAATCACTAGAAACCTGTTGACGACCACAACAACTGCAGGTAGGTGATTCTTCAAGAAAGGGTAGGGGGGTTTCGGGGGTAGACTCTTAATCATTGCCATCATCATATCATCATCCTCCTCATCATCCTCACCATCATCACCAGATATGCCTGTATCTGGTTCACATGACGTCACAGTGGGAAGGGGAATTAAACAAGCTTTATTTAGTTGTAATCCCTCATAGCAATCGGCGGAGCGAGTAAAACGTCCCAGAGAAGCGGGAGATAAACCCCACTGGATTAGTACAAGCCCCTGCCCATCCCAACCTATCCAATCCTTTCGTTTTTTTTTATTACATATATTTTTTAATTATCTTCTCAACGTTTGGTGGCCGTCCCACGCATGCCCCTGGCTTCCGTGTCTTTCATGGAGTAGCTGTGCTACCTTTGCATTGTACTGTGTTTGTGTGGTTTTGTGTAAAGTGTTTGTGCGTGGTGTCCTCTTTCCTCGTGCACAACAAGGCAGCATGACCAGAGATTAATTATTCAAGGACGGACCGCCAAAGGGGGAGTCACCTGATAGCACGGACGTACAATATTACAATCCGATATCAGGTGAAACGGTACACACAGCTTCATCTTCTTTTTTGCTTGTGGTCCTCTTGCCTCTCTCTGTTAAATTGTTTTTGGTGCTACAGTACAAGAAGACTTGAAAGACAACTTTCACAAACGCAGAAGAAGTGGAACATTTTCTTTCCGTCTCTGCTTCTTTTTTTTCTTTTTTCTTTTCCTTCGTAATCGGTTTCCCTACTTTTTCTTTTTTTTGCCAATGCTTGTCCCTAACAAACAGTTGAGTCTCGGTCGCTCCCACAGTTGGGACACATTAGGGGGGAATGAGGGTCAGTGGGAGAGGGCTGAGAGTGTCTGCGAGCAGCAGGCAAGAGTAGCTGGCCGGCGGAGCTCTCTGTCATACGGAGAGGGAGGCGGGTGGTACGAACCTCCACCAGGAGTGCATCCCCCTGACCTGGATTTGAAACGCGACTCGTATTCCTGCCAAGGCTCTCCGTACGGACCGGTTTACACGGAGCGACAAGACCCGCGGGGGCTGAGGAAGGGCTCTGTGCCGGATCTAACCCATTACGAACGAGTGCCCATGGCTCAGCGAGGATCCATTCCGCATCAGGATTACTTTTCCCACGACCCGGCCATGACTCCGCGGCCACCCGAGGGTTTTTACCGACCCGAACACCAGCCTCCACCGCCTCACCCACACCCACTGAGTCGGTCAGGCTCTCATTTTGGGCTGGCACCCGGGACTCGTGCTGTGTGGGATCAAGGTCAGGGAGGAAGAGCAGGACCGCAAGCCCCTGTATCGCCTCTACCTCCGCCCGCTCCTCCAACCGCTCACGAGTTGAGTAGGGGGTACAGGGACCTCGGTGCGGTAGCCGCTGCCAAAATGACGTCGGATGGCCAACAGCGCATACCCTCTCGGGAGCCATCTCCTGCACACTATGGCATGGAGCATGCGTCTCCTCGGTATGCCAGTGAGCCTCCACCTATGACCGGTCAGACAGTCTATACAGATGCGAATGGCTGCCCGTTGGATCCCCAGCAGCAGGCTGCTACCTGTCTGGTCGTAGATCCTTCCACTCAGGGTATGATTATGAGGCAAGAGACCAGCTCACCCTTCACCGGTCAACAACAGCAGCAATTACAGCAGCAGCAACTTCAACAGCAGCAGCAACAGCTTCAACAGCAACATATACAACAGCAGCAGTTACAGCAACAGCAACTTCAGCAACAACAAATACAGCAGCAGCAACTTCAACAGCAACAACTGCAACAGCAACAGCTCCAACAGCAGCAGTTGCAGCAACAGCAACTTCAGCAAGAGCAGTTGCAGCAGCATCTGCAACAGCAGCAGCCCCTGCCACCTCCACCCGCAATGCCTTCCTCTGACCCCAACCTTTCTATGATGGCTCCACTTGCCGCTCCACCTGCCATAGTGCAGACCGCAGCAGTTGCTCCAATTGCACCTGCCCTTGCACAGATGGTCCAATCTTCAGTCCCTCCTCTACCAATCACTCCACTTCCTGCTCCTCTTGCCCAACAGACGCATTTGCTCTTGGACCCCAAGAAGACAGTCGACCCCGAGTTCCTCGCCCTGCTGCGAAACGAGGGTCTCTCCGAGAGCACCATCTCCTCCCTCATCCAGCAGGGATTTGACTCCACCAGCATGCTGGCTGTGATGGAGGAGAACGATGTCCGCACCGTCGCCGCCAACCTCGGCCAGGCTCGTGTGCTATCTCGCTTGGCCCACAACTGCAAGCGGCCCCCTGAAGCTCCGCCAGCCCCTCCCCAACCTCAGGCGCCCATGAGAGGCCGCTCCAATAGCTTTAGCCATCGCTCAGACGTCTACCAGCACCAGCAGCAGCATCACTCAATGCACCCCTCACAGGCTTTGACCGTGGACGCCCACATGATGCACCCACAGACCCCGGGGGCCATGCAGACCATCTCCCCGAGGATGGGAGACGTAATGGTGAGGAGGCCCAACAGCGCCCCATCGCAGCACCTCATGGAAGTGTCTGGAGGCTACCCAGGTCAACCACCTCGCTCCCCGGGGTCATATGCCGGAGCACTTATGCCTGTTCAATCAAGACCCATGTCCGCCTACTCTTCTGGGATGCCCATGCATGGTATGCAGATAATGCCACAGCAAATGACCGGGTCAATGCATGCCATACAAGGGTCTATGCACTCCATATCGGGTATGCCACAGCAGATGCCTGTGTCCCTGCCAGCTTTAACACAGCCACCACAACAGGTCCCCAAAGCTTACTCCACCAATTACACAGTACCTATGGAGCTGATGAAGAGGGACAGGAACCTACTGCCTTTGTCCCCCATGCACAGCCCTCACCCCAGTCCTCAGATGATGCGTAAAGGTGGGGGACCTGCCCCGGACAATGCCCTCATCCCTATGGGACCCCCGGGCCAAAGCGCCATGGCTGTTAACCAGAAACTAAGCAGACGCACTGGTCCACCAGTCATCGTGTCCACTATGATGTCACCAGATACAAGTAATTCCCCTTTTTTTTCTCCTTTTGTCTGTTATTCTGTCAGATTTCTCACTAAATTTGTTCTCACTCTGTTTTGGCTGTTTCCCATTTTTTAAATAGATAAGAACATTGTTTTGCACCAGAGCTCTTCATCATGCTTTATGTCAGTCTTCTTTCTCAAATCCTCTCCTTATTTTGAATAGCTCCTCGAAGCACTGCTGCTGCATTGTTAAGAAGCATATCATGCCCTCACATTGCGGTTAACATTTCTAAGAGCCATTCAGTACACGGAAAGCAACAACTTGAGTGTTGGGTTGTCGTCTTTTCTCTAAAAAAAATAAGCAGGCACCAGAAATGTATCTCTCACCCTTCATTGTGATGAATCCTTGGTGTGCGTAGCGTCTCTGTCACTGTGTTTTGTTGTTGAGTGTATTCTGGTTTGTGAAACCATCATTCAGCTGAGGGCCTTGTGATCTATTTAGCTGAATGTGGATGCTGGTGTAATGCATATTCCGTGACCTTAAGAAAGCCCAAACACAATGAGAATGTTAAGTGAGCACTTTTTGTAAATCGTTTTATCTTTCCGGTCGGTGCTGTCATTTGTTTGCCGTCCTGTGTTTGTTCTCATCACAGCGACAATAGATACAAATGGGGAGGCTTTTTTTTCTCATCTAGTCCATTGGAGTGAAATCTAAACTGCAGTCTGACTCTCTTCTCCAAAGCAGCATTATAATTGATATTGTAGAAAGATAACTTTAGCTTTGACATTCTGGCAATCCATGCCCTGTCCTACCTTTAGTTCCTACATTTTCCACGATCCGAAAACGATACTCGAATTCCGCTTTCTTGTCCACCCTTCTCTGTCAAAGACAGATTCGTCAGACTTCCATATACGTTGTGTCACGTTATTATTTCAGTAATCTCATGTGGTTCTTTTGTCAGAATGACATCAAGTACAACACAAACCAGGATTGACGAGGCGGTTTGGGAGGAACAGCTTCCGGCAGCTTCTCTGATACCTTTTAGATTTGAACAACGGCACACGCTCTTCATCTTATAGTACGCCAGTCGCTGCATTCACATGTGAACGGTTCATACTAGGACTTCTATCATCAGAAAGGTCTGATAACGGGTGCAGTAGGATTGACGGCGTTCTAGCGTTTATGTGTGCGCATGTGTGACCATGTGTGACTGAATGTGTCCTTGCAAAGATATTTGTTCTCATTTAGCTCATTCTGAATGCCCTTGGTGAGTAGTTGGAGCAAAATAAAAAAGCTCAGACAATTTTAAATCATGTAATCCGCCTCATCGATGCAGTATTCATTAAACTGCATTACGGTGATAGCATGATTAGTCGTGTGTAGCTCTTTAGCTCCGGTATCATTGTAAGTGCAGCTGATTTTGATGAAGTCCTTTCTGCCCTTCACAGCCCCCGAGCTCTGGTTGGTGTAAAGATGGATGTTTTATTGCATTATGATAATAAGGTGGGGGCATCAGTCCTGCTGTTGTCATTGTGTGTCACTGATCTGTCTGTTGAGGTAAAGGCCCAATTTTCATTATTTTTCCCGGCAGTTTTGTTAATATTTTAAACTGTGTCCCAAATTGTTTTGATTGCAGTCTGAAATGAAATGAGCTCAGTCAGTGAAGGCATTTTTATTGTCTCATCACCCGAATCATTTACCCATATCAGATTAAATCTTTGATTCGGAAGAATAAAAGTATCTTCTTTTCACACCCGTGTCCTGATAAAAGTATATTGCAGACATTTTGGGCAATAAGGACCGATTTCTCCATCAATACCTGCTCACTAGAGGCTGACTAGCAGCATCACTGGACGGATGAAATCGAATTACAGTGCTGATGGCCGATCTGCGATAGTGTGTAATTTTCTCTGCGCAGGTTGTAATGAGAAGAGAAAGAGGAGGAGGGTAATCCTTCCGATCCTCCATTTCCACTGCTGCCCTAATCCACAGATATTCTCATGTTGTTCAGACCAGCTTCCTGGCTTCCTGCGAGACTCTGTGAGCTTCCTCCCCTTTGCCAGTAGGTTGAAATGGAATAAAATGAGGAGCCAATGCAGATTGGGAGCAAATGATTGCTCTCTCTTGCCTTTCAGATATTTAATCCCTAATAGAGCAGGTACTAAACGATCCCCGTTGCTTACTGTCAAAACAGACTGTTGCTCTTAGCACAGGACGAGATTAGCTTCTGAAAGGTTTTCTTCACGTCTGCCAACGACAAATAGCATTGTTGGTACACACACAGTCAGCAGAGTAGACCTCATTTGCATGTGGCTGACATTTGTTACTTTGGTAATTTCATCTGTTAATGGACACAGCCGCAAAGCCGCTCTGAAAGCATATTCCTAAATTGTATGTTGCTAGGCAACGTTGGTTTTAGTGGTAATCGTAGGCAGATTTGCTTCTGGTTAAAGGGTTGGTCCATTGTCAGAAAACACTGCAAATTTACATGTTTCTTCTTTTTTTTAACCATTTTTTTTAATGGCTGGCTTAGCTAATGCATCAGGAAGAAAGCATTCATTAATTATATTCATTCCTTTTCTGGGTGTTAGATTGTTTTCATTTCCTTGCATATTTTTAAAGGAATTATACATTTGGGACCAACACAAATATTATTTAGCCTAACTTTATTTAACCTACATTTGGAAATGTTTAACATTACATTGTAGCAATAACGC
Organism: Liparis tanakae; assembly: GCA_036178185.1. Taxonomy (NCBI): domain Eukaryota; kingdom Metazoa; phylum Chordata; class Actinopteri; order Perciformes; family Liparidae; genus Liparis; species Liparis tanakae. The sequence continues at coordinate 6,745,010 of CM070100.1, read as the reverse complement.
TTTTTAAATTCCTTAAAATACCATTTGCTCTAAACTCCTGATATTCTGAAAGCATCACACAATTATTTGTTTATGGCAGTGAGTTGCACCCACAACCAGAAAGAATAATTTCTCTCTGAACTAATAGCCTATGTGTAAATACAGATGGCTTGCCCCCGCCCTCCTCAGTATCTGATGCTTTGTGGAATACCCTTGAGCAAGACCCCGCCTTTATATGACTAACTAGGCCGCCCCATCCCCCACCCGGCATAATCACAGCGTATGATACTGTGGGACTTCCACTCTTCCACTTCCACCCTGCGGAGTGCGTTGGCTTCTTTCCGCGGTCTCTGGCGAGGCGACCTGATGCCGGCTCAGGTCAGTTTTGATCCGCACGACACGCTCGCCGTGATATTTCCTCCTTGTTTCGGCCTAGCGCAATGATGGGGGAGGGTTGTGGTGTATTAGTTCTGGAGATGGTAGATTATGTATTAACTGGGTCCAGGTCAAAGCTTCCGGCAGTTACATAGAGTGAGGGATTAAGCAAGCAAGAGAGAGAGAGAGAGACCCACACGCACAGTCCAGCTACTGATAGATGATGATTGCTTTTAGGGTGGGGGAGGGGAAAGAGGGTGTTGACAGCTGTCAGTCAACCTTGGACTCTCAATGGAGATGAGGCTAGCTGTCCGTGTCGCGTTTAGACTTTGAGGGTCAAACTTTGGCCCTAATCTGGGATGACAGTCAAAGGTCTGTTTTGTTACGCTGGCCGGTCACTCTGGTTTAAAGCTTTTTTCCTTCTGAACTCACCAGTGCTTCCAGCCTTTAGGAATGCAGCTAATTGATTAGATTGGTGTTTTTCTCTCGGGCAACAAAGGATTGACAAGGACATTATTGTAGCTGTGCTTTTTTAAAATGTAAAACCCCTTCTGTTTCAATCTTTAAAAGGTATAATTTATATGTATATACAAGTTGTGTTAAATTGGTGTGGGTACAATAAGGCTTTGATGTGTGAACTTGTTTGCTTGAATCTGAAAAAGATCAGTAACTGTGTCAGAACATATGTTTGTTTAATAAAAAAAACAAAGTAACAGGCTTGTTAATACTCCACATTCTATATAACTGAAGGCAGAGTATTTCATTTACATTTGGTATGAATTGATTCGCTACAATGCGATATTTAGTTACCAAATGCAATGGCGGCCCAGGCTAATGTGTGTCGTAGTATTTAGAGCCAAAGCAAATTTGCAAAGTATAAATAATTAACGATAAGTTCTGTTGAGGAACATCGGGGATATCCTGTTCTCCCACATCACAAACTCCACACAGCCGTGTGTTGTTTGTGTTTGCGTCTGCATGGGAGCGCAAGCTGCCGTGTGCAGGTGTGGCGTCTGTTACGGCACAGATGTTTCACTTCATATGATGGAAGAGATTTATTTTCCCCCTCGCGAGTGAATAAAGTCAGTGGTGACATTCACAGGATTTGATCTCTACAACTCTTAAGTCCTCATCTTCTCTTTGTCTTTTTCTTTGGACAAATTGATCCCAGTTTCTCTTTGTTTCCCGTCCCTTTGTAAATTAATCTTTGTAGGAAACACTTTTGCTCTGACACTCTCCTAACGAGAGTAGAGGTGTGTGTGTGTGTGTGTGTGTGTGTGTGTGTGTGTATGGGGGGGTGAGGTAATGGGAGAAATATGTCTCCAAACAAACGTCATACCCAGCTCAGCACATTCATTCACTACTGTGGTTGTGGGTTACGGCGCCCGTCTGCACGAGAATTAGGGAAACGAGGAAAGTGGGACGCCGACGGGAGATGATTGCACCAAACTAAAAACAGCAGAACAGAAGAGAGAAGATAGAGCGACCAAGGACTGGATATAAACGCACAGAGGGCTGCTTTTGATTGGATATCGAGTATCGACTGCTTTAGAGGCAGTGATAGATTCTTATAAATCCGGGATTACATAAAAGCAAACTGTGTCGTGCTACTTGGAGCAAGAGGCGGAGGGGAGGAAAACCTAAAGCTTTTATTTTGTGCTTTTTATGATGAGAAAAAAGAGCGCTTTGTAAACCTGAACCGCCAGTGTAAAAGCTGCGACTGATAATGATGTGTATTGATTTGTCCAATTTAATCTATTTATTGTTTGGTCTATAAAATGTCAGAAAGAGAAAGATGACCCTCACAATGTGTTTCCAAGTGCTCAATAGAATAGCAGCTCAGTTATCGCATTGAATAGCTTGAACAAGTTGGATTTTTTTGTTTATCAAATGACATCAATCAATACGTTATTGAAATGCGTATGGATAAAATAATTGAGGAATAGTTTTAAATTAGGGTAGCTTGGTGTTTTAACAGTAACTCCCAGCTTGTTTTATTTTTGCACTGCAAGTTTTTTTCCTTCTATTTCTTCTTTATATAAACAACATAATTACCTGAGAGTGGATGATGCTCGCTGGCCTGTTTGTTTGTGTGTGTAGAAACTGGACCTTGAAAGGTGAAGTCTGACCACGGAGGAGAAAAGCTCCTTCTGGCCAGTCTGCTGCATCCTTTCAGCGAGATTTGAAGTGATTAACTGTGGGTTGTGTGTGCACAGGTGGAGGAAGGACCAATACAAGAGGTCACATGCTCGAACATTTGTAGAAAAAAGAGAAAAAAAGGAAAATAAAAGCAGTGAAATGAAGACCTTAAAGACCTTCACTCCTACTCTCCTTTTCCACAGACCTTTCCTTTCCTCATTATCTTCTCCCCTCATTTCCTCATCTTTATTTTGCTTGTGTATCCTCTCCTCTTGCTACCTCTCCTTACCCATCACCTCATATTCTCTCCTTTCTTCTGCTTTCCTCCTCTCTCGGTCACCCTGAATTATTCATTTTGAGTAAATGAAATCTTCACGGGTGTTAAACCAGAATGAATAGACAAAGATGACCATGTTCTCTGTATGCAGTGTGTGTGTGTGTGTGTGTGTGTGTGTGAGTGTGTGTGTGCGTGTGTAACCAGGCGTTGCAGAACTTGACACTTTGCTTGGCTATGTTTTAACAAAAGCGAGGGGGGGGGGGGGGGGATATGTTTAGAGGTGCACATGAATCTCATTTGCACCCAAGGAAAATATTAAACATTTCTCAGTAGGCATGTCAGTCGTGTTCAGGATCACACAGGGCTGTAGATGGGGTTGTGTTTCACTCTGTTTGTAGTCTCACCCAGGGAGGAGGATGTGTGTGTGTGTGTGTGTGCGTGTGTGTGTGTGTGTGTGTGTGTGTGTGTGAGCAGCCATCACTTCCTATTCAACCCTATTCAATGATATTTGGCCAAAACACACACATTTGAGGCCGCCTAACTTAAGGCAACCAGGTGCTGGATGAGTCAGTATCCGCGTGTGCATGTGTGCATAATCGTCCACGAATGTGTTCACTGTCTAATTTTAATGGTGCTTCACACTCTATTCGTCTAAGCCGGCAGCATACATGAAAGGTGTAATGAGCGACGCCCTCCACCATTCATCCCCTCAACACACACACACACACACACACACACACACACGCACACAGCCGCACACGCCCGTCCTCTTTTACATCTCATTCTCTCTCTAATCAGGCCAGTTGGCTTAAGTCACAGAGAAAGAGAAAGGTGGAGGAGAGTGATGGTGGCGGAGAGATGCACAGACGGGCTATGAATGGGAGAACAAGAATGTACGCGCTGCAGTCGCCTCCCTGAAAAACAGCCTCAACATCTGTTGTCCACCTGCAGCTGTGCCATCTCTCTGTCTCCTCTCACGTTTGCATGTTTCAATCATTTGGCGACAGCGTGTCGTACAGATCAGAAGAGGCAGATGGGATGGGGAATGTCTGGAGGTCATATTATACCGTGGACCCCTTCTCCCTCCAGCGCTCTCTTTTCATGAATGAGGCTTTTTTTTTTTACTCCAGGCCCGGTTTGTGAGCTCTGATTACACGTCGTAACCGAACCTCCTCAATGGAGCCTTTTTATGCTCACGACAGTCCCGTTGAACAATCAATACACACAGGACACGACAGTCGAATAGACAAAAGGGTAGAACTCTTTCATGTGTTCACTCCGCCATCACAGGTAACTAACAATTATTTTGTGAATTTTGCATCATCATAGATTTTGGACATTTTGTAGATGTAATGTAAATGTGAGAATGCTTCATTCACTCATCAAACCTTTGCATCGGAAAAAATCATATCAAATGTTAGAACATCTTGACACTGTATGCACTGTATGTCTTACCTACAGTATCTGGCAATGCGACACATCTGTCATACACTAATACACAAGTGTTATGGCTGCACAACTATTGATTTATCTACTGTTCCCTCCTACCGTAATATCCCGAGGCGATACGTTCAAATAGTGTCTTCGTCTTCTATCCGACCGACCAATCCAAACGCAAAGATCTTTCATCTACTATAAAAAGTGACGTTTTACATTGGGAAAGCTTGAACAATAAACAATGTGTGTCATTGACTATAAACACGGTTCCGCCACCGAACTGTAACAGAGGCCGGTTTTCCGAATGCACGCTCCCTGTACCTAAGCAGTGTTGTGTATCTGGGTACGGTGACCTGGAAGCCCTTATTAACACTACTGGTACCTTCAAATGTACTAACATGATTTACCCTCGGGGTCAATTTGACCCCAGCAATTAAAACCTCCAGAAAAATTATGAGAATTTATATTGTTTCCCAAGTTTAAGTGTGAGGTACTTGAGTATTAGGGTGGACCTTGCACGACTCAGGAGACAGAACTGGAAAATAATTTACTTTACTCAAAGTTACGGCTGGAACAAAACAGACGGGAACAGATAAACACACTTGGTAACGCTGGAGGGCTTCAAGAAGAACACAAAACAATCTGGAAGAGGACAAGTGGAAGTGAGGGAGCTAAATTGTGAGGGACTAACGAGGGGATGGGCTGCAGGTGAGAAGGACGTGAGGACCAGGTGAAGGTAATGAGGGACTAACGAGGTGGTCAGAGGCAGTTGAGAAGGGCGTGAGGACCAGGTGAAGGTAATGAGGGACTAATGAGGGAGTGATCAGAGGCAGGTGAAAACAACTCATCAAAAAGGAAGGTATCAAGATGAACTGTTACAATGTTTGTTTGTTGACTATCTAAATAGCCCTTTAAATAAGTTGATATTTCTTATATCTTTGACGCAGTGAAAAACAGCCTGGGGTCAAATTGACCACAAAGAATACCAACGTTAAACATTGAATTGGGTCAAATTGACCCTAAAGTTAACAGGAGGGTTAACCTTTATTATCAAAAGTGTCAGACTTGCGTCGTAGTGAACCTGCTGTCGTCCCGCGCTCAGGTTTATATCTCGGGATCAATTAGACTCCAGCTGTGTTACCATAAGTCGGCATCCTTTGTGCTCGTCACAGTCACTCCACAGAAACACGCGTCATGCCTTCTTCTGATCCCGAGAGCTCAGTGGCAGGTGTGTAGAAATTGTTTCAGATATAGTTGCGTATAGAGGATTCACGTTGTAACTGCAGGATTTTTCAATTAGAAAGACCGATGGCAGATTATCGTATGATCGGTTACATGTGACCCGTCTCCCCGCGTGCCTTTCTTTCCAGTTCTGTGTTCGTCGTCGTGCGAAACTGGTTATCACCTGTGTCTCGGGATTTCCACGCTCGTCTCAGTCCTTTGTGCAAAGCGTGACAAGTATTGACACGAGCGTCGGAGCCGAGAAGAGGAGGCGAGGCAAAACCAATCAGCTCCTGTGAGAGAGAGAGAGAGAGAGGATGGAAATTGCCGACTGGGATTGTGTAGGAGAGTTTGTGAGCAAGACGGAGTGAGACTGAGAAGAAGAGGAGGAGGAGGAGGGGGGAGGGAGGGGGGGGGGGAGGGGCTGGCACTCTTAAAGGACCGTGAAGGCCGGATCACAAATAATAAAACAGAAAGGCAGGCAGCGAGGGAGGGAGGGAGGGAGTGAGTGAGGGCGGGAGGGGGAAGAAAAAAGAGAAACAAAATGAAAGAAGGAAGGAAAATATGTTGAGCGAAGGGGAAGGTCGGAGCGAATGGAAGAGGGAGTCGGACGTGTGCCAGGAGCGCTGCACCTCTCGCTGTGACTGGTGCTCTTCAAGGATTTTTTTCTCCTTCTCTTTCGTCTTTTTTATTTACCTCCCTCTTTTCTTTTCTTCTGCATAGCTGTGGCACCGGCTTGTTTTCTCTGCCTTTTTTCTCTCCCGTCTTTTACCATTATTCTCCCCCCCACCCCCACCCCTTACCCTCTCTCTCTCTTTCTCCCTCTCTCTCTCATTCTCGGTCTCTCTCTCCCTCTCTTTCTGTGACTCGCAACAAAAGGCTGACGGAGTGAGCCTGACGTCTGAATGAATAGCCCGAACCTGCCGTGAAGGGAGAGAAGAAGAGGGAGGCAGAGCAGGGAAGAAGAGGAGGCTGAGGAGAAAAGATGAGTGATCTGGCTGAAGAGGCGGAAAGAGGAGGACGCTCACAAGTGCTGATTGCTGGCTGAAGACGAGTGGAGATCCCATTTTTCTTCCCTCCCCCCTCTTTGGAGACTAAAGGAGTTGACGCCGCTTTAACCACACCAGGGGGGGGGGTGACCATCGTAGTTCTCTCTCTCTCTCTCTCTCTCTCTCTCTCTCTCTCTCGTCCTCCCCCTCACCCACTGCCCTCCTGTGCCACCTTCCATTTTTCTTTCTCCACCCCCGCTCAAGACCACCAGTCGTCTAGGAAATGGAGCTTCTGGGGGTGAGGTGACGAAGGAGGACAGATTTGGAAAACGGGCAGTTGGAGAGCAAGAGCAGGCAGAGAGAGGGAAGGAGGAAGGCTGGAGGAGGAAGTAGAGAGGAGAGGATAACCCCAGGACATATACTGTGTAAGAAATACACCCCGACCCCACTTCTTCTCCTCTTTTTTTTGTCCCTCTCCACCACATTTCCTCTGCCATGTGCAGCTCCTGATTTGAAGAATGTGGAGACCGCATTTCCCAGGCAAGGAGCATGTTTCAAATTGTCTTGTGTGTGTGTGTGTGTGTGTGTGTGTGTGTGTGTGTGTGTGTGTGTGTGTGTGTGTGAGTGTGTGTGTGTGGAGATACTCATCAAGGTTAATAATAAAATGGTGTGGTGTGTGTGTGTGTGTGTGTGTGTGTAACGGTGCGAGGTGGGGGAGGAAGGAGTTGGATTTGGTGTAAAAGCTAATGAGCCTCTTGTGTTTTTGCAATGAAGTGTGTCATGAAAACAGAGTGTGCGTGCGTGCATGCGTGTGTGTGTGTGTGTGTGCGTGCACGTGTGTGTGCGTGTGTGTGTGTGTACGCATGAGGGCAAGCACCAATGATGTAAGCGTGTCAGTGTTTCCTTTTCTTTAAAAGCACATAACTGCACAAGCAGCGGGAAGAGGTGACATTAGACGGACCGTCATTTGAAGGGTCAAAGGTCACATAGGAGGGGGACATACGAGCTGCTCGGTGTGACACTGTAACACTTGGACGTGTGTGTGCGTGTGAATGCTGTGTGTCGCGGCGTGTGTATTCAAGCATGTCGATACTCAAATCTGACGATTTATCAAGGCAGGAAATCAGAAGAAGAATACAAATTATTTTTAGTATTCAGTATAAAAACTGCATAAAAAATATATTTTAAAGACACAATGGTTATTTAATTGACTCTTGGAGCTGATGGTCATAATCTGAAGTTAATCACACTTTTTCATCAATTTTTCATCGTTGTCAACATTTAAAAAATAGCTTGTTTAGCGTGAACTAATAGTAATCTATGTTCCCAGGTGTAAACATTTAAAGTGCATGAGGACAAAAACTATCTTCAACATGTGCTGCATGTTCACAGGAGAATAAAAAGAGTTCTGCAGATTGATATGTGTTGAATGTGATTCATAATTCATTATTTTGTGTCTGTAGTTTGTAACTGTCAGTGAAACGGAGCTTAAACACCTCCTCGCCCTCCTCGCAGGTTTGTGTGTGTGTGTGTGTGTGTGTGTGTCTGTGTGTGTGTGTGTGTGTGCAGGCCTTACTCGCACAAAAGATAACATTTAAAGAGGAGACAGTGATGGATGGATGCTCTCCTCTCTCACTGTTTACCACAACACAACCTGGGATATCTTTATGTCAGCGTGTGCTTCCGCCTTTTATCCTCTGCTCTCTCTCTCTCTCTCTCTCTCTCTCTCTCTCTCTCTCTCTTGTACACTTCTACATTTTCGCCCCTACCCTTTTCTCTCATCCTTTTTTTTATCTCTTCCCACCCCTCGGCCCTCTTGGCTGGGCGTTTTGGGTGGCGATAAGTTTGGGAAGGAGGCAGGCCGAGGGAGGACAAACGAGGTCTTTGTGCGTCCGCATAGTGGAACAAGAACCAGGCCGGGGTGGCGGCGGCGTAGCCGGGCGCTGATAGGGTCCGGCGGGGGCCCTGGAGGAGGCGAGTCTGCCAAAAAAAAGATTACACCTCCCTTCTCTTTCTACGGATGCCAAGGGATCGTAAACACACTAAAGAAAGTAGACACTCCCGAGAATACAGGCGCCGTTTTTTGGTTAATCTGCATGCGCAGTTATGGAGTTTAACAATGCCGTTTTAATATTGTGAGTCGCCTGCAGGTGGGCATCCACGACCAGCACTCAGAGAACAGAAGTAGAGAAAGGGGGAGCGTTTGACACGGAGAGCTGCGAAATGCCCTCGAACGTTGAATTCAACAAAATCTGTGACATCCTGGAGAATAACCGATCATTAATGATTATCGTCAGTGGGTGTGTGTGAAGCTAAGAGCAGCCAATTTGTGTGTGTGTGTGTGTGTGTGTGTGTGTGTGTGTGTGTGTGTGTGTGTGTGTGTGTGTGTGTGTGTGTGTGTGTGTGTGTGTGTGTGTGTGTGTGTGTGTGTGTGTGTGTGTGTGTGTGTAAAATGCAGCAGAGAAACACGGATCGTGCCACTTGTGCAAACCTCGCTCCGTGTGTGGGTTGCCAGGTTGGGTGGCCTGTGGCACGTTGCCCTTCTGGGGACTAGATCTGATATCATGAGATCCAGCTTTTCCTGTCCCACTGCTGCACTTGCCGCAAAGAAAGCCTGCCAGGTCAATCGGCTCGCCCTCCTCCTCCTCCTCCTCCTCCTCCTCCTCTCACTCTGGGACTATCCCATCACTGAGGCCCCCAGCTTGGGAGTTGCTAGGTAACCAGAACCAGCTGTTGGTCCTAAGCCCGTTGAGCCCGTTTTTGGCTCTGCGTCAACTGCAGAGTAGTTTTCTCTGAAAGCTCGCCGTGAACTCAGCGACCGCTGCGCTGTGGCCCTGACATCATCGTGCCATGGAAAATCTTCCTCACTTCCTTTTGTTTTTGCAGTTTTATTGTTCCATTGACGGCGCGTATCTCACCAGTTTATAGTCATCGAGGAGCACTTTCGTCACAAGACAAGAGGAGAGTGAAAAGAATAAGCTGCTTTGGCCGTCCGTTGAAAAATACACTGGGAGAGTCTCTTAATCTAAAGTGTGTCGCTCCTCTGTGAAGTGAGGATACTAAACTGTCCCAGAGGGCTGTTAACACGGGCGGGATAGGAGAGCACACTGGGTAATTATTTAGGAAAGTACAACAGAAAGTTAATACGACTCTTCGGTCCCAGAGTGGAAATTGTACCTTTTCAAAGTGTTTGCCGACCTCCCGAAACAAAGCCGCAAGTAGCTCTGTGGGGAGCGCATTAACTCCAAATGAAACCCTCTTTGGGAACCGCTGCAGATCTGCGGAACCGCAAAACCAGAACACGCGATCTGTCAGAAACGGAGCGCGTGAGAAGCGAGTGCGCTGATGTAGTGCGATGTTATTAAATAGCAATTTAAATATTTCCAAAACCCCCGAGAGGAGAAACCCACGTGAGAACCGGGGCTTTTATTGATTGTTTGCGCTCTTTTTTTTTTGGGGAAGCCATCCTCCTCCCTGCGAACGCTCTGACGCACGGCATCTGGCGGCGACGCTTTCCGTAGATCGGCGCCTTCCAAAACGAGGGAATTAAACACCGGATCGTATTCGCCGAGGAGACACGTACTTCTATAAGTTCTGTTTTTTATTTTAATTTTTTTCGTTTAAAAAGAGGACTTCTATGCGTGTTGTTTGAATCCAAAAGGGCTGTTTTTTTTTTTTTGGGAACATCTGTAATCCATTTGTGGTTTAGCGTACGCGCTGCCAGAGGTTTTCATACATTACTTGAGAATCCTCCAGTTTGTGATTAGCGCTGGCTAAAGGATGATATCAGTCTCCGTCTCCTCACTCGAGCTTCCCTTGAGGGATGCAGCGTCACATGACCTCCCCTGGATAGGCTATCTGCTGTCACACTGAACATGGTTTAGATTTAGTTAGTCAGGCTTAGCTTTGTTTCGTTATTACTTTTATGGCGTGCACACAATACTCGCTGTTGATAATGATACGTCGCTGTACAATAGCAGGAAATTGACTCATGTAATTTACATTTTTATCCAGAAGACTACCAGCCAAGAGGTCTTACCGCCTAATGCAAACCATCTTTAGTCTTGTTGTTTCGGCTGCCGCAGAAGTTTACAGCAAATAGCCACTCGGAAACCGACTGTGGTGCATTTTTGCCCCGCTGGAGAATGAGTCTGGTGTTTTGTCTGGCGTTGGGCGCAACTCCGTGTTTGGATAAGGACCGCTCTGGCTTTGCTTTGGTTTCCTTGGGTCCAGATTCTGGGTTCTGGCTGCCGGGGAGGGGAGACTGGCAAGCTGCTGCCAAACTGCCCTCCCCCCCCCGGCTGGTGCCGACCCAGGAGAGAGAGAGAGAGAGAGAGAGAGAGAGAGAGAGAGAGAGAGAGAGAGAGAGAGAGAGAGAGAGAGAGAGAGAGAGAGAGAGAGAGAGAGAGGAGAGAGAGAGAGAGAGAGAGAGAGAGAGAGAGAGAGAGAGAGAGAGAGAGAGAGGAGAGAGAGAGAGAGAGAGAGAGAGAGAGAGACTGAGGGAGAGAGGGAAGGATAAGAGGAGAGAGAGAGAGAGGGATAACGAGAGGGAGAGAGATGGGGGAAGAGAGAGAGGGAGAGAGTGAATAAAAAGAAGCGGTGGCGGTCCGTTCTACTTCGTAGCTCGCCCTCTGTCCTTGAAGTGCTGCTGTGAGGCCGGCTGTGTGTGATCAGTTTGGGTGGTAGGAGTTCACCCAGGGTGATTATCATGACGACTCGATCATGTTCTCCCTTTTGGGCTCTTGGCCGGTTCGTAACCAGCCTTCTGATCTGAAGGCTGCAGAATGTCTCGTGTTGTTCGCTTAAGACGGCGTGACACTTCTATATAAGTTCTGTTCCGCTTCGATCTGAACTAGTCGGAGACGAGAGAGAGACTTCAGGTGAGGAGAGTCACCGTCGTCAAGCCTTGAAAAAAAGATAACTGCATGATTTACTTTTTACAGGTCAGGGTGAGAGAAGTGGTTTGATTCTGGGAGATGCCTCTCATTTAAAAGAACGAGGAAAGTGTGTTGGTGGGCCGGCGAGTCCAGCTGGAGACGAAACATCACGTCTGATTGTCTAACGGCGCTCCTGAAATGGTTTTAAACCGGAAGCGTGAGCAGCTCAGGTGAGCTCCGCCGATGAGCACCTGCTCCGGCCCGCCGCCCGACAGGTGGACAAGGCGGCCTAATTTCTAAAGTGACAGTGCTGTTCACGCTCGTTACCGATTGGTTTAAAACATTCAAAGATGGTGATGGGTTTTGGGTTCTGCTCCACCTGGACGGGCAGGAAGAAAACAAACAAAGCGTAGTTTACTTCCGACAGCACGAGACTAGAGCCTCATTGACTGTCAGGTTCTTGTGACGGGGTGAGGCGCAGAGAGACAGGCTGGACGCAATATGAATAACACAAAAATGACTTTTAAATGAGGCAAAACAGTTTACAAAAAACAAGGTCCAAAAGGGGCAGGCAGAGGATCCATGTTCAGGGCAGGCAGGGTCAACGGGCAGAACCAGGAACACGGATGACGGGAAAAGGACACGGAACTAGAGACGACAATCCAACAGGAGACAAGGGAAAGAATGAGACCCCGTTTACACGATGGGAAAACACATATATTTTTATGCGTTTTGGCCTTTCATTTACACAAAAACGAAGTTTTTTTCACGGAAAACAATCATTTCTAAAAACTCCGGCCAAAGTGGAGATTTCTGAAAACTCTATTTTTGTGTTTGCGTGTGAACTAGGTCAAACAGAGTTTTAGGTCGTCAAACGTCACAGTATGCGACAAAAAATGCTTCACGTCATGTGAGTGTCCTATGCGAACGTATGTGTTTATGCGGGTTCATATAAACAGAAACATTTTTGAAAAAGACCTTGTGTGTACAACGTTATTTTTGAAAACGGAGGGGCAGAAATATCCATTTCTGTAAATACCTGTGTGTAAATGGGAGGGAAACACAGGTGTACGACATCAGACACTAACGAGACAAGAGTGACTGAGGGCAGGTGCAGGGAATTAACCAATCAAGACGGAGAAGACACAGAGGAGACATAGGAGACACAGAACACAGGAGACACAGAACAGGGTGTTACATTGACGGTGACGGGACACCTCCAGGAGGGATGGTGACCAGACGCCTTTCCAGAGACTCAGTCAACAACGCCTTTCCCACAGCATGTCTGTTTACTTATTTGTGTTTACATATTATGAATGATATGATATGATATTCCTTTATTCGTCCCACGGTGGGGACATTTTAAAAATCACAGCATCGGTGCACATCAGAGAAAATAAATCAATGAAAATAAATATAAAAGTAACACTAAACTAAATACTAAATACTACTACTAAATATACAGGGGGAAAACAAAGTTAAAATCAGAGTTTTCCAGGATCTCCAGCGATCTCCTGCAGCGTGTTGTGCAGCCTTATATATGTACTGTTTGTCCAAGCATGTCCCAAAGTGTAATTAACATACTGTTATCTGGAGTTTTCCCTTCGGTTGAGGGGCTTTAGTGAAGATCCAGTGTTTTTCTGTGTCAAACTAAAGAGCTCCTTTAAATCACCGGCCAGGTATCCGAGTCATTAGGACTCTCATTAACAGCCTTGTTAGGCGTTAATTATCTGCTGATTAATCATGTGTTAAATGCAGTGCCACGCTCTGCCTTGTTAGGCTGTAGAAAGGCGATTAGCCACCAGGAAATAATGAATCAACAGCAGTTTGACCTACATCCTGGAAGTGATGCGGCGGCTTTTTATTTTTGGTCCACCAGCAGCTTCTTGTTTATGAATTTGTGTCAAATGTGAGCAAGTGAGTCGGTGTCGGACGCTTTTCTGTCTTTTTCGTCTCGGAGTGTGTGTTTGTGCGTTTCGTCATATGGCCGTGTGTGTGTGTGTGTGTGTGTGTATGTGTGTGAGAGAGAGAAAGACTGTACAATGATTTAAGTCATTTGCTCAGCCAGTCTGCGCTGTGATAATGAACACTGCAGGAAGCTGATGAGGAGAGGCAGAGAGAGCTGTGGAGCCACAGGTGTGTTTTGAAAGCAAGCCCTCAACGTCTGGTTAACACACACACACACACACACACACACACACACACACACACACACACACACACACACACACACACACCATGAGCCCTTCCAGTGAGAATAATGCACGTGTTGAGCTTATTCTAGGAATAGCAGGATGGAGGTCACATCTTTAAACCTTTTTAAAAATGTATTATTGTATCCACTGTTCTTCTTTTCTCACCATTTTTTTCTTTTATGCTATTCAAGCTTTCGTGAATCACCGCTTTTATTATGGGCTCTGCACGATAATAATATTAATGACTGTACTGTAATGAAATACAATAAAAGCATTTTATTGAGTGTCCCACAAAGCAGTTATAAAAACCCTCAACTCCAACTCCACACACAAAGCTGCCCAAAGTAAACTGTGACATAAAAGTGAGGCAATAATAAAATAGCTCTCTGCCTGATTTATGCGCGGCACCTCTCACGTTCTCACCTCTTGAGATCTCTAAATTTGGTTCTCGTTCCTCTTTGGTTTTATAGTACACACACACACACACACACACACACACACACACACAGACAGACAGACAGACAGACAGACAGACAGACAGACAGACAGACAGGGAGAACGCCACCAGTTATTAAAATAATGAAGCATGAAGATTGCAGGTTGTATGTCAGCTTGTCAAAGCTGTGATATTAATGATATGCTGCTCACTTACTTTTTAAAATAAATTCCCTGTTTCCATTTCTCTGTGATCGGTTTAGCACAGGTGGTTATTCCGTATGTGTGTGTGTGTGTGTGTGTGTGTGTGTGTGTGTGTGTGTGTGTGTGTTTGTGTTTGCATGTGTGTAAAGGCATCACACAGCATCATCTGCTGACGTTTTTTTTTCCAGCATCCTTTAGATTCAGATTCAGATACAGACTCAGAATACGGGCCGTCAACGTGGGGCGGAGTTGAGCGTGTTGACCGCTGAGGGGGAGAAACTGGTCCTGGAACAGAGGTCCCTATAGCGCCTCCCAGAGGGGAGGAGGGCAAATAGTCTGAGGGGGGGTGCGTGCCCCTCTGCAGGCAGCGCTGGAGTTGAATGGACTCGATGTCGGGGAGTGAAGTTCCCGGTGATGCCTTGATCATTCTTAACCAGCCTCTGCAGTAGTTTGCGATTCTTTAGTGACGGATGTCTCAGAAAATGAAGCTACACAGAGCATGTAGCCTGTTAAAGGAACATCACGAGTCTACCCTTTGGATAAGTCGCATCGAGAATCGTTTCTAAAATGGATGAGTTTGCTTCCTTGAAAAGCTTAAGGGGATCCCGATACCATTTTTCTATGAAAGTGTCAACTGTCAAAATAATCCGGCAACTGGCATCGAAGTTAGATTCCGACGTTTCCTCTTTTTACAACCGAGCCTTGGATTCTGAAAACCGGTGAAAAGCTTGCAAAGAAACACACACATACAGAAATCTCTTGTTTGCGTTCATGTCGTATCTCTCCTCATTCTCGGTAACGAGCTGATGGAGAAAAAAAGGTTTTTAGGGCCTTTTTAAAATTGTAGACCCGCTCCCGAAAATCCCATTTCAGTGAGTTCCTTCTTCTTTCCACTCGGAGCAGCAATCATTGCAGCGTTTTTGGATTAACGGTGCGGAACAGTAAACAGGCCTGGAACACTGCTGCATTTACATGCATCTCTTGATTTTTTTTTTTTTTTCGTTCTACACATCACATCCGTCTGCATGTTGGGACGTGTCGGTCCCAAACTCCGGCTTGGATAGCCTCTCCAGCAGCGCAGATGTCACTAAATAAAATATTTCATAATCCTGCCCAAATCCTCTAATCACCATGACAACAGGCAGCAGGGAGCCAGAGAGTGGTGGTGTGTGGACCCCCCCCCCTTTCTCTTTTCTCTTTTCCCTCTTTTTTTTTGTGGAATTTGGATCCACACTGACATATTTCCTCCTTCATATTAATCTTGACATTACTTGAAGAAAACATCTTATTGGCTTTATGGGAGAGTCATAGTTCAATTGGACATTCTGACAGGAGACTCAATCCGTCACGATAGATGCTCCGAATTCCTCATGACTCCAGCTTCCAGCTGTTTTTGATTTATTTGGGGTAATGTTCTGCCTGAAGGCCAATCGTATCACCGTCCAACAGCAAGGTGAGGACAAAGGTAGAAGGTCAGAACACTTAGTCTGAGAGGACAATCTCGGAGATGACCACCAGTTGGGATCTAATTGTTAAATCCCTGCTAATCTTTTTTTGTGCCGAACGAGTGTCTAAAGGGCGCAAACTGTACAGACGGTGCAGAGACGCACACACCGAGGGCCTGCCGGCTTCTCAACGGTGATAGGATAATGGAGGTGATGACCTCATGGGGTGAAAGGACCTGTTGCCTGGTAACAGTGTGGCTAACGGCAATAGAGGGGGGGTTTCAGAGCACCAGTATTGTGTAAGTGTGTGTGTGTGTGTGTGTGTGTGTGTGTGTGTGTGTGTGTGTGTGTGTGTGTGTGTTAGATCGACCAGTTTTGCAAGGCAAGGGAGACAATGATTGTGGTTTGAAGTAGAGAACTACAAAGTGTGTATGTGTGTATGTGTTTGTGTGTGTGTGTGTGTGTGTGTGTGTGTGTGTGTGTGTGTGTGTGTGTGTGTGGCCAAACACACAGTCACGTTCTGTGTAAACACCTCCTGCTGCGGGGTGTGTTTCCTACATTTTACTGCTTCTTTTGCTGCTCCCTTGCCTGTGTGTGCCAGACATAAATAATTAACTCTCTCTTTTCTCTCCCTGACGGTCTGCAGGTATTCGGCCCCAGATTATGAATGGGCCTATGCACCCCCGCCCCCTGGTGGCGCTGCTGGATGGGCGCGACTGCACGGTGGAGATGCCCATCCTCAAAGATCTGGCCACGGTGGCTTTCTGTGACGCCCAGTCCACACAGGAGATCCATGAAAAGGTACACAGATAACTTCACGTCCCCTTTTCACTTGCGTTTTTTTTCTACATCTTCTAAAAACAGGACTTCATTTCCTCCGTTTAGTTTTTTATATCTTTACATGTGTTAAACTCTTACCCGCAATAATATAATCTGTAGCATTGGCGATTTATACGAATGTAACCACCATTCAACATCTTGAGTGTCTTTTTCTTTTTCTTCAATGTTCCTTATTTATAAGCTCATTTTAGCAGCCTTTTCCCATGTATGTAATTAACTTTAATTGGTTCTGGTTGATTTGTTTTCAATGTTTGTTTCTTTTTTGTTGCTCAGTGTTGACATTAAGTTTAGAGTGGATATCTTTCTTATCGAACTCATTAAAATAAAAAGAGAGGGGAAAGAAAGATGGAGGGAAAGTAACTTTGCATATTAGATAGTTAACACACATGGATTCATGCATGATGTCACATATCTGTGATAACATACGTACTTTCTAAGTTTATTTACAAGCTTGTTTGCAGAGCTTTTACCTACGAATGCAACTTTTTTCCTAAATTAATTATTATCTAGCACTTTTCAAAAACAACTATCATTTCTAGAAAATCAAGACAATGCACAGAATAAAAAATAACTATAATAAACAAATTAATTAAAGTGTAAATACAATTAAAGCACAAAAACAGAATTAAAACTAAAAACACAAACATGTTAGTTTTCAGTTATTTATTATTTATAATACTTTTGTACAGCTTTTCCCTTAAAGTTGTCTCCTCCTGCACATAGAAATCATAAGCTACATATAATACTACTACTACTACTACTAATAATAACAACAATAGTATAATAATATAATGATAACAATAATATAATAATAATAATAATAATAATAGTTCAGCCCACTGGCTTGTTCCACTGGCTTGTTCCACTCTCCCAGTTCAACTATAATATTTTCATCACTGACTCTAATCCCACTGGTGCTGAAGTGCTGCCTTGTTAAATAAGCAGGAGGAGGCTGGTAATAGAAATGCAGTATAATTGTTCTGAGTGGTGAAACATTCGTCTTGTTTTACTGCATATACACTGGAGCCAGTAAGAAGCTGTTTTACAATCCAACTGGAGGGCGTGGGTCTTTACACTTCCACTTTATGTTATATTCATTTCAGTGAAAATGCGATCTTGCACTAAATTTGCAAGTGTCGTCGTTTTTAATCTACAATAACCTAGCCAACCTTACAGAATTAATTTAAAGGTTAAATGGAAGAAATGCTAAATAAACGAAAACATTCACAAGAAATGTAGATGGTGTGGCTTCTACTGAGAGGTGTTTAACTTTATATACATGCATACTATATACTCTACATACAGTATATATACACACATATGTATGTATACGTGTATATATATATATACGTATGTATTTACACACAACTATTTTACTGAAACGCACGTTTTGATGTATTTTTTTACGCATATGCGAGCAACGCTGCGACCTCCACGCTCGGACAAAGTTCTGAATAATAATGATATAAATGAAGCCTGCAGGGCAACAGTCAGAGCAGCGTTGCAGTGGCCAGGCTCTGTTATTTATGTCCTTTCCTTGCCCCCCCCCACATCCTAGTTTGCATACAGCCACACACACAATCACACGCACAATCTCAAACACACGCACAATCTCTGTCCAGTGAGATGCTCTCGTAGTGAATACATTACACGTACTGAGGACCCATCCGGGAGAATAGAAGTTGGCAGCCTTCGCACTATTAGAACTGCACAGCAGAGGGTACAGATGGGGCACTCCATACACACGCACACACACACACACACACATGCACACATGCACGTGCGCAAAACACACGCTTGCACACAAAAGTACACACTTGACAAAAACCTCACTCACTGCAAGTTTCATCAGGGAAGAACTGTTCTCACACGAGTTTACAAACAGACTCAAGCGGCTGTCTCTTTGCACGCGCTGCCTGGACGGGAGCAGATGCAGCGATTAAGGAATCCGTCACTCAGAAATCCACGTATTGTTTTACCCGTGCATTGTTTTCCTCACATCTGATTGGTCCCGAAGAGTTTGGAAAAACATACGCAGAAGAAGGAAAACAGGAGTTTGGTCAGCGGTGTTTTGAAATGTTTAATAACAATATAATAATAATAATAATAATAACTTTATTTATATCGTACTTTTAAAAATAAGGTTTATGAATTGCTCTAGAGATAAACAAAGCATAAACACAACTTAAATGGCGGCAAACAAAAAAGACCATACCATAAAAGCATTGAATACAACTAAAACCAAACAAATAGGCAATTAAAATAAAAACATAAAAACATCACTTAAAAGCAGTTCTATAAAAGTGGGTTTTAAGAAGTGATTTAAAAGCAGTTATTGGTATTAGTTAGTTTATGTTATAGCTTTTGGAATATGCTTTACATACAAATATTCTGGAAGACAAAAGGAAGCATGAAGCCAGAAGCATGCGGGCGGTTAGCTTAGCATACAGACAGAAAGCCGTGGGAAACGCAGTCATTCATCGGCCTCCCGACAACCATAAAGCTCACTATTGTATAGTTGTTTTTATACATTCGCGCTAACTAACCACCTCGCAAACCACAAATGGATCTCAGCGTTCAAGTATTTGTAAACGTTCCATTACGCAGGCTGAGAATAAGTGTTGAGAGCTTTATGTGCTTTGCAGTATTCACGCGCCATGCTGTAGGTAGAAACCGCCTCGGGCCGCGCGATGTAAAGGCGCGCGCCAAGCTCCCACTGCGGCCGAGTTATTTCACCAATTAACGCGACACAAGAACACATTTCCTCACATTTTCCACCCCGCGTTAAAGGTGCCCTCGGCTCGTATTCCCGTCGTTTAACGGCCGGCTGCGATTCGGTCTCGTTTTCCGGCTTCGCTCGAGTGATGAGATTAATGCGCCAGGAGAGCTTTGACAGGGTTCGTACAGTTATGGAAAACCTGGAAAAGTCATGGAACTTTAAAATGGTCATTTCCAGGCCTGGAAAAATCATGGAAAAAAATAAAATCATCAACGTTTTGGAAAAGTCACGGACATGTGTTATAATCACGTGTTCATTTATGCTGAGTTTGACATAATTAATATGTTTTTTAAAGAAAGACGCTCAAAATATAAGCCGGCGTACGCTCGCAATACGCAACGTTTTCAAAAATGTTTATACCGAGATTTCAGTTTGGTCATAGAAATTTGGTTTAAAGTCCTGGAAAAGTCCTGGAAATCCATCGGTCAAAATGTGTAAGAACCCTGTTATAATGTGAATGAATGGATCGTGACAACAACCCGCTTTGGCGAGCAGTCGTTCTAAACACACGGACAACCCCACTCATATTTCACGCACGCATAAACAATCAATTTGCATTTAGATGAAGGAAAGAAAGCAGACGTAGTGGACGTAGGACCGGGGGGGGAACGGGAGGCGGCGAAAGCTCCTTCATTCGAGATTCAGATTCCCCTCCAACGCCTCTTCATGTTCGTTGAAGGGAAGACGGATGTAAACGCACCTCGGTGACGACGCCCCCTTTTTCCCTCTCCTCCTCGTGTCCCGCCAGGTGCTGAACGAGGCGGTGGGGGCCATGATGTACCACACCATCACCCTGACCCGAGAGGACCTGGAGAAGTTCAAGGCGCTGCGCATCGTCATCCGCATCGGCAGCGGCTACGACAACATCGACATCAAAGCCGCCGGGGAGCTCGGTGAGGACGACGAGGGCGCCGAAGATAGATAGAGAGAAGGCGAGGTCGACGGCGATCGCACGCCGAGGATAACGAACGCGGCGAGGTCCCGTCGGCTCATCGTTCACGACGGCTTGAGGAGAAAAAACTAACAGAATAAATCAAAAACAAATAATGCATTATGGATAAGGGTAGTGCACTATTGGACGGGAGCCAAACCCAACTGGGTTCGCTTTATTGACTTACCATAAATAACATATGTAACGGGAATTATTACATACTGTTAACAGAATATATAATGCTGATTGCATATGCAGAGCAGATGCTCTAAAAAAAACAACCTCTCCCTGATATTCCCATCCGGCCCCTTCGGCATATGTTTGCAATGAGAGCGGGGTTTAGTGCGATATCCTAATTATTGTCGATCGCAGTAATACGTCTCATGGATTCTTTGAGAAATGCACTTTTCACCGGCGTAATTATCCGTTATAATTATGCTCTTATTCCTCACAGTTCTGTTTTATACACAGTGCTTTTTTTTTTTTTAGAGGGTCGTAGAGAAAAGAAATTTCCTGCCAATTATTTTTCTGGATTATAAACTACAGATGAATCTTCCCCGAATCGTCTCCAGTCATTCCAACCAACGATTAGAACTATTAAATCCTCGGAAGCGATTATGTCGCCGGTCCTCTGAAACGTGATTTCTCTCCGCTCTCCTCTCCCAGGCATCGCGGTGTGTAACATTCCCTCGGCGGCCGTGGAAGAAACGGCCGACTCGACGCTCTGCCACATCCTCAACCTGTACCGGCGGAACACCTGGCTGTACCAGGCTCTGCGGGAGGGCACGCGGGTCCAGAGCGTGGAGCAGATCCGGGAGGTGGCGTCGGGCGCCGCCAGGATCCGGGGAGAGACGCTCGGCCTCATCGGATTCGGTGAGCTTCTTTTTTCTTCTTCTTTCTTTGAGTCGACAGCAGCCGGGGAGCCGTATGACTCCGGGTCAGAACCAGAACCGTGTGTTGACATTCAATCACAATCACAATCTTTTATTTTTGGGGTGAAAATAACTAATACATTCATCAATGAATCCTGCACCGATACACACACACACACACACACACACATGTTTTCGTGCACACATACACAATTCACATCGATTGTTCACGTGTGCACACGAGCACACGAGCTCCTAGAATCGGGGTCGTCTCTGAGTCCCTCCTCTCCTGTGGCGCTCCCACAGGGCGCTCGGGCCAGGCGGTGGCGATGCGCGCCAAGGCGTTCGGCTTCAACGTGATCTTCTACGACCCGTACCTCCAGGACGGCCTGGAGCGCTCGCTGGGCGTCCAGCGCGTCTACACCCTGCAGGACCTGCTCTACCAGAGCGACTGCGTCTCCCTGCACTGCAACCTGAACGAACACAACCACCACCTCATCAACGACTTCACCATCAAACAGGTGAGCGCCGACTTCATCCGGCCTCCACTCGGCCGCTAGTATTTCCTTGCTGCTTGTCGGCAACTCCGATTTATAAGCTTTTACCGAGTGGTAAGCGACTCAAGCGAAGGAACGCCGGATTTCGGGTGGGGCATCCTTCTGTGTTACTAGGAAGATTTACCGTCGTCAGTTTGTTGCGGTTGTAATCTTTATTTCAATCATTTTATTTTAAGTTTTTTACAAGTTACGGCAGACAATCAAAAACAACAACGAATAAATAAAAATGACATAATAACCAACTATACGAACAATCAGAAAAAATAAAAAAAATAGAAACATAAATCATAAATCATCATCTTCCATATTGAACTAACTATAACCATCATTCACAGAGTCACTTGGGGTCCCAAGATTGCAAAGCCTCTTCTTATGGTTTCGGCATAGTCCTTGCTCGCCAATATAATCCATAAATGTAATCTAACAGGCGGCCGACCGAGCGGTCAGCAGGCCAGGTGACCGGCCTTCTGGATTCAGTCATAAACCACAGCGGGCGCTTTCAACCCCAACGTCATGTCGTGTCACACTTTGGGGAGCAGTGACTTATTTATAAGAGAAATCAAAGAAACACTCTGGAGTTGTGTTCTCTCTCGTCTGTTGACCACTGCTGCCCCCTGGAGGACATCTGCGTCACTGCTGGCTGTGTTAAATTCAGCGGTTTAATAACTCTTTGAAGCGTTCGCAGCCGCTTTAACCGAGTTTTAGAGTTCAGAAAATGGAGTTAAAGACGACGTGTGTCCGTCTGCGTCGTCACGTTCATCCTTGAGTGTCATCTCAACGCCCTCTTTCTTTGAAAAGCTGAGTGTCACCTTGTTGTTCTTTATTTGAAAAGCCTTCCACCCTTGGCTGAATGCATGATGGGGATAACCGAATGTTTCTCCGTGTCTGCAGATGCGTCAAGGTGCGTTCCTCGTCAACTCGGCACGGGGAGGTCTGGTGGATGAGAAAGCTCTGGCTCAGGCCCTGAAGGAGGGCCGGATACGGGGCGCCGCCCTGGACGTCCACGAGTCGGAGCCTTTCAGGTGTGTATCCTCACGCCTTTTTATTCTAACAGCTTTAATATAATATGTATAAGGACCCTAGTAACAGAACGTTGGTTCACCTAATTTATTTTGTCTTTTCTTAATTTATTTTTAATTTATTAGATTTTTTAAATGTATTTTAAATTTAATGACAAATTGTAATATATACTTTTATATGTAATATTGGTTTGTAAACATTGTTTTTAAAGGTGCTATATAAATAAAGTTATTATTATTATTATTATTATAAGTGAAGGAAATCCATATCCCAAACATACCATTGATTCCCAGGAGTTCTTCCTCTTTTAACTTTGTTGTTTTCTCTTTTCTTCATCGTTCATCTGTCGTCGGGCAGTTTTTCCCAGGGCCCGCTGAAAGACGCCCCCAACCTGATCTGCACGCCGCACACCGCCTGGTACAGCGAGCAGGCGTCGCTGGAGATGAGAGAGGCCGCCGCCACGGAAATACGCCGAGCCATCACCGGTACGGAGACGTCCCCCGCCCCCCCCCCCCGCGCTCGTAGGTTTGTGTCCGCTCCGCTCACCGCCGTGCGCTCTCGCCCCCCCGACGCAGGCCGCATTCCCGACAGCCTCCGAAACTGCATCAACAAGGAGTTCTTTGTGACCTCTGCCCCGTGGGGGATGATGGAGCAGCAGCAGCAGCAGCAGCAGCAGCCTCAAGTTCACCCCGAGATGAACGGCGCCGCCTACAGGTAGGAGGGGGAAGTGTGCGAACGCAGCCGGGCAGTTTCACATCAACACCTGCAGTAAATGAGGCTTAACTCACGGGGGGGAGGGGTTAGTCGGCGCGCTCACGTGATGTATGTCTGACACAATTCTGACTTTCTTTTTCCTGATTGTTCGGCGTGTTGTTGTGGCGCCGCTGTGCATAGACGTTGGCCCCGAATGAAGTAACCCCGTGTGGAGGCGGGGCTCTTGGTTTCTCCGTCTCTATATTGTCTCAACCAGAATGAACTGCTTCTCTCACACAGCCGAATGAACCAAACCATGGTACAGGCCATAGCAACGGGGGGAATGCAGGACAAATTATATACCTAAATCTCAACCAGGTAAATGAAACCTCCCACCGCTGGCCCACAGGCCAGAGCGAATGAATAACACCATCAATAAACAACAACAACAACAACCACTCCCATCTGTGGCCCTCTTTCTGCTTCACACTCACATGCCCAGTAACTGTACCCCCCCCCACTCTACCCAGCATCTCATGAATCCCCCCTCCTCTTCCTCCTCCCCCCCCCCCCACACTCCACCACCACCCTGAAACAGAAACACAGATTCCCCGACTCGCTCTGATGTCGCACTTTTTTTTTTAAGAGGTGTTTTTATATTTACGGCTACATCTGGAGTCGAGGAAGAGGAAATAGAGTTATGTCGTTGAGGGAGAGGAAGAAAGAAAAAAAAGGGATTGAACCTCTTTTGTAAAACTCTCGGCAACAAACTGGTGGTATCAGTCAGTGCTCCTTTCAGCTGTCTGTAATAAAAGGTCTGTTCGCCCCAAATTATGAAAACAAACTCATTGATTGGGAACACTACTCCTGGGAGGAGATGTCGCTGACTAATCCGCTTCATGTATTTCCTCAATACCACACTTTTTTCTTTTTTCTTCGTCAGACTAGCCAAATATACCCCAAAAATGCTAAATCTGTGAACAGAGATTACCATAAAACAAACATGTATAATTGACTTCTTTTGTAATAAACACCAAAATAAATCAAACCTGTTACGATACGGTAGAAGATGAGAGAGAGTAGTACTTTGTGTGAATGACTTAAAATCCTCCCGTGTCCACGCTGCTCGCCACGTTTAACGTCCATAGAGGCGACGATGCTTCGTGAGTCCACTACAACTAAGTTGTTGTGTTTCTCGTCAACATTTATTTGTAATTAGTTCCCACACTCGATCCTAATTCATGTTTTCGTTCTGTATTCTTTAATTGGCCGTTACTGTAAAATCCAGCGTCAGTGTCGAGGCGGAGCGCCGCGCGTGACTCGAGTTGTAGGCGGATCACCGCCGCCACAACGCCTATTCCAGGATTAAAATGTCCAAAATGTTTGCTTTTCAATTCTCCATCTCTCCTTTCCCTGCTGATCGTCTCTTTTCCTCCTCCAGGTTCCCTCCCGGCGCGATGGGCGTCGCCCCCGGCGGGATTCCCGGGCCGATGGAGGGGTCGGTCCCCGGGGGAGCGCCCATCTCCCACCCCCTCCCCCCCGGCATCCACCCGTCACAGGCCAGCTCCCCCCACCAGCCCTCCAAACACGGCGACCACATGAGAGAGCACATGACCGAGCCGTAGGCACCGATGACGTAACCGAGGGGTGGATTAAAAAAATAAAAACACACACACACACACACACACAGAAACAGCATTCCCACCGTCCGCTCGAACCCAGCAGCCGGGCGGCGTTTCACAGGCTCCTCCCTTTTTGTATGAAACCACTACGGCCGAGTGAGGACAGCGGACGTTGTGACCCACGTGAGACTGACCGTCCACCCGAAGTCCCGGAAACCTTTTTCCTCCCGCATATCTCCTTTTTTCTTTTTGTTGTACGTTGATTCTGTTTTTTGTTTTTTTAAATCTTATATTGTGGAGTATATCTCACGGGGAGATTTCCTCCTGGCTTCTGGGACACGTTGACATTTCCACACGCAGGATGGAAAATCTGACAGGAAGAGCTTGAAGGGACAGAGACTTCATGAACAATCCCCCTCCTCCCTCGCCGATTACTTACACACACACACACACACACACACACACACACACACACACACACACACACACACACACACACACGCGTTACTATTTTTTTACTTTCCTCCGTTTCTCCTATATTCTGTGTTTCTGTTGCAAGTGAATATGTGTTGCTCTTTTCTTCAGCGGGGGCAAATTAATGGATGTAAAGCGATACAGATGTTTAGAAGATGGCGAACATCATCCGACGACATCAGCACACCTGGACTCGCCGTCGTTTCTCACTTCTCGTGGTCGGGGCCCCTGAATGTAGACGAGCTGCAGAGAGGTAGATCCGCCTTCCACTTCCAAGAAAGATATTTTTCAGCTTGTGAGGTAAAAAAAAAAAGAAAAAGAAGACACTTTTAAACCAAAAAAGACACTCTGTTACTATAAATTAAGTGTCGCATCAATTAAATATTGCCGTTGTAAATCTTCCGACTCCGCCGACCTGAGGTACCTCCAGTATTTGGTCACCGTGTCCCCAAAATGTCGCCTATTTGCGACACCGCATCGATCCAATCCAAACGGGAATAAATCTCTTGCTGACTCAGGAAAAAAAAAAAGATTAGCCTTCACATACGTCCAAATCTAAACCGGAAGAGCAACAACTGGATTAATCGCTTATTCGTGTCTCCATTGTGATATTCTTTTATAAATCAAATGTACGATGTTGTTGTTGTTTTTTTTTTGTGGGAAGTGTTGAAGGTCTTCAGTCCGATTTGTATCGCCTTGGTAAATGTTATACTCCTAGTCCGATGTGAACGGCCCCGCCCCCTCTCCTCTTTATCGTTCCCCCCTCCCCCGCTTTGTTTTCCCGCTCTTATTAAAGCGCGCGCTTCCGAGCATCGGGCCCTCGGGGGGGCCGCGGCGCCGCCGTCCCTTTAGCCCGATGAAGTTAGCCACGCGCAGCTGCTAGCAGATTGTTGGTTTTTAGTGTGAGTGTTTGTATTTGTTTCTTGTACAAGGTGAACATATAGCATACAGTGCAGCTGGAAACAATAAATAAAACGTACTGTTCTGATTGATGATTGGCTCTGTGGAACATTTGTGGGATTTTTTTTTTTTAACATTGTTATAGTTATTTAAAAGATACTTAGAAATCCTCCACAACGGGTTTTTCAATGTCTGACGCTGTCAATGTCGGTTCTGTCAAAAAGAAATATTTATTGTGCAACAGACATAAAAAGAAATTCATAATAATGGATTTTGTCACTTCTATTATTCTTTCTTATTTCTATTTGGCAGATATTCATGCTCTAACATTTGGGAAAACGCATAATTCTTGATAATGTTATTTTGTAGTTTTGCGTTCCATAAGTCACGCTGAGTTACTTGAGCCCAATTTTTCTTTTTGCCTATAATTGTTAACAGTTTGGCAAAGTGGGATCATAAAAAATATGATGAGCTATTAGCAGTTCCTGTTCGCAATGTAGCCGTTAAAATACAGACAACCATCACTGGGTAACTTTGATAATGTAGGAATCAAATAAATGTCCCAATTCTAAAATTCTGGAATAAAAAAACGAGTTTCTTTAACTATTCTAAGCAGATTTATGGCCATGAACGTTTGTGGATGTACATTGGAGGTACCGATATCTTTGGAAAGTGTCAGTCATATCCGGTCTTAAAATGTGTCTCATGTTTGTGTGTGCAGATTAAAAAAAATAGAAGTAAACAAATGTTAAACTACAAGAACCAACTTCCAAGCCCCACGTATGAAAACACCTGCTCTGACGTGCTTGTTATCGCCATAGCAACCATGTCAGACGCTGTGTTTACAGCCTGGTGGTGCTGCCCCCAAGCGTAGAGATAACACCGTGTGGAGGACTTCAGCTGCCATTAAATTAAATTAAATCAATACATAATTGGCAATAAAAACTAACAAAACATTAAGAATGACGTGTTGAAATAAATGCCTAAATTACATTAATGAGCAGGTTGATAAAATAAAACGATTAAATCATAAAAATATATTTATTTTTATAGATTTATTTTATTTATTATATATTACAATTTTACTGATGTTTTTATTATATTTTATGATTCTTATGGAATACTGTACCATGACATGCTATGACTTAAAACATTAAACATTATTTTACTGTGACATACTATACAATTACTTATTTTACATTTGAACGACATACTATAGTTTGACTTGTACAAATATAGTTTAGTTAGTCAGAACACTAGTTAGACGAACACAGCTCCATTGGACATTCAAAAAGAGTTTCCTTTATTTATGTTTTCCTTATTCTGCCTGGTCGTTGCGTTACACTCTGGATAGTAAAGTCAGGCCTAAATGCACAAACCATCATAGTCACAACTGCAACTATTGCATAAATACAAAGCAACATACAAACTGTGTATGACTCGAATAAAACACGAAAGTTACAGAACGCGATGGCGAGAGAAAACTAAAACATTCACAGCAAAAAGTAACAACTGGTGTTTGTTTTCCTGTCAGCTTTGGTTTCATAGGTTGACGTCTCATAATGATAATCCCAAAAAAAAGGGTCAAGATGAGTTCACACAACGACAACAAAGAGTTAAAGAGGTGAGCTGACGTGTACCGCGGGGGCGACCTGGACCACGCTGTGAGGAAGAGGAGGGACGAAGGAAACGGGAGACAACAATGAGATGAGTGTGACTTTGGGGTTTTATGTCTCCAAAGTAAAAGCACCAGATTGTAGGCATCCAGATGAGGTACTAAATATCACACACACACACACAACAATGCAAGTACACTTTTCATTGAAGCTCATGATTGGGTCTTTCTTCACGGCGACAGTGTTTCGAGTCTTCATCAAGTTTGAGAGAATAATTAACAAAACCACAGAGGAAAAAAATAAAAATAGGTTTCCAATAATAAATATGTTGAGTAAATTCAGAGAAGAAAAAAAACACGGGCGCAACTTCTCAGTTCAGTCTGAAAAAAGGTAAACCAAAAGATCCAACATGAGTGTGTGTGTGTGTGTGTGTGTGTTAAAATGTTGTGAGTGTAGATTTGACTTCCAAGAGCTTCATATCTGACCTTGATTCAAGCAATGATACTGTATATATATAGAAATGTTTTCATGAATGTGCAATGCTTAGTAATAAGGATTTAAGTCATTTAGTATTACGCAACCTCTGCTTTTCTAAAGATAAAGATATGTATTCAGAAACTAACCGCTAAACGAGCTCTTAAAACATCAGAAAGATCATTTGGAAGTGTGCTTTCGTCCGTGAATAGATATAAAGAGTTGATTTGAATCAATGCTGGTATATTTCCGTATACTCTTTTTGCCAAAACAACCACATGCGTTTACATCTACGGATAAAGAATCCTTTTTTAACCCGTTACATTTTAAAATCAAAAACAAATCTAAAGGTCGTTTGCGTCTGTAAACCTTTATTCTCTCCCCAAATCCGTGTTTGGCAGCAGTCGAGTGGTTCCGAGTGTTCGTCAGTCACGGGTCGGACGGGTCAGCTGGAGTCCGAGGAGGACCGGCATCTCCCATTGGAGGCGGTTGCCCGTGGTGACCCGGGGTTCTCGCGGTTGCCCGCGGCGACCCGGGGTTCTCGCGGTTGCCCGCGGCGACCCGGGGTTCCCGTGGTTGCCCGTCTTCTCCTGAAGGCTTTCACAGTTTTTTTCCGTGTGAGGAAAGAAAAAATAAAAATAAAAATAATAATTAAGAGAAACTCCCGCGCTCCGGTTCCGTCACTCGTCATCGTCGTCCTCTTCCTCCTCGCCGTCGGACAGAGAGGCGCAGGGGCGGATCTGCCGGTAGCCGTCCAGCCACTTCTCCACCATCTGGGTGACGAGCGGGTGGCTGCGGCGGCGGGAGCTCTTCTGGAGCGCCACCAGGACGCCGCCCTCCGTCACGCAGCAGTCCAGCCACTCCCGCAGCAGCTTCTCCTGCTGCTCCTCATTCCCCATCTGAAGGAGCAGGGGACACAACACGGCCGTCAGGGGGGGGCGCGCGACCCCCCCGTCTCGAGCCTCTTAAAGGAGCGGCGACACACAAACGCCGAGCTGCGGGGAAACCGATGTCTATGGACGAAAAACACGCCGACCACCACGACGAGTTTTAAAAATGGACAAACAAGAAGTGTGTAGACGCAGAGGAGGAAACGGGTCCTGCCGAGTCCCTTAACCCTCCTGTGACCTTTGGGGTCAATTTGACCCCATATTTCATGACTTTTCCTAATTTAATGGGGACAATTGGAAAAACCTTAAATTCACATGATATGTTTTCAATGTCCTGAACACAACTTATACATTTTATAAATTTGACCCCAGGCTGTTTTTCACTGTGTAAAAGAAATATCAACTTTTTTATATATTTAAAAGGTCTATTTAGGTAACAAACAAACAAAGTGACACTCAAACTTGGGAAACGATATTAATTCTAATATTTTTTACCAACCAAAACACACGCCGACCACCACGACAAATTAAAAAAAAAGGACAAACAAGAATGGTGTAGACGCAGAGGGGGAAACGGGCCCTTACTTCCTGCGCCGAGAGGAAGTGGATGTGCAGCAGCTTCCTCTCGCTGTCGACCAACGGCAGGAACGTGACGGTCACGTCGTCGTCCGTGTCGAGGTTGGCGCCCGCGCCGCGATTGTCGAAGCCGTCGTTCTCCATGGCAACCAGTGCCGAGAAGTGTCCCCGCGTGTAGCCCAGCGCGATGGGGCTCTTCCAGCAGAAGCTCTGCTCCCACAGGAGAGGCAGGTACACACCTGGAGGGGCAACGGGAGGCTGATTACTTCATCTAGACGTCTTCAGGAAAATCACTATTCACACCAATTAGATATTTCTTTTAGGCTTTGTTGGAGGGTCAACGGTGTTAATGCTATTACAGGGTTATTACACATGTTGACCGATGAATTTCCAGGACTTTTCCAGGACTTTAAACCAAATGTCCATGACCAAACTGAAATCTCTGTAAAAACATGAACAATTTAGAACATTGTGTGTATTGAGAGCGTACGCCGGCTTATATTTTGAGCGTCTTTCTTTAAAAAAGATATTAATTATTTCAAACTCGGCGTGAATGAACATGTGATTATAACACATTTCCATGACTTTTCCAGGCCTGGAAATGACTATTTTAAAATTTCCTGACTTTTCCAGGTTTTACATGACCGTACGAACCCTGCTGTTAATAATAATACATTTATTTTATAAGGCGCCTTTTAAGGCACTCAAGGTCGCCGTACAACACAGTAATAGCGAAGCCGCGGACCAGGGTAGTGTGCCTCCCGGGGGCCAGAGCGGGCGACGTGGAGTCTTGTTTGAAGCTGCTGGCTAAGGATGAGCGTAGGTACAGTCAGATTGTAATACATGCCGGTGGTAACGACGCCCGAGCCCGTAGGTCGGAAGTCAGTAAAATGAATGTGGAATCGGTGTGTGCTTATGCCAAGACGTTGTCGGACACCGTAATTTTCTCTGGCCCTCTCCCAAATTTGAAAACTGACGAATTATATAGCCGTATATCGTCTTTCAACCGCTGGCTGTCGAAGTGGTGCCCAGCGAATAAGGTGGGCTACGTAGACAACTGGAAGACTTTCTGGGGAAAACCTGATCTGATGAGGAGGGACGGCGTCCATCCCACGTTGGAAGAGCGCGTCTCATTTCTGCGAATATGACCACGTTGATCACCGGACCTAATCCATGACAATCCGGGGTTCAGATCAGGAACCGGGAGCAGAGTTGTAGTTTAACACCCTTCTCTGCTCTTCTTGTCAAGCAGTTACCCATCCATTACTCTAGAATAGAGACTGTGAAGACTGTGTCTGTCCACGGCCACTTAAATTAAATAAATCTAAAGTAAACACAAGGAGTCGTACACAATAACCTTATACAAGTTAACACCATTATTTCAGCAGTGCAACAAAACAGGACTATTAAATGTGGTCTCCTAAATATTAGATCTCTGTCATCTAAAGCTGTGTTACTAAATGATTTAATAACAGATAATCACATTGATTTATGTTGTCTAACTGAAACCTGGCTGCGCCATGAAGCATATGTCTGCCTAAATGAGTCGACTCCTCCAAGTCATGTTAATACTCACATTCCTCGAGACACCGGTCGAGGAGGTGGAGTAGCAAGCCATCTTTGACTCGAGCCTTTTAATAAATCCTAAACCTAAATTAAATTACGACTCATTTGAAAGCCTTGTTCTTAGTCTTTCACATCCAACCTGGAAAACATTACAGCCGATTCTATTTGTGATTCTGTACCGGCCACCCGGTCCATATTCAGAGTTTATATCAGAATTTATATCAAGTTTGGTTCTTAAAACTGATAAAGTTATTATTGTAGGAGATTTTAATATTCATGTGGATGTTGATAATGATTGCCTAGGTACTGCATTCATCTCATTGTTGGACTCGATCGGCTTTCGTCAGAGAGTACAGAAACCCACTCACAGCTTTGGCCACACGCTTGATCTTGTTCTTACATATGGCGTTGACATTGAGCATCTGAAGATCTTCCCACAGAATCCTCTTCTGTCAGACCACAACCTCATAACTTTTGAGTTTATACTACCGGAGTGTACACCGCTAGTCAAAAGTTTCTACACCAGATGTCTAACTGACAGTGCTGTAGCTAAATTTAAAGAAGCGATTCATTCTGCACTTGATTCAATGCCATGTCTCAATATAACAGAGGACTCCTGGTCTAACTTTAGTCCGTCCCAGATTGATCATCTTGTTGATAGTGCCACAGGCTCACTGAGAATGACACTGGACTCGATAGCCCCTCTGAAGAAGAAGACAGTGAGGAAGAGAAGGTTTGCTCCCTGGTATAACCCTCAGACCCGCACATTAAAGCGAACGTCACGAAAGCTTGAAAGCATTTGGCGTTCAACTAATCGAAGAATCCCGCTTAGTTTGGCGAGATAGTCTTAAAACTTATAAGAAGGCCCTCCGCAATGCCAGAGCAGAATATTACTCATCAGTAATAGAGAAGAATAAGAACAACCCTAGGTTTCTCTTTAGCACTGTAGCCAGGCTGACAGAGAGTCACAGCTCTGTGGAGCCCAGTATTCCTATAGACCTCAGGAGTAATGACTTTATGAACTTCTTCAATGAGAAGATTTTAACTATTAGGGACAAGATTAATAATCTCTTGCCCTTAACCAGTGCCAATCTGTCCTCAAGTGGAATGGCTTTGGAAACCCCTGTATGTCCTGGTATATATTTAGATGGCTTTTCTCCCATCAACCGTGACCAATTATCTTTAATGGTTTCTACTTCTAACACGTCTACCTGTCTCTTGGACCCTATCCCGACTAGGCTGCTTAAAGACGTTTTGCCTTTAATTGGCAGCTCTTTTGGATATTATTAATGTGTCTTTGTTAACAGGCCACGTACCACATTCCTTCAAAGTAGCTGTAATTAAACCTCTCCTGAAGAAGCTCACTCTGGATCCAGAGGTTTTGGCTAACTACAGACCGATCTCTAACCTCCCCTTCCTCTCTAAGATCCTTGAGAAAGTGGTCGCAAATCAGTTGTGTGACTTTCTACATCAGAATAGTTTATTTGAAGAGTTTCAGTCAGGATTTAGAAAACACCACAGCACAGAGACAGCACTTGTGAAGATTACGAATGACCTCTTAATGGCAGCAGATAAAGGACTTCTCTCTGTACTGGTCTTGTTAGACCTTAGTGCTGCATTCGACACCATTGACCATAACATCCTATTACAGAGACTGGAGCAGTCGATTGGTATTTCAGGCACCGCCCTAAGTTGGTTTAAATCCTATTTATCAGATCGATCTCAGTTTGTATTTGTAAACGATGAAGCCTCAATGACCACCAACGTTAGTCACGGAGTTCCACAAGGTTCTGTGCTTGGACCAATTCTATTTACCTTATACATGCTTCCTTTGGGCAATATTATCAGGAAACGCTCTATAAACTTTCATTGTTATGCAGATGATACTCAACTATATCTATCGATAAAACCAGAGGAGACTAACCAACTCACTAAAATTCAAGCATGTCTTAGTGACATAAAAACATGGATGACCGGCAACTTCTTGATGTTAAACTCAGACAAAACCGAAGTAATTCTACTCTGAGCACCTCAGAGATCAATTATCTGGTGATGTGATTTCTGTAGATGGCATTACTCTAGCATCCAACACCACTGTAAAGAATCTCGGCGTTATCTTTGATCGGGACTTGTCCTTTAACTCCCACATAAAGCAAATCTCAAGGACTGCATTCTTCCATCTACGTAATATTTCAAAAATCAGGCACATCTTGTCTCAAAAAGATGCAGAGAAATTGGTTCACGCGTTCGTTACTTCGAGACTGGATTACTGCAACTCCTTATTATCAGGCTGCACTAATAAATCTCTTAGGTCCCTCCAGTTGATCCAGAATGCTGCAGCTCGTATTCTCACTAAAACTAAGAAAAGAGATCACATTACTCCTGCACTAGCTGCTCTGCACTGGCTCCCTGTAAAATCAAGAATCACTTTTAAAATTCTTCTCTTAACTTACAAAGCCTTAATTGGTGATGCACCATCATATCTTAAAGAGCTTGTAGTACCGTATCGCCCCACCAGAGAGCTGCGCTCACTAAATGCGGGCTACTTGTAGTTCCGAGAGTCTTAAAATGTAAAATGGGAGCCAGAGCCTTTAGTTATCAAGCTCCTCTTTTATGGAACCAGCTTCCACCTTCAGTCCGGGAGGCAGACACAGTCACCACATTCAAGAGTAGACTGAAGACTTTCCTCTTTGACAGAGCTTATAGTCAGGGCTGAATCAGGTTTGCCCTGGTCCAGCCCCTGGATATGCTGGTATAGGCTTATAGCTGCTGGGGATGTTTAGGATGCACTGAGCACCTCTCCTCTTTTCTTTCTCCTATGGATGAATCTTCATCTCTCCATCACACATGACTAACTCTGCTTTCTCCCCGGAGTCCTTCTGACTTCACGTCTCATGGGGTCATCGGACCCTATGAGACGGCATAGATTCCATCTGCTGATGGACCATCGGTGGTTGGATCGTGAGTTCCTGCCACCAGCTGTGCCACTGCCCTGCTGGGACTCCGCCCACTCCTCCACTTGGGAGGTCTCCAAACTCTCCATCGTGGAATATGCCTAAATATGAACTATTGATAAACTCTGTCAGATTCCTTGAATGTATTTTAACTCTAAATCTGTCCTTCTGGTCACATGACATCTATTGCATCTGTCCATCCTGGAGAGGGATCCTCCTCTGTTGCTCTCCTGAAGGTTTCTTCCCTTTTTTTCCCCCTGAAGGGTTATTTGGGAGTTTTTCCTGGTCCGATGTGAGGTTTTGGGTCAGGGATGTCTATGTGTACAGATTGTAAAGCACTCTGAGACAAATTTGTAATTTGTGAAACTGGGCTATACAAATAAACTGAATTGAATTGAATTAAAAACAGTTCAAGGATGGACACAATTAAAAAAGCACAACAGTCTGCAGCAGAGCATCACAGGGACAAGTCAGGCAGAGGCCTGCCTGAAAAGGTGAGTTTTGAGACGAGTTTTGAATAAAATGATGAGTCAATGTTTCTGATGTCAGGGGGGAGGGAGTTCCAGAGGAGAGGGGCAGAGCGGCTAGAGGCTCTTGACCCCATGGTGGACAGACGAGCTGGGGGGACAGTCAGGTTGAGGAGGAGGCAGATCTGAGAGACCGGGGGTTACTGCCCTCGGGGACTAACTTTAATATATAAATATACTTCATTTAAATATTAACGATCTATTCATATCAGCAAAGTAAGTAGGAAACATTGTTGTCAAATAAGTGAATTATTTTAGATTTTTCTTCTCTCTAAAATCCAAGTTTAAAGAAGGGAATGCAAATACTCGAGTAAAGTAGAGAGAAATTAAGTATCCGACTGAAGTAGAAAACATCTGCTCTTGTTTAATAATCCTCCAGTTCCGTGACAAAGGAGCAGCCCGTTGTCCTCCTCCAGTAACCACTGGCTCTTTACTGGGATCACTGGGTCACCAGTGTGACAGAGCCGGCCTCCCTTCCCTTCCCTCCGGGTGTTTTACATCGGCTCCCGGCAACCGTAAACCACGGCTCCGTCAGGCTTCACAACAAGCGGGCGGCCATTACGGAGCTCCTCCATCACCCCCTGTGCTTCTGATGGGTGTGTGTGTGTGTGTGCGTGCGTGTGCGTGTGCGAGTGCGTGTGCGTGGTACACATTGGAGGTACTTGTATTTCAGTCCACCCCATCGTTTGTCTGAGTTTGATTTAGAGATTACAATTTATTTTCATACATTTCCTCTAGATTGTGTGATTGTTTGTGTTCTTTCAAAGTTGAGAAATATTCCTAATATTAAACTATTTTTTTAAACGCCTCGGATTAGCTTGAAAATGCACCGGTTTTTCGTAGCTCATGAAGAGATGACTTTTAAAAGATGAACGGTTCTCACAGAACAGCGACTATCTGATAGAACATGATAGATCACCACCAGAATATTAAGTAGTTTAAATTAGCACACCCATAAACGCCTACGGCAGTAACATGCAACATTCATAAGAATGCAGCAATAATAATAACCCAAACACATCATATATTTATAATAGTAACACAATGTCAGGACGTATTTTTCTGCGTAATGAATTATTTGAATTTCATACCAACATAAATGTTGCTGATGATACTTACGCACCATTCCTGGAGTTTCATTTTGAATGCAGGACTTTTACTGGAGTATTGTCAGTTTTTTTAAACTTTGATAAAGATCTGTAATTCCTCGCCCGCTGCGCCACTGACGAGCGGGCGTGTGTTGTTGTTGTTGTTTATGTTATCCCTGGTCACACAGTCAAATCCCCCGTAATTGTTCGACACTAGCCTGAAGCAGGTTGTAAATAGCAATTACGGACGGTCCAGAGCTGGAGCCGCTTCTCAGAGGAAGTCTCGTCCTCCTCCCGCCATCGTGACGCCGAACCAAAACGAGTCCAATCGGTGGAAGAAGTCCTCACCTTGGAATCGGGTGTACCCGAGCGTTTCGCCGCGGAAACTTTTGTAATACTTCACTCCGTAGACGATGATGGGCCGACGAAGAATGTGTGCGAGGACGAAAATGTGGGTCTGCTCCAAGCTGGACCCTGGCTGTGGAGGAAAACACAAAGGGAGGGAGGGAGGGAGGGAGGGAGGGAGGGAGGGAGGGAGGGAGGGAGGGAGGGAGGGAGGGAGGGGTTAGAAAGCCGGGGCACCGTGAAAATTCAAAGCACAGGATTTTTAAATACACGTTGCATAAATGTAAATTCCAGACAGGATCCCCTTTCAGAGCGCCGCTCAGAGTGAGCACACCGCGCTGAGAGTAAAGCATCCTGCATAATGCATAAGTCATTAGCAAGTCACATGGTACACACATCAAACAGCTGTCCATCGTGCTGCTGTGTGTGTGTGTGTGTGTGTGTGTGCGTTGGCTTTCATGTGCATGTACCTGACTGGCCAGCGAGAGGATGAAAGCCCAGTCCTCCTGCCACTGCTCCTCCCGGAGGGAAAAGTGCAGGCCGAAGCTCTGCGAGTACCACGACTCCCACTCCTTCCAGCGAGTGTAGAACCTGCAGAGACACACACACACACACACACACACACACACACACACACACACACACACACACACACACACACACACACACACACACACACACACACACACACACACACACACACACACACACACACACACACACACACACACACACACACACACACACACACACACACACACACACACCGTTTTGTCCGTTGACATTTATTGACCTCTGACATTCATTTTGTTTCTTAGAAATAGACACGAGTCACTTTCGGCTTTAAACTGTTCCAGAGTTTCCAATTTGATTCATCTCCACTAAAATGTGTGCGACTGTTCTGAATCCCAAAATCAAAGCCTTGAATATCCAGATCAAAGTGTCAGATCTGGGCACGAGACGGCAATCCAGACTTGATGGTGGTGTGTGTGTGTGTGTGTGTGTGTGTGTGTGTGTGTGTGTGTGTGTGTGTGTGTGTGCCCAACCTCTGAACCGCATGTCAAACATAGTGAGGAAAACAAAGCGGAACTGGAGCCTGCCGTCAGTAAATATTATAAGTAAGTATTCAGCCGTTTGAGGTCCTGCAGCCGGACGCCAGAACTCAACCTGCTCCCTTTGTGTAAACATCAAAGCCAAATGTTGGAAGTATAAAGATAAACACAAACGACCTATGGATGTTTTGCGGTTGATGGTTTAGTGTAAACGCATGTGGTAATGCAGTACTTTCACTTTATTTGACCGGATTACGCTTTCAGTTCATCCAAGACATTCTCCCGCTCACCACACCGCTGACCTCAGTGCCTCTACTATCTAGCATGATGTCATCCGGTCGGAGACGGCACGTCCAGACTCACCAGTGGGAGCAGTCGTGCAGGCAGTCGTGGAGCGTCTTGCGCAGCACCGAGTCCTTGTCGTAGATGCCCCACGTCGCCTGCAGCACCGAGTCCAGCAGGCAGTCCCCGGCCGTGCGGTTCCACAGGGCGTACAGACGGCTGTCCAGCCGGGTGGCGAGCTCCAGGGACCAGTTGATGATGGGCGACTCCTCTTCCAGTTCTGAACGAGAGGGGGGGGGGGGGGGGAGAGAAGTTGAAGAGTGCAGCTCATCTCTTTGATCCGTCTGACCTCAGAAGTGTTTTACAGAGAGGAGTTCACACGGGAAGTCGGATACAAGGCGGAGCACAAATACTCTTTATGCTGTTGGCTAATGTTTAGGTGCAAGCCGAAAAAGTAAAAGAAATATTGGCAGGATTATAGATCGTGTTATTAACAAATGCCATGAAAAGTTTTAAAAAACAGCAGACAGTATTTGCCGTATTAATAATAATAATAATAATAACATTTTTATAGCACCTTTAAAAACAATGTTTACAAAGTGTTCCACAGAGAGTCAAAGCAAAACAAGTGGAATAGCATGAAAACAATATTACATTTAAAAGTATATATTACAATTTTTTTTTTTTTTTTTTAAACAAATAAATTTAAAATAAATTAAAAACAGACAAACTAAATTAGGGGAACCAACGTTCTACATAAAAAGACTAGATCACTTAAAATGCCACATAACTGTCTACATAACCGTCTACAACTGAAGGCGATGGATCAGTTTACAGGAAGTCCATCAATAAGTCAAATCTAAAACAATGACTTTGAAGCACTCCACTGCCTGGTTCTTCTGTGGCTCTCTTGTGGGAGTGTGCGCGTGCATGTGTTTGTGTGTGTGTGTGTGTGTGTGTGTGTGTGTGTGCGTGTGTGTGTGTGTGGAGTGTGTTCAGGGACCACACATGCTGGGACTACACATGGTGGAAAACACCAGCTGTGTCGTTTTCATTATTTCACCCCGTCTGCCGTTACTAAGCAACACAGAAAGAAACGATATCTGCCAGCTGTAATGTGTCGTTCCTGGTCACGTGCCGCGTTCCAAAAGTTGAACCGTTTTCGGCGTCGCGCTCGGTTCTGAGGGTCAGGGCGAGCGACTTTGAGGAGACGCTCCAACGCAGAGGAGAACGACTTTCAGGATGTGTCGGACCGTGTGGAAGCCATCGAGAGGACGGGGGCTTCTTCAGTCAGACAGAACCTCTGCCGGTAAACTGCAAAGGCGATACCGTTCAAAGATGTGGACGAGGACGCAGAGAAAGTCTTTGTGACGCTGCAAGAAGATAATATTCTGGATAAGGAAAATGATGTCAGAGCCCAGCAGAGCTCAGAGAAGGACAAGGTCGCCCGACGAGAAACTTAAAAAAGAGGCTTCAGCTCATCAGAGGAGAGGCAGAAGGTCTTGGACAATAGAGGTGAAGGAGCTCGAAATGCATGATGAGCATATGGCTGAAAAGTACATGGCAGAGGGGGGAGGGGGAGAGAGAGGGAGAGCGAGAGAGAGAGAGAGAGAGACCAGCAAAATACAATGCTGCTCAACATCAAGCTCCAAAACGACAATAATGTGTAAATGCAGCCGCATCTGAAAGCTTCTGAGAGGAAGAAAATACTTCGCCAAGAAATAGCCGATGACCTTCTAGAGATACTTTAAAAAAAGAGTGATTTAGGACAGTAAACTCAGTCGGGTAGAAAGAAAAAAGCGATCTGACGATAAGAGAGAGAACATGCGTTCCCCTTGAGCTGGAGAAGCCGGAACAAAAGATCTCGAGCGACGAGAGAGGAGCCGCCAGGTTCAGTTGATGAAGACGAGCTCGATGAGGAAGGTTCTGGGGACCACAAAAGGCTCAAGGAGGCAGAAATGGTGGAAGAAAGTTGCTTTTAAGAATGAGTCATTGCAATTAAATAGGACACACGCATAAGCAAGACACTTTACATGCGTGTGTATATATTTTTTGTGTGTGTATGCAAAATATTTCAATGGGGATCATAGAAATCCCTAAATATGAAGAAATTGGTACCCGGGATGAAGAGCGCCCGCCTGGCAGAGAGACAGGCAGCAGGTGAAACGCTGCGTCGGCAAGAGTGAGAATACAAGTGGCACAACACCGACACATTGGGCAGCCTTCCCATTGTAGTACAGTTTGTGTAGTGTGTGTACTATAAATGTGCTCCCTCTGTTTTCCAAGTCAGTCCCCCCCCCCCCCCCATCTCTCTCAGAGTGGATCCATATGGAATGGCGGTTACTACAACACTTAATCAGAGAGGAAATGGTTCACCTTTCTGTACGTCTCGGTCCAGCAGCTCGTCAAACAGCTTCTCCTGCACAGCCGGGGGCAGGTCCTCGATGTCTGACCGGGAAAACAAAACAGAGACAACCGAATGACACAAGTCACAAGAGGACTTTGTTAGAGGGAAGCAGGGGAACGATTAAAGAACAGAGTGTGGGATATATCGGCAG
The DNA here is from genome assembly GCA_036178185.1 of Liparis tanakae. Taxonomy (NCBI): domain Eukaryota; kingdom Metazoa; phylum Chordata; class Actinopteri; order Perciformes; family Liparidae; genus Liparis; species Liparis tanakae. The sequence continues at coordinate 6,704,821 of CM070100.1, read as the reverse complement.
AAATTAAATATAATGATATAGAAAACTAGGTTTACGTTCCTGTATCGCCACTTAAAACAAAAAATAGTGTATTTATTACTAAAGAAGGGGCCCTTAATATCTACTTGTTGCACTGCTATGACATTCACAGTAAAGAATGGAGACAACAAACTCTCTCATTCCTACGTCACCTAAAGGAAAGCGATGGGTGAGCGGAGGAGTGTTCGGTTGGACGCAACAAAATCCTACACTGTTCCTTTAAGTCTGAGTTATTAAAAATCACACTTTATGGCTGAGATTGCAGACTAAAATGCGCTCATCTCAACTCAAGCCACCATGCGTTCTCTGTCCCCAGTGGCTCTGGCTCTCGCTGCACGCTCCGAGCTCCTGGCAACAGAGGCTCATTCTTCGGTTCCACAAAACCACGGCATTTATTTATTGGTGCTGAAGAGAACGGCGCTCTATAGCGGCCAGAAGCCCCGGACTGCATTGTCCCGATCACTCTGCGGAACAATCCTCCTCTGCTTGGTTACCAGCAATAAACCGGACAATAAAAAGCTATTTGAAATTATACAGAATATGAATGAAATTCATGTGAATGAAATTCAACAGAAAAAGAATGCATGCACTTTCAAAGAGTCACTGGAAGAAAGATGCTAAATATAATATGTCGTGAACGAGAGACGGGCTGGCGCACTCGGTACCCAAGAACAAGACTCAAACAGCGAGCCAGATATCGCCTCCGCGGACAGAAAGCAATTTCATCTACGCCACGAGAAAACTAAACAAGCGTTCTATCACACAGTTGGAAGGCCAGAGGAGACGGCTAGACGGGGTCTCTGCAGCGTTTTTAAAGCCACCCAAAGCACATAGAGCAGGGGTCACCAACACGGTGCCCGTGGGCACCTGGTCGCCCGCAGGGACCACGTGAGTCGCCCACACGGCATCTTCTAAAATGTTCAACATTGAGCTCCGTCAAAAAAAGAAGTAGAAAAAAAAAGGCCATAATCCCCGGGCACTAGGACCTGGGGGGAGGCTGCTGCGTGGCTTCCTCACTCTGCAAGGAGGTCTCTCAAAGAGCCAGGATGACAGCCAATGAGTTGAGCTTAAAGTAAACGATGCACAGAGTGTCATAGTTGTAAATGAGTGTCATATTGTTCTCCATTGAATGGTAAATTAGACACTGAACTACTTCATCTTGATCTCAGTGAGTCCAAAAGAGCAGAATTTCAGAGTCATAATGATAAAATATCACTGATACTTGGCATGAGACTGACATTGTGTCTCCAACAATGGATCCAGGGCTTTAAAAGAAAATGCGGCGCACAAAAGGCCCTCTGCTTATTAATATGAGGGCCTGCACACTGACAGTGGGCAGAGGACCTATTGTTCTTAACATCTTTAGTATTACTACGTGTCTTCGGCAGAATCGATGTTCTTCATCAGAATGTTGGGCAGAACAATCAAAGCACCGTATTTATAAAAGCTTCAGGTTTCATCAAATCACGTGGATGTCGTGTGGCGCCTCATTATTAAAAGTTGATTCAGGCAAATTAGTTTTTTGGGAAGTTTATATAAAACAAGTAGCCCTTCGGATTATTTTGTACCCTTGAAGTAGCCCTCGGTCTCTAAAAGGTTGGTGACCCCTGACAGAGTATACATTCTAGAATGAATTTCATGACATTGGGGGCGGCTGTAGCTCAGCGGGGTAAGGGGGGGGGTCACCCTGCAACCGCAAGGGCGTCGGTTCGATTCCCCGCTCTCCCCATTAGCTGCAAGTCGACGTGTCCATGAGCAAGGCACTGAACCCCCAGTGGCATCGCTACTGCTCCGTAATGACTCAGGATGGGTTAAACGCAGAGAACACACTGCGTTGCCTGTGTACCTGGACTCTGTGCAATGACAACAGATTGAATCCAATTCGTTGTTGTTGTTTGTTTTTCAGACACCTGTACATGTGTGTGTGGTGCCGACCTGCAGGCAGGGTGAAGGTCACCAGGTCGGTGAGGAAGTAGCAGGTGAAGTCTCCCTTGCGCTGGTGAAGTGAGGCGGCCACCTCGCGGCGGATCTGCTCCGTGAGCTCGGGACACACCATGGCCGGGATACACTTGGCGGCCTGTTGGGACACCTGCAGAGAAGAGAGGATGGAGGGAAGGAAGTCGAGTTTAAATGTACAAAAAAAGGGGATGAGACAGAGGCTGAGAATTGAGCACGATCATTTATAAAAAAAATGCGGAAATTACGGATTTTACAAGAAAAACTCATTAGTAAGGAAACACGCAAAGGTTATGACACGAGAATACATTGGAGACAATCTCCGATGTGCTGCAGTTAACGGCAAAATGAATAAGCAAGAAAGAAAGAAAGAGGAAGGTTTGGGTTGTAGCAATTACGGTATCGTCTTTGGGCTTATACAGGAAGAACAATGTGGCTCCAAGTTAAATTATTCTTCCAGCATCGTGGACTCGGTGATCGGATCTAAATTGACCTTCTCTAATCTATTCCAAGTTGCCTCGAGGACAAGATAAGAAAAATACACGCATTTCAAGCAGATGTCATCTTTGAAGTGGTTTCGGGTTCAGTGGTCAGCCGCTGAGCCCTCGCAAGAGAAAACGGGGCCAGTGACCGAGTGTGGGAGGAGAGGTGTGTACACAGATAATCTGGGATCACAGTGCCGACGGCAAGCGAGTTGCAATCAACAGAGCACACACACACACACACACACACACCAACCCACACACTCGCATTAGCCCGGGCAGCCTTGTTGTTACATAGACGCACCAGGGAACGCCGTTTCAACTAAATGCTCCCGTTATTTTTCTCAACATGAAATCAATGAGCAGGGGCAGCCATCACCGGAGCAGACGGAGAGGAGTGTGGAGCCCCCGTCCCCGTCCCCTCCACGGACCCTCTGCCCTTGTGATTCCCCTTGGCTGACTTCATTGGATGTTGAGATTAAGAGATTTCACACACATAAAAAAAAAATCAGCGCTGACCCAGAAACAAGCCGCAGTGCGATCATACTCGTAATTCAAGGGCGGGATTTATACCGTAGTCCCTCAAATCTGTACAGATTTTTTGTATTTTTAAAGCTAGTAAATAGTTTTAAATGATCAATTCAATTCAGTTTTTATTTGTATAGCCCATTTTCACAAATTACAAATGTGTCTCAGAGTGCTTTACAATCGTCCCTGTCCCAAAACTTCACATCGGATCAGAAAAAAACTCTCAAATAACCCTTCGGATCCTACTCCAGCTTTAGAATAAACACTTTTGGAGTGACGCATCACGGCGAATGACTGAGGAAAAGACGAACATTTTGCATTTGCCGAACCGAATGATCCACCTTTACCGATCGGCATGCGTCGCGCTCCATCGGCCGCCTCCTGAAAGACTGACACACGGTGGCGGGTTGTCTCTACTGACCTCTGTGAGTAACACAGCCAGCATGTCCTGTCTCTGGAAGCGGATGGCTAGGTGAACCAGCGTGAAGCCGTCATCAAATGCTGAGGGACGATTTAATAGACGCACCTCGTCTGACGTCAGCTGACGTGCAATGTCACCTCCCGAGGACTTGTAGGCCTCCACGGCTGCCAGGTCTCCTTCCACAACACCTTTCAAAACAAAGAACAAAAAGGGGGTTATTTTTAATTTTATACTTTAAAAATATATATATTTGCCATTGGAGGTCAAGTTTGCACCAAAACAACATTCTTCATTTAATTGGAAGCAACACTCGTCCAAATGTGGAAGTGTTATTGTGCGTGAAGACTTTCAAAACACACACCAGTGTAAGGATTTGAATAAATGAAAATATCAGAGCAGGAAAACTTAAAAAGGAAGATCCATTTTCTTTTTGATGCCATGATGCAGCTTCAATGATTGTACATGTGGCCCACTGTGGTGGTTAAAGACGGCACGATGACAGAAAGGCGTTATCTTAAGCGCGACCTTACGCGGAGGACATCGTGTGCTCAAACACAGCGCGACACAGTCGCGATCACGTCGAGCTTCATCTCCATGGCAGCTGCGACAGCTTTGAGACTCAAGGGGGAAACGTGAGGCGCCACGGTGTGTTCCGTCAGTTATTATTCGGTCAGTTATTAATATGTCAGTTCTTAAATAATCTGCAGGTTTTCAATCGTAGCGCGAGGGTCGAAGGATGCAGGTTTTTGCTTATCTTTGACTTTTTTGACACAAAGTGCAACTATCACTATCGGGCAGAAGCTCTTTAGCTCGAGCGATCAGTAATCCTATAGAAACACGTGACTGTGTGCTCAGAAAACATACTACGGTCTGCATTATTTTGATTTGAAGGTCTCAAGCCAAGGACATTGTTACGGTGGTTCTCTTAAAAACACTCGCGGTTCAACTGTAAACTTTTAAAACTCAAACACGTCGGATGCTCTGATCGAGCCCATTGTTGATCCATCCAGCGGTTTAAAAATAACAGCAAACACGGATTACCGTCGAAGGAGAATAAACTTAAATGTGTTAGATAGAATAAGATCAAATAAACCCAAAGCGCCGTTGTAAATCCATTACACGGCTCCACTGAATGTCTTTCTAGCACGATACAGTAAATGCCGACGTGGTATTCTCTCGTACATTTGACAGCATTAAACACTGTGGAGCTTTTGTGCTTGCCTCAAAAAAAAAGGACCACACACACAATGCTCCGCTGCATAATCTGCGTATGCGGGAGCCCGTGAGCGAGAGAGAGACGCCGAGTGGGAGGAAGGACACGCTGTGCCGTGTGGAGAGAGAAACTACTAGAGAGGGATCACAACCACTTTACGCAAAGCGCTCCGTCGGTGTGGCCTGTGGCCTCGCCGTCATCAGATCTTTTAGAGAAAAAAGGTGCAAATACGCAAACAGACGTACACTTAAAGTCCGAGAGGAGAGGATCAGGCCCAGTGATGCTGTTCCTTTTTCCTCCAGTAGAACGTGTTCTTTTCTTTCAGTATTGTGCATTGTGTTGCCTCCGTCTCAGGAAAAGGAACAACAAACTTTACTTTCTTGCTCAACCAGCAATGCCAGGCGCTCCCTCGTAGTTCAACACTTCGTTGGTGATAAAGTGAAAAGGGTTTATCGTTGTTGGGATGTACTTTGTTTTGTTTGTTTGCAAACCAAAGTGTTTTTTTTCTGATTGTAATCTAAAAAGGTTAGTCAAACTAAGCATGTGCACAACCAGATTTAAAATAAGCCAACAGAAACGAGGTAAACCACATCGCTGCGCTGACAGCATCGACACAGTACATCCCCTCCCTCTGCCTTGTTATTTTACCCAGAATGCAAAGGTGAGCTTTTTAAAATCGAAATATGACCGTTACTTTCTTAAAACTAGAATCGGTAGAGCGCATACCTACATATCACAAGATTGGGCATTGCATTAGGCATTAGTTGCGTGACAATTGGCAACCTGGCAACGAGCTCAAAACAACCTGGGTGGTCGTTACCTACCAGATAGGAAACAACACAACCATTGGTGTGCTTGACTGGTAACGCGCAATAGGCAACTACGGTGTGATTATTTCTCCACTTTCCAAGACAAATTGTTTTCTTTCCATTGTGGCATTGATTGTACTGAATGTGTGTGTGTGTGTGTGTGTGTGTGTGTGTGTGTGTGTGTGTGTGTGTGTGTGTGTGTGTGGCACATTTACAGTTAATCCTCCCATTGGCTGCACCGTTTTTAGAAAAATAAGGGCTGAAGGATGGATGTAATATGTGGTGGACACAAAGATCTCAATCCCTGTTGGATGAATAGCTTTAAAAGCAAATATCTTCAGGGATTTCCCAATTTACAAGGGAAACAAATGAATTAAATAAATGCAAATGTTTTGATAGTGTTATCATGCTTTCCTCGCACGAGTCCAGCCGCACACGTGATTAACGCCGCGTGAGTTCAGGGAGGAGATCGAGGGTCAGCCACACTAAAGGGGCACCGGTCGTTACCAAAGATTGATGTATTCTTGACTTCTTTTTGCTATTTTTAGTCAAAGAAACTCGAGGGCCAGTCAGAAATTTGAGGCCAGTGTTTACAAACACTGGCGTCTGCATGCCAGCCACAGGAACACCGCCCTGGACCAACAGAGGACGGACACAGTTGCGCCTCCTCAACACCAACGGGCCGCACGCACGCGCGCACACACACACACACACACACACACACACACACACACACACACACACACACACACACACACACACACACACACACACACACACACACACACACACACACACTCTCTGAGACTGCAGCTGGGTCACATCTCATTCGCTCACTCTACTAGGAGGATTCAAACTAGGGAGTCTACTATAATGTCAACATTAAATAGTTGTCAAACCAACACGATGCATGACTACTTGTGCTCTGAGAAACTGTCATGGACATTTTTCTAAAGACCAAATGATTAATTGGGGACACAATAAGCAGACAATCAATCATGAGAAGAAGTGTCCGCAGAAGGTCTGCTTTTTTACCGTCGCATTGAAAATGCGGAAGGTTATGTTTTGATCGCTGTGTATTTATTTATTTATTTGTATGCGTGTTATTCGCATAACTCAAAAAGTATTAAACCGAATCGCATGACATTTGGTGGGATGATTGGTTATTATCCGGAGATCATTTGATTAGATTTTGGAATAGATTAGGTCAAAAGTCAAGGTCATGAAAAGGAATCTTCTTTTTTCCATAGCGTGGTCAATTTGTATCCAATTGGCATGCAACTAATGCCAAAATGTTGTCATGACATCAAGCTCCCCACACTCTCATGCCAAGTATCAAGAAGGTGGCTGTGGCGAAGGTATGCGCTCTACCGAGTGCCCGTTCTAGTTTTTTTTATGCAATGAATTTTCTGGCGAATAGGAATCTCTGATATGGCCTTTATTTAATTTCCCTTCAACGGACAATGGAGAAATTCCTGCTCGGACAATGAAAGGTCATCCTTCAATATGCTGAAAGAAATTAGACACACACACACACACACACACATCAGATGAGAATTGGTCCCAAGGGGACAAGCTACACCCAGCGTGGTTACCAGGAGCAAACTAACTTCAGTGATGCGTCTGACATTCAGAGCCTCTTATCTCTTTAAGCATTAGGATATCGAAAAATGCTGTTCAATGTGTGCCGTCAGTGTGACCCAGAGGAATTGAATGTCAAAAGAAAATAGGCGTGAAGGTTTAGTGGGTGTGCCATCTCTGTGTGGCCATGGATGAAGGCAGGAGAAAGAGTGAGATAGTGGTTCGAGCGTGGGGGGTAAAAAAACAATCACTGGTTGTTGTTAAAAGGTTCATCCTACCTCCTACTCCACATTCACCAGTGGACAGTGTGGGTGGCTGGACACCACTTGTGTAGGTTTTACACCAGCTGAAAGCAGGGGATTTCTAAGCACTCGCATTACGGTAGCTTCAGGAGAACACGAATCACAATCACCTCGACTTGCCTGTACATTTAATTGTAACCAGTTAAAACCGTATCAAGCCGTCACACCGATTCAGGGAATTCCCATCTCTCTTTTGGCCCGTCTTACGTCGTTCAGTTGACTCACTGCCCAACTTATTACATAACAAAACACAAGGAGAACAAGCTGAACGCAGTGTAATAAATCATACTCTGGAAACTCACCAACACAGGCATTGAGGAACAGCCAATCAGTTCTTCTCATCCTGTTCTTGATCTGCTTCAGTTTTTTGAAGTCCACTTCCAGCTCCTCTTTGCTCCCGATCCCAGCCCCTGATGCCAGTTCAATCCTCTGAAAGTCCATGTTGACCTCTGACTCCCGTTTTGAGGTCGGAGGTGACCTCCTCTGGCTGGTGCTACACCCGACCCCCCCGCTCACCACGCTCCCTCCTCCTTGTCCGACCACGTGCCCGACAACGCCTCTCCTGTTGTCTCTGTCCTGCTCGTTAAGTTTCGAGGAAGGTTGTTGGCTCTCGGGCGCCGACGCCAGCTCGATGGGTTCGGCTAGCGGACCATTTGGCCGAGGGTGGTCACACACCACGCACTTGAGTGCCTTGGCCCAGTTCTCGTAAGTGCAGGCAGTGCAGGTCCAGTGCTTTGCGTGAGTGTTGAGCCTGTTACGGTCATTATATTCCTCACAGGGGTCCGTAGTGGTGGGCAGCGGAGCAGGGCGGCATCCAGAGCCTGAGGTCTGTGGTGATTCTGTGGGGCTGCGTGGCTGCCGGGTGTGATGTCTTCGATGGATTGCGTGTTGCCCGTGATGTTGCGCGTGTTGCCTCTGGCAAAGGCACTGGGTGCAACGGATTGCCCGAGGCCAGTTCAAGTAGGTGCACATGTGGCACGACCACTTGCTACTCGTCTCTGGCGCGTCAGCGATGCGCACGCGGGGTCGGGCACTGGAGTCTGGACAAATAAGTAAGCTGGAGCCCCCCTGTGTTGGGCTGTTGCTGAGGCCGGCGGGGTCCCACTGGTGCAGACTGGCATCAAGAGCAGGGCTGCTCTTGAAGGGCTCCTTGGTAATGATGGCACCCCCGCTGGGTTTCTGAGCGCGGCACATGGTGCACTTGATGGCCGACGGCCAGTTCTCGTATGTGCAGTATTCACAAGCCCACTTGGCAATCAGCTCGGTCATCGTCGCACCACCGCCGAAGGAGGAGGTTTCCCGCCGCTCAGAGGGGTTCTCAGCTCGGCAGATCCACTCTCACACAGCAGCTCACTAGGGTAGAGAGGGGGAAACAACACAGGGTATTTTAGCAAAAACTATTTAATGGTATGGAAAATAAACATATTAAACTAAACCACATAATAATAATAAAAACTACACATCTTATAACAAAAAGACAAATTATTTTTCATAGATCAACAAGACAATTGAGATCAATGTTCCTTGCACTTTAACTTTTTCTTATCATTGTCTATCATTGTACTTGAGTTTGTGTTGATTGTTGTTTGTCATGTAAAATGTTGCACCTTCCGCCAAAACAAATTCCTCGTCTGTGAAAACATTCTTGGCAAATAAATGGTTTCTGATTCTGATTCTGCAATCATACTGACAAAATATGGTGCTCCATTTTCACGAGTAAATCTCTCCAATGTTGCACATACACAAAACCTAAACAAAGCATGCTTTATTTCAGTTAGCCACTGCGATATTTACTGTCAAACACTTGCAAAAATCCACAGTGCTGTTTGCTCTTGACCTAACACCAACTCGAAGGAAAACACACAAAAACGGAGCAATGTTTACAAACCACGCAGCAGTGCCAGCAGGACGACGCAGCCTGAACGTCCTCTTACAACCCGACACTGGCTTTAAAAACACATACAAGTGATACACACCAGGCCAATGTGCCCTACAACCGAGCTAGGTAACAGGAGACAAGGACATATGAAACCAGACACCCAGCAGGGAGGCGCGTGACCGGTTAAGACACTTAACGTTACCGATGCACCCCCACTGAATGCTCCCCCAAAGCCTATCACTTATATGAAAGTGATTCCTACCCGGGTGCCACATTCTGCAGATTATCTACGAAATTAGAGCCGTTAAGATAAAGTTAACTCGCCGGGAGTTGGTTGCACTGCGCACCACACCTCTCAGTTTACCAACACTTGAGTGACACGATTCTTCCACAGTTGCAGGTTTTGAAGCGCCATCCCAAAATAATTATAATATCTGCACGGGAACATGACCCGTGTTTAACTGCGGTGACGTTAGTCACCTTCAACATGTTTACTCGTGACTAGTATCCAAACACAGTATTATGGGTCATGTATGCGTTTGCAGTTAACTTTCCCAAACTAACAAACTAGCATCTACTGCGCATGAGCAGACCGCGCCGCGAGCCGTTTGTTATCTTACATGACACCGACACTGCCGTCGGTTCGGTTGCCAGCCAGGAACTGCGGCCAACGGCTAGCTGGCTGCCCGCTAACGTTACGGGATTATGTGTCGCCCCCCGTCCGCCTGTCACCGTCCGAGAGGCCGTCGTCAACTCTGCAAGACATTCGTCTAAATCCTTACCGTTGCTTGTGTTTACACTCCTCCGTGGACCGTGTCCCACTGCAGCCAAAACAAATGGAGCTTTTTCTCCGAGCTCCCCCCCGACCCCCCAAAGAGCCGAGAACCCCACCGAACTCGGGTTTCTCTCACTTCTCTACACTAACCGCATATTTACTTCTTTGGGGCGCAGTTTAGTCGGCAGCGGATGGTCCGTACATACCGGGGAGCAAGAACTCCCCCTCCCCCCCCCCCTCCTCCCCTAGTCCCGTCCCGCGGGCGTCCGAGTTGACGCTTTATACCATTTTCATCCTTTTCCCTCGAGTCCCAAAACACCAAGCCGACGCGCTTTAATGGCGGCACAGGGTAAAGGGAAGCAACCGCGGCAGGGCAAAAAGATACACTACGAGGGGGAGATCTCCGGGCCGTGTTACAGTCAGAGGCAGGATCAGGATTTACCACCTGAATCCGCCAAGCACTCTGATTGGTTGTTTTTTGTGCATGCCTTGACACCGACCAATCAGAGTCCACGCTTCTCATTCCAACTGTTAAAAGGCTCAGCGAAAGCAAAACCTGCTCGACCATCACATAAATAAAGACACAATATGTTTATAGATTGTTATTTTTAGACGAGGGGCTCAGTTAGTTAGCGTAAAAAGATATAATTTCTTTTTTTAATTCGTGCATTGTAATGTACTGCATATTCAGCAAGCAACCATGTGGGATGCCCTCAAAAGGGATGAGGGGATGATGTCATCGTAAAAATACTGCAGCAAGCAGTCTGCAGTAATGCTTGACAGCTTGAGCAACAGTTCTTGTTATTATTGACGGGCATAAACGCAGTTGAAATCCGAAAAATGATTTTGTTTACCACAATACTTTACCAATAATGTACACATAGATGTAACTCTTGTTTACAGGAAAGTGCATATACATATCCAAAATGAGAAGTATAAACTGTGATTTGTCTTTTGGATTTGCTAATTGTTTCTAGTTATTGCACATTGTTATTTTTATTGATTATTGATTATTGTCAATGTATGCTTTCCAATTAACCTGCAACAATATGAACAAAATAAGAGCATGATGTCCAACAATTTCACATTAAATGTGGTACATGTGCAACAATAACAAAACAAAGGTATATCATATCACATATGCATGTCTCATTTATTATTTCCCAATTTAAGAAACCTATTCTCTGTGCAAGTCCTTGATCTACTTTTGACAAGTACACACATTCAGATAAAAGCTGAGAAGTTTGAAGCTGTGCACTGGACATTGTGCTTTCAGGGAGGTGTTAATGTTGCAATAGTAAGAGTACATGAGTGTATGTTTCTATTCTGTTGGAACTTAAAGGTATAGGATACTAACAAGGTTAATCCTCTCACGTATTTTACTAGTGGCCCTCAGCACCCTGCTGATTTTCATCCTGGTCGTTGAGTCAGGGTTACACCTGGGGACGCCAGAAAGATTTAAAAAGCAGTGTAGAAACTGAAGGCAAGGATTATGAGTGAGAACCAACATATTGCTGCTCTATACCACCACAACACTCAACTGAGACAAGCTTATACAGGAAGTGCTGTTTAAACGCTAGTGCTATCCCCACCCAGTTCTACTATACATTCATTATATATTTTTCTTATATTCCAGTACTCAAAGGAAACCATATTCCTAACATATTTAATTCGCCATCTCTTTTAACATTGTGTGATTGTGTTACTCGTGATTATAAAGTAACATTTGAGGTGCCAGTTCCCCAATAAGTGCTGCATTGGCATTACACACCCGGGCAAAAAAAACAAAAACACGTCGTACAAACAGTTCGCATAAATAAAGTGGAGCTCATTCACAAGGCAAAGCTTCTCCCACCACAAAATCATATAGGAGGGCAACTTGCTGATCGAGACATCTTCCGGGACGTCCCCAGTACGTCCTCCGTGTGCAGTGCAAATGTCTTTCCATGCTGAATATAACCGTGTCTAGAATTGACGGGTTCATGCGAGGGTGTCCTACATCCGGCACCAAATCAATCCACGCCTTGTTAGTTGTCTTCAAACGAGACAGCCGTTTAAAAGGCCGGTCGTGTTCATCATACCGTCTCTGCCTCACGAGAAGTATCGGTTACTAAGCAGATCAGCTGTGACTTTACAGTTAAAATTCCAGTTTCAAATTATGAAGCAGGCAAAGTCGCAGCTGCATCCGCGAGATACAGGTCCACGTAGAAGTCGGTAGTGAAAGTAAAAAGGGAGAATAGCTTTATACGAAACACCACATCATAGAAAGGGAGGCATAAAGCTGCAGGACAACAACAAAAAGAAAGAAGCAGCTAGAAATCGATTATTGCAAATGCAACACAGTTGGTTTTACTGTAGTTTACCTCACAAAGAGGGGTCTGTGGATGTGTTCTGTGTGCAGATAGAAACTGACCTGAGTGGAAGGCACTGAATATTGAAGCATTCTCTTCGTCACATTATCCAGGTCCATACACGTGACATTGACCCAACCAGGTCAGAATAAATTAGGTCTGCTATCGACTGTGCCAAGACCGGAAGGTGATCGTCCGCTCTCCGCTTCCAAAGTTACAATTCACACTCTACAGGGGGTATCCGCCTTCCATCATGACTTTAATAGAGAACAAGTCAGTGAGAAGGGAGCTTGGTGGACATACACGCTCACCGTCAGTAGTATTAGAGACAACCAGCACTGTGAAGTGGAAGTAGCAGCCAGGTTTGTACATGACGAAGAACAGACAGATGCAGTTTGTTTTTTAGTGCTAGCTCTCTTGTGTTGCAGCAGCAGAAGGGAATCAGAAGCATCTGGTTAGTAAAGCTACAGTACATCGTGTTTGCCGTGTGAGCTCCGTACAACAGACAAAAGCCGAGCTGAATTTTGCTCAGGGTCGAAGAGGACGACTCAAGTGGCACAACATAACAGCATTGGTATAGCACAATAATAAAGACATCTTAAATTGTGTTAAGTGCAGCAAAGCGCATACAATTTCAGTGCTAACCGAGAGGAGCATGACATTAACTTTCTTGTCAATCAAATTAGATGAACTAATAATCTGACAAAATATCTATATGTATATATAAAGCACCCATTTTTGAAGTGGCAGAATAAATCTTGCTTAAAAATCTATTCTTCATCATTTAAAGAGGCAAGTGTGTAACTAATTAAAGAATGTAGAGCATGGGGGAAATCAAATCAAATAAGATAAATTTGCATGTTAAAGTCATTCTAGTTACATATATAGATCTCTTTAAAGAAGAAAAAAAAGCTAACGACCATTTACTTCTTTTTAAAAAAAGTTTGAAGGCTGCAGAACAATTCTCCATTTGCTTTTCTCCGATGATGTAAGAAGGCAAAATAATAGTGCAAGATGCAAGAGTGGGTGCTCCGAGTTGGTGACGCAAAAGTGAAATCAAAAAGATACAGAAGAAAGCGTGGAGCAGGGCCTGTCTTTTTCGGGGTGCCGAAACATCCACACTGAATATACCCACACTGACCCGAATCCAAAAAGAAAAGAAAAAGAAAACAGACGACTGGACCCTCCAATGAGACGCTCTCGCTAAGCCTGCGAAGCCGAGCGACGTTTCCCCTTAAAATGGAGATCAGACGAAGACGATAAACACCCACGGCGAGACACCAACTGTGCACGCCTTTCGCTTTCAGGACTGGCACTTTTGTCTATGTTTGTCTATCTTTGATTGCTTAAGATGCCCACCTCTCGCGGTGCGTCACTTCTCCATGTCCCGTACGCGCGGGGCGTGTCTCTATGTGGCCTGAGAGCCACGAGCGTCCCCGTCCGGACCCAGGGCAGCTGGCCGGCCTTGTGCTAAACCGCTGGAGGAGACCATCGGCAGATGACCGGCTTCACTCACCAAGTTCTCATATTCGCTACTGTCCCCGTCTTCGTCACCGTCTTCATCTTCGTCGTCGTCGTCGTCTTCCTGCCCTGCGGCCTGCCTATCTAACGAGTCGGAGCTCGATCCGTCGCCGTTGCCGAGGTACGGGGTGCTGGGAGTCGTGACGGGAGTGGAGTTGGCGGCGAGGCCCGGGCCCGTCCCCGGGGGGCCGGGCGTAGGGTGTCCCGGAGAGCCCACCGCTTGGGGCCGGGGCAGTAGGGCAGCACTGGTCGTTGGCGAAGAAGAGGAGAGCAGAGAGTCCCGCTGGACCAAGAGGTCAGAATAAGACGGTGGGTGAGGCGAGGTACTGGGCCGCTCAGGAGCAGAGGGCGCCTGGAAAGCTGTTCTGGAAAGAGGGGGCGCGTCGGAAGATTCCGTGTTCTCCTCTGGAGTGGGACGGCAGTCCGTATTCTGGGCCTCAAGGAGCCCTGTAGAGCAGAGAGAAAGATGCAACTGGTAAAAAGGGTCAAGAAAGTGGACATTTTTGCACAATGTTAATAAGCACATAAGATCTGAGGGAATAACCTTGACTGGTCGACTGATCGCATCATTTTAAAATAAGGACTGAGGAAAAGGGATGGGCACAGAATTGAAACGTAATACCGATACCAGTTTATATTCAGGGTTCTTACACATGTTGACCAGTGGATTTCCATGACTTTAAACCAAATGTCCATGACCAAACTTAAATCTCGGTATAAACATGAAAACTGTAGAACATGTTACGTATTGAGAGCTATCGCCGGCTTATATTTTGAGCGTCTTTCTTTAAAAAAAATATAATAATTAATTCAAACTCGGCGTAAATGAACATGTGATTATGTCAAATTTCCATGACTTTTCCAAAACGTTTATGATTAAAGTTTTTTCCATGACTTTTCCGGGCCTGGAAATGACCATTTTAAAATTCCATGACTTTTCCAAGTTTTCCATGACCGTACGAACCCTGTATAATCAAAACCAGCACACATTTTAGGACACAATTCTAAATCATCGAATCCAAAGCAGGCACCTACTTCTCTCCTCTTCTGCCGTGTTGCGTTTCCTGAGAGCAATTTGTTGTTTGAGTTTGTTCACATCCTCTTGAATGTTCTCCTTCACACGCTCACTTTGTTCTACCTCCCCGCACACAGCCTGAGAAGAGGACAAACCGGTACAAAATTCAAGTTAAGTCATCTGGGGAGAGAACAATGTTGCTGCGTGTCTTCCACCAGCTATCCCACATCCAGCTCACCTGCACTTTATCTTGTAGTGCACTGTAAACTTGGTATATTGTTCGGATATCCTTCATGACGCCATCTTTGTCAAAGAATTCGGCTCTGTGAAGATATTTACCAATATCCGTTACACTATTCACGTCATAATGCACAACTTCACACAGTACGAGTTCACCTAGCGTGTTCGTCAAAGGCATGAGAGCAGCGAAGGAGTGTCGTGGTTACATTATGGATGCCTTCTCTGTCTGACTGACACACAAAGAAGTCTGAAAGTCATCAGAAGCTAGAGAGACAGGTCTGGTTAAACCCCCTGCAGGTAAGATCACACTGACACACAGTGATAAACTATTCTATTACAGACGGGGTTTAAAACAAAAAGACTCAAAAATACATATTTCTGCACGTGAAACCGGTCATAAACCAGCTTTCTACTCCAGTCACCCGAAAATGTCTGCTGATGAATGTAAACTCATAGGAATAAAACAGAAGTTGCACACCAACAAGGAGACACCAGATTAATCCCTGCCAGTGGTTTCAAAAATAAATGTGTTTGTGGAGGCGAAGCAACTCGCACAATGAGTTGGGGCGGCACATGTCATGCCCTCAAGGTGAAACTGTAGTACGCTTGAAGGTTCTACCACTCCCTGCCATCTAAACTCTCTCTACACACACGCACACACACACACACACGTCTGCAGTGACATCGGTGCAGGACAAAAAGAAATCCGAGAGCCCGATTCTTACCCATGCTCCTTGATGACCTGGGTGTAGTTGGTCGAGGTGTTGGGCACGGAGGAGACTTTGTATTCCTGCTGGCTCGTGTTGCCAAGGTTTGGGATTGTGAGGGTGATCCTCTGGTTGTACCTACTGGGAGGAGACGACCAATTAGCCCTGTTAAAAATACTGTTCAGAAGATGACACTTTAATGTGTTTCGTCTTTCCAGTAAACCCCGTATGCCGAAAAGTTTGTCACTTTTCATACGTGTTTAAAATAGTGATTAGAATAAGCTACAACTAAAATTAGGGATGCGCCAATGTTACTTGTTCTCTCCAGCTCCAAGGTTATCTTCTGATAATTCCCAATCCCACACCAGTGCTCTAGTTTACTTTAGTATTTCTTTTACGTCAGGGTTCTTACACATTTCGATAAATGAATTTCCAGGACTTTTTCATGACTTTAAACCAAATTTCCATGACCAAACTGAAATCTCAGTATAAACATGACAAATTTAGAAACTTGTGCGTATCGCCGGCTTATATTCTGAGCGTCTTTCTTTCACAAACACATTAATCATTTCAAACTCGCCGTACATTAACATGTGATTAGAACACATTTCCATGACTTTTCCAAAACTTTAATGATTTAAGTTTTTTCCACGACTTTTCCAGGCCTGGAAATGACCATTTTAAAATTCCATGACTTTTCCAGGTTTTCCATGACCGTACAAACCCTGTATGTGTACACGTCACTGAATGGAATTTATTGGGACTTTTATTTGGGATGTCACAAGGCCAGGGACTGAATGACTGACTGACACGGTGGATGACGTTGATCAGCGTTGAGTACAAAAAGCACTTAAAGACCCAAAACATCGACAGGGTGGGAACTCAAACGCCTACAAAAGAGTAAATATACACTAGTTTGACATTTGACATTGACCATAAATATGTGTTTGCTCATGCTCAACATGCAGTTATTACCTGTGGTGAGGTCTAAAGAGCACATACTCCAGAGCGTGCGTGGAGCTGTTGGCGGTGGAGATGAAGCTGAACAGGAGGAAGACGAGGTCGGGCACACCGAGCAGCTCAGTCAGCTGTTTGTGGATGATCTGTTCCCTGAACGACATCTGCTGCTGCGTGTTCCTCCGGAACCGGTACCAACCGATAACGTTCTGCGCGGACCAAGAAACAACTCTTTTAAATGTGTTCATCGTCATGTCACAAGTACTTGGCAGACTAAATTCAGGATGTGGAACAATACTGACGTTAATAATTGTGACGCCTGTACAGCTACTTATCGAAATACTTCAATGAGAAAACATGAATGAATAAAATGATGGTACATTTTGTTGTATAATATAATATTGATCCCTTTCCTGTGGTTACAGGACGGCCACTCACCCCATGAGCTACAGCCGCCCTAAAACATAATTATATTATATTTGAAGCCCAAACTGTTGAAATTAGGACTTTAAAAGCAATTTAGAACATCTAATTTATATATTGATATCCTCTGGACTATCACACACTCATTAGTAAAAGAAAATATGAAAAACTACATCTACGTCTGATTTCAGGTTATTGTCGCCTTAATTTAAATGCATTACTGACATGTTATAGGACATCAGCTGCAATGCATGTTGAAATGACAATAAAAAAAAGAAAATCACTCACTTTCCGCCTATCTTTAAGAATGCTGTTGAGATTTTCTTCATTGAGTTTTCCTGCGTAGTCATAAAAGCTGATGAGAGGAAAACAAACAAACAAGTTCAAACGTATTCAACACATTCCTCCTCCTCCTCCTCTGCATTGGCCTAATTGTTTTGCACACTCTTGTCAAATGGGGCCATCTACTGTCCAATGTCCAAACGCACGTATGGCAAGAAAGTGTTAGTATATTTACAATGAGCTAAAACAAAGACGTCACAAGCTACTCTGCACAAAGGCTCTTTATATTGAGGAGAAAACAATGCTAATACATGCCTTGAAGTCTTTAGCTTTTTACAAGCATTATACAACCATTAGCTCTTGTAAAATACCCCTTCAACATACCTTCACTTGTTATGCCTGTGTTACAACAGTATTATGTCAAGTTTTCTAAATAAAACAATCGTGGTCAAAACTGTTGGCTGAACAATTTGTCTCCCCAAAGCAGTTTCTGTTCTACAATCGTACACATTGTTACATTTTTGGAGTAGCTATTTGTAAATTAAAAGCTCATATCTTACCTAAATAACTTTGCACAAGGATCATGGTTATGAATTTCTGTGGAGAACAAATAATGACGGATGTTTCAGTTATATAGCATCACATATGCAACATATGCTAAAGACATAAGCTAAAGTGTAGCCCGACAACGGAAATTAAACAACACACACAACCTGCTGTCATTCACATAGCTAACGTTACCATATTTATGAAGGATCCTGATATGTATATGGCCATAGAATTAGGTGACCTTAATGCCACACACAAACTTTAAAATGCAAAGATATTTTAGTCCTTTTTGTTTACAAAATACAAAAGCAGAGTCTGAAGCAGAAGGATAAGTGGTGAGCGAAAAGCTGCTTATTGGCATAATGTATTTGCCAGTTACATTTCACATTCAGGTGCATAAAGTAATTTCCTTGCGGGACTCAATGGGTGGAGCAGAGAAAACCTAAGCAATTCATACCAATGAAAAATATATGTATAATCCATTATTGATATCTTTTTATTGCATATGATGTTGCCATATTTGGCAGATGAAAATCCAAACTGATACCTGTGTTTTTTTCTGTAGTGATGCAGACCAATGATCACTCTTTGTAATTTAAAATGTAAAAGTGAGTAAATGTGTAATTGGGTTTTGTTTAAATGTCCCGTTATCATCAGCTTCTACAACATGAATAGTGAGATAACCACCTATAAATCAGATACATTACACACCTGCACACCCATAGGGTTTGAAATCGGGGCTTGTGCGATTAAAGTTGGCCAAAGCTATTCTGAGAAATGCAGGATGTCGTCAAAATGCATGTACATAAAGAATGATGAAAGTTGTCCCTAATATATGCCACAAAGAGGGGAGTGGGGAAGGCGTCAACAACAGCAGTCTGTACACAACTACACGGCCTTGGGAAGAGCTCTTAACAAATAGAAATAAGTGGGAACCCCTGTGTGGGTGGGCACAGTCGCCTTTATTCAGCCATCATTCATCTTATTATTACCTTCCGCATTTGAGAATGCGGAAGGTTGTGTTTTGATCGATCGCTATGTATTTATTTATTTGTATGTGTGTTATTTGTATAACTCAAAAAGTATTAAACCGAGTCGCATGAAATTTGGTAGGATGATTCGTTATTATCCGGGGACCATTTGATTAGATTTTGGGACCGATAGGGTCAAAGGTCAAGGTCATGAAAAGGTACCAAAAAAGTGGCTGCGGCGAAGGTATGCGCTCTACCAAGTGCCTGTTCTAGTTGTACCTGTGCTTTTCCTATTGTGCCATAAAGAAGATTTTTATAGGGTAATCCTGTAAACAGTCTCTTCCGGCCTCTATCACAGACCTTGTTTTGTCTGTTACAACGCTTACCTACTACCTGGACCAATTCTGCAGTGCTGATCTGTGTGTCACTGATGCTGACAGTCTCTTCTTGCCTTACATCTCCTAAGAGGAAGCCCTCCTGTGCAAACACATGTTGACCAAACCGTGGTTAGGGTACTAATGTAGACCTGAAACAAGTATTCAGTTAGATCAACAAATAATTAAACATCAACATATTGGTTAATTAGTTGTATTTTCAACTCTTTTTTATGTTAAAAAGTCAAACATCATCTTGTTACAACCTGTCAAATGTGATGATTTGCTTTTCTCTTGTGTTATTTTAGGCTAGCAGATGGATAATCCCTTCATGTTGAGTGCATACTGAACAACACTAATTGTGTCCGAATCACTGCATCATGAATCAAGATCTTCGTGCAAAATAACAACTTTTTCGTTCTGGTAGTAAATTTACTATTTTGTAGTTAACTTTTTATAAAAAAGTGACAGCTAAACAGCAGCGCTATCCACGACTCTGTCAGCCTGGTATATAAACAACGCTGTCGTTAGCTTCCATTGCGCTTATTTCAAAAGCTTTATTTCCCAAACGATCGACCATCGATCAAGTTACTATAACAAGCACGCGCATAGAATAAAATAAGTACATTTGTACGCATGTCAAACACTTTATTAAACTATGTTAGTGACTTGAAATCAACTGACATTAGCAACGTGGCTAAGAAGCTAATCGCGCAATGTGGCAACAACACAAACCTAAAAGGTGTGTGCGACCTAGTTATGAAATCAACTCCGTTGACATATCCTCATACATTGAAGAAACACACTGACGTCACATGACAGGTCCAAGTGTGGACGTGAGCAGCACAGGCACACAGAAATCACTTGACTTGGCAGCTAGCTAACGTGCTACGTAGCTAACTATGTATTTCCTGGAACTCAAACTTTGCACAACAGGATTGTCCAGGTTGAAACAGCACACATTCGTATATATATACACGGCTCTTTATAGGTCACGTGAGAAGCTAAATATGCAACACACGTGCGGTTGAAATCCTCTTTAAATCACCAGTTCGCCTGCTCGTGTCTGTAGCTGCAGTTTGGTTGATCAACCTGCCGGTAAATAGACGGAACCGACGCTAGCTAGCCAGCAACAGGATGATGACACTGGGAAACAACACAAACTAAAGGTGTTGACGGGCGACTAGAGACTTCGCCGAGCTGCGCACACTCCCGCTACAATCCTAACAGTTCGTCAGTGTAACGCGTTATACTTACATGATCTGAGTTGCTGTTGGCGCTGTGATAACACACAGAACTAAAAGTATAACCTGAAATGGACGCCGCCATGATGGAAACATCCCGATGAATCCCGATGCCCTCCCACCCCCGCGTTCCGGTCACACTCCTCGACTCGCAGTGGCTTGTGGGAAATGTAGGCGAAGACAGGCCTTGCGAGCCAGCATGGAAGAAGTCGCTGCGGAGAGCGTGGACGTGAAACGTGGAAATGTCTCGGATCCAGAGGACGACACCGATTTTGGACCTTCAAAACTCGGAACGAAAGAATAGTAAGCTATTAACGGGAGTCGGTATTTCTCTGAATCGTCACTTACGTTGACTTACGATCATGATGGTCGGTTGTTCTTGCTAGCAACAGAGCCTCTCATCGTTGATACCCGTCCTACATGTGGTGTTGAGAGCAAAAATAAAGTTGTATTGTTGCCTGACAACTAACCTAGTTATGCTAGACAGTCGGTAGACACTTTATACATGCTTGAATCAAGCTACTTCCTTTCATATTTGCAACGTGTCATCTGTGCTCATAGTATATATTTGTATTATAACTAATTGTCAGTGACTTTTTGTCCGCAGTTGGGAAGATGCATATCAAAAAGAACTTGAGACATTCGCAGACATTGGGGATGTTGGTGAGATATGGTAATCTTATTCATATACCATGCTGTATGTCCACTTGTAATTACAGTGCTGTTCATGTCAAAATGTGATGATTTATAAAGGATTTGTTCAATGCAGTATTGTTTCTTTCTGACAGAAGCCTGTCTCTTGACTGAAGTCTGTGTTTCCATCATCTCTTGAGGTTTGGCGAGGAGAGCATGAGCCGTGTTCTGCGATGGATGGACAAAACTCAGATCCCAACAGATGCTGCCATTCTTGACATTGGCACTGGAAACGGCGCCTTTTTAGTTGAACTGGTGAGAACATTTTGACAATAATATTGTGTTTTAAAAAGAATTCACAGGTCATTTTTTTGGTCTTTCTTAAAGGGCCACTTCACCAATATCACAACCAGATCATTAAAACATTGCAACATCTGT
The DNA here is from genome assembly GCA_036178185.1 of Liparis tanakae. NCBI lineage: Eukaryota > Metazoa > Chordata > Actinopteri > Perciformes > Liparidae > Liparis > Liparis tanakae. The sequence continues at coordinate 6,683,152 of CM070100.1, read as the reverse complement.
GGATTATTCAGGTTAATGAAGATATTATTGGCTGCTCAATGTATTTTGTGCTTAGAAAGCAACAATCCAAACACCTTCCATCTCCATTGTATTGTGAAAGAGTGTATAAAGAGTCTAGAGGAGCCCGGTGTTTGAGGAAGAAATTTAAAAGCCAGGGGTGAATCTTAAGAGTATTTATGTTAGAGATACGGCCACCTCTTACAACATCTCGTTGCATCTTTAACCCACAGCCCATCCCAGAGGACCCATCTAACATCTTCTAAATAGTGTTAATATTTGCATTTGTCATTCCTTGAGCTTAACGCTCCCAGATTGGTATGTACTCATCCTTCAGCTTCCCCTGCAAAATATACAATTTCTCAGCTGTTTGCAATAAACAAATTATACAATAATTATTTAAGTAGTTTAATAAAACTAATATTACAAGGGTTTTATCCAAATTCAACCGAAATGCTTCTTTTAATGACTAATGAATTTACTGCAGTCTCAACATTATTCAACCCCTTCATGACAAGCATATTCAGTACTTTAGAGAAGAGATCAGTGCCTTGCACAAACCAGGAAAAGGATACAACCTCACGGAACAGAATCACGGAACAGAATCATGGAACAGAATCATGGAACAGAATCATGGAACAGACTCACGGAACAGAATCAAAGCTCAGCAGAGCACACAAGCCCCAAAAAAAGGAAGTTGGTTCATGAATGACTTTAACCATATTATATATAATGACAATGTAAAGTTGCTATTACTATTATTACAGATCACTGAATCATTTAGAGCAGTGGTTTTCAACCTTTTTTCAGTGATGTACCCCCTGTGACATACTTTTTTCATCCAAGTACCCCCTAACCAGCGCGAGTAGTGTCGGCGAGCGTTGTCGTTAGAGCAACGGAGTTGTAGCGAGGAGACGGTGTGTGTTAGAGACGGGGTGTGTGTTAGAGGCGGGGTGTGTGTTAGAGACGGGGTGTGTGTTAGAGACGGGGTGTGTGTTAGAGGCGGGGTGTGTGTTAGAGACGGGGTGTGTGTTAGAGACGGGGTGTGTGTTGGAGACGGGGTGTGTGTTGGAGACGGGGTGTGTGCGTCCGTGTTTCAGCAGCGTTGCTGCTAAGTGCCGCAGTGAGAGACGGGTCCGTGAGCGTGTGCAACGTTGGGTCAAACCATCCTGATATGGTGGGAGGGGGGACTCTGGGTTTTTAGGTTAATTAAATTAAATTGCCTACTTAATATACAATTCAGTTTATGAACTTACACTTTTGTTTTATTAAATATTTATTAAATAACTATTTTTAAAGGATTTTTTAATGGATGCTAATTTTAGATAGATTTTAAAAAAATCTCACGTACCCCCTGGAGTGCCTTCACGTACCCCCAGGGGTACGCGGACCCCCATTTGAGAACCACTGATTTAGAGAACCTTTTTGCTTAAAATGTTTGTTATTATTATTTAGCTTGGCGGTCAGAACAATCAAAATACCGTAATTAGAAAAGATTTGATGTGTCATCAAACAACGTGGATGTGGTGTGGTGAAGAAGAACAAAAAAGTCACCTGCACCCCCCATACACACACACACACACACCATTTTTTACCCCTCATGATTTGCAGGTATGAGGTTTACTTTAACTGCAACAAATTACGTTAACCGTTTTAAGACATTCTTTAAACATTGATTAGTTGAGCTCCTCCTGTGCTTTGTTTTTTTGTGTTTCAAGGCTAAACACGGATGCAGGAATCTGACTGGTATAGATTATTCTCCAGCCTCTGTGGACTTGGCCAGAAACGTTCTGCAGGCCGAGGGCTTGACGAATATCACTGTAAAGGTGGGTTTGGGTTTTTTTGTCATGAAAACTATCACATTGTTTCTCAGTTAATTCAATAACTTTGACAAGTATCACAACAAATGTGGCTGCTGCAGGATACTGAATGATATCATTAACTTTTTTCTATTGATCCCTGGTGTACTTGCAATGCTCGGAGCAAAGCATGAATCAACATGTTCTGCTAAATTTGAATTCTCTTCAGTTGATTGCTGTAATATTTGCATGTACAAAGTAAAATTGGCAATGTCAATTTAACACTTAAAGAGTACATTTCAACACGAAGACAGTGAACATATGGCCCCTTATCTTTTGAGTGTTAAAGTATCACTGAACATAGTGTTAACATGTCGAGAGTTAAAGCAACTCTGGTAAAAGTTATTATTCCACACTGGGAGGTGTTGATTTTGATTCATGCTTCAAGTCCGAGTGTCGAATGTAAAATGAACAGTTTTCAGTGTACTGTTAACACTATTTTCATTGATATTTTACATTACATTACATTTAACTCAACCCTTTATCCAAAGCAACTTAAAATCATGTTACATGTATATACCATACACACAGCTACAGGGAGCAATTCAGGGTTGAGTGTCTTGCTCAAGGGCATAACAAGGAAATGTCCCTGAGCACATCGACTAAGACAGGGATTGAACCGCCAACCCCCAATTTAAATCCCCCAAAAGATGGACCTGCTAACCACTGATCCACAGTGTTTACTGGCTTAGTGTTAATTTACTCTTTCATTCTACTGTGCAGCTTTTGACTCGGTTGCCTTAGCCGGCTTTATATCGATATTTCAAGACACAAAAACAGTTCTAGTTTAAGTTAAACACAGTATAGAGTTATTCTAAAATGTTGCTTCTGCTGGAATATCAACATTTTATATAAAAAAAGTGATTTAGAGAAACTTACCGCAGTCTTTTCAGAATTAAAACGTGCGTGATGAAACTCAATTTGAAACGAGAGTAACAGTGAACGTTGTCATCACTGGTGGTTTTACTCTTGCTCTAGTTGTAATGACTTTGGCTGAGTCAATTCACTTTAACACTACATGTTTTAACACTGGGGAATTAACTCTAAATATTTACTCCAACACTGGAGGCTATTTACTCTTGCTAGTCTTGTAATAACTCTGAAGGAGTCAGTATACTCTGACTTTTTAACACTGGGGAATTAACTGTGTACGTGGTGGATCTTGTGCCATGCACAAATCAGCCGATGCCAATAATACAACCCGGCTTGCAGCATCCTCGGAATGGTCAGAGCAAACTGTCCTGTGTTTACTATGCGGGAGAGTTGGAGAGGGAAGAGGCCCTGAACGTGATGGAAGTCTGCCCACCATTCAGATTAAACCACTTGAAATGAATTGGCAGGATGTAACACATCTCCTGACATGTATATGCAAGAAAAACACGTTCTCCTCTCCTGTGTGCAAGGTACAGTTACATATAAGTTATGTGCATCACACGGCTAGGACCTTGTGTGCTTTGCTTGGACAGAAAGCCTTCCCCTGAAGTCAATATTGACCTGAGCTGGACAGCAGGAGCACAGTATGTGTGTGTGTGTGTATGTGGGAGAGAAATATTATGTTGGTATTTCTTTAATACTGCAGATTGCCAAAATAATGAGTGTGAATGTGTAGCCTTGAGTGGAGTTCAAACCACATGGTAAAGGAGGCGGGGGGACTTCTTCACCAGGTCTTACCTTAAAGGTCATCACGTCGAGCCTTGTCTCCATTTACATTAGTCATTATGTTTTCTTTATGCATTCCTTTGACATCATCCCAGATTTCTTTCATTATAAGGGCTCACACTCATACGTAACTCTGATCAGTTGCAACAATATATAGGCGTTTCTCCCTCCAGTGAGTCCCTTGATCCTCATAGATCACACATTGTGACCCCTGGTTTGTGTGTATGTGTCTCTTGAGCTCTCCCCAGAGGTCTGGTGTTCTCTGTCCTCATAAAGGCTCCTTTCACTGCTGGTATGGTAGGTCAGCAACCTCTGCAGAATGAACTGCTGTCATGTGGGCAGTTGGAGTTTAGTGTTATAGTTGAACCGTGAGGTGTAACACATTTCATATGCAGGTACTCCTGTAGTTTAGCCCACAGCTAGAGACTCGGTCTCAAGCATGAGGCGTCATGTGTGCTGTAGGGTGGATCACAGACCGACCTTTCCTTATCTGCTGTCTTTTCTCGTGTGTGTTTTTAGGAGATGGATTTCTTGAACTGCCACGGTGAGCTAAAGGGTTTCGATGTCTGCATCGACAAAGGCACGTTCGATGCAATAAGCTTGAACCCGCACAGCTCTAAGGAGGACAAGAAAATGTATGTCAAAGTTCTAAAGGATGCTCTCAAGGACAAAGGATTCTTCGCTATAACTTCCTGTAACTGGACAAAGGAGCAGCTGCTAGACCGATTTATTGAAGGTGAGGAGAAACACTTTGTCTGATTATTTGTTTTTGAATGATTTTGTTTAATCTGGCTCATTTCTTTGTGAGAGTACTGCGTGGATTGACTCAACAAACCAAATGAATTAGAATTAGATGAGAAATTCTAGTGGAAGGCTAACCTTTGATGCAAATTCTTAAGGTGTGTGTGTGTGGGGGGGGGGGTCATTCACCTGTATTGTTCATTGACTGATCCACACGCGCATATTTACATACTGTGTAACGTTCATACCTGAGTTTAGAAGTCATATATTTGTATTTTTTTAATGCGGCACCTTTCCTTCAGGAAATTTGACAAAAGATGATATTTAATCAATATGATTCGCTATTTCCTAGTTGTTGCCAAATACCTCGCTGCCTGAAGGGAAAAACACATGAAAAATAAAAATATATCATGGCTTTGCTCGTAATGTGTACGGTTCCCTGAGGGGTTTGTGACCTTGTTGCACTCTGAAGCTGCTAATCAGGTCCCCGTTTAGTTTCTCTCATGAGTGTTGATGAGGACACACATGTCACCTGCTTCCAGGTGGAGCACTGCACACTGGTTTCACACTGTTCCACTGATCTACAGGTGGTGGTAACGCACCAACATATTTAGCAATGCTCCAACCAGGACAAGGAAAAAGACTAGTAAATTATTTACAGCAAGTTAGTCTATCTCCTAACTCTCTGTGGCTATAATCAACAGGAAAAGCTTCCTGGCGTCTGTATTTATGGAGACATGTTGATGTTCTAGTTTCTTAACCTGCATATCTTCTTTATTTTGCCTCACAGGATTTGAGTTTGTCGAGGAGTTGCCGACACCTAGCTTTCAATTTGGAGGCAAGAAGGGCAACAGTGTGACGGCCCTCATCTTCAAGAGAATACATTGACATTAGAGGATTAGATTTTCTTCTTTTTTTCTGATTATCACAGGAAATCATAATAACTGTACATACTTTTGTATAACAATACTTGATTCACATTTAGAAGACATGTGTAATGACGCCGGGAAACAGTGTAACAGAGAGGAAATCTCTTGAAATAAATATAGTTTTTGTTTTGTTGCTGTCGTTTTAGCTTGTCTTGATCCATAGTGTGATAGCAACCTGTTACATGTGTGTGAAATTGTTCATTAATCTTTGATGTTACTGAGACGATTAAGATGTACAGTTAACATACAGTTGAATAATGTATTCATTTAAAATGCTCTCGCATGGAACCTTTTACTTCTGAATAACAAGTTCTCCCTGACCTTTGACATAATGTAGGTCTGCCATGTCTCGCGGCACCAAGAGATATTTACATGTGAAGTCTTCGCCCTTGTGCAGAGTTCAGCCACTTGATTATTCGGCCTGGAGGCTAAAACATCTTCTGTGTTTGTTTCATAAAGGGTCTAGAAGAGAAGTGAGACATACACAACAATTCGCACAGAACATTTTTCCCCGATCCACAAATCATCTTAAAGCCCCTCTGTTTACTTTGCAAGGACCCTGTTGAATGTCTTGACCCATAGTTTAAAAACCCCGGTTCTGTCTCACTAAATAATTAATTACATCCATCGTTCATGCCTTGGGGAGAATAGCCCGTATCTAATTGGCTCAACTGGAAACCAGCAGAAGGTGGGGTCCTGGAAACCCTAATTTTGAATTTTGGACATAATAAATAAACAAAAGGCTTTGCCTTCTGTTTAAGGGAAGCTTGTCTGCCATTTACTTCCTTAATGACATCATTAATAACTGTCAAACTGGACTCTTTAATTGCAAGCTGGGCCAGTGGTCCAATGGAACCGTTGATGTTGAGCCACGCTGTTGAGTAAACATGCAAGCTTTACAAGAATTAGTGCCTGGAATTTAACTAGGCCCTGGATATCCTGTCTGGGTGTGCACATTATGCCCACATTCACAACTCTGAGATTTTCCCATGAAGTGAAACTTCCTTAATTAAATATCCTCCACCTTTGTCAAAAGGCACTCTTACTTAAACAAAACATCTGGGTAGACAGTTCTTCAAGGTTTTTTTTAAATTGCATAATTCGATTTTAATATGTGCTAAAGTTACAGTCCCTCTTTGAATATACTGCAGCCTACTCATTTCCTGTGCACAGGTGCTGTTGCTAAGAAACAGGCTACACTACAATCCTGTTAACCTCAACAAAGTCACGAGAGTTTCCATTTAACAGTTTCCTTAACATTGGATTGCTCTTGAATTAGAATCAGGATTATTCACAGACAGTTTGCCTTGGTATTTTGGTAAACATAGCAAGACAAAATAGTCAAGTATTGCATTTGAAGGAATCTTAAATAGTATACATATATATATATATATATATATAACAGTAATTAGGTTGTCATTCAGAAAAATCCTTAATTGTCCATCAATTTTAGTTGCTAAAACTATCTGGACGACAAATGATGTGGAGATTACGAAATGTTTGCTCCTGGCTGTGCTGGTAGTTACACGTGTCTTCATTATTAAAAAACTGGCTCTATCTCGACCACGTGTCTGAGACGTGCAACACTGTAACGTTGATTTATTCAGGAAACCAAAGCACCGTTTGAGGCTTGTCTTTCTCTCATCGTCAGTTCTATTGCCATCCACCAGTAAGTCAAATAAAACGCACGGTATTGCTGGTTTGAACTGAACTGTATAGTAAATGTATCACCGTCAGCACGTTCATGGCTTTTGGGTTGGCACACACGTCTGAAGCTTCACTTTTATTCCACTCATAATATTAAAAACCTATAAGGGTTTTAGAAGTGATGCCATAGCAGCCCGATGGCCGCCCTAACCAGCAATGAATGGCATGCTTTCATTTTAACCTCTCAAGTGTGATACTGCAAATATTTATGTGTTTTCCACTCCATCTCCCTGGAAACACGTTTGAAGTGAACCGGACAGGATTTTTGTGTGGATTGATTGAGTTACTCCACCATATGTCGTTAGCAGGAGAGTTTTCCATCGCAGGGAAGTGAGAAAGACTCCTCTTTCAAAGCACGTTTTTTTCACAATCTTATGCATGAAGTCTACATCGCCTACCGTGACTACATTGTAACGTGACTAACCGAAGTCCAAGAGACCTACATGTTATGTATTCTATCGACGTTTTAATAACTTTTTCTTCTGGGTCATTGTTTTAAGCTGGTTACAACTAAACGTGAACGACCAAGAGTCATGGTAGCAACTTGTGGTCGGTTCATTAGTGAAGTTATAGCTGTACTGGAAAGTAGTTTGCATATTTGCTTGAAATACATCAATGAAAAGCATAATGATACAAAGTAGCACACAAGTATTGTAAATGCCTCAGGGTGGACCGAAGCCGGAATATACCAACTTGGAAGGTGTGGGGGTTGTTGGTTTTAAATGAAGGGTTGTTTTAAGTATTAAAACGCAGTTACAACATGTGTTTGTTTTCTATTAATAATCAAACTATAAAGATTCAGCTGTACAGTAACCCGGTGCTCCCTTTGCCGAAAACGTTTATTGGTCGGCAGCTACTCTTCCGGTCGTCCACCCCTACACACACGTCCACATGGTTCGTCCGTACACGCATATCTTACAAATCAATGCTGAAGGCTGGAGGCAGCAGCAGAGCTCCCAGCTGCTCGCAGTCCGGCTCAGTCCTGCGCTGGCGGCTGCAACTGCGACAAGACTTTTGTGAACTTTCCTGCTTTGGCTTTTGCTGAAGATGACCTAACATCGACAGAGCCTCTGCTGGCCAGGTAATAGGGAGTTTGTCCAGATACGTGATCGTTATAACTGTGTCCCGGCGTGCATCATCGTGTTTTCGTACGCCGCGGTGCAGTTCCCTTCTGCTGCTCGTGCTGGCCTTTGCTCTGTCACTGAAACGTTAGATGACAACACAGTTGGGTTACTTTGGGCCATACATCAGAAAACAGGAATGTCTTTGTTTTCCTTAAATTATTCCATGTTGTGTCTGTTCTCTGCTCCCATTTTGAGCTACTTTAGGCACAATGTGTGGCAGAGTAACGACAGCACTATGTGTGGATGTCACGTTGTTGTCTCAAGCTTCTTTTTTTACAACTTTACTGGACAAAATACGTTGTTTTTAGAAGTGTACAACTGAGTCTCAGTCTGTCCAACCTGTTGCTCCAATAATGGGTTGCCCACATTAACAACCCCCCCCACACCCCCACACCCCCCCCAAAAAAATCTATCACCCATGGTAATAAAGGCCATGCTGGTGTTAAATAGAGTACATAGAGTACCTGTGTAGGTGGCGAGAGGCTGTGTGGTTGCTTTGCAGCTCCAATTGACACATGGCTGCTCACCACAACCTGTGAGAAGACATTGAAAAAAAAGTGTTTGAGTCATAAGGCCTGCTTGCAAATCTCCCCCAAGCATTTTTATTTGTGTTTACTACTGAAATTCTGTCATTACTAATTGCCCTGCTTTTCTGAGCACATGTCAGAAGTATTGATGCTGAAACTATGAGACATTTTGTTCCTGCTCATTCGGTTGTTCTCAAAGCATAGATAAAAGGTAAAATGTCTAAATATAGTGTTAATAGTCCCTTGTTATGTCTATGTGAGTCATGCACCCTGAATGTATGCTATTACACGTTTATGAAACAGAAACAGAGCGTACACATGTTGATAAGCTACTGAGACGAACATAAAGAGTACAGTAAATTGTCTTTGTATGCCTATACATGTATGTGAATGTAGCTACGTGTTCAAACTACTTTATTGTCTTCTTAGTTTAAATGAAAGGCACTCTGAAAATGGACCACCATTGCAGAGCAAGCACCACACGTCTTATTTGTCAGTGTTTCCTTTCCTTTGTGGGTTAGGAAGTAGCTGTTGGTGCTTATGTTTACCCCTCTAGTATTGCACGGCAGTTGGTTTATCTATGTGGACAATATAAACAGAATACTATGAAGAACTGGTTTGGTACCAGTTTACCTTAATGAAAATACCTGGAAATGTGTCTGGCTGCATGCCATTATGGCAGCGGTTGTCGTTGACTGGCAGGGGGTGGCTGGCAAGTTTGGTAGACTTAACAGAAATTATATTACTGCAGTTTTCTCAAGGATCCTGTTTTTAAAAATAAATAGGCATTCAACATGTGAAAGGAAGTGAAAGAGAGCTGGCTTTAAGATTGAATTACATTTTAGTTACAGTGTCTAATTACAAATGGGATGTTGATAAATGCCTCACAAATACAGGTTAGAATCACAGGGGTATTTCTGATCTACCTTTCTAGTTTTGGGAAGATTATGATTACCACACCTGGCTTTGATTAAAAAAAAAAAAAAAAACTGCTGGAATTTTACAAGCACATTGCATGTATCAAATTCTATCACGTGAACCTAATGTTAGCTGTTTGTATTTGACAAGGGCTGGGCGGCAAATGTATATATTATTGCCAATATCTGAGCTTTGTTTATAATACTGGCACAAAACAAACCAGCCATACAATAAATAACCTTTGAGCCAATACAGTCTAAATGAGCAAAACTCTCATTTCAATATGAAAACGTAAGATGACTATGTAAAACAATATTCTGATCAATGTCATTGTTTAGGAAATATTTGGTCTTGTTCAAAAGAGTTTCAAAACCAAGTTCAATATGTGACGAAAGAGGAAGTAACACATTCTCATCACAGTTGCTGGAAATCAATTCAAAAAAATCAATCAATTTCAATTTGAAATCTATTTGTGCTTTTAATGTTTTAAGTGAAGCGTAACTTTATGCACTGCAATTGTACTCGGCAACTGCTCTGTTATTGTTAGCCTGTAGACTTGTTTTGGACATACTATAGACATAATTTATGGAAGCAATTAAGGCTGGTGGTTTTTTAAAGGGGATCGCTCTGCACTCCAGTGTGTGCTCAAGACGCGCACATTTGCAACGTCTTTGTGTTGCAGACGAAAGGCCCTATTAGAGCTCCATTCTGTCTGTGAGCAGCTGTGTGCTGAGCGAGCCACCGGTCCATTCTCTGTCCGTGTGTGTGTGTCCGTGTGTGTGTGTGTGTGTACAATTCTCCTCAGTCCACACACTGACGCTACCACTCTGTCACTTTCTCTCTTTTTGATTTAAATTTCACTTTTTTGCCTGTTGCCAAAAAGGTGAAGAAGAAAACATGTCTGTTCTAATGCTGTGGCTCTCTTTCTTTCACTTGTTCTCCAGCCCAAGGCATTATGCAAAGCTAACATAAAAGGATTGTTAGCGATGCCTGTCTGTGCCGTCATGCTACTTTCCATTCATTGAGACGCTTCTTTTTTCTTCTCTGCGATTTACAAATCATAACTGCTCCTGCTTCACACACACTTAACCTCATAAGACTTGGCTTCAGGGTGTTAACAGTAAATACTTTATGAATTCATGTTCTCAGTATACTTGTTGGGCTTCATTTTCTATATTCCGTCCTCCTGATAGTCTGGCGTCTCAACGCCCACAGAGCCTACGACCTGCAGCTGAAAAGAAAAGAAAGAGGCATTCTCACATACACCAGAGAAGCACTCCCCCAACCCCCCAAGACAGGCAGCACTCTCTACTTAGAGATGAAAAGCATTCTGGGATGAAATAGGAAGGCTCCCATCTACACAATCCACAGTGGTTTTCCTATTTGCCAATAGTAAGGAATCATCTTAAGTAAAAAAAGCGAAGTTATCTCTGCTGTTGCTTTGTTTACTCTTATCTGAGTGATTTTATACCCTCTGGGTCTGAGTTTTATCTGCATTTCCGTTTATTTTCCTGAGCTGCTTTGGATAGGCCTCTCCTGAAAATACAGCAGCTCCAGACTAAATCATGTTTATGTGGACGTGCATCCCGAGGAAAAAAATACAATTAAAAGCGTTCGGTTGGGGCTTGGCACAATCTTTTGAGTACCTGTATTCTCCAGTCCGGGACTTTATGAAGTTATGGAACTTCATACAGTTGACTTTACAGTAAATGGATTGTCCTCGTACAAGCCTGACACTCGATCTGTAAAACCTTCCAAAAGTGTTTTTTTGTGCAAGCCTAGGCTTGAGAACAGAGCCAGTGTGTCATGAAAATCTTGCCTGCACAAAGACGGCTAATTATCATGGCGACGTTGTCATTATGCCCGGCCCTTGGCCTCCGCAGTGTATTCTAATTGCTTCTCGCTAGTTGGGTTTGAGTCTGTCGGCATGCTTTACATACACCTGCATGTCATTCCAAAGGCCTGCTGTAGGCTGAACACCAGCACGATTTACAACCAATTACCTTACTGCAGAATGTCAAGGTGTAGAACGGTAGAGATGAAGATCTAACATATGTAATACAATAGAAAAGTTCATAGACGGGGTAAAAAAACACTACTTTCTTGTTGCCTGTCATATGGACCTCCATCAATACAAGTCTATTATAAATGTTTTTTTTATCAAGTCACGTATTCTGTCCACAATTTGATTTGATAAATCACAATTATTAACAGTTTAAACAATCAAAACACCCAACATGACAAACCTTCAATTGGCTTTTAAATATCGAACCGATCCGCATCTGTTTTACAACGCCACTACACAGTATGCTGAACGTTCACAGGGTCCATAATGAGCTGAGCCGCCTCATGAATGAATGAATGGACCGGTGGAATGCTGCTCATAGTTTTTGTTTCTCTCTCCCAAGCCCTTCATACTTCCAACCCGCCCATAATGCACCTCTGCAACGTGAGCAGGATATTGCACAACACCAGCATTGTGGTTTTATTGGTTGATTGGTATTGACAATCTGTATAACATCACTTTCTTACACAACACAGGAGTGGTCACCCTTACAAAGCTGATCAGTTGCAGGCGAATGCTAGCAGCGCTGGAGGCTCGCATGTAATGGATCCCCGATGGATTAAGGCTCTGGTTAGTGTGCACAGAACAGAACAGGCACTCATGGATAATGGAAGGAACCACAGGCGGAAAGGCCGGGATTGATGGGGGGGAAGGGGGGGTGGTTAGTGTAATTAGTGGGGTACCTGATGTATGGAGAGTCGTGGCATGCGAGGGTCACTCCAGGGGGCAAGAGGCCCCATGCCTCCCTTTTTACTCAAACTGAAACACCTGATCCTACGCCTGTCAAGCTTCTTAAGATTTCAGTTAACTAAGTTTTGGTCTGAGACATGGGGGTCGACCCCAAAAAACATGTCGGGCGGCCTAAATGGAGAAGCTGTGTGGAGCTTGCAGGTTGCGTGTCACCGTGCTGCAGCTCGGTAAACAGGCCTTGTTCTATAGTCCAGCTTCCTAAAACACTGATAAAGAAACGATGAGCCGTTCAGATGTTACTGTCGGTGTGATGTCTTCCTGACTCGCATTACCAGTTGTCACTGTTTTTTATTTGGTTTCTATGGCTACCTTTTAAATTCAAGGAAACAGTGTAGTACTTAGCAACTGTTTTATGAAAGAAATCAGAGTGAAACGAGCCCATAGAAAATATCTGTGAAATCTTGTAAATGTTTTACCACAATACAATAGTAGATATGTTTAAGTCAACCTTTTCTTAAAGCTTATCCATATGCGTAAACGTATTAGTTATGCAACTATTTATTTCATGAGGCAGCTTACACTGTAAACGTGAACTTATGTTGGCTTTAATGTTTGTTGCCAAAGAGGCATTTAATGTGAACGCAACTCTGTCACCATGCTTGGTCGATATGACTTGCGTATGCCTCTCTTCATGTATTTTGTAATAAAGTCGGTGCGCTCCACACCCAAATCGGCAGCGGCATGTGACCACAAGGGAAGCACAACCCCAACGCTGCAAAGGGAAGTGTGCTTTCATATGTACGTTTCTACAAGTGTGTCTTCATGCCAACTTAACCTCACTGGACTTTTATTTTGCTTCTTAAAAATGGGCAATTCCCAAGAAGTTCTTTTGAACATCTGCATCTGTTTTGATTGCAGAGTTATTAGTATTGGAGGTAACGACGAGGCAAATTCTTCTTCTTTTTTAAAAAGTGCTATTATTTGGAACTTTGAAGTGCTGGTTGTATTTCTGCAGATGTTGACGGTCGAGCGTTCCCGCGTCACTGGGTACTAGGGTGATGGCCAGAGGATTCAGTGGTATGTCTTGACCTCCCTAGGACCATTTTTACGACCCCTCTCACTATGTGAGAGAGGGGTGGCTGTGTGTTCGCCATGAATTAACAATCCACACCACACTCAAAAGAATGGCTCTTACTTTTTAATCTGCCCAGACCACAACAAACCTGAACTCTTCTTTTTTCAATGTTTTCATTTAGGTTCCCATGGCCATACCCACGGCCAGTGTTTTGCACCATAATATTTGTCCTAGCAATGCAACTCTGAATAAAGAGAACAATAGTTTTAGTTTAGTTCATTAATAACACGTGACCTTTTCAAAATAAGAATCTCATATAAACACCGTGATCCACTTGTAATCGGATGTTATGTTGGTTTGGTCGCCATTGTTTCATTAGTATAAAATTAGTGGGTTTCTTTCAGCCACAGCCACCGATCAAAGTCTTGACACCAGACGCGCTCTGCACAAGTATGCAGCAACCAGAGCCAATTGGTGATGGACACCAAACACCCCGTCACAGAACTTTAGGGGCCCCCGAATAGGCTTCTATTCATCTGCCTGTACAAATCACCGCCTGGGCAAAGAGCCATATTATCTTAGCTGCCCTTTCTAGTGCCCTCCTGAGCCATTGGCTATTGTGAGCCAAGAGCTGCTGTCTGCACCCCAGAGTGCACAAGTCTGACTTGAATTACCATTAGATTTTAGTCCACTATGGATGAAAAATGTAATGACATAGACCTAGAATGTTGTAAAGGTCCAAACAATATCTATTATATGTATATATATATATCTATATCTACAGTTTTCGATTTAGGGTAGAATGTTTTTTTCAGTTTAGTGTTAATTGTGAAATGACAAATACACAATTACAGAGAGCAGATTTAACACAACACCTCGGTAGACATTTGTTTGAGACGAGCGTTATTGCGGTAGTGTGTAGGATAAGTAGATGACTAAATGAGTACGCCTTACTCCAGATCCTGACTTGCTGGACTGCCATTGATCTTTACTGCAAAAGCATGGTAGCTGTCATATATCTTGTAATTAAACAAACCTGAAAGGAGAAGTAGCACATCCAGCTGTAGTGCCACCCTTCCTTTAGATATCTACATTGCCTCGTTTCAATGATTGTGTACGATAGTAGGGAGTACTTGTAGGCGAGGCGTCCTGTAAACTGATCTCCTGCTGGATAGTCTTTAGTATGACAGTCACCGTGAGACGACTCACTTTAAAAACACTGATCTGATCAGGCTCCACACAAGGGGTCTGCAGTTCTCTCCCCATTAAGCTCTGGTTTCCCCATCATGAGGAGTTGGTTCATTAAGTAAGCATGGCTCCAGGGTTGAATTCACACTCGGCCTGCCCTCTCCCATGACCCCACTTGCCAGCCGCTACACACACACACACACACACACACACACACACACACACACACACACACAAGGGCAAGTTAGCATAGCCCTACACGCATGCACAGATGCACACACTCTTTTCTTCGAGGTGCTTTCTGATCCCCGACGGAACACGTCTCACTTCAGTCAAACGGGACGCTGTAACAACTTTTACAGACGTCGGTCATGCTCGTCCACTCCCACCCGATCTAACAACCACACTCGCTCAAACTCTTCTACATTGCCGCGCCCGTTGCTCGACGTCAGCCCAAATCGGTAGAGCAATCTGCAAAACTGATCAAGAAGAACATTCCCCTCTCCGCTGACTCCCACCACCAACACCAGCCTCTCTTGCCTGCAGAGAGGCCCAGTTGTGCTCCACTGACTCTCCGGGATAAATGGAGATAATGGGAGTCATATGCTAGCAGTTGGTCTTGGGCAGCTCTACACAGAACTTGTATAGTCCTCATGTAGTCATGGGGCTGGAGAAGAGGGAACGAATAGAGATGACACGGTACAGTAACAAAACATGACTAAACCGGTTTGACATTTCTTTATCGAAGTGTAAACGACCGGCCCGTCTTTTTTCTTTTATGATGGATCCCTTCTTTGTTTGCACAAAGTACAGTCCCACAAGACTCATTGAACAGCAAGCGAACACTTGCACCCTTCTCTTCTAAAGCATGTTATAAAAAGTGCAACCACCATTGCTTAACATGAAACCAAATATTACACGGGCTGGATAGTATCGCCGGCCTGGAGGATCCATTAGCCTCATGTGTCGCTGTCATTAGTCAGGACTTGATTGGGAGTCGGATCTGAACCACGATGGCGCTCTCTAATTGGATGCTGGAGGCTAATGACTGAGAGAAGCTCAAGGCCGAGGTCACTGCTGCTATTCCCTCCTCTTTTTTTGTGTATATGATGAAATAAGCGTAACTGGATTCGCCCGTCATTTACCTAAATGTTTCCCATGCGTCGAGCAGCATCCGAGACTAGAGGAGACGTGACGAGACACGTTGAGCATATGGAACATCTGCCCAACGTATAACTCCCAAGTGTTTTTTAAGAGTTTGTTTACTGCCACAACTTCTGCTTGTGCTTTACCGTCTGCAGGGTGCATGTAGCCGATGGGGCAACCGCAGCCCAACGTATGTTCCTTCTTACTTAGCCACATCTGCAATCATGTGCCGCGTGTGATGCCTTTTCCAGGATCAGCTGAATCGTGCTTTCTGTTACGGCATGTTTAGATTCCCATATGTTCTGTGGGTTATGTTGAAAAGCCAAATGTTCCATTATTTACAGTGTTAAAGACTCTTTCACATATGGCAGCATGCGACAAAGACGGTAGTTTTTATAGGAGCGTAGCTATATGGAGAACTGAGTGGTTAAGTGTTAGGGTGGTTGAGAAGGCTGAATGGAAAAACACAAGTCAGCACTCCCTTTTCTCAACTCCGTCAGCAGTGAAATTTTGCACAAAGTAGTTCAATTAACGAGTTTAAAATCCCTGTAGTAACGATACGAAAAAGCGTTTTAACGGTGGTGTTTTATGTTATTCTTTGTGGTATCCATCCGGTCTTAGCACCGTGTGCTGTGGAAACAGCCAGGCACAGGCTGTGCAGTTTGAATGCGTCTCCTCATGCAGGGGGCAGAGCACTGGATGGCACATGCTTCTAGGAATTTACATCAGCTTTGCATTAGATTGTTGTTTTCTGTAGATTTATGAATTACAAATGAGTATAAAAGCAAAACCTAACTTAATTAAGGGGGTACATACTTTTGGTTGGGAGGCTGGACTGCTATTTGCCTGCCACTGCCCTAGGCTATGCTCAAACTTGAACGGTTTTATTAAGTCCATTTCTTTGCTCGTCTGGTCTATCAGCCAGACATACCTAAACGTTGTTGTTTCTACGTCCTTCAACTTGTATACCTGTGGGAAGCATTGTGGCAAACTGTAAATTATATGGGTTGCAATTTTGTGTCCCAGGTTTGAACCCGGAGTCGGTTATTTTAAATGAGATTTTCTTAAGTCCTCTCTTTCCGTCAACGCAGGGATCGGCCGCCGTGTGAGAGACGCCCTCCTACCTCCATCAGCACTTCAGGGCTGCTTTGCAGATGGGAGGTCACCAGCCCGTCGCCCCTTTCTCCCAAATGCTCCATCTGCCATCCGCCCTCGTCTAAGATGGCTGCCCGGAGCCTTCTCCCGAATCCGGACAGACTGGAGCAGAGCTGCGTGTTACCATGGTGATCATTTTCTTGAAAACACTGGAAAAGAAGAAGGCTGTCGATGATGTGAGGTCCAACAACACGGAGAGACGGCTGGTGAGAGAAACGTAACCTTTTGAATTTCACAGAAAGTAAACTGTTGTGGCAGTCGAAGAGCCGCACAGTGTTTCACGTGTCCGGCATGAGTCAGCAAAAGGAATCGGTGATGTGGTTATATTCCATCAATGCATGACGACATGCCACAGATGACATATTTAGTCACGCAACTCAGTTGTAAAATGCATGTAAATACGCCATACTGCTAAGTAGTTGTCTTTAGTTGTCATTTCATTTTGCAGTGAAATGGAAACTAAGCTACTTTCGAAAGCCACTTGAGAAGTTTCATGTCAAATGTGAAATTTGTTTGTGTTCACCACCAAGAGCTCCAGGATCTGTTTAGCATAGCTTAACACAAAGATTGAAACCAGGAGGTAAAAGCTCGCCTTACGACGCTCAGTCCAAAGTAAAAAAGAATACAAAAGCATTCTCACAACTCGAAGACATTTTTATTGCTTGTATGTTACGTATTTAACATATGTTAAAGAACTTCACTTACACAAAGTATGGTGTTCACTGTTGGAATGTTGTAACATTGGCATAGCACAAATCTTGTCTAGTGAGGATGTTTTTATTAAGTTTGAACAATTTACAAAATTGGCAAAAGGCTTTCTTTTGTTTTTGAAAGAAAAGTCAGTATAATGTTTCTTATTTAAATCATTGGGCTAACAGAGGTTCACCATTTACGTTATCATTTTTAGCATTTTGGATCCAGGCTGTAAACTATCCATCCAGTCATCCATCCATTATCTAATACATATCCCTGGCCAGATGGCGGGGGCAACAGGCTTAGCCGTCATCCCTCTCCCCAGCAATGTTTTCCTGGGGGACCTCTAGGAGTTCCAAGGCCAGAAGAGATCCATAATCTCTCCAGTGTGTTCTGGCTCAACCTCAGGGCCTCTTATCAATTGGACATTCCCTGTCGGACCTTGAAAGAGGCGTCCAGTAGACATTCGGACCAGATGCCCACACCACCTCACCGTACACCTTTTTTTTTGTTGCTCTACTCCGAGCTCCCTCCGGATGTCTGAGCTCCTCCCCTATTTCTAAGGCTGAGCCCAGCCACCTTGTGAAGGTTGCTCTTTTCGGGCCACTTGTATCCTCAACCTTATTCTTTCGATCCCTACCCCAACTTCATGAGCATAGGTGAGAGTCTGAGCGAGATTAATTGGCACACTGAGAGGTTTGTCTTTCCCAGCTCAGTTCTCTGCTCATCACAACGTTCCGGTACAAGGCCTGCATCACTGACACAAACCCCCCCTCTCCATCTCACACCCCATTTCACCCTGAATTGTCCTCAAGACCCTGAGATACTCAAACGCCCTCGACTGGAGCAGTGACTCCTCCTGGGTGCGATCCACCATTTTGCAGCAGAAAACCATGGCACCATACCCTGAGACAGTGATGCTCACCATGCCAGCTTTACAATCCAGTTTATACAGGACAAAGGCGTTTGGAAATTTCAGATGAATGTTGACTTGGCTTAATATTAACGTTCACTCATGAGGTACCCATGTTTGACCTGGAGTAGCTAACTAATTGGTCCATCGAATACTTTTCGGCAACACAATAGCCTTTATTGTGGAGTTTATGCCTTGTAGCTGAGAAAACATTTAGTTGTTGTGGTGATAACCTCAAGGTGAGTCAGAGCAATGCCTCTTGGCATTTCCCTTTTGTCCTTTGTGCAGACAGCCACCACCCTGTTAAAAGAAGTAAACCGTGAGAGAGGATAGGTGTGTGATGAGAAGATAAAAAAGTGTGTATAGACGAAACAGTTTTATACTCTCCAAATAACTTGTTAAGATTTGCATACATTCAGAGTCACATTTCTGAAAGTCAAAAACAGTCAGTCCATTTATTGTTCATATATAAATATTGATTAGTGCAACCTGAAATAAACATTGTATCTAGAATTACTTTAACTGTTCTGTACCCTGTGTTTTCCTGTCCTCCGCAGCATAAGCACCACACCATGAGCAGAGGGACCACCCTCTTCTCCCGTGGAACTGTGGGTGGGTTATCTTCATTTTTCCCTTTTTATCGTTTGTCTTTCCTTCTTTTCAACGGCAATAAAGAATTCCCCATCTTTCTGTCCTCTGCATTCACCCACGATCTGGACACTGGACAGTACTAATGGTCGAGGTGGGGTCCTTTTTTTGTCGTAGAATCATTTCACAAATGTAATAGCATAATGGACCGTCCCTTTGACCCCCCCTGTTTAGTTGAGCCGTCAAAGTCGGCGACCTCCACTGTCACCGTCTTATTGTTAATCTCACTTCTCTCTTCCTCTGTCGGTCACTCATCCCCCACTCATAATCAGGGGGCATCTGCCTACACACAACGTTGCACACCGCTCTCATGGGAGCGACTGTAATTGAAAACGCTGTTTTCTCTGTCAACAATTTCCCTTTGGCTCTGTCAGTGTTGCAGTAATTGTCTTAACAGACTCGCTACTCGCAGTCGGCATAATGTTGCATGCTATGCGGCGTGACGAGGAACACGGATTACTGTTTCCACTGTTCGCGTTGACATTAACGTCGTCCAGCTTGTCTTGTTAGCTCAACCCACATGTTGTGTCTCGCTGTCGAGGACGGCCTTTTTGAAGTTCATCCCTGTCCCCCTTTGTCAAGACATTCCCGTCAGGTCGTCACTGTAGCCCCCGCACATTGTTCGTCTGCCCAAAACAATGATTTCCGTCCACAAGACTGCGAGAGAGCGTGCCAAAATGAGTAACCAAAAGGACGGGAATTTGGATCAGCAGGGGGGCCTTTTTGCCAAAAGCGTCAATAGATTCACGACATGAACACTTGGCTTCCAAGCTCAAGCCGCGATGGGACTTTTTGTGTAGGTGTATTATCTCCCACAGCTGTGTGACAGACTCTTTTGTGCAGATGGGGAAATAGCTGGCAAGTCATTCTGCTGAACACTCGGCTGGTGGGAGAGACTTGCCAACTAGTTTCGCCGGCTAATTGTTATTGAATACGTAGATCACGTCTTTGGAATTGGCAGTCTTAAAGTCCTAGTTGTCGGTATCTCCGAAGACGTGATTTTTCGCTTCACGTCCTCCATCAAGACATGGCACACTGTGATCTTTATGAGTCATGCTGTGGGCAACTCAACCATTCAGATTATCAGAATCAACACGTTAGTCATTAAAGAAAACATTCATGTTCTTCACACGTACACAATTAGGCTGTCAGCGTTCAGCACAGTTACACAAGAGCAGCAATGGTTTGAACTGTGCAGTGAGTCCTAATCCTGTCATTTACCATAAGGCTCAGCGATTATTTGTTTAGATGCATTAAAACATTTCTGTTGATTCTAGTGCTCTGCTGTGTGTAACTAGACTCGAATGACCCGACAGAAAGTCTCGTCACTAATACGGTTGTCACTAACTAATCTCCATCGTATCCCGAAAGCAACCATTCCCTTTGGCCTTAAGCCCTCTTCTGTTTGTCTGTGCCTCGTGTGTCTGTGTGTTTATGTACTGCATGTTCCTTCCACACTTGTGTACATTTTTCTCTATGAGCTAGAATTCATCCTTCTGACATCAACGTATTGCAAGTGTCCCCCAAGGGTAAAGACGGACAGAACAAGCTCTTATTGAGGTCAACGAGAATGAGTTTGTCTGTTCTGAATGTTGCAGAGGCGGACAGGTGGCTGGACCTGGGGCAGAGCTGCCAGCCCGGTGCCGGTCTGGAGAGCCTGTGGGACGGGATGCCCGAGCCGGGGAGCTGGCACTGGGCCAAGGAGCCCGGCAGCGCCACGGCAATCACCAGTCTGATAAGAGATCTGAGCCTCGGCAACGGCGGCACGACCGCCCCGGAGTCCCCCGCCGCGGCGCTCTGCGCCGCTACGGCCGCCAGCCAAGCTCCGGCGGCGCCCCCGAGCAAACGGCAGTGTCGCTCGCTGTCGTTCCCCGACGAATTCAGCGGGTTCCGCTCGTCGTGGAGGCCCCAAGGCTCCCGAGTGTGGACGACGGTGGAGAAGCGACGGTGCCACAGCGGAGGGAGCGTTCGGGGAGGACCGGGTTTCTCCAGCGGCCATCTTCCCGCCATGCAGCGCAGCTCCAGCTTCAGTTTGCCCTCCCGCTCCAGCGTACCCTCGGATGGCGGCGCGGAGCTGCCGTTCTTCAACCAGCGGCTGCCTCTGCACCCTCAGTTCACCGCCGCGCCGGTCTCCCCGACCTCTCCTTCCCTACATCATCACCACTCCCGCCATCACCACTTCCTCAGGCCGCTCTCCCTCTCCCATGAGCAGATCAGCCTGCCGGAGCTCAAGAGGGAGGAGGAGGAGGACAGCTCTCCGGACTCCACCCCAGAATTGGGGAGGCGAGCGGGCCTGAGAGCCAGGGCCCCTGGGTGTCTGTCCCGGAGCAAGTCCCAACCCTGCGTGCTGAATGACAAAAAGATTGGCATGAAGCGCAGGAGACCTGAAGATGCCCAGGAGCAGCGGCCCTCCCTGGACCTGGCAAAGATGACTCAGGTTAGCTCCAAATGTCAAACACATGTTGACGTGCACAGACAAGCACACACACTCCCATTCAGTTGAATGTGTGTTATATATATATATATATATATTTGACGAAGTTCACAGAGGTATCCCTTACATGCAGTGATTACGTCATAAGTCGGCATACGTTCATTTTCAATCTCGCTTCGATGCTGCAGAATGTCCAAGACCAAACACACTCGCCCCACGGACAAATGCCTTTTTGTTCTGAGACCAAGGGGAAGTTCAAGAGATGCTCAAACACATCTGGGCTGGTCTCTAACTCCGAGTCCGATCGAGAACTGGACTAGATCAAGCTGAATTGAGTCGTGTGGGTCGTCGGTCCGAAGCTTCAGGGCGAAGTGATATCTGGCCTCCCTCCCTTTAACTCGGGGAGTGGTGCTTACTGAAGAAGCATTCCTCATGTTCGGTCACGCTGCCTAGCGCCACGCTCTGGCAAGCCCGACTCCGGTTTATCATTTAATTTACTCTGTTGGGTAAACAACCCGTCCAAAGGTTGGACCTCATTTGCTTCCTCTCTACATCTACTTCTGGCCTATTTTTCCATCTTCCATCCCCGGTGCTGCATCTTCCTATTGCAACCACATGTGATTCATCATGGGGATACTTGAATGAGTTCAGAATTGCTTTCCCAGAGACAAGAGTTTGTCTGTTCATGCGTAAGATCAGAGGAAGCAGTGGAACAGCCAGAGGGTGAAAATGACCCCTGGACAAACCAAAACCCAAAACGGAATCGTTGAAGTATTTTAATGACATGTGCTGTTTGGATGCTCGGCAGCGCTCTGGTGTTTTTACACAGTCCAGGAAGATCTCAGTTCTTCACATCCGGCCTCGTTATTTATGTGAATGCTCGTGAAATTCAACATAACCGGAGGCATCGATACCAAATCCAGCCTGCACTCTTTAACAGGGTTCGTACGGTCATGGAAAACCTGGAAAAGTCATGGAATTTTAAAATGATCATTTCCAGGCCTGGAAAAGTCACGGACAAAAGTTAAATCATAAAAGTTTGGGAAAAGTCATGGAAATGTGTTATAATCACATGTTCATTCACGCAGAGTTTGAATTAATTCATATGTTTTTTAAAGAGAAACGCTCAAAATATAAGCCGGCGTACGCTCTCAATCCGCAACATGTTCCAAATTATTAATGTTTGTACCGAGATTTCAGTTTGTTCATGGAAATTTGTTTGAAAGTCATGGAAA
Source organism: Liparis tanakae (assembly GCA_036178185.1). Lineage (NCBI taxonomy): Eukaryota > Metazoa > Chordata > Actinopteri > Perciformes > Liparidae > Liparis > Liparis tanakae. Next base: position 6,660,449 of record CM070100.1, on the reverse strand, counting down.
AATCCTGGAAAAGTCATGGAAATCCATCGCTCAAAATGTGTTAGAACCCTGTCTTGAATATTCCATCTTTTCTTTACACGCATCGCTCATCCGACACACCAAAATCTTCCTTCAACTTCCTGCCTGCCCGTCTCAGAAATATGATTCCTTTCCTGTTCTCTTAATATAAAGTACCATCTATTTATCCCTGTACCCCTCCCTTCCTCTTCCCAAACATGTCTGTTCCCAGCCAGTCACCCTCAGGACCTAGCCAGGGTCGGATCACCAAGGCTTTGGTAATGGAGCCTAGCGAGCGTGTTCTCTAGTCATGCCAGCTGCTAAAAGAGGAAAATTAGGCCCGATGGTCCCACATGTATGCACAGACACACACACACACACACACACACACACACACACACACACACACATGGAGTCAGTTTGATGTCAACTCTGGTTCCGGCAATTCTTTAATACAGGAGCGCACATTTGCAGATGATGGTCGTGGAGATGCAACTATCTCCACGCCGCTAACGGGCAGAGCCGTTGTTCCTCGTCGCAGACTCGCGTAGCCCTGTTGAAAGGAGTCGGCTGGCGCAGGTTAGGCTAATTATTTCAGTATCTACCGCCACTGTGTTTACTTTCTCACTCTTGTGTATGCCTGAAGTGCGGAAAGTCAGCAGTGACGCTTCCTTCTACTTGCTGAGCTGGTTCCAATCTTTGTCTGTTAACCCCCAGGGAACAGCTGAGATTTTACGGCCTCCTGATTTTAGTTTTCTACAGGCAGTTACTTATTATATATGTAGCTTTAGGTTATCATTTTTTAAAGCTATTTTGGGGGGAAGTGGATCTGTGAACTGACCGCTTACAGTTTTTCACCTGGCTACGTGACACACACACTTTCTCCCTCTTACTCCTCTCATCACAACGCTCTCGAACTTAAAAAGCATCCCACTCACATTTGACAGGCAATTGCATTCTCATTGACCGCTTGCTTGTTGGTAGCTAAAATACAAATTGAATAGATTGAATTTTGATTTCAATTGTGTTATAATTAATGTGTGCAATGTAAAAGCTATTCCGCAAACAATGCTTTGATACTTCCTGCCCTGCCTATGGGTGTGAACTAAGAGTTATAACTTTTCTCACCCCTACACACCTACACACCCGCCACCACACGTTATCCATTTTTTAGGTGTGTGTGTGAGTGTGTGAACGAGTGTGGATGAGTAATACAATCCATGTGATCAAAAACAAAGAACCACATATGCATGTCTTTGGGTGGCAAACACCAATTCAGACATGTCTATTTCCGTAATGTGTTGTACTATTTGATACAGAAGGTTGTTGTAACGTCTGCTGCAGGCTAGGGTCAGGCGTTAGGGGTTGTGAGTCGACACGTTGCAAGTCCCTTGGGCATGTTGTCAGTGGAACATGGTGTAATTTGGCCTCTAAATTCCTCAACCACGTCAATGAAGGCGGATGTGAATTCTGCGGATGCGTGTCATGCTTCGCGGCTGTAGCTCGACTACCGTAGGGATTTCATGCGACCCCCCCCCCCCCCCCAACAAATTCCTAGAATATTCTCCCCGTCGTTCGTGGGTACCAGTTTTTCACCTTGGCCCGCCGCTATTGTTTCCTCTGCCTGGTGGGTGTAGCGAGTTGTCAGACGGGGAATGTTATCTCTTGATTCTAGGTCACTTTCCTGATTGATGGTCGACGCTCACACTTTGACTTTGAGGAAAGGGGCCCATGTGAAGGGCCTCGTTGTACATTCTGAAGAAAAATTACAGGCCATCATTGGCTTAGCTGTGTTAGAGCAGTACGGGTGGTAAAAGGGGGCGTGTTGTACTTTGTGTGTGTGTGTGTGTGTGTGTGTGTTCAGGAGAGCAATGGCAGGATGAAGAAAGGGAGTATTATTTCTGCAGGGAGGCTGGCAGACGCATCCCCCACTCACCGTTTCTCTATTAATATCTTCTCCCTGGCCCATCTCAACCTGCTCTGCTCGCCTTTCTCCATCTTTCTCCATTCCTGGCATGGCACACATGGTGATCATAGCTGAGCCTCAAGCCCCACAGGCATCAGAACACCTACCTAGGTGGGCGTCTTAAGGCGCGGTGCTCCAGGTTAAATACACGACATGATGAGACTTGTCCCAAAGGCGTCAGGAATTACCAAAGGGCAGTGTGTGTGTGTGTGTGTGTGTGTGTGTGTGTGTGTGTGTGTGTGTGTGTGTGTGTGTGTGTAGTCACCCCTGCTTGTTCAGCCTTTCGTTCACCTAAACATATTTATCTTATATTGTTGTATCGTACTTGGAGGCGTTCACTGTGTGGCCCGGTGAATTCCAGACAAACAAAGAACAAAGCAGAGGCCGACGCAGACAGCAACACAGATAATTGTTGCGAAGGTGTGCAAGTATTTGTTCTGGCTGCCATGAGTGAGTTATGTTCTGCTGTCTTTGCCTGAGACTCTGCCCTGTCCTGTATGTTTTATAGTTATTCGTTGTTGCAGCTCTGTTTCCTTGTCTTCCTGGTAGCCGTTTGTGGCTGTTTGTTCTTAATCTGACCTCAAGAAGTGTGTGTGTGTGTGTGTGTGTGTGTGTGTGTGTGTGTGTGTGTGTGTGTGTGTCTCTAGTTCACAGCAGGTCCTTTGCCAAGGTATTTAACAGGGTGTTGTATGTCTTAATTATCAGGAGGATATTTGCCAAGCCTCTTGGCTTTAGCTTCTTATCAGCTGCCGTTCAATTCCCATGTTGTTGAAAATGTCGTCACAGTGGAGATTTTTGGTTTTGTTGATAGTGGTTTAAAAAAATGAATAATGTATATCAGTTATGTATTTGAATTTGTTCTTTATTTCTATGATTTAAAAAGTGTGCTTGCTTTGAGAGTGTAATACAATGTGAATGGATTAACCATTAAGAATTTATAATTTATCATATTTTAGTTTTTATTTATTGCCAGACGGTTTAATATTACATCATTTTACATTGCACATTTTTTATGAAAACAGCGTGACGTCATGAATCTGCTCAGTTTGTTCGGAGGTGTTGTAAAGAGCTGCTGCGTTCTAATATCCATTCTACCCAAATATGCCAGGAAAATATTGAATATGTGACAATACATAGTATGTTGACTGCAATGTGCCAGAAAAAAATCAGGGTGTCCTCCAATGCATCCATTTAGCAAAATACAAGCCGTGATGCTTTTCTGGCGACTCTGACCCACAAACTTCTCCCTAGTAAATGTGTTATAACAAAGTAATATATCCCAATTGAAGGTAAACTGCATGCAGCAGTATTTACTTTATCAGGGCAGCTGCAGCAGGTACAAACATAAAAAAGGAGTAGTCTGTGATTTCTTCTTTTGCATGTGTGGCGTGTTTGCTGCCCCCAGTGGTCGATACTTGTGTCGTACTCCTGCGGCACCATTGCCAAATCAGCTAGAGCTGAACACTTAAAGGAGCACGCCGCTGAGTTTGGGCAACTTTAAAATGCCAATTATTTAGTCCGAAAAGTATTAGATAAAGAAAATAACCCAGACTGCTTTTTATGGCCGTGACTTATGTAAAACACAACAGCATGAGGTTAGAGAACCTAAGTGTGCTTATGTGTGTGTATGTGTGTGTGTGTGTCCATCTGGCAGGGGGTCTGCTCAAGTGAGATGAAAAAACACAAAGCTGGGTACACAGCAGAAATTTAACCCTGCTCCCCAACCTCCCACCACACCCACCCAAATCCCAGTCAGCCTCAGACGATTTTTTTTTTTATAGAAAGCATATTGTGGAGAAGCTGCCTCTCCCCCTTTCCTTTCTACCTTCCTCTCGTCTCCTCCTCTGCCTCGATAATTAGTAGCCGGGTGATACCGGGGGGGGGGGGGGGGGGGTCCTCAGAAATCCCCTTTTCCACTCCAGTGGGGTAACTACGGCAGACGCCATCGGGCCTCGTGCTCCTCCCATAAGCGCCGTAAGCATTTGCAGAGGAGACACCCCGCGGTTGAGCATCTTACACATAAAGTTAATCCAGCAAGAGTGGGCCGACTTTCAGACGGCCAACGTCCTGCTGTATAGTTTTCTTTCGGAGCGTGCTGAATCGGAGCGAGGAAAAGAGTGAGTCTACTTAAGAAAGGGAGACTCCCATCTCATTGTAGCAGGAAAAGCAATGTCCTAACACACTAAGGGGCATTAGAGGTGTCCGTCATGTAAACCGAGGCGCTATAGAGAAAACCTCATCTCTATTCACCTCCATGCCTCCAACATCTGTTGCCGGGGCACTGCAGAGATCATTAACCCCTTCACTGCTCTGCACGGCTGCCTCTCTTTGTTGGGCCGAGGATTTGAGGGTGGAAAGAAAGAGCATGCATGACAAGTTGTAGTGAATTAAATGCCCCTAAGGTCAAGTGCAAAAAAACGCAGGCTGTGGTTCACGTACAGATGCTCTGCAAAAATATCAAACACGACTTTGGGTTCCCAGTGTGTTTCACCGTGATGAGTAGGCCTGGAGCAGAAGTTTGAAACGCAACACCTTTTGCGGTTTTGCAACTCATCTCAATGTTTTGTGTTTTTTTTCTTCTTCTTTTTTCGAAAGCCAGAAGGTTTTGTGCATGTTCTCCGGCGGCTCGTGTGTCCACGCGCGTGTTTACATGCCGTCGGTGAAAGGGAAAGCCGGCTCTCTTGAAACCCAATTTCAAACTGACATCTTGGAAAACCCTGAGCTTGATCTCCCTGCCCCACCCCCGACAACCCCCTGCACTTTTATAGCCTCATTAGAGTGAAGCCAGAATGTGAACATGAGCTGAGGTACGCAAACAAACATCAATTTCCCCTCTTTGTCTCCTCTGTACAGAAACTTCAGACTTTTCAGAGCTTGAGCTGCCCCGGATTCTCCGCCACCGACAGCTGCCACTCAGGCCTGCTCCCGCCCGCCTCCTACCAACCAGATTTGGACTTCACTGGTGGGTCCGAGTTGATTCTGGAGTCACGGCAGGAAGTGGCGGGAGATGACGGGGAAGAGGATTCTTCCTTTGAGGAGCTGGATAGCGACTCGGCTTGTAGCGTGGACTCGAGGCCCGGCTCTCCTGTGGGCATCGCGGGCCACAAACACACCCTCTGGAAGGGTGGGACGCAGAGAGACATTTTCCAGCTGGGGGGAGAGCTCGATCTGGATCAGATTGAGAGAAACTGAACATTTTCATCGGAGATTCGGAAAAAGAGTGCGTCTGGACTGTTGGAGAACGTTAATGGACATTGCCGATGCACCGAGGGATGGCTATTAGGAAGGGCTGTGAGGAAAAGGGTGGAGAGGCGGACTTTGAAAGGGAAAGAACAGGAAAGCGACGGATGATTAAGGACTAAGTGTCGTTAATGACTCCCTTTTTAATGACACATTTGCCTTGAACATTCTTACTGTTTGTATCAAGGAGCAGTGACCTTAGGTGGGTATTTTATTGGGTATTCAGCTTAACTCAGGAGCAGGAAAGTGAGGGTTAGTCTTAAACAAAACAACTCCCAGCCCCCACTGTCTTTTCAACCTGATGACCTTTCCAAAGTCAGCTAACCATAGGTTTGTAGTACTGTAGCTGTAGCTGGGCTCCTCTGTATTTAGCTTGAGTTTTTTTGTTTTCCTCAGAGAAAGTGGGGGTCAGGGAGGGGGTGAACAACATGAAGACTCTTACCCTTGACCTTCCTCTTTTGTCTTTTGTGCACACATGAAAATCTGATCTTGCTGCTGAATGTAGGCTCAATAAGCTTTATGAGGAGTTTTGAAAATGACAGTGCCTTCTTTTGGATGTTCGCTCGACCGGTTCTCTCGCCTCAACCGAAGCCACCTTTTCTGACTTTTTTGGTGTAGTTTCTTAATATGCAAATTGTATATTTGAATTAAACACTGAATCTCAAGTTTTCAGTTCTAATATCAATGTATATTTTTCTAAGTAACTTGTCTTTTATGAGTTGTTTGCGAAGGAGGAAGAATACGAGGCCTTTTCTCTAACCGAATGGACATGAAATAAATGTACAACCTGCACTCGTATGTCTGGTTTAATTTCAGCTCATTAATGAACGCTCGGTACAAAGACGGACCAAAGCTCTGAATAAGCTGCAACGCTTCCATATATCCTTCAGAAGTTGTGCCCACTTCCTGCTTCACATTTCAAAACCATTTCACCGAAGCTCTCTCATTCAAACGTCATTGTTTTAAAAGTCCGTAGACGCATTTTTCCCGTCCTTTTGTTGAGCTACTTTACAGCTCTTGATAAAGACGCTAAGTTCAGTAAACCTCTATTTAATGCCCAGCTGTTGCCCACCAGCCCCAAACAAAAAAAAAGCAGGATGTCTAGACATGAATGTTCCCTGGTCTGTAGCCCGGCATTGACCAGAGGATGTGACGTCAGGATAAAATGTCCCGGGACCTGCGAGGCAGACGGGCAGAAACGTGTGTTCCTTCCTGCGACGTCCCATCACGTCTCTCTTATGTCGGTCCAGGTCCCTAAAAAACAAACTCGAAGCACCTGCCGCCTATTATAAGCCCGTCTTCTTTGCGGGGCTCTCTCTTTAAACGGCATTAAAGGCTTGCGTCGTCACTATTGCCGGCCGTCGGGGAAGCCGAGCGCTGACACGAAGAGACGGGACGGATTGTTTTTCCGACGCCCGGGAGGAAAGCCCTGGCTGCAGAACGGTGTTTACGTCCAAAACAGGATGTTCCAGCCAGTTGCAGCTTTTCCTTCAATCATGGCCTTGAAGGAAGGTGAACTCAGACATCTTAACCCTGAGGTGTTGGCTTACACAAACACACACCCAAACACACACAGCACACACACTTGTTCAAAGGCCGTGAAATGAATACCGATTGTGTGCCTAGCTTGTCGAAGCAGAAAACCTGTCAGCCGGCCCAGGAAATCTGTATTAGCTGTCACTTTCAGGTTAGCGATCGTCTTGCCGTCTCTAGATGTTGCAACAATAAGGATGAGTCGAGGAAAAGAAGCACAGAGTGATCGAATTCAGAGGATGGAAAACGGGCTCGGACATCTGTTCACGCCTCGCTTCTGACTTGACACCAAAAAACAAAACTGGAAACGCCAAACTCCCGTTGCCATCAACAGCAGTCTGGTTTGCTCGCTGCTCCCAAAGGTCAGTGAGCTACACACACAAACACAAACGCACACACGTTTCCTCCCTAACAGGAAGTGGCGGGCCGAGTTAGGGAGTGTGTTAATATCTGAGGTGAAAGCGCTATAAATAGGGAGCATTGTAGTTGCTGCTGACAAATGTAGACATTGGAGAGAGGGAGGCAGGAAAGGCCACGTTACACACATTTAGAGCCTCGATTACATGCGAGAAAGAGGAGGTCAGAATAGTGACATCACTTATGTGTCAGCTTTTTTAAGACATAGTCTAGTGTTTATGTCCAAATGAGTGGGAAGAATATTGATATACTGATGTATTTAAGGTCTTTACGACTCTTGTTCTCCTCTTGTGGGTGTATTTGTGTTTTGGGTGAAGGTTGCTCTTTTTGTTGTCGGATTTAAAGGGGACATATTATGCCCATCTTTCCAGAGGTTGATATGGTTCCCTGGGGTCTTAATGTATTGTTTGTAACATATTTTGGTCGAAATACCACAAGAATCATTTCAAACAGCCTTTTTACCCTGTCAAAAACACCTCCCCACAGATTGACCTGTTCCGAGTGGGCGAGGTGCTCCGGGTTGCCAGGTTGGAGACGGTGAAGTATCGTACCAAAGGATCAAAATGATTGTATTATTTGGAGGGTAATTATTGTGTATCTGGCAACCCTGAGATCGGTTGACCAATGACTGTTCTCTATACCGTCAGAGCTCGTGCCAGAGCTCGGGAGATACCATTTCCAAAACGTGTAAGGAGTAAATACTAGTTTGTGAAAACCCAGAGAAACATAAATATCCGACGAAGCAAAATCCCTGATGTTTTTGGAATTCCTTGCGGACAATTTTTTTAGGTCTCAAAAACAGGACATGTCCAGGGAAAACTGGACGTCTGGTCACCCTAACTTATGACGCCAAGTCACCGAACCGTCTTTAAACTGGGTGGGTCTAGTGGTGGGGGGTTCCAATGCCAAAATTGACGTAGACGTTGGGTGGTGATCCCATTCGACGCACTCAAGCATATCGTTTCTGACATAGAGGAACCACAACAAGCCGCGTGAGTTGTTTTTTTCCAAGCTTTTTGTATTGGGAGACATGCCAGATACCCAAATTAATGTATAGAAGCACTAATAAAGTGGAATTCTCATAATATGTCCCCTTTAAGGGTAGACAAAACATTGCATCTGTTCTTCTTGAGCATATAATGAGGCCCCAGAAGAAAATTGATGAAAGCAACATAAGTAAGTTTTGTTTTGTGTATCAACAAGGTTACTCATCAAAATAATTGACAACTTTGATCTACATGAATACAGCAGAGATCCCCTGAAGATACATGTTGTGCTTTTGGAGTTAGATATGTGAATCTCCGTGCCCAGACAGCTGCGTTTATCTGGCTGCGCGTGTGTACTTGTTAGTCGTGCGTGTGTTAGCAGGCGGCTATCGCAGAGAGACAGGTGGCCGGCAGTGTCACATGTCACCGATTGACTAATTCTCCACTCAAAGGTGACAGGGTGCAACCCAACACTTTATCACCATGGTTCCCCTGAATGCTTCGCCTTCCTCTCCAGTCTCCACCTCCGCATCACAGTGTGATTTACATCTTCATAACACGCTGTAATAACTGGTTTTGTTCTGTGCCAGACACCCAATAGTACCTCAAAACCTCTGCTCTACAAGCTATGCTTTTTGCCCCCTCTTTTATTCTGAAGATTAAGTTATGTAGAAAATATAAAAGCCTCTATGCTCCCTCTTTAATGTAGGTTATTTAATATGTATTCTTGCAGGAATCAGACATGGAATCCCATCATTTTTGGAAATCTAACAAGGAGGTTCAAAAACTATTTAGGAAGTTACATTTAATGTTTGTGTCATGGTTGGAATAATAATAATAATAACATTATCTATATTGCACCTTTAAAAACAATGTTTACAAAGTGCTTCACAGAGTCAAAGCAAAACAAGTGGAATAGCAAAAAAAACTATATTACATTTAAAAGTATATATAAAAATTGAAAATAAAATTGAAAATAAAAAATGAATAAATTAAAAAACAAATAAATTAAAAACAGACAAACTAAATTAGGGGAACCAAATTCTGCATAAAAAGACTAGATCACTTAAAAGCTGTTCTATAAAAATGGTAATAAGGACATGTATTAACTAGAACGGGCACTCGGTAGAGCGCATACCTTCACATATCACAATATTGCATATTAAATTATGAACATTTTGGTATTAGTTACATGCCAATTGGATAGGAATTGACCGTGCTATAGTAAAATGAAGATTTTGACCTTTTCATGACCTTGACCTTTGACCCGATCAATCCCAAAATCTAATCAAATGGTCCCCATATAATAATAACCAATCATACCACCAAATTTCATGTGATACGGTTTAATACTTTTTTACTTATGCGAATAACACGCGCACACGCATTCAAATACGCGGCGATCAAAACATTACCTTCCACATTTTCAATGCGAAGCTAATCATCTATTTTGTCTCCTGAAGAGTTGTTAGTTACTCTACTTAAGTTTGTTTACAAGCGAGCAGGCTTGTTCTCGCTGCAGTCAGTTCGAGGAACAGAGGATGAGACGGTGATGGCCACCTGATCAGAGCTTGTTGTTGACTTTGCTCGAGATGAACGTCTGGAAATGCTTGTGAACCTAGCCGAGTTTATGGGGAGCAGATGGCAACATTGTGTGGCGTTGGTGATGCTTTGTGGTTTTCAGCAACTCATTCAAATCAAGTGTTTCTCAGAGGACCGAAGCTGCCAGCCCTGCGGAGAACTCTCCTATTGGAAAAAAGGAGTGCCATCGGGCCACATAGTATTTGACGACGCACATGCTGCCAAGCATTTATTCCATTCTGGAAATGTGTTTCCATGTCGGCCAAACATTTCCCAAGCTGCGTCTGCCGATGATAGAATACGAGGCGGAGGAAAGTGGGATTTTCACTCGGTGGAAGGACACATGTTGAGAGAGAGGAAGCACATGCCCCTTTTTTTGTTTGCGATGAATCTTTTTTTTCTTTTGAGAGCAAAAGGGTAGCGCACAGGAGACTGCCTGTTGACTTGCTCCATACACAGTGATGACTGAGTGCCAAACAATGGGGGACTGAAATAGACATGTTGTTGCGGCTGGTCCACATCCATCCATCCATCACACAGTCACATCTGGGTCGACTAGTGCTGCCTGCAAGCGCAGACATGAGGCCGCTGCTCACAAAGACGGAAAACCCAGCGTGTAGTCGGTGAATATCAAACTAATGGACACGTCCTGAGTGTAAACATAACTTTAATGAATAGCTCTAGCTGCTCCGTGACAAATATGGCATTTGTTTGTCTGCTAACAAATGACAGCCTTTACGCTACAGCTTCCGCATTTTCAATGCAAAGGTAATGTTTTGATCGCCGTGTATTTATATGCGCGTATGCGTGTGTGTGTATGCGTTTTATTCGCATAAGTCAAAAAGTATTAAACCGAATTACATGCAATTTGGTGGGATGATTGTTTATTATCCAGGAAACATTTGATTAGATTTTGGGATCGACCGGGTCAAAGGTCAAGGTCATGAAAAGGTCAACATTTTCTTTGAATCGCATACAATTTGGTGGGATGATTGGTTATTATCCGGGGACCATTTGATTCGATTTTGGGATCGACCGGGTCAAAGGTCAAAGTCATGAAAAGGTCAAAATCTTCTTTTTACCATAGCACAGTATTTTTTTATGTTCATAATTCAATGCCCAGTCTTGTGATATGCAAAAGTATGTGATCTACCGAGTGCCCGGTCTAGTTTCATATGCAGCAACTCAAATGACCATTTCCATGAAATTGCTGAAGGCATAGGGCACGGGGTTACATCCTTGAATCGTTCACAGGCTCAGTGTCACTGTTCTGTATAAAAAGCTTGATTTATAAGCCGGCTTCACGTCAGCTGCTCAGTCAGTTAATCCGCTGAGGTTTGTTTTCCAGCTCCAGTTTACGACGAGTGACCAAAGCAGACCGGGGCTGAGGCAGAACATTTGAGCTGCGGTCCAACTGAAATCAGACATTAATATCAGACGACAGCCAGCACAGCTGCAGCCGGGCTGCGTACCTTTGATATTAGGTATACAGGTAGTTGTCATTTCAGGAGTCATAGAGGCCGATTCGACCCAATGTGAAGTGAGGGTGGACGTGAATTATTGATATGAATTTGTAAGATAATTACCTTCGCATTGAAAATGCGGAAAGTTATGTTTTGATCGCCGTGTATTTATTTATTTATTCATTTGTATGTGTGTTCCTTGAATAACAAAAAAAGTTTTAAACCCGAAATGCATGAGATTTGGTGGGATGATTGGTTATTATCCGGGGACCATTTGATTAGATTTTGAGATCGATGGGGTTAAAGATCATGGTCAAGGCCATGAAAAGATCTAAATCTGCTTGAATCGCATGACATTTGGTGGGGTGATTGGTTATTATCCGGTGACCATTTGATTTAATTGTGGGATCAATCTGGTCAAAGGTGGATGGTCATGGAAAGGTCAAAATCCTCTTTTTTACCATAGCACGGTCCATTGTTATCCAATTGGCATGCAACTAATGCCAAAATGTTCATAATTCAATGCCCAATCTTGTGACATGCGAAGGTATGCGCTCTACCGAGTGCCCGTTCTAGTTATATTTATTATAGTGAGTGAAATGTGTGCATCCAAATACGAACGTTTTAGAGAGGGTGTTGTCGCCATGACATTTATTCACCTCAATATGTAATCTTTAGGATTCGGATGAATTGTAAATCTCACAAGCCTGTTGGTCTATTCCAACCTCCCATGCACATTATATGCGTTTGTTGTTATATATTTTTGTTTTTTTATCACTTCCTTTTGTGTTTATAATAATAAACTAAACAAAAAATATATAAGATATAGTGGAGCAAGCTCCAATTGAGCGGAACATGAAACTCTCACTCAGTGTGTTATTATCTGAGCTTTTTTGGGGGGTTGTTGATATAGCCGGACTGGCGTTGAGTGCTTTTAGTGCATCTGACGCGCATGTATTGTGTCCCACTGGCTAACTCACAATGCGGTTACAGCTCATAACGCGGTCCTGACACGGTATTAGCTCTTTCAGCACTTTCCCTGTTGTTTGCATGGTGAGGCGTGTTTACATCATTAACTTTGAGCTGCAGTTTTACCATCGTGGTGTTGAGAGCCTTTGAGAAGCAATAAAGAAGCGGCGAATCTCGTATCGTGTACCTTTGAACACCGGATGAACAGGTTGTCAGAGGTAAAAAATTAACAGACATTTTCAAAGCCTGTATTTGTCATTAAAATATTTTATCTTGATCATTCAATAACCTAGACTCGCTCCTTCGAACTGAATGACATAAACTATTGATATGCATATGGCAGGTTGGGATAGTGATTATAAATTGTGAAACATTTAAATTGTACACTTGCTGTTGCATACATGGGCTGCCGGTTGTGTTTTCCTCAGTCTGTGTTGCTGCGTGTCTCTGAAACTCCGAAGGAAGTTGTCCCTTGTGTTGTGTCTCCGCTCTTCTTTTCAGGTACCATTTACACATCCCATCTCCAGACTTCAGACAGAGCAGATGACCTCCTCTGACTGCAGACATCTTGTAGTGCCAGGCTAAGGCTACTTCCTGGAGATGGTACGTAGGCTACTAGTGTAGAGAAGCAGGGACACAACTTGCAAAAGAATAGGTCCAACTAAATATACATATACACTACCGTTCAAAAGTTTGGGGTCACTTAGAGAAAAGAAAAAAAACACTGTTTTTTCCAATGAAAATGACATTAAATTAATCAGAAATACACTCTATACATAGTTAATGTGGTAAATGACTATTTTCTGTTTTTTAATGAAGTCTCTACAGAGGTGTATAGAGGCCCGTCTCCATTGTTCTAGTGGTACATTGTGTTATTGCCTTAGAAGACTAGCAGAGGGGTAGGACCCCCTTGAAACCCTTTAAAATGTATAACTTTTTATTTTGCATTTTCCACAAACAGATTATTCCTTGACATTGAAACCCTTTTATTTGAGTGCAGCTGAAAACAGTTATGCTGAGCCACGAGTTTGAACATTAATATTTACAATGAAAATCATTATTTCTAACCTTGTCAATTTCTTGACTATATTTTGTATTCATCTTGTATTCATTTAATAAATAAATTTTCATGGAAAACACAACATTTTCTCGGTAACCCCAAACTTTTGAATGGTAGTGTATATTTTTTTTAAAGCACTATTTTCAAGCCTACTTTCAATTGGTCAATTACTACACAGGGTAAACAAGCTGAAAAGAACATATCTCAGATGTGATAGGAACACTTTGAGTTCATATAGCTTTTTCCTGTTAAAATGAATAAAGCACACAATTTACACAGCATACTTTTATGTTTATGGACAAACTCAAAACCAGTTTTTGAAGAAGTGGGTTCATTTAAGTGCACGTGTATGCAGATCAACACACACAATGGGCTGCCTCAAAGAGCTCCTGTGTACGTGACTTGAAATGAGCTTGCAGCCGTTTGCATTGCAGCGCTATGGTGTGTTGTGTAGGTACACAACTTGTAGCGCCTATCAGATCTATTCTACCACCCTCCAACCTGATCCCGAGGGTGTTCACAGGAAAGGCGCCTGCCGTCGGTCATGCATACGTAAACACGAGCAGACGAGGAGGCAGCTGACGTCGATGTTATCGCCACAGACATTTGCCGCCGGGAAGACGGCAAACCAACATGAAAATGGTAATTAGTTTACAATTCAGACACACTTCAAATACTGTATATGGGATTAAAACAGTGTGTACTTTAAAGAGGCTTAATATATGTTTAACCATTGTCCCAAACTTTCTTTAAGTCATTACCTTGTACTTTAAAATATAGTTCCTGCACTGAAGAATCCTCCTTAGAATTATCTTTCAGGAAGTTCACGAATGGTCTCCACATCTTTTTTTTTTAAGTCCTTGATATATTTCCCTTTAGTGTTTCTGTAGATGGCAACCATGAACGTCCCTATTGTTCCTCGTCAAATAGATTTTCAGAACTCAGCTAACCAAAATATCTGTCTTTTACTTCTCTCAACTTAAGTTACATATTGCTAAAAACTTATAAGATTATAAGCAACAAGAGAAACACTTTAAGAAACATTTTCCTGATCTAAAATACTGGCAGCCACACACTAATTATGTCAAATAAACATGTTCATGTTAGACAAGAGGAGGACCATTTCACAACTATTGTAAGACTCACAAGCTGGTGAAATATATCTTGCAAAACTGAATGGGCATTATTCTTTTTCTGCCTGTAATATAATTATAAAAACTCCCATATTTTGCTCGGAAAAGGATTTTTCTCACAAAAGTCATTAGGCGACTGTAGCTTAGTGATGAATACATTCAGTTTGATGAATGTTTTCATTTTGTATCCCAAAATCTGAGGGGAGGAGGAACAAACGGGATGTTGGAATGCCTTCAAATCCTGTGGGAGAAATGATTTTCGATGCGGCTGGTTTCAGTGTTTCAGGTTCCCACCGAGTACTGACGGAGTACTAATCTGTATGAGCCAATGTTGTTGCTTTGGTGTGGGTCTCCGTCAAGGATAGGCACGGATAGTCCTTTTTGATCTAGCTGGGAAGAGATGAAATTAGAGTGCTCGGAAAATCCGTGGTAAAGCATTCGCAGCTTGCCATTATCTCTCTTCAGTAAATCGTGTGTCAAGCGCATTTGACTTTTTTCAAACAAGCAAAGCCATCAAGGTTTTTTTTTATCTCCTCTGCAGAGAGACGGAGATGTGACACCTGTAACTGACAAAGAGAGCGAGACGGGGAGAATCTACATTGTGCTCGTCTCGTTTTTTTCACTTCCCTTTACATCCTCGTCTCAATGTCGCACGCACTCCAAAGTGTACAGGTACTGCAGGTTCGTCAGGTGCAGAGGGTTGGAGCCTTTATAATGTACACTGAGCCACCATAGAGATTAGAGTAAATAAGAAAGAACACAGAGTACAATAGAGCTCCATGGGTAAGTAAGACAGCGCTGCAGTCTGTTATTTCTGGCTCCCTGTAGGTTTGCATGTCTGTGACAAAAGAGACAGGCCTCTCCCCGTGTTTGCACAGTGTGGGCTTCCCAACATGCGGCCTGCTTCTGTGCTGTTTGTGTTCAGCCTTTCAGCAATCAAACAATGCCGTCGTCTGTGACCGAGGCCCAACGTCTGTGTGTATCGCGCCGAGCGAGTCAGTTGATGCACTTCACGCCTGTCTGAGATTTGCACGTTTCCTCCCTTCCATTGACGTACACTCGCACTCGGGGATATTTAAGGATGGTGTTAGTGTCGGGGGAGAGAGCAGAGAGCAGAGATGTTGTTGTTGTTTTTTTTCTCCTTCTCTTTACTCCATCACTGAGTCGCCTGATCCCTCCTCTCTGGAGCATGTGGCGTTTCTTTCTCAAGGTTAGGGAGCAAAATCCATTCAGGGGGGAGGAAGTCGAACTGTCACTGGTGCTCCAATTTATCAGCTTCCCTTCGAGATTTACAGCCGTGCTCTACTCCTCTGCACGACAATCCACAGGCTGCTATGAATAGTGAGACACACACACACACACACACACACACACACACACAGACATCCGTGCACACATGCTGGGGCAGTGTTACGCATACCCCACGCACTCCATCGCGACGGCGTACACGGGTACGTACGTGCGCGCGCTCTCGGCACACTTCTCTCTCTGAGAAAAAGAGGAAACAGGGAGAGGATGAGTTGTGAAATATAGAGGAGAGTTGAATCACAGAGTCAACCAAGTGGGCAGCAATGTTACACAAACAAACACGATTCAAACAACTTCTCTTCTGAAAGATTTTACAGCGTTACAAGCGGTATAGGCACAGTATTTTTCCAGCAGAGTGGGAGAAAGGCAGGAAACCTGTTCCAACCTTTGTCCTTCTTCACACGCCGAATGGTTTGTAAGCTGGGGTAAATACGGGTGAATTCAGAGCAATGCAGTCCACAAAGGCCTTGTGCAGAGTCTGTGTTTGGAAAGCCCCATAGCATGCCATTAATTTCCCTCCCCTGCTCTCTCTCCAGCCCACTCCGCCCGGCTATTATGGCAGAGTTGCTCTCCAGGGACCCCCCAACACAGACGCTAGTTTGGAAACCCCAAACATCCCCGGCAGCCTGCATTTTAGGGAAGGAAAAAAGGGGGGAAGGAAAGGAAATGACAAAGAAATTGCGAGAACAGCGTTGTTACCGTCTGCGTCGTCTGCGATCGCCATCCGCTGTGGATGTAAACAAACAATGACTTGAAAGAGGAAAAACATGCGCAGAGTGGGGAAGAAACCAGAGGGGAGAAGAAGGAGGAGGGGAGAAGAAACGGTCAGCAAGCAAAACATATATTGGCACGAGGCGTGAGATACAAGCCACCAGCTCATTTTGCGGTACCGCTGCCAGATACGAGGACAAAACACACATGCGGGCAACAAAAGCTGGCTTCCAGACACACCGGCACGGAGAGGACTTTCCATGAAAGCCTGTGTCACACAACAGCTGCAGCTTTTTGATCGGGGGTCACAAGAGAAGTCTGAAGGGTTCACGACGCCATCACCCGAATACAAACACACACTCCCCAAGCACTTTCTCTCTATAATGCATCATAAACACACGCAGAGTGTGTTACCCTGTTTTTCATAGCCCTTTGTTATGATGGATGTGGGCACTCACATACATTCATAATGCTTTATAACAATAACCATCACACATTGTAAATAATGATCTGATTATTTATAAGTTCATATAGTATGGTGTATGAGTGTTGGCTAATCGCTGACATTTTTGACAATAAAAAAAGTTTTAAAACTAACGAGATGTGACAAAAAACCCAACTTTTTGATGATTAATTACATTTACATTTTACTAATGTAATGTTTCCCCCCCAAATAAACCCTCTATAGAGAGTATAAAGTAGTTAAAACAACTCTAAATACTAAATTACAGATACTACATGAAACAGTTTTACCTTATGGTTGTATATCTTACTTTTATTTAACCAACCTGGCAGTACAGATGTAAATATGGAGATGGGGAAATTAAATAAAGATAGATTTGAACGTGTAAACATGTAAAAATGGATAATTGGAACCTATATGCGAAGTGTACCTCGGGCACTTGAGAGTGCCAAGAAGGTAGACATGTTAAAATGGTCTCTGCTTGTATCCCACAAGTCACAAATATAGGTTCACAAATAACAATTTAAGTTATTGTCAGTGACTGACAGAAATCCAGGCTCTGCAGAACAAAATGGTACCATGTGAAAAAGCCCATATGTGGCTGGACCCTGGACCTGTGGAGCGAACAGGACGTCAGGGACAGATTGATTGGGTGTCAGGAGAGCAGGAGGAAGGAGCTTTATGAGCTCGAGGCTCCAGTTTCTCTCTCAGTGTTCGTCACTAATACCTTGTTCTGACTTCTCTTCTTTCTTCCATCCTCAGTGTAGCGATAGGAACAGCGAAGTTGTTGATCGAGTTGTTGATAATGTGTAACGTATCTGTGAAGCAGCAACAACACATGTCGCCATCAAAGGGATCTTTGTGTTTACTTCAAAAATTGGTTCATGTTTCACATGAAATGAGAATTATTTTTGCTCCACAATCCGAGACGTTCGGCTTGACCTTTGTGGAGTTGTGGAGATTATCAGATTGTGCTTTCCTGTTCTCCGATATCCTCGACTGGGGAAGGATGGCAGACACACGTTCGCCATCTCAATATATGGAGCCATCGTAGCGGCTCTGGGTCGACGCTCAGAATCGCTGCAGAAGAACGTCAGGTTTCATTTAAAGGGGACATATTATGAAAATTCCACTTTTTTAGTGCTCCTTTACGTTAATTTGGGTATCTGGCATGACTCCCAACACAAAAACGCTGGAAAAAAACGACTCACGTGGCTTGTTGTGGTTCCTTTATGTCAGAAACGATATGCTTGAGTGCGTCAAATGGGATCACCACCAATGTCTACGGAGATGTTGGCATTGGAAAATCCCCCCCCCCCCCACACACACACACACACACACACCACCACCACCACTCGACCCACCCAGTTTAGAGACGGTTCGGTGACCTGGCGCCATAACCTGGTGACTAGACGTCCGGTTTTCCCCGGACATGTCCTGTTTTTGAGACCTAAAAAATGCGTCCGGCATGGATAACAAAAACGTTGTTGGATATTTGTGTTTCTCTGGGTTTTCACAAACTAGTATTTACCCCTTACACAATTACACATGGGCGAATGGGCATAATATGTCCCCTTAAAGCACTTCCCTACTTCTTTTTCATGTTCTTCATTCCATTGTGTCTTTCCCTGGTGGTTACCATGGGAACTGCAGTGGCGTTTCCTCCTGCCGAACCCAGCCACAAAGTGCTTTCCCTGTCAGATGGCTGGTCTGCGCTCGGCTCTCCCCACGGCCCTCGCCACTGACACAAAGGAAGAATGAACTGGATGTTCGACGGCAGCATATGCTCGTGTTTTGTTTTGACAGTTTCACGTTTACCGCAGTTGATCTGTAATTTAGCTGCATGTAAATATTTAGTGAAAACTTCCTCCTATTCAGGAGACTTCATGTCCAGGACGTGAGGCAAACAAATCCCTCCCATGCATCAGATGTTGGAGGGCAGCCAATCATTGAAACGGTTGCTGTGGCAGGTGATCCTGTCACAGCTGTACAAGAGGTTGATGTAAGTAAACAACAACTACAGCAGCATGTGTGTGTCTCATTTATTTGATTATATGTATTGTTAGAAAGAAATACCAACGGATTTAAAACCTCAGTAAAATGTAAGTGAGAGCGTCTTTACCTTCTGTACTGCCACACACACACACACATGCCACACACATGCCACACACACACACACACACACACACACACCTCCCTCGTCACTAAGAGTTGCAGATGTATTGATGGATGAACATCTTGGTAACTTTTGGATGAAATTATTTGGCACTAGTTTCCATAATCAAACTTCATATGGAGTTTTAAAAGATTAAAACAAAAATTGGTGCAGCCTATAACCTGGGATGGGGTCTAAAAGAGTTGAAAGGATTTTTTTTATTCCACCTCGACTTTAAACCTGCATTCATCAGTGCAACATACTGTAAACATAGCATTGACATATTGTCACAATCTAAAGTTATAGAGATTGTGTTATCATACAGTTGATTATTTAAATGAGACAAAATGACATTGGAGGTGTGTTTCTGGCCACTTGTTGAATGTAAGTGCGTTATCTCCTTTTAGTTCGGCTTTTGGTCTCCTCCAGCTCATGAGGGGACATCTATATCTCTTTAGCTGCTAAATGCTCCACTACCTTCACAAGCTAGCCCCTAACTATGCACGTTTCTATTTGGTGCTTACTTCTTGCTGAACACATCTGCCCGCCACAGCTGGAAACAAGGAGAGCTGTGAGACTGAACCAAGCGAAAACAGAAACGATTACCTTTGGAGCTGAGTTGATCTGCAGTTAGGGTGACCATTTTCTTGGGGTTCATCAGGACACCTTTCACCCTACATAAAGACATCGAAGCCGGAATGAATGTAAATATATTGATGAGTTAACCTTTAAAGTCACCAAATCCACAGAGGATAACAGGGATAACGGATTAATTGAGAATGACATCATCGACAGAAACTAACAAAGGAAAACTCTATTGTCAGTTTCCGTCCATGTTGCCTTGATTGGGCGGATTCCAGACGTGTGTCACAGCTTGTTTTTATAGATGACTGTTCCGCTCCCTGTCGACCTGCTGCTTACTGCACACTATGTTTTGCTTGGAATTACCTGAACGCCATCTTATTACTGGCATAAAGTCCTTTGGATTACTGAAGGTGTTTGTCCAACATCCAGTGTCAGACGGGGAAAAGCTCTGAGCTTTGACGTGGAAATTGTGGTTTTATGAAAGAGGGAGTGAGCTGACATGCAAAACAAACATCACTTCCTTCTTTTGTAAAATCCAGAAGGGAGGATTCTCTACAGTCTGCTAACTTCAAACTGTCAACGACCGGTCCGAGACTTTATCATGGAAATCTTAAATAAGTTTGACTGATAAAAGCAATGCTGATGATTAGGGATCGCAAGTAAACAACTTGAATCTCGATTGATCTTCTTTCAGGCAGGTCCCGCCCCCCTCGTCCACACATCGGTGTACGGTTTCCTCCTTCCATCTGTCCGGCTGCTGGCCTCCCCCACTCAGAAGTCTCTCCAACTCACATGTTCAAATAACCCGATGTGATACGCGTACACTTTGTTACAGTAACCCGGTTAAGCTAATACCTGGTCATGGGAAACACGGTTAAGGCGCCTGACTCTCTCTGATGGTTAATTGAGTAACTGAGAGGGATACGAATATTTGGCATCATCACACGCTTAGTAATTAGAAGTCGCTGGGATTTTTTTGGAGGTTTTTTGTTGTCTGTCTATGGAATTACAACAGATCCCAGTTTTTAAGATTTGTGACCTTTGTCGAAGCTTTTAGCCTCTTTTCTTTTAGGTTAGTAACGCAGATGACAATAGCTGTGTTTCCATTCAATTGTCATGAAAGTTTTAAAGTAAATTTTTGAAATGTTGCATTAAGAGAAATGCAAACTAGGCGTGTACTCACCGACTGGTTTATGTGTAAACGTTAAGTATGCCATCGAGTTTTATCTTGTTTGCTTGATTTATAAAAGGAGTTACAGTGCGGACCCAAGCGGTTCTCTGGAGTTTCTCGTGGATTTAGTTGTCTCTAAACCGAGCCAGGCTACAGCCCCTTGTTTCCAGTGTTCGTGCTAAGCTACGCTAACCCTCCACTGGCTGTCGTGTCATATTTCCCATAGAGTTGTACTTATCTTCTATTCTCTCTCTCTCTACCAGAAAGCAAATAAGTCATCCTGATACATGCTTATATATGAATAGCTACACATTACAAAAAAAATGTGACGTTTACCACAATCCGAGGGGTTATCTGTAAAGCAGGAAGTGCGTGTGCAATGAAGAAAACCTAATTAAAAGATAAACGCACCACACCTCATACTGTCTTGACCTGTCAGATCCTGTCTCGCTCTGCCTGACTGCAACAGGACTGGCAGCATCATACACCTGACTGTTTAAATCCCTCCTAGGCTTAGCTCTTATTGTCCCGAAAGCATCAAAGCTGTTGCAATTCTTTCAGTGTCAGCTGGAGTTCTCAAAACTAAGAACGCATAATATCAGGCGTTTCCATGATGAAACCACGCATTAGGTCAAATTTACCTGTCACTCCTGCACATTAGGGCATTAACACAAACACGTGGTGTCATGTGGAGACGCATATAAAAGAACGTGCTAAAGACAGAGCGCGGTCTGTTTACTTTCTCCTCTGGTTGTGGCAGGGCCCGAACAAAAGGGCCCGTTTTTTTTTTGCCACACAATGCTCCTTGCAGGTTATTTCTGGTGCCCCGGCCGTGGAGAAGGATGAAAGACCAGCCACAAAGGAAAGAATGTGGTTCCTGTTGTAGTCTTAGGGGGTCATGGGCGAGTAGATGTGGGGGTGGGTCGTCTGTCTTTTCACATTGGGTGGCCCCTGGGGTGCCTGAGTCAAGGTTTGCTGTGGGAGGAGGGGTGAACGGAGGGCACAAATGGGCGTTGAGCTGGAGCGGTCACAGGGATGAGGACGGGACGATTCACACCTCGGGAGATCCCAGTCGAGGAATGAAGACGAGACGAGATGGAAGTTACATTACATTACATTACATGTCATTTAGCAGACGCTTTTATCCAAATATACTTACAATAAGTGCATTTCAACCTAGAGTACAAATTAAGAACAACAAGAATACAGAAAGTAACATTTCCTCAACATAGTCAAACTACAAAAGTACCATAATAAGAGCTTTTTTTTAAGAGCCACAGAAGTGCAAATCTGTGTTTTAATCCAGATGTAAGTTGTCTTTTTGATTCTTCACAGCTCATTTTTGTTGAACTCCCTCCTCGGAGAATAACGCAGCTCGCGGAGCGTAAAGGCCTCTGTTCATGCTCGGAGAGGCAGGCCTTCTTCATAGAGTACACGCATATTATACCTCTGCCTCTGTAAATGTCACTTTCATATCATGTCTAGTGACTGTATGACATTACACTCGTTAAAGATCCTGTTACATCAACACCGAGGGTGTTGTGATAGTAGTTTGAGTGTACACAATCCACTTTGGGCTGGCTGCCATAACTGCCATCAAAAAAGAGAATCTGGTTCTACCAATGTCTGACTGGCGGTCGGCGTGACTCTCATTATCACATTTAGTTTTTAATTATGATCTACCCGCACAACGAGTTGAGTTGAGGCCAAAACATGAAGCAATTCAGACAGAATAAAGACTTTAAAGGCACAGAAAGCGTCTTAATGTGCCAACAATAACACATTCACTCACGGAAGTGAGACACACCAACCTTTTGAGCCTGCTTGTTGTGCACATTGTTGAGCGATGAAGGGATTGAGAGATGATTAACGTGAACGGGGCGAACGAATGTAGAAAAGTCTGTCGTGACGAGGACGATGGAGGCGGATTAAAAAACCCGACACCATCGTGTTTTCATTTTCTGAATGCTTTTAATATTTCCGACTCCCTTTTCTCTGCTCCGAGTGCGTGAGTTCATTCTGGACCGGACTTGGACCCTGTGGCTGTTTGCCGGGAAGGCTGGCCTAACAACACAGGAAGCCTGCACTTATCTGGAAGGGATGGGGAGGAGGACACGGCAGACAAGTGAGGAACTACGCAGGATGTCTCATAAGATGTATTCACATTAAGGTAATCTTTGGTCAATTATAAATCGAAAGGAGGAAAAACACTGGTCGGGCAGGAGGAGGCAGCGTGTGGGAAACTGAGAGCGAGGCAGCAGTTCAAGCTCCTGAGGGATGTTTGGAGTTCACACTGACCGACATTTACTGATACGTGTGTTTTGTTTTCCCGGTGATGACATGCACAGAGCTTCGCCGATGTGTATCATCCAGAGTGCGGCTGAAAGTTTTCTCTTTATTTGGTGCTGAGAAACTTGTTTGCTCACATCGAGCTGATGTATGAACTTAAGTCTGCTGGTTTGTTGTTATTAATGTTACTCCTCTTCATTGTGTACCACACGGTCTGCTCCGGGTCATGTTGATTTAACAACAATCAGGCTGTCGATGCGGGAAACGATTTATGAATCACACTCATCTAATATTTAACTGTTTGAATAATGTGCGTGTAACTGGCAGCGAGTAATTATACGTTATAATAATAATAATAATTATTATTATTATTATTAAAAATAAATGTATTGATATAGCACCTTAAAAACAATGTTTACAAAGTGCTCCACAGAGAGTCAAAGCAAAACAAGTGGAATAGCAAGAAACCAATATTACATTTAAAAGTATATATTAAAATAAAATGGAAGATAAATAAATAAATAAAAAAACAAATAAATTACAAATAAATAAAAAACAGACAACCAAATTAGGGGAATCAAAGTTCTGCATATAATGACTAGATCACTTAATAGCTGTTCTATAAAAATGGGTTTTAAGAAGTGATTTAACAGAAGTGACTGATTGTACGTTATAATGTCAACGTGTTAATGACATGGTTTTATAAGAATGTCGGTGGTTTGTTCGCGTCATACTAATGCCGACCCCTCGTTTGACCTTTAGCACTGAAGTAAACAACACTAAGTTATTCAACTCGCCCTCGTCAGAAAACGCTGAGTAAACCTGAACTCCACGCGATAACAAAACCTGTTCTTTCACTTGTGCAACTTTTTTTGTAGATGAGTCTGGGAAACATCAACTGCCAGATGGGTTGTGTTGATGCTAGTCTGACCAAAGAAATGTATAAATGTTAATAGAGAGGAAAAAAAATTCTTCCATTAAGCCATTCACACGAACCACATGAAATATCACAAGCGCTACGTTCTCCTTCAGTTTGGGGATTTGAGCTCTGTTTGTGGCTTTCCATCCAGCCATTCACACAGTCATTATACAAGTACATTTATGGCTTAACTCCCCCACAAAATACACCTTTGACAGGGATAAGAGAAAGAAGAAAGTGCGATAGACGACGAGTGTGCAGAATAGACCAAAACAATTGTAAACTTAACAGATTTACCCTGGGCCACATGACCTCCTCTCCACCATGGCGACCTGGACCGAGGACAGACTACACAAACACACATGAGGCAAGTGAGTGTATCAGTCACACAAGAGAGAGAGAGAGTCAGCAGGGGCCACATGCTCCTTCAGCCGGTTTACATTACGTACACAAACGGTATACGGAAACAAGAGGACTCCAAAATGAACATGTTCAACATTGCATTCAAGTGCATTGTCAATGTGAAAGAATCACACAATATGTGTACCACTAGTATTACATCACATTCCTGAAATACCATATTAGTGCATTGTGTTCCAGTCCGAAAAAATCCAGAGATGCCTTTCTGACAGAAGCACAGGGAATTTGAGAAGCCGTAATGAAACCAATAAGCTCAGCGATGATTATTCAACACCCTGGCCGAGAGGCAGCTGTCAGGGATATGTGGTCGACACTCCCCACGGCTTTGAACCCGAGCAGAGCCTTCACGGGAGAAGATAAATGGAGCTGGGTGAGGAGCTGCATGGCTTTGACTTCAGAGTGGTGTGTGTGTTTGTGTGTGTGTGTGTGTGTGTGTGTGTGTGTGTGTGTGTGTGTGTGCGCGCACTGATCTTCAACAACAATTTGGCAGTTAACCTTCCTTCATCTACCTGCTGAAATGAGCAAGCATAACCATGCTAATGTTTATGTGACAGGTATGTGTGTGTGTATGCCTTTAATATCTCCTCCCTGACCTTTCTACCAGGGGCTCATCTTCTAATCGTCACTAATCATTTCACAGACTGTTGCACAACACCTTTCACTGTCGAAACACACTGTGCTGCCAATAACACTCATACTCAATAAAGGCAGCAGCCTCCCAATGTGCCAGTAGACGAATCACAACACGTTTTAGACACATTTTAGTTGGAGAGTTTTATGACTGAATAACACTGGATA
Organism: Liparis tanakae; assembly: GCA_036178185.1. NCBI lineage: Eukaryota > Metazoa > Chordata > Actinopteri > Perciformes > Liparidae > Liparis > Liparis tanakae. The sequence goes on along the minus strand of CM070100.1, from coordinate 6,635,285 downwards.
TATAATGGCTAAATCCAGTGACCAAAACAATAAAGCCGATCATAGAGCATCATGGCATTTGTGGGGAAACACTCTGTAGTGGGTCATTACAGTGCAAAACCGCCAGGGGGCGCCATTATTCTGTTATATGTGCCGAGGTGGTGAGTTCAGGTGATGAGTTCAATGTTCAGTTATCACGTACCCCACAAACTGCACAGCCAGACTTTAGTTATGTTACACAGTGATTCTCTCTCAGAAGTTTTTTTATGAGTGCAAGTTATTTCATTCTTACTGTAAAATAAACAAAAAGGGTTATATTGTCTTTTTGTGTGTTGCGTTGCTCCACTCGATGCCACAAGCGTGCATATATGATTGAATTAATTTTATACTGCTTGTCATTTCATTATGCATGTAATTTATTATTAGTTGCAAAACACATGTGGACCTCAAGAGAAACTCCTCTGATCAAAGTTCAGGGAGAGATCTGTGAGGTAAGTGCTCCCTCTTCTGACAGAAAATATCACCAAACAGTAGCTCACTCCACTGGTTACAAAATGTGACTTAGAAAAGAAAACTGGGCTATGAAAAGAATAGGACACATAATTTCAGATTTTAATTAAGGCATTTAAATTATGTATTTATTTAAGTCTGATGTATTATTTAAATATATATATATATATATATATAATATATATATATATATATGTACAGGATATATATATATATATATATATATATATATATATATATATATATATATAGAGAGAGAGAGAGAGAGAGAGAGAGAGAGAGAGAGAGAGAGATACATACATTTATCACAGCAGGCAATTTAACCATCTAATTGTCTAATTACTAAAGTAATTTATGCAGTGGAACTGTTAATTGTCACTTAAAGATATCTTCTGTCATTACGGTAACAAATTTATTTTTATTGCTGCACTTGATTTTAATCTCATTATTTGATCTCTTCCATATATCAAGGTTAAAAAAAGGTAATGATAAACTTCTTTATTCTAAAGAATGTCATCATTATAGTTCAAGGGTACCTCGACATACAATATCCCACCCCACGAGCATCTTTAGTGACCCGAATCAAACCCACCCAGGCCGTTGAATGGCAGGCACAGGTGTGTGGCGTGCTGGTTGGAACTGATCTCAAAGCGCTGCTCAATACTCAACAGAATGATGTTACGACAGGTGAGTCGGCCTTCAATAAACCTTCAGGGGGAGGAGAATGTGTGTATTACATCTTGTACAGCCTCTGTTAAAAATGTATGCTATAAAATATATTGCAACTGTGTATAATCACCGAACTCAAATAAATATAGCGTGAGGAAAATATTTTCTCTACTGAATTAAAAACAAATAATAATATAATAATGATAGTAATAATAATAATAATTATATATATATATATATATATATATATATATATTGAGAAATGTTCTCAGGTAAAAGGAATTCCTCTGTAGAACTTAATTTCATGGGGAAGGATGAAAATAAACCAGTCCTCCCAGTAACACCTTCAATTTCAGCGCCACTGTGTGTGTATTCTGCAGCCTCACAATGTATGTACAGTATATGTGTAATCTTATTTAATTGATCTGACTTAATATTGTTTTTTGCACCCACCATGCTTCTTTATATTTGTCCGTTTTGGTTTAATTGTCAGTTTTTTGTCTTCTCTGAAGCGAGGATATTGTATATTTGATATAAACTGTGCTGCAAATTGTGTGTGAAGGAATGTATTGTTTGTTTGTTGTTTGGATGTGTGATATATAATACATTCATTTTAACTGACCTACTTTTAAATTTTGCCCGAGCACATTTCATCAAAGTTATTTTGCTTGTATTTAAAGTAAAGGTATTTTTACTTGAGAATAGTATTCTTGTACTTTCCATTGCTTGCTTGTTTTTGTTCACACAACATGTCACTCCAGTACTTCAGGCTGCAAACCATTGATTCATCTCACTTACCTTGACTGGTATCTAACCCCACAGACGGTTTGGCTTGTCCACGAATTTAGATAAACATCTCAGAAATTGCCTCTGGCCCAATTTGAAAGAATTTTAACAGTCACCTCATTTGTATTGAGGTGGAGGCAGAAATCTCACTGATGAAAACTCTCCATGGATCTACAATTAGAGGCACAATTGTTTTTAATTTTGTTATAATTTGGATGAATAAACACTTTGTAGCGTCTCGACTGAATTGTCCTTTGTGGCCCTCATGCGTACATTCATGAATGTTAAAAATGTATGCTGCATTGATTTTAATGGGGTTGGTATGAAACCATCAACACACCATATGTGCAGAAAGTATGATTCAGCACTCTGTAATGCCGCTCTAACTGAGACAAACTGGACCAAGCGGGGATTACATTTGGCATATTTTATCTATACACAAACCAAAATACAATAATTCCCTCTCGCCTTCAAAAAGGAAACTGGTAGAAATTGGTTAAAGACAATTTAGCCATACCTTATAATACCCTTTGTAATCAAGGGCATGGGCCTGTAATTGATGGATAACTTGATGTTGGCATGAATGCATTAACAGGGGAGTGGGGATGGGATGAAAATGAAGTGAACCCCCCTGAGAGGGCTCTCTGCGTCCCGGAGGTCTTATCAATTGCCTCCTCGTCCTTACGGCGGACCTATCTGCTGCTGGCTGTCACCGGGCCAGACAGATCGAGGTCTAATAGAGAGGCCTGCGCTCTGTTAAGTGATTGAGCTGTAAATACAGATTGACCTGAACTAAAACTCTCATCATCTGTAAACTCATTCAACACTCTGCGTCCTCTCTCCCTTGATGGCCGGGTAAGAATCTGAATCATCTCCATCACTGAGCAGGGGGGGAGGGGGACCGATAGGGCACACAGCAGCTCATAGTGTGTATAAATGAATGTGTGTGGGTGTGTTTGTGTACGCGTGTGTATAAATGTGTATCTGCGAGGTGCTGGAGCGTCAAACAACAGCCCCCGAGATGATCTTTCCATCAGCCTCGCAGAGAGCGGAGATTGTCCCGCAGAGAATTTATGGAGATAGTCATAAAATGTGAAGACTTCAGTAATGGGATATGTCGATAAAACCCACGGCGGCACAATCTACGGCAGTTTACTGAGGAGATGAGCGGCCCGGCTGTTAGACAACTCAAATCTAATTTTCTCAATAAAGCCCTGTGAGTCAACAACCATAAAGCTTCCATAAATCATCATGCAGGACATATTCATCAGGACCATATTTATTGTTATGGCAGAGTGCCACTGCAGCATGAATCCAACACTATGTGAGCGCTAATGGACAAATTAGCCCCTTTCCTCGTGTGATGTGGTGTATTCAGCAAGTATTCATTATTTTAAGATATCACAATTCATTTTAACTCCATTGAGACTTTCTTTTAATCGTTCAACTAAGTAGTTTTCATTGTAATTATTGTTTATTTCGAGAGATTAGAGGTTAATAAGAAATGTAAAAAGAAAGAAAAAGAAAGATATAATTATTTGATCATTTAAATAGTGATGGATACTGTGGGTGTATCTGCATTTAAGGGAATGTTTTTTGGTTTTATTAATATATATATTTTTTTATTTTACTACAATTATAATAGGTTTCCTCATCTCTCAGAGGTTGTTTTGTGCATTTAGTATAATTTGTGAATTAAGAGTGAAATACAAATATTTCGGCAGTGGATTTTCTTGGTGCTTTCCCCCCGGCTCTCCTCTGTAAGTGTGAAATCAATGAGGTTAAAGTGATGGCAGTTTGTTTTAATTCTATAGACTGTCTAGTCATATCTCATTTAGACCAGTTTATGACCCATGATCCTCGCTTCAAGAATAATTGGTGATTTTATTTGAGGTAATATTTACTGAACAATGCTAAATGTGCATTGACATCTTAAAAAAAGCCGTAAACTCGTTCACCTTTTTCAAAAGCTCGAATTTCTTTCTTTCAACATTTCTGGATTTCATTTTATATTAATCAGAACTGAATGAACTAGTGATTCTAATTGTCATTTCATTTTAAAAAGTACCAATGTGGACACAACATATCCCCCCCCCCCCCCCCCCCCCCCCCCCTTTTCCTTCCTCTGCATCCGGGCTGGTCCTTTGGCTGCTGGATGCTCCACATGGGCAGTGATGCCTGCAGAGCCAGACAGGCAGGACGGACGCCTTATGAAAGCCAGCGACTCCTCCCCCTGGGGGGAGAGAGGACCCACACCGTTTTACTAGCACACAAGGGCAATAAGTGCTAAAGGAAAACAATTATACTCCAATCATCTTGGATTCTTTGACAGTCATGGGCCAAAATGGTCTCGAGGATGAAGGTTACAGAGGGCAGCTATACAAGCGCTGACCAAAGTGTGAAACTGAACTTACACACAGGAATATACACGGCACTAATTAAGACAGTGATGCTGAGAATATGAATTGCTTTGTTAAGCAACGAAACGGTTTGTAATTATATATTTTTTTTCATTTTTTTGCTTTTAGAAAGTTGCATGTATGGTTGTATTTCAACCAAATAAACCCCCAAATATATGCACATTTAAATACACATACAGGTGATTAAAATAAAATGCTTTTAGAGATTAGGAATCTGCTTTTTACCGCTGCCAACATATGCATATAGCTCTAGCTGTAGCTAATTATAATAAACCTAAGGTTTATAAAGAGCATGTTGGATCATCGTCGTTGCTTTCTCTGTTGGCTGAAACTACGTTGTGGTTTATTGTGCAGGGTTAAAGTACGCGACAGCTGACCATATGTAGGCGTTTATTTGGGTCTGTGGTCGTGCTCAGGGTCAGAAGAGAAGATGCTCTGGGGAAGCTGGAGCTTAGATCCACAGTAATCCCGCTCCCATTGAGGTCACTTTCTAGTTATAGGAGGCAATGGTTCCCTCCGCTGTTTTCAGTCTGACTTCCATTAGCAATCTGTTAGCCGCAGTCCATCGAGAGGGAGCGCGAGCTCCTGGGAGCACACGGACGTACACAGAGCCACACACAAGCTCACGGCGCCGACTTTGTTTGATGAAAAAGAACAATTAAAGGAGAAATGAGGGAGAATCATCGGGGGAAACGGCTGATGAAGACTTTATTGATTAGAGCAGCTCCACTGATCCAGCTTTCACTGTAGCAATTACCATCAGCCGCCTGCCGTTAGTTGGGGGCCGCGTGGTGCAGGGCCCCGTTTTAAGACCTCGGCCTGAAAGAGAGGAAGCATTTCTGGACTAATAGTTGTGGGAAAGAAAAACAACATTCAATCTGATACAGAAGAATGTTCCTGCCTTTTTATAAAATGTGCATCTTCAGTATAGTTGTGTACATGATGTTGTTGATATAATCTTCTGTATGATACCATTTTGCATTATACCAAACAGCTGCAGAATACTAATGGAAAAGAGTAGAGGCAAGAAGGTAATGAAATCACTTATCGGGTTGAGGGGAAAGGAGGCCGCTTCCTGCTGGATGCAGAGTTTACTAGAACCTGCTCCTCATCATCATAAATCATTCCTAGTCCTTTTGTTTCACCGCATTCACCCAAAACCCTTGACTTGCATGTTATACACATGCATCAGAGCAGAATTACCTGTCGTCTTCCTCTTTTACGAAAAGAAAAAAATCACCAATGATTTATTCAAAACCCTTGGGAATAAAGCTATAAAGTCTTATGGGGGCTCATCTGAGTCCCCCCCCCCCCCCCCCTAAACATTTCCATACGTTTGTTTGCTCAGCTAAGATGGCGTTGTATTTATATTGAAATCAGACTATTGTCTCTTCTTAGACCAAAGACAATCAGTCGATTGATGTGTGTTGGCTTATTAATGCGGCCGTCTCTCCTGCATGGGAGGCTTGAACCGGTGTGCTCTCTCACCGCTCACCATAAACTACAGTAGTTTAAAGGAAACAGTTGGATACCGACAACAAGACGTCTTTTCATGAGAGGGCAGAGGTCACGTTGTGTTGTGTCACATGATGTCGACATCGCACGCAGAAAAGAAAGTGAACGCGCTGGATTAGATTATGGATCTTCATCCCTATGATCTGGATACCAAGTTCAAAGGTCAGATGAGGTGACCTTGGGAGAACCATCATCTAATTCGAAGTGAAAGGGTCCAGATTTATTGGAAATGTGACTTAGTGGTCATCAAACAGCACAGGGGTATTCACAAAGCAATTTAAATTGACGCAAAAACAAGGGTGTGAATTCAAATGAGCACAATGATGATTTTAGTGTTAGAAACTGAAATACATAGAAATCCCTAATTATGGTAAACCTAGAGGTGCAAAAGGGAAAGCCACACTATATTAAAATAATGTTGTGAATAAATATTGTGAGCTACAGTTAGTGTTCTTCTGGAAAATGTTACATGGGCGGTACAAATTAACAACCTCTGTTAGGAATGTATGTTATAAAATATAGTGCAACTGTGTATAATCACCTAACTTAAAGAAATATAGCGGATAATATTGAGGAAAATGTTTTCTCTACTGAATTGGAAACAAATAATAATAATATAACAATAATAGTAATAATAAAATATATATATATATATATATATATATATAAATACAATATCTACATATATATATATATTTATATATATATGTATATATATATATATATATATATATTATATGTATTTTATATTTTATATGTATTTTTATATATGTACAAATATATATTCACATTAAAACCAAAGTCACCAAACTCCAAGCTGATAATTGACCAAAACAAAACCGTAAAGCAGAAATGTTCTCAAGTAAAAGGAAGCCCTCTGGACTGGACTTTGATTTCATCCTTTCAGGCTGGAGAAGGATGAAAATAAACCAGTCCTCCCAGTAACATCTACCATGTCTGCGCCAGTGTGTGCTCATTCTGCAGTACGGCCTCACAGTTTCACTAGTGGACCATTTGGCAAGGGCACAGAAACAGAACAGAGATAATGGTCAATGGAGAAATATAAAGGGACAAACACAATCTGTTTATGCAGTAGATGGAGATGAATGGGGCATAATCCATTGCCTTCCATCACACCTCCCCAGCCTGCACCATGGCGGCTCCACCGCTAACCACAATGATGATTAATCCTTCACCCACTATTTATATTTCCTAATTGTAATTAGCACGAATTATCAATTATAGTTAGCGCCTAATTGCCCTTCATAAAGACAGCTCCCCAGGTTTAAACGGGTCCATTTAAATAATGTAACTAATAGCTCTTGCCTTTGCGTCGCGGATACATCTTCATTGTTCCACGCGTGAACCGTGATGGTTGCTCGTAATTTAACAGAGCAATCGAGGGAAGGAGTGCAGGTGGCACTACGGGACTAATTATTGTTAATGAATTATGATGTGACCTTCTCAGAACAATGGCTAATCAATGCTCACGTTGAGTGACAGTGCTCTCTCTACAGATGCCGGGGATCACAGAGCCATTAGGAGCCCGTGGAAGACAGGCCACCTCTTTCTCTCTGCTCTTGGTCTCTCTCAGTATCGACGCTCTCCTTTACCTTCACCTCCCCTTGGCTGCTTTTGACAATTTTGTGTGGATTAGATAAGAGAGGAAAAAAAATGAAAAAAAATACATATATATATATAAATATATACATATATATGTATATATATATATACATATATATGTATACATATATTTATATATATATACACATTTAAATATACACATATATAAATATATATATACATATATACACATATATATATGTATATGTATACATATATTTATATATATATATACATATATATGTATACATATATTTATATATATACATATATATACACACATATTAAATATATATATACATATATAAATATATATTTAAATATACACATATATAAATATATATACATATATATATACATATATAAATATATATATATATATATATATACATACATATATTTAAGGCCTAATTCATAGACCATCTTAAGGTCCAGCCAGGTCATTTGGCCAATATAGCTGAGCTTCTTACCCAGGCCTTGAGCCCTCGGAACACAAATAGGCCTGTGTCACTTGATTATTTTTCACAAATGTAATGCTTATTATTTCTACTTATTGGTCTTTATAATATCTCATCAGTGCTCTCTGGTGTTATACAATCAAAAGTGAGTCTAAGTTTAAGGAATGGAAATGAGGTCAACTACTGTGATCATCAGGTCCGTCTCACAACTGAGGATCCTGGTTTTCATTGATTTCTGAATCCATGTTTACCTGCCAGGTCATGTGACCGCCTGAGGAACCTAACGCATGTGTGTCATTTATGAGATACAATTCAGTTTTTCTTTTTTTTCCCACACAACAATGACATGGAAACAGAGCATGACTGCAGCTTCACCTCATGCCTTGAGTTGCATTAACGGAAGAATGAATTTTGAGTTTGAGTTTTTAGTGGGTACAATACAAATGCTTAAAAAGACCTTGAAGTTACATCTTAACCTTCTTAAAAATAAAATTAAGATTTGTTTTGGAATAAACTTGAAACCAAACGCCTCTGGTCATGCGTGTTGGAAAGTTTGCCCACTCGGCCGACGTGACCACGCTGTGCTGGTGTTTAGTTGTCAACGCCAGCGTTTGAACTGACCTTTACCTTGTTGTGACAGGTTATGACTGACAGTGTCCCTCAGCATAATTTACCCCCAGCCCACATCACCCTCCATCTCCTCTGTGATGCAGTTGACCCCTTTACAAATCACCCCCCAACTTTACACATCTGCTGCCTGTCAGCATCTGCCAGGCGCACTCACCCGTTCCGCCCATAATGAAAAACTCTCATTACTCGCCTCCACCCAACAGGTATACAGGCCGTTAGGACAATTACTGGGCAATGCCACTGACCTTGTTGTTAGAGAGAGTCAAACAAACACGGGGGTCCAACTGAAAGGAGGCCGGGCGGCGAAACCTTCAAGCATGCAGTGCAGACGGGAGACTTGGAGACGTAAGGGAAGCGTCATCCGCGTGAACAGATGTTGTCCTGTTTTGACCTATAGTGGCATGCATTAATGCCGACTCAGTGCCAATAAAGTTCAAACATAGATAGTAGTTCAAATGTTGTATCAAAAACAGCATTCAAATGTGAAAAACGCATACTTTTTTTTAGGGTTATGAACTTTATTTCCAGCACATATCAAATTTACTTTTAATACTAAAGCTGTGTATGATTTGTGATGCGTTAGTTATCATTTAGTATGTTTTTTTATTTTTTTACCACTTGCCAAAAACAAGCCAACCCATAATCTCAGGTTGTCATCAACCGCAGATTATTCATAATAAGCGAGCGTGAGTGCTGGGAAAAGGACAATGTCGATTTGGTCAAATTAAAAAATGTAAATAAATAATCCCTGTGCAAGCTGATACTTGAATGGTACTGGAATGAATGGAGAAAAAGATAAAGTAAAACATACATATCTACTTTGGTAATGTCTTTAGGAGCAGAATAGTAATTTAGAGAACTTTAAATATATATGGGCCAAGACATGCAAAACAATGTACGTTCTCTTGTGATTTTACTGTAGAAACCACAACAACTGCAAAGTTTTGGCATCTGTCACGGAGGATCTAACGGCCTCCCTGCTATTCACCAGACACTTGCTGAGCCTTTGTTTAAGTCCCACTTACAGAGAGTTGGGGAGGACTTTAGAGAACACAAAAGACACTAAACCCAACCTCAGCTCATCATGCGGCTCCTGCCATTAGACAAATTATCAGACGTTTAGCAGACTGGGGGACAGCCTCCCTGCCAAGTAATGACTTTATTGACCCCTGATGGGGGTCATGGAAGGAAGTGTGTCTCTCTGACTCCCTGCGGAGGAACGCTCATCCTCTCTGAAGTCTCGCTCCGGCCCGGACAGACTCGGAGCTGAGCCAACTGCTGTTCCCGCTCTCTGAAGTCTACCTGAGGGCCTCTTTGCCCTGGGGGGCTCGTCCCTTTTGTCCCGCCGACCCACACAAACAGATGTCCAGCCACTGGGCTTTCTCGTAGGAAGTTGTAAACCTCCAGTGTGCAGTGGGCTCTATTCATATGGAGGGACTACAGTAATGGCCGTGCAAGTGACATACACATGCAAATGCGGACACGCAGACACCCTGTAGGGGCGGCTTTAACAAATGTTTGACTATGTAACTACTGAGGACCATGCCAGTGCACCACACTATGACCGGGCAGCAATGAAACCTCCATGTAGCTGAGTAATCACCCTAAACTATATAAGTAGCACAGGAAGTAGTGCAGGGAGGAATTTGAGAGACATTTTAACAGTTTGTAAACATGATCGGATCCCCCATGTCACAGCAGACAGAACCACAGACATGGAAACAGCATCTGTCTCATGCGCACACAATGTAGACCCCACAGGCTTAGATGGTAAAATATGTTAATATGAGTATCACTAAAGCTATTCTTGGAAATAAATATTTTTAGCACCAATTAGAGCATATTCTAATTCGACAAAAATACTAATTACTATTATTAAATGATAGGAAAATCATTCACTGAAAATTCCTAGTTTATTTATAGATGGAGGAGTTAAAATAATCTTCTTCACTGGTTTGGCCTTCCAGTATACAAAATGACTGTCTGCAGCCATCAGGTTTTATCTGTATTGCACACCTGCTGAGAATATTGATCCTCTGCTGGTTTCACCATTTTAGCCATCACCAGGCATCGAGCTTTAAACAACCCTGTGTCACTTTATATTGAATACTAATAGCTAAGGCGAGGGAGCCGACTGATTGTGAATATAAATCCATCCCCTTAGGTGAGAAAACAATCAGCCCTATGCATTGTATGCCTGCAATTTGGCTTTTTATTTTTTTTAAGAATTATAGAAAAAGAAATGTGTCATAGATTATTTTAGTCTCTCCAAAACATGCACGCACACACACACATTCAGTTTTCTCTAATAAGCAAGTAGAAGTTTTTTAGTTTTTTCAAGTCATTTTGTATAGATTTTCACTATAAATTTGTTTTATTTCAGTCATTAAATTGCATGGAAGTTGCTGGAAAGTATTGGAAATGCAATACTGGGAATATTATCATCACTGTGTCATGAAACAACACATATGTCACATTTATAGCGAAGTAAACATTCTACATAAGAGTATGTTGTAACTATAACCTTCTTATATTGTTTATATTAATTTAATTTAAGCTGCATTATGAATGTTACACAAACACAAAGTCTTTATTATATGGAACTATCATCATCTGTGTGTTCCTAAATAGTATATTATATACCATCACATACACAAGCGACTTACTATGTGCTTATAACTGATGCCTCCGATATTGACACTGTTAAATTGAGAGAGCAACATTTTACAATTAAAATATAATTTCCCACTGATTGAGAGCCGCGGCTCTGAGTTTATGAGCAGAAACGTTTCGGTTTTGTAAATGTTTTCTCTACCTAAAGGGACACGGTCATCTCCTCCCTGATAGTAACGCCTCTTAAAGAGTCCAATTTGGGGAGACAGGACGATCCCTGATACGGATCAAGTGCCATCTGTGCCCAATTTACTTTCTCGTTGTGGATTATTGAATTTAATTATATGGGTGATTATCGACGAATGCTTTGAGCCCATTAGGAGGTCGTGTGAAACACTAATAGTGTTTGTGTCACGTGAGATTGGAGGGGTGGTGGTGGTGGTGGGGGGGGGGGGGGGGGACACACGCTTTAAAGACCGCGCTCCGGTCATCTCATTCACGCTGCAAGACTGACAGACAAGAAGTCCACACTCCGAGGGATCACCGCCACACTGATCCGGTTTGATGAAGCGAGAAGTAGACTGAACGATGAGAAGTTACAGTCCACGCGCGTAATTACGCACACCGGTCCGTTTCCTCCTTTAAAAGTGCTTTAAAGGATGCTGGACCCCGAGGACTGTGCCGTGACGATGACGTCCAGTCATAAGATTTCCTTTTCTATAATTGATATATTGGATCCGAACAAATTCAACAGCAAAAGGGGAAGTGAACTTTCCGTCGTCACGGAGAAGTTCCCTGAGCCACAAGAGGAGGGAACACGTTTGGAGTCGGACAGCACAGCAGACGGAGACTTCAGAGTTGAGCGCACGGAATCAGGTAGAGAAAACCATTTCAGATTAGTATTCCTCTTATAGTTCTTCATTTATCTCCCCATCACATCAAAACATTCTGTCTTATTACACATACGGAACCATACACTATCATGTATATAATCACTTTAATAGTTGAGCATGACTGTAATACATCCTTCGTGATATTACAATAACTCATTTTTTATGTTGCTCTCGGTCTAGATTAAACAGCAGCGAGTGAGACGCTATTTTCCATCAGATTTATTGTCATCTCTGTGTGACCTTCCCTTAATTTCCAAGGCTGCGTTTCCTTTCAAGGAAGCCACAAAGGCTTGCTCCCAGAGCCCCCGCGTGTGATTGGCACTGGGACAGGCAGGCTAGATAATTGTTTAAATCGTCCCATTGAGGATGCCTCTGCGCGCTTTGATCGATATCCCATTACTGCATCCTGCATATCTCCCTCCAGCACCTTGCAGGTACAAACTTCAAACCCCATCCATGTCTGATCCTAAATATCGTTCGATTAAAACTTCCCTTTAAATAGATGACATTTATCGATCCGCCCGCAAATATGAAACTCCATTAGCACGTCGCGGCTGAGGTGGCGGAGCTGGATTTAGACGGGATTTCTTTCCGCAACATGACATTCGAGCCGCTGTGTGGTTTATAAATTATTTAAGAGATTAGTGACCACGTCTGCCCCTTCTCCTCTGAATCTATGCTCAGTTACGCTTCAACTATTTAAACTCAAGCAGTATTAAGGACGAAGTGGAACATCTTGGCACAGCGGAGATACATGTGTTAGAGCAGGTGTACCGTGTTGGCCTTCAGCTTCGACGTTTGACACGTGACTGTGTGGCTTTTCAGGAGCTGGCCCTTCAGCATCATGGCCCATTTAGCCCATTTAGCCCATTTAAGAAAGGAAGAAAGAAAAGAAATGCACTTGTATTGATCTCCTTATGGAAAATCTTCTCTACATTTGACCCCTCCTTAGTTATTAACCAGCTTGTAACTTAACACACCATTGAAGGATATCGACATTTTTACTTTTATTTCATTTAAATATACTCGTCTTGGATCTTGTAAATCACCTTGAAAATACAGTAAACTAATCGGTTAAATCTATTTATTTTTAAGAACCACAATGGTCTTGATGTCCAACATTTTGTCCTCTTTTAAACACACACCATGTTTCCACCCTCAAAAAGAGTTTGCACATGCACCGCTATACTCGAAGATGGATAAGGGCCTACAGTTGCTCTAACGACTGGAACAATGAGTATTAATACTACATAAATCGAGCAACTCCGAACACAGAGGATTGTAGGATGTGGTGACCGACTCTTTTTATTTGTGTTTACAGGGGAAGAGACAGGAGATGAACACGTTGCATCCTCCGGGCACCAAGCAGTTGTCGAGGACCCCCTTCTGCTTTCCCCACCCACTGAAACCGAGCCCTGTCTCCCAGGGGCGCAGGACGAGGGAGAGGCGGCGGTCACGGAGCGGGACGCCTCTCCGCACAAGCGGCGGCGCCCCGACCAGGCGTGCGCCAAACCGCGGCGCGCCAGAACTGCGTTCACGTACGAGCAACTGGTGGCTCTGGAAAACAAGTTCCGCTCCACTCGGTACCTGTCCGTGTGCGAGAGACTAAACCTGGCCTTGTCCTTGAGTCTGACCGAGACCCAGGTGAAAATCTGGTTCCAGAACAGGAGGACCAAATGGAAAAAGCAGAACCCCGGGGCGGACAGCACCTTGCAGCCCGGCTCCCACTCCTCCCTCATCAACGTCAGTCCGAACCCGCCCACCTGTGGGGCAAACCCGGCCAGCTTCCACCAAACTTTCCCCAGCTTCAGCTCTGGCAACGTGATCTTCCACACGGCCGGTGCTGTTCCGCTCTCATCCACTGGAGGGCTTCTGCATCCCTTCATGTCCAGTGGTTTCGTCCAGCCGACTTATTTTAACCCACATCTATGAGAGAAGCCAAGACGAACATGATTATATTGTGAGGGGAAGTCTTTAAAGGAATAAAATAACTATTCAGAGATGAACATTTTCTGGCAAGAATCAATATAATTGCAAAATTGAGGAGAAAAGGACCCCCCCACCCCCCTGGTTGTTTCAGATGTTGCCATCTCTCATTACCACTTCCTCAATGAGCTTTCCTCTAGGACCTCACAATAGGCTGTTGTTTGTCGTTAAGCATTTGTCATGAACCTTTTCCAAAATGTGAACATCATAACAAAAAGGCTAAATTGGTGACTGAGCCCGACACTTATTCAAATATTCATGCTCCTTTGTAGCTTTGTGAAAAAAACTGCACCACGATGCACTGATGGTCTGCCATCGTGATTTGCTGAAACATCTGGTCACACTGTCAAGTTGGCAGCTCATGCATTATCATTTACTGTACACATCTCAAACTGTGGCGTCGTACAACCTTCCAATAGCCAGCTGTACGTCTACCTCTCACAGCTCTGTCTGTTGCCATTAATACAATATTATCAGTGTAACTTAATAAAAAAAAGAATCATAAAAGATCTGTGTGTTGCTTGTGTTTTAAAAAGTGAACATATTTGAAATGAGAATGAATTGCGGGACATGTTGCATCTCACTTAACATTAATTTGACAACATGCGACATCAGTAATAGTTTTTTAATAGTGTTAGATCATGTCCTTGTTCATGAAATGCTGCCATCTCCTGGGCGACACAATGCCAGAAGAGGAATATTAATCACATTATCACCAGAGACTGAAGAAGACGCACATGTTTTACATGTTGGTGGAAAGTAAGTAACTATACTGCAAGTAAAAACAATTTAGAACCTTTTTCTGGAGTATTTACATTTCAAGTTGCTGTACTTATTCCTATTCATTATACATTTCAGAGGTAAATGTACTTTTTTAATTCATGAGAAAAGTTACTTTGTAAATAAAGACGTCGCTCACATGATAAATGTGTTAAAGGTGCTGCATTGTCATCAATTAAACTACTGTATATAAATCAAAGCAAACTTGAATTTAAATGATCCAATGAGGGTTCTAAACTGTGTGGCTTTATTAATGGCTGATACATCAATTGCAGATGCTTTTTAGATCAGTTGGATCCAGTAGAACATTTGCTTTGTCCTTTAATAGTTCTTTAGTTCTTTAACCTACAATAAATAGCTGAATCGTTTGGTCACTTGGCCGCAGCAGAAACGAGCTGTGAACGCAGCTTTTAAATACCATCACCTTATATGGTGAAGTTGTCAATAAACAGCTGCCTTATTACTGATCCACAGTCAGCTTTTACATCACAACATCTGAAACAACATCTAAGGATGTATTAACAATTATTGCTACATACTTGATGTAAAAAAAGCCTTTATAAAGACGTTGTTACCATCTAACTTACCATCTGTCACTGACAACTTGTAGGAGTTGAAACATCTGTGATCATTTATTAATAACTTAGATGAAGATACAAGACCAATACAAACAGAGCAAAGTGACATCCTGGAGGAGGCTTTTGCTTTTCAACCTGATGAGCCAAACATTGTTCTTATTAAGGGCTCATAAGGAATCTATAAAGCATTCGTCAATCATTTATCAACCATTACTAAAGCTATTAGTTATATTTTACAACGCCTTTATAAAAAGTGCATGATTAGAAAGTGTTATGAACATATGTTTTATCAAAGAGATTGATTAATGAGCTGAGTTCAGAGCTACTTTTTTAACACTGAAATATACATTTTGCTGCTATACTACTCTAATGTAATGCACGTAACCTCCTAAATTTGCTTCCAACCTTCAGTTTCATAACACAACCACACAGTGTCACCATTTCCTTTTTTACTTTTTATATATTCTCAGATTAAATGCAGACATGATTAAAAGAAGAGCCTCTTGGAAATCATTATATCTTATCTTATGTTTTAGAATGTGTTCATCTATTTTATGAACTTATTTTCTATGGTTAATATATCTTTATAATATAATAGTCTATGTTTTTCTAGCAATCCTATTTACCTCATGTAGTTTCATTAGATGATTATTTTAACCTTGACTTCATACTCAAATGTATGACATAGGGATGTGGCGGCATTTTCAGGAGGGCATGCATACACATAAAGAGTTTAATAGAAAGAGCCATGCAGCTACAGCTCATTGCATACCTGTGAATTCAGTGCACTAAGGTGTAATAAATGTGGGATCCTGGAAAACACACTCTTCTATTACACTTTATTCACCTACATTTCGACATGTAGCAGGTGTGCATGAGAGACAACATGCAGGACGGACAGCAGGTAACGGTGGGATGATCTGTGCAGGCCGACAGCAGAGGACCGGGAGAGCTTCAAACCCACTGTTAAGCCAGTGTCATTAGTTGGGATTTCTCAAGGGTGTGTTCACGACTTTCATCTACAATACACTTCAATAAGAGGCTTCTGGATATATGTCTGCAGACAGTGAGTGTGCTTCTGGGCGAAGAGACGGGCAGACGGAGAAAGTCCACAGTCAATTTTCCTCCTGACATCGGTTTGCAGTTTGAGGTTTGACAAGCATCCTTCAATTAGATGGGATTGTGTCACTTCTGTCACGGCCAGGCCAGTGTCAACCTGTTACTGAGGTGCGGCTGTTAGTGTCGCTTCGATATGAGTTCCCCTCTTTCACATACCTTTTGCAACTGCTGGATCATGAACAAAAAAAAAAATATATATATATATATATATATATTTAAAAGAAAAAGGCCTCCTTTGTTGTAGATGTGTGTGTTCTGTGCACATGTCCCCTGCTTTTGTTCAGGGAGATTTTTGATTCCAACAAGAACTGGCATGCAGCCGAATAATTTCACAGTTGTGATCAATACTCTGGGAAACACAGCATAAGGAACCCATCCCGTATTCTGGCCCGAGGCAACTGTTTGACAACATGATGAATAATCACGTCATCTGAGGGGGGTCATTTGGGTCTGGGCGAAGGGGGCGCATGTTTAAAATGTTATGTTGGAGAGCGCAAGGGACAAGGTCAGATGTTAACAGGGCTTTCATGGCTGTGTGTGTAGATGTGTGCGGTGATGTGAGGACCAAATTACTCTACAGCCTCTGTTGCTGTACTTATCTCTTGCAGAGACACGAGTAGGAGGCTTGCATAAATAAAATGGACTTGAGAATTTCGTGGTATGTGTGCATGTGTGTGTGTGTGTGTGTGTGTGTGTGTGTGTGTATGTGTGTGTGTGTATATGTGTGCGTGCGTGTGTTTGTGTGTGTGGGCGTGCATGCGTGCTATCTTCAGCCGCGGTGGTCTGCAGGGATCGGCATCGTTTCCATTGAGGTTCATGGGTCAGATGGGAGGAGCGGGGGATGGACATAGGAAGAGAGAAAGAAATAGGTTTCCACAGCAGAACATTGTGGGAGTGTTTTAAAAGGATGCATATAAGACACTGGCACTTTCTGATTCATTTTAATAATTTAACACATTGAACATCATCACATCTAACATTTTTATTCATCTTGACATTTATTACTCACTCAATTAGCCCTTTGTCATTGACGCACATTTCAGGCTGAATTAATTGATATTGAAATCAATATTTAGTTGGGAACTTCAGCCTCAAGTCTATTGCATGCTTGGACTCAACTCAACTTGATTCACCTTTTGAAGCAATATTTTCTATATTATGTATTCCTAAGGGTTTGAGTCCCTTCCCTCTGGGTCCATTCAGGACCAAAACCTCACGCCACAAAAACAGCAGTTGGGCTCATCAACAAAGCCAAACAACTATAATTAATATACAATTGGCACTTTCACACAATTGTTTTAACCTATACTCATTTTGTTTGTTTGGTTAACATATTATATTGTGTTAAAACATTTTTCTTTGAATCTCATTGTGTTTATTTTCACACCAATCACCAAATAAAATTCCTTATTCTTGCGATGAACTGTCTCTGACTCTGACTCTGCTTCTCTCTGACCAATCAGTTGTCCGCAGTGTTTCCACTTTCTTATTACCAGCACAAGTTTCCCTGTTGTAAAGCCCAAAAGGAGCCGCTCTAAGCCAGTCCAGTTGAGTACAGCCATCCCGTGCAGCAGAAAGCGGCATGTGTTTGTGGTTTGGTGGTGAGCCGGTTGAGTACAGTGGGTTCATCACAGGGTTCTGATGAACCAAAGTATGAACTGCCTGGCTGTTAAAAAACAAAACAATGAGCTGAAAAAGGCTCAAATGCTCCAATAAGGTAAACTTCTGGGAGTCCAATGATAATTATTAAGTGGTCATGATGTGATCCATCATCAATATAAAAGTATTAGATTATTGCTGCTTTATTAGTTCTTACTGAATGTGTGCAATATCAATACATTTCAATCAAGTTGCCTTTTTATATTTCACTTCAAGAAATCCTGCCAAAAAAAAGAAAAACAAAAGGATTACTTTACTTCGAGGAAATAGTGACCATAACTTATTTATGCTTATGATACTGCATTAATCCTGAAAGTAATTCAACTAATTATCTTTTTTAACCTTCATTTAAAATAATGAATGTGGAGCATGTCAGGAGGAACCATCTGCAAAACCGGGAGAAACTCAACAGAACTTGGCGGAACTCTGTGATGACTTTACAACGTGTGCACTGTGCAGTGGAGATATGCTTTAAATGAGGCAAATATGAATCATCAGATCGTAAGAAAACGTTAATGTGAAAGGAACCGACGTGGCAAAAGGTTAACTTTCACTGTTTAGAAAACATAGCTGGTGTTTTGCCATATTCCTTATTCATCGAATAGGAATAGAAGGTTCACTTTTTTAAAAGCTAACACACGCTCACACATACTTGTATTTGCTGCCACATGAGGAAGCCAGACTAGGAGGTTACACATGGACACACACACACACACACACACACACACACACACACACACACACACACACACACACACACATACGTCATTGGTATGTCATTGGTGAATAAATGTCCATTCCCCAGGTTTTTACAATTAAAGTTAAACTGAAGCCAATCCTCTGGAGATCCCCGATTTCTGTCCGCTCGAGGCGATCGAAATTCTGACCCGGCACACTCGGGGAAACCATGCCGAATTGTTGACACTTAATTGAGCCGAAAAAAGTGCCTGAAAGTGAGTCTGCAAACCGTTTTTAGAATCGGACACTCTGTGGGTTTCATTCCACCTAAAGTGGTCGGAATCAGGACGGCAGACTTTGGCGAACACCGCCGAATCATAGAGCCAGGGATGGCCTTTAATTTGGCTGGAGGACGTTCTCGAAAGCGGGGCGTTAACCATTTTTTTTCGCAGAAGTTGTCCGAGAACCAGACCCATCGCGGATTTCAATCTGCCCAAAGTGGTCGAAATTCGGAGGTCAGACTTTGGAAAAGCACTGCAGGGTCCTGGGGGGTCCTGGAGGGTCCTGGATAACCTTGAACCAGGCTACAACCTGGAAAAGAGAGCTAAGCTCTGGCATGCTTAAATCAAAATGACCCTCTCAGAAAATATCCACCCCTATGACCCTGTGCAACTCCCCGCACAGACCGCCTGTGCAAAGTATGGAGTCTATCGGAGGTTTCCTGAAGGAGTTATAGGGTTATACAAATGGCCACTAGGGGCGACACTGAGCGTCTTTTAAATGCCTAGCTCAGCTGTTTGGATCGAAATGACCATCTCACAGAAAAAAACTAACCCCATGACCATGTAATACACATGCTATTACATCTTACCACATCCACTACCGAATGAATCATTGGGTGTTATGTAATGCAGTAGAATCAAGTACTTTTTGAAGCATATATGCCAATTGTATTCGTTCATCTGTTGCTTACATTACTGCGTTTGTGCAGGCCAAGGACATCTGAATTAAAAGGATATCAAAAGCTGGTCCTGCAGAGTTTGCAGGCCGCCATGCTTTTTGTCTGAATCGTTGCAGCCTTGCTTGACATCTCTTTCAGATACTTTGTATTTCAACTGCATCCTTCAGCGCAGCAGGGACGGCAGCCAAGGCAGGAGGAGATAAAACCGATTTCTTCAGCACCGAGCGGCAGTCAGCTGGCAGAAGGAGACAACTTTTCATGGTGTTTTAATCAGTTGTAGGGGATGAAAGTCAGGTTGAGGATTAAAGCAGGGGGGCGAGTCCCCGGAGCTTTAGGGCCCCTCCTGTTTGGAAATTCAGAAGTGGGCCGGACTGTCCGACCTCATCGCTGGGTCCCTGCGGCCATTACCAAGGGCAATATTAGTTTAAAACCTTTTCATACTTGTTTCATACTACATGCAGAATATTTACTTTATGATTTTGACACCAACGGTTTCTTTCATTTAAATTCGGACTACATCTTTGAAGCTAAAACCGCAAATTACTCGGACTTCAGACGGCTACTGTGCCTTTGAAGGAAGATAAATGACAAAAACTTGACAATCCAAACGCTCCCTTTCCGGTTTGTCTGCCTTTTGCCATCCTTTAAGCTGTCCTCTGCACACAATACCAGCCAATTAGGAAACAATGACATCTCCAAGTGTTAAACGTAAGTAAGCATCATCTTTTCCATATTCACAATTAGAGCTAAAGTTTCCTTTTGGCGTAACCAAATGGGATGTGCCTGAGGGAGTACATGTGTTAAAATCTTTAGAGAAAGTCAAAATTTCTTCTCATCCAGTTTGGCTTTGCCCTTCCTCATTGATTTGTTCCTTCTGTGCCTCTCACTACTGCCTTTTATTTCTTTAACTGCACTGCAACTTGTATTCTCTTTCTTTTAAATGCTTTAATGAATTGTTTTTAAATATTCTTTTCTTTTGCATAATGTTTTGATGCTTTTGGTTTTAATGGTTTTATGTGTTGAAATGTCCTTTACAAATAAACGTGCCTTGTCTATGATGAACAATGTAGTTTTGATGAAGCAATTAATGATAAGGAGTGGCTTGCTACAGCGAAAAGGTGCTCTTTCTCGTTGAAAGGCAGAACATTCAAACAGGTAAAACTATTAAAGGAGCCCGGTGATTGATTCAGAGCGAGAGTTCAGCCCTGATTGGACTCAAGGGGAAATATTTGGATAACTTCCCAGTTTATTTTTCTTCTAAAGACTATTATGGAAATGGCATGGCAGTGTGTGAGCGATGTTTTGGATACATCTCTCGGGGGCAAAATTGATTAAACTTGCTTGGTCCATCTTTCCCCCTCCCTCACAACTCTTTCACTACGTGTTCTAATCTTTGCACACGGCCCAAAGAAGACACGCTGATGTGATTACAAGACTACTGGCAGGAGAGTCGAGCTGTGGATGAAAACAGATTTTCCAAGGAAAAGGCTCCATGGTTTGGGAAATGAGGTCGGATTCCAGACTCGAATCAACCCAACCTCAAGGCTGAACTCAAGCAGAGCTGACAGGAGTTTGTTTCCCATCGTCACTCCTAAGAAGAAGCTGTTTTAAACTCCCACAACATTGGCCCCTTTGGGAGAAAATTAGCCCAGTCGCCGAAAAACAACGTTCCCATACAACACAACGGCGTTGCGTATCATGTTCCGAGGGACACTTACAGTTTGTCGTGGATCACATTTGCTTCCGAGCAATCACAAATCAGTCTGTGCAAGGAGGAGGGTGGAGTGAAGGGTGGATCGAAAAACACTGTTTACAATATTAATCACTTATTTCAAATATGTTAAAATATGCAACTGTAATGCAAGAGGAAATACAATTCCCTTAAAAACAGTATAGAGTGTGTAGTTTAGTAGAAAGGGACATAAGGGTTGGACGTTAACAAAGAGGTCATTAGTTAAATGTTCTAAAAAGCTTCATATTAAAACATACATTTTGTATAAAGTCTTATGTAATTGTTTTCAGAGAGATTACATATTGAACATTTTTAATATATAATATTAAGAATATATACTAAAGCAAAATGTGTCTAGCAACAAAATCTATCGTTTAAAGTCTTGCAATATTACAGTCTTCTTTTTTAAATAAATTTAGTTTGGGTTGCTTTAATTATGTTTTAATCAGTTACATTTTTTTTTACTATCTGTGTGGCACTCTGAGATTCTTGAAGGAAGAGTGCGATAAAAATATAATGCATTATTATTATTATTATTATTATTATTATTATTATTATTAATAATAATCTGTGTAATTGACTCTCACTGACCATCTCTGTTTAATATTCCCTTCTCCTCTCCCCAAACACCACAGTGTTACCAGATGTGTTGCCTCACTCGTCTGATGCATTCAAAGGTCAGCTGTGCAAATAACACACAAGAGGACAGAGCGCTGTTAATTACAGTCTGTCTCAAAGTCAAAGACCGCGGTGCTAAAGAGAGCCGGTCCTCCCTGGCCCACACACTCATTAGAGGACATTATCTCTCGATGGCTGCTCACTGAACTAATGGCAGTGTAATGAACTCGCTTGCTGCTGTTATTCGGAAAATAGATGCAACGGTCTGTCTTCCTTTCGCCACTCATGAACAGATTATGAAAATCACAATTAGCGCCAGGCCCTCTGCTGTTGAAATCCTTTGGTGCCGGATAGTAAACACTCCGAAGGCGATCATCCATATGTCGGCTCATTAGGAAAGCGCTCAGAGAAGGACATTTTCTTTCTTTTGTACTGGTTTTCGACCAGAATATCCAATAACAGTATAAAAGTAAACATGTTATAACCCATAGAAGGCTTATGCGCACCTTTATAAAAGAACAGCTTTGAGAGGACAGAGGCAGCCTGCAGGCCTGTTGTGATGATTAAATTACATAATGTATGAGGATACGTGTCTTCCAATGTTAAAGGAAAGATGACTTAGAGTAAGAAGGTTAATGACACAATTCCGAGTTTAAAAGGTATATTTTTAACTCTAATAACTGATTTAATGTTTTGCCTCTTTGTGAACAAGTTGTGAATACAACATTGACATATCATAAATCGTAATATGCCGTACTTGTTACGATTTATACATCCAACATTATATTTCCCAGGTCGACAACATTTTGTGGAGCCTTCTGCAGACTTTGTAGCAGCTCTGTGAGGCTGCACCGAGGTTGAGCATTGATTTGAGCAAAGTGTGTCATTTATAAGCAGTTACATTTAATCCAGACTGTGAGCAGAGTAAGGCTGAGGAAAAGGGAAAGTTATTAGTTTTGCAGTTATTTGTTCAGAAACTAAAGTATTTTACAAACCACAAAGTTGACCTGATGATGCTGCACAATGCAAACATAAAGTCAGCAATGTTGTACAATTCATCCTTCTGGGGACATGAATACGGGAACTATATTAACTAAACACATCTTTTCCGACTATATCTGGATTAAAACACAGATTAGCACTTCAGTGGCACTTAAATAGCTCTTATTATGGTACTTTTGTAGTTCGACTATTTTGAGGAAATGTAACTTTTTGTATTCTTGGTGTTCTTAGTTTGTACTCTAGGTTTATGCACTTATTGTAAGTCGCTTTGGATAAAAGCGTCTGCTAAATGACATGTCATGTAATATTTGTCTCACTATTTTAGCCTTGTGGTGGGCTGGCAGCATTGCCACCCCTAGAGTGATAACATATTTTAATGGTGTGTATGGAACCACATCTAATATATTCTAACTGACTGTGGGGAAATCAGTCTATTACACTTCACTCACACTGCGCACACATCTTGTGTGTCTCTGTGAGATGGGAATGAATCACAATCAATTTAGAAGGAATCTACAGCAATTAGACTCAGAGTCTCATGCATATGGATATGCGCTGAAGAGGAGGCAGTTTATTCAAATGAGAGTTGTATTCATAGAGCCGTGTCAGTTTCCCAGGGCATACTCGTCCCTTTGTCAGAAAGGAACCATCTTGTGTCTTTAAAGTTGCATCCGGTTGGAAAGATAAACATCGTAGGAGTCTGGAACGTGTCATTTGGTTTCTCTCTTTTGGTTTTTCCTTTCTGTTTAAGAAACAGATGTCATGGCGAACGGCAAGGGGCGTTATCGCGATAGCTTCTCTTCACAGATCCATCTGACGCCGATAAAAACTGGACACGTACTTTATTGTTTAGTGGCGTCTTGTTTTGGATTTTAATGACGATGGGATTTTACACTTGAAATTCACAGTGCTGGTGTTAATACAGTGTAGTCATATCAACACATTTCCAGGTATCTAAAACAAAAGATACATGTCAGACTTGTAAAATCATCAGGTGATATCAGTTGTAGAAGATGTGTCGACCTGATATGAATGTGGATGAAACCCATTCCTCCTCCAACAGTAGCCTCAGTAGTTTTAGTAATAGTTTATTGCAGTGATCATAAACACGAGGGCTCAGTTGGTTTGCTGCAGTACTTTTTTTATACGGCACATGTTCAACTTTTACTGATTACAAATTCATTATAGGTAAAAATAAACACGTTAAAATAATCTATTTAAAATACAGTAACTACTGGGTTATTCTGAGTCATTAAGGGGATTTTTACTTCACCACGAGAGTCTTGAGGGGGCAAATTGTAAACAGTCGAACATGCCCACAAATATTTGAAGAGGATAAATTGGATAAACATGTGGTCTGTACTTCATGAAGAGAGAGATGAAGTCCATTGCTCCACATTCGTGTGGACTAACATGACTTTATCATTAGGCCAAATGAGCCATTGTGAAACATCCACAACACTCCTACTCAGAATGAGTCATCATGACGTCTACGACAATCATGTCTGTGCACACATTGATTCTGGTAACAATGAAACATACTGTATTACATCATGAATAAATGACTGATTGCGCAATATTGCGACATATTTGGAGGGATTTCCTCCACACGGCTCTCAACGTGGTGTCGGCAGAGCAGGTGGCACACAGCTAACGGTGCAGAAAGTCCAGTTCAGAAAAGAGCTTCAAAGACATTTCGAAATCGCTCAAGGCCACACAATGTTTCATTTTGATACTCGCTTTGGTTTCATACGGGATGAGTTGTGAAAATGTAAACAGCATTAAATAACAACATGGAACCTTATTTCACGGCTTAAGTGCCAAATCGAATGAAAAAGTTCATTTCCAGCCAATGCTACTGATTTCTGTGGACATTGGTCGGGATAGCTTAAATAAGGTGTTTTCGAACAACAGCACTTCATTGAGCAACATGAGTATGGTTTGTATTACTTACTTTTAATGTTTATTATACTTTTAATGGTTTGTATTACTCACTTTTAATGTGCTGTCCTGTAGCTTTGCATTGTGTATATTGTGTGATCTGATCTTACCATACACTGTCGTAGTGTGTCTTATCCTGTACTGTTTGCTATTGTTTTATAATAATAATAATAATAATAATAATAATAATAATAATAACAATACTACTACTACTACTACTACTACTACTACTAATAATAATAATAATAATAATAATAACAATACTACTACTACTACTACTACTACTACTACTACTACTACTACTACTACTACTACTACTACTACTAATAATAATAATAATAATAATAATAATAATAATAATAATAATAATACATTCATTTTATAAGGCGCCTTTCAAGGCACTCAAGGTCACCGTACAACACATTAAAACAGTTCAAGGATGGACACAATTAACAGTTAAAAAGCAGAACACTGTTTGCTATGGTCTGTCAAGGGACTGTATACATATTCAAATTAGCTGTAGCTACAATTCAGTACAGTGCATCAAATGGTGATATTTATGTTTTAACTTTACATGGTCCCTTTAAAAAAATAAAAGAATAAAAAAAGATTAATAATCAAAACGTCAATAAAAAATATGACTGAAGTTCAATCCAGTGATTGTTGCTTGTTTGATTGTTTAATTGTATCAAGTGTCATATTTCCCTAACTAGTAAAACTTCTCGAATCTGGCAAATGCAGCCTGCAGATCCATTGATTTCCTTTGGATGTGATTCGCCATTCTTCATAATAATTCACGGATCAATACACGGATTTCGAGGTTGATATACAGATATGATTGGTTCTGCTACCGTGGTTCCATCTCTGCCCACACGCGCTCACCTCCCCCCCTCCCCTCCCCATCCCTCCTCTCCCCTCCCCTCCCCTCTCTCCTCTCCTCACTCCGTGCCGCGCGCATGGGAGCTCCGTCAGATGGAGACTCCGGAAAGTCTCGCGCATTTCCGCGTCAAAACCCAGCCGCGGTTCGTCAGCATGGACGCGGTTCATCCCGAGGATATCCACTCACATGTCTCCCACGTATCGCCTCGTGCAGACGGCCGTCAGGTGGATCTCACCGCGGTGATCGGTGTTCGTCATGGCTCGTGAGCGGCGCGTAGATTACACTCGACTCTGACGTGAGTATCCTTGGAACAACATCATCGATTTGCAACAACAACAAAAACAAGTACAAAAGGAATTTGGTACGATTTGATGCTTTTCTAATGGCTTTTTTGTTTAATTATTTAAAAAGTGAATAATCCTGATACGTATTTCACCTTTTTATGAATTTGTTTATACATTTTACCAGAAACGAAATCAGTGATCAGATCATTTGACAGAATAATCGGCCTTAAACACAAGGACAAACAAATATATAAAACTGTTTCACTTTCTTTAATAAGTATCCATAAATAATCTATAAAGTCCCATAAAGTGATTTGTTTAAGAATTTGTGAAGCTTGAAACTTCACATCCTCCTGGTTTCTGCCTTCCTGAACAGCTGCAGAATATCTCAGTGTCGTCGGGTAAAACACTCTTGCAGGAATGAAAACAGGACTGTTGTATGAGTCAGAGATAAACCACTGTAAACATTTGGACACACAAGTTCAATGGCTTGCGCTTATCTTGTTATTTTGTTTAATGTAACTGAACAAACTGAAGCGTTCTCTGTCAACATCTGACTAGTTGACAGATTCCCCCTGGATAATTCCTTCCATTATGCCTAATGGTTTCTGTTGTGTATTCCAGTGAACAAGCCGTGACGTGATTGTGTGCATGGTTTGAAGTCTGGGCCGAGGTCTGTTGCTGTGTGAGTCGTTTGCATGCGCACCATTTCGTTTTTTTATTTAGTTCTTCCCCCCCCCCACGCTTCCCCCATTCTACTCTATAAAAGGGGCAGTGGGGCGACGGTCCTGACAGACGACCTTTGGACAAAGCGGCCACTGTGGACCGTCAATGCGGCACCTAAATCGTTAAAGTTGTATTTCATTATGAACTGGATGGAGATAGAGTTGGAGTGTGAGGGAAAGAGTCTGCAGCATCTCTCCGCCCTCCATAACTGCTCCAACCCGAGTTAAACCTCAAGTATACAGTTTGCCCTTCTGGGTTTGCAGAACAAATGTCTGGCTGGAGCTGCTGGGATGTCAATGACATGCTTCTTTTGGCAAGGGCTCCGCTGTAAAGGTTGGGTAATGCCAAAGGGAGGGGAGGGGGGGGTTGGGGGGGGAGGCGATGGAGAGGGGTGAAGCATATCAGATTGTTTAGACTGGACTCTGGGGGTCCACCACATGTGGACGACAAATGAATCTGTAACAGAGCACACTAGGAATGTGGGAGGTTTGTATGATTTGTTTGGCCACAGCTGTGAGTTTCTGTTTTAAGAGTTAGTAGTTTTTTTTCTTGGGATGACAACAATCCTCAGTAAAGCCAGGTTGGCTCTGCATCATTTCCGTTTTAGATAAGAGGGTTCAGTTTAGTCAAACTTGTGTCTGCGTCTGTCACTCCCCCGTTGTTCTGCTCGAGCTTTTGTGTAATTCTCCCGATGGATTGTATTTTTCCATGGGATTTTTATTTATTTAGTCATTATTTGTATTCCCATATGACTTCTTTGAATAGAATATGTTCTACAATTCGGCCAGAAAGATTTCTCCCTCACTGCAGTTGATTTAATATTGTTATGTGTTCATGGTTTTGTGTGACAACATTACTCAATTAATGAACATGGTCATATGTATACAGAACATCATATGTCAATCTATACAGAACATCATATGTCAATCTACACTGAACTAAATCCCTTATATGGACTCATCAAGTTCAAGTTTATTTTCATATACATTAAAAAGTACAGTTTTACATTCAAATGTATTTTTTTATCTGAGATTAATAAAAATAAAAATAAAATAACAATACACTATACTCATTTTGCTATAGAAATCAAGGTTATTAAGTTCATAAATCAATCAAATCCAAAACGTCTTTAATGGGCTGCAGCCCCGAGCGAGTCGCCAGCAAGACCCGTATTTCCCCAAATGCCCTCGAGCACTTTAACGTGGGATCAGACGGAGCAGAAGGAATACAGAGGTCATGAGTGATTTATAGGGCGTAATCATTATATTAATGACGCATAATAATCACAGACTCATTATGAACGTTTTAAAATGAGAAGGACTCTCACGCCTTTTAGATGCATACTGAGAGCGTGAACCGATTTTGGCTCCCAAGAGTTCAGAAAGAAATCAAACAGGTGCGAACAAGCCGCTACATGACAAGCGCCGGTTTAGTGGGAGCAAACAAGATTTACAGAACGTGGTCCGACAAGATCAAAACCTACTGAACAACCTCGACGGATTATATTGTCACGCCCATTTCATAAAGCCTGCTTCAAGGAGAACTACGCAGGAGAGCTTCAAGCTTTGATTAATAACCCTCATAGCCAAACGTTTGCCTCTTTTTGTAAACATTAAGGAGTCAGTATATTTTTATTTTTTTCTTGTTACCATTTATGAATGGAATCTTTGTATTGTCAAACTAAAATTTAAAATCTTTCAACAATGATGTTGTGATTTGAGCATTTGGGTTCTGCAGATACAAGCCCACTGTGGTCAAATGTTCATGACAATAATGTATTAGCCTCGTCATAAGAACTAAATCGCAACTTCTGTTTTACATTTAAAATTATCCACCGCTTCGCATTAAAGGATCATTCCGGTTCTTTACAACTTTGATTTGTGGTGAGATCCCGTAACACAGAGAGACAAAGAAACAAACCCCCGGCTAGAGCCTAAACGTTCTTGGAACAGAAAACAAAGACACAATTCTGACCTAATCTGACGCTTGACACCCACTGGCTGCATAACTAATAATAATTCCCATGCACATACAAAAGAAGTGACTGTAAAGCAACACATGGATTGAATGAAAATCCAACAGTTGTAAGTAAGTCTTTACAGCAATACAATTACTTTCAGGTCCAAATTAGAAATGAAAAAAAAGTCTTCAATAACCGTATTAGTCACATATTTTAACTGGCGCAGTGCTGGTGAAAACATTCTGGTGTTGCTGCTTTCTAGTTTGTCGAGAGACGCTCGCACAAACAACTTGACACCGCACGCCCTGAGCGAAACACCTGCCCTGACGGAGCAGCATCACACGGCCAAGTCCAGGCCACCCACCGTGAGAAACAACACTGAAACACAGTCCACGGGCAATGAGGGAACATTACCAACAATTTTGGGTTAGACTCACTTGTAATAAACCCAAATTACTCTTTAAGTGGCCCCAGAGCATGCCTTCAGACCTGCCTGGTCCTTCTCCCTCGCACTCGTTAAACAGTAGCACAAGTGCTCTCTGCTCTTAATGCAACATCATTTCTAAAGCGCTGCGAAAGCAAACAACCTGTTTTTATAAGAAACACATGCATGCCAATATACACACTTCCATGCATGCATTTGTACACAGTTTAGCTTTAGACGGCGACTTCTGCACTCCAGATGTGAGCGTGGCCTGTGGTGACCTGGACCTGGCGTATCAAGACAGTTAGACGTTTAATATTTTGAATGCTGCTCTGCTTCGCCTGTCCTTTAGTTTCAAAAGATGGAGAATCAGATTATTGTGATGGCAAAGGTCATTCTTCACTGATACAAAAATCAACCCACTCCATTATGTAAGTGGAAATGAGAAGAAAAAGGAGGACTTGTGTAGCATCATGAAACGTATAAAGCCCACATTCTGAGTTATAAGCATCATGAGATGGATAAAGCCCATATTCTGAGATATTTGTTCTCTTAAAGATGCTTTACGGTCACATTAGTGAAGCCGGCTCCAGGAGATTGCGCCAGGAAATCACGGCTTCTGCCTGATGCGCAGCGCCTGGTTGGGCAACTGCCAATTTTAGTAACTTGGCGTGTGTGATCTGAGCTTTTTAGATGTCGCTGTCACAAATAATTCACAGTTAAAGCGTTATTCACACCATCTGAGGATTATTATTATGTTTGTTTTTAAATGCTGAAGAAGAGGGGCTCTTGAAAATCTCCATTTGAGTAAATGCCTGACAAATCAAATTATTCACAGGACTTTCAACCTCTGTATATTTTATATTGCATGTTACACTTAACTTATGTTTTTAGGGCTTGGATCAAGTTAATAAAAAAGTCTATGAATATGAGATATGATTTTACGTTCCCATTGAGGCGATGAGTTTAACAGCATTTCCCCGGTTACACAAGCGTCTTTGTGCATGCATGGAGCTCGCCCTTTGGGAGTCATTATTATTTTATGTCTTTCAAATGACTTTGATTTCAATCAGGAGAGACTTCAGTAGCAGTGAAAACAACTATTACATGTGTGCGATAAGATGAATAGTGAGTCTTGGGTAATTAGACTCCATTGTAGTGACGCTGTGGTTAGATCAGGAGTTTCCCCCCTCTGGAAAACCTGTCTTTTACATTTGAGTTTTTTGGGAACATACTTTTTAAGAGACAAGGTTGCTCCTGGATTCTGAACACTGACTTGAGAGAACTGACAGCTGACTGCAACAGAGAGGAGAACCGTTTTAAAACTTGATGTGATTGGCTTAGGCAGATTGTGGCAGAATCTGGTCGGTTACCTTCATAATAAGCTGAGTAGAAGCTGAAGAGAGGGAGAGAAAGAGCTAGAGAGAGAGGAAATTAAAGAACGAGAGTATGAAGAGAGTCCTCCTGTCTGAACTTCCTTTCGTTTTCATCCATAGGGAACATTCTATAAGTGCAGATTTGTTATCCCATCCGTCTTCATTTGACTCCTCCATCAACAGGGAGGCTGTTTTATTTCCTTTTGTGGCATTAGTTACTCTTGTGCCTCCCGTTTCCCAGCGCTGGTACTCAGCCAAGTCCAAGTCACAGAGTGTACTGTACAAAATCAGAATGTGTTTACACGGATGTAAACACCAGGACACGATTACAACATGGTTCAGGTGAAGCGAGAGTATGTGCGTGTAATGATGGCCGGCCTGGGGAACGGCTTTTCTCCTGACGTTCGTCACATTAGTAGAAGCTCGGTTTCATGGTTAGATTTCATAACGTTGACTGAGCTGCATATCCGCATGCAGCATACAGCATTTCGTCTTTGAGAGAGCTCTGCGGGGATGCTGATTCTCACTCGCGGTTCAGTCGGCTTATTCGCCGCACAGATGGGGCTGAGGCTGATTACACCAAGCAGATATCAAATACAAATCTGAAGTATGAAATGTCGTAGTAAATGCAATCCCGTTTTGATATCCTGTCACTGTGTCTTTTGTCTGAAGGAGGCATAGAAGGAAGTGCTTTTTATTCGTAATTAACACCAGAGCAAAAGGTTGAATTCCAGATTTGACGCACAGCTGGAAGCTTAATGGTTTGTCCATGACACAAGATACTGATTTGATGGACTTTTATCACAGCTAAACACATTAATATTGCAAATTAGTAAATAAAATGTCAATGTGTAAATCTTGTTTGAAGTTGACATTTATGGTTTTTAGTGAAATAACAAGTATTACATGGATTATCATGAAATCATCAGCTCAACTTAGATATGAACAATTCTGAACAAAAGACTTCTCTCATAGTCGTACTGATATAGCTGGAACACAATTCAACACAATGCACCAACAATATAAGTAATAGCTTATTCATGCCAGATGACTCTTGATATGTGTGTTTTTTAGGACAACAAAGGCATCTTATGCAATGATGGATGCAGGCTTTTATTTGGAGTCAGCAGGGTTTTGATGACGGTGTTTCACCTCAGTCCATCTCACCTGCGGTCTCATCGATCCTCTAAACCAAAGAGGTCTAGAGGCTGTCGTTCCTGCTCGTTCTCACACTGCCTCTCGTTGTTTTTCTTGGCTGCTTCCTTCCTCCGCGTTGTGCTTTACCCTTGACTTTCACTGTCCTCGTAATGCTCTCTTGCATTTCTAAATCTCTCCCTTCTCCCAAGCTTTGATTTGTTCCACTACAGTAATCTTTAATGGGAATACTAGATTTATAGTTACAGAGAATAGAGGCGAGAACATTTTACCAGGATTTGCATAAGAATGAACACAATTAGACAAGAGAGCAGTAGCATTCATTCATTTTAACAGCAATAAAGGGCTTCATCCATAATTAAAAAGCTTAAAAGAAAATCCAGATACAGACACATAATGGGTAAGGTAAGAATCAGGATGAGTATTATCCACGAATAACTTGTGGAATACTAGAATGACAGAGTTGCATTTAGCAAGTGGTCCCATTCAAAGAGCCCACCTCCGTCAATTGATCTTTCTTTAAATGAAGCCATAACATTTCTAGTTGAGGGATTACAAATAAATTCTTTTCCCAATCCCATGCAGGCCTGCAGATATTGCCATGCATTCCTGATCAGTCTGCAAGGGCTCAGAGATGTCACATTATGACATCTTTAAGTGTGTGACGGCTTTCTTCTGAACTTCCAAAGCCCGTTGGACATATATTCAGCAAGTTCACACTCATGCAGAAAGTTGCTTTGCTAAACCAACAATTTATATAAAGATGAAGGCTGTTAGCGTGAAAAGAAACAACACATGGAATAGGCTGGCGAGAACTAATTTATACGCTTGTTACAAGCAAGAGGTTTGTTTAGAAATCCTACCAGAACATGATTATGATTCATGAATGTTGTGGAGGGATACTCCAGATATATACGGTTGCATTGATGTTCCGACTTTTAGTGCTAAGTATAACACATAGTCCTACACTTCCCAAAATGCAGCTTAATGCAGCTTCATCTGACTCAATCTACTAGTGTCACCCAGGATGAGGAGGAATGACCTTTCATGAAACTCTGAATGTGCACTTTTTAATGATGTGGGTGTTTAAAGGTTGAGTCGCATAATGTTGGCTGTACTCTAAAAGGCTCCTGTTGTGCAGGAATAAAAAAAAGAGTCATATTAGAACGCTGTGGTGCAGGATTTCATTCCCCGGTCCAGCAGGATTGTTACATCTTACACACTCTGCAACACAAGAAAAAGAAATGGAAATGCGCCGCTGACCGAGGAAGTGTCGGGGACGTACTTCAATGCCTGGAATTCATTAGCGCTGGACCCTTAAAATAATAATGCCTTACTATTCATGCAGTGGTGAAGTAAAAACAGAAGGCGTGCACTTGCCGCACTGCGTATCCACCTGTATCAATACCCAATGTGGGTTTCTTTTCTCCGAGAAGAACCATGATCTTGAAAATGATATTTCCAGGTTAACAAAATAAAGCTCTCCGTAAGCTTTTAGCTCGTGGAGAATAATTGTGCGTTTTTTTTAGTTTTTAATTACATAGTTACTATTATTCTGCCCTTGGATGTGTCTTAGTAGAGCTTGTCTATGCATGTGCTAAACGGCCCTCCTCTTCAAGCAAGGCATCTTCATACAGGAGACCACACACACTCTGCAGCTGACCTCAAAGCATTTAAAGAGGTGATTCATGCTATAGAAGGGAGGAGAGTTAGATATTCACATACTGATGTTTCTGAGGGGGATATAGCTCCTTAAAATAACCTCATATAAAAAGAATGTCATACCACTTTCTTGGAATTATGTGAGATGACTGAAATACTTTCAAGAGAATTATGCTTTTGCACTTTTGGTGAAAGAAAAACTGTTTTTAAAGTCATATATATATATATATATATATATATATATATATATATATATATATAAATAAAGCTGTGTTTTAACAAGTGTTTCTCATTCACAGGAGGTCTCGCCAAAGACTGGGGAGCAGCATGTAAGAAAATAAGGACAAATAATGACATGCGGATTTAAAACTATGACGAATAGACGGTACACATGACCCCCTGAAGGTAAAGCGTGAACTTTTTCTTTTTTTATATTTTGCTTCCATGTCAGTATGTCACTATCAGA
The DNA here is from genome assembly GCA_036178185.1 of Liparis tanakae. NCBI lineage: Eukaryota > Metazoa > Chordata > Actinopteri > Perciformes > Liparidae > Liparis > Liparis tanakae. The sequence continues at coordinate 6,601,202 of CM070100.1, read as the reverse complement.
CTGCAAACATGGGAGCATCCCCCAAACGGACCACACGTACAGCCTCCACAGCTTGCCCTTGAGCAAGGATTCTGGAACAACGCCGACGAGGACATCGTTGGACTTCAAGCGGTTGTCGCTGACGAACCTGCGGAGCGTCTCAAAAGTCAAAGTGGTCAGCTTTCTGATGGGCTTGACTCTGATGTTCCTCATCATGGCTTCCCACATCCTGACGTGGGACAGGAAAGGGCTTCTGCTCACCCCCCCGCCCTTTCATCCTCTCAGACCTGTGGTCGTCCCGACCGGCAAGGCGGCAGCTGAAGTTTCGTCTGAAATTAATTTAATAGACGTGAAGCTGCTGGTGAAGATCATCGACTCCAAACTGGAATACACACCCAGGAAGGTGCCCGACGAAAAGGACGTCGTTGGAACCAACTCCCATGTAAGTCTTTGGAAAGTTGCTCCGACTCATTTTCGCTGTACATGAGTGTGCCAACTACAATAAAGAACGTTTTTGTTATCGCTCCAGGCTCATGCAATGATTTCGATCCAACGGTAGCTTTTTCTGATTGTCTGTTGTGTAGCCCATTTCTGCTTTTTGATTGGCTGATAAGTGGCACCTCAGGGCAGAACACGATTGATTCCTCCACAGTGAGAGCGGCTCATGTTGGCGCTGCGGCGGCACATTAAAACATTAAATAGCCGAGAGTTTTTGTAAGCGTGATAAATACGATATGTGGCGGGAGTGCGGGAGTTAAGACCTCAAGTCTCACGCTCAATGCGTGAGACTTAAGAGCCCTGAAGTCAACAGCAATAAAAACAAACACCTTACAATCCTAGAGTAAAGTAGTTTGGTGAAGCTCATAACGACCGGTTTGCGTGGAGACTGACAAAGCTGTTGATTCAACTCAAAGTGTGTAAGGCTGTGCGGTAATATCACGTCTCGCTAAGTGCTGCTAACCGCTGACTGCTGTTGTCATGGGCTAACGATCTGTAATTCCTCTGTGATGGGTGTATGGTCTCATCCTCCTTCTCCACGTTACCTGCAATCATTTGTCAGTGTCTACGGCAGTCGGACACTTTTCACCGTAAATCCCAATTACAATGAAAGCAACGCAAGTGAGTCAGTATGTTGAATAGCAATAAGTGGCATGTGTGTTAAACACAAAGCAACTAAAAGCGGATCACCATGTGACTCTACTTTATGGATGTTTTGATGCTTTTCACGTCTCAAGAACTTGTAACGGCTAATGTGTGTAATTAAGTGTAATGCAGGTGAATTCAAACAGTACAACTTGTTGTCGTTTAGCTTCCACCACCAGCAGCAAAGGCTGCAATCTTCACAAGGAGGACAAATTTGACCTGTTTCGCCAAAAAACATGACGTTGTATTCGTGGTTTCGAGGGACCGAAGCGTGTTAAACAATATTTCCATTGTTTCCGTCAGCCCTCTGTATCGCCTGATTTAGATTTGTTCCCCTCTGCAGTTGTTTTCTGTAATTCCTCGCCATTTCCTGCCCAGCGTCAAAAGCCCCTGCTGGTATGAGGAGTTCTCAGACGAGCTCAGCACTGATCCATACGGGAGGAACCACTACGCTCTGCGCACAAAGAGCTTCAGGACTGTGTGCGACCGCCTGAGGACCGGCTTCCAGCGGCACTTACAGCACAGCGGCGGCAAACGGTTTCGCCTGCGCTGCTTGCCGTTCTTCTACATCGTCGGCCAGCCCAAGTGCGGCACGACCGACTTGTTCTACCGGCTGCTGCTGCACCCAGAGGTCAAGTTCAACACCATCAAGGAGCCGCACTGGTGGACCAGGAAACGCTTTGGTGGGTCATCGAGAGATGGACCGTGTTTCCACGTGTTTGCATCATGGTGGTGGAGGAGAGTTGATGGATTGAAGGGAGTTATAATAACTGAGGTTTGATTTAATCCAAAAGAGAGAAATAGATGGCAGAACACACTCGTTAGTTGTTCTTAGCCTGGTCACATTTATTGTAAAATGGACAAAAACAATACATTTGATATGCTATGATATGATATGATATTCCTTTATTCGTCCCACAGTGAGGACATTTTAAAAATCACAGCAGATCAGCACATCAGAGCATTAATGAAAATAAATATAAAACAGAAAACTAAAAACTAAATACTAATACTGAATATACAGGGGGAAAATAAAGTAAAGTGCAGAGTGAAGTAAAGTGCTGAGTTTGCCAGGATCTCCAGCGATCTACTATTTTATGGATGTCACCTTGTGTTTTGTGACAAATTAAAATGACGAATCAATTCATCAAGAACATTAGCCCATTACCGCTAAACTGACTTAAAAGCTCACGGAAATTACTTCCAATTTACTTGCTTTTGATATGCCATACAAATTGTCTTCTAGGATTTGTAAATGTGAACTTATTAAACACAGGTGATCATTGAAATTCTAATTTTAATGTAAGCTTTCAGCATATGTCAATAGAAAAAAGAAGGAAAAAAAGATATGCTGCAATGATGTGTCTGTTATCTGCTTGTTTTATCTCTATTCTTTCCCTGAATGCAATATCTGTATGTATATTATTTGTACATGTAAGAACTTTGCAAAGTGGATTTAATTATTTATTTGTGCGTTCGGATGCTTCTCTAGTAAATAAGGCTTTTCGGTTAACATGATTGAACGTGTATGCAATCCATGAAATAGATATGATGATAAACAAGTCTATAAACGTGTACATAATGAGTGTTGCTCTGATATTCCTCGTGGTGCAGGTTATATCCGTTTCAAAGACGGCTTCCAGGAAACATTTCCCGTGGAAGATTACCTGGATCTGTTTGACTTGGCAGCCCACAACATCCAAGAAGGAATCAGTGGAAATTCATCTGGAGACCACCGCTCACTCATAACAGGTGAACACATGGGAAAGTGTCCGTGTGTGTGTGTGTGTGTGTGTGTGTGTGTGTGTGTGTGTGTGTGTGTGTGTGTGTGTGTGTGTGTGTGTGTGTGTGGGGGGTTCGGCATGCAGGTATGGTGCCGTCCATTGTGTGTCCGATGGAATGATGTGCGGCCTTTTAAAGTTTTCATTTGAGGACCAATTGGATCCCGACCATGAAGTCTCTTTTGCTTTCCTTCCCGTTACTGGCAGGCCTCGCTCTTTTCCAGTGGATTCCCCACATGTGGCTCTGATCTCAGAAGCACTAGTGGCGCTCACATATTCTAGATATTCTGTGGCCTAAGAGAATAACAATGTTTTTCTAGACGTGTGCACAGCACTTCAAACGCCCATGGGTTCTCACACAACCATCTTTATTCCGTCTCCATGCAGTTGTGATCATAAATGAGGTTGACTCAAACTTTGGGCCTGGCACTGAGAGACAGTATATAATACCTTTTGAATAAACAATAACTTGAAGGAATTACATTTTCAGAATAAAGTAGTATTGATATTTTGAAGAGCAATCCTTAATATAATCATGGTTTTCTTATATGGAAATGTGCTTAGAAGTTGCAACTGCAATGTCACAAATATCTCCCGGTATTGATTTGGAGGACACAATGTACCAATAAGGGAAGTATATGCAACATCTTTTGCATATTTTGACTTTTGAAATTTCCCCACTGTGGGACGAATAAAGGTATATATCATATCATAAAATATCATATTTTTCTCTATAAAGTTAAGTTAAATTTGAGTTAGTTGCCTGCACTACTCGCTGCTTTTTAAAGGAGCCGTTGTTACCCAAGGCGACGCTCAGACTGTCGATGTCTCGACAGGTGAAGCCAGTGCATCCACCATGTGGGATAACCAGGTCTGGAGCTACCTCCACACAGACACGGAGGAGACGGAAACCCCGTTCCTGGCCCAGGACTTCATCCACAGAGTCCAGCCCGGGGCCAAAATCATCATCATGCTTAGAGATCCAGGAGAGAGGTACTTGTATGGATGCAGATGTGATTTCCCGTTGAGACTTCCCTCCAAAAGGTTTCCCTGGAGAGCATTTTTGTTTTACATCATAACTCCTCGTCCAACTGGCTTACAACTGTGTTTATTTCTGTTCTCAGACTTTATTCTGACTACCTGTACTTTAAGATGGCCAACAAGTCAACAGAGGACTTCCACCATAAGGTCGTAGAATCTGTGCAGTTGTTTCAGTCCTGCCTGTCTGAGAGGTCACTTCGATCCTGCGCCTACAACACCAGCCTCTCCAACGCCATGCCGGTGAGCTGAAATGATGTCCTCACTTATGACCGTCTGAGTTTACAGAAGAATAACTACATTTTTATAACTATATTTAATCAAACCTAACGACAAACACCTGTATTTTCCTTTTGAGACGTTCAACCTGTTCTTCCGAGTGGTTGCAGCGCTAGTTATGAGCTGTGTTGTTGTCACCGACCGCGCTATAGTAAAAAGAAGATGTTGACCTTTTCATGACCTTGACCTTGACCTTTGACCCGATCGATCCCAAAATCTAATCAAATGGTCCCCGGATAATAACCAATCATCCCACCCAATGTCATGCGATTCTGTTAAATACTTTTTTACTTATGCGAATAACACAAACACACGCATACGCGGCGATCAAAACATTACCTTCCGCATTTTCAATGCAAAGGTAAAAAACATCATAATGTCTTATTCTTTGGAATGACTCATCTATTTTGGATAAAACGAAGACGAGGGCTTTCGAAATGTGCAGCTCTCTTATTATTAATCAGTGTTGTGGTCTGGTGATGCACTGCGGTGCCCTCTGCAGGACTCAGAGTGTCGGTGCATCTCACAGTTGACTTTATCCTTTAATAAACATGAATTAAACTTACCAAAACAAGTATTTGTTGTCCCTATACTGAACATGTCCATCCTCTTTAAATTCTAAATATTGTTGGGTTTGTTTTGCACACTTATACCAACATCATAACATAACTATATACTTTATTTATTCATTTATTTTAAGCAGTTTAATTGTTGGTAATTACTTGCACATATAATAGGATAATGTAGGCCTCTACTCAAAACATATGTCGGACCCCATGTTCATCATAATGAAAGAAACATAGTGTTTACATTATTTTGTCTACCGCCTGTGTGTGTCTGCTGTTGGCTTTCTCTCACTGCATGACACTTTGAGTTTTCATGTTTAATTAACAGCTGATGAAACAATCTCAGTTGGGCTTTTCTCTCTCTCTCCAGGTGAGGCTACATTTGGGCATGTACGTTGTCTTCTTGCTGGACTGGCTGACCGTTTTCCAAAGCGAGCAGATTCTAGTCCTTCGCCTCGAGGACTATGCAGCCAACTTCAAAGTGACAATCAAGAAAGTTTTCGATTTTCTCAGATTAAGTGCGTACCCCCCCTACAAAAAACCTTTGTCTTCATGGCTGTGTGTTGGTGTGATTGTTTCTGCCTCTATCGTCTTCACCTCTGTAAGGACTGTGACATCCTCCCTGCAGGTCCTCTGTCGGAGCAGGTGGAGGCAGCACTGTACAGACGGCCCAAATCCAACACCCGGCGGACGGCAGACAGGAACCTGGGTCACATGCTTCCAGCCACCAGTGACCTCCTCAGGAGATTTCACCAACCCTTCAACCATAAACTGGCCAGTGTCTTGGACAATAAGGCCTTCCACTGGAGTAATGCACCCGAAGGGGCATGAGCATGCACGAGGATGCGGACGGCCGTGAATGAAACACCAGAGCAAGAAGCTAAAGCAACAATGCCATGGATATAAATACATGTACAGTGGGAGAACTCAAAGGTTATATATGGGGTTATATGAAGGTCCGAATAAATACGGGTTTTATTTGTGATATTTGTTTGCTCTTGAAATAATGTGAGTGACTTATTGATAAAGGTGATGACAATAAGAAGAACAATAAGCTGAATTTGTGTTTTATGTTTTTATGTTGTTGAAAAGGTATTTTTTATCACTGCTGATTAAATTCCACAAAATGCAACGCAAATTCATTAACCTACACGTCTGGATTAAGTTTGTGGTTCATTTATGCTACAAAAGCCTCCGATGAATACGTGTGGTCAACATATGGTCGTACTATGATTTTATTAAGGTTTTTATATTAAAAAAAATCTCCTTTCCTCAGTCGATTGTTAATACTATTGTAATAACTTCACAAATGACAAACAATACAAGTTACCAAGGAACATTAAAACAATTATAATATTTCCACACCAGAAGTTGGAATGTGCTGGGTTTAGTCACAAGAGGGCACTAAAACATTGCTCTGACTTGCTGTGATGCAATGCATGTAAATACAGTCATGGCTATTTAAGCTCCCCCATACAGAATCATTTCCTCTATAAGTTATGGGGATTTAATATGCAGTATTAAGGGCCAATGTGCATACCATCATGTATGTATGGTACATACAAAAAAAAGAAAAAAAAGAAGAAATGCAGTGTAACCAAACTATGTGGATGGAGTCCTGGGGTTAATAGTGTGACATGCAATGATATATAGCAGCCCTGATGACCAGATTCCACGTTCCAACCAGGCGGAATGCTGCAATCAAATTCCTCCAGGTGAACAAGGATGATTGTATATATAATGAGATGTACTTGTAATCAGTTGTAATCCTATTTATTTAGAAAAACACATTGCAATTCAATGCTTAAAAAAGAACGTTACATGCAGAAATGTACCTATTTAACATTGGCCCCGACCACTATTCGTCTTTATCGGATGGAATATTCCAGCTGTGCTTAATAAAGACTTCAGGAGCGTTGTTGTGTGTGAAAACCGTGAATTTTTCATTTCTGTAATCTCTTAAAGCAAAACAAGCTTTATCTTTTATCCGTAAACAATCCATAATTGTTTAGTTTACACATTTCATGATTTGATCATATTCTGTAGGATATCATGATATGATAATGTCACGTCTCATGCTTATTCAAGCATTGCTTGTAAAGCTGTCATAAAAATGAAAATGCCACTGTTCCTGAAATAGGAGGCCCAGCATGGAAAATACATTTAATACCCGACTATTTTATCTTCAACTTATTGCCTGTGCGCACTCGTTTTCTGTTATGGAAATCCAACATTGAGTCCTACATAATGAAATGCCTCTACGTCTATAGTTGTAAAGGTCTGGACTCTAGTGTTTAGCATTTAGCAACATATAGTGGGGAGATTACAATCAACTGAAATCCGACCGTAACCCGAGCATGTAGGAGAATGACACGTGCCGACCGTAACCCTCAACCCTTGAATTATTATAATAGTAATTATAATATGTAATATATGTATATCTACCTCCTGGATATTACACACTGTACCTTTAAGGACACTTTAGTGTGTGAGATACCATCAGAGCTCTCCTTTCTGAAACCACAAGTAACCACTTATCTGCTGTTGTGTCATTATCATCATCATTATCATGTCAACCCTGTACCTGAACCTTGCTTACGTCATGGGTTGACTACCTTTTACGTTTAACAGCAGACTAAAGGGGACATTTATCCACACACACACACACACACAGAGGAACTCGACGATGAGATATTGAGGAGGGCTCTGTGACGCAGAATCGACATTTTTAGCTCTTTGATTATGTGCATTCACAATGTGATTGGCCTCACGGATGATGACGGAGTTCAGCTGAAGAGACAAAGGTAGTCAGGTTTGGTAGATTGCCCTCTTCATGTGATATTAATGGCAATCCCTTCCATGATTGTCCAAGGCAGAAGAAACCAATGAGGTGTCTTTTGACATTCTTTCATGTGGTCAAGGACATGAAACATTGGATCGTGTTGCACGTGGATGTATTTATGCAACGAGAATGAGGCGATGGTCAACTGAACACCCATCTTTCCTTTTCACGCACAGTTTCACAATTTCAACTCATTCACACTTGAGAGCTGACATGAAAAATAATCGGCATCATCACTGAGCAGCTTCACGACAGCAGTCTGGTGTTCAGGGCCTTGCTCAAGGGCACGGATATTAAATATCTTCATGCTTTTGTTTTGTTTGGATCTTTTTTATGCGTCTCATCTGTGATTACCTAAGGTAAATTAGGCATGATGGGGAGGGAAAAAAGGAAATTGAAGTGTTGGAGCCTCCTCGAATCGTTGATGAGTGAATCAATGGAGAACATGATGAATAGTAATCACTTGCCTTCCTTGCAGCAGAAGCTCAACGCTACTCAAGGAGCTGTGCTGGAATACTGATTTTTGTATCGGCCAATAAGCTTCAATCACTTTTCAAAATACGTGTTGATCCCATGTATAGAGTTTGAATGTTATGCAACAGCCAGCTGCTGGTTAGCTGAGCTTATTTGGGGGGGGGGGGGGGGGGGACTAGGATTTATGTCGCCAACTGAGTCAACGGATCAGAATGACATGTCCCACAACATGTATTTGGATTAGAATTAGAATAAGGTTTATTGCAGGCTTGGTTTTCCCATACAAGATGCATGGAATAAAGATATTAGGAACAAATTCAAATCAAAGAAAATTACTACAAGTCAAGAAACAGAAATACAGAACATTAAAATCTGATGGAATTATAAATATATGAAAATATATATATATTTTTTTTAAAGAAGGAGCTGTACAGTTTTCTGGTGTCCACAACTGAATATGTGTGGTGTCACATTGGATTGGTCAAGTCTTGCCTATATCGTTTAGCGATGGGCTAATCATGTTGACGTTTATATATATATATATATATATATATATATATATATATATATATATATATATATGCTTAGTTTTGGGTTATATTTAAATTAGAAAAATAGTTAAACTAACACCAATTTTGTCAGAGATGCTTGTGAATGTGGTAAAGCTCTCATAATAATGGACGGCCTGTTTTTTGTGTACTGGAAATATTTTCTAGGAGGCAGGATTGAAACTGATGGGGGAGTGAAAAGTTACCTCTAGTTCACTGAGGAAACACTATCAAACTAAGAGCAACACTTATATAATCTGGCAGATTAGCAAAGAGTAACAGTAATGACAAGAAAACAATCTTTGTTAAAAGCTTCAAAATTGGCTAAAAGCAAATGCGCTTTCACCGATAACCCAAACTTTACGAGAGTTGTCGGGGCTCCTTCAGGTCTACATCAGCGCGAGACAAACAACCCACTTATCGGCAGACTTTTCCATCCCATCCACAAATGTCTGCACTTGACGAGAAAATGCTTTTTGTACAGAAAAGGTCGGAAAAAAAACAGGCTGTTTTCCATTTCAATGTGCACCTCGAAGTTCCGTTAGCTGCGTGTGTGTGTGTTCTTCACCGTCCTCTGCTTAACAGTTGGTTCTCCAATGAAAGTTGTATGTTGCAAACTTTAAAAAGTCCATTTGAGTTGCGGTTGGCTTTAATCAGCAGGAGAAAAATGACGTCGCCGGTGACAATGATGTGAAAATAGCAAAGTGATTAAAAACAGCCATATTGACATTATGCAAAAGAAAGGTTGTTTTTGACGTCAACACATCAAACATCCTGTACCACACATCTTGTATTCCAACGTCAGCTGTACCGAGAATAGCAAATTGCAGACATCTGGCACTATGATTCAGATAGTACTCAGGCCAATTAATCCAATTATATGACGGTCCATGCCGACTCCAATCAGAGAATTTGACCTAATCCTGAATCATTATCATAATTGTAACGCCACCAACATGTTTCAGATTCATATGGTAATTTTTGTACGTGATGATTATGACTTGTTGTTAAATTGTTGGCAGAAGGCTACTATTAAACTCCAAGGGATTAAAATGTAATGCCGAGAATCGGTGAATCAGAACTGTGAAGATCATTAATTACCTTCGCATTGAAAATGTGGAAGGTAATGTTTTGATCGCCGCGTATATGTATGCGTGTGTGCGTGTTATTTGCTAAAGTAAAAAAGTATTAAAACCGAATCGCATGAAATTTAGTGGGATGATTGGTCACTATCCGGGTATCATTTGATTAGATTTTGGGATCGATTGGGTCAAAGGTCAAGGTCATGAAAAGGTCAAAATCGTATTTTTACTATAGCACGGTCAATTTTCATCCAAATGGCAACTAATGCCAAAATGTTCATAATTCAATGCCCAATCTTGTGATATGCGAAGGTATGCGCTCTACCGAGTGCCCATTCTAGTTCAGAAATGTGAGGATAACTGTGGCTCCCAGCAGTTGTTCTATATATGTATCCGCTCCAGGATTATCCCCACAGTCTGTTTCTGTCTTGCCCATATAAAGACATTGGCTCAGAAATGTTGCATGAATAATTGTATCGGGGGGGGGGTTAACCGTTGACTTACACAGAGCACACACATCTAACCTCTGTTGAATGAGCTACACAGGCGGATGTCCTACTGGGTGTATTGGCTGTTTCCTGGAGGCCGCCCATCAGCAGCAACAACAGCCGGTGAACATCTAACGGCGACATGTTCGCTTTCACGCTCGCCGAGACCAACCGAGTAAAAGAATGAAGGAGATAAATCTGTGTGTACTAACTAATGGGCCAGAGCAGAGCCGATCAGTCACAGTTGAACTGTGCTATGACTTCAATTCCAGTAACAGGAAACTCATCCTGCTGTGTCATTTGATTGCACAAAAAACAGAAGCAAGTCAATTCTTACTTGCCAAACCTCAATTTGTTTGATGTGTTATTCAGACTTTATTTTGCACATTTTCTCTCACATTTGTTCTTCTTAGATTTTCCCTGAAGACAACTGAACTGAGAAATTCAGCATTTTAATTAATTAGCATTTCTCCATGACAATGTTGCAAAGAATTCACACGCGCGGTGCACCACGCACAGAGATGACATCGTTGCGTTCACGAAAGCACAGGAGCGTGTGACTCTTGAAGATTTAATTATAGGTGGATGAGGTATGTGTTATTGTGCTTTAACAATGTGTCCCTCAAAGGACAGACCTTCTTTAGGGTGCTAAGTAGTGACTAAAAATAGTCCCTTATACTATCACACCTCCAAAATAGTTCCAGTCTCCTGTTCTAAATCCTAAATAATCCTAATTAATATGAAAAAAAATCAAGGAATACAATAGAGAAGACATGATGCACATGCATGAAATTCGAGCTAAATCGACACTCGCATATCAGCCTTTATAGTTTTAAATTGCTTCTATTAGGCTATGATTAATATGCAGGAGCATGCTGTTCCATAAGGAGAGCCCAGGATGGAATAATGAGCTTCCTGATTGTTGTACTTTTGACGTGAGAAAAACTATGAGCCATAATATTTGCTCTTGTCTTGCACTTATGTTGGCTTCCAACATTTCATTTGTTTAATTGTATCTTCAACAGGTCTGCTTCATTTGTACTAGTATATAAGTATAACGTTTGTCCTACACTCACACACAGACACACAGACACACACACACACACACACACACACACACACACACACACACATACACACACACACAGACACCATTAGTACTAACCTAGTAATTCCACTAGTGTAATGAAATAAAAAGTGTACCACGTTCGCCAACTTAGCTTCATATCATGCTAACATTTGCTTATTATTATTAAACACAAAGTTCAGCCGACGTTGATGGGAATAGTTTGGAGATATTCGGTCAAAGTTAAGAATTTAAAAAAACGTGAATGTACCAAATGTTGTTGCAATCCATCCAACAGTTGTTGATATATTCCAATTGATATTAATGGCAATTGATATTAATATTAATGGCAAATGCACTTTATGATGATCCGCTTATTTATGATGTGAATGTTTTTATGGTTGTTTTTAAATGTTTGTCTTTACTGTAAGAGCTGCTAAACAGTTTTTCATTGTCTTCACGACAACGACAATAAAGTATTCAAATTCAAATTCAATCACAACCTCAAGGTGGTGCTAGAGTAAATTCATCAACAATTGTTTAGATATTCCAGTCTGGACCAACGTTGCCATCCAGACAGCCATGACTTAACGTGTCTAACACGATGCATAACAAACAGCATATACAACTCAAAGTAGTTCTAAAGCTTTGACACGTTTGGTTATTTTAGCACTGAATGCGAGATTATCCGTGCCCACTTATCCTGGAGCTTATCCCGTTTTCTCACCGGCTCTGATCAGGTTGGCAGTCTCATGAAGCCGACACACGGACAAAGCAATCACACCTCCAGGTTCCAGTTCACCTGGGCTACATGTGTTTGGAGTGGTGGGAGGAAACTGGAGCACTCAGGACACTCATGCATTCATTGGATCATCTCCCTTTCTTGTTAGATAATTGAAATCCTTTTTTTGTGTCTGCAATCTCAGGTCTCCTTTTCATTATTGTTATCAAGTGTTTTCACTCGACAGTAATTCTCGTTTACACAGGACTCGAGCCCGCATGTTTATTTGACCTTCTGTGAGAGCGGCTTATTCGTGTCCGTCCTCCGATCTCCAGAAAGTGGCTCTATTGTCTCCGATCCTTCTGCGACTGAGGTCTCTCATAATGAAATGGCGTGATGGATTTTTCACTAAGCCATGGGTTTTTAGCAATAATTGCGTGAATCGGTTTTGTTCTCCGTCCAGTTGATGGATTCCCAATCCCTTTCTATTGGGTTTTCTCTGTCTATTATAATGGCTCCTCCTTAGATTTCTCTTTCAGATTTCCTCTGTGAGGGATTGGACTGAGTGGACCGGGCCTGGAAAGAGACATATATGGTAACTGAGCTACTCTCACATCCGGTTGCATTCCAACGTCACACTCTCCTCACCACAATGTGCCACTCAGCATGAGAAGATATTTTGTTGTTGCTTTTTCTCGCATGGCATGAGACTGCAAATGCTTTCTGTTCAAATATAACACAACCCTGAGTGATTACTTCCGCTTCAGCTTTTACTTTCTCTGAACTCTAACACCTTTTAAAAAAGGATAGGTCGTCTCGGTGTCGGTTTAGACGTGCACCTCTTTGGTCTCAATTATTGTCTAGTGGGATTTCTAATGGTCCCTCATGTCACAGCGGTTCTGTCTGGCACTTTTTTTGTTATCACACACAGCTACCACTGCAGCGAAATGAAATAGGTGGGATCACCCGTCAAATGCATTTCATAACACCAGCCGGATATCAAATGGTTTTATAACAACATGCCTCAAGGTAAAAGTGTGACTGTGTGTTTATATGATGTAAATTGACTTTGAATGGATAGAAGAGTGAACATAGTTTTCATAGAATGATTATTATCATTGCCTGAGACACATAAAGCCATGTACTTTAAAACGGCAAATGGATGTTGGGCGAAATAAAGGGATTTAATTCATATTTAAAATCACCGTAGAGACAAGTTAATGGAATCCTAGCAGGTTGGGAGTCTGCGTGCAGCGCTCCATCAATGAAGTAGAAGGCGGCTGTCTGAATATGTGCCTTGTATACTGGGCAGCACTGGTAAACATGGGCGGCATGCTAACTGGGGACATGAAGACAGGACAGCTTGTGTGGCACTTTGTGTCGATTTGATTAAACCAGATATTCAGATGCAGCTGCTGTTTTGTACTTCCTTAGCTCAGTTCATATATGTAGTTGTGGCTTGGATCAAAAGTGAATTTACTTTTGAGTAATTTTAAAACAAAAGGATTTTGTTTTACAAAGTAAAATGATTTATCATTTACCTTTCCACATTCTGATCTTTAATACATGTATCCTTCCCTTTTGTATTTTATTATCATGCTACAACAGATTATTTATCTGCCTGGACTGAATCCACATACGTCATGCTGTCATTAACTGTCAGCAGCAGTTCAATTGAAAATCTAACTTCATTCTCATTTGGCCACGTTATTATGGATGTCCAGTAAATCACTCAGTGATCTGGAGTATTCTTCTAAACACACTCATCACACTCCTAGCAAGCGTTTGAATGCACATCGATTCACTTGGTATTGACACTTTGTATTACACTTCGCCGGCTGACTAGTCTTGCATTCTGATTAGGAATTAAATAACAACATATGGGGCTCTTTTAACCATCTGATCTATTTTTAAACCCACAGTGCTGAATTCCCTCATCTGGAGTTCTGCTGTTGTTTGATGCAGAGCAGCATTATACTCGGCTGTGGATGTCACTGGAGACATTGAGTAGCCAACTGAAGATATGATGCAGCTGCAGGAGAAGGGACTTTATTTTGTGTCATTTGTGTATCTAACATTTATATAGAATAATCATTATTGTAACAGTTCAGCTCCATACCTTCCTTTTTTATTAGTTGTTTTCATCCTGTCTCACTATCATGTCATTCCAGATCCTGCTTCCCATCTTGTTAGTCCAACTCCCTTCACCTGCCTCTGATCACCTCGTTAGTCCCTCATTACCTTCACCTGGTCCTCACGCCCTTCTCACCTGCAGCCCATTCCCTCGTTAGTCCCTCACTATTTATCTCCCTCACTTCCTCTTGTCCTCTGCCAGATTGTTTTGTGTTCTTCATGACCAAAGTATATTTATCTCCTCCCGTCTGTTTTGTTCCTGCTGGAACTTTGAGTAAAGTGAATTATTTTTCAGTTGTGTCTCCTGAGTCGTGAATTTGGGTCCACCCTAATACTCCCGTGACAATTATTGTACATGTGTGTGAGCCTTTCTTTCACTTTCCCTTTCTCTCCCATCGAAATCCAAAATGTACACGACCGAGATTACATTTGAAGGAGACATCTTGCTCATATTGTAAATATATTGAACACACATGTCATTTCAATACACTTATTTCAACCCATCTGCTAATTGTGTTGAAGCTATTGCTGAACCGGTGGATCGTATATCGATAATATAGCTGGACACTGGTCATTTATGTTCATGTAAAGGCCAAATAGGATTAGGTCATTTAAGTGCCTTTGTTGCTTTGAATCTGGAGTCACGTGGTGCAGAGAACTGCTAGGCGATGATCTATTATTCTAAGTTCAGCACCATTTGATTGGGGCTGTGATTATTTTTATTTTTATTTCACAGACATAATCGTGAAATTGAGATGTTTATTTATCAGATGCTTTAGTCCAACGTGATTTAAATTTTGTTAAAAAATAAAATATTGCAACTTTTAATAACTATCCGACCTACTATTATCTTAATAACTGTTGAGTGGATAGCCAATACATCTTCTGCAGATACCCGTGGTACCCAGAGGATACATCCTAATTACTTTGGCTATTTGTCTTCTAGTATCATCAGCAGGTTGACATTTGTGTCAAAGTGAAATGTCTCAACATATATTGGATGGATTATAATGTAATTTAATTTAGATCAGTTGTGCTGTCCATAGATCCATGGAGCCCACGTTGTCCTTGTGGTGGATTACCCTCTAAATCAGGTGTGGTTGATCTTAATGACTTGTTGAATGGCACTATCTCCTATTTGAATTGACACGATTGTCCTTATGAGTTTAGATTTTTTCATGAATATTGGATGAAATCCAAGGAAAAAAAAATGTCTTCGTCTGAAGTCCATATGTCGTTAAAACTGGAACAGAGGTTATTTTTTAAAGGCCACTTCAAAGCATTTTTGAACAACCCACAACAAAAACCAATACAGCATTCCTGGACAGAAATAGATGGTCTTTTATTATTTGTCCCGTGAGCCGGGCTGTTTGCCCGGGGAAGCGACAATACCGTGACTTCTGGGTCCAACATTTCCATGACTCCATGAACCAGTTGGATAGTAAATGAAACAATAATGCATTTACAGTATTACGTATTTGTTTGAACACCAGCTGATGTGCAACTGTATTAAAGTATGATTAATGAGTGAACCTGAACACACTTGTATGCTCTTTTGCTGGCATAAAGAACTTTAAAAGAGATCATTGAGGTAAGTTCTTTCTTCTACTTTTTCATGACTTTTCATGACTATTACTTTTTTTGTATTACTCTATTAGTTGTTATTATTTTATTACTATTCATTGCATTTTTACTTTTGTATTACTTTATTACTTTTTATTACTTTTTTGTAATTTTTTAAAACTTTTAAAACTTTTTAACTTTTCATTAATTATATACTTTTTGATTACTTTTTAACTTTTTATTTGTTCTACTTTTATTACCTTTTTACTTTTTACAATTGTTTTTACTTTTTCATTACTTTTTACTTTTTATTACTGTTTTACTTTTATTACTTATTTATTACTTTTTTATTCCTCTTTTAACTTTTTATTCATTTTTGACTTTTTTGATTACTTTCCTACTTTTTCATGACTTTTTTGACTTTTCATGACTTTTTTAACTTTTTATTACTTTTTGTATTTTTTATTACTCATTTAATTTTGTATAACTTTTTTCCTTTTTTTCATTTTTCTATTACTTTTTTATTTCTTTTTAACTTTTTATTTCTTTTTTATTACTTTTTTACTTTTTCATTACTTTATTTAACTTTTCATAAATTTGGCCCTCGTTGCAAAAAGTTTTGACACCCCTGGTCTGAGTCTCACACCCTCTACACCCAACTTCCTGTTTGGCATTTGGTATAACTTGCACAATAAAGTCAGATGTAGAGACGGTGGCTGCACTGTGAGAGCGCGGGACGTATGTGACGTGATGGAATCCCCTCAGTAAAGATGAAGAGATCTTACAGAGACAACCTTTACTGTACGAGTCAGGGAAAACCACTTCTTCCTCTTCTGCTTTCTTGTACTTCCTGCTGTAACTTAATCACAAGTTCTGTGTGCAGCGTTGTGTGTTTGGCAGGTCGGTGTCTGCCTCTCACCCACTCACTGAGTCTCCAAAGGAGATTAGACGCTGAGGATCCTTCCAAACTTTCTAAATACTCTCCAGCAATTCCCCGATTCGTGGAGCACTCATGAATACAATGATATAATGGATGTAGCTTTTCCCCGGCCCCCAGGGTGCAGGCATGCTTGAATGGGTGATGAGTCATGATTCCCTACTACTTTTGATGGAGATAGAATATACTTTGTTGCAGGTGCTCGTTATTAAAGCTGTCAAATGGAGGTTAACCGGAGAGGTTTTGAACGATAGATGATTGCATTTTGGTTTATGATGAAGAGGAGGTGGATGGAGGATACACAAATCCATGTGGTGTCTCGTAATGTCACAGCTGCATGGACTTGGTTAGTTAATGCTTACTGCCCTCTCTTCTTCTTGGCTTCTTTTCTCCTTTTCACACTCCCTATAGCAGCTCTACAATTTAAAATAATCCTTTAACTCACAGCCCCAGAGCTTTTGCAGAAAGTCTTTGTTCTGCTGCCACATCAACAGCAGCAGTGGTGGGTGGAACACATCTTAAATTATATTTCATATTAATTATTCCTTTTCCTTGTCTTAATCAGCGTGGGAGAATAAAGGTGTTAAGATTTGGCAGACTTGTCTTTTGGTAAAGTATTGTTAAAATATATACTTAGATGTATATTCAGGTCATACAGCAGTGAATAGGGACATTAATAAATGTATTTGAAGAACCTTGTGAGTTTTTAAAATGTCAAAATGCACAGCATTTATTGCAATATTCATATTCATAGTTTTGACAAAAATAAATATTTTTTAAGCCTTTAAAAGTGTTCATACTGTCACAATAAAGTAAAAACGCAACATCTTCACTTGCCAGCGTTTTCAAAATTAATCATTTCTTTACAACCAGACGTCACACAGCCGCTCACACGGCATGAGCTGAAATGTTAATTACACATCACTGAATAGCTGCTACCACATCTGAAGAACATTTCACCCTGTTCCGCTCAATGCAACAATACGTTGTGGCGGTATTATAAAATTAAAATCACGTAAAACCTTCTTACAATGTGACTAAAACTGCATCACAGGCTCCATCACACAGCACAGAATACCAAGAAAATGACATAATGGGAAGTTTTCCTCTGTTGTGTTTAGATTAAGTCAGCGAGCTTAGGCTAAAAGGCACTTTAGAACTCACAGCTACAACATCATTCCAATTAAACCGTCAGTGTGGCGCATACACCGAGTCTGTACTATCAAAATACTCATCTATTTTATATTATCCCTCCAACATATATACTACTTTATCCAGCCAAAGAATCATCAATCACTTAAATCATTGTTTTTTTTACACCATGTTTGTATGTAATGTACAACTAGACTTGAGGGAATACATTAGCCTGATTTGTCCAAACCTTTAACGACATTATAGATTGTTAATACTGTAGATTTCAATGTTATCTAGTGTTATTCCACATATAAGACCAGCTGTAACTGGCTGCTGCTTTAGTTTGGAGGTGAAGCTACATTCCTGTGTTTTTAATGACACAATTGACAAAATTAGTCAGTATAATGTTTCTTACCATGTTACACAAGCCATTTGACACACATTTACCAAAATGCTATGAAATAAGCTCAATAGAAACGGTCACTCGACGGCATTACCTTTGTATTGAAATGCTAAATGCCAATACAATCTACACACAACCTACAAAAGTGGTCCGTCTATTATCCTTTAAATGATATTCTATATTTCTTACAATTAATTTATCATACTGATTATTATTTCCTTTTTTAAATTTTATTATTATCATTATTTTTTTTATTATTATCATTATTCCTCCAAAAACTATTACACATACAATCTGTGAGCCACAGTGACATGTTCCTTTAATATGTTGGCAGTTTGTTTTCCGTTGATCTTATGTATGCAGTCCCGCTGCTGTAAAGATGTGCTGGTGTACCAAATGTGTTACAGAAAGTATTACACTGTAAACACACATTGCAGACAAATTGCTGTTATCACTTTCTTAAGAAAATGGATTGGCCTTTTTTAAATGTATGATCTATTTTAAAAGACTTATATCCTCAGTACGGAATGCATGATTTGGGAAAAGATCTCTTGTATGTTTTAGTCTTTTCATGGAATTTGCATTGCCAGCCTTGTCCTTCAACAATAATTAACGTCCACAGATCACTCTGATGTTACACCGTCACGCACAGGTCAATCTACTGTTTGATGTTTTGGGTTGTGTTAGAGTTGTTGCCGCTCCTCGCTACGTGTTCTCCGTCCTTAGGGAGGACGAGTTGAGTGGACTTCTCTTGAGGACTTTGTTGGCCAGCAGGTTGCAGGTCTTCCTGTACTGGTGCCGGAGAAGCGAGTAGACAAACGGGTCGCTTGCCGCCTTGCTGTAGGCCAAACACTTGGACAGCACTCCCCAGTGAGGGCTTATGGGCCCTGGGGAGAAGAGCTCTACAATTCTACCTCAAATAAAGACAAAAAGAGAAGAAAAAAAGGTCACATGCCATCCAGAAGCAAGACGCAAGATCAGTGTTATTAGAGTGGAAGACATTCAAAGTAAATGGCCCTCCCCGGTGCTGGGATATTGACAAAATGTCATAATTTCAATCCACCGAAATGTCACCACTGTGTTGGGGAATGTGAACTGATGGGTGGCAGTTCTGCAGCTTCTGGTTAAAATAATGTGCCTGACAAAGTGAAAACCAACAGGAGCATTGTTTTGTCGTCAATCTGTCTTCTTAATTGCCGCGAGTTCCTTCAGAAGAACATGTCTCACCACCACATAGCTCAAAATATGCTTCTTTTCTATTTCCATAACACAATATTAACAGCTTCTGACAGGTTGCCATCCCTAATACTTAGGTTTCATACTAATGAGAGCCAGTGATACCATCACTGACTCATTGGCTCTCTCCCTCTGTCTCTCTCTCTCATCTTCCCAGCTGTGGCAACTCTGTAACACGGATGAGAAATAAGTGTAGAACCAGTGATCCATGACATTGTAAGAAGGAAGCAGTTAAAACCATTACCAGATAACAAGAGAGCATTGAAAATAATTATCACCATCTGTATTCAAAAGATAAGGCACATATAAATCCATTAGCAGCATTAAAGTAAGGCAAAGAAAGTCCTGGGAGAGTTGGACTTAAGAGGCTGAACGGGAAAGATTATTCAAATTGATTTCATTGCCATGCATTGGCAGACACTGTAGTTCAATCTCCTTTACGTTGTATGTTAAACATTTCTTTTTAATACGGTGGGAGGATGATGCTGTACATGGTGTTATATATCTCACACATGCATTCTCACAAGGACACACAACAAATTACAATAATACAATCGCATACATCTGTGCTCACCTTGTAATGACATGTGGGGTGAAGCACACCACAAATGTGCCGATGAAAGTACTGATCTTTTTGGTGGCCCTCTGTCGCCTCCGCTTCTGCTCATCCAAGCATTTCTGCCGCACGCTGCCAAAGCAAAGTGACCATTATCTACCCAGGAGGCATGATCAGAGGCATTGCAGCCACAATGAAGCAGTCCACAGAGAAAGCATGTGGGATGGACAAGAAGAAAGCAGTGAACTGTGCCCTGTTATCTCTGAGCATTACATTGGATTCCGTGCATATACCAATTATGTGAAATAGAGAGCCATTTAAAGTGTAAATCAGGATTGGATAAAGTAAATGATAGATACGGACAACAAGCTATGAAGGCTTTTCTGATCTTAATGAGATATGATAATGTAAACAGTGACTGCAGGCTTGACAGAGTTCAGTCATCCTCAGTAGTGAACTTTATATTCATGTGTATAGTGACATAAAGGGAAAGGGATGCCCCAGAAGGATTTGTGTATGTTGTGTAGTTTAAAATAATGTAGTACCTGCATCTGTACCTGTACTCTAGCAATGACAATAAATTGAATCCAATCCAATCCAATAATCTAATCCAATAATGCTAATTATTATTATATATGAATGAATATATATATATATATATATATATATATATATATATATATATATTCATATAATATATTTATATATATATATATTTTAAAAGGTTATATATATATATTTTTTTTTTTATATTTTTATTTTATTTTAAAGATAACTACAACATATATTGGAATGGAAGAATGTGTAACAGCATCCAATGTGACATTTCCAAATTGCTGAATTTGCTGAACTAACCCACCACCATCCTTTTGGTATTCTATATCTGTAGGTTAGTCAATGTATGTCTTCAACTTTGTGTATGTCTTAACATTCTTTGGAGCATGTTCCTAATTTGTTCCCACGCACGGGATCAAAAAGCTCATTCTGAAATGTTATTTATAGTGGAACCAATGAAAGGGGACAGATATAAATCAAGTCAGTGAAAGTGTCAGTGTTTAAATACAACAAAAGGACAAGTGGAGTAGATTGCATGCATCTCTGTGATTAGTTACCTGGGGTGAATATCCACAAGCAGCATCAACGTCTGCATGGTGATCACGTCGATGCGTTTACAGTGAAACCTTGCAACTTTCAGCACTTTCCAGTACGTCACACACAACACGATGAGCGTGAGGAGGAAAGTGAGGGAGTGCAAAGCCACCGTGAATATGATGAACTGCGTACCGGCTCCCTTCGCCCTGGCATTGCAGAGAGTGCACGACGCGTAAAGGTGATCGTAGCCGACCCAGGAGCGGCAGGTGGCCACTGTTGAGAAGCAAAGTGAGTGGATCCACGTGTATGCCAGCGCTACTACTGCGTCCCGGTGCCGTATTCTCGAGTGGTAGCTCAGAGGGAACACCACTGCCACCCATCTGTCGATGCTGAGAGCTGCCATGCTCAGCATGGAGTTAGTGGTGAGAAAAGTGTCGAGGAAACCCACAAATTGGCAGAAGCCGCTGCCTCCGGGGTAGCCCGTGGTGATGAGCCCGACCAGAGTTAGTGGCATGTTTGACACGCTAAGCAACAGGTTGCAAAACGTCAAGTTGAGAATAAAAAGACCGGGTACCTGTTTGCGGATCTCCGGGTTGTACAGAAAGCAGATCAGCACCACAACGTTGGACAGCAGCGACAGGAAAATAATCAACACAACCCAAACGGAAGCAACTATGTCCGTTGCGTCCATCGTGCTTTCCCTGAAATATCCAGACTGTTGATGAGTGCATCCACCGTCCTGGTGCGAACTGTCATCGTGAGCTGCTGCCACGCCATACATGAGTCCAATACAGTGGCATGCTTACCTCCCAATGTTTCCAAATGTCAATAAACGAAGCGGTCCCTCCAAAGCCGTCCACGATCAAGTCGCAGGGAAGTCATAGAGAAATAATGCTCACCTGATCATAATGAGAATATTTGGAAGGCATTTTCGTGGGAATTGGGTCACAGCAGGACGCTTTCTTTTCCGACATGCAATGCGGTAGTTTATGAGCCACCCCTCTTGTCCCTGGTCTCACAGTTTAGGGTTTCATGTTGCGCAATTGCGCATTGACACGCTGCTCCGAAAGGGACATGAAAGTATTTCAAGCTTTCGGGCTCTGTAGCTTTATATTGTCCTCTCTGTCAGAGTCTATAGGACGCGTCGGTGCAACCCAAAAATAGCTTTTTTTAGAGCAAAAAATAGAAGCACGTGAACGTACAACGCGTGGTTGGTGGTCATGCTGATGTCACACGCGTCACGTTGAACACAGCAGTTTTTAGTAATGAGATGATTCGTGCATATTATACCCTACAAACACCAGAAGTTTATCCGTATGAAAATCGTGCAGTTTAATTCATTATTATGTGTTTATTTATCTTGCCAGTCTGCACAGAATCACCGGCGTCGACACTTACATATAATACAATGTTCTAATCAGCAAACATTTTCAGAGCAGTGTTGCGTTCAAAGCCTTATATGGACGTAGTGTCGCTGGACTACCATATTCAGATTATTATTCTACAGTAAAGCAGGAGGAAACCCCCACCTCTGGTTTACAGGACACTTTGTGTGTACAGCCTCTGGCCTTGGGGATCATACTGTGTTTTTTGGCCCATGGCAATGCAGATACTATCGTGTGTGTGTGTGTGTGTGTGTGTGTGTGTGTGTGTGCGTGTGTGTGTGTGCGCGTGTGTGTGTGGGTGTGAGAGAGAGTGTGGGTGGGTGTGTGCGTGTGTGTGTGCGTGTGCGTGTGCGTGCGTGTGTCTGGGTGTGGGTGTTTTGTCATGCGCACTAGAGGAATTGAAAATGTAATTACCAACTCAGCTGTCATTTATGCAGAAGAAAAGTAAGGGTCACACAAGATCAATAGTATTCAGTGGTGAAGAGATATTTAGTTAAAGTCCTGCATTAACATGTTTACATTATATGCATAACAGAAGCGAGTACTATGAACAAAACGTGTTAAATGCCCCACCTGCTGGCAGCAGAATGTGATGCTGATTTGGATTTAACGGGAAGCCTTATTATCTTAGATATTCTGCTGTATTGACCTTGTGTGTGTTCACGTATGGAATGTGACTATCATTGCTTATGTCGCACATGAGAACATATACAAATCATCATGCGGTTATTGATCATGTTTAGTCAGTAGCTGACATTTTTTTATTACCAAATGGTGTTTAAAATGCGTTTGTTTCCAGAGGATGCTACGTTTAGTTAGACCTACATTCACAGGATACACTCATGCTGCCATGACAAGTGTTGAATGTGGTAAAACCACAATGCGCATGCTCAAAGTCTTCCGCAATGAAAGCGGAAGGCGCTCTTATTTTGTACCTGTTGCCCAGCTGCTATTTGATTGGCTGTTTGACAATACTGTTGTCGTCATTGGCTCGTGGTTCGGCGAGGGAGCAAGGTAACGTTAACTGCGGTCACCATGAACTAACCTACGTGAAAAGTGTCATTTTGTTTTTAAACACACCATGTAAAGGTTTTATTAAGAGTAAAGGTTAAATATCAAACATGTAGCGAGCGCGCGTGTGTTATTCGGAAGGGATAATGTCTTTCCGAGAGGATTACCACACGTGAAAGCAGCAGGACAACGTGGTGAAAGTGGGAGAAGTAGCTAACAGTTTATCCGACCTATAGCTTGCAGCACACACGCACACACACACACACACACACGCACACACACACACACACACACACACACACACACACACAGAGGAAACTAACCAGTATAACAACACAGTGATACGGTAACCTAGTGGGATTATTACACTGTGAAAACAACTCGTCTTTTCCATCTAAAACGCCACATATAAATATACATTTATTACATTACTGTTATGGCCACTTTAATGTCTGAGCAGCATCTTAATGTTGCAGCAAATGGAGATAATTCAATCTAAATCAGTGTTTATATACTTTATAAACTAAGTGAACATCCTTGTAGTGTGTACAATCTTATTTTGCAAAGTAAATTAGAATTATTGTTGTGGACAGAATGACGTGGAGTATGAAGTACAACATCTCCTGATGTGAAGTAAAGCATAAAAAGAGAATAGTAGAGTCATCATTGCGCTTATGACCCGAAAGTACTTGAATAAATGTACTTAGTTAGTTGTCACCCCTGATAATAATACATCTTAAGGCTCTGTGGGTGTTATTGCAGTTCAGCATGTACTGGGATATAGTGTTCCAGTAGATAAGAACAAACTATTTTTTGATTCAGGTCTGGTGTCACCTCCGAGATCGTCCTGCTGATAGGAGAAGATGTAAATGATTCTCTGTCATACATAGAGATGTGGTAGTGGGATCTACACAGTCAACAGAATATAACTTACACAAAAAATGAAGCTTTTTATGAGAAGACTGTGATATATGACCTTTATAATATATTAGTAATATAGTTTCTACTTTCACCTATTCTTTGAATACAGAAATGACTCATTTACCACTGTCACAGACGACCATGCATTTAGCTCTCTCAACATTTCAATTAACATGCTCAATGAGACCCCCAATGAAGGTGAAAGTTAAAATTACTCATTTGCAAAAAGTGATTTGCCTCAGATTAGTTCCAGGACCAAAATCACTGATGTGATCTATAGTGCTTAATTGAAAAAGACCTCTTCCAGGTCCGACTACAAGGATAAGAGAAACCAGTCTATTTGTTATAACAGTGGTCACATGTTCAGCTGTCAAGCTGTCTTATAAACTCTCAGCAATGAAAGATTGCCAGTAATGGCTGTGCAGATTTTTAATTAATTCCCCAGAGAAAAAAGGGAGAAAGAGAGCAAGAGACTTTTCACTTCTGCCCTTTCTACAAAGTAAAGAAACAGACGGTGTAACTGCATATTAATCATTATGTTTTAACGAAGCATCCAGTCGCTCCCCTAGATAGGATAAAGTTTAACTTCATTTGCCTCCAGACTTTTAGATAATGAGGTGAAAGGTACAGCCATCCTTTGCAAAACCCTGTACGTTTTTTCATAATTCACATTTACAGTCAATGTATTTTCATCTCATTAAACCCAGAAGTGATTTATATTGTGCAATCTTGTTGTATAAAGTTTGGCAAAACTATATTTCCCCACTACTCTTTTTCTAAAATGTATATATACATGTTGTGCTTTTCTGCTTTGTTTGATAGTGAGAGAGACGGAAAGATATGAGAGAGAGAGAGAGAGAGAGAGAGAGAGAGAGAGAGAGAGAGAGAGAGACATGGATGCGGTAAGGACTCAGCCTTCAGTGTTCTACCTGATCTACCAGCCACCTTCCCTATTCTACAGATCAAACAATCATGACCAACAACTGTTTGCAGCTAAGTGTACTCATGGGCTTTCATTCATTGATACTAAAATAACATGTTTTGGCTCAGTTCAGGTTGGGTTTGCATGTACGCCAGGAAGCTGTGGCTGCATTGCGGTTTGGCTATTTGCAGGTTTGGCTTGGCTGCTGTTCAGATGCAGTTATAATGTGCATCACATGTTGCTGTTCATTGCTGCCACATGCAGACATGTCATGCTGCTGGCTGTTCAGTTTGCTGTGCTGCGAAATGAATTCATTGTCAGTGTTTATTCATTTGCATTGGTATAAATCCACCTAAAAATAAGCTAATTTATTGTGGGGTTGTCTAGAAAGTGCATACTAAGTTGAAAATGTCTGAAGTGATAACCTCAAGTATTCCTGCCTGGGCTGCTCAGTTGGGGGCATTCTCTCCATTGACAGTTTGGTGTTGTTTGGGTTTTCGTATGAAATCTCTGACTGAACTAGATTTATTTGGCTGCTTGGAGAATAAGCTGTGAACACAACACCGACATATGACATAACTTTATGAATTTGTTGTGGCAAACGTGTCAACAGAAATAAGAAGTTTGGATTATTATCCCTCCACCTGCTAAATCTTCCACTGTAGTTGCTAACTGTGTCTGCCTGTAGTTTGCTGCTCTGCATCTTGCTGGTGCTGGAAATGTAGCAGAAGAGAGAAGAAAACAACTCAACCTTTTTGTCTTTTGAGGCCTTTTCTAAATTCTTTAAAATAACTGAACATACCTGGTGGTCAAGGTGAGAGCGAGGCTGTGTTCCTTCGCTCCTGAAGACATTGCAGAAGTGCCCATTGGCCAGCTAGAACAGGTAGAACATTCGTGGGACCAAACTTTAGTCGGATGCATTTTTCTGCTGACAAACAAATATCATGAATTGTCTGCATTGTCGGTTTTGTGTAGTTTTATGAATTAGCAAATTTAAACTGACTTCAATATTGATGTGTCTGCTTAGCCTCTATCGGCCTGCACAGGTGCTGCTTCATCAACCTGCAGGAGCAGATTGTTACAGTTTCTCTGCCACGATACGGTTAGTTAGTCACAAGATGATTATGAGACAATAACGATACATTTATTTTGTACAGCGCTCTAAAAGGTAGACTCAAAGACACTCCACATGGTATAAAGAGAAACTGAAAAAGCATTAATATATATAATTAAAGCAGATTAATGACATAACGGCAGAACAAAGACCTTGCTGTTGTGACTTAACAGTTTTCCACTGTAAAATCAACAGACTTATTTTACAGTTTGACAGGAAGCAGCTCCCAGTGTTTTTTTTAATTTGCATATTAAGCAGGCAAACCTAATGAGGCATCATGGTAGTACATGTCAGAACCGTAATGCATGTTTCTAAAGCCGGTTGGTTTTATTCCATTATCTGGCACACACAGCTACAAATCTACGTGTGTTTCCCTAGTCGGCAATTATTGTGGTAATTAGTTTCTACAAGGACAGAAATCGTAGACATCATTTCTTCTTTGACAATATCTGTCAACTTCAAAAATAAAAAAGAACAAGCTAGTTTTTGAAACGTCCTTATATAAAGCAATACTACTATACAGTTAGTAAATGCGTAATGCAGACAGCAGTGCTAGCAATAACTGAACAGACGCTTGGCTCATGCACAACTTCAGAGGCTGTCTTTTTGTATCATTCTGTTTGTTTAGCGCTTGGACAGCCGTCTCACTTCTGTAGAGGGAGCTTCACATCCACGGCGAGCTGCTTTTCCTCCGTCATGATTCACACGTTAATATGTCATGGTGACTCAGAGGAGCGACTGCTAAATAATGAGAATGCAAGTGTGTTTGTGCATTTTCATCTCTTGGGGGGATGTTTTTTTAGTAAAAGCAGTCTGTGAAGACCAAGTACTCGTAGTAGCACACAAATTGGGTCCCTTGTTTCGCAGTATATACAACTATATTGGAGAGACACTAATACGTATGTCGTTGTCGCTGCTCTGAGGTAAAGACATGATGTTTCCGTGATTTACAAATACAAAATGTAGCTTTACGAGCGTAATTCAAGTATTTCAAATGTTCTCTCTTTTGTGCTCCTTATGCAGTTATTTGTGTGGTTGATTTCATACTTCTTATTCCTCGGAAGTGCAGAACCGACGGACTTAATTACCTGTCAATGCCCTTTTCATTTGTCCAACAAAAGGATTTTTTCCCCTTCTTTTTCGTCTCAGCTCAGGCACAGAGAGTCTTGTGAGAGGCAGATATTCTGTTGCATGCTTTGTTTGGCTCAGTTGTTCAATCTTTGAAAAAATATTTGTTTACACTCTACACTTGTGGATGTGGGATGCTGGTTTCAATTGTCCACAGCACTGGAAGTAATAGGTTTAAGTGGGGAAATAGGAATATTTTTCGAGAAATCTAATGCAACATGTTCATTCAGAGAGGTACAGCGGGTACTTTGACAGAAAGAAAACACAACAACAGGAATGAAAACATGAAACTTTGAAGACGCTGTTCAGACATTCTGTTACATCCTCGGTGTCTCACGTGCCTCTGACCATTGAACCAAAGAGACGTGAAGGAAGCGTGAGACTTAATGTGTTTGAGTGTTGCTGGTTCACTGACTCTGTAACGCCCTGTTCCGTTTCTCGTGTCTTTTCTGTGTCTCCTCTATCTTGATTGTTCATTCCCTTCACCTGTCCTCAGCCACTCCTCTGTCTCCTTAATTGGTTGATTACCTTCACCTGTCCTCAGCCACTCCTCTGTCTCCTTAATTGGTTAATTACCTTCACCTGTCCTCAGCCACTCATCTGAATCCTTGATTGGTTAATTCCCTTCACCTGCTCTCAGCCACTCCTCTGTCTCCCTGATTGTCTCATGTCGTACACCTGTGTTCTTCCCCCTATATATTGTGCCAGTCTTGCCCTGGTCTGCTGTTGGGTTATTGTCTTTATCTCTCTCTCTTGTATTGGCTCTGTTTCAATGTCTCTCGCTCAGTCTTTGTTCGCATGGTGATTCCTAGTGTTTTTTTGTAGTTGCTTTTCGAGCCAGACTTTTTATGTTTGACATTTTTGCCCAAACTAAACTTTGTTTTCTTGTTTCACTCAAACATGGAGTCCTGAGCCTCACCTCACCCCACCCCGTGACAGACTCATCTCCGCGTGGTGTGTGGAGGTAGTTACTACGTGTGGAATGATGATCCGTCCTGTTTCTTTGTCTACTTGCTGTGATAAAACGCCACTGTTGTAGCAGCGCAGTGGCACCGATGCATCCACCCACACTGTCTGGGCTGTGGGTGGATGGATGTGCCAATGTGTCAGTTCTCTGCACCTCCCTGACAGTCGGGACTGCTGCTTCTAAAATCCATTACATTCACGTACATCTTCTCCAGCATGCACTGACGCTGAAGGGAAAAGAGCTTTTAAATGATCTGAACATCTTCACAGTGTTCTTGATTCTGTGAAATAATGTATTGGTTGTTTTATTATAATATAGACATTTTACTGTCACCACTTCTCGTCTTTCTCACCTTTTGATACAGTGCTTCCCTCTTGTGGATGAAAGCATATATGAAATAAATAAGAACAAATATTTTTAAACTGTTATCAAGTGTAGGTAGATATTGTATTATAATATTATAATCAGAACAATCTTTAAGGGCCAAGTATGTAAGGAATTTAACAAAAAGAATAAAACTGGACAAATAATTAAATAATAGGTTATGCACAAAAGATGTAGAACAAATAGATGTACATATAAATATTATATATATAAAACACATCAATGGAACATTTAAAAATCAAGCTTTTATAAATCGAGTGTTCTGTATGTTGTAAACAATACACATAGTGCACAGAAATACTGAATGGATATAAATGGAATGGATGTTTATGTACAGTGGGTAGGTTATATTGACAGTGACCGACAAAATGTATACATATATTTTTTTAAACTGCATTCAAAGTGTAAAACTATTAGCAATAATGGCAGCAGTGATGTTTTGGTGTTAGAGGGTCATTCACAGTACGTGAGTGACGGCCTCTTGGGAAGAAACGGTTGTTGTGTCTGTTTATTTGGGCGTCCAGTGATCTGTAACGACTACAAGAGAGGAGATAATACTAATGGACAATATACTCACCTATTGAGGTTATAACCGTTAAACTGATTGATCCCCCAAGTGTGCTTCAATTCTTCATTTGACAGTTGACTGAGACAGGAAGTGTCAGGGGGAACGTATTCACCGGAGCACAGCTGGTCCTCAAGGCGCTCATTCCCTGTGTTGACCAGAGGAGGGCACTCTCTGCTCTCGGTACACTCTGCCTGGAGGAGGCGATGCTGTGTGCCGTCTGAGCTGTCAGCACTCAGCAGTGCAGTTTCATTAACGTGATGCGAGGGGCCCTCCATCAGCAGTCAAATGATCAGCTGCCCTGCCCAGGGGCCGAGTCAACGGCCGCACTTTGTTGGTCAGGGAGGTCTTCAGGTTAACCGCCTGGAAGCACAAACTCTATCACATGTTGGATAAGGATTTCGTAGCGGTTGTCACTCTTTTGTGTTGGTTTTTAAAGCAATGTTTCATAATAACCCTAACTTTAATATAAAATATATAGGGTGTGAGATGTTCTTTGAGTAAGAATAAAAAAGAAAATCAAATCAAAAGCACTTTTTCTTCTTTAGACCAACTTAATAACTTGCGTCTAGCGAGAGATGGTATCACCAATATGTTACCCCTTTGTCCTCGTTATTCGTGGATAACACACAGTTACCGCTCTGTGCCATGTGGGGGCACCAGTGTGTGAAGTTGTGCTCTAACATCTATGATGTTAGTGTAAGTACAAATGTAATAGAACATGTTTTTTAAAAGAAAGTTGATATGCTGCTACAGCAGTTCCTGGTTTCCCCGAGTTTAAAACCTGGCCCGTAGCTGTGTAACTAACGCCTCACAAATAGCACAGAAATCATTTGATCTTTTAAAACGTTTCAAACAATGAAGGCCAATGCGACTTTAGCTCTTTCACAATCATCCCCGTCCTCTCCCTCCGCTCCATTGTGACCGACACATGCTACAGCTCACACAGCCACTCAGCTAGAGCAGGATCTGAATCGTATTTGGGGTCAAAACCACGATATCCCCCATTCGGCTTCCACCATTAATGGCCTATTTAGCGTATCGCCGATGGCAGTAAAGAGATAGCTGGGCCTTTATACCTTCTGACTGGATATGTTAGCAGGTAATGTCCTTAAAGCGGATTAGCGGATGGAAAGGAGAAAGAGGAGAGTGGCTGAAGGCGCCGTAGGGATGGCATGGCAGTAAATAGGGAGGTGATAGCAGGGAGGACCGGAGAGCTTATGCTGCCTCAGGCGGCCTCTGGCTTTGGTCGGGGATTAGCAGCCATTGTGGATTCTCTGGTATCCTGAGGCATGTTGAGTCATAGCTGCTTAAATGTTTTCATGCAGAAGAATAAACATTCTACGTAGGCGCAATGAAGAAGTTGTTTGTCACATAATATTGAGCTGATCTCTAAACACACACAATTAGACAAATGGGTTGTCAAGGTCATTAGGTGGTTAATGGTCAACTCTTGGTTTCTCCTGGTAAACTTTTCCTTCTGATTCCATGTAGTCCGTCAGTCAAGAATGTGCCATGGGTCGAGGTCAAGAGCCCCAACAACCCAAACAAATCATACTGTTTACTGTGTTTAGCAATTAACGTGTTTTCTACTTTCTTAAACAGGCATTGCGACCCTCAAGGGTGACCTTTTAAGGAAGTGAACTGTGTGTGTGTGTGTGTGCATATGATGTAGAAATAAGGTGGGATTACAAAAGATGAAGCAAAAAAAAGGAAAGGGGAAAGAAGAATGATTTGGAGATAAAAATAGATTTAGTAGTAAAAATAGTCACACCGGAGTCACTCAGGCCCTCGGGTCAGAATATAACACAGGAGTAATTAGAAGTATTGGACTGTTGGTGATACAAATGCGTCTGATGGTTTCATCTTTATTTGTGAACACAGAAAATAATATTTGTATAGATCCTGTTTTTTCTGGTGTCTGACGGGTGAACCTTTCCAGCTCCGTATCCTCAGGAATCACGTCCACCGTGGACGGGTTTGCACCGTGTTACCAGCAGGGTTCGTACGGTCATGGAAAACCTGGAAAAGTCATGGAATTTTAAAATGGTCATTTCCAGGCCTGGAAAAGTCATGGAAAAAACTCAAATCATAAAAGTTTTGGAAAAGTCATGGAAATGTTATATTCACATGTTCATTTACGCCGAGTTTAAAATAATTGATATGTTTCTGAAAGAAAGACCCTAAAAAAGCACAACATTTTCTAAATGGTTCATGTTTATACCGAGATTTCAGTTTGGTCGTTGAAATTTGGTTTAAAGTCATTGAAAAGTCATGGAAATCCACTGGTCAAAATGTGTAAGAACCCTGTACCAGAGTTCAGTGTGAATGCAGGAAGTCGCCCCTTCCAGCTAGAGGTGGAGAGTCAGGACGTGGTCGTTGGCATGGTGGATCATACAGTATAATATCATTTATGATTTATACCATATTTTTGGGGTTGATGAAGTGAGCTCAAGCAACCACTTCCTGTTCCCCCTAAAACCTTACAGATGACACTTTTGCATGAGCCTCTCTCTCTAATCTGCCCCTCTCCTCCTCTATCGTTCTAATGCCCTAGACCCAAGGCCTTGACTCGGCCCAGCTAAGCTGTTTGGGGGATTTGATCATGCCCAGATGACATTGAGTTAGAATGGGTCACTGCAGATTGTGCGTTAGCCACAGCCTGCTGGAAGGGAGTCAAGTGGAGGGCAAGCACCTGGGCTCGGTGACCTTTACCTGCCGAGAGGAAAGAGAGGGATCAGGAGGGGAGGCGGCAGAGATCCAGTTCGTCCAGGGTCAGTTTCAAAGTTTCAGGGATGAGTAAGTGAAGCATTTAGCTTCACACACAATCCTGTCATCAAAACCGTAATGGTATCGTTCCTAATCACCCTCCGTCCGCTTCCTTATCCACTTAAACTCCTTTGTGTGTGTGTGTGTGTGTGTGCACGCACGTCACACAGTAATACTTTGTCAGTCCCGCTCATGTTTCCAGATCTATGAAGAGTGTGAGACTGTACTCCCCCGGTATGTACAGAACCTCGTCGGTGCAAAGACGTGCCTGTGACCATCTCTGCTCTGGATATGAAAGGAGCTCTGTGTGCCGCTTCACGCTCTGGCCAATTGACTCCCTTTTCCCATTAATCAAATGCAGTGTTTACCTAATCTTTCATAGCATTTCAAAACCATTGAAACCAAAGGGATTATCCTAGTATTTCTGACGGTGTTTCTTTTCCTCATGCTACAGGTGCCCCGATAACACTCCCCCTCTTTTCTCTCCTCCTCCCTCCTTTCTTTTCTTTAGTCTTTCTCTTCTCTCCAAGTATTACTTTCTGCATGATCTTAATGATTAAAAGTGCAACCTCTCCATCTCACCAACGGACAACTCGACCACCGCTCTGAGTAAATTAAGTATTATTGTCCCTTTAAAGCAGATTAAGCAGACGGAAAGAGGCTCAATTTAAAATTGGGTTTAATTCTGCACTTATCTGAATTCTTGACCGCTTCCATAGTATACACTTTTGTGTCTTTGAGCAGGAAGTTGGTGTCGTTTAGACGGGCTACATTTCGGAGAGTGTATCTCGCTGTAGAGCAAAAAGAGGAAATTGTGAATTGAATTGCACTTAAAACCCCTCTTTGTAAAACTAGACGAAGCACAGAGCAAACTCTCATGCCAGAGCTGTTGGCTAGGATCTACAGGCAGGTGTATAGGTTATAGCCGAGCTGCACTTCAGCGTGTTTGCCCTGAAGCAGTGGGCGCAGGTTGTTACTAGCACCGGCGAGCTGACAACCCACACGGCGTCAGATCGTATGAGTCAAAACAACCAATTATGCTTTAAAATACTATTCATGGAAATCTACTTTTCTTTTTTTTTCAAACTATATATGAAAAAATAATGGTATCCTCTGTTTCTGTGAGTTTGTCTGCAGCAATGCTATTGTCCGAGGACTTATGTTCAAATTTGCATCTCATTATGTCAAATGTCAATGCAGTGAGTATAGTACATCATTTGTTTAGCAAGAGGGAAAGTATCTGGAGGATGGGAGATATTTGGGGAGTTTAATCAACTGTCATGCTTCGGTTAAGCATAAGCAACTTTCTCTCACCTAATCATACTGTATATGCCATACAGAGATATTTTAGTAAAAACAAAAAGTCTGATAGCATTGCTTTGTTGTGGTGGTGGTGGAGTTATATGGTGTCACTGAGGACGCCGTCTGGCCATTATTGAAAGTGAAATAGACCTTTTAAAATATATATATATATATATATATATATATATATATATATATATATATAACTCTTCAAATGAAGAATAATCTGGCCTCACATGATAATGTGGTCAAGTAGAGAAATTAGAGATGGGGACTTATTTTACTAAACCAAATATAAAACCCCTTTTAGAATCTTGTGTTTGGTACACACATAGACACAAGTGAGTCAGTCATGTTGATTGAGTGGCTGCTGCTGATGCTGAGGGTTAATCTGTATTTAGTTGGTCCATCCGGATGCCTTAGAGGCCATCTTATTAAAGGAAATGAGACGTTGTGAGGCCTTTTTCAACAGACAGTTACTGAGCTCCGCGTGCATTCCTTCCTGTCTCCTGCAAAGAGGATAGGACCAGCGCTGTCCACAGCGGGCCCTGACCGAACAATGCTGGACAAAAAGGCCCTTGTGCTGGTACACATGTTAGAGGGGACATGCCGGTGTGTCAATCCAGGGCAATTTTGAAAGTTTATCTCCAAACAGAACGTGACCACCGCAGACGGCTGAAGTTCGCAGCTATTTGGATCAAGATAGCTGAAGAATCTAGAACCGTAATGCTTTAAAAGATCGCCCAACCCCTCCAGTTACAGGGCGGAGGTTGGGGATGGGCGGGGGGGGGTGGGAGGGGACTTGTTGAAATAGGCTAATAACGTCTTATTCGGGTCATTTTTTGGCTTGCCAAGGAGTTGACTGTACGTTTAGATGAAAGGGTTTAATTGGAAATGATAACCTGCTGACAGAGGGGGTCTGTCAGCCCACAAGCTCTGGCTGTCTGTCTGCCAGTACTGCAACAATATCCACAGGGAGATTGGCAGATAGAAGCTGCTGTCAACGCCCTCAAGCTCAGGGTTGTTCCAGTATAAGCCCTGCACTTGTGTTTGCTGCAGCTAGGGTACGTGGCACTATTGCCGGGTGTGTGCAAGTCAACCTAAAAACAAGCAAGCGATGCACGTACACCCACAAGTAAATAATTCCTTTTATCCGTAGCGTTTACACGCTGCGAATAAAAGGATAAAGACACCAGGGAGATGAGCGTCAAGGAGGCTCGAATGCTTTGGGAGCAGTTCAACAAGATCCAGGACATCAAAGCCACTTAAATATTTCTCATTCTTTGAGCCACAAAATGCAGGGTGATATGACAGACACACAATAGGCCCACAGTTTCCTCTTGGCCTCTGCGGCAGTGTTGACATGAGTAGAAATTAAGTTATCACCCCTTTTTAAAGTCCAGACGGCTGTCAGACAAGGCCCAGTGGCACTGGGAAGATGTGATGGTTCCAGCAGAGAGCTGCTTTACATGGTAAACTCAGTCTCACATCTCCTCGTCCATTAGTACCGCACTCTCTGTCATACCTGCTTCCTACTTGTGTATCACGGATGGTTTGATGTTGACGGATATTTTGAATGAACCTGGTGGTGGGGCCACACAAATATTACTTCTATAATAATACTGCATATGTGACCATACATATTTGGAACTGATGTTTACTGTCATCGTGATGCCATCAACATCCTCCCTGGCATTGTCACCTTCAATAACTTTTCTCCTTTTAGATACCGCATCATTTACTCACCAAACCATGTGTCTGTATTTGAGTCCTAAATTCACTTACTAATATAGTTACAGTACAAGTGGTCCAAAACTGGACCAAACCCAGCCTGTATTTTGCATTTCGATGGCGGCTGAGTTTCTCAAACCTCACTCCAGCCTGTTACTACTGCCCTCTGATCTCGGCCTGGTTCCCACTTCCTGACACTCTCCCGGAGCCGCCGAGGGGTTCACCTCTATGATCTGAGCCGCTCTTCTGACCTCTTCCACTACTCTCCCTCGCCTCCTTGTCTCCTTCTTAAGTGGTTCCCCCCTAGTTCTCCCGTCCCTTGACAGACCCCTGAAGCTTTTCATCCTGCTTCTTCAGTGTATCGGACATTCACTATTGGTGATGTGTCCCCTAAGTTAGCTTCTTCAGGTTCAGTCGCTCAGACCGGCACATCTAACTGTGGGGCTCTTCATCATTGCTGATCAAAGTAGCCCCTCTGATGTGCACCTGTCTTCGTCCACAATGATCGGACACAGCAGATACCGTATTTCTATTTCTGTCTGGACGGTCCATGGGCCTTTTACCCACGGCTTCATTTCATAAAGCAGTTTGATAACACAAAACTGCACAATTTTTTTTTTTAAAGGGATTTACTTTGCCAACAAAGTTGCAAGGCAGAGTGCTTTTTGAAAAGTAGCCACCTTTGATGTGTCGCTCCCTGAATATTTCCATGAAGAAAAAAGATCCTGGCGAAATCATATTACTTGAGTGAACACAACCCACAGAAATATTCCCATTTTCTATGAAGATGAAGTAGAATATGTGTAGCTACATCATGGCCATGATTGCTGTGCCTTTCTCAACTTTCTTAACTTTCTCAATTTAATTTAATGAGGGTAAATTGCATTATTAGACAGATAGATGCCCCCAAGTGTTTTTTTTTAGTCCCACCCAATATCCTGTTAGTGAGAACTCTCTCTTAATTTCTCTCTTAGTATTATGAAACTTCTACCGAATATGGGAACATTTTACTTTTTCTTGTCCAATCAGGTATAACTTGCAATATATATATATATATATATATATATATATATATATATATATATATATATGTACTACCGTTAAAAATGTTGGGGTCCCGTAGAAATGAGTGTCCTTATTTTTCAAAGAAAAGCACCGTTTCTTTCAATGAAGATAGCATTAATTAATCAGAAATACAGTTGTTAATGTGGTAAATGACTATTCTAGGTGGAAACGTCTGTTTTTTAATGAAATATCTACACAGGTGTATAGAGGCCCATCTCCAGTGTTTTAATGGTACATTGTGTTTGCTAATCGCCTTAGAAGACTAATGGATGATTAGAAAACCCTTCAGCAATTATGTTAGCACAGCTGAAAACAGTTATGCTGGTGAGAGAAGCTAAAGCTGGTCTTCCTTTAAGCTGGAAGTTTGAATATCTTGACTATATTTTCTATGCATTTTGCAATTCATTTGAAAAATAAAAGTGTGGGTTTTCATGGAGAACACAACATTGTCTGGGTGAACCCAGACTTTTGAAAGGTAGTGTACACACACACACATACACACACACACACACACACATATATATATATATATATATATATATATATATATATATATATATATGTGTGTGTGTGTGTATATATATATCCTTTTTTTAAGCTAACTACGGGAAAAGAGGTGATCACACTAGACAGATTTGGTGAGATAAAATAATGTATTATTTCAAATATATTTATACGGATACCAACCCACCTAAACAAATCACCATGGCACCTAAATCACCTCACACTCTTTGTCAACCGTGTTTTAGGGGATAGGTCATACGTATTAAACTTTCATCATTTTGACCCCCATCAAGGGTGGGCCCTCACCCAAACTCATCACAACAGAAACACACGTTAAGAGGTTCCTGCTTAAAAAGAAGAGTGGCTCGCTATCAGAGAGCCACCATTTAATTACGACACACAGGAAATTATCCCTAGAATGGTCCCAGTGCTGATAAGAAACACAAGCCCACTGGATGACAGCTGTAGAAACCTGAGAGAATTTATCGCCAAAGTGGACGGTGGGGGCCCACGACTGGGCGCCTGACAATCTGATTTGACTGTCATCCCCAGGTCATAATTAATATATTTATCAAATTAATAACTGAAAAGAAAATCTCGGCATCATTGGTGCTATTGTAAAAAGAGGCTTGCCCCGGCCCCAGAGGTGAACAGTGGCCAAATTCATATGGCGGTCGGTTTCCCTTGTGGCTAATAAGGCTGCTGTCAGTAAAATGGGAGGGGGGGGGGGGGCAAAGTGAGCTGCCTCTTTTAGAAGCCATGACAGATAAATTGCCTCCCCTCCTGCACAGAATGAAAGCAAATTTAGAGGAAGAAAAGAAATATCTCACTGTCTGCTGACTATCACAGTCTTTTGGAAATAATACACACAAATGAAGGGATTTATTTGTTGATGTTTCTGGTTTTGTGTAGATTTCAAAGCACTTGTATTTTATTCACTTATTTAAGAAATGATATATGATTTAATTTCAAAGTATAGTCTTGTTTTATTGATGTACGCATGCATTAGAGCAGATCTCTCTAGCTGGCCCTGCCGTCGTGGATTCCCCCCCGATAGTCCAGATAGACAATTAAGCCGTACATTTACATCCATGTCCACTTATGATTGATGGCATCATGTTGAAATATACGATCACAACCAAAAAGGGTTCATGTTCACTGCGACTACACTCGACTGAATAAAAAGTCCCCGCAACCAAAACAACTTGTGAACATGACACATATTTTTTTGGCGGGTGAAACTGTTTGCAGGAAGTTGCCGACTAACAATGTTCTTAATCTTCACCGACTCCTAAAGGATACATCTGGCTCCTTAGCTAATGCTCCACTATGTTCACCATGTAGTTACTACATTGTAATTTTTCAGAGCTTTTCTTTTTTCTGGAAACAGCTGATTGTTTGAGTTGAAAAGAACTCTGTAAGAGTAGTGAGAGTGAACCAGAATTGTAAATTTGGGGGCCAGAAAACGATCATTTCAAAGTCATAAAATCATTGAGAAGAAATGTGATATACAAGTCACATACAAGTCTTTGTAACCATTATCAGTATAAAAAGGGATTTATAGCAGCTTTAAAAAGGTGTGAATAGCGATGTGACAATTGTAATTAATCAGTTAAATTTGCCATATTTGCATATTTGCCATAGTTAAGTCGTGTTGATGTTCTCAAAAAATAATCCTTTCATTTAATTATTATTACCGCTTAACCTGTGTTAGAAGGTAATATTGTGTAGCTCCCCCATGGGGCTGCATATTAATTCTGACCCCAGACCAGTGGCGTATCCTCAGGTGCAGGTGGAAAGCCACAGTGGGGATACTTTTATCGGGCATTCCAAGGGTACAAAACAGGAAGGAGGGGAAGCCGAATTGTAAAGGTAACACAATCAGCCGCTAAAGTAGTCACAGGAGTATCAATTTCTTTAAGCTGCGCTGAGCGCGGCACAAGATTAAGATGTGGATTACTGAACATTTACTTCATGTCACAGACAGAGGGATGTGGTTTGTTCTATAAAGTGATACGGCACCCCGACCTTCCCGTCAAGTGATATAATAATCCAAAATGGAGATGTGCTTATAATTTGTGTTCATTTGATTGTTACTGGGTTTGGAGTTTCGATGGTGCGGCGTCTCGGACTGACAAAGGTGATCAATGCCAAATATATGTAACCGTGAATGTGTGTATGTGCTTATAGTACATCAATATGTAGATATACACACACAGGGATCATTAAAAGACTACTCCTGCCCTCAAATCCTTTTTTGTTGTTGTAATTCCCCACAGGCTGGAATCTAAACCTGTGGGGCAGACTTCACCTTTGACCCTTGTACTTGACCCTGTGTCTTGGGAATGAGTTTGTGGAAGTCGGACATGCTCAGACAATGTTATGCATTTCTGCTTGACCAATCTCTGGTTGATCTGAGAGAAAGTAGCGTGTGTGTGAGTGTGTTTCTGTGTGTGTGTGCGAGTGTGTGACGGACATAAATAAATTTCAATAACTGACTGGGGACACGCCCTTGACGGTACACATCATTTTATGCACCCAAACCTCAACAGTAGATTTGATTCTGCTTTTGGAAGTCAAATATTATTCTCCGGCCGGCTCTCTCTCTGCGGACTATTTCATCTTCTTCCCGGCAATAAATAACTGGTGTGCACGGTGAGCCTGCTGCTCGTCAGATGTCAATCACGTTTTGTTTCATGTCCTTAAGGGTTCAAACCCAGTCTTCTCCGGACCCTGCATCCACCACCGCTCTGTGGAAGTGAAAGGGTAGCCCAGGTGCAAGCCGGCGCACAGTTACACAGACCCCCCCCTCGCGGCCTGTGTGCATTGTGTCGGCTTTCTTTAGGTCCGTGTTCCATAGGGGCAACACGATGTGTGCTTCCAGCTCTCAAAAAGACCTTTGAGATCCAACCCACTGGCCACCTGCGCTACTCCTCGTTGCAAACAAATGTACAGCGTTCGAGTAACCTGGGGGAAACGTGGGTGAAGATACACACACACACACACACACACGCACACACACACGCACACAGAGAAACACACATCCCTACTCACCAACCCACGCTGCCGCCGCTCTTTCAGGTTCTTGGTGTAGAGAGAGACCGGCCGGCTGTCCCAGAGCGTTTCACTTCAGTGAGCGTGCACAAGATGTCCATTCATGCCCCCCGGTCCTACACACACACACACACACACACACACACACACACACACACACACACACACACACACACCACCACCCCTACTCTCTTTTCAACCTCAGCTGAGGCAATTCAACTCGGCCCAGTAGCAGGGACCTTTAATCTAACAGAATGTAGCAAGCACCTGAACTACTTAACCGCAGTGCTTGTTCGAGGGGGTGGGCACGGAGGCTAAGGTAACTGGCGTGTAACAAAAAGCCCCGAACTTTATCCCCGGCCAGGATGAGTACATTTCCTTTCTGTTGTTCCCAACAAAGGCCGGCGGGCACAAATGGTCTGCTATCTGTGTCACCGGGAAGTGGAGAGCAATTTGTTTCTATTAAACAGGACGGTCTTCACCCCCCCCCCCACCCCCATACACACACACACACACACACACACACACACACACACACACACGTACATATTGATTCTGCTGGCTTTTTGTGCTGCAGGTACAAATCCTGCCAGTCAGTGGGCTCACCTTCACCAGAGACCTCATGGTCTTGACGAGGGCCCCCCCTGAAAGAGGACCAAACGGGGACCCCCTCATTTCGCTGTTCCGGTTTATGTGAGTGTTTATGGGGGGCACTAGGGGGCTTCGGGTAAAATGAACTCTAAAGTTTGTCGGTTAAGGAAAACTTGACTGCGGCATTCAGGGAAACGTCGGTCTGCTCTTGATCTGTCCTTTCCAGTTCATGGCTGCAGGTCTCAGTGACGCACAGCTGCTCAGCACACACACACACACACACACACACACACACACACACACCACTCCACATCATAACCCATCCCTACGGTTCCTTACTACATCATGTCAGTGGCACCTTGACCTCTCTGATTTATCTGGATTCCTGCAGAGGGCAGAAATACAACAGTGAGCCGCTGTATTTCACCGCGTTGGGTCCGACACACACAGAGCCATTCCCTCTTTGACAGAGGCGAGATGGTTGCTTTCACAAGAGGGTGTTTCTCTTTTTTATTTAAACCCCGGTCTCCGACCATTCGTTTAGCCCCTGCTACAGATATGAAACATTTTGAGTACGATTGTATATCAGTCATGGTGTATACCACAAATCAAGCAACAGGAAACCTTGCTATTGTTTGTGTGCTGTGTAAATGTGTATACTGCTTATGGAACATACTGACTTGGTTTTAGGTATATTACCTCATCAACCTTGTCCCCTCTGTTGCT
This sequence comes from Liparis tanakae, assembly GCA_036178185.1. NCBI lineage: Eukaryota > Metazoa > Chordata > Actinopteri > Perciformes > Liparidae > Liparis > Liparis tanakae. The sequence goes on along the minus strand of CM070100.1, from coordinate 6,560,002 downwards.
CGAATGACTGGATTCCTTGTATATTACTACAGTTTGCATAATAATTACAATAAAAAAATTCAATAGGGCTCTCAAAGAAATCAAAATGATGTTGAATTTTGGTTGTGAAATTCTATAAATGCATAAAAAAATGGTGTCCATTTTCCTTTCCTCCTTTCCTTTCATCCAGTTAATTAGGAAATGGACACATATGGTTCAATTCATTTAGCTAATGAGCACCTCTAAATGGTAAAGGCGAGACGCTATCTCTCCTCACTTTCTCTTCATCCGTCTTTCGATTTCTTCACCTTCCGCCCTCATCCCTCTTTTATTCCTCTCTCTCTCTCTCTCTCTCTCTCTCTCTCTCTCTCTCTCTCTCTCTCCCTTCCTTTGTATTGACGCCATGGGACCCCATCTGGGCCCTTTGGAGGCGTGAAATGCACAGTAATTATTAGTAATCATCACACACCATCAGAAACGGATCCTAGTGCTGTAATTACATGATAAATGTCTGCCTAACACATGCCCTCTATTTAGCAGCCCCCTGGAGACTGCGGATAATAGACAGCTAACAGGGATCCGCAGAATGGGCCTTTCAGCGCTGGCCGGGGCTCATTGTCTACGCGCCAATACACACTCACCCCCCGTTTGGCAACAATGCAGACCCCGATCAATGCCCTGCTCCGCCCCCCCACCAGCCTACTGACCCCTCCCGATACACACACACATCCCTTGTCGATGCTAAGTAGACGGCAACGTCAATCACTGACATTACACTGCATTGCTAATGGCCGCCGAACAATTTCACAGGAGAGAAAAGAGTTTTGTTCAGCCGTTCATCGTGAAATGGTGACTTGGTTTAATACTGTTGCCTCTGACCCCCTGAGCAAAATGTGATAATTGGTAATTATTATTATTTTTGTATGTATCATTCTGATCCGAAGGCAGTTTCTGATTGTGTTTTTATATTGCAGACCGAGATCAAAGCAGTGTCACATGACGTGTCTGCAAAGGACTGCATAACTATCTATACACTTAACACTTTTACTGTATTTGTTTCAATGTCTGCTCACAAGACTTGATCATCTTTTACCAGCAGATTGCCCGCCTTGCATATATATAAAAAAACCAAAGTGATTGAACGTAATTGAAACCTGTCTTGATGCAGCTATACCTTATATTGACTGCACATGTCCCTTTTACAATAACAGGTGTGTATTTGCACACTTCTAAATCTAAATGATGTATATACAGAAGCGTTGTCCTCAAATCATGAGGAACAAGATTTAGCCACAAAGCAGACAAAAGTACTTGATACAGAATATACAAAACAAATAATGAAATACTTAAAATAGCACATAAACTACTGTATACTGTAATATTTTGTTTTAGTCCGTCAGAAAAATGTTACACAAGATCTTTAAAAAAGAAAGCATGTTGGGTGTGAAACTGAAAGCACCAGTCGGAGCTGTTGGTGACATAAAGAAGAGTGAAAGTGAGTGGATACCAACGAGCCGAAATGAGCCTCCGAACCTCTCTGAAGTTTTTAATGCAAATAAGGCCCGAGGTGAGTAAATACACATGTGGGAGCTTTTATTTTATTTTTTCGTCGAGTGCCTCTGTGCTTGTGTAAAGGTATCGCGGTTTGAATCTACATGCGGAATGATCAGATATGCATGCAAAGGAGGATGCTCTTATCTAAATGCATAGAGCGAAATGAGGAATCATGTTTGTGAACAACAAGGGGAATTTGCCTGAGATTTGCCTAGTGGACTCTAAACAACGGTCAATTCTTTGGGGACATTTTATTTTTGAGCCAGGCGAGGCCACAAGGACGTTGGCTGTTAAACAAATTTTATAAATACCGTATTAGACACTGTTACAACTTTACCATTAATTGCTTTGGATATTGTCGTTCATGAACACACGATTCAACCGATCTACTGGCAGTTGGGATACCACGGAAAGACCAATTTACCTTTTCACCTCAAATAACAGTTCCAATGTTGTGTTGCAGAGGTTAAGGTTTGCGGATGATGCCAAAGACTTCTGGTTCTGACAATACTTAATTTTACCTCTAGATGGCAACAATTTACTTTTCGGTTTTTGAGAGGTGGATTTGAGAGTTACAAAAAAATAAAGAAAACCAGTTTCAATGTTTTCTAAAAAATGTTTAATCTGCGCTGCAAAAAGCTGGAATTGTTCATCGAGCTTAATCAAGCTTTATCCATTCATTGCTCGAGCCTTCTTCATGTTGGGGTTATTGCCCGTCTTCGCCATGCCAAGACCACACACACACACACACATACACATACACATACACACACACACACACACACACACACACACACACACATTCAATTCAGTTTATTTGTATAGCCCAATTTCACAAATTACAAATTTGTCTCGGAGTGCTTTACAATCTGTACACATCGACATCCCTGCCCCAAAACCTCACATCGGACCAGGAAAAACTCCCAAATAACCCTACATGTACACACAACTACAAACTACAACAACTACAAATACAGCTGTGCTTCAGCACAAAACCCAAACCAGACATTGGGTGTAGAGCAGAGTAATCTCAAGCAGAGTCTGACAATAACAGACGTATCAACTATCTCCTAATTGATACAGCTCGGCGGTCAGTCAGTCACTTAATGAATTGCTAATAGCCCTCAGCAATGCCATAAGTGACAGCGGCCGAGCATTCCACCTGGTGCCGGCTGCCTGGGGACCGCGGTGGATGGGGATGCTTCTCATTAACGGAGGCGGGATGCCGGTGCGATTGTTCAGTCTTGTGTAGAGAGGCCTCTTGCACACGGAGGCCACGCTTCTCCCTCCGCCGGCCCCCCATAACCTCAGACAGCCGAGTATCACCGAGTCACCGATAATGAAGACTTGATCAAAGAGACGTGGCATTCCACCGAGCCCGGCCGAGCAACCCGCCCGGCCGAGGGAGGAGGGCAGAGAGGAGGGATGGAAGAAAGGCAAGGAGAGAAAAGAATAGGGGGGGGTGGTGGTGGGGAGAAAGGGCTTGTAACCCACTCTGCATAGTAAGGCGGCAATTAGAGAGTTTGCAAAGCATACTTCTGCTGGCAAAAGAAATGCATTGATCTGGAAGTCTGACCATCAAGATTTAGAAAGTGCTCGACAAAATGGGTTTGCTGTGTAATGGTCGATACATCGGTTTGTAACAGCTATAAACTTGGCGAGAGTGAATACTGAATGCACATCTTTCTCTAAATATATATATATATATATAATGTAAAGCTGCAGTGAGGAGTGGTATGTCTTGTTTTTTTTTGCATGAACGTTTTTACAGGTTGGACTTAGATGAAAATGAAAAACACGTAATCTACGTGTATCGGAACATAACAAAAAGCAGACATCATTAAAAAGTAACACTATTTTAAAACCCAAGAAAGTCAGCAGGCACAATGGGGAGAGTGCGATGTACATATGCTGCTCATTCATGTGCTGCACTTGCCACAAGCAGCAGCGTTATTTATCTTAATGCATATAACTGCTACCCCTTCAACTGACCCATAATTTGCTCCTAATAACTGCTGTGGGCGGAGTGATTATAGCTTATCATTAGTGCCAGCAGCTTTTACTAGTGCGATCCCGGCTAAAGGGCCCTTACTATAATTGTGAGCCATTATAAATATAGTACGTTGAAAGTATTGGGGGGGCGTTGACTCCTCTTTGTTAACTGCTGGTGATTGAGCAATTAAACTTTGGCAACTTAATTACCCCACCACAACAACATGGCGATGAGGCATTACGGTGTGGCGTTACGATAAACACTGTTATCAGAGAGCGACGGCCTTGAACCGGGTGATGTACGAGTCTCTGTTTGTCTCCAGCTGCCAGCAAAAGTGAATAAATAATATAATGACAGGTGAAAATTATTAATTGAATTAGTTTAAACTAATGATTACATTTATAATAATACATGTTATAGTAGTCGGAGTGGAATGGGACTAGTGGCACATGTATTTGCATTATTAGCCCTGTTATTACAATATCTACTCACCTGACCACCAGCCTATTAATTAATTGCCTCCTTAATGTGACTTATTGTGGAATACAGAGAAAGAGGAATAAGGTCCCACAAGCACTGCGTCAACTAGCTCTCAGCACAGAAAGGCTAACAGATGTTGCATGGAGCAAAACAAAAAAACACCAGAATAAAAACTAACATCCATTTGTCAGCCCAAGTAGGAATCACACTATGCAAGCTCCTCATTAAGTGGCATTAAAACTGTGAAGGTCTATAATTATCGAATAAATCCTTCCCCACATGAATGAATTCATCTGCGTGCCATAATTCTTCGCCACACAGAACAGCTCTGGCGGTGAATGAGTCTTTTGTGCACCACTGTTGGAAGGCTTTTGCGAAATTACACTACTACATAATGATGCTAATCAAAAATTAGCATTTCAAGATGGAGCAGCGTGCATGCGTGCATGTGTGTGTGTGTGTGTGTGTGTGTGTGTGTGTGTGTGTGTGCATGTGTGTGTGTGTGCCTGCCGGCGTGTCTGCCTGCCTGTGCGTGCATGCACACATCTATTTTGAAAAAGGTTAATTAAAAAAAATCAAATTCTAAAAGATAGATAATGAAATGTCTCTGATATCAAATGTGAAATAAAAAGAACTCATATAGTTTGTTTCGATGATATTTCCCCCCGGCAGCTGCAGGTACGAGAGGCTGCACTGCAGACCGAGAGAGAAGTGGAACTCACGACTGACCTCGGCTTGAATGGAAGTTTCCTCCCTTCATCTCTCTCCATTCCTTTCGGCTCTTTAATTCCTCTCTCACTACACAGTGTATCTCTCTTTTATGCCTCCCCTATTTCCTCTCCTCAAACTACATCTGGAGAAACAAGTCCGCACACCGCAAAACACAGAAGACAAACGCCAAATCGACACAAAACACAGGCGTTGTAAACACTAATACAAACCACATGACGGCGGTATTAGATTCAAGTTTGCATTCATTGGCTGAGAGTAGCAGGTGTGTGTTTCATTACCCACCAAAGAAAACACAACTCCGGCCTGAGCTTCTTAATGTCGGGGCTTGACAAACTAATGAAAGCAGACAAAGACGGCGATCGAGAGCCAGCGTCCACTCGGTGTCCACTTAGCACCGAGCTGGAACCTTTGCCAATTAGGACCTGTTTGTTTGAATTAACAGGGAGGCGCTTGGTCGATAATCCCAATATGGTTTCACTCTGCTCACTATTCTGATGTCCACCTTTGTTACAACATCCAGTGTGTGGAAAGGTAGAGACAAATGAGCTGACACATTTCCCCATTAGTTAGCCGAGATACTTTGTGTTTGCGTGAGTATTTAGATTATCTGTCTTGAATTATTGACTTCTGCAATATAAAAACAACAACAACATTTGATTGAATATCAGCCATGCATGATATGTTAAGTGGACCTATGGGCTTTAGATTGACACTTGTCAGTCACACATGATGATCAATCAATCTCAGGTTGGCCGTATAAGTTTTAGAGTTTACTCGCAGACAAATTCTTAAAAATATGACTGTAGATATGAGTCATGGTTACACAGAAGTAATTTGCATTCAACACATTTGTGACCTCAGGATGAGGACTGCATGTAAATGATAACGGTTGCAGTGTGTGACTCAACAAAAGGATACTCACAGATGTCCAGTTTCTGTATTTAGATCCCCGCACTATTTACTTGACCCTTTTCCCTGGAATAATTTGGAAACGTATTGTTGTACATTCACAGTAAGTAATTTGTTTTTTATCTTGGGATAAAGGGCACTGGAAAACAACAGTGTGACCACAATGCTTTGCATCTCCCTCAACTACAAACAAATGGAGTTTAAATATGCAAAGCGTATGGATTAGCAAAGGTAGAAAATGCATCCAAAGACACCAGGCATGCTCCTCGACATCACCATCGCTTCCACAATGTGTTCTAATCTGATTCTTGAATGGAGTTTAAAAAACATCTGAAATCCTGGATATGTTTGTGCCAAGAACAACATCATGAAAGCATGTTGTACACTTTTGGAGAAGGAGGCGCGAGACGATGAAGTAGCTCAGTTTGGGGGGTTTAATGACGTCTAAAAGCCACTTCATTATCCCTAGCATAGTCACAGCTTTCATCAACCGAGAGGGAACGGCTTCCAACAAGCACGCCGTCCTGCAGGCGTGCAAAGTGACGGCTGAAGTTGTCGCAAGTACGTCCATGTAGGTTGAATGTGTTGTGCGTAAAAATGTAAAACGTTGCAGTGGAACTGGGTCTGGCGGCTGGGAGCTGTGGCCGCCACTGTGCACTAGGTGGTGCCCCATCTCTGCACCAAGACAACGGCTCATTGTGGCACTAAACCTGCAGTGACAGCAGTGCATGAGCAGAGGGAGGAAGCTTTAAGAGTGACAGAATACTAAGTTACCGTCGCTGATGATGTTTCTCAATAAAAAAAGTTATTCTAATTTTCAGAAAGAGTAAATTAGAGGTAGGCCTATCATCGGTTCCTTACGTTGGAGTATACAAATACGTATATGGTGTGTGTGCCAGTGCATGAGCACAGCTTCTCTCTCTTAAACACATGTATAAATGTACTAACACACATTTTAGACCCACACACACACACACACACAAACATACACACACACACACAGCTATTAACACACTAACACATATAAGTAGGTACACTCTCTCTGTCTCCCCCCCATCCTTTCTCTCAATAACTCATAATAATATGATCTGAGGAGAGGAACCTAGTGCTGGTTGATTAAAGGGGATCCAGGTGATGAAGGCTCCATCCTCGGTGCTGAGGGCCTGTAGTTTCAGCCCGGCTCAAGGCAGCAGTTGGAAGCATAATTACAAGAGCTGATTTATACATCATTAAGGCCTCCATATAAGTCACCCCTTTTGAAAAGAGCAGTTAAGCTACTTATACTTTTCACAAAACAGCAGCAATTCCTTATAAAATGAATGTATGACGTTCCTCTCAAAGCATATGGTATATTTCTCACCTATTAATAATTCAAGTTGAATGAGCAGAAATTAGTTGGCTCGGTTACCGCCGCGTTTGTCCCACATTAATTTCACCGACATTTTGTAAATGGGGCTATTACGCTAAAAACAAAGCAGAGTGAATGACCACGGTTTGCTGTACTTAGGAAAAGAGAGGGCCTCATTCGTACACCTGTCATTTTCAAACAAGGCCCCATTATGGTTTGCAGAGAGGGGATATCACACCTTTCATTGTAGCCTTATCCCTTCTGTGGAAAAGCAGCAGCCTTGAAATTGTTACCAGCGAGAGAAAGCCATTCGTAATCTAAAAATCCAGACAGTTGCTTTTCACTCCCGAGTCTGTCAAATGACTGAGATTTGGCCCGGCATTTCAAAATGAAAGAGCAAATAATAAGCATTTCTACCGAGGCAATTATAAAGCCCTCAACTCTTCTTCTTTCATTATACACAGTGCATGCGTTGAGTTTCTCCTAAAGTCTTCAACTCATAACGAAGGTTTAATTGAAATCAAATGAATAGCTGTATAATACACAAATGGACAGGTGGTCTTTCAGAGCATATACATTTTAACGACCCTTGACACCTTATATTCACACTGATTTGGAGATTTGCACACACACACACATAGACACACACAGACACACACAGACACACACACACAGACATTCACCAGCAACACAGAAGGAGCAGCTCAATGGGGCTGAGCACATTGTTGCTTTAACCTTCTGCGCCAGTTATCCCTCTCAGAGCTCCGAGCCTTGGCAGCTAACTCTATTGGCTTTTTGTCACGGAGCCCTAGCTTGTACAGTGGCTGTGGGGTGGACGGCAGAGGGGGAGAGATCAGGGGAGAACAAAACGGCAAAGAAAAAAAGAAAATTCCTTTCTTTCACATTATTTCTGAAGTGAAGTGAGCAGGGGCTGGAGGAGGCCCTGCAGAGGCCCCGTCGTCTCGGGGTCATTATGCTCGCCAGATCATTAGGCCCTGAAGGGGAGGCACACGACACGCAGCACCTACAATCTCTCAGCTGTGCTGCCCCCCCCCCCCCCCCGACCCCTCCACTCCTTACCAAGGCTGAACCGTGTGTTTATGACCTGACCTCTTGCAGCCCCTCTGCTAAAGACATGTATGAGGGCCTCTGCACGGCTGCTTGATGCTGACATGGATGAACGGACGCTGCCGTTGTAATCCCGAGCATAAAGTAGGGTCCAAAGCGGGGTAAAGAAATGGCCGTGCACATTTCCTTTTGTCGCGGTTCATCTCCACTTGGGGATCTTCTGCACCTCGGGGTGTGAGCTGAGGGCGAGTGTTCCCTAGCTAGGTCAAGTGAGCTAACATGGAAAATGGCTAAATCAGGAAATCTACAATTTAAAACAGACACGGGGCAGACTGAACGTGTTTGTGTCATTATGATATTTGGCATGATGAATTCTGGCCTTAATGGACCCATTAATGTGCAGGAAGAGACCAGTCACACAGAGGTCATATCTCAAATGGTTGGCAGTCATAAATACAGGGGCAGTGACATGCGAGGAGCGGTTAGATTCGTATTGGTTGATACATTTACAAACGCGGCCCTCTCTCTGTCTCCTCACGCCTCGCTCGCTTATCTCGTCCTCCTGCGCTTGAATGTCACCGCTCTGCGGGAGGATTTAACGTTGCTTTTAACCCTCACCGCCTCATAATTACCTTGACATTTACCCTGCATTCAATCAAGTTTTTAACAGCAGATTTATTGCAATGACTTTTTTTGTATTGCAGAAGGCAGCAGTAATTATGCAGGTTATTAAGAGTCTTCGTGTTAATGCAGCTTTAAATCTATACTATTCGGCATTCCCTGTTTTTCCTGTGTGGAAGAGGAGCGCAGTGTCAGCTGCTTTAGGACTGAGTGACACTGGAAAGGACAGAAATACTATTAGATGAAGTATCAGATGACTTGGGGTATGAGAAGTGGAACAGGGTATGGCGCTGCCTCTCCCTCCTTTATTGCTCAGGTTATTATCACAACTGCTGGGGAATTGTCGAGACGGGGAGATAGGAGTGGCAACGATCCATCCGGGACTCGTTCATCACCGTGCGCCGCAGCCCCCCGAATAGAAATTACATCTGCATCTGAATTAGTAACATTATTCGCCAATTTGGCTCAGAGTGAACATTGTTCCATTGAAGGTGGAATTAAATTAGAAAATGAGTGAGTCTTTAATTTCCAGATTATAAATCAGGGAATATAATTCACCTCCTTGTACCTTAAGGGCAATCACATTATCCTAAGCGACATTTTATCCTTAGCCCCCGCCAAGTGATCTCGTCACGACACGCAGTCACACACCAATCACGCTTCCTGGGGAAGCAGGAAATACATCTTCTCCTCCAGAATTAGACATAAAATATGAGTCTTCTCCGGCATGAGAGCTTATTTTACATGAAATGTGACGCTCCTTTCATCATTAACGCTAGAGAACGACTTGGTTCAAGTGATACGGCACCTCTTCTCAGCACATGTAACACAGGGTTCGTTCGGTCATGGAAAACCTGGAAAAGTCATAGAATTTTTTTAAATGATCATTTCCAGGCCTGGAAAAGTCATGGAAAAAACTTAAATCACAAAAGTTTTGGAAAAGTCATGGACATTTGTTATATTCACTTGTTCATTTACGCCGAGTTTGAAATAATTAATATGTTTTAGAAAGAAGGACTCAAAATATAAGCCGGCGCACACTCTCAATACTGGCGGCAACATTTTCTTGTTTTTCCGCGTTGCAAGTGAACGCACCGTAACTGGAAAGTTCGATGGCCATAGCTCGGGAAGCAAATGTTTATTCTTTAAATAAAATATTGTTTCTTATTCATTTGTTTCATTAAATGTATAGGCCTACTGTATGCTTTGGAATTCACAGTTTAAATACTAAATGTTCTCACTTTTTCATGTATAAAACGAGATTTCAGTTTGGTCATGGAAATTTGGTTTAAAGTCATGGAAAAGTCCTGGAAATCCATCGGTCAACATGTGTAAGAACCCTGGTAACAGTTCAGCTCCATGCCTTTCTTTTTTATTAGTTGTTTTCATCCTGTCTCACTATCATGTCATTCCAGATCCTGCTTCCCATCTCGTTAGTCCAACTCCCTTCACCTGCCTCTGATCACCTCGTTAGTCCCTCATTCCCTTCACCTGGTCCTCACTCCCTTCTCACCTGCAGCCCATTCCCTCATTAGTCCCTCACTATTTAGTTCCCTCACTTCCTCTTGTCCTCTGCCAGATTGTTTTGTGTTCTTCGTGACCAAAGTATATTTATCTCTTCCCGTCTGTTTTGTTCTTGCTGGAACTTTGAGTAAAGTAGATTATTTTCCAGTTCTGTCTCCTGAGTCGTGCATTTGGGTCCAGCCTAATACTCCCGTGACAGCACAACGGCACTGTTGGTTAGAAATCTGGTCAACATAGAGAATATATAACTCCTATACAAGGCTAGATTATATGACATTTGGAGAGTCAATATTATGGATTAAAAAACGTCCAAAACACCATGTGGCTTTCTGTTGTAGTATTCCACCTTTTTAACGTGGTGCAACATGTTCCTACCAAGAGAGGAAAAATCCTTAAGACCCACTGAGCTTTACACCTTTTCTAAACAGCTCTGTAACATCATATTGAAAATGCTGCTTGGCGGTAATAAACAACTTAGCGACTTATAGTCGCACATAACCTGGTCAAATTAGAAGGAATGGATCGACCTTTTACTGCCAGTCGTTGCTGTACCGGGGCCCAAAACCCTCTGCCTGTTCATTTCATTCTGGCCAATGCCCAGACCTCATTAAAAATGAATGCACTCCTTAAACCCCAACACTAGGCCTTTTCCATTAGGGAGAGAGATATGAGGGTGATAAACATTATTTGTGATCGGATATGAATCGTGCGAGGATTGGCTGCAATATTGAAAGCCACATTGAAAAGTGATTGTGCTTGAATTCCCCCATGCAGTTTCATGCCATATCACAGCTCTTGTAATTTGATTCCTATTCATTTTGGCCATTGTTGTGTATTATATTGAAAGCCCTATCAAGATGATCTAGACCAACCAATTTGGATTTTTGTTATTCTGTCCCACTTGGTTGATTTTAAGCTGATCAGGATATTTGCCTGGCACAGTCTTGGGCATTCTGAATGGCCTTATCTTCCATTTAATTAGCATACTGCCTTTGTTGGAGCAAAATTCATCTATTTTGGTGTGTGTAGTGGTGAGGTGCGCTTCTGCCTGTGTGTATAAAGAGTGAGATGGGGGGGGTTTAGTTGTCTTCACTCTCTGTCTGTAGCTCTGATGTCACCGCCTCTTTGATATACTGTACAGGTGTATCTCCACGGTAATAGTGCATTGGTGAATCCCCCATAAAAGGCAATAAACCTTGACAGGCTATTGGAGATTCACCCCAGAGCGTTCTACTGACAATCTCCCAGACATATACATTTAATATTCCATTGATTGATTGATTTTATAGGACATGGTTAACATTATCATCAATACTGCCCTCAGGACCAAGACACAAACTTAGTCTGAAAAGACTAGTCCTTGTCATAGATTATCAGGCGCCTGATAAACATCCGTACGAAGGGATTTCATTGTTGTTACATTATACGGATGGTACCTTTCTATGTGTGTGTATGAAAACAGGCGTGCATATCTGTAAGCATGTGAATGATTGTGTTTGGGTGTGTGTCGGCCTTAAACACGTCTCCGCACTGGGATGCATTTCATATGTAAGTGCAGTATAAATCGTCATCCAAGCACATTGTTCGGTATGCGCCACACTACTGGTGGTTTGAGCTGTTTTTGGCCTGACTGTTTGACCCCGGCACAGTAATCCACATGCCTATCTGACTATTTTCCAGGTCCGCCGGCAGTCAGAACGGGATGATAATTGTCCGCCCTTGGACACTCTGCACCAGGGGGCAGGAATGTGATGGGCTGCAGCTCAGGTACATATTAATATTAATACGTATAAAAGCCGTCCGGCTGGCAGAGTCATCAGCTGGAGACACTAGCAGGCAGACACACACACACACACACAGGAATGCACAAGTATGCACTTGCAGATACACACACTCCCTGGAAGCCACATCTGCATGCCTGCGGACACACACGTCGACACAAAAACAAGTAAAAGGTCCATTATGGATGTGACGGTGTAGCGTTAGCAGATGGACCGCTTCCCAAGGTCAGTTTGAAACATTTGCCAGCAGGAAACCTACACAGAGTGCCGGTTGTTCACACCGTTTGGGGAAAACACACATTATGCAAATAATTCTTCCTCTGAAATAGAGCGTACACAACTAGACACAGTGTGCTAATGGCCATCGTGTCGGCCAAAGCTAATGGTTGGTGTGTGTGTTTGCTTATGTGTGCACTGTGTGTGTGTGTGTGTTGTACCGTATTATACATGTCTGTGCATGGGAAAGCAAGATGTAGCCTACTTAGAGGGTGTCCAACGGAAAAAAAAAAGTTTTAGGCTGAAACTTCTCGGCTGTTAGTAACATTTGTCACACTGCGGCGAGCTCTCGTGAAAACGGCGAAGCCGGAAGACCCAGCAAGAGAGAGAGAGAGAGAAGGTGGTGGACGGCATGTCTGCGTTGCTCCCGCCTCGTGAATAGAGAACACATGCGACACCCGTAACGCGCAATCGACGGCTTCACGGGGACGAGGAAGAAGAAACATGGCGGCCGACTGCTTATCTCTGCTGCGACCTTCAGATTAAAAAGCAGAACTGGATGAAACGGTTACAGAATAAATGGTGTTTACATTGGGCAATCGACAAGGCGTAACTAACTGAAGTGAAACTCAAGTTAGGAATTCACAAATTACTATTCTATGCATTTGGGAATTTTTTGTGTGTTAAATTGTGACCTGTAGTCACTTGCTCTTCTGGCGAATTATCAGATTGTCAGAACACTTAGAATATGTTAATCTGAAAGTGACAAGAAAATGAATATTTGTTAAAAATATAAAAGCTATTATATATTTTTATGCACAAATTGCTGCCTTTGCTATGGATAGAAACGATGCACTGTTTATAAAAAGGAGAACAAATTGTTTTCACACCCGATGATTAGCATTTAAAAAGCAGAAAGGAGTGAACGTCAGGGGACAAGTAACACGTTTTTCTCGCTTTACATATATCTTAATTCACAAAAGCGGTTTGTTATACATTCCGGTAACAGACAGGACACATGCAGAGAGCTTGGGCTCGGCTGGGGCATGAATAACACTACTTAGTAGGTACAAACAATGTCACCCCTGTCTAAACCAACAGAATGCAGTGTCGAAAACCAAATTATATTTGCATATTATTTTACACCGGCTGAGTCTCGGTTGCAACAGCCTCTACAAACAGTAAAGTAATGATGCAGTTCTTTTAAAAAGCGGGAATTACACCTTTTCTATGTTTGGGTAGAGGCCATGACGTTCAAGCACAAGGGCGACGAGGAAATAAAATTGATATAATTTGGAAATTAAGTTACCGAGGGGTGTCTGAGGAGCTGACATGTACGGTGAACTGAAAAGCAGATTTCAATGTCAATAAGCAAATCGAGGATTCCAGGTTCTTGTTTTTTCTCTGCATTTCAGACCCAGAAGATGTAACCGCTGAGAAGGAAAATTAAATAGCGAATGAAATAGCATTCTACATCGTATCTGTCAGGGATAAGTGTGCAGGGGCATAATGTTCATCATATGGCACTGAACTGCATGCTTGAACTTAATTAAATGACTCTGTGATTCGCACTCTGTGTGAATGCATTCGCTGAGATATGTAGCGAGGTGTTATAAGATCACAGGATGTTTCAAGAGGGATTAGCAAACAAATGGATGCTCTCAAGACTCGGGTGGCCTTTGATTTTGACCCACACCTGGATGTTCTTCTGTCTGACTGGACATGTGTGACCTCTTATTATCAACAGGGGGTGTTGAAAAAGGCCGAACAATGTTATTATCTTAATACCGAGTCCGTTCGGAGGCACAATACGGCCATACGCGAGAAAAGCCCACCTAAGTAGCACTTTTTATTGGAGGAAATTAAACCGCGGCTCCCCGGCGCTTCCTCAATGAGGATACTTGACACTGTCAGTCGTGCTAAACAAAGATCCATAGAGACCTGTGATTACGTCTAGAAGATGGCTCCCCATGACGTTGCAACTGAATTGAAAAATAAGAGAGGAGTGAAAAGAGAAAGAAGAGAAAGAGACAAGTCCCAAAACAAGATAAAACCGTTCCTCGATATAAGACAATCTTAGTCGACTAACACTCATAAAATTAGTCCGACAGATCTATTAGTGGATTTAATAAATAGATCTGTAAAGTAGAGTCCAAATAATAATAACAGATTAGATTAGTCGACTATTACACTAAAAAGGGGCCGGCCCTATGATTTTCTTATCATTCTTGGCCTCTGTACAAATGTATTGACACAAATAAATACAGCAACACATTCACACAGTTGTTTACTTTTACCTCTAGACCAAAGAAAAGCTCGGTCTTCTCCGGCGCGCGGGGGGGGGGGGGGGGGACAGGCCATATTTCACCGTCAGCCTGACTTGCCCCAACAATGTGACAGAAGGTGACAAATAACCTGGCTCATGATTGAAATCTGACAAAATAACCCTATGTTTTATAATAGCGTCCCCAAGCAGAAATATTGCAGCCGCAAAACTAAACAGTGCTTCATCACCTCCATGCCAGTCCCAGCGGTTCTCCATTAAGGGCCAGATCATTGTGTTTTGCCTCCCCCCGTCCCAGCTGACCGCCGAAGTGACAGCCCCGGCTTGCTGCCGTGACATTGAAAAATATTTGTACTGACAAGGCCACAAATCACAAGCCGACAAGTTTTAAAACTCAATATTCACTCAATGTGCATCTGCTATATTCTCGTTAAAAGTGTAATATGGTAGTCTCTCCCCTCCGCGTTCTTTTATTATTACGGTATTGACAGCGACTATAATAAAGTTGTGCTGTTCGGATGCCGGGGAGGGAAGCGCGGGAGATGGAGAGATTGAAAGAAAGGGTGCACAGGGGTGAGAGACGGAGGAGAATAGCCGGGACGGCTGAGCGCTCGCACGGCGCCGTAACAAAAGTGCTCCATTTTCATGACGGAACTTCATCTGACGTGTTCAGTTTGATGGTCTACCTGTGGGTTTCTCAATAAGTCTGTCACGCTGTAGATCCAAACACATGTTCCTCAGCCTCAAATGTAATTCGGTGCCACATATTCACATCTCAGTCCTTGTTGAACCCTATTTAACACACTACGTTCTTTAATTCTAACATATCATAGCTCATTGGGGTTTAATCAGCGCACCCTCCGCCTGCTCTCGACCCCTATGCTCTACTGTGCCATCAAGCTAATAGTTACTCTAATATCCCCTTAGTTTGATGCCTTGTCAACCATGTAGGCCCTAATGTGCGCCCAGTGCGCACGAGTAAGTGTGCTTTAGGCTCATTGTTAACATAAGGCCAAATCTGTAATATAGCACGGACAATTAAGTGCACAATTTTTGTATAAATGCAAAATCCCTCACTGTGAATTATTTAATCGTCTCTCCACAGTTCATTTAATAGAGCCCTTTTGGCGGGCGGTTTGAGTCACTGAAAACTAATTTGATTCTCCTCCTTGATTTAATTAGATTTTATGATGTATGGTATTGCTAATTCGGTGGCTCACCATGCGTTG
Organism: Liparis tanakae; assembly: GCA_036178185.1. NCBI lineage: Eukaryota > Metazoa > Chordata > Actinopteri > Perciformes > Liparidae > Liparis > Liparis tanakae. The sequence continues at coordinate 6,544,284 of CM070100.1, read as the reverse complement.
TCGCCGCCTGTCCCTTGCTCTGGCGGTGAGCTGTCAGAGCCCCATTTTTAACAGTATTGAAAAATTCAAGCTTTATTATTGCCCCCTCACTCATTTTCTCCCATCAGGGCCAAAGTAATGAGCTTTTAGTCTCTCCTCTTTTATTCCTCTCCCTCTCCTCTCTGGTACACTATCGCTTTTTTCTTCTTTCTTCTATCTTCATCTCTCTTTAGCGCTTTTTTTTCTTTCCGGTACACTTTTTTTTCTTTTCCTTTCCCCGTCTTTGAAAACAACGAGAGAGGATAGAGAGTTCTGGAGAGGAAAAAAAACGGTAAGAGCAGGGAGGCAGAAAGTAGAAATGATGGCACCAACAAACGCAATACAACGGGGGGGAACACACAGCGAAATGAACAGGGCGAGATGAACAGAGAACGAAATGAACGAATAAGATAGCAGGACAGGGGAAGGATGAACGAATAAAAGAGTGAGAGAAAATAATAAATGTGTCAGAGAGAAGTGGAATGTGAACACGGCGGTGATGCTGGATATGAGAGATAAGTAGCAGCTTGAGAGGGAAAGGGAAAGAGAGTGAGAGGAAAAGGGAGTCGCTGGAGAAAATGAAGGAGATCGAGGGAAGCGGGAGGGAGAGAAAGTGCGAGGGGGGGGGGGGCGATGGAGATCGTGCCATACGCTTACAGCGCTGCAGGCTCGCCGCTCTGGCATTAGCGCCCTGATTCATGAGTTAAGTTTCCCCAACTGCCCACGGCTATTAGCTTTCAGTTCCTTCGGCTGTCATTTAGACTCCAAAGAGTCTTTTGGTTAATGCACTGTTTTAATGAGAGTGCACCGCTCGCTAATATATTTGACTGTATGAAAGGTCACAACAGGAAGCTAAACAGATTGAGAGAGAGAGAGAGGGAGAGAGGGAGAGAGAGGGAGAGAGGGAGAGAGAGGGAGCACGATGGTGGCAGGCGCCGTCATGACAGGTTTTCTCCGAGCCGACTGATTGGAGGGCGTCCGGGGTGGGCGGCGGTGTGTCACTGTTCCGTGGCTCTCCCCCCCCCCCCCCCCCCCCCTCCCTTTACCCAGCATCCAACTGTGTATAATAGGCCCTGGAAGTGATGGGTTACTGCTCCCTCAAATAGTTACGCCCCATCCATCACCGGCTTTAACCAGAGAGGGAAAGAAAACTTGGAAGAAAGAGATGGAAAGAGACAGGCGATGGAAGGGGCAGACACCGGAGGAGGCACATGTTTCATTACCCATATAATCACCAGTCTGATTGCCACACAAGCAGTATAAGAGCGTCTTACGGCAGCCTCGGGAAATTTATAGCCGGCTGACAATGGGATTCCCACCAACCCGTTAAATATCCCGCAATGCTGAGCCAATACGGGAGCAATGGAACAAGGATGGTTTTAGAAATACGGAATAAGACTCAATAAAAGTTTGCAGATTGACGAATTTTAGATCATTTCTGTGTGTCTTTTGATTTCTGTCTTTCTATACACTGTGTCAACTCTAACCTTAATATGTGATGTAGCCGACCTCGGGAGACTTCAAACCCTTTGTTGAGCGTTCATCAAACATTTTGACAACTCGGCATAAACAAGCGTGGCCTCCGCCGTCCTCCCTCTCTCGCTCTTTGTTTAAACTCGCAGCCACGGGTCTGTCACAGGACACCCGTGAGGGACTCTCACAGCCGTTTCTAGGTTTGGGCCCCAAACCCGATAATCTAACAGTAATCCATTCAAAACTAATCAAACATTTACAAAGGTGCCATGATGGGGAGAGAGCTGTATTCATCAGCGTCCTCCATCACCGACGCGCGGGCCGACCTCGTTACGCTCGCGGCGTCTCAATCTACCTATGCAAATGAGACAGCGGCGCGGCGGGGCGAGCGGGCGACTGACAACCAGACCTGTGTACAGAAATTATAAACAAATATTCATCCATTACGTGGCGGAGTAGAGCGTGCGTCGGGAAGCGCCTTGCAGTAGGGGCGGCGCGGCAACTCTTCTTCTGTCGGACGATTATTCACGGAGCAGGAAGTGACAGTGTTGTCAAGGTGAATTAGCGGCATATGTCAAAGCTTTTGTTATAAATCCTGGCCTACTGTAACCCTTGTTTCCCCCTCTGCGATGTATGTACACGGTTGATGATATATCAACACCGCCCGGCGATTAATAATTCAGCGAGGGTGATTCCACAAGGGGAGTTGTGGTGGGATGTGGGACGGGCTTTGCATTGAGGGTTGACGAGGTTTTTTTGGGGGGTGAAAAGTGGGCTCCATTCCCTGTAATCCTCTCCCAGTGCCTGTAGGCCCCAGACCCTTTCCCCCCCCACCATTACCCAAACCATTTGTTTATTGTGCAGTAATTACACACCATCAAGCCCAAAGGCAAACAGGCAGAGAGACGCTTTAATGATGGAGACATTTATAACAATATATCATAACAGCAATGGAATCAAACAATGAATTTATGTCGCGGGACATCAATATCAACGAGCAGCAAAACAACCAGGTGGTTATTACTTCGGTAAGTCAGGGCTTGTTGGAAACGGCAATATGCACTTGTTAAGGTAGACTATTATTGATTTGTAATGAACTACATTCCCCCTTAAAAGCTAGAGTGTTGGCAGGGTAATATGTTGTATTTTATTTAGCAATTTCATGCATGTTTGCTTCACAAGGTTAAAAACCACAATCTGTTCTGAGACCAAAAAAAGAAAATTCTCATTTTCGGCACTCCAGAAGCCATTTAATGTTCCCCGTGTAAGAGTGGCAATCCCTATTACCGCTGGATAAAGTGTACCCTTTTTTATTTGAAATGAAAATGTCAGTAATTTCTTTTGAGATTGATGACTCCTTACACGCGGGCCCAATAAATGAAAAATTGATGAAGCTCAGTTCTCTCTTTTAATATTTAAGGCAATATTAAAGTCTCTCTTACATCTCATGGAAATAGTTTTATTTAAAAGGAATAAGACCATTGGGCATTGTTTACTGAACACCTCATGCATGTTTTATAAACCCCGTGGCTCTTAGAAGAATTCAAAGGCCCTTGAAATCGTTACTGTTTTGCAGTGAGTATAAAACGACTTAAGAGGAAGTCGAATGGCATCGGCATTGTTGTGTCGCTGCTCACGTGTTGTTGGATGTGGGCTGCTTTGATGAGGGTGCCAGTGGTGGATAGCGGTGCCAAGAAAGGGAGGGGGGAGTTGCGCAATAAATGGCGGAGATTTTATTTCTTCTATTGGGTCGTAATGTGTGCTCGGTGAGGAAATTGATGTTTAATGTGGCTGAGCGGACGAATGGGAGGAATTGCCATTTAAAACAAAGACCCATGGGTTGAAAGCAGGGAGGGGGGAAGAGGGGAAGTTAGGAAGTAGGAGAAGGAGAGGAAGCTACTTGAACTGTTCTGATATAGTTTAAACCGAGCCAGAGGCAAGGAGAGTCTCGTGCTAAGGCGGAAAATGATAACCGGGTATTACCGGCTAAATTGTCTTGGATCAAATTGTTTTTTTCAAATGAGTTGAAAGAGGGAGCACATGGGTATGAACATACACAAAAGGACCAAATAGTGCAGAGTTCATAACTCACAACAAAGCCTGACCTGTGATGACCTCCATGTTTTTTTATGTCCAAAGAAAGCCAACAATAATGCTGAATAAAGCTTTGGCCTCCAAATTAAATTGCTGACTCCAACATATTTTAAAGATAAATGGTGGGAATTTAAATGAAGCAAAGCCCTGACAGCCCAGCAACATGTATACAATATTTACAATATCTCTCTATTCTTGTGTCTTTTGCCCATCGTTTCATTTGGCCGTGATTGAAGTTTAGTAAACTGTTTAAGTATTTGTATTTTATATATATATATGCATATACACATATATATATATATATGTATATATGCATGCGCACAAACACAGACACACACAGTCAGGAAACAGCAGTGGAAAACCTCGGATACCAGCAGGACACAAAACGCAGCTCCAAGTTGAGCAGCATATTACATTGTAGTGGTGGTTAACGGGGACATTCGAACTAAGAACCAAGATACTCCAGCTCCCATTTAGACAAATTAAATCAAGTCCCATGATGCTTTATGTATCTGTTGCCTGGGTTACACGTCCTAGCACACCAGGCCCCTTGATGGAGGGCGGAATGAAGCCTTTTATATCAGATGCTTCGACAACAGGGGTTGACTGCTACCTGCCAACTATTATCAAAGGCACTGGTTTCATAGCCCTGCCATATTTTTTGATTGATCTAAATTACACATCAGTGAGTGCTGCAGTAACATGATCTATAAAGAGATAGCTACTACTTGTACATTATTAAACTCCCAGAGCGGGTGCTCTGCTTTTGGATTGCTGTAATTATCTGTGCTGGAGGCACAACAAGTGGCCCAAACACAGCTGTCAGCCTGCATGCGCACCCAGGCGCTGGTTGGCATTAATAGTTTCTGAACAGAAGCTCCATTTGGCAGAGGTTAATATTAACATGCCGTTATGTCTGTCTCGACAAATGAAGCATATGTGTGTGTGTTTCCCCTTTTCAATGCTTTTATTTGAATATCAGAAATAAATGAGAATATTGTCAAAGAATTATCTTTTATTTTTTGGGGGGAAAGGATTGGTTGGAGGAGCTATGTGGTCTGCCAGGTAATATCCCCAAAATAGTTTAATAGAGCGAGTACAGGATGTGCATCTCAACTGATGTTCCTCTTTACGTCTTCTTTCCAATGTCCCATGAATAGAGATTAATCCGCCATCGGTGCTTTCTATATTTTTTTAAAGGAGAAATTCCAGTAAAACCTCCTGGCTTTAATAGTAGTTGCCTGTGGCCTTCTGACATCCCATATATCCTATCATGTAGGAGAGACAGAGTGAGAGAACGGGGGGGGAGGGAGAGAGAGAGAGGAGGGAATTCTGGGATACCTGAGGGACCTCTGTGGGACTCTGGTGCAGGTCATGTGACCCGTGGTGTCCGACTCTGTGGCACCAGCCAGGGATTGTGGCCAAGCGCTGGTGTTGTGGTGACAGAGACGGTAAACGGGACGTATCGGTTGTACCGCAGGGCCTCTCGTACCTCAGGGCGCGCGCTCTGCATCGCAACTACAGCCGAGCCGAGCACGAACAAGTGAAAACATATTGATAGACGTGGGGGTATGAAATAGCTCTATTAAGGATCATGGAAATCACAGTCACCTTGCTATATATACGGTTGTTCTGCTGCGGTTTTATGTAAAAGCAGAACATGCATGTAAACTGAGTTTTTGATTAAAGGAAATCCATACACAATCCCCAATAATGTGTTTGTCTCGGTTTACATCATCACACAGCGTCAATGTATTTTGCTTGCCAGCCTTATTTCAGTTTCACCTTTTACGAGGACTGCTTGGGAGTGGAACAGCAGATGCAGACATTGAATTCAAATTCATACAAGGCAGACATAATATCAGGCAATATAGAGGCAGACAGAGAGGCTATTGAAATGCAAATAGACTGCTGGGGCCGCAGCAGCAGGGAAAAGAAATTGGCTAGGATGACAATGCAAGTAAACCACTCCAGTTTGTCAAGAAGGCCACGCTTTGTCACAAAACTGGGAATGGATTTCACTACAAGTGCTGCTACAGCACTAAAAAGAATAATATTCAAAAATAGGAGGAAAGGAGGAATAAAATAGTTGCCCACTGCACAACTCTCGTGTTAAGATTGAGAAATGCCTGTAAAGTTAGCGTTTTTCAGTTTATCGCCGTGTGTTTTCCAAGGGAGCCCTCTTACGCGTCCCGGTTTACGGTGGACCGCGACTGTGAGCGATGCCGAGGGTGAGAGAGCGAGAGAGCCGCAGTGTGTGTGTGTGTGTGTGTGTGTGTGTGTGTGTGTGCATGCGTGTGCACGGCGGTGCTAGTGTGCACACACACCTTCTGCTTCCTGCTTCCGCGCTTCATTCTCCTCACGAGTGGCCTTTCAGTGCACGGTGTGTTTTGTTAGTCAGGTAGGCATGCTCCATCAGGAGGAGGGACGCAGAACTGGGAGGCCTCACCGGACCCTCAGCCGTAATAAATTACCTACAAGTGCTGCAGAACAATAACACAAAAATAGTGCGAGCCATCCATTTCGCCACCATTTACAAGAAATCAATATCAATACTTAATGCATTGCGGATGAAAAATGAGCAGAGATACAGGGGCATAATACGAGCTCAAATGAAAGACCTTGGAGTGCTGCTTCCCAAGGGTTTGGAGGATGAGGCGGGAGACAAGGTGTGAACAAAACTGAAGTATAAGAGAGATTGCATTATGCCTTTTGTTTTTGTGCCCCATCTATTTTTGTTATTTAAGGTTTATAATAATCTTTTCTCAGCTCGGTCGTTTCATTATTAATCGATGCGCAATTTTCGCTCGCCAAAAACCCGCGACGGAACATGTGAAAACATCTATTTAAAATATTAGAAAAAAGTAACATGTAAGGGTGAATATTTAACTTTTTAGAACTCGCCGCAGCAGCACTGGAGAGCCAACAGTAGATCAGTTGAGTGCGTGGACGTTTCCTCAGCGGCCAACGGAGATCTCTTTAGCATGTCGCAAATGAATCATCTGTTAAAGATAAACATGATCTATATCGGTCCTCGAGGCTTGCTGCATGATGTCATCGCATCCTTAACGTCCCATTTCATTGTGTTGGCCAGTGATGTATTGCAGATCTTTGCAGGCTGTGTAGAACATTAGTTCTCCTTTTTAACTGAAGGATGTTAAAGATACTGTAATTTGAATATATATATATGAGTATCTATCTATATATATATATATATAGATATGAGTATCTATCTATATCTATATATATAGATATATTTACCTTGTAGAATAATATGTGTTTACCACACATAATCTGTCATCAGTCTTCCCATGAAGCCAAATGTGTGTTTTTTTCCGAATGACACATGTTATATTACGGATACACACGAGTATGAATTGTGTCAGCGTGGCTGTCACATAACTGAAGGTCTACTTTTTTTTCCAGCCAGGTGCATCACAGGCCTCAATTAGACGTGTCATCTGCAGTGAAAGACCTTTTTAAATGGCGCTTTTGTGTGGAAGTTCCCCATGTCTCGTGGTTTGGTGAAGTTTAAACTTCCCTGGATCCCTGGAGGGCCGGCGAGCCGTTTAGACAACGTTTATATCCTTTTGTCGTTCTCCTATCTCGACCGCAACCCCTCCCTTTTAGTCCCTGATGGCATATGCACTATTCTCACATTTGAACCATAGTTGTGTGGGCGGGATATCATCTCGCCACACAACTATACAAATACATTTCTGCTTTGTAAAACACGTGTTTTTGCTTTTGAAATGAGTGGTACCTTCTTTTGCAGATTGTCCATGAGAGAAAAAGAGATGGATGTAACGTAGGAAAAGTTGGACAAAATCTGTTCGGCTAAAGTCTGAATCCTTTTGCTCCTTCTACTCGTGTCTCCGCCCTACCGTCCGCCACCAGTAGATGGCACTGCAGCCAAGTCATCACGCTGCGCAGCCACCACTTTCACCTGCCAGCTCTGGCTGCCAAAGAAAAAAGTGCAAATGTATTTGTTTCACACAGGCTCTGAGGGCTTTTTCAGCCGTTGTGTTCCGAGGCCAGATGCAGTGTGTGTGACACACAGAGAGAATATCAATAACCAATATGCTCACAAGACAGTGGCCGGCGGTTCCAAGTCCTCGAAGCGCACAGCGGCGATTCCCCCTTTAAAGTCGGTCCCTATTCAAATTACACTCTTGTTGCCCTGAAAACACAAATGATGATGGCTTTGGTGATAAGCAACCAAAAATTGAGCATTGTTGTTGTCTCTGCCTCTTTGTACTCCAGTTCCTCAGGTTACGGGCCATCAAAAGCGGCGCGTATAGTCTTTACTATCACGTCTGCCTACCTCGGACTTATCAAAAGGCGAATAACATCAATTAGTCTTTTGAGGATAGAGTATTTTTGGTATTGTTAAAGGTCTGGTGTCGAGTTCTGAAGGGAGCCATTGTCCCTTCTTGAGCTTGAGTTCTTTAGAGGCCATAAGTGTTTATTGAACTCGATAGAAAGCACGGGGACAAAGGGACCTGATATTCCTTACTCACTTGCTGCATAGTTTGGATCATAATTTCACGATGAGCTGTTGCAATCGCCGCCGTGCGAGATATATTTGGCAGCCGTTCAGTGCGGCGCTTTGAACCCAAGCCGGTCCGGGTGTGTCGCGGGTTCCACTTGATAACTCTTGAAGGACGATATTCACCCGAACCACGACTTTGAGGGTTTTTGGGATTTCACGTGTAGAATTAGGAGTTCATGTGGTGGGGTTTAGAGCATGGGTCCATTGTGGAGGGTGTTTTGGATTTATTTAGATTTTGTGCTCCGAGTACACAGAGCGTACAGCTAAAATATTGGCGACACTCGTGTTTTGAATATACTGGAGCCGACTCGTTCTAGCAAAATAATATAACTTTCACAGGTAACCACAGCTGAAAAATCATCTTCGTTTGAATTCCTGTGCAAATATTCAACTTGTATGCACTTGTATTGTTAGTTTTTGTCGGTAATACACCTGGAATCAGTCGTGTCCATACATTTCTTCTCCCAGACAAATAAGTAAGTGATATATCTGAGTAGAGTGTGACAAAGTTCATTCTCTTGTCCCCCACGTTGCCCCGGGCGGGATGAGCTCATGAGCGCTGCTCCGTGAGGAATCAAAGAAAAGTGTGTGTTTGAACTGAGGGAGGACCCCGGTGTCGCAGCCAGGGAAACACACACACACTCGTCACTCACCATTGTTTTTTTGAATGGCCGTATCTCTGTACCAGGTTGTGTAAAACACACCTTTCTGTCACTTGAATCTCTTCGAGCAAAAGTTCAACATGTTGGGAGAATATGCATGTTCAAGTTCATAATTTAATTTAATTTTAATTCTATTTATTGGATCCCCATTAGCTGACGCCTTAGCAACCGCTAAACTTCCTGGGGTCCACAGAAAGGACAAAATGCGATACATACAAAAACGTACAAAACATATCGTGAAACAAACAGTTAAAAATAGTAGAACAAAGTGAAAAATAGTGAAGGATCAGATTTATGTTATGTTATGCAATTCAACTTAATTCATACAAAGAAAAAGAAAAAGAAACATCAGATAACTAAAAAGCAATAGAATACCTCAAGTGGTGAATATTCTTAGGTGCGCCTTTAATTGTTTTTTTAATGAAAAATTATTACTTAACCCTCCTGTTGCCTTCACATTTACTAACATATTTTACACTCGGGGTCAATTTGACCCCAACAATTAAAGTGTGAGCTACTTTGTTTGTTTGTTGACTAGCTAAATAGCCCTTTAAATATATAAAAAAGTAGATTTTTCTTATATGTTTGACACAGTGAAAAACAGCCTGGGGTCAAATTGACCCTGAAGGCAACAGGAGGGTTAAGAAAATCAAGGCCACACTCATATCATGAGGTATATGAAATATAATGTGAGGAGTCGGGAGGCGGTGTAGCGTAGCTTAGCTTAGCATAACGTCTGAAATGAGGGGGAAACATCTCGCCTGGCTCTGTGTGTAGAAGAAGAAAAGCACCGACTGTACCAGCAAGCTCCAATCCTCACTTACTAACAAATTATATTTCCTAAAAAATGTCAAGGAGCAGACTCAAGCAGATACATCATGAATCAAGTCTTCACCCTTAGAGGTCCTTACTTATTTCAAACGGGTGCGCTCAGACGGTGAGTGCAGCTCCGTCTGTTGGCTTGTGTTGCAGTTTGAGATGAAGCGTTACGGTTCTGCACATGTTTGCATACCCTGAAGTCTTCGGTGCGGTGAATTAAAACTCAATTGCGAAAGTGTAGCTCCATGTTGGGTGATGAGAATTTCAGCGGTGTTGAAATTTGGGGATCATCAAACCCCCCAAAATCGGATGGCTTTACACCAACTCAGCTCCCTTGATATAATAAACTCTGAAACTTCCTTTCTGCTTCACCTTTCCTGATCTGTTGCTCACCCCCCCACCCCACCCCTCCCTCTCTCCCTCCCTCTCTCTCTCCCTCTCTCTCTCTCTTTGTCGATGCTTTATTTTTATTTTAGATCACTCCCATTAACACCGGCATGCTGAGCTCTAATTACTCACTCACTCAGCGTTCTGGGCTGCCTGCCGCTCGTTTGGGTAAGCAATGTGGCCCGTTAGCAAGATGCTTGTTAACTGAATGCACTTAATTATATAAGAAGATAATTACATGTAAACGTTGCATCTAAAAGCAGCCATCCAGCTCCACTTGCTGATTTAATAGGCACATGTTTAGAAACCCTGTTTTGTTTATTTTAGAGTGAGGCGATTAATTGCCCGCTCTGATGAATCTGCCGGATGTCGTCTCCATGGTGCCGCCGTCGCACAAGGCGCATGAATGCATGTTGATTCACCTCGCTGGAGCATTACAACTGATATTCAAACAAATATACTGATGTAAAAATGTAACTTGAATTCTCAATGTACATACACGGCAGCGTCATCATGAACCAATAGAGAATAATAGTGGAGAACAACCTCCATGCTCTTTTCTTCTATTCGTAAAAAAAAAAAGGAGAATGAAAGGATTCATTTATCAATATGCTATGATCCAGGGCAAATGATGCAGCTCTAAGCTGAATTTCATTCAAGCCCCTGTCAAATGAAAGATTATTTAGTGTGTTTTAAGAAGGGGGGGTGCAGGGTGGAGATAGGGGTCAGAGTTGGAGGGCTCCCGGGGGACGTCCCGAGGGTTTCGGGGACATCAGTCGTCCATTATGAGCTAATCAGGAGGGGGAGTGTGTGGCTGTGTGTGTGAGACCATGTGTGTCCATGTATGTATTGAGAAGGGGGAGGAAAGGATGGAAAGAAAAGAAAGAGAGCCGCCACGTGTTGTGCGTGTGTGTAATGTGTGTACATGTGTGAGTGGGTACATGTTTGAGTCCATGCGGTGGCAGGTGTGTGTGAGTGAGAGTTGGAGAGTCTTAATCTCTTGAAGCAGCAGAAGGCGGGATCCCCCAGGAGGTTGTCCGGGGAGGCTCTCTGCCCTCGTGAACATGGGACAGACACCTCCAGCCTCCAGATGCTCGCGGTTCGATACAGTCCCCAAGACTGACATCCACCCATCCTCTCACAGGGCTCTTTGCACCGCCCAGGGGAGCCGCTGTGTTAAGAACACGATATGGTATTTACAAAAAAATATTTGTAAATGGAGGCCTGTTTGGCTGTCCGTAATGGGCCCCGTCCGTCGTACATGCTGCCGTTTTCCCAGCCTGACATATTTTTTGGGGAGGAGGGCTGGAAATGCAAAACCAGGAGGGATGAATGTCCGGAGGCGCCCCAGACGCCCGGCCCGCGCTGCTCCCGCCTCCGCCGAGGCGTCCGCCCCGCAACCTTAAATCCCTCGACTAGAGAGACGAGCTAACGGCTCCTTCGCTTACCGCCGCAGAAACGAAATCCCCGAGGACGTTGACGAGTGAAAGCGCATCGAAAAACATTCAGTCGTATTTCATTTCGGTCACGCTTGTCGCAGCGGATGTGAGGCTGTGAAACTTCCAGTAAAAAGTGTAATGTTTTTTTTTTTTTTTTAACGAGCACTTTCAGATAACAAATTGATATTTCGATTGGATGGGCTTTATTCGTGACCACTCAGGAAACAAATACACCACAAGAAACAAAATATTGAAAGGGAAGACTCAACAGAAGACCTCCATTGATTTTTCTTTTTTTCTTTCTCATATAATGAGGGGAAAAAGCCCATCGCTATGATGCACTAAAAGGACTAAAAGAGCTCCATATGATAAACCGATACGCCCCGTTTGTGTTACCATACTTTAAAATGTCATAGCTGGTAAACCCGGAAGTCGTCCACATTCAGTCGATTATGAATTCACAATATTCACAAAATATGTTGTGAATATTGAGGTGTTGAGGCCGATTCAGTGACGATTGTCGTTAGACGGGAATGGAACACCTCCGACAAACACGAGCACACTCTCCACTTGTCATTATGAAGATTACCTGTAAAGATAACATACTTTATTCCAGAGAACACTTAATTATACTGCTTGTTTGCAGTGTTCATCTGGAGGATACATGGATTGGTACCCTGTAAGTAGAGGCTGCTCGGGGAGGATTGGGTGTATCATGGACACCTGATCCATCCCCTGGCGCACTTTTACAGCCTCTGAAATGAGACGCATCTTTGATTTGCTTGCCCTGTAAACAGACAGAGACATGAAGGAGCTCCGGTCTCGGACTGGCTCGCTCGGAGCCGCCCAACGATTCAAAGAACGGACACCGTCGCCCTCCCGACTCGAACACACCTGCAGGGTTCGTACGGTCATGAGAAACCTGGAAAAGTCATGGAATTTTAAAATGGTTGTTTCCAAGCCTGGAAAAGTCATAGAAAAAACTTAAATCATAAAAGTTTTGGAAAAGTCATGGAAATGTTGGTATATTCACATGTTCATTCTCGCCGAGTTTGAAATAATTAATATAAACAGATGGATTTGCACATAAAGAATACACATTTATACACGTGTTTAAAGGAATAAACATGTATATGAATATTTAGTATTTTCATCAAACTATTGTCTCATTCATTTGTTTCATTTTAGGTAAACTCTATGCTTTGGAAATAAAAAAATTTGAATACAACATTTTCTAAATTGTTCGTGTTTATACTGAGATTTCAGTTTGGTCGGGGAAATTTGGTTTAATTTGGAAAAGTGACCGTGTTTATATGCATTTGAATAACTGGCTTAGTCGGACTGGAACCAAATTATCCGTTTCATGTAAACACATTTGTTCGACTATGTGCGGTCGGACTACGATCCGATTAACACCCCTGGATAACTCGATCCGATCTGGTTGATAATCCGACTATCGCTGCATGTAACGGTGGATTGGACTAAGAACCAGACTTTGCGTCTTCGCGCATGCGCACGCAAACGGAAATAACTTTATCACCACGAGTTGTAGTGAAAACAGCGCCACCTATCGTATCGGAGGTGACATGTTTTCAGCCAATGATTCGAATTACTCACTGCCATGTATATTGGGATAATAGCAGATCCCCCAAAAGATAGCATAGTCCGACTAAAGAAAGATTTGAATGATACCATTATGTAAACGCACTGACTCATGGAGATCCATCGGTCAACATGTGTATGAACCCTGCATCTGTTTTGTTTTACGCTACACGCTGAGATAGGCTGTTTATGGTTTTTGCCAGTGTGGTTGTAATTGAACAATTTGTCAAAACACTTGTTATTATTTTGAGGAAGTGTTCATAACGGCTGTTCGTCTGACCAACAATGTTCAGATGTTCTCTGTTCCTCTGTCACAATGACAAGCCTTTGTTTTTTGTCGTAGGTTTGAAAACACAGACAGACACTGAGACACCGTCGGTTCTGGTTGTTTGGGTTCCCTCGAGGTCCGTGGACAGGTTGACAGCCTTTTTTCCGGGGGCCTTCCAGCCCACGTGGAAGTCTGATGAGATTGTACAACATATTCGGAGGAAAGATAAAACCACTACGGGGAAATAGTTCGCTTTAGATGAGCCGATAGGGAAGTGTCAAGAACGTGTTGTAATCAAGGAAGGTTCCAGATTTTCTTGTCTGTGTGCGGGATCTATTAACTTGTGTTACAGTTGGAGCCCTGAGCAAACCGAACAGGTTCTGCCGCGCGATGAGACGTCAGATACAATAGAGCTTTGTGAGGACTGTTACGTATTTCCATGTGGTAACAACGCTGCAAAAATGTACGAGAATACATTAAATAGTTTTTTTAAATCCCACAATGGGGTTAATTATTTAGTATTTAACTATTGCCTTGACAGGACACAAGTATTAATTGTTTCATTATTGACCACTAATGTTATGTAACCCTGTCGATAATAGATAGCCTTGTATAAGTAGAGCTTAACGTGATTAATATTGCAGTTAATTTATAACAAAGAAATAGGCTAGCTGCAGTTAATTAATATTAATTAACAGAATTAATATAAATTAATAAATTAACTATATTTAAGGATACCTCTTCGGTGAAATATAGCAGAACAAGGTCTGGTAAAAAATATGTTATATATGAATATTAATTTAGGTTGCAGATACAATACTTTACCTTACCGTGTTTATAACTTAATTAAAGTAAAAAAATATGTCCTGAACTTAAGGTGGTGTAATGCAGATGGAGCTGCCATGTCATACTACAAGATCAACTTTCTATTTAAAACGAGTGAATTGTAGGTAGTCTGACCTCCTGACCCAGCAGACAATAATACATCTGTAACTAGTTTCCTCTATTTATAAAAAAAAACATCATGGCAAACTTTACTAAGTTATGTTTCTCATAGCTACATTATGCAACATTAAATGTCTCTTTTTAACCGTGTGCGTGTGTCTGTTGCTGTGTGCGTGTTGCAGTCTACAGAGCCCGTCTATAATATTAATGCCATGCCACCGCTTGTTTATCTCGGCGGATGAATCACGACTTAATCGGCTGTAATGAGCACAGTTGTTTTTAATGATCTATTCCTGGCAAAGTGAATGATCAGAGCGGTGGGAGGTTTAGGATCAAACAGTCTGATAATTCTGTTGATTTTTTAAAAATTCAAACAATACATGATCTTTCTGAGGTAAAAGGGCAACGAGTCGTTTTACGCGTTAGATTGTGACGTTTTTACATACAAAATGTGATAATCTGCCACATAAACCCGAGATAAATGTCAATTCCGCCCCATGATTTTGGTCTTCTGTGACCTTTCCTGTTGTGGTGCTGAGAGTCGGAGGAGCAGTGATGAGTCAGGAAGGAGGAAGGAGGATGGAGGGACGGTGAGTGTTGCTCCTCCTCCAGACAGTCTGCCTCCACTCCGTGAACATGAAGCGGTGCGGTCGGCTAATGTGGCCGGGGAGAGAGCAGCGGAGCTAAGATGTCATGTCTGTCTGTTGGCTAACAATTAAATGTGGCACCTCAAGCAGATCAATTTGACTTTGAGGCTTCATGTTTGAACTCCTCACTCGTCTCTCACTCACTTGTATTTCTCTCCGGATCTCTTCTCTGCCGCAGTATTTCATTCTTTGAACCTTAAACACCAATATGATTTCCCCTTTCATGCATAACCATCTCTTCCCTTTTTGTTTTTTTCTCTCCTCTTCTTCTTTTACCAATATACACGTTCTCCGTCTCTTTATTATAAAAAAAAATGCAGCAAAATATTCGGAGCCTAAAAGGAAACAGATTAAAAAAAAGAAACAAAGCTGAAAAAGCTGAACATGGCACGTGCGCCAGACAGACTGCAGGCCGGAGACGGGCGACGCTGTGGGGAAACACAACACCAGCACAAACCAGCACTTGAAATATCAACGCTGCAGCCTTCTAATTAAAGCCAAGACTAATGGGCCCTAATTGCATCGCTAAAATGTACCAGTTCTCTTCTCTCTAGTGTAACTTGACTACACTTCTCCCTATATGGATTAATGGGGACCGGAGCTGCAAACTAAAAAGCAGTTAATTTATCGGAAAATCTGTTTGGGAGAAATGAAAAGCGAGGGGGGAGAAAAACACCAGAGGGAGGGGTTGGCACGAAAAGAAAAGTACATTATCAGCCTCTTGTTATTGAAAAGTGCATTTAATATCTGTCTCCAGTGGTTTGCATTTGGAATAGGCTTGTTAATTTAACTTATTCTTCACATTGGCCAGCCCCCAAACCAGTTCAGGGTGTTGTAAAGGAAGACAGGCGTACAGGACAACAGTTATATTAACTACTTGTGCTTTTAATTATATAAAGAGAGTGGTTACTTAGTGGAGAGAAAGGGGAGACAAGGGTCTGAGGACATGGCAGAAAGGGAGGGGAGAAGAGGGGCTTGTTGATGGTGTGGATATGATGCCAGGTTTTAAATGTTTCTGGTCCTTTGTGTGCTTCTTTTGTTTACGGAGGTAAAAAGAAAGAAGGCTGGAGCCATTTTCTGTGGTGAGCGAGACAAAATGTACTCAATAGGACTACAATATACGTGTTTAAATTACTCTTTCCCCCAGGTGGAAAACCATTAAGCGTGGTGCACCAACCTCTCTCTTCTCTCAGTCTCTCCACCGTCCTGATCTTCCTTTGTTGTTGATTTTCTCTTCATAATAGCTTTCTATCAAATATTGCTATTAATCCATTAGAGGCTGATATTCGTTTGGGCTAATTTCCGTGCGCATTTCAGGCGCAGGAGGCACGAGCAAGAAGCTTCTGCACTGCATTTAAACTAATGCGCCTTCAATTCGGATGCGATACCCATTACAATGGCGCACACAGGCCGGCGTATTGAGAAATGTGTTTTTAATATTGGCCTTGTTAACATGCCAGTTGACTGAATCAAAAAAAAAAGAAAGAAGAAGAATAAAAAGAGTGGCTGAAGCACTCTCGGCGCGTATCTCGCACATTCACACTTCATTACTTTTGTGCAAGCGGGGAAAAAACAAGTCAAAATTGAGAGTGGTCTTCAGATTCGAAAAGTAATTTGCTTGCAAGATCTGTGATTTGCAAGGTCTTTGAGTTTTATGCAGTAATGTGTTGTTGATTACCGATTTCGTTGTGTCCAACAAGTAGTCCGCATTAAAACACATTAAACTAAATTATGTGTGAATGTTGGTAGGGCATGGACAGTGAGTGCTAGTCTCCTGGGTTCAAAGTCCAATGTTTTGTTGACTTAGCCAACCACTCTAACCTCCTTTCTCCGCTCCATCCTCCCACTTCCTCCTTTGCTTGTGATGGTAACAGACAGTATTCCAACAGGTCTTTGTCACTTAAACGTGAACATATCACATGTGTTCAGCAGCGCTGTGGCAGTGGCATAAACTAGGTGTATAAATGTGCAAATGTGTGTACGTTATTTGCATATCCAAATTTTCTGAAGGATAAGATAAGATGATAAGATGTCAATTGAAGTGATACCAGCTATAGTTGCAGTCCATTTTCAACACTGAAAGGATTTTTACACATTAGCCTTGTTACTCTAAGTGATGTTTATTTTAGCCAGTAGAAAACAACATGTTTTTCTGGTTGAAAATTATTCAAACAAACTAATTTAAAGAAGACAAGAGCTGAAAACTTTCAGGAGTAAAACTTATTCCAATTGAATCATAAACCATCGTTGATGGTTGGAGAGACAGTGACTCTACCAGGGTCAGATTTACAAATATATAATCCCAACAGAGTAATTTAAATCTCTCAATTGCACATTGAGTACTGGTTATTTTTCCATATTTCATAACAGCGTTCTTTACACACACTTGGTACATATTTGATTCCACGAATTTATAGCCGCTCAGAGAAAGCGCATTTCCTCTGCTCTTAATTTGCCATTGCAATTCTACAATTCATAATCAATCAATGCAATGCTATATAGCCTACTGCAGTGTATGCATGCTCCTATCTTCACTTATAAATGAAGTACATTTGCCTAATCCTTCTGGACATAATTCTCCGTGACCTCGTTGCAAAAGTCCTCCTTATTATTGTCAAAATGCTTGAAATGATCGTAATCTTACAGAGATTACATTCATAGCACAGATCAGTAGAGAAATATTTTATGTTATCATTAATTGATTTTACTTTTCACGATGACATGTGAGGCTCTGTAAAAAAAAGCGGCACATCAAATATTACCAGAGAGTTTCTTGGAAATAAGTCCATCAGCGTGAAAACAGCATTCAAAAAAGACTAATGGACTAAATGTGAGTGAACTAAGATTAAAGCGACCAATTAGCTGTCTAATAGATTAAGAGGGGGCAGCCCTAAAGGAAACACAGGTTTTATATTCGGATATATTTCTGAAATGACATACAATATGGTCAACACTAACTTTCAGCTGCCCTGCGATCTCCCTTGTTACGGTCGTGACATGAGGCATCGTGAAGAATACGCCTTTCACCTTCCTCGTTCACTGGAGCGCTTTCAACGCGAGCGACAGGAATATTTAAAATCATAGTGTCTGACAAAAGCTCAGCTTAAAACATTTCTCTGAGCACTGCAGACAGTTGGGACACAGACAAAATGTAACTGTACCAATAAGAGAAAATCCAAATACATGAGCATTCAAGAACTTTGAATTCTTTCCAAAGCTTTACAACTGTTTAACCTTCTTGCAAGTTGCTGAGTCTCACAGCATCGTTGGAATGCCTCCATTAGACATAAGCAAGTTTAAAACGGTCCACATATTCACTTACATTACCGTGCAAAGCTCAACCAATATTGACCAAAAAAAGAAACTTGAATCCGTCATAAATCTATCATTGGACTAATAAAAGAATATCTAATCTAATCTAATCTAACGTACCTGCTGCATTGAAAGCCTATCTGAAAGGCCGTCATATGGAAGCAGAAAGCAATATTTAGTTTGAAGGGATGGGAAAACAACACATCTCTGATATACATCACACTTGGTCACGATTTGTAATGCAAATATGGGACCAAAAAAATAAAAAAGCTTTTCAGAATGACTAAACATCTACTGCATTTCTACTAAATTTCTACTACAATTCATGTGCATTTAAACTACACCAGAGACAGAGCAGAACATCTTTTTTTTATTTAGTTTGAAATTCTTTTAAATAAATGTACATGTCAGTTCCACAATCGCTGTATCTGAGTACCTCCAGCTGGGATTCCAGTCAATTGACAGTTTGACTCTGCCCTTCTGCCTGACTAAACCTTTTCTCTTTAATTGTGCCCATATTGGACTTCCAATCAGACCAATTTTGCCCTTAGCAATAGCTCGATCTAGCTAATTGGCTTGAGCATTTTTTTTTAAATGTCCGCTATTGATTACACGAGGTCATCTCTGTTTCACAAACACGAGAGTCTGCCTTGCTTTTGTTTGGAAACTTGTGAAGCTCTCAACCATTCAGATGTGTGAGGGGGGAACAGTAGTTCTGCTCATTAGCAGACCAGCTGGGTAGTGATTTGCAAACACACACACACACAGAAAAACACACACACAACCACGTGTGCACGCATACAAGAGTGTGAGTGGAACAAACTTACCCATGCTATATCTCTAATGCTGAATGTGCTCCCAGCTATGGTCTCTGAGGTTTTTAATTAAACAGTCCAGTACAATGTACAACCTGATGGGAGAAGCTGCACTTTTAACTTCCGTTTATTTCAGGCCTGTGGATGTTATAGGGAGACCAATAGCAAATAAAGGGCGAATCAATGGGGCTTCATTAAAAGCAGCAGGCAATCTTTTGCCCGGACACGGCTTAATTACAGTTTCACTGGCGTTTGCTTTAATTGGGGGAAATAAAGGGAGTGAAGTGGAGTGAATGGAGGGTATTAGCATATCTATCACTGGGAGAGGCCACAAGGTCCTGTCCAACCTGCGGCTGCACGCATCACCTCAAACCCTTCACATCCACACACACAGAGCAACACACAACACTGGGTCCTTTATTGGGCTCTTTCTCTCATGTTTTACAGTAAATAAACTCGGACATGCACATCTACTTGTTACTGGTGTCTGGTTCACAGACTTATTGGGCTGAGGCAGTGTTTCAGAAAACAGAGACAGAAACACTGCATTTTAAAGGTATTTACAGGCAACCGATATTGCACATCATGACAAATAGAAGCACTTTTTTTAAAATGATACTTTTCGATGCAGCTTTGATCTGTACAGTGGTATTATTGAGCATGTTCAAAGAGGTGAGCAAGAAGACATTTAGGGGTTATGCCACGTTACGTGTGTATAGGCTAGTTGCTAAATATCGACAAAATGGATTTCTTGCTCAAAATGTGAAAGAAATGGTTGGTTTTGATTCATTATTTACAGAAAATGCTCTTTAGCCACAGTTGTACACCTTCAAACTACTGTATGCTGCTGCACGTTGTGTTAAACTCTGTAAAATGTGTTGTTTTGCTATATATCTACAAATGAAAAGAATACGAGGGGAGTGAAATACTAATGACAGCACGTCATGATGGATGTTTGGCTTCTCTAAAGTTTGAGAATGAAAAACAGAAAACTAGTTGGATAAATCCATAGCCAACCCATATCAGATTAACATGTATATTAGGTCCATGTAAAATACTTAGCTGCATACTTTTAACTTAAACAACATAATATTATATGTCCGGGACTTCTGAACAAGCCGTTACATGACAAGGACATCTTGAAGCTGTACGGCCTTCTGGATCATGGGAATGGTAACCAGTAGCATGACGATGTTCAACAGAATAGAGCGAGAAGTAGTCGAAAGGGTATTTATTAGTTACCTTTCAACTAAAAGTTAGTATTTATGTGCCGTTTTGTTTTTCTTTTCCGTATAAATAAGAGACTTCCATGAATTACTGTTCCTAGCAATGGAGAAGTATGGTACTTAACCACCAGAAAAAAACAAAAGTGGTCGCTTTGGATCGAACAAATAAACGTGTTAAATGTTGCACTTGAGCGATGCCAGTTGTCAGGTTAAGGTTTTACCTTCAGACAGAGTTCGATTTAAAATGGTTGTGCTCAGCTACTCTAACCTGCTACTTGCTTCAACTACATTATTACAGTCGAGTTTTTTAGATGTTCACTTGTTAATCTGTAATTATGAGGTTGAGATGTTTCCCTAAGCGAGAAAGTAACTAATATCAGTCCTTAAGTTTCCAACAATGTAACAAACAGTGAACTCAAAGCTATAGATGTATATTGTACTTTAGTGATGATTGTAAAGAAACCATCATTTTTTGTCACACACTGTTTGTAGAGGCCATCCCTTTCTGTAGTGTTGGAAACACAAATGAGAGTTATGGATTGTAGTTACAGTGTTGATGTACTGTATCATTAGGAGAAGACAACATATGTGTATATATATACTTACCTATATACATTATCCATTGCAGGAGAAGTCAGTGCTGAACTGGAGTCTCACTAAGTGAAGCATTTTGTTGATTTTCTCATTTTTTGTTGATGTGACAAAAACCCGAGACTCTGAAAATACAGTTTCACCAAAACATGCACCGAAAATAATTGAATCGGGGTCTCGTCTGCGTGTGGACGCGATCCCTCTCCACTGTAGCTCTGTCTTTGACAATGACTGATAGCCAGCCGGGATCAAACCATCCTCCGCGGTGCTTCGGTGACAGGTGAGCGGAGACGGTTTGAGTCCCATTCTCTCCCTCAGCAGTTAATAACAATTTGGAAAAGGGTTCAGGGTTAATAACACAATCATTACCTGGATGGGGTTGGGCAGCTGTAAGCATGTATGCAGATGGACGGCCATCATTAGTCCTTGTCAAACAAGCTGAATAGCCGTGATCTAAAAGAGCACTTCAGGTTTTATGAATGAATACCAGCTGAGAAAGGCTTTTAGCTCGTGGTGAGTTGAGCCTGATCACACCATGGAGTCGAACTGCGATCCTTTTTTTCATCCATCTGTAAGAATTCAGATAAAAATGATTCGGTACAAAACTGACTTTTTCTTTGTTAATTCGATTGACAACAGACGGGACCGAGTCAGCAAAATGTGAGGTCCTTCATTATTGAAAAGATTGATTTGTAATTTGTAGTGTTCCCATCTGTCCTGGTTACACAGAATTATGGCTAAACCAGTTAGTAAACACTTTGCCCCATTGTCTGTTGTTTTGATAATCACCCATAATAGCATCCAGCATCAGTATGGTCTTTAAACCTGATTTAGGAGTTAATGGAATAAGAGGGAGAGGCAGTCAGTATATGCACCGGGCCTAATGTCATTAGAAATGTTTGCGGAGGCTAAATTAAATCAGTCGTAAATTGTGCTCTCAAGTAAGCCAGAAAAACCCTGCCTGGTCGAGGAGAGGAGGGGGCGGCCGGGATTCATATTTTAACCTTGCGTAGAAAATGCACTTAAACAGATTAAAATAAAATAGGTACCGTGTGGATGGATGGAAATGGTAATTGGCGGTGCTTTAATGGTTTCCTGTTAGCCAAGTCGGGCTGAAGGCGGAGCTATTTTGAAGTTAGAAACAGTGATTGAGGTCATAACTTTGCAAATCTGGTGATTAAGCCAAAGGGTGCATGCCACCAAACAGCACGTTACACACCTAATGGGGCTTTGGCTGAACACAGATGTTTGTGGAGGGACTGACGGTGCTCTGCATGCTACGTCGTGGTGCAGAGCAGGTGTGGGTTGGAGTGGATGACTTCTGACCAAACAGTGCAGTAGAATGTAGACGTAGATATAGCCTGAGAAAATGTAAATGTAAATGTGTGTGTTTGTGTGTGTGTGTGTGTGTGTGTGTCTCTTTCAGTTACATTGATGCTTCCAGTGCAGATCCACTGTATGTCTGTTTGCATCAGGTGGCTCATCCCACAAGGCGGCCCAGACGGTAATGATAGCCGTCCATGTTTTGGGAATTCCCAAACCTGGATTCAATTAAGATAGTGATTTTTCCAAAAACTGACAAGCAGCTGGGAAAAAAACCCCACAGTGCACATATCGGGAAGTATAATGTTGTTATATATCATACCTAAAGATCTTATGATGATAAAATACATTTCTGGGCACTGCTGTATGACGTAGCTCCCCTTTTCTGTAAAATGTATACTCTGATGCACTGATTTTGAACTGAAATGTCACACCACATACCTCAGATATTATAATACATGACTTCATTACACACATGAACATGTTCCCTTCATTGAACTCTCAGCTTCTAAGACCTCGCTGGTGTGGCTTTACCTGACTAACCTGGGTTCACTTGTAACTCGGCACTGTTTGCTCCGGGTAAAACTGCGGCCCCATGCATGCTCATGTTCAGCTATTGTGTAAATTAACAAGGAAAAGGCTGTGTGGATTGAATGGCAAACATGCCGGTGATTACACATCCCCCGGCGCACACAAAGTATGTGTCATTACTCAATGCCAGTTAAATTGTCAGTCAAACAACTGTGTGCGATTTCTTTTTTTGCTCTCCAATCTGTTCATCCACTCATACTTTGACTGCGATGCTGTCATTACGAGGATGTTTCTTTCAAAAGGCGAGAGGAAGCATTTAAGGCATTAGGTCATCTATCTCGAGATTAATTTGTTTGGGTGTGGAAGTGCGAACGATTACCTGCGCCTGATACTCTATGAGCATGGGTTTAGTTTCAGGCCCCGATCTCTTATTGCCAAACCTCCAGAGACAACGGGTTGGTCCAAACAATTGAGACTAAATTCAGAAAGAAAGAAAGTTCCAAATCCCCTCAGACTTTGGAAACATCTTTCATTTAATTAAGTCTTTTTTTTGGAGATTACAACAGAATATACAACGACACTCTCTGCTTCCGACAGATAACGCCTGCGTGCGTTTCCCTAACCAAAACCCGGAGACCCTTTATAGAAAGTTAAGAGGACCTCTCGGATGTTCACTGTCGCTCTGTAAATTGAAACCTGGACTTGGTTGTCAGTGTGCCAGAGGATGATGTCACGAAGTAGCACAGGGTGACAGAGACAGAGAGTACAGGTGTTGAAAAAAGCAGGACAGGAGCATGTGTAGAATCACCCGTGTTGTTCCCTTTGTGTTTGACGCTGCAGGGCGCATAGCTCGCTGGGTCACAAGTGTGAGCAACATCTCTATTGTCTGATGTCTGCCCCCCGAGGGTCCCGATATCCTGGTAAGGATATATATCTCCATGCATATCTGAGCACTTCATTTCCCCTCCACAACCTCCTGTGGCCAACATATAATACACTGGAGTGATATTTGTATCCCTTTATACTTATAATTAGTATAATTACTTAGAGTAATTATGGCCCTTGATACAACACTGTGCTGCTGTACAATAGTCAATTGTGCACCAAGTCTGCAGCTAAAAAGTAGTCCACAAAAAATATATTACTTACTCCTGTTTGATTAACATATTAAGAACTATAGAAAAGCTTTTTATGGAAATATTTAGCTTTAAACGAAACAAAAAGAGGAATATATATATTCATAAACAATGTCAGTATCGATTGCCTCCACACGTCCTATAGAGATGGCTTTGGGCCACAGCAGGGAGATTCACATGTTAAAAGTCTGATTACAGCCTCTCCTCAGAACAGTCTGCTCTGTCCCTTCCTGAAGTGGACTTCACCCTCTTCTCATCCCCCTCTTCTCTTCAACTCCCTGGATGACAACCAGCATGTGTATCCTCCTGTTCCACTGGTGGTCCATTGCAAGCTCTTTGGTTTTCCTAATATTCAACTTTTGGTGATTGTCTTTGCACGAGTCTGTAAAAAGACTTTTAACTGAAGTCAGCATGATTGTCATTGGAAATAATTTACTGGAATTAGACATGTCAACAAAGTGATAGCTTCCATTTTGCCCCAAAAATATGCCTAATACCTTAATTTGGTATGCGGTAAATAGTTCCCACTACGAACGTTTACTCGCTAAAACTGGCAATATTTTAAAATGTGACTCTACAATGACCACCACACTTGTACCTGAAGAACAGAATCAGTCTTGTGAGAGAGCCCAACAGAAGAAACTTGACTCCATAGTGTGAGCACGTCTGTCTACATCGAGACTCGTGCTCGGTGATGAAGAAGCAGATGTTACTTTCTAAAGAACACATGTTTCTAAAGAACCCATTAGTTGACCGTCAGTCCTGAATAGCTTTCTGCTTTCACCTTTACCACTTTGTTACACTAAGTGTCAAAAATCTCTTGTCTCACAAAAGTCAACGATGACAGCCCGAGCTGTGATTGAAGGCATGGGGAAACCCACAGGTAAGAGTAGTCCACCTTCTAGTTCATGTCCTTTGGAAGCAACCCAGACAATGTTTAGGCACACCCTCAACAACTCCTGTCCTTGCTTATCTTAAGAATGTAAACCTTTATAAGCAAGTGCTTCATCTGTAATTCTATTGTGAGTTGGTCGGTTGTCTCAAAGTGTCGTATTAATCTAATGTAATGCAAAACCAGCTTTGTCTGCGACACCAAATACTTGCGTTAGCGCAGGCGTCTCCACTGTTGGCCTGCTCTGTGCGGAATTTGCTGGCAGACAGGATGGCTAGACCACACCAAAACCTGCCAGTTACATTCTTTGCGTGATTCAGACGTATCTCTTTCCTCCCATCGGGACCGACTTGAGAGCTCGGATCAAAAGAGCCGTCATCCCGAGGATCTGGTATTTGGATGCAAGGTGGAAGAAAGGAGGGACGGTGAAATGGTTGGTTGTTGTGTTGTTGTGTGTTATTATTTCCATTTGTTGGGGGAAAAGAGAGATGAATGGAGGGATAAATAGATGACGGCTGGGTGGTAGGGAGAAGGAAATTCCCTTGTCTGGATGGAATTGGATGGCGAGCTTGGAGGGAGGGATGGGGGGGCACCTGATGTAAAGGGTGCTGTCAAACTGAAGACAGCGGGGTCTTTGTCTTCTCAATAATCACTTGCTGTACCTCTTCTTTATATTCCTTCTCTGCCCGCTGCCATTCCTCTGTTACTTTTCCAATTCGCTCTGTGACTTTGGCTCATAGGTCAATTGTCTTAAAAAATTCAAAGCAAAGCCCTGAAAGGTCAGTCATTTCAAACAGACATGCACCTTGTGGTGTTTTAACATGCTGGCCTCATGTCTGAATCAGCACTTTTGTATAAAAGTGGACATAACCACCGAGCCCATTGGTTTGTGGAGCGACGTTTTGAAGTCTAAAATTCCACATTTTGGCCATCGCCATCTTGGCTTTTTGTAAATTGATAAGTGAAATGAGACTTGGGAACTAATTACACTTCATAAACTGAAAACACACTGTGAGAGAGTTGAAGTTGTAAAACGAAAACACAGACGACTACCAGACAGGACAACACTGCTAGTGACCTGTCAATCACCCAAGGTGATTGACAGGCCCAAAAGCATACCCTGCATTACTGAATATTTTACGTTAAACTGAACCATAATTTCCTCAGTGAACATCATGTAGTATTGTAAAAGACTTGACACGAGTGATGGAGACCATACACTCATGTTTCCAATGTTTCCTTGGGGTAACAAGTAGGGTAATTGTCTTATAGACTTCTATACAATAAGACTTCTTCGTGTAACCTGTAGTGGCCCCCTGCAGGGCATTAGAAAGAATGCAGGTTTAACACACTTCTGCATGGGCTTCACTTTTTCGACCCAGAGATCGCCATCTGGTCATGGCGGTAATGTTATTACATGTTATTACAAAGGTTTAATATACAGGGAGAGAGCGAGAGATTAAATGTGCGTCTCATTTTCCATCGCTAATGCAGACATTTTTTTTAATGTTTAATTAACTATTAAACCATTTCAAAGAGAAGATTTTGAGTTGTTTAGGAGATTCTCTTCTTATCGGATCAGTCTAAAAAAGCAATTTTTCGAATGTGTTGCAACCAAGGTATAAAGGAGAACCCTTTGTACAGCCACATTAACTGACAGTTTTGTCTATATTTTCAGTTTTTAGCTACAAGGGTGAACAAATGAATACCCAGCATTTGAGCAAATGGGAGTTAAAGGAGATGCATTGTTTGCGCATTGCCAGATACAATAATCCAGGCAGCAAAATTCTCTCTCTAAAAACGCTGAATTGTAAAAAGAAAATCGGATGTGAAAATGTATCAACAATAAATTTGTGGAATCATGAGGCTCAGCAACCTGTAAAGGTGCTCTCAGGTCTGGATAAAAAAGTGAATAACATTATTATACGGGAAACATACGTCTGAGTGACAAAAATCATGACTTAATTAAGATGAAAACAATAAATATTGCATATTCCAAGTCTTAAAAATGACAGATGAGTCACATTTAACTTTACAAAAGTATTAATAACAGTAACAGGGGCCATGGAAGCTCTTCTGGCTGTAAAATAATACATACATGAATTTAAAGCCGTAATCTGGATGTTGGTCTTTGAAGGCAAAGATGATACATCCTGCACCAGGTCACTTTATCCAGGTGAGTTCATAGCTGGAAGACTTGGTTACCTTATACTGTACTTTCCATCCCAGACATGCTCTGTACCACCAGACACAACTAAATATGTTCATTTACACTTGCCAAGGACATGATCGGAAGATCAACGTTCTTTGGTTCAATGCCAGTCTATTTGTATAATTCTGTTTTTAGAGTTTTAGAGTTTGTCCTTTAATACTTGAACAGGAAGTCAGACTTCTACACACATAAGTAATGTTACTATGTAGCATAACATGATGTACATGTCTGAACTTAATGTGTTTGTGTGCGGCTGTTTAATAAAGTTTTAATTCCTCCGACCAAATAGTATTATCTGTCATGTAATGGCTATTCGGAGAAGTTGTGGCACATCTACAGACATTTCTGGAATGTGAGTTTATCTTTTGTCAGGTGGGGTGGTTAGTGTACAGCAGTAGTTAAAATAATCCGACTCCCATTATCGCACAACCCACAGGAGCCCAGACATAATACATAGCTCATCCGAGCCGGGGAGATGACAGGTGCCTTTCTGTCATAAATGGGAAGACTTGCGTTAGATTGAGGAATTCTTTTGTGCTGTTGTCTGCACAAATAAAGAGAACTTTATTTCAGATCTGTCATGTTACTCTCTGTAATACTAGTTGTGGTTAGATGTTGTTATGAAGGCATTCAGACTCATGTTAAGTAGGTGTTTCTGATACAGTCTGTACTTTCTCAGTACGGCTTGGCATATTGTTGTGTGCCTTCTTGTCTTTTGTTTATTGTATCCTAATGCTACAAGCTTTTGACAAAGTGCTTTTTTCACATTTTGTCACGTAATATGTTGTATAGTTTAATCTCTCATTCTTTTGTATATTACAGCTTTTTCTATATGAGCTGCTTCCATACCAGGACCAATGCCTCTTTCTTAAATTCACCTGACCCAATCAATTCACCTCAAGCTT
Source organism: Liparis tanakae (assembly GCA_036178185.1). NCBI lineage: Eukaryota > Metazoa > Chordata > Actinopteri > Perciformes > Liparidae > Liparis > Liparis tanakae. Next base: position 6,516,435 of record CM070100.1, on the reverse strand, counting down.
CTCCGAGCTAATCGTAAATCATGAAAAAAAAGGGTAGAAAAGTGACAACGGCGACAGTAAATAAATGTTTGTTGTTTCTTTCCCTTCCTTGTTTCCCACCCTCTTTCTCTCCCTACTCGTTGTAATGGATGGGCTATTGTTGGTGCTGCCCTCTGGGCAGGGAGAGTTGTTTACTTGGATGTAAAGTCCCCCATCCACCAAGGGTCTCTGTAGGGGATGTTCCTGGAGCAGCCTCCCTCCTAACCTCTCTATAGCTCCAAAAGTTAATAGCATGGAGGAGACGTGATTTATTTCAGCCTCGGAACCACCACCAACAGACTGACTTCTTTGCGCTCGTGGCCTGTTCAACCAGCGCCATCCATCAATAAAGATCACATTTAGAATTCACTCCAAAGTCAGCAGATGTGATTTCATTTATTTTTTCTAAATAAATAGTCACTCACATTTCAGAAGTCACTCCGGGCCATATGACCGAATTCTACGAGTTTTTGGTTTCAAACTTTTGCGAGGGAGGATACAAAACGGTGATGAAAATATCATTAAATGAGAACTCGGATAAAACTTTCTCGACATTTTTTTAATTCATGCATGGAAAGAAACTGAACCCTGTGAGGGATTATATGTTCAATACTTTTATATTACATTACCATTTGATTTTAGCCATGAATACAATACAGACAAACACTTTATTTATGTGTGGACTTTTACGTGATGCATGTTTCACCCCAAATTAAATCTTTCCCCGGGGGCTGGGCAATATGGCAACATTATTCACAATATAGGTATAGACAGTCTATATTACAATTTAGACTGTAATCACCACATGGTTGTGTGTATACTTGTCAAATACTTGACAAATGAAAAGTCCCGAGTATTCTCATTTAACAAAGAATTTTCGTGCAAAATAATCAGATTTAAAAAAAAAAAAAAAAAAAAAAAAAAAAAATATGCGTTAGTATTGGCTTAAATTAGACTATGTAATTGTGTAATCACAGTATCAAGATATATAGTTTCATTACGATTCCATTGGAAGATTCCTCATCATATCTAATTGAATAGAATTGTTGCCCAGCTTTATTTTACACAACACATCTTTCAATTAATTTCAATGAACACAATGAACTTTGCAAGAAAGGGCCTTTAAACTGCAAACCTATAATAACTTTCTGTAAAACATGAATAAAACTAAAACAACTAAAACTATACTCGCAACAATGATCAAGCAGTAAATTAAACATCACATATGCATGGCACATAGTGCAGTGTGTGTATGAATGAACAATGACACATGTCCCACTATCTGGCATGTAAACATGATCCCCGAGTAAGATAAACAAATTAGCACATTATGAGCAGCTCTCATAAAGGAGGTATTTGGTCAAGTAGTGTATGGACTGCATTACACTTGTCCCAACAGGCCTTTTAACCGAATATCTTGAGTTGAAATTACAAGGTGTCTTCTTTTGAAATGAAAAATGAGGAGTTCATGCTTCTTGGCAGTAATAGTTTTCATATTAGGTTTTTTGAAAGAAAAATCTCAGCACTGACACTAATCCCTGTTGTGTCAGCCTGTGGTTGCCAAATGATAGTATATCTTTCCCCTGTGTGGGTGTGTGTGTGTGTGTGTGTGTGTGTGTGTTTGTGTGTGTGTGTGAGTGCATTCTTTTAATTTTAGAATATGCCAGCACATTCATACACTCGGTCACTGTAACATAAGCTTTACCGTAGAGAGCCGTGGCAGGGCTGCGAGATTCAATTTAACCACAACTGTTTACAGCTGTCAATATAGGGACCAACACCACAATAAATGCATTAAATTGCATCTGGCCTCATGTCACAGAAAATAAGGTGAGTGGACAGGCTGTGTAGGTGATGCTGGCTCCCACTATTACTCTATGGCTGTGTCTTAAGGGCTGTCTGGGCTGCTGTCCATTGGATTTAATCAGCCTCTATTACCTGCTACCCTTTTCACAGTTAAAATAATCACCCTCAATTACTGACATAAAGGGGAGAGCTGACATGAGAGTCAGAGGCAGAGAAATCACACACAAAGTAATTTCTCTTCACCTTGGTTGCTTACACGGCTTTTGATGTTTTTGGGTGTGTAATAAAAGGATTGTGGGGTATCTTGCACAATCCCCCCCCCCTTTCCCTCCCCCTGCTGTGCAGTGTGAACAGTATATATGGAAATTCCCTTCAAAACACACACACACACACACACACACACACACACACACAGACACACATACCCACACAAGTCAACGTGCAAGATACAAACTGGAAATGCTCAACAGAGTAAGAAAACCACATTTTTACAAATCACATAAGACAGACATGCTCATACACATGGCGGCAGTACGCCCCGAGGTGAACACACACAGGCTCATGGACACCCACTGCCACCTCCACCATTAACTAAAGAGGTCCTTACAATGTATTGTATGTCGCAGATGAAAGAAAAAGTAAAAATAATTCAATAATTGACCACCTCTAAAATTAAGAAAATAGATCTATAAGAAAGGGGGCATTGTGATCTACTTTAATCCTCAGCATGCTGCTGAAAAATAAGAGACACCATTAAATGTACCTTTGAAATAAATGGGCCCAATTACCAAGATGGCTGGGACTCTCTGATAAAGCTTTTGTGAAGGCAGACAAACATGGTGGAGGGACATTAAAAAAAGTGGGTGATGAGCAGAATGTAGATACGGGGGAAATCATTTAGAAAAATTATATTTTACATGAAATTGTAATTCACATACATGTTAGTGGTATGAGTCGTGACGCAGGGTTCAGAAGAAAAGAAACTGAAACTGAAATGTGCCTCCTTGGGGAGATAAAGAGATGATGACGGGTACACAGTTACAGGGAGTAAACAATAACTCATTAAAAAAAAAGAAGCTAAATGCAGAGAATATGAGCATTAGTAGCCATCATTACCCAGAGGGTTGCTCCGTTACATTAGCTGGTATGTGTTCAGAAAATAAGTCATGTTGAAAGGGTTTAGGAGAGTTGTTTTGATAATAGCGTTTTGGCGAATCTGCTTTTTAATTATGGGGTCAGAGGGGAGCAGTTCAAACTCCCTCTCTTTCATCCCTCTTCACAGCAGTGAGTGGCGCTGACCCCGGCCCACAGCAATGCAAAGCGCTCCGTACCCCTGGTGTAAATCACACATCCTCAATTACTCCACCAATTTGGACAAAAAAACTGCATGATAAATGTATAAACAGGTGTTTCTTGCTGTATTATCACTCAAACAACTATCTATACTCAGGATTCGTACGGTCATGGAAAACCTGGAAAAGTCATGGAATTTTATAATGGTAATTTCCAGGCCTGGAAAAGTCATGGAAAACACTTTAATCGTTAAAGTTTTGGAAAAGTCATGGAAATTTGTTATAATCACATGTTCATTTAGGCCACGTTTGAAATAATGAATGTGATTTTTAAAGAAAGACGCTCAAAATATAAGCCGGCGTACGCAATCAACACGCAAAATTCTCGAAATTGTTCATGTTTATACCGAGATTTCAGTTTGGTCATGGAAATTTGGTGAAAAGTCCTGGAAAAGTCCTGGAAATCCATTGGTTAAAATGTGTAAGAACCCTGTATACTATTTATTGAATTTTAATTAAGTGTCCAACTGAAGGGTGATAGCATCTCCAAATAATAAACTGAGATTCAATGTGGCGATCTCTATATGCAGATGATCTTGTTCTTTCCCTGCTAGAGTTCATTCCTTGTGTTTGATCGATCGGGGAGAGGAGCAGACCGTACGCTGGCAGCTCCTAGATGGCTTTGGACACAACAGCTTGTCGAGGGGTAAAGGTTAAGGCCACGAGTGTCTGTGGAGGCCCAGACACAGGTCAGGATGTCAGGGTCAGGGTCACGACCCCAGGTGACCCCCAGTCTGCGCTCACAGTTGCGTGTTGCATTCATGTTTCTGTGGCTTCCACAGGAGAGAGAGAGAGAGGCAGAGAGAGGAGAGAGAGAGGAGAGAGAGAGAGAGAGAGGAGAGAGAGAGAGAACGAGAGATAGAGAGAGAGACACAACATTCAAGGATATTAAACATTACTGAGCCAATTAGCTATCACTCACAGTTAGATTTTGGATACTATTTTCACTCTTTATATAATTATTCCAAAATGTGCAGTTTTAAAATACAATGTTAATGTAATTATTTAAGCTGAATGTTGCTAAATATCTGATTGTTGTTTTTATATTACTCTCTACTTAACTCTACCCCTCCAAAATATGAAATAAGTACATGTGTATGATTCTGTTGTTAGAGTTTGTCCATTAATACTTGAACAGAAAGATCTTTACGAACATGAGTAATGTCACTAGGATAACATACTGTACATGTATTCTACTTCTGTCCTTATGTGTGTCTCTATATTACTTTTTGGCAAACATCGATAGCCCTAATAACTTATTTAAAACATCTTTCTAATGATATTGTGTCATCTTTATCAGACATGTAAGCTCATTTTGCAGCAAAAGGTTCCAGCTTCAATACATATTAGGTTTTATTAAGGAGAATGTTTTTTTATAATCAATTTCAAGAGAATATAGCTTGATTTCTGTCAATACGTAACATCAAAAGAAAAGTGAATGCCAATCAACATATGGTATGAGTTAAGATTATTTCATGGTCCCCACATTAGCTTTTTTTAAATCACTTAAAGAGTTAACAGGTTGAATAAGTGAGATGTAAACTGAACGCATCATCTGCAAAGCAGCAATTTCGGTCTCAGCTTGTGCGTTAAACATAACAGAGTGTAATGTGTACTGCCACCCTACTGTACTATTCATTCCTTCATTACTATTTCATATACGCGTATGATTAACACTCATTGCATGGCTCAGCTCCCAGTCTCTCTGTCGGCGGCCCTCCACTAAAGACAGCTCAAGCTTGAGAGATTTTTTTTTCTAGTCATTTACATTTTTGCACTTCCATTTACCCGCCTTTTAATTTAGCGTATAATGATGCCATTAGAACAAAATCCATCTGGAAGTTCTGTTGGGAGTGGTTAATGTTCCATGGCTTTTTGCTACTAATGCCATTGTGCCTGCATTGGCAACAGATGCTCTGAAAGCAACAGATACATTCTCTCTCAACATCATTGCAATCATGCAATCATGTCCAGGATAAATGTTGCTGCTTGTTCAGGACTATCATACCTGCAATGAGACTGTAAAACACAAAGGACATGAAGTATACTGTATACCTGTTAATTAATTAAAAAAAAAATTCTGCCATTTATGCATAAACCAGGGTTGTGGCAGTAAGTCTCTATAAGAAGGGAAGCTAACGGAAATTATTGAGAAAAGAAGCTTGCTATAAGGAATATTTTATTTGCTCGCTTTGTTTAGTCCCTAACCGTTTAGTGACCCCTTTCCCACCCACCAACAAACACTCTTGGACAGTTCATCTTCTGTGATATGGAAGCTAAAGCAAAATGTGGGATATGGGAACAGTTGCAATTTAGGTGATTAAGTACTGTGGATAATTAATTGGAATAACAAACAATTTCCTCGGTGGAGGATTACTGATTAGTCAAGCTCCACAACACTGACATGGCCTTTTTATCCTCTCTGCTTCAATTATGTTAATGCTAACTTTCTCTCTCAGAAATGATTGTGATTAATTTTCTCTTGTTTTGAATCACAATTCCACTGGCTGCTAGCCCTTTAAAGCATTCATTAATTCCCAATTAGATTGGTGGGCTCATTTGCTCTAGTGTTGCTCGGTTCTGTAGCACTTTGTGTTTAATGTGCTAATTGGGCGAGATTTAAAACAACTAACCTCTTATGAGAGGAGAAAAGTTATTCAACTGTTACATTAGCATCATTTATCCCAGGATGCTTAATTAGACATTACAACCATAATCATGACAACTGACAAACAACTGCTCACAGTTGGATACTAAAACTGAAGTTCAGTCGTAATGGATCTAGTGCACATGGGCTTTCTTCAGTTCTGAACATCTTGCAAATGTGTTGTTTGTGCTTATCTCTAATCAACCAACATGTCTAAGATAGTATGTTTTTTTCTTCAGTTTCTACATTTTATATCTCTTCAGTGCTTTGTTACAACCACTCGAGCAGCATTAAAAGCTCACTACTCCATTAACTGAAGACTTGGATTGTCGCTAACACAATTACCACCATCAGAGGATCAACGCTTCAGGCGAACATGAGTGGGGTTGGATGTAAGAACAAGAACACTTTCATACTCTGATGTGATCTCTCTTCAAATGGGACCTGGAACCTGCGAGTAAAATATTGTTGAGCTGTGTGTACCGCACAAGCTTTTTCATCATAAGATGAGACATGCTGTAAGCCTGGAAACTGGTCTTGAGAGGTTTGGTAAAGAATTGGGCGAGCCAGATCAAAGGAATATAAACCTTAAATGTTGCATCTATTCAAGCCTTGTATAGATTTCTGTAATCTGAATGTTTTCAGATGAAAGAGACCGTCGCCTTATTTAGTGTGTCCTTTCCTTGGTGTTGAGTAATGTAATCATATAAATGTACCAAGGTTTTTAGTCAAGTTGAAGTGGTTGCAGGTTTCCATCTTTACTGTTTGTACTACTTGTAAAAACTTTTTTTTAGGAGATATGTGTCAGACACCATGGGTCCTCCAAATTAAACAGCATATTCCTAATCACCCTTTAGAACAACCCATGCATGCTTTTACTGATTTAGCAACACCAGGACAACCTACTTTTCTGTGCCTGCCAAAACCATTACAAATGTTGGAGAAATATATTTGTTGTATAATCAGCTAAGTTCTGTTACGGTAAGGTTTGGTTTAGGTGCTTAAACAACTTGGTTAGGATTTGGAAAAGAGCTCAGCTGCTTGTTGGTGGATTTTATTATAGGGGCGTCTGTATATATATATATATATATATATATATATATATATATATATATATATATATATATATATATATATATATTTTTTTTTTTTTTTAATGCATAAAGCCTATCACGCCGCACACATCAACTTCAGTCAAGATGAGACTATCCTCCCAAGAAAATCTTTGACTTTGCCCTTCAAAGGAGAAGGTAGAGATGCCCCCCAAAAAGATTTCGGAAGAGGAACCGGTTCTAACTTAATAAAAAACGTGGTATTGATTAGGTCCCAAGTGAACAATTCTGCCATCCTCTTCTACTGCAGGTATAGATGCCATGCGGAGTTAGCTAATAACAATAGGCTATCATAGGCTATCATAGGCTCAGAAAGGAAAGCTAACCTTAACTTATCCTTTAGCTGTGAATGTCATTTCAACGTTTTGTATTATTGCTCAAGAAAGAAAGTATTTACTTTCAAACAAGAATAATAAACCAATGTCAATTAATAAAATGTATACAAAATGTATAAAAAAGATAAGTATCGAGTATCGATACATCCTAAATGATACCCATCCCTAATGTGGAGTTTAGGCTTCTTTCCACTACAAAAGCAGTTTAAGGACATGATTGTATTCAGTTTGTGTGCCACGACCACCTACGAGTCATCTCCGTTTATAACAATCTGTCCCCTCAGTGGTTGTGGGCATGGCTGTAACACCTCGTTTCTGTTTCTCCTGTGTTCCGTGTCAATGTCTCCTGTCTTCTCGGTCTTAATTGGTTAATTACCCGCACCTGCCCTCAGCCACTCTTGTCTCGTTAGTGTCTGATGTCGTACACCTGTGTTTCACCCCCTATATATTGTGTCAGTCTTTCTCTTGTCTCCTGTCTGATTGTCGTCTATGGTCGTCTCTAGTTCCGTGTCCTTTTCCCGTCATCCTGTCCGTGTTTCTAGTTCTACCTGTTTACCCTGCCTGTCCAGAACCTGGATTCTCTGCCTGCCCCTTTCTGGACCTTGTTTTTTGTAAACTGTTTTTGCCTCATTAAAGAGTGTTATTTCATATTGCGTCCCAGCCTGTCTCTCTGCGCCTGAGCCTCACTTCATCACAAGACGTGACAATGGCGTTTAATGTGGACTAGCTCAACAAATTTTTCTGACAAACTGCTCCTCGGAACATAGCTCGCCTCCTCCCGGGCGACGTATATTGTCGTATATCGTCATATGCCAAAAACAGATACCAGCCCAAGTGACATTTGTGTCAGATAAGGTGTGAAATACAAATTATTTGTTGTTTTGACATTTCCAACGTGGCAAAAGTAACCTTCGATGATACAGAGATTGCGAATGTTAAATATGAATAAACAAAGCGGTTTTGTGCGCCGAACAGAATCCCTCCAAGGTTGCTCATTTAACATTACAAACTCCCAAAAGGAATAGGATGTGGTTCCAAGTGTGGGCAAGTGATAATAATGACATTTTGTGTGAATAAGACTGAAGAGGGACCCTATCATCTCAGTCCCAGGTTGCTTTAACCTCCTTCATGTCTCAAGTGCTCGGACACTGACAAAATCTATTAGTACCCTTTTAGAATTACAATGCAGTGAATATCATCCTACCGAGTGTTTTGTTCAGGTAATTCTCAGAGCACTTCGAACAATACTGAAGCGTCGAGATGAAAACCATTGTGCCTTGTGTACAAATGGACACTTGCTTATTTCATTGCACACTTTTCATCTATATGGAAATGAAACGATGCGCTCTCGAGTCTTGTTTGCTTGTTTGTCTTGTCCGGCATGGACAATGAAAGGATAATAAGAATTGCCCGTGTGCTGGAAACTTTTGTCGCGGCCGCTCTCGTGGCATTATTTCAGGGCAAGAGGGAAGGAGGGCCGGATGAAAGAGATGTCCAGTGTCACACACAGCCTACATTCTCATTTTGTGTGAACAGTGTACCATTTCTTCAGGGTATGATTGCCCTGATTTTGCACAAACATGCAACGGTTACAGGGTTAGGAGAAGGAGAAATAAAATGTATTTCAACAAAGCAATATAAGCTTTTTGGGGGGTTTATTGAGTTTTAATTATACACGTCGCAAAAGACCTGCTATATTAACCAGACTTATGTTTCAAATGCTACAGCATTCAAATTCATACAACGAAAAGGAGTTAGAAATCAACCAGCATCTCATCTTAAGTGTTGTGTGCACCTGTTTGTACGGGATCGGATGCGGCAATGCACAGTGAAGGTAATGAATAGCTTGTAAAATGTGTAAATATAACAAGTTATTAGAGAGATTTCTTCCGTTTATAATCAATCCTTTTTGGATGAAGGTGCTTTATGATGTGTGGTGGTCACAGTGGATGTCATTAATGGAGAATTGTAGCACTTTAAATGCCTTCGAAACATCAATGCTGTGACTCACGTGTGTGATTAAAGTTTGATTGAATATATTGACAGATACAGTGGCAGGCCTTGATAGTATGTAGCTGTTAAATAGGTGTTTTGGTAATTAATGTTGTAAATCGAGGAAGGGAACCATCTTCAGACCTTTCAGCTACATCTCTTCCATTTCCTGCCTCAAAGAGCGGACAAAGACGCCCTTGTCTGCCGGTCGTGCCCAGTGCCATTGGGAAGTTAAGGCGGGGAGAATTAGGAAGGGGCAGGAACAGGGCTCCCAACTACAAGGTAACAAGGGAAAACCAATCCCTCCTGGAATTATCCTGATACTGGAGACACAGGGCTCACCAGACAGCGGATCAATGGGTCTCTCCGGGGAGGAGGAGGAGGAGGAAGGAGGAGGGGTCCAGAGCAGGATATTGCACCAAAGAAAGTGTGCCACACTGTGTCCAAATTACCCCCAAAGTTGTGCGGGATCCTGTTACCTGTTCAGATGTTTTAGTTTGAATGTTCACTTGCCTGTTTTGGCATTATGCCCTTGCCACACCTAAGGATCTGGCTTTGAGACGAGTATTCCAGATTACAATGGCACGAAATTATCCAACAAGCTTTGTTCTGTTGAGTTTGACTACATAACGTACAGTCGAGCTGATGTGGAAGAAAAAAGCTTCTTGCATGTTCTTCAACAATGTTCTTTAATAATAGTTTAATAGTAGTTTGCATAAAGTTTGGGTAAAATAAATAAATCTTTGCAATGACCAAATGAAAACACAAATACACGTTGTCAAATGGATGTGCAGGTCAGTCGTATTTTTTAATTAAAAGCTTTCTTTTAAATAGTTTGTGTACCATTAATATCATGACGTCCATCCATTTTTCAATGCAACTAGCGAGAAGGGAGGTGTGTGTGGATCCACAGTCCACTGCAGCTTCTGCTTTCTTCTATATTCTAAGCCCACCCACTTTTTAGGGGTCCAATCAAATGTGAATAACTTAATATACATCCGTCTTGTAACTGTACACCACTCAAATATCCCAATTGCACCTGGTAATACTCGCACAGAAACTAAAGATGCTCTAATAATCCATTTCACTGGGACTTTAAACCTCCATTATGAAAAAAATGTGGCCCACACAAAAAAAGCACAGGGTCGTCCGTCAAAAAGTTTTTGAGAACTTACTATAGTTAGTACCTTTCTTCTATATTTCATTCACATCTGATCGATGCAGAATTCTGTCGGATGCCTAGTAGGGTCGACATCTTCTGGAGTCCAACACTGATCACCCTTACCAAGTTGTATTTTCAATTAGGAATGTAGCTTGTGAAAGATTGCAAGTCTGCTCCTAACCCTAACCCTACATTTCCCCGGCATTTCACCTCCCTACCTGTTAACCTCTGAGTACAACCAGACTCAATGAGACGGAGGCTCTCCTGTTTTCCTTTATCCACCAGGACACATTGCGCCTGTTGTCTGCCTTTATGAAAGCACTAGGTATTCTCTTTGAGCCACTACGCATGGGGAATGAAAGTGCCTAACACTCTTGACCCTCGCCCTCCCTGTCCCCCTCCCACACCTACAATGCACCGTTGTCTGGTGCCATGTTTCCAGCGAATGTCATCGTCCAACATCTCTGAACGACTGGAGCACGCGTCACGTATTGATCCACTCCCTTTGTGAGGCCTTCCGAGCTCGTGATGATTAGCATTGTCCATTAGCGACTTTGCTGAGCTAACGTGCTCATTAAGAGTCAAAGCTTGTGTTCTTTTCTGCAAATATATATTTGGCCCTGGATTGTCTTCTCTAAAGAGCATAATAAGGGAAGAGTACAAATGTATTGTCGAAAGAGGCAAAGTGGAAAATATAAAGTGGGTATTTAAATGCATTAAAAGGCATCTATATTTAATTAACATCCTATGTGGCTGGCCCCTTTGTCCCTGTGCTATAAATGATCATCTTGGCAACGAGCAGAGCTATAATTTTGAGTATTTTATAAAATGTGCTTTGTAGAGACATCGCAGAGTCCTCTCTCTTATCACAGCCCGAATCCATAACTTTCCCCCCTTTGATGCCAAAAGTAACCTAATAGAGTCTTCACTCATCTGCTTCTTTTCTCGTAATTTGCCGTCATTAGGTTAAGAATACGTATGCACGTCGGGGACTTTTTTTTCTGCAACGAGCACACATCTTCCCGAATCAGATTTCATAAAAGTGAACAACAACAAATCAAACGAGAGATGGCAAAGTTCTCTGATTACACTGAACTCCTTTGGCAAGAACGAGGTGCTCAGAGATCCAGCTTTGCAGAGCACGAAAGCTTCAAACTGAATATGTTGACACTTTATGAGATTGTTCCTTCCGTCGTCCGGGCCTGAGTATCGATTGCGATACAAGAGGTTCTACCTGTTTACGTTTTCTGTTTACTGTTTACATTCCTCTGGCAGGCAAAGATATTATTTCTCTGTTGAGGACCCTAGAAAAGCGGCCACCCTGCGCTCAGTATTCGACCCCTGCACCCGCTGCAGCACTACTGATATAATAAGAGACTGTGGAGAGAAACTATACCGCTGCCAGTAGAGGCTCTTTGGCGAGACATCCGAACAGCGGCTTCCACTCTGTGGACGGGCGTTTTGGGATGCATGTGTGTCACGTTGACCTGACTGACCATCGGCTGGCTAAGAGGGGAAATGAGCGCAGGGTATAGAAGGAGAGAGCACCAAAGTAAAGTGCTCACCCTGAGCCATTATGATTAACCATCAGCAGTTTTTGTGTAATCATCGGCAATGTGCACACAGCAGAATCCCGTATGGAAAGAGCTGCAGAGAAAAATCAATCACATTATATTACTGTGGACATGCTTTATTGACCTCTGTTGGTGTTCACACATTTCATACTTGATTTGTATCTACTGGCGGGCGTTTAGAACAATGTGGGCAATTTGGGCAATGAGGAAAAACAGGGCAGCATTTTGATGCCTGCAGCCCGTGCTTATGGATTGAGTGCTACTTTATGAAAAAGACCAACCTATTTAGATGCACTTCCTGCATACATTTTATGAAATACCCGGAAGCTGTACCCTGCAGGCCCATCAGAGAATATTTCAGGTTTGGACTGTGGCTATATATATATATATATATATATATATATATATATTAAAACTATATAAATGTATAATTTTTATATATATATATATATATGAATGATATTATATATACCTTTTTTATAACTATATAATAAACTTTATTAAACGTTATATATATATATATATATATATATATATATATATATATATATATATATATATATATATATATATGAGCCGGTACAATGTCTGAAACCTCCTGCATCTCAGGCAGACAACAGTAAATATGAGTTGGATGTCTCATTATCTGAACACCACGCCGTGACAGCAGCATTCATCTAAAATGCATTGTATCTAAAGGTTAAGAGTAGTTATGAGAAAAGTAATGTATTATTAAAATACCTTTCTGAGTGAAGTATCTTCAGATATATTTTCCTTGGTAATGAAAGCAGGATTCGGTGGAAATGTAGTAATTTGGATGCCCATTTCTTCAAGCCTTTATTCCCCCCTCTCTCTTCAACAATTTATCTGGGGAGAGTGTAGAGCTCACAGCCAGCGAACAGACAGTAAACATTTTGTTATAGTCAGAACCATCTCTTATTACTGGTTTTCATTAAAAAAGAAAGCCTTTCAAAGCATTCAAAGCATTTCGGCAGATGAAGATGCTTCACAATTTTCTCCCTCTCACCTCTTTCTCTCCTCACTATACCTGAATCCTTTCTCTTTTTGATGCTGTTAAGGGAGTAATTGAGTGCAGAAAATGGCTTGGCTTATTTGGACTGAGCCTGATCCAAAAATGATTAAAGCTAAAGGGGTTTGAGGTATTCAAAGAGAGAGAACGACAGAAAGAATATGGTTAATGCTTTCTTTCTTTCTTTCTTTTTGTGCTTGTGTGTGGGTGCGGAAAAGGAGACGGGAGGGGTGGTCAGGCTGAGCAGCCAGACAGGTTGGTGTTCTAGGGGAGGAGGAGGAGGAGGAGGAGGAGGAGGGGGCTGTGGGCGCACAGAATAGCCCCTACTCATACCCCTATTAAAAGCATCAGGATTGTCAGAGACGGTAAAAAGACAGGAAATCACTGTAAGAAATGAAGCTTCTTTTACCAATTACTGAATACCGAGTGCACACCTTGGAGCTCTTTGTCCTCTGTAGCACCAGTTCTCTGTCTCTCTACCCTTGTTCTCTTTCTTTCTCTTTCTTCTCGCCTCTCTCTCTTTATATCTCTCTCTCTCTCTCACTCCCTCTTGCCGGCTTAAAGCCTTTGAGTCAGATGCATTAGCACCAAGGCCCGGAGAAGAGGCAGCGTTTTCAAAGCCCGGTTGGACTCACTTCTAGCCTGTCGTTGTGGTTCCTTTTCAGGCTTTTATTCGCAGACAGTAGGGGCAGGTCTGAAAGAGACGCCCTCAACCTATCCACTCAAACATTTATCTCTCCCTTTTTTCCCGTTGCTACAGCAGAGATGATTAGCAAAGGGAGCCATTTGCTGATCCGCGGCGGCGTGCCTTTTTGCACAGTATGTTAGAAAATAAAAAGGGGAGCGCATTCGGCGCGTCTGATTAACACACACCTACACGGTGGTGCGGATTCAAACACGTACCCTCAAACGAGTATGAAGCGTACACGGGCGATATCTGTAGTTACGGGTGACGGCATTATTTTTGTAATAAAATCTATTTGATCAATAATTGATATGAGTCTGAGGCTTCAGTGGAGGATCTGTCAGGTCATTGGGTTTGGATAGATGGCCTCTGTCGTGCCCTCTCACCCCCATCATGACTCCGGGGACCTATAAACACCTCGCAGACTGGCTCACCAGCCCACCTATTGACCAAGTGAGTTAATTACCTTCCAGTTAAAACAATACCAGATAGCTAATGTAGTCAGCAGAGAGCATTTAACGCCGGTGGTTTTGTGGGTTTGTAGCCCGTTGGTGGGCGTAACGGCACAACAGCGCTCCAAACGCAAGTCCACGGGAGCCATCTTAACGCGGTTTCACATTATGGGTTGTGTGAGGATCGTTGCTGTGGATGCGGTTATGGTGATAGCCACTGGTAATGGCGTCGTTAAAGAAGATATAGCTGCCAAATTAGAGGTTCACGGAGCATATTCGCTGGGGCAATAGCCGCCTTCAGGATCCATAACGTTGTTAGTGAGTTTTCATAGACCGCGCTGACGGATGCTGTCGGCTTGCTCTGGGTTTGCTCTTATCAAGACACATGAGGATATTATTATGTATGATTACTCATTTTGGAGAAATTTAACTCTCGCTCCCAACACCCCAACCCAACCCCGGCGCCACACCAATCCCTTCACACCGTCCTCACCTCATCTGTCATCCCCACCAGCCGGCAGGAGGAGACACTTTTCAAATCACCCTGTGTTTTTGCCACAAGCACTGTTGTGATGCTAATAAGACTTTCATTTACTTGGATGTATAATATATTACGTCGTCTTGGCTTCCTGCATCGAGTACAGGTATTTTTTAATGGTCTGAGATGTTTAGCTTGCTGTTAGTGTCAAGCATCAGGAAGATGCCAGAGTGGACAACAAGGTGTGTGTGTGTGTGTGTGTGTGTGTGGTGTGTGTGTGTGTGTGTGTGTGTGTGTGTGTGTGTGTGTGTGCGTGTGCGCGTGCGTGTGTGTGTGAGGCATCACTGCTCTCTGGTAGCCATTTGCAAGGTTAATGTTGTAGAAAACAACATCCATCTCTGTTCTCCCCCACCTCAACAGTTTCATTATTCCTGGGCGCTCTGATCCTTCGACTTATACTGATGTCAAATGTGACATGCTTCATATTATTGGCGAGTGATGCAATCAATACAAATTTCAAAGTCTGCGCTGCTGCCAAGTTGCCCGGCCCGGTGTTCACAGTGTGCATATTTTACAAAAAGGGTCAAATTGTCGTTGCATACGCCACCTGGCTGGCTGCCATTCATCCCCAGTCGGCTAATGAATAAAACAGGCTGATGGCACTGACTATCAGTAATAATAACAGAGTGAGTTTAGTTTGGGACCCTCTGATGAATGAACCGGGCGTGCTTTTGTGCAGCTTTGTTTGGTGCCGACACATTGGTGCTTTGAGTGAGTGAGTCTGAGACAAACATTCTGATTCAGGGAATTACATTAGTTACACAAACATCCAACTGAATAAAGGCTCTTGCTCTTAGTCCCTCAGTGTGGTTCATATTTAAAACCATGTTGGAATTAAATGGTTAACAGCCAGGTGTTGTCATATTTACTCTTTAGATCAGCTCTTTAGATGTCCATTATAACCAGAACATGTTATACACAATATAATTTAACATACTGTAGGTCATTTTTTGATAATAAGAAATACTTACTACGTTGGTATGATGTTTTGAAAAATGCTTTACAAATGTGATATTGGTATAATTGTGAACTAGATTCAGTGAAATCTAAAGTTGAAATATAAATTTGCAGGTTTTATTTAATGCTTGTGATGAGAAAAGTCCAGTTTATATTATTGAGTTCAGTAGATTATCTAAGCAAAGTTGTAATGTACAGTATAAGAGGTAATAGTATTGTAGTATTGGAGGTACGCAAAGAGGCAACAATAAACATCTTTTCCCTGGATTAAAAAACACGATCAAAGGGTTTTGTATACTGAGGATTATTGTAACAAAGTTACATGTAATCAGGTATAGAAATAATATTGTTAAACAAATTCAAGGCTGAAAAACTAACATTTTTATTTACCTTACAATAACAACACAATTTTAAAGAAATCATTAATTGAATCAATGTAATCACAATGTGTTTGCTGATCAGCTAAATCTATTAATACAAATACAATTAAAACCTTAATCCTAGAATAAATACAGATTAGAGAACAAACACACACAAATAGACTGTTTTATTTTTTATTCCAAAATATTTGTACTTATGATACAATTAAGAATATCTTGTTATCAAAGAACCTGCCCAGCATTCAGGAATAGGAAGTCATTCTTGAAGAACAAAATCTCTGTGATTTGATCTTTAAGTATAAATATGCACAAATGAGTGTATACGCATACAGTTTGGCCTTTATGATCACTTCCAGTCATCCGCCGCTTTAAAAACTGGACTGATATCTGATAAGGGCTTCACTATTATGCACGGTTGTTGTCATTTCAAAAATATTGCTGCTGCTGCTTTGTATATGTCAAATGTATTTTTTTTAAATAGACAAAACAATATAGTAAAGGTCTCATGTTCAACTAAAGTTAGAGTGTGACACATTTATAAAATGACCCGTGGGTAACCACAAAGTAAAATATGCTTAAGCCATGAGAAATGGACAAAAAAGCACTGATAAATTGCTGTGCTCATTGTGGATTCCATACTCAATTGTGGCATTTTCCAGGGTAAATGGAATCGTACATTAAAGTCTGAATATGCCTGACTTAGGGGGAGTGATGCATTTTATTTTCCCTCTGTCTCCCACAGATGTGGCCTGTAGAAGCCACAGTATTGCGGTGCTTTCAGGGAAAAGGCCATCTTTAGGACCTCTTGATCAATCTGTGACCTTTAAGTACATAGCCATCTCGTAAATAGGAGGGTACGCTTACAGAGACTTCAAAAGCAAGGGGACCCGATAATTTCAAAATGGAGCGGTGTGGAGTGGCGCTGGTGGGGAGTCCATAAAAGCCTGCCTTGTTCTCTACACACCTCCTCTTTGCTCCACAACAGCCAGTTAGGGTAATAGCTCAAGGGAGAAAGGGGAAGAGAGAGACAGAGGGGAGGAGGGATGGATGGATGGGGGGAGAGAAAAACAGGTAATTACTGGTAATCATTGGTCGAGGAAGAGCTGATGATCACTACAGTATAACAGATTGTACTGTTCCCAGTTGAAAAACACAGAGGAGACCGGATGTGCTGCTGTCTGCAGGTAACGACTGGGAAATTAGTCGGTAACCTTAAACCCCCCTCGTATTCACAGAGAAACTCTCTTTCTCTCCCATTGAGAGGAGTTGTATAAATCTCAATGTTCCACTCAATAAGTTCAGTTTAAGTAGGGACTATGGGTCGTTTATTATATTACAATCATTTTTTATTTAGATTGGACATCAAGTAGAGGCAAGTAGCTGTGGTTCAACAAGGAGACAGAGTGATACAAACAGTAGTTTTAGAGTGAAAGATGGAAATATTTGGACTTTTACCTCTTTTTAGTCTTGATTTAAAGCTGAAACATATTCACGTAATGCGTCTGTCTATTACCCGTCAAAAAAATGTCAATTCGGTTTGGCTTTATTTAAAGTAAGTCAAACTCAGACTGTGTCCATCAGGTAATGAAAGCCCTCCAGTGAAATGTGGTTATTTATTTTGTAATCCAAACGCTGCCATGAGATTTCCCTGTAATAGCTTTAGGTTTCTGAGCACGGCTGTCTAGCAACATTATCAATTTTCAGCTAAAACCATGTACGTTAAAAACAGACATACAACATTAATTTAATAATAGCGCCTCTTACCATTTCGTAGAATATGTCTCAACCTTTTTTCAGATATAACTGACCATTGATTGCATCCAGTATTGCTTTTTTTTTTTTTAAAGCAAATTGTAGTCCCTTACTAGAATGGTCTAACTGCATTGCACTGTGGATTAGCCAAGCAGCACACATATTTAAGAAAAAGTCTAATAAAAACTATGGTTTCTTCCCAAGGAGTGAAGATGAAGTACATCTCCATGATCCTTTCCATGAGGTCAGGATGAAGCCAGTTTTCAAATGTACTTAAATTATATTTGCAGCAGTTACAGCTGGTTTCAAATCTCTTGAAAACAACTTGTGCAAATAAATTCATCAATGCAGCTGTATTGTATCACTTCTAGCTCAATGATTTCTTCGACTGCCTCTCGCATTCACCGTGTTGAGCTACTAGAAGTGTAGACTTTAGTAGAGCCAGTGTCACGAGAAGACTTATTGATTTGGAGCAGTGTCTTCCTTGGGTTCTGTGTGACTAGACAGTGGCCTCATCACGGTGGGAGTCTTTAGTGAATCAATTTGGAGCACTTTCGCTGCTTGTACCTGTTTGTAACTGATAAGACAACACTTCAGAGAACTGGTAATGATTAGCTGAGTGTAAACACAGCAAATTAACAGAAGAATATGAAAGAAAATTAGCCTGGAACATCGATTTTCGACAGTTTTTTTCGACACAAAATACAGCGTCAGTACTATTTTGTTTGACTCATTAATTCGTAATATGTAGTCCAATTATGCATATTTAACTCCAAACAACAAATCGCCAACCAGAATCCTAAATCCTGCAGCTGAAAATTATTGTTTCCTTGGAACTACGTGACACGGTGTGCTAAGTGGCCCCGTTGTTGTGACACTTAAGACTCATGAGATCATTGGCGTTTCATCCACATCCCATCATGGTGACGCGGTGAGCCCGTATCCTGATCCGGCCCCAGCTGAAAAGGGAGCCATGAGATCATTCAGTATTGACCTCGATGCTAAAGAACATACGGGAGATCACCCTGCCAGACGCAAAAGTTGGATTTAAAACAGATGCACAGAACATTTGAGTAAGGACAACCTTTTATTGGTTGGATAAAAAAAAAAAAAGCTGTTATGGCATAAAATATGAATGAAGTCAATGAGAAGGGGATGCTTGAGGGCAGATGCCTCTTGTGTTGACATGTGACAGCGCTAACTGTTGTCATGGGAAGCCCGTCACTTAAAACAGGTCAGATCAAAATGCGCCGCTGGGAGTTACGCCTTCCGTCAGTGCTGCCAAACAATGCCACACCGACGGAGGCGTAATTCTCACTCAGTTTGTTTTCAAAATTACAGTATCACTTGCACATTGCCCACACCCATGCGGTATCCTGTTATTTTTAAGTCCTCCTGAGCCCATGCAAAGTTTTTGTCGTGGCCGTTCAAAAGGAATTACCAATAACACTGCTGATAATAAAAGGCTTGTAAACGGATACATCGGTGGTTTGTCATCTCGCTACAGTTTAATCCGGCCTGCAGGTACTCTGGCAGTGGCGGACAGGTAACGCGAGACTCAAAGATTCGCTGCATTAGTTCTGCTTAGCTAACCGTGAATGCTAATTGCAGGAAGAGCAAACTACTACTCTCCCCTCCTTTTCCTCTCTCCTCCCCCTTAAGCTGACAGTAGAGCCTGCATGAGAAGCACAGAGAGTGTCATACAGCTTACCTGGGAGCGGGAACAAAGAAGGTTGTTCTGCCAGCGCGATTCAATACGTATAGGGAAAACACGGTAGCCATCATGTTGTCCTCTCATGGGTGCCGTGAAAGTGTGCAGGGAAAGAGTTCACGTAACAACACGTCTCGCTGTATACTAACACTCACCCAAATCAGTGGACATCTTTTATTTTTTCAGCTAAGGCATCAGTGTCAGGTTGAATACTGAATGTTTATTAGTGTCTATTTAAGCTGCAGCCTTTGAAAGACTCGTGCTAGTGTCCTCGCAAAAGAACACAATGTCTAATTGTTTAGAATTTCAGGTGTAATTAGGCCATTTGGCACTCAATTATTATTTTACGGATGATTATCAGGAACACAGTTTTAAAGGTTTGGTTCGCTGAAATTTCCAAAACCATCACCCAGCATGAGTATTGTGTGACCAATCAGAATCTATTGCAAACATCTCTCTGAAATAAGTATTTCAGAGATGGCAAACCAAAAGACAGCAGAATGATCAAACCCATCAGAAAAGTTTATAGTAGAGGGCTAAAATCTCAATTGAAAGAGCGTGCTCCATTCAGAGGAATCCAGCCGTGACACGTCTTTGTGAGAAAACAAGACAATAAAAGAAAGAGGGCTAAGAATAGAAGAAGTAAATCCAGTTCTAATACTGATACTGATACTAATCTGTGGGCAAGGTCAAAGACCCGGTTACGCACCAGAGGCTATAAAGGCTCAGAGGTGCTGGTCAGCCTGAGCCGCCAAAGCTGTGATCCCTCTCTGAGGTTCTGACCTGGGCAAATGAGAGGCCACTACCCTAGTGGCAACCACTATCTCCTATCAGTCTTCTATACAGACATCTATAGGCTACCTGCAGGCCCTCGGGTGGGAGCTATCATATAGCCACTGTACCAAGCACTCCTGTCTTTACCTTGCAGTGGAGATTTATTGTAATTCGAAGATTCCTTTACAAAAGCTTGGGATCAGCGTTTCTTCAAGGATCTCTGTGCAGTCCCATGGGGGACCCCCTTTGATCCCGACCTTCGAACCCTAAGGGTTAAGCCTTCCCTTTGCAAATAAGTTTGACATGATGGACCACTTCCTAATTGGCCAATCGCTCAGTGCCATTTCGGGGTCCTGCTGGTTTAACAAGTGTATGTTTTCCTTCCCATTTTCCAATGTCTTACCACATCCGTAAGATGGCTTTGAGGGGAGTCTTTTCCCCCAACTAATTTGATTCTTGCGCTTCCCTAAAGATGTGACGTAGTCATTGTGCATGCAAAAGGTTCATTTGGCAGAGCCTTTACGTAAGTGCTATCTTAGATGAAAACAGACTTAAATGTGTCCAATATCACCACTAAGGACGTTAAAATCGGTTGAAACCAACGTTGTTTGTGTATTCCAATGGGATTCACACGTTTTCTCTTTGTCTCTTTCACATAACCTCCCACTGTGTGTTAGCCTGATAATGCTGAAGGCCATACCAGCTCTTAAACCATCAGAGACAGTGAAGGAGAGGACTGGCGGTGTCGAGTCCTACCCTGCAGCATGTGGTTTGTAAGTTTCTGCCCCTCCCCACCTCCATCCTTTTCCCAATCAGATTAGTTTGCCTAATAGTGAGAGGAGAGGTTGTGCTCAGTGGGCCCTGCAGGCTTGGAAGAACAGGTGGCCAAGTGCTGAATTGTTTTTTCTGCATTGATCTGTAAAAGCGATGTGGCGGTCTGCGTCTATGTTAGACTCCTGGATCACAAACATCTGAAAGTCGGGCTGAGCTATATGACATCAGAATATCTACAAATTTAGAGCCCATCAATCAATAGTGTCATGTATGTGGTCACGGTCATTCTACCACAGGAGATATGAGTCCTGTTCCTTTACATCGTGACTATAGTTTAGTTCTACAGTTAACTGTACCTGTATTAGACATACCTGCAGACCGTTACTCAGATGGATTACCCAGTAACCTTTCCTGATGACCTCTGTAGGGTTTGTTCACCTGCAGGACCATGGGAATCTCTTGTGCCAGAATACCTCCTCCCCAGTACACCGAGAACGTGCCTCACCAGCCGCCTGGCACCTAGACGGATTGTTTAGGGGTGCAGAATTAGTCAGGTCAGGGAATCCTTGGCCTCGGGCCCAGCTAATTACTTTCTAATGTGACGACCATTCTTTTGAAGAGCTGTTTTCTAGCTGGCCAAATCTCTTTAAAAGCATCTTGGGGGTGCAAAGGGGGCCAAGAGGGAGTGCGCTGTGGCAGGCCACACCAGGGCCAGAGGGGCTGCTCAGGTTACACTCAGACTGCCGCGATGCATTGTTGGTGGGACGCAGAGGCTCCAGTGCACCCCCTCCTCAACCACCACCACCACCTCCTCCTCCTCCTCCTCCTCCTCCTCCTCCTTCTCTCAGCACTGTCCCTCTCAGAGAGGCTGCCACAGAGCCTCGCAGAAACTCTGACACCAGTCCAGAGGATGCACTCTGCACATGAAATCCTACACTCAACTAATGGTTACAAATGTGTTCTCAAAGAAATCCCTGGTCTCCAGTATAAACCATAGACTCACAATGCGGCATAAATGCGCACACACACACATGTGGGCACATTGGCATACACAGTTGGGGACAAGCTGTGTTGCTGAACTGGTAGATTTAAAAACGCATTGTATGAAAGTTGTGATACAAGGTTCTTATTCTACTCCTGTGGGGACAAACAAGAGAAACTAAAGAGTTCATATTTGAACCATTGTCGTTTTTTGTGTTTTTACCACCAATTACAATATACTACAACGATGACCAAACTTTTCAAAGCATTGCTTTTGAAAAGCACAGGTGGCTTGTGGCTTTGACGGACACATCACACGGATTTCAGAGACCTCTTGCTTTCTTTCCCTCATTCCCTCAAAGAGAATGTATTCCCTTCCAGGGGAGTGATCCCTAATTAGCTGTCAGGTGATAGTGTGCTGCTTTCATTGTGCTCCCTGCTGCTGTGCTGCAGGCTATGTGGTCAGCAGTCAGTCTCAGGCTGAAGTGACAGGTCATCTCTCTATACACCAGAGCCCTGCAGCTGAAAGAGACCACTTGGTCGTTACAAAGAGATCCCAACTCTTCATATTAAGGAGAACTCAATATCGAATCGCATAACAAACAGATCACTGCTCCGGCAGAGACAAGGGGATCACTTGTGAATCTGTCTGTGCTCTCATTAATAAAAACAATAGCAAGTGATATGTTTGTCTCTCACAAATAGATGATGGGTGACTTGGATCTGAATTATTTAGTGGCCCTTTGTTTTTGTCAGTTTATTCAATGTAGGCAGGTTTAATGGAGAACGGATCCTTTCTTATATCATGTTCCAACATTCAGTGAAGCTGACAAAAGCTTTTGGAAAATCACAATCACATTTCGTCTTATAAGTGTGAAAAATAACTACCCTTTCCTGGACTTCCCAATAAAAGCCGTATCTTCTAACTACACAGGATATGGCAGTCAGGTAATTCCTGATATAAAAGATATGATTTCTTCCTGTCTGCCTGTTCCACTGCAGGTCTCCTCCAGACAGTTCCAGTATCCACCCAGGCAGCAGAGGGACCTTGTTTGAAGGTCATGTCAGCACCGGGGCGTAAACGTTAGACCTTTTTGTGGTCGGGGTAAATGTACAAGACCGTCCTGCGGGAGCACTCCTTCCCTCTCTTTAATCGGCGCATAACAGGCCCTTGTAGAGCCAAACTGTCTGCGACACATCAGCACTTAGAAATAAAAAACCCTCAGCCAACCCAGTGACGGCTGCGGTTTGACGGCGGCAGCTGGATCATTTCAGCAACAAAACGGACAGCTCTGCTGGTAGAGGGGAAACGGGAAAGGGAAAATCCATTCTACCATTGAGTACATAGTACATCTGTATTTTAAAAATCTTCTCTAAGATTATGATAGCGACTTGCTAGTCCGTGTCCCCCCCCCCTCCAGATGGAACTGCTCCATTGACTTTGTTGACACTGTGAAATTGGAGGTGTTTTTATTGGCACTATTGTTGTCTGGACCTAACGTACTAAACGTTCAGTTCTTTGCAAAATATTTTTTTCTCGAAAATTAAACTTTTTTTTAAATGATAAAAAAATAAAAAATAAAAAATGGTATTTTAGGTTCACGGAGTTGCTTTATACATCTATGTTTTTGTTGTTCTGGGATCTGGAATACACATCACAAATATATCTGAACTGCTTCATAACATTACAATTTGTTTCTTATTGCTCCAATATTCAGCTCCACTAACATTCGCTGTATTTGTTTGTTAATAAACAATCCACAAAGTGAATCAGGCCAAACGCAGAATATAAGGCCTTCTCTCGTTCAGCGAAGACAATCATTTGAAGGGGCCGAGAAAGCAAACTTAACAGTTCTAATGCTCCAGCCGAGAAACTTAATTTACCAATTTGAAGGAAGACAAGATGGCAGGAAACAAGCCAATTTGCCACGTGTGCAGCGCACAACAAACCCCAGCCTCGCTGCCCGGCCTCATGAGAGGTAATTACCCCTAAAAAAGAATGCCAGGCTGTATTAAGATGTTGCCGCATCAAAACGAGGGAGACAGCCTCATTACAAGTAATTATGAGGGAATTAGAAACATCATTTAACTAAACGAGCAAATAATGTCCAGGATATTGAAGAAAGCTGCCGACCGCTGCAAGTCCCATTACAAAAATTGTAGGTCTTTAATAGAATAATGACGTGCTTTATCTTTCCTGGCTCTGTCTGAGAGGGTCTTGAAGCAGAGTGAAGGGTAGAGGGAGGGAGGGGAGAGGAGGATGTGAAAACAACTGTTGCAGAGCTCGCTCTCCTCAGTGTGGTCTCACTCTTGAGTGTGTAGCATAAGGACTTCAAGATAATTCCCCTATTATCCTTACAAATACAAAATGGAGAGCGGAGAATTGTATCTCCCATCCATTATTGCGTCAAAGGTAATGCTAATGGTCTTATCTCTGAATGGCATAATAGCCGAGTTTTCTCCACATACTGTAGCCTGTAATAGTTTGATGCATATTGGAATGGCACTTCAGAACAGGCAGTTCAAGAAATGGTAAGGGTTAGGCTTCATTTTACGATGAAGCAACATTTTGCCATTAAAGATTTTTGGTTAAACATTGTTCTTGGAGAGCTCAAATTGGATTTGGCTTTTAGCTTTAAACATCTCCAAATATGTCTCCAGTTAAGAAAATTGGTTTTAAGAATAAAATGGCATATGAGAAAATGTTTTTAAAAATGTTGAGAAACGTGCTACATCCAAGTGTTTTATGCCTGTTTATGTAACCAAATAATGTACAATATATGATTTTACCACATTTTACTTTGTATACTTTCTCCACGTGTCTGCTTTACCCAGTTCAGCAGCATATGCCTCTCCTGGGGAGGAGGAGGAGGAGGAGGAGGGGGGCAAACACAATTTCCCTTCAGCTCCTTCATTTCCAGTTGATATAAAACAGAATCATGAAAAATCCCTTCTGGTCCAAGCTCTCCTTTTTAACCATTAACCCATAAATACAGAAGCTGGTTAAAGCCGGCGGATGACAGGGCCTGCCTCAAAAATCTTGTTACGCTCCCCTCAAATTCATTTAGGGAGCAAACAGGTCTTGAGAGTTGTCTGGCTTAATGTATTGCGATCGCTTTTAAAACTCTTGTCTTGAAGCAGACACAAGGCTCTACATCTGCTCGTGGTGTTATACTTCATAACCTTCCACTCTAACATGAAGCCACACACACCCTCTTTAAATGAGAGAGCTGTAAATATGTTAGGTAGTTGAAAAGCCTTCATCCAAATAAATGAAGGGGGGGGGTAAAAAAGGGGTTCTTCAAATATTATAAGAGAACATTATAAATAAAAAGGGAAAGTGATGTTGTTGTAGCCTGTTTAAATTTAATGGGGTCTCTATTAACTTAGTTTTGATCTACATCATTTTATCTCAAGATGTAAAAGATGATATCCGGAGGTTTTAGTATAATTCATTATGATCCTGTAAATATGCTCTAAAAGAGAGAATCAATTTGCCCATTGCTCTCTGTCTTTGCCTCTCCCTCGCCACACGGTGTGTAGCCCACAGTTTCCATTACTCCCGTCATAAATTATAGCACAGAGTGAATTACACTTGCTTTTCACCTTACCAGGCAGGTTTGATGAATCCTAAGGCACAACACATCATCTCAACAAATCTTCATCACCATGCCAGTCGCTGTCTCTTTGCAGTTTAAACCACTTCAAATCATTTTCATTGCCCTGCTATTAAAATTTGTAATTCACACCTGCCATTGCAGTGATACATAGTTACATTGAACCCCCTCCGCAACCCCCGCCCATCCCTCTCTTTCACTTTATTCTCTCTTTTGCTCGTCACCTCATCTCCACACATGTCTCTCTCTCTCTCCCTGTCTTGTAAATCAGACTACCTCGGGTGACAGGTCATGCAGATTTCCCACAAGTCAGTGGGGTGCAAACATCCATCCGAAAGAGTGGCGCGTTGCCGTCACACCTGATGACATAATGACCACTTGGAAACTAATAAACAGCTTCATTCAACCAAAGCTATTGCTCCTTTTCATAAGCGTTACGGCCCCCCCATTTCTCTCTCTATCTCTCTTTTCTCTCTCTCTCTCTCTCCTATCTGTCACAAATTCATCCCCCTGCGCCTCACCTCTTCGCTGGTGCTGCAGTTACCCATAAATCACTGCTGTTGTCTAACGCTATCCATTTTCCCAGAAACACAGGGCGGCTGTTGCAGAAATTGGGTCAGGCATAATCTGCAGGGCAGCAGAGCCTGGCTAGTCATGATTCTGCTAGCTAATAGCACACAATGAGAGATCGGTGGGATGGGTAGAAGGGGTCGTCCGGGTGACGACGGTGTTGTGGGTGGGGGTCCCGTGTGCGTGATGTGACACCCAAGAAAAGCTGGCAAATGATACAGTTATAAAGCTAACCATCAACCACGGGGCATTTGTGTTCTTGGGAGTGAGTAAGTGTGAGTGATTCTCTTCAGGCTTGTGTGCATGTGTTGAATTCTTACCCGATCGTAAAATTGAACTTTAACAATATGAGCTGGACCTCTTGAGAAGCTGAACTATGCCTCTGCATCAACAAGATAACGCATGTGTGTGTGTGTGTGTGTGTGTGTGTGTGTGTGTGTGTGTGTGTGTGTGTGTGTGTGTGTGTGTGTTCAATGGGTACGGAATTATTCACTCTGCAGATGGAGAAAAGTGATCAGCTTCGATTAACTTTGACAATATGACTCTTTATTTTATGGTTTTCCTTCTAAAGCCGCGAGACAGACGCCACAGGGGGCGGATTTAAAATAAGATTATTTTTTTTGCCTCGTGATGTTGTGCATCCTCTCTCTTGCTTATAGGTCCTCCACCTTTTCCATTTGCAGCAGAGCGTTGTCGTTGCGTGCATTGTTTATAGATTTAGAATTCATTTTAAATGACGGCGTTCAATTCTTGACAACATGTACTGCAATTCTATTTTGTACGGTTTGTAGGTTATATTTACTCAGGAATTAAACAAATATGGACGCTACAGTGTGAGCTTTGCAGCCATTTCTTTTGACACTATACATCTCTGCACACAAGCTGCAATTAAAATGCACCTGTCAATAAGTTTTATTTGATGTAATAGTGTGTATAAGGTGAGACTAAGGCAACAGCAGCATAAACAGTAATGTAATTATGTTAATTAACGGCAGTGACTCTACAACCCCCCACCCCCCTCATCATTTCATTAACTGTTAAAGCACAGGTGTTTAGTTTAAAACATTTCACACAAAACCCTCCGGGTGTGAATTACTGCAGCTCTAAAATTCTCCTTTAATTTCTGAATATATCATGAGCCTTTAACAGAGATGTCCACACTAGTAATTACAATAGAGAGTATTGTGACTTTCAACACAGCTATAAGTATAATTTAATGGTCTAGTTTAGAATTGTTTTAAGTGTTTTCTTTCTGTGTTCAAATACAACTGTGTCAATAGTTTAAAAATGTGTATACAGCACAACAATAGTACTTAAAATAAGACCAAGCAAGCCCAACTTTCACTGAAATAGAAAATTTATTGAATGAGAATGTTATTATTGAAGGTCTAAATTACAATAGAAACAATGATATTTTTCCTTCAATAGAATAATAATGCTTTTCCTGTCAGGTGAAATAAAATGGTGCTGCTGCAATATATGTGGCAAACCAATTATGAATATAAACACTGTAAAAGCACTTTTTGTGGAATCCATTTTTTCTTGGTATATGAATGGTAAACTCCATAATTGTATCAGCTCAAGGAGGAGAAATAATATAAAAGTACAACAAAATTATTGTAATTAATTATACACATGGTGTATTTTATACAATTAAGCTTGGTTGCTTTCATGGGAGACGTACAGTTGCTGCATAAAAACGAGTTCCTCGACAAATAAAGTGATACAATTAATATACAGGGGTTATGTGGAGACACTTATAAGAATGTTGTATTGTTTTGTAATGCGTCTTAACGTGGACTGCAGTGGTACACATACAGCAGAGTCCATCAGTACTCGATCTTGTTATACAGGTTGTATAAAGGTAACGCTGAAAGGTTGCTGCCCGGGTAATAAAGGGGCGTCGGAAAGGCGATGGACCGGGGAACCGGAACACGCAGTAAGGAGTTATCTCTGAAAATCAGCGGCATCCCTACTAATGTCTGTGCGGACGCGTGGGCCATGTTGGCCGCCTCCAGTTCGGCTGATAGCTGCCGTTTCCATTTGTTCCTCCGGTTCTGAAACCACGTCTTGACCTGAGTCTCAGTCAGCTGCAGGCTGGAGGCTAAGCAGGCCCGCTCCGAGCTGCTCAGGTACCGCTTCATGTCGAAAGTGGACTCCAGCTGGTACACCTGGCTCCGGGAGAAAACCGTGCGCGTCTTCTTCTTGGCCGAGTTGCCCTGCTTGTCCGCAGCGTCCGTGTGTCTCTCCTCCGACAGCGGCGACATTTGATGGCACGGTCTCTCCTTCTCCTCCTTGTAATCCTGCAGCAGAGGCTGAGGCAGGTGCGGCCGCCGCGCGAGCCCGGCATTCCCAGAGAGGAGTCCTTTACCGGGACCTGTGTGCGCGCGAGGAGGAGGAGGAGGAGGAGGAGGAGGAGAGGGTGAATATCATAGCCGCCAAATACATCTAGTTGGAAGCTTTGTTTTAAACAGCCGACTGATGGGTGGTAGGGGAAAGGGGAGAACAAAATATAATTGTTTTTTCTCATACCTATACTCAGTTTGAGAGTTCATGAAGTGTGAACTCTGACTTTCTAAATCGATTGCTGAAAGCCAGGCAGGGACTTTTTGAATAAACAATCCAGGATGAGTACGCTCGGTGTACAGTAGCTATTAATAAAATCCTGCTCTATTTAACGCTCAATTGACGACGTGTAGTGCAGCCATTTTAGAAACATGTTTCATCAATTAGCAGGCTCAATTAAATCCGGAATGAGAGGAAAGTCTGATTATTCGACCTTCCACTCTTCCGCTGCTGCAATGATAGTCTGCAACGAATAAGTGGATGAGCTGCACGAGGGTGACAGTCACAGGCTAATGAAATGTGAGCTGAAGTGCAAACACAAAAACAGAAAACAGGAGGCCTGGTTATTTAAAAAATAAATAAATAAACAAGAGGCACTCATTAGGCCGACTGTCATACAAATAATAATACAATATCTGTAAATATGTCCAATAAAATGTGTATTTCTTTCTCGGCTATACCACATGTTATAGTGTATTCCCTTTTCTGTACATATGAATTATATGAATTGTGCCAATAATGAAATGGATGCTCACCTATACAGAAGTTGTGGGCTTGGTGCCGGGTGCACGGCTCGCTGTGGCCGGTGTCGGAGCAGAAGCAGTCCGCCGAGTCCTCCCCGCCGCTGCACTCCTCCTCGGAGGACACCGACAGGGAGCGCCTCCGCGCCGGCGGCGGCGGCGGCCCCTTCGCGAGCTCCTTGCTTGCGGAGCGCGGCGGATCGGACGGCGTGCCAAGAATAGACTGGATGGTAAAGCTGGAAATCGGGCCGGACGAGCACTTGCTCCCGCTGTCTTCTGCGCTACTCATTCTCGCTTCATAACAGTATGAAGTATTGCCTGAATCTGTCTGCCCCCTTGTATTCCGTTATTGGCTCACTGAATGGTGCGTAAAGGAATTACGAAAGCGGCTTTTGGTCTTCTCCTGTTTTCCCCCTTAGCCGGTTTAATTGTGGAGTTTTAACATTGAAGGTGTTTTTTCTCGAGCTCGGGGAACATGAGTGTATTCCTGGTCCTCCTCCTCGCGCTCTGGATCAGAGGCAGCAAGGTTGCGTTGCTTCATTTGCATGTAGGTAAGCTCCTCCTGGGCCAATCGCAGCCTCCACCAGAAGCCCGGACATTTCAAACTCCTGTCAAGGTTTCGAGACGGGATGAGGAGAGCAGGAGAGTCGGAGGGGACCAGCAGCGCTCTGTTTACGTTCAGCTGCACGCCGTGTTTAGTGAAACAGAGTATACGTGGTGTCACGAGATATGATTGTTTCGAGTCTATTAAAACCTGGATATGAATAATATATTGCTGTGTAATATATTATGAAAATAAATAGAGATTTGTGAAAATATCAATAAAAATATTCGTGAAAATATCTTGTTGTAGTCTGTTTTATTTAGATAAACATTTGTTTTTTTTGTTTTTTCTTTACCTGTTACTGCAACTAACCATGCAGGAAACGACCCAGTCAACTGAAGATGACCTCACGTTATTTATTTATTTCATCTTCCTCTGCCTGCTAAATTGTCCGGGGTTACGGTAACACGAACGCAGACTTAACTAATACAAAAGGCCCAACTCATTTTTCCTGAAAGTAATAAACTCATTCCGCGTCCATTATCAGCGATTAAGAATTAATTTGATCATTACTGAGCTAATCTGCCTCGTGATGACCGCGCGTGGAGGAGAGGCCGGCTAATTGATTGACTAATTGATTGGAGGTGGTGGGGGCTGAGTGCGCGCACGCGCGTGTATGTGTGTGGGTGGGGTGTGTGAGAGGAGGGGGAGCGAACTTCCCACCACCACCACCGCCCTTCCACCACCACCCATGCTCTATTTGTGTGACTCTCTCTCTCTTTCTTTCTCTCTCTCTCTCTCTCTCTCTCTCTCTCTCTCTCTCTCTCTCTCTCTCTCTCTCTCTCTCTCTCTCTCTCTCTCTCTCTCTCTGGCTGTGTCTGGCTGCTGCGGGACAGCTGCGGGGCTTGAGCTGGCGGTTCGGGCACATTATCCCTCTTTTACTGCTTTGTAAGGAAGCCCCAGACACATTACAAATGGTCAGCTTTAATCATCATGTCAGCGCCCTCCCCGGTAGCCACACAACCAGCATTTGGTATTAAAAGGTGGGCTGGAACATTTAGAAGGCGACTATACTATGTCCCCACTGATGATGATGATGATGGCGATGAGGATGCTCACAGCAGATCCTGCCATCATCATCATCATCATCATCATCATCATCATCATCATCATCACAGCAGCCAGACAGAAGCATCTGGATCCACGCGTAAATATCGTCAACTGGCAGCGGGGCCAGCAGCTGCTAAACGATCTTAACAAAACGCTTTCGCCGGGGAGGCTTTACTGAAGGGGGGGGGGGGGATCATATATATGAGGGCAGTCAGGGCGGATGCTGGATTTATGGTGGTTACACATAAGGCGTGAAATCTGCAATGACAGTTAAATGGCTTTATTTTATACGCCGCTCTTTTCAAACAAAGACCGTTGTCAGCGGAGCCGCCTTCAGCGCTTTCAGACGACTTTTTTTGCAAAGTGAGATTAGTTCATCACAGATAGTGGACATCACGGGCTGCTGTTGTGCGGAACGGAGTGAATTACACCCGCGGTGTCAGAGTTGGCGTTCGGGGGTTACCGGCGGAGCAGTGTCTATAGTAGGGAAACGGTCCACCCGGTACTCGTGTTCCCGTTCCACCGAGACCTCCAGCCGAAGGGAGCGGGCCAATCACGATGATAGGTGGTGCATGGCCGCCCGAATGCTATAACAGAACAAGATCTTTAGCCGGAAAGAAAGGTCTGAGAAAGACAGATGAAGTTATGAGTCGCTTTGATCTGGGAATCAAGCTTCGATAAATATTAAACAAAGACCCTTTACACGTGTGTATTATGATATACGACGTGTCCAACTCTGGAATAAGGAAATTACCAGAGAAAATGATATCAATACATTTTCTAAGTATAAACGTTGATTACGTTTCGATTTTCATTCAAGAAAGCCAGGCCTGCTCTTTTTTCAGGAGGCGTTTTGCGCATGTCCGTACGCGCATATTTGTGCACGTGGGTGTGTCTGTGTGTGTGTGAGAGTGAGAGAGAGAGAGATGTAAACGCAAGCAGAGCGCCCGAGCCCTGGAGGTGTACAATTTATGTAATCTGAGTGTGGAAATGAACTGGGTAATTTATTGGAAAACACAAAGTCAGGAAGATTGGATCAGTACAGCCTATCCACGGGCTCCTATCCATCAAGTTCCAATTAACAACCTAACCATTGAGTTTTAATGGCTTTCCAATCTACTGCCCTGATAGACTCATCAATTCCTCGGGGAGAAATTAAGAAAATCGACCGCCCCTCGGCGTTTCAGTGTCATTCTTCACAGCAACTATATGTCAAATTAAAAACACAATTAAAATTTAAACTGTTTCAATCAGACGGTGTCCCGCAACCTATGTTTCACTTAATAGAACTTTGATGGAAATCTGATGCTCGCATTCAATCAGCAAAGCAAATGGGATGGGTTTAAAACAAGATTTCCTCTTCAGGAAGTGTCAAAGGAGTTGATCAAACACACGAGCTTTGACGCGTCCGATCACTTCCGCTTGGCCTCTGATTGCGGAAATTCACCAGTTTGTGTCTCAAGCAGGTGCATTGGCGCACAGGACCAACTTGAGAGCTGCGTCTCCTTTGGCCCAATTTACCGGAATGAGTCATCCAGAAGGATATCTGTTGTTTCATGTTTTTTTAAGGAAACATTATTTCTTGAAGTTTGAGTGTATTCAGTATTAATGTTAACTTTAAATATAAATTATTCGCAACAACTCTTCATGAACCACTAATAAAAACGGTTCTGTGGGTTTCTGCCACCACAGAGAAACTGTCAGCTCTTTAAAAAAACGCTTTAATATATGCAGCCATTAAATCCCACGAACTTTAACAGTCCAACACACACACACACACACACACACACACACACACACACACACACACACACACACACACACCAATGAGCAGATGCCAGTGGCCACAGAAGAGGCGAGCGTGACGCAAGGTGGTCGGGCTACTTGTGGGTTTTCAAACTGGTACAATGGCTTAAAATGACCCATTCAAACTCTCCACGTTAATGTAATCCACTAAGCGAAGTCCCCGGTCACGTCCGTTTGCTCCGCGCTGCTGCAAATGTACTTTATCTGATCTGTTCCCTTCACTCTTTTACATGCAGATGTCGCACAAATGGAAATTATCGAGCGGTAATTTTATCAATTTATGCGCGCAAATCAAGGTCATAAACTGAGCCGAAGCGGCGCGTGAACGTTGCTCTTACTTGACGCAATACGATGCAGACGTTTACGGATCGATACGTGCCAGAGGAATAATGCCAGAGCAATCTATTAATTTGCGGTAATGGGGCCGTGTTGAGTGCGCGCGGTAGGTGTATATGCGTCAATACTTTGGGGGATCTGACAATATTTGAATGAACCCTTTGTCTCTTGATGAGGTCATCATCATATCCTGGCTGATTCATTTCCAATAACTGTATTAGCCTACAGATAAAAATAGGAAATAACCTTTGTGGGAAAGGTTGATGAGAAATACACGTGCCCCATAATCTGTTAAACTTTAAATACTTAAAAAAAAACTCATGTTTTTGAAATGCAAGTGCTGTAGCAATTACATATTTATGCAGGCAGATTAAACTATAAGGGGTTAATATATGTGTCTAACTGCTTATGGGAATTCAACATGTGTGGTTGAGTCCACCTGTATGTGGATACGACTCGGATTCAAAAGTATAAAGTATAAATCTTAAACATTTTATTTCAATATAACATTCCATCCTTGGAATTATTTAGTATTTAGTATTTGCCATTTCAGTTCATGGGAGAAGTGTTGACTCCCTTCCTTCATAGCTTCCTCTGCATGCAAGCATCGCTTCCTATTAAATTAAGCTTATATATCCAGTTTTGTAAAAAATAAAAATAATAATGTAAAGAAAAATACATGCAATATGATGATAAATAGAATTATGTCTAATATGGATACTGTAAAGATACGAAATTACATTCATAATTGTTTTATTCTTTTAAGTGTAAAACACAATACCATCCCCTGCATAATGTGAGGAAGCCATATCGTATTTTTAGTGTAATTTTATTTGTCAATGTATAAACTCGGATGAAGGGAAATGAAGTTGATGGAAACCCTCCACATTCACTCTGAAAAATATTAGAAAACATGCACGATTATGTTTAGCTGTATTATACTTTCATACAAAGGCACGCGTGTCTTCCTTGAGATTGTCGCATCAAGTGTCCATGCAGTGACACCTGTGGTCGAATCTCTCTTTTTTTGGCAAAGTTTTAAAAAATGTAGGCTTGAGAGCAATAGGCTTTATATAGCAATATATATATAATGCATGTGCAGATATTTGAGACGTATCCTCATAACATTTTTAAGGAAATAAAAATGTTGTTTAAAAAAAAATTAATAAATGTGCTTCAATTAAAAATAAATGAATATAAGACGTAATTAACAAATCAAATTAACAGTCTCAACACTAAAATAGGGAGCTAAAAATGTTTGATGCGTAGATCCTGACAACCTTCCATTTCCTAGTTAACATATAACACACGCGCACACACACACGCACACACACTCACACACATACACGCACACTTGACAAAGCCATGAGAGTAATAAATGTTAAAAGACAGCAGCTCATACTCAGAGTAATGTCCTCTTCTGAATACATTACCGAGGTTGGCAAGATGGGGGGGGAATATGCTTCTAATTGATGAAGTCACCTTTTTAGTAAAATTACGTTTTTAAGTGCATAACACAAGACGATTAGAGAAACCTTTACCAGCATACGTCTCTCTCTCTCTCTCTCTCTCTCTCTGTGTGTGTGTGTGTGTGTGTGTGTGTGTGTGTGTGTGTGTGTGTGTGTGTGTGTGTGTGTGTGTGTGTGTGTGTGTGGATGGAGGGACAGAAATGAATTAATCTATAAATAATGTTCTGCATCTCTTGGTGCAAAACATTTTAAAGTTTTATGTTTTTATGTTTAATATCCTCGAGATTCTCCAGACCTACAGAAGTCATTCAAACTTTACCTAAAATGTAAGGAATATTCTCCATTTATTTCACAACATGGTTCAGCAATACAATATCAAAACGTTGTTTTTACTGTACAAATGAGAAGTGGCAGTTCTTCTCCCAGTGCCTCATTAAATATATACATTTACATATTTTTTACACCAGTGTAGTGGATTTTTTTGGCCGCTCCTGTTCAAAAACACACAGTAGATTAAGAGACATTGGGAGCTCACACGTGTGCTTGTGTCCATTCAGAGGGAACAAGAGTGAGACTCACTAAAACTCAACATAACATGGGTATTTTACAGTTGACAGTGTTTTGATTGTCCCCCGTCAAGCGCTTTAAAAAGCAAAATTACAACAACGCCCCATCAATATTCCACCGATGACCCAACATGTGTTCCGTTTAGTGGGTGCATTCATTCACAGCACCCCCTCAGAGTATTGCACATCATCGTGTATTGAGTTCTGGAAATGTAAATAAGATCAAATAATGATGTCAGATGATAAGCAGGCCCGCGCCTTTAGGCCGCCAATTTTTGTAAACAAGGGGGGGAATGCTGTTGAGTTGGCCTGTCCAGGAACACGTGGTGACAACTAGGGAACACAAATAAAAGACACACATCAAGCAGTGTACACAGGTGGACTCCTGAGGTGATAATTACATAGGTCTGTGATAATAATATTAATTATAATAATTATAATAATATAAAACATGGGATTCGAGTTGTTTGAACGGCACCTTTTTGAAAAATGACACAATATATTTGCCAAAATAGTTCCATTTCTGCCAGACAGTGTGTCTCTGTTCTTTTTTTTTTTTCTTCATTCAGTCAGTTGTACAAAAATATGAAGTCTTATTTTTTTTTGTTGAACTTTTCAGATGATTTTTGAAAATCACCTTCTGCCTTCAGGTGGTTTTCAAACGGGTCTGAGCAGCGGCATGGATGTGACGATGGGGTGGGAGTAGTAGACGCCCGGGTGCGGGAAGGTGAGCAGCGGCTGGCTCACGGGCACGTTGGCACCGGCGAGTCCGCTCTCCGAGACCGAGTTCTCGTGGTACAGGATGGGCACCCGGACTATCCTCTGAGCCGCGGCGTGGCTCAGGTTGGCCGCCTCCAGCTCTGCCGCCAGCTGCCGTTTCCACTTGTTCCTCCGGTTCTGGAACCAGATCTTCACCTGCGTCTCGGTGAGGTGGAGAGACGCGGCCAGACCCGCGCGCTCCGAGCTGCTCAGGTACCGCTTCATGTCGAAGGTGGACTCCAGCTGGAACACCTGGCTCCGGGAGAAAACCGTGCGCGTCTTCTTCTTGCGGCAGGGCTTCTTGTCGTCGTCCCTCTTCTTCCATTCCTCCAGGTCGTCTTTTTTGGCTTCTTCGGTGTCGCTCTCCTCCAGGATGATCTCGTCGCCACTTTTGCTGTTGTTGTGTTCATCGTCCTCGTCGTCGTCTTTGACGTCTGGCTCGGATTTGAGAACCAGGTCTGGCGAGTCTCTGTCGGTGCCCGAGGTCGGAGAGGAGTCTCTGGCTCCGAGTTTGTCGATAACTGGAATGGGGACACATGTGGGAGATGTGGTCATGAACACTGGGGGCTTTGGGTTGTATGTTTGGGGTTTTATTACAGCCCGCTGTACTGCACAGCCTGCGGGGAAACTATACACTGATTATAAATAGAGAGAGAAACAAAAAGTGGGCTTGTGACTTATAAAGCATTTATATATAGCAGGACATGAAATGTATTCAAATTAGTACCATACCCAAAATAACACTGTATTAGACTAAGGGGATACACTATTCTACATAGTTGTGCCTGTATTTTGTATTTATTTTTTATTCTAACATGTTAATATCTTCTAATTTAACGCTTTAAAAGAAATCCCCATTTATTCATTTGCATAAATGGGGATTCACATCAGCTATTTTATTTATATCCCACGTAAATAAATCAAAGAAACAGGCAGGTAAAAACGTTGTCAGCGGCCAAGCCTCTGGGGTAAGATGTTCC
This sequence comes from Liparis tanakae, assembly GCA_036178185.1. Taxonomy (NCBI): domain Eukaryota; kingdom Metazoa; phylum Chordata; class Actinopteri; order Perciformes; family Liparidae; genus Liparis; species Liparis tanakae. The sequence continues at coordinate 6,479,560 of CM070100.1, read as the reverse complement.
CATGCAGTGAGCGCCAATAGACAAATCAAAAGCACGCTGCGCATCGTCACCCCCATCCGATGATTTGACGATGTCTGCTTCATTTTATGCACAGCGTGTCACTTTATTGATCTATTATCTCACGTCGTGGCATAACAAAATAGGCCTCCATATAGAGGACACGGCGTCAAATCGTTATCCACGCTGTGTAGTGTGGTAAAGACGATACACTCTCATGTCCCATCTCCAAAAATAATCCCCTTTTATCGAGCACGTTTATGAGGTATATCTGATTAAAGAGTACTTGTCACAAAACGCACATGGTCCTGACTCCTGAAAGGTCCAATGTTGTGATTGTTATTTTAGAAAAAATAAATACTTGTGTTCCTCTCTATTTTAATGACACAGAGTAGACAAAAAAACTCCAACATATAATGCAAAGGTTAAAAGTCTGATACATATTGAGTTTGTCTGCGCTAATGGTATGAAACATGGTGTTGGTTTCGGTCTGCCAGGCTTACCTTCGGTTCTGTGTAGGTGGGATTGGCTCAGCGCGTAGGGGTACCACCACGCCGAGGTGCGCTCCAAGTAGTGAGCCGGTAGACTGAACCTCTGTGCAGACAGGTCAAAGCGTGGAAAGCTGAAGTCCCCGACCTGGGAGAGGGAAAATCCTCCCTCCAAAGCCAACTTGGTCGTAGCCAGAACGGGCTTGGGTTTGGACGGCTTGCTATCACAGTTCAGCAGGTTCTTAATGAAGAAAGGAGAGTCCTTGGCCGAAGCGCACGTCTCTTGCGTTGTCTCTGGCATCGCTGTGGTCGTGGTCTGAACGCAGAGGCACCACGGAAGCAGGAATAAGAGGGGAGGAAAAAGCAACGCTGATTTACTGACAGTCGACACACCGGTTCCTGTTTGACTCTTCTCGGCGGTTTTACGCGTGGACTCGATGTTCACACCCGGAGAGCGCGTCAAAACACGCGTCCTTCTAGACTAAAGGAGTCAAAACAAAATAAAAATGTTCGAGCGGTAAAAAACAATAAAAGTAAAACATGTATAAACCTGGAGTTGTCTCATTCCGGGCTCTTTCGTCAAGACGCAAAAGTGTGTCGGCCGTGTCAGTCAGTCTGGCGTCTGTTGCTAATGATGAAATAAAAGTGTCATCCAAGTTAAATGCGGAAAGTATAGGCGATTGGGCATGTACAATGGCAAATGGGATTAAGGGAGCGACGGTGGAGGAGAGAGAGAGCGAGAGAGAGAGAGAGAGAGAGACCGTCCTCCCCTCTCTTTGGCTGCAGGCTGTGAGCGCCAGCCTGATATTGGTGTCATTCAGTCCAATTAGGCAGCAAATGGACACAAGGCTGTTAGCGCCAACCAGGAAGGTTTAGGATAAGCATCCCAACACACCAACAAACCAACACACCAACAAACCAACACACCAACAGCCAGACACAGATCGACTGCTTAATCCAGTGTTTAAAAAAATATATATTTATTGATACTATGTATAACCACTTTCAGTCAGACTGCAGGTGTTTTCACTATTTATTTATTTAAATATCACCTGAACTGATTTAGATGATTCAAATAATAACAAGAATAATAATAATAATAATAATAATAATAATAATAATAATAATAATAATATTAATAATAATAGCATTTAGCCAGTATATACATGTTTATTAAAGCTGCCATTGAATGCCTACATATGTTTCAGTCCGTTCAAATAAGGTTGCATTGAATAAAAAAGCTAAATTATGAGATGAACAAATAAAATCAACAGCTTGTATAACAGTTATTCTTCCACTGCATGCAAACTCAAAAAATAACACTAATAGCTACTTAATAGTCTCCAAATCATGTACTGTTTTTTGTTTGTTAATAAAACTCTAGTTTTCTTTGTGCAAAATGTTCATCCCAACTTGGTTAAACAACATTAAATAAACTATTATATGTATAGTCACAGTGCCAGCAGTCAAATAATCGCTTTTTTCCCTGCCTCTCAGACATGGTATGAAAAGGGCCTGAGATCAGGCTGCAGCTCCTCTACGTGTCACCAATGGGCGATTAGATTCATATTTCTAATTCATTGATTTTCAGCGAGGGCCACTTCCACCATGTCTGCGGGTCGCACAGTCATTTATTCCTCCCTAATCGATTTGGTTAATTCATCCCTCAGATTGCACTCTTTGTAAGTGTGCTATGTATATTCACTCATTGATATTAATTGACTTGTTTAAAAGCAGTCCGTCGGTCGGAACATGGTGGTGCAGAAGGACGGGGAGACAGCGCCATCTGTGGGCCGAGAGGAGGAAATGCAAGTGTGCGGAGCGTGTGTGTCGTGTGCTTCTATTTGTCACGGTGTGGGGACACACAAGGAAAACCACAACTTGTTAAGGTAAAGACTCAGGTGTGGGTGAGGGTTTGCAGGTAGGCATTTGATAAGTATAATAATCAATTTAATGCAGTTGATACAGTTAATTAATTGTCCTCCAAAGTGACACAAGACACGTTTGTGTGAGACCTGACAGATAATGGCACCACTGTCATCCACTAATGCAGCTTTTGTCCTATTTTACAGTTTGACCACATGTGTGTACTAAAGGAGATGTACTCATTTCAGTTATGAATCATCATCACCATTGCCTGTTCCCTCAAGACATTCATTATGTGACATGCAGCCATAATTGAGGGTGTCAGTGAAAAGGTAAAGGTTGCATTGGGTGCCACGGTGCTCCCCCCTCCATCACCTATAGAGTTATACAAGCACCGGCATGTCCGTGTAATTAACACGTGTTATTCATTTAGTGAGCTGCTCAAGTGGAGATATCCTGTTACTGTGATGTAATTACCGCCTTTCCCTCATCATCAAAGGTATTTGAATGCGTTCTCAGACTGAGCTGCAAAATGGGTGTTTTTATTAGTACAAAATCCAAATAATTCACATTACTCCAACATGCTTCAGGCAGGGTTTTTTTTTCAGTGTGTTCTTTTGCAGTAGTGCATGCTGAATCAGTAATAATGGTATCCCTGAAGTTAATGTTGATACTGTCGTGTTCACCAAAGCTCTATTCACACTGGCAGCATACTCAAGATGGTAACTTCAATTTCAACCATGTTTTTGTTATTTGTATTGTTTTATATCCATTTCATAAGAGCTTGACTTCCTGAAATAAATGTAGAAAGTCAAGATGAGTTCAAATCCTGATTCCTCCTGACACTCTTTCCACAAGTGGCTCCTATTTTACATTATTATTGTGTTTAAGGTGTCTAAAGACGTTATCACACACATTGTATATGGCATAGTGATATAATGTGACATTCTTGTAAAAAAATATTGTCACATGATACTATGTAGTTCATAATTTACAAACTTATACCATTATTGACACCTTGTATGCACGATATAATCACAAACAAGCGGAGCTGATTATTTATCATAAAGCAGCACCAGGACTTGTGATTAACTGACATCACATCTTCCACCGTGTACCAATCTTAACAAGATACATGTTATTCTTGTCAAAACTTAAATATCATGTTCCCATAGCGCCACGGATGTAAATTTACCACAATGCTTTAGCGCTCCTGGCAAACTCTGCACTCTATTTTACTTTACTCAGCACTTTTGTTTTCCCCCTGTATATTTAGTATAAGTATTTAGTTTTTAGTATTTAGTTTTGTGTTTTATATTTATTTTCATTGATGCTCTGATGTGCACCGCTGCTGTGACTTTTGAAATGTGGGACGAATAAAGGAATATCATATCATATCATAGTGGTCCATAATTGGGGATAAAAACACAGCATATATAACATAAAGCCTGCAAATAAATGGTACAAACTAAGATCCTGTACTAAAATACAGTTCATGTCATGCATTTATTAGAAACATGCAGTTGATATTGTCCAGGGGGCACATAGGCCTTCTGAATGCTCCATAAGTCTATTTTTGTTGCTCCTCGGGTAGGTTACTATGACTTTTATATTATTTATTTCAGAGCGCCCAGATATTGATTATTTCACAAGGAAAAATGACAAATGGCAGGAGGGAATGACACGGTCAGCAGGTTCTATTAGAGAAATGATAGTGTTGCTCGTGGTTTGTTAAAAGGTCCAGTTTAGATACTTTATAGGTTTACATCCATCATCGTCTAATGACCTATTTGATGAAAAACACGCGCTCTGGTGACTGGCCCTGTGCAGCCAACTTCGCTTTGTAATTGCTCCCATATTAAATATAGATTTTTGTTTTGATATCTTGTGAGAATTCCTTTCTGTGGGTCAAAATTGTGATAAAAGACATGGATGCAACGGCAAAAGCTCAGAGGGAGAAAACTGGAAGGAAAATGGGGAAAATAGGTGGTGTGGAGGGGATGACGGTGGAACTGTGAGGTCTCCGCAGTCTCAGTATTCAGAATGGTTATTTAAGTTAGAAAAGCAATATGCCATTACACATAAAGGTAAGTAGTATTGACAAATGCACTTAAAGTCTCAAAACTAAAAGTACTTGTATTATCTTTATGCACCAATGTGAAAGTAGCATTTTGCTGTTGCACTTGATGGATCTACTTTAACAAGTTAAACACTTTTAAAATGGTATCTATGTATCTTTATAAATACTCCATTACCAGTGAAAGCGTTTAAAAATTATACTTAAAAGTATGTACGTATTTTTTACTTTTCTTTGGGGGGGGGGCATACATTCATCACTGCAGGACCCTGTGTACTTTGTGCACTTTTAACTGGACGCTCCTGTTGGCACGAGCCATTAAACCATCGAAGGCCACACTGAGATTGCTTTAGATTTAAGTATTGCATTTAACTTGTAAAAGGAATTGGTGGCCCTCCACTGACCCAGCACGCTTTAATTGGGATTGTGCGCGTATTGATCGTAAGTGGCCAGGCGAATCTTGAATTACAGCCTGATTACTGCTTTTACTCGGCCCCGTGCAGCAGCCAGTCGAATGAGCTCAATGTCATCCAGGTCGGAACACTTCAGTGGCCAATTGACTAGAGGGAATCTTGTTATTTCCTGCGTAAACAGGAAATAACATGTATTCAAGGAGGGGACGGACAGTTCTTGTGGCAAATATATGTAATTTGTAATTTTCCTTAAGTGTGTGGTCACTTTAAGAAACAATGTTAGCATCTATTGTAAGACTATGGGCTCATAGAAAGTGTATTCTCCTTTTTATCTCTCCTGCTCTCATTTTATCCACATTTTATGACTCTTTCTCTTCCTTTATTGTCCCTCAGCGGAGATGATGACCTCTGTAAGGATTGGATGGAAACAGTCATGGGAGCGATGTAGCCCTTTTTTCTCTATTATGAGCAGCTTCAGCCGAGCCCTCCAGGCATCCAGCCTCAATATCCACCCTCTGTTCCTCCAAAAGAACGCTGGTGATCGTCAGCTTTTACCCAGCCTGCCTGTATGTGTCATTACAACTCGGTAATCTGGAGAGGGCAACAGAAAAGTTCTCATCAGTGTCAGAACTGAGATATAGATATGGGCCGGGTAACAAATGGCCAAACGCTCGGGCAGCAGAGCAAACCATCAATAAAGCAATTTCTTGTGTCATAACAGCCGCGCTTTTCCTAAAGCTAACCTTTCAAAACTTTTCCCTCTGCAAATCGCTGCAGCCCCACCATTAGAGTCCTGCCTTGTGAATTTAATGGATTCCGTACAAATAATATTCCACCATAATGGAAAAGGTTGAAGTCACTGAAGACAGATGAAGTCATAAACACGTATAATTGAGAATCAAAGACCGATAAATTTTAAACTGCTATCCATTTTCTCTTTTTAGATGATGATCTATGTCAGCGCGGCTGCGGGAAAATGGAAGAGATTATGGGGGGAAATTATAACAATAAATTTTCTAAACATACACCTTGATTATGCTTCGATTTTTTGGAGGGGTAGAGGGTGAGGGAGGGGGTTTAGAACGAAGGCTGGGATTGCTGAAAGCTTGCTGGCAAAATGGCCCCATAAAAAAGGTTCCCTGCTCTTTTGCCTGCAAAGCGTAGGCATGCCTGGAGGTGTGATTTTCCCCCTCCTCTAAATGGGGGAAATGAATTGTGTAATTTATTGCAAACGTGCACACAGTGAGATTAGATCAGCATATCCCATCAAAGGAACAACAATCAATCAGCCTCTAGTTAACAGCTTGAAACACATAAACCAGGGCACCTAATGGCTTTCCAATTTAACAGATTGATAGACTTATCCGGTCCTAAGGGATGAATTAAGAAAACCGGGTACTTTCACACAGGCACTGGCACCTTTGACAGGACCTTTTTTTACCCCCTTTTAGCTGTCTTACCGTCTATACTCCTGAATATAAAGATAGGGTTAACCTGAAAATATAGAGAAAGTCACTTTTCCCTGTTTTCTTTTCTTTCTTTTTTTCTTTCTGTTTGAGAAAGCACTCCAGAGCTGATTTGTTATTTAGATGAGGCGGGAGTGGAAGTGTGTCAGATGTGGAGAATGGGCTCATTTTAATGACCTGATTATCGCGGGTCATTTGGAACTGTGAAATCAAGAGAGCTATTCAAAGCCACTTAACAATATCTAAATGTGACCCGTGCAACCCATTCAACCGAGGATGTAGTTTTAAAAAAGTAACTTGTTTGTTTCATAACTTATTAGTCGCATAATTTACTCATGTAAACTCATCAGTGCACACGTTATTAAAGTAATACTTTGACGTTTGAGTAAATACACTTATTATCGTAATTGTCACGAGTTAGAGGAAACGATTGATACCACTCTCGTGATAAATATGGAGCTGGAGCTAGCAGCCAGTTAGCTTAGCTTAGCATAATCATATTCATTGAATGTATTTTAACTCTAAATATGTCCTTCTGTACACATTACATCTACTGTTCTGTCCATCCTGGAGAGGGATCCTCCTCTGTTGCTCTCCTGAAGGTTTCTTCCCTTTTTTCCCCCCTGAAGGGTTGTTTGGGAGTTTTTCCTGACCACTCCGAGACAAATTTGTAATTTGTGAAATTGGGCTATATAAATAAACTGAATTGAATTGAATAATGACTGGAAAGAGGGGGCTTAGCTGGCTTTGCTGTATCAAGGAACCTATACCTCCCCGAAAAACAAATGGCAGAACTACACAATCAGTCACAGATCTTTGAATATAAACCAGTAAAGTAACTCAAATGTTCTACCTCAACAGTGAGCAGTGAATTGCAGCCTCAAAGAAGCACATCCAAAGAAGGCTAATCGGGCGTCCTCTTAAGAACCAGGACCGTGACCCAGAGAACTAGCGCCGTCGCCATATTATCTTGTCCACATCCACAGAGACAGCTGATCTCTCTGTGCCGCTGCATAATGGAGGAGCTGCTGGTATCAAGGATGTGACCGTGAGAGGGATGAGAACGTGTTAGACCCCAGACCCCCACGAGCCGACCAGAGGAACCGACTGGAGCGGGAACCACAGACAGGGGGGGGGGGGGTGCATCCACAGGCCAGACAGGGCAGACAGTCCCCCCCCCCACACACACACACACACACACACACCGCTCATGAAGCCGGTGGCCCTTAACACATGTGACGGATGTGAGCGCTCCCCTGTTATGTGACGGAGCTCCCGTTGGAGAGGAAACTGATCTTCCGTCTCTCACACTTTGGGAAATGGGTTGAGATTCAGCTCATGCGTTGGGAATGAGACATCATTGATTACTGATAATCAATACATTGGCTGATGAATAAGAGCCCCATTACTAACCAATCATCAAACTAATAGCACTTTAGCTGCCTCTGTGGTCCTGTGTGTTCCATCAGCTTAGCAGAAAACTATAGCGGCTATCTTGGATTCAAAGGAGTTTTCAAAATTGAAGAAGAGAAACAGAGAAAATAACCCATTTAAACACGGGAACAAGAATATTACTATTAGGAACACAGCTCCTCCTTCAGCTGACAGCTGCAGTACATCGCTGAGATCCTGACAAACTCAACACTTTACTCAACACTTTACTTTGTTTCCCCTTGTAGTATTTAGCATTTTAGTATTAGTATTTAGTATTTAGTATTTTAGTATTTCGTATTTTAGTATTAGCATTTAGTAGTTAGTATTAGTAATTTAGTATTAGTAGTTTGTATTTCTTATTTTAGTAGTAGTATTAGTATTTAGTATTTTATTATTTAGTATTGTGTTTTGTGTTTTTATTTGTATCTTTTATTTTTATTAATGCTCTATGTACACCCACTGTTGTGATCCTTAAATGTCCCCACTGTGGGACTAATAAATGAATATCTTATCTTATCTCTTATCTTATAAGCTCAACGAGAGTCTCACTCTCCAGGTCAGAGAACGACAGCGGTGGATTCCTCCTTGACGTGAATCCTCGTTTCCTCAGGTGAACACAACTCTGCTGATCCTCTGGTTTGCTCTGTGAGTTTCTCACTGGATCACATGATCCCAAAAAGCACCAACACATGATGGCTGCCCTCCTCGTGACGGACAGTAATTGGTGTTTGTTTGCTCTCTCCTCTCCCTCTCTTGTGGTGAAGAGCCTTATTACCGTCAGCTGATTGGTTCGGCTCTTCCAGCGGCTGTCAGGACGGCCTAATAAGAAGATGCTTGAGCCGAGTGACACGAGAGGCCTTCGCACACACGCAGACAGACATATTGAATTTAATCAAGCGCACGTCGAGTGAGCGGGATAGAGAGATCCATTTGACGTGCCTTCAATGTATTTATGTCTTCAAATAAGGAAAGATAAATGCATGGGGCCACAACTTTGTTGCAGTGATCAAATGCATGAACTTCAATTCAAATGACCCATTTCTAAATGTATTACTAATTATAAACAATGTTAATTTCAGTTCAGAACATGTGCCAAGGCGCGTGCTCTCATATTTCTGTACTGCAGCCATGTTAATATATACTCTTAAAATACCTGAACATATTTTAAGTGAAAACAACTTATCTTTTTAAGTTTGCAAGAAGTAATTAAATGATTTTTACTCTTTTCATTCCAATACAGGTTTATAATTACGGGCTCTGATGTCTACATTTTGGGCCATGTGGATGAAGCAGACACAACATGAATATACAATATACTTTATTGATATAATCATAGTCATATAATGTCCCTTCTGTACTGTAAATAAGAAATATATCCGACACACCAGCATCAATTCCTAATGGCTCTTTCAGACTTGCCCTCCTAATACATCAAGCATTCACACCAACCCTTGACAACTCTATCTTCCACACATCTTAACGCAGCCCAAAGTCCTCAGGGCACACAGGAAAATTAACCATTTAATAGCAATAAATAACAGATTCTGACTCAGGGGGACTTCAAATCAGCCTCTTTATCTCTTTCTCTCTCACACACACACACACACACACACACACACACACACACACACACACACACACACACACACACACACACAAAGACTAGCCTCACAACGCTGGATTACCACCAAACAGCCTAATCAAATGTTTTATGACTGAGATAGCTCATATATAACATAATTATGTTCCCATTCAGCAGCCTCAGAATGTGACAGCTTTATAGGAACTCACACTCTCTCTCGTCCATGCAACTTTTGTTTTTTGGAGGAATTAATAATCATTAAATCAAAAAAGAGAAAAAATACTGAAAGCCGACATGATGATTGATGAAGCAGGGTTATCTTCAGAGGTACATTTACTCAAGTGAAGTACTGCTTATGTCCACATTTGAGGCACTTTACTTGAGTATTCCCATTTCATATGACATTATACTTCCTCTCCACTACATTTCAGAGATATTGTTTTTACTCCACCACATTTATTTAACAGCCTTACTTCCTTTATAGATTAAAATGTTACGTATAAAATGATGATGTGTTTACAGTTCAAAGGCTATCTGCCTCAAACAATTTATCGTAAAGTCCACACTATAGATCGATGCATCAGTTATAATAATCAAAATATGTGTATAAAACATTTTATACAGATACAGGGAATACTTTTACGTGTGATACTCTAAGTACATTTAGCTAATTACCCTTTTTACGTACTTTTACTTTAAAGACATTTTGAAGGCAATACCTATATTTATAATGGTGTGTCTTCATACTATTGAAGGACCAAAATACTGTTCCTACTGGTTACCATGAGGGGTGATCCATCAAATATCTGTCTTCTTTCCTTGTTTCTCTCTTTTTTCTCACTGACGACGTGTACTGTGACTTGTATTAGTCAAAATGGATTATTGACTATTTGTAAAAACATAAGTGCAAATCAAATCAACATTGTGCAGGGACAGATGAGAGCTGCCTGCCTGTGCAGAGGCAGAAAAAGGGGGCAGTTAGTGACCAATTGATTTGACGTGAAGGAGGGGCATTCTTTTCCCTGCAGTGGAAAGGCCTCCACTGCACACGGCACGGGTCGCAATCACTCCTCCACCTCACCTCCGACTACCTAACACCCAACTGTGTCCTCAATCTCCACTCCACCAGGCCCAAGTATGCAACTATTCCGTCAGCACTGTTATGTATTTGGCTTTCTGTTTTACTTTAATAGGAGAGAAATTGGCAACATATTCTTTTACAGCCCCCTGGCACCATTAGAAAGCCTGCTGTCGTTTGGATTATTTATGAAAGACTATTTCATGCTTACTTACATTTGCTGCTTATTTTCCCCCAGTGTGACCTGCAGCAGATTTAGTTCCATTTCGAAAGCCTTAAAGCCAATTCTTTATATCTGCAGGTCAGCCTTCTCGATTGAGTTGAGATTGAAATACCAGTGTGCAGAGGAAAAGGTATGGCAAGAGGAAACCAACGGTGTTTTATTGTGTTGAGGGCTATAGTAAAAAGAATAAGTAGGGGGGTACTTAAAGAGGAAACGGTGGGGGTGAAGGCCTGGGAGCAGGGGTGATTTTTAAGGTGGATGTAGAGCTGGAGACACCTGCAGAAATAAGAGGCAATGCAGAGGCAGCAACAAAAGTTGAGAAATGAAAGGGCCACAAACATCCAGCTGCTCGCCAGCAGAAAAGGCAACAAAGACCGGCCAAGAGCTGAGTCAGCAAATTGGCATACAAAGTAAAAAAACACCCAGTAAAGACAGAAAAAAAAGAAAGAAAGTGGTCTTAAATCCGCAAGATTTTATATTTCATCTAAAAACATGTCAAATGCCGTTGTTTGTGGGGTGTTCTACAAGGTCCACAAAGATAAACTTTGTGGGGATTTTTGTTTGTGATCCCCCCGCCCCCGTGTGTTCCTAGAATCTATACTCATATTCTTGTCTGTACAAGAAAATTGGCAATCTTTGTCTTTCAACATATCAAATAAATCAAAATAAACTCCCCCACTAAGGAGCTCGACAGGCCAGGACAAAGCAGTCACCTGCATGCATCAATACTCATAATCTCATACTGTATGGGGTCTTTCACTCCCCAATGCACACACACACACACACACACACACACACACACACACGCACACACACACATACACTTTTGATCTGGGTTTGTTCTAGGCTTTATACAGTGACCCTAATAAACTGCGGCGTGGCCGGGCAGGTTTGTCACTGTCACAGGTAAATGATGTAATTAATGAGTGTGAAGCAGAGTGAATGGGAGCCGGGGTGTTCGCTTTTAAACACCTCTCCAGTTGACTGGGTTTGGGGAAGCCCAGCTGGACACAGCCAGCAGATCGATAGGGGGTCAGGGGTCAGTCAACCCTCCCATTATAGCCCCGGTGGCTCCCATCATCGTCTGGCTAACGATGCCTGCAGGAGGGCCAGAGATGGAGCCCCGGCGGGGAGAGGAAGCAGCTTCTGGAGCTCCAAACTGAGGCCGCTGTGCTTTCTGGCCGCCGAAGCCGAAAACTCATAATGTTTATTTGTGACTATTGTAATCATCCCCTTATCTGTGTAAGTTTAAGATGGAGTGTCCAACCTGCTTTACATTAGTCAGAGACTCTCCACATTCTGTTATTGAGAAATGTTGGAGACCTTGTCAGGTCACAAATGGTTGTTAATGGAGTAACATGTTTGTGTTTTCACTGCGCAGTTATCTTGTATTTACCAGAGAATCATGAAAATATGTTGAATAAATGGATTTAGATTGTAAACAGATGACGTAATAACACCCTAGTGGCATAGTATTTAACCTTTATTATGAACATGTTATTTAAGAAGCAAAAAACAACAATTTAAATGAAGTTTTCTTGCAGTAAAAACTGTACAGAGCTATTGGATATCCAGATCTCCAGCTAAACTTACTGACACATCAACAGTGTAATAATTTCTGCATTTTATTTTATTTTTTATCTGTATTCATCAAACTAAAATAACTCAACTGCAGTGATGGCCTGTGGCTAATGTCAAGGACAAAGAGAACAGCAGGGGAGAATGCTCAGAGTAAATCATTAACTGTGAGTCCATAAAAAAAGTGACTTTTGTTTTGAAAAACCACAAAAAAACAGATAATAGTAATAATAATAACACTGTAGCACCTCAAACTGTATTTTGATATTGCAGCTGATGTGATTATCAAGGATGTCATGTTTTAAAACTGAATGCTTAAAACAGGTTTTTTATTTAATTTAAATGTTAAATTACGAATCAAAATATGCCAAATCACATGACATGTCTGGAAGGATTCATCTCAAATATTCAGAGGAATCAAGTTAGCACGATCATTAGATTATTTATAGGGATATTTATAGTGATTTATTCAACCTACACATCATATTTCATCTAATAAAACATTATTTGTCAAACAACAAACAAGAACTGTAAATATCTAGTGGATTCATGTTGACTGGGCAGAGAACACAGTCCCTCCCCTCTGTGTGTGTTGTTCTCTGAGCTTCTATGTCGACATAGCCGGGCCGGCCTCGCTTGATGTGAGTTCATGTGGGTGCATGGGAGCGCGCCCCACCGGTTAGCTGCTCTGCCCGGCTGATAACGCCGTGCCGACACTCTCTGGTCCCCCCAGGTAAACACTGTTAGCTCTGTCAGAGTCACAGTCTGCACTGTTATTGCTGGAAGCGCTGTTAGCTCTGAGCCTCCAGATCGCCAGCATCAGAACGCAATCTGGGAACTTGTCCGTCTAAAAAGGGTTGCTTCATTACATTATATTACATTACATGTCATTTAGCAGACGCTTTTATCCAAAGCGACTTACAATAAGTGCATTTCAACCTAGAGTACAAACTAACAACAACAAGAATACAGAAAGTAACATTTCCTCATCATAGTCAATCTACAAAAGTACCATAATAAGAGCCATTCAAGTGCTACTAAAGTGCAAATCTGTGATTAATCCAGATATAGTCGGAAAAAGGTGTGTTTTCAGTTTCCAGCGGAAGCTGTAGAGACTTTCTGCTGCCCTGATGTCAGCGGGGAGCTCGTTCCACCACTAAGGAGCCAGGACAGCAAACAGTCTGCTTCACATTTCTTGCGAGCTCTGAGGTGTTTTCATCCCGTAAGTGCCCCAGAGGAATACTGCAACCAGTTTTAGTTGCAGTCGTCCTCATTAATATTGCAGCAGGGGGAACATGGGGAAATCGTTTCTGACCAGAATGGGTTTGATTAATATCATTAAAAGGACAGACGCCGGATCTAAAACTTCCCTCACATTAGTATAACTGTCCAATTCAAAGCCCTCTTTACTCAGACTCAACAGCCACTCTAGCAGATCCATACAGAGATCAAAACTCAGCAGCTAATTTAGAGTGTGTGCTAGAGTTTTTAATGCCGAGCTCCCCGGGGAATACTGGGACTAGTTTTGTTCATGATGTTGATACATTATTAATATTGCATCAAGGGAGCAAATCGTTCCCGGCCAGATTGGGTTTGATCAATATCCTCAAAGGGCAGAAGCCTCATTAATCTAAAACTTCCCTCACATTAGCAGGACTGTCCAATTCAGACGCATCTTTACTGCCGCAGATCCATACAGAGATCCAAACTCAAAAGACAATTTAGAGTTTTTAAAGCGGTGAGCTCCCCGAGGAATACTGAGACAAGTTCTGTTCACATCGATGTTGATGCACATATGATTATTATAAAGATCTTAATCTGTGAAGAGGAAAAGATGGATGTTTCAGTTAACATCACTGTGAGCATGTTTTACTTCTGTCAGGTAGAAACAAAGTGTGTCCAGTATTTTTTTAAGATTTCATGACCATAAATTGGGGGAGGAAGTTTTTTATAAAATATAAAGACAAGATATAAAATAAAAGCAAGTCAATGAAAAGGAACATACATAGTTATGTAAAGTAATAGAATAAAACAGAGGATAAAAACATCATGTCTTATGTGATGGTACGCTAAATATATTTTACAAGCATCAATGTGTCCCTATTTTCAGACATTTCATAGAGAAAACGATTAATTGATTGATCCATTAATTAAGAAAATAATGGGCAGACAAGTGTTAGATACAACCCTAAAAAAAATAGATATTTATTTTCTTTCAGTCCGAGGATCAGTGCTAGATGTGAGCCGACATGCTGAGAGTTGACACCCTGACCCGACGGGGTTTAAAGATGTGCCAGTGGACGCACTATATTATCCTCCTGCGGACAGGCTAATCCATTATCGGCCCTCTCGCGGTGCGAGTGAAATGCTCGTATTAGGGCAACTGTGCGTTCAGAGGCATCATTCAGGACGATGAGCTATAGCCGTAGAGTGACAAGCTAGAAAAATGTCCCCACTTTTCAGGCTGTACAAATGACGTTTGGCCACAATAACTCACAACTGGACACCTCATTTCGAGTCGGGAGCCGGCCGGCCAGTCAAAAGCTATCATACTATCTTCTTTATTTGTGGCCCGTGCTTTTGGTAGCAACACTATCAAATAAATACTGCTAAAATGCCACTTCAGTCAAAAATATTGGCCAGTTCTTTTTCCGTCGTGACTTGGTCCGGATGGCAACCTGTTTCTGATGGCATAAACCATTAAGAGTCAGGTGGTCAGGCAGCCGGCATCCATCAGACCCAACAGCACCGCGAGACAGTATCGGATATATATATATATATATATATATATATATATATATATATATGCACGTGGATATGAGTGATCAATGCTGCTGATTCCCATTCGGCCATTCTCAAGGCATGATAGTCAAATGAATTGATTAACTATTAATCATTGGGGAATTGCTTGCTTTGAGGAGTAATCACTCACGATAAAGAATAAATGGATATGAATACATTTCAAGAATGACAATCTTTGAGGAGTAATAGTATACTTTGTCACTTGTGACAGTGTATTTGATTGTTCTCGATATTTCAGCCTGGTGGAATATTGGACAGAATCACGCTGGGTTGTCAGAGCCAAGCTTAGGTGTGTGTGAATGCGTCGAGTGGTGCTTTAATACGGTAATAAGGCAGTCAGAAGAACACTTAGACTTCCTAAGGTGACAGCAGCTTTATCGGGCATCGCCTCATAAAGTCCCATCATATCTGTTCGCCACTATTATCAAATGGGTGTTTAGCGCGCTTCTGTGTGTGGGTGTGTGAAAGACATAAAAAGAGGATGATTGTGTGTGTGTGTGTGTGTGTGTGTGTGTGTGTGTGTGTGTGTGTGTGTGTGTGTGTGTGTGTGCTGAGGGTAATGATATGAGAGCACAAAAAGATCAGCATGAAAAGTGAGTTGATCCTGGCGGAGGGCAGAAATACTGTAAGATGTTGAGCTTTTTTATAAGAAAAAAATCCCATTATCCTCCCATGGTGAAGCGAAACATTTCTCTTTTTCTCTCCCCTTCCCTTCCAAAGCTCAGGCAGCTGTGGTCAAACCTGGGTCAATAAAATGTCTGTCTGTCCATTGAGTTGCCACATCTATCAAAAGATTGGAAGTTTGTCTTTAAAGGAGAGATAGAATTCAGCGAGGAGAGAGTGGGCCCTTTCTGTGAGGCATCCAGGAAATTAATCACGGAAATGGGGTTTTTGGTGTGCCTATATCACATCTAATCTATCCTTTGTCCGCATGTAGCCGTCTCCAAGCCTCACCAATCAAGAGCGACACGGTGGCTTTATGAAAAGCCACTTGTTCCCTGTATAATTGGGGGGGGCTCATTGCTGAGTTAAATGGGAGGTGGAGGTGGAGGGAGGGGCAGTCTTGTTTGCCCATGTAAAGTGTGATCCAGATAATAGCATTCTCATCAAAGGCGGCAATTACATTCATTACAGCGGCGCAAGGCGCGCCTGCAAGGAAATTAAGTGGTGAGAGGAAAGAAAAGCTTAATATATACCTCCTTTATCCTATCCCCCACCTCTCAGTTCTTTTTCAAATGCTACTCGTGGAGCCGGAGACCTCAAGAAAAGAAACAGTCTCGGTCGGAGTCGGAGTAGAATACATCTTGTCAAAGTCCCCCTTCACCTTTTTGCCTCCAAGAGGCTCCTGTCTACCGTTACTATGGCTGCACTTGTCTGGGATTAAAAAGCTTTTCCAGAAGGGTAATCTCCAAGGCAGCTTTTACACAAGCCCAACAAATGACACCAAGTCTTTAAAAACTGCTTAAGATCTGCACTAAATTAAATCCCAATTTATTTCAGTAAATCAATTATCTTGTGTGTGCTAAACCACAAACAGCCTGTAAATCAAGCAGTTAAGAGGAGAAGGGAACCGTTTCATTCATTTAAATGTGAATCAGAGCAAGTGGATAACACTGCAACCTTCTCAAAGACAGGTGTTGTCCCTGAGCCCATTCTACACCAGCCTGCGTATATTTACTCTTGCTCATATTATTTTGATTAGTCTTGTGAAGGTTTTGAGTTCAAGACAGGCCTTTACAGAATGTTATGTTATATGAGAAAGTGTGTCAATTGTATCAAATTAGACAGAAATGTTGGATTAGCATGTTTGATTTATATTCCATCCACAGTTTTTTTAACAAAGCAAATTTTCCATCAGTGCAAACACAGCATTATTGGGTGTAAATGCCAGCCCCAGTAAGCTGTATTCGAGTATTACCTGCTTTTATTCTCTTTAATAAATGCCTACTGCCCTTTAAAAGAACAGCTTACCATATTTAGCAGTGCACAAGTCATTAAAGTAAAATTAAGTTTCACCAATTATTCCCCTGGATACCCCTTTTAGGCTTTAAAAAGATGTCCTCCAAACCAAAGGCCACATTGGCTCTAACTGCAAGAAATGCTTAGTTGGCAATACAACATACAATTATTGTTTTAATTATTAATATTAAAGGAATTCCAAACACAACTATTTTAACTAATGAGCGCACAAAGAAGTGCACTCTTTGTCTTCTGGAGCCGACAAATCATTGTGGCTGCGTGTAAATTATTCAACAGGATCTGGCCTCGCTGGAAACCTGAGCATAATTAAATTGCAATAAAATAACATTAGTGTGGACAGGCTGTTAGAAGGTGATGTAATAGGTCACGGTTCAACTGATGAGGTTGACTGTCATGTCCTCCACTGGTCATGTGCATGCTGTCCCCGGGGGACTGACAGCTGACACAGAGAGGAGAGCTGACTGTACCCTGAGCTTCCTACACAATGATCACCATGATCCGTGTAATCCTGATGACTCAGGCTTAGGACGTATGAACAATACGAGCCCACATGTATTGTGTCATGTGTCATGTGGAGTACTCCTCTCTCTTGTATGTTTGAATGGGAAGTACCCGTTTCACCACTGAGACATGTGCGCCATCTAGTGTCCAGATGTTGAACTGCAATCACAAGAGGCCAGGCAGCAGCAGGAGGACATGCGGGACAGGTGTTCGTACGGTCATGGAAAACCTGGAAAAGTCATGGAATTTTAAAATGGTCATTTCCAGGCCTGGAAAAGTCATGGGAAAAATGTAAATCATAAAAGTTTCGAAAAAGTCATGGACATTTCTTATGACCACTAGTTCATTTACGGCACGTTTGAAATAATGAATATGTTTTTTAAAAGAAAGACGCTCATAATATAAGCCAGCGTACGCTCTCAATACGCCAAATGTTCTAAATTATTCATGTTAATACTGAGATTTCAGTTTTGTCATGGAAATAATTTGGTTTAAAGTCCTGGAAAAGTCCTGGAAAAGTCCTGGAAATCCCTTGGTCAATATGTATAAGAACCCTGACCTTGTCAAAACATGTTGCAATACGATTGTCAATCATTTTCTATGAGACAAGCACATAATACACAAAGTCCATCCCTATACAGAATATAGGCGCATACATTGTCAACACATTAACATGTGACTCGTGTTACAAAGTGAAGAATGCACAGGTTTAAATTACTGCTGTGATACTTATTGCTCTGACGGTAGCAGTTGTAACGCAGTAAAATGATACCGCAGCCTCTAACAACTTGGTTGTTTGTCATCTTCTCCTCAGTGGGTTTCCTACAACTTTGACACAAATGGAGCAATGCGATCTTCACCAAGTGCTTATTGGTAAATTATTGATTGTAATAAAACATGAATGAGTTAAAAGCTTTTGAACGTAATGCGATTGTTGTGCCTCATTTGCCACTTGTGTATAATTGTAAGCTGCAGGATCTAAAACTGTGTCATGTCACCGATGTGAATGGGTATGATCTCAGTTAACATCATTAGAGAAAAGAGATTAGTGTTGCAAATCCCTATCTGTAAGATATGCTATTGTGACTCGATGACAAAGTGCCCTTTTGAAGGTGTAAGATTTCCTTACAATGCAAGATGCAATTATTTTCTTTCAACCATAGTCCCTACATGTCACTCCAACAGTCTTTGGATTATCTTGCATAACCTGGTCATGATTTCTGCAGAGAGACATTACTGTTAAGTTTTCCAAATGCATTTATCATCAATTAGCTAAACTTAAGTGTGAAGTGTTTTGTATAAGAAAAGAAAAAAATCCTTTAATTACAATTACTGTATTGTAAGTCTAAATATGAAATATATATATATATATATATATATATATATATATATATTTCTATATTTGATCGTATATACATATATATATATATATATATATATATATATATATATATATATATATATATATATATATATTAAAGATTTGTATAAATTAGTTATTGACTGTCAATGGGGGGTGTTTGCCAACCGCAAATAAACCTCAAAGAAGAAGAATGGGGGGGGGGGGGGGGAACCTTCCTTCGCGGGCAAAGGGAGCTGGTGGCGGGACGGTTTTCAGCGACGCACACTGAGTGAACTTTCACCCGTCCACTTGGTTTATTGTTTTGACTAAACAGGTTCTATAAGTGACCTGACAAAAAGAACAAGTTAAAACTATTATTAATCTCGAGGATTCACTCAACCGAGTACATGCGGTGGAAACGATGAGCTTGTCGACCGGTCCCCGGCGTTGCTGTTGACAAAGATGCTTTCTACTCGACAAGCTAACGTTAGCTGTGGAAACAACATCATGACGACGATGATGAGGATGATGATGAGGAGAAGGAGGAGGAACGGTGTTTGAGAGCGACTGACCAGCCGTCGGATCGCGCCGACTTCCTGCTTGTCTAACACACATTTTTAGGATTATCCCGTCTGTCTGTCTGCGTCGCTTTAAAAACGGAACAGCTCGTGTCCACGTCGGGTTTAAAGAGGTAGCTAAGCTAGGTGTCCATCTCTAGCGAGCCACAGTCGGGCTTCTGTGTGTGTGAGAGAGAAAGATACTTTTTAATAATATAACTTCATGCCAGTTCATTAATTCCACTCAAACCCTCTTCGCAGTGTTGGACATCTCTTTATCTTCGATGGGCGATGAAAAGCCGGACACGCTGGACTTCGTGAAGGACTTCCAGGAGTACCTGAGCCAGCAGACCCAGCATGTCAACATGATCTCGGGCTCCGTCAGCGGCGTCAAGGAGGAGGACGAGCTGCCGCCAGGTGACTAGGGGCAGTTCACTGATCGCCACAGTAATTAATGTGGCACGTCAGCTCCTTTTAGGAAGCAGTGGAACAACTGTTTGTATGTTTTTAATCCAGAGTGACTTCTTGGCTGCAATGGCTGGACCGGTGTCCTCGGATTGTATTTTATATATTGTTGTTGTGTTTGTTGTTTTATGGACCCATGAGTCTGGATATATATATAGCTATAGGCATCTGGACGTGGTGCAGTTTGAGTCATCATGGCATGATCAGTCCCCACATAGCATGTGTGGTCTGTGATGAATCTTTTTGCTAAATCTGTTTTGTTTTTAATAACCATTTGAGCACCACTGTGCTGTTTGTCTTGCATCATGCAGGGTTCGTACGGTCATGGACAACCAGGAAAAGTCATGGGATTTTAAAAAAGGTCATTTCCAGGCCTTGGAAAAGTCATGGAAAATAATGTAATCTCTAAAGTTTTGGACAAGTCATGGAAATGTGTTATATTCACATGTTCATTTACTCCGAATTTGAAATAATTAATATGTAAAAAAAAAAAAAAAAGCGCTCAAAATATAAGCCGGCGTACGCTCTCGATACACACAATGTTCTACATTTTTCATATTTTTAGCGAGATTTCAGTTTGGTCATGGACATTTGGTGGAAATCCATCAGTCAAAATGTGTAAGAACCCTGATAATGTCCCTCGGATGTGTCGGGCTACATGTGTTTGTAATCCAAGGGAATGACACCTGTTACTGAGACTAACACATCTCTCTTTCAGTAGTTAAGTATAATCATAGTTTGTTTTGTGTGTAATTTCATATCCTAAATGCAGACTGCAGTCACAATGGACTGGACCACCCCTCAGTGGACATGTCGCTGGAGGACAGCTCGGGGATCCTGGTGGACGGTTTTGAGAGGACCTATGACGGCAAGCTCAAGTGCCGCTACTGCAACTACGCTACCAGAGGCACAGCGAGGCTCATCGAGCACATCCGGATTCACACGGGTAAGCGTCAACGGATCATTGTCGCCGCACGACATGCCACACGTTTTTATTAATCGGCCTGTTTCCCTCCGTCAAACAGGAGAGAAACCTCACCGTTGCCACCTCTGCCCGTTCGCCTCGGCCTACGAGCGCCACCTCGAGGCCCACATGCGATCCCACACGGGCGAGAAGCCGTACAAATGCGAGCTGTGCTCCTTCCGCTGCAGCGATCGCAGCAACTTGTCGCACCACCGCCGCCGCCGCCACAAACTGCTGCCCATGAAAGGCGCTCGCTCGCTTTCCCACAAGAAGATGCTGAGCGTCCTGCAGAAGAAGGCCAGCTCGCTGGGCTACGGCCGTCGACTCCTCATCAACTTCACCCCCCCGTCCGTGGTGGCGCACAAGGCGGAAAATGTCAACGACTTCTCGCACGAGCTGCCCCACCTGCGTCAGGAGGCCTACGACGCTCAGGGTCGCGCGGTGGAGGACGGGCAAAACCACCACCACCACCACGATCTGATTATGGACAACCCGCTGAACCAGCTGTCCACGCTGGCGGGCCAGTTGGCCAGCCTCCCTTCTGAGTCCCAGGACCAGACTCGCCCTCCGATGTCCCCGGGAGCAGAGTCCATCGTGGACGAGAAGCCCTTCCTCCTCCAGCAGCCCCCCGCGGCCGCGTCCGCCGGCGCGGTCCACGCCGCCTCCTCCTCGTCCCCGATCGGCCCCGAGGCCCGCGCTCCTCCTCTTCACAGCGACTGCAGCCCTGGAGGGGAACCCTGCAGCGAGCACAGCGGGCGCACCAGCACCCCGAGTATCTTCAACAGCCAACCCGGTACCCCGGGCCTGTCCGTCCCGCTCCAGGACCCCCACGCGCTGCATCACTGCCAGCACTGTGACGTCTACTTCCCCGACAACATCCTCTACACCATCCACATGGGCTGCCACGGCTACGAGAACCCGTTCCAGTGCAACATCTGCGGCCACAAGTGCAAGAGCAAGTACGACTTCGCCTGCCACTTTGCCCGCGGGCAGCACAAGTAATCGAAGAATAAGCTTTATATATTAATATGCTTTAAAATAACTTTTTATCGGACGGTTTTGTTTTGATAATTCCATAGTAATTGTATTTATTGGTCTTTTACCTGGCCTTGATGTAGCCTAGCCTTTGAAAGTTGTAAAACGTCGACATTCAGATGGTTTGATTTTCTATCATTTCAAAGTGACCATTTAAGTGTATTATAAAGAGATGGTCAGTGTTTTCCACAGGTTGAGAATCTATTTGTCGTGTCAGAAATCAACACTTAACTAACTGACAAATATAACTTGCATTGTAACTATCTAGGTACACTTGTACCTTCTTTTTGTTGTGTAAAAGCGAATAAACTAAATACATTCTCAACCTCCCCAGAGCTACAGCTAAACTTTGCTCTGAGTGGACCTGTTGACCTCGAGGGATCTTCCTTTTAGCCGTGATGAAATTATTTCAGTGCTTTAGTGCATTACTACTATTCTTTGCAGTGCCTGACATAGTCACTCTCTTGTGTGTTCAACATAGAATGGACTGTTACTCTGAATATTAATAGATTTTATTACAATAACCTCTTCTTGCTGTGTTGAATAGGCCCAGAACCTTAGAAAAAGAGTTTGGCCATTGGAGTTTTTCAATGGTAGCCGTTATTCTTTTGCCAAAATGCTACTACATAAATGCTGCTAAGACACTTTGGGATCCAAAACATGTGGATGTCGACTACCTGGCCGAGCGTTGTCGGTGGTTTTAGGTCAGCCTGTCAAACTAGATTTAGTAGAAGTCGGGTTGTTCCTTCACTCAGTGCCCTTCCTTGACCAGCATCATGGGAACTTCACGTGTTTAGTTAAAAGGGTTTTGCGTGTCCTTTTTAATTCCGTCATGCAGGGTTCGTACGGTCATGGAAAACCTGGAAAAGTCATGGGATTTTAAAATGGTCATTTCCAGGCCTGGAAAAGTCATGGGAAAAACATAGATCATAAAAGTTTAGGAGAATTCATGGAATTTTTTTATAATCACATTACAACAATTACGCCGAGTTTGAAATAATTAATATGTTTTTTACGGAAAAACGCTCTAAATATAAGCCTGTGTACACTCTCAATACGAAACATTTTCAAAAATGTTCATGTTTATACCGAGATTTCAGTTTGGTCGTGGAAATTTGGTTTAAAGTCCCGGAAATCCATCGGTCAACATGTGTAAGAACCCTGGTCATGTCACATTCTGGTGTTTTGATATTGTACGAAGTCACTTTGATATCCAGTATCTGCGTGTTTAGGGCGGAGTCATCGAGTCGTGCGTCTCGTGTGAACACGTGTTCAGAATCGCCACGTAGCGCCGGGGATGCCACGCGTTTGCCTTTGTGATAATAACACATACCCAGAGTCCCCGTTCATCAAATGTGTCCCCGTGCTCTTCTGAATATTTACTGAGTATTGTATTCCGAGTTGTCGGATAGATGTTAAGTGTCCAAAAAAAAAAGCAAACTCGTGTCGCAGTAATACTGCTACTTTCGCAATATTGTTCTTTGTCTTTGGTACTGTTGATTGTTGCTTAGCGACAATGGATGGAGAACGTTGTTACTGTTGTTAGGACCATCTCCTTGTTGCCATGCTTACCAGTAACGAGCATTCGGTAATGACTGCCTTATGTTCTCTCTGTGTGTCGTAGGTTCATAGGTATTTATGTTGAAGCCTGATGGCAATCACTCTCCCGCTCCTCTGGGATGGATTAATCTTACTAATTTATAAGTAAAGTGTTTTCTAACTGAGTTGCATTCTGTCTTCTTTTTTTCCCGCTATCTTCATTGTATTCAACAAGAAATTCATATTATAATATTCAGTATTCATATTTAACAGGAATGAAATACACCAACGCACATTGTCTTTTGATGATGCTTTTAATCAGGTGTTGTGATCAATTGGAAATAAATGGTGATTATAATTCATTGTCACAACAAACATAAGGATTCATTGAAGATATTGAAGATTTAAAGAGTCAAGTTACGCCGTATTCTCCTGCTGCGTCTCTTCCTTCTTTTCAGGTCCTGGAAAAATTGGGAAATGTGTTTTATTGTAATGTTTCCTTGAGATGACAGATGTTTGTTCTGCTGACCTGAGATGTTTCCTGAACTGACCTTTGAGTTGGATTGGACCCAGGACCAGAGTGTGGCTGTCGTGTTCTGAGCCCAGGGCTCTGGCTGCTCGTTTTCTGCAGCCCCGGCGGCACCGGGAGTTAAAGTCGGAGGCTTGGCATATCTGGACCTTGCACTGGATGTACACCGACTCCGTGGCTCGCAGGAACTGGAACGCCTTGAATGTGAAGCGGGCGTAGGTACGAGAGCCAGTGACGTAGCTCCGGTAGGTGCTGTCCACAGAGCAGCTGAAATAAGGAGGAGACGGTGTTTATGGACAGTTCTACTAGTACATGAATGTTTTTGTCAACACAATATTCTGATCAATAGGAATACCAATCCTACATGTACAACTAGTTAAAGTGCCACAGTCCAAGTCCTACTTACCCCTCCTGTTACCTTCACATTTATTAACATATTTTACCCTCAGGGTCAATTTGACCCCAGCAATTAAAACCTCCAGTAAATTATTAGAATTAATATTGTTTCCCAAGTGTAAGTGTGAGGTACTTTATATTTGTTTGTTGACTACCTAAATATACCTTTTAAATATATAAAAAAGTTGATATTTCTTATATGTTTGACACAGTGAAAATCAGCCTGGGGTCAAATTGACCCCAAAGAACATCAATGTTAAACATTGAAAGGGGTCAAATTGACCCTAAAGGTAACAGGAGGGTTAAGGAAAAGTACTACACATTGATGTATTAATATTGTATCAAAGTAGTCATTCTGGAGAAAAAAAGCTAATTTGAACTACTTAGTCAAGTGCAACGTGAGTGTCTGGCCTCCCAAGAGTCCCCAGATAGATGTGAGGGGTCGTGACTTAATTAGTGGAAAGTGTCGCAGGTCATTCTACATGTGTCACGACTGTATGCGTGGAGTAACTGGGGACTATAGCTGTAAAAAGTAAAACTCTTCCATCTCTAGAATGTCGTGGAGTGTATAAAGTAGCCGACTCCCAGCTCACCCGTTGCGGACCAGGTAGTAAGGTCTGCTCTGGAAATCATTGGGCGATGGTGAGGTCACACAGGTGTCAAGAAAGAGCACCAGGGAGCTGTCGCCAGCGCTCAGGACCACCTGGATATACAGGTTCTGGTTGAGGTCCACCTCGTATGGGAATTGAGTCAACTGTGGGTGTAGAAGCAAAGCGTCAGCATGGCATGTGAGTCTTGACATCAGGGGTTTACTGGACGAACACCCGAAAAAAACACCTTGTAGTGGAAACTGCTGGATGTGAAGAAATCCATGCTGGTGTTGAATCTGCCTGTGCCTATGATGCTGCTGTTGTCATGGTGACGGACAATGTACATTATCTGGGCCACCGAGTCCTGGTCCATCCGACAGCCCACGCTCATATGCAGGTGAAACTGCCGTGTGATGTCTCCGTAGTTGGAGGTGGAGGCCCGGAGGGAGTTGGTGTACACAGCGCTGCCATTCTCAAACTGTTCAGAGCAGATTGGAAGACGGTCACACACTCTCTCGTCGTGCATCACACACACGTGTATCAGAAAGCACTGGGTGGCGTGAATGCTTTTCAGAAGGCGATGAGTCGTCTACCTTTAGAGCGGTGCCGCACGCGTTAATGGGGAAGTTGAAGACCACCTGATAGCTGGAAATCTGCGGTCTGCAGCGCGGGTCGTTGAGGTACAGACTCTCGCCATCGTAGCCGATGGAGTTCAGGTAAGACCTCTGGATTGTAATGGTCATGTTGTCTGAGGAACAGTCCACTTTACCTGACAAGGGACCAGGTTCACAAGATATGTACATCAGCTTTAAATTACTTTACAGACGGAGGCAGAGGATGAAACAATATTGAAGTCTTCAGCTGTGCCAGTGGTGCGGTTTGAGGTTTGGTTGGTTCCAGACTGAAATATCATAAATAGCCCCTCCCCATTTTAATATACCATAATTGTACCTGAGCTTGGCTGCAAAGAGCTCACAAAGTCAGCTTTGAACCCTCGGCCAACCACAGAGTTATCAGTCCGGAAGAGCACGGTCAAGTATTTGGAGGTGGAGGAGAAGGTACTCAGACTGCCTTGGCACACTTTCCCCAGGTACCGTGAGCTCAGGGACGGCCCGTCGTAGACTGCAATATAGTCACAGCTGCAGCAGCTCTCCAATCTATTTAAGAATAAGAATAATTTAAAAAAAACATACATTTTTGACTTATAGAAGCACATTTCAAAAGTAGTTCCAGTAAGTCTTTAATATGATAATATATAAAATATATAATATATTAATGAGAGGTACCACAAGTCCTTTCTTCCTGCTGCTGTCAGGCTGCACAGCACACTGCAGGAGATCGCTGGAGATCCTGGCAAACTCTGCACTTTAATTTATTTTCCTCTGTATATTTAGTATTAGTATTAGTATTTAGTTTTTAGTATTTTGTGTTGTGTTTTATATTTAATTTCATTGATGCTCTGATGTGCGCCGCTGCTGTGATTTTTGAAATGTCCCCTCTGTGGGACGAATAAAGGAATATCACATCATATCATATATCATATAAATGTAGAACCTAATTATCCACAAGTTAATAATGTTCTTGTGTATAATTCCTGTTATGGCATATCTTTTATGTATATGTGTAGTACACCAATCATCCCCAAAAAGCTGTTTACTGTTCACTCACTGCAGGTCCGTGAACGACAGGAAGATCCTCTGGTCGTACGCCGCCCTGAGCTGCCAGACGCAGTAGGCGTTGTTGTTGTATTGGTTGGGGTGGTTCGGGCTGGAGAAGGTACCGGAGCCGGACAGAGAGCCTCCACAGGGGCTTACTAACGGTGGACCACATGACACGAGCGTCATCGCAGTGAAGCATATCTGCAGCAGGCTCAAGGTACAGACTGAGGATCCTACCTGGGCCTGGTGTCGAAGTTGTTTCTGGGCATTGGGCTATTTGAGAAAGAAAAAAAAAACACAACGACAGCAATAACATGGGCTTCAGTATTTTTCTTTTGGTGGCAACTGTGATGAAAGTGTACTGAGGTTTGAAGGACACGACACTTACAGTAGAAGTCATAGCAACAGTTGCCATTGTATTGACAAGAGCTGGAGCAGGAGCAGCTTCCCATGTGCCGGCCGCAGTTGTAGCGGCACGAGGGCCGATCTGAGAGACGTGGTGGAAGTACAAGAAGAAGACATGTCAGTCATCTCTCCTGACAGCAGAATAATGGTGGCCTGATTTTGTTTCCATATACTGGAGGTTTTCAGAGATTCTTAACACCTGTGGTTGTGATCCACGGGCTGCTCGTGGTTTCCCCCCCGCAGGCAGCTACATGATGGAAAGAGAGAATAAAACAAAGGTTGCGACATGTATTCTGCGACTGTGAGCGAACATTGCAATCACGCCACGTGTGTCTGAGCACTGAGGGATTTGACCGACTGACTCCGTCTGCAGAAGCTTTCAACGCGATGGATTTGTTTGACTTGGCACTTACTGTAGTAGTCATGGCAACAGTTGCCATTGTAGTAACAAGAGCTGGAGCAGGAGCAGCTTCCCATGTTCCCGCCGCAGTTGTAGCGGCACGAGGGCCGAGCTGCGAGACGTGGTGGACGTACAGGAAGAAGACATGTCAGTCATCTCTCCTGACAGCAGAATAATGGTGGCCTGATTTGTTCCCATATACTGGAGGTTTTCAGAGATGTTCATACCTGTGGGTGTGGTTACCATCAAACAGTAATCTAAGTGACAAAGAAAGGAGAATCAAATGATTACAATCTTTCAGAGGAAGAGTCTTTCCTTTTTTCTTTGTCACGCAACGTTCACATGACCGGCCGAGTGAAACAATACAAAAGGCTTCCAGGAGAACCTGAAAGAAACTATTCTTCATAGTTAAACAATTCTGCATCTGCCCCGTCTTTGATGGCTTGATGGCTTCACTTGTGACCATTACTTATTAATGGACTATTCTGCCTCCGAATATGTTTGGAGAGCACATTGTTTTTCTTCTAGAATACCCCAAATCAAAGCATACATTTCAGTGACCTGCCAAAAGACAAGGGAACAGAGGAATCGATGAGGGGGCATTAAGGACCACATGAAATAGACTCTTTATATGTCTGGAAAGTAATAATTATTTGTGATAATTCATTTATGAAGGTCTTGCTTGAGAAAAAGTTGTATTTTTATTTCAGTGGGATGCTAAATGCTTTTCAGTAGAAGTTGTGTCCTCTGAGCTTTGATGAACATTATACTTACAGGAGTGGTCAGGACAGCAGTTTCCTCGGTATTGGCAATCGTCGGAGCAGGAGCAGCTTCCAAAGTCGATGCCACAGTTGCTTCGACATGAGTGCGGATCTTAGAGAAGAGAGAGAAATTCAGTAATTGATAACTTAGTTTTCTCTTTTGCATGCAGGTTGTTGAGAGTTCTTAACACCTGGGGTTGTGATCCACGGGCTGCTCGTGGTTTCCCCCCCGCAGGCAGCTACATGATGGAAAGAGAGAATAAAACAAAGGTTGCGACATGTATTCTGCGACTGTGAGCGAAACATTGCAATCACGCCACGTGTGTCTGAGCACTGAGGGATTTGACCGACTGACTCCGTCTGCAGAAGCTTTCAACGCGATGGATTTGTTTGACTTGGCACTTACTGTAGTAGTCATGGCAACAGTTGCCATTGTATTGACAAGAGCTGGAGCAGGAGCAGCTTCCCATATTCCCGCCGCAGTTGTAGCGGCACGAGGGCCGAGCTGCGAGGCACAGGTTGACGTTACAGTACATGTGACGTGTAGCAAGCGCTTCGAGGGGAAGTAGCTGTAGCTCGAAGGTTTTTTTTACCTGTAGGTCCCACAGTAGTAGCTGCTGGACACTGATCTAAATGATGGAGAGAGAAGAATAAAGGGTAATCCCCGTGTTACTGCATAAAGAGTTCTAGCAAGTCTCGGTTTTGTTTTGCACTCTGAAACAAAGATGCACGATGTCATGTGTCATGTGTCATTCTCAGCACAGCACTGCTCCGTCGTGTCACAGACGGCTGGCTGCAGCGAGAGAGGCCTGCGGAGGTCGTTAACACTGTGAATTTGTTAGACTTGGCACTTACTGTAGTAGTCATGGCAACAGTTTCCTTGGTATTGGCAAGAGCTTGTGCAGGAGCAGCTTCCCATGTTCCAGCCACAGTTGTACCGACATGAGCGCTGAGCTAAGAGACAACATTTAGTTTCAAGCAAAATTACTTTAAATTATTATGTACGACTTTCATTTCTGGAACTTTTGCAATCTTGATGTTAGTATTCATAACTGGGCTTTTCCTGGCGAGCATGTTGGCTGTGAAATAGGCCGATTAGAGTCCTAGATGTCATACTAATGGGGACGCTGCATAATTTACGAAATTCCTAAACATCTTGGTCAGAATGATTGTGACTTACCCACAACTTGATATTCAGCATGAAATCCTGAGAGGCTAACAGAACTATCACTCTTGGTACTGACATGGTACTGTTCGTGACACACACTTTCTTTTTTACCAGAAGCCTGCTATTGATACAGGGGCAGTCTAAGACAGTGATGGCATCAACAGCACAGGTTGGGTTCAACTCAATGCTGTGATAAGGGCGAAAGGAGAATACATAATTGTTATGTCAAATTCTTTAATTAGGTCTATATATAAATAAATAGAATACAAAATGTATTTTGTCATATTTTTTAGATATTAAATAAGATTTTTTTAAATACATTTGGTGTGGAAAATCATGGTCCGTATTTTTGGAAAAAGTAATAAACCTCCTGCAGGAGAATCCGTGAAATTATCTGCGACTTTTGCATTCACTGATGGATGAAAAAACAAAATCCGAAAGTGGGACGATTGAGAGATAGATTAACAGTTAAAGGCAAGCATCAACACACTGTGGTTTGAAACTGATTGAAACACGTCACCCAGGCCATCCAGATAGAAACGAGGTAAGGCGAACAACATGGTGGACGTATGCGGTACAATTAAAACAGAACCATAGTTGCGTCCTGCGTTTTAATTTAGTAGTTTTTCAACCTGTAGAACCGGGATGTGTTGGCTCCACAGTTGTAACGTAGCGTTCAACTTCAGCACCTGATGTAATATGAGAGAAACAAACAAACAGAACAAAAGGTCAGAGGGTTTAAATACCAGAGACAGTGCGGGTAGCAACAGCCAAAAAAACATAATCCTAAAACAAAGAGGCAAACATAACAATAAGACAAGAGTGGACAATACCTCGCACTCCACCGATGGCCGCCACACTGCAGAGAACCAAGAGAGTCCACATGATGAATTGGTTCACCTTCCAAGCTTGAGATGCTTTAGATGCTGAACATCGCAGCTTATATAGTCAGACACTTTAATGGAGGACCCATAACATTTCTGTGGCAAACAATAGTTACAGTGATAAATTACTCATTTATTGTTGTGCGTGAGAAAAAGCACACTTGCTTAACTATCATAAAGCGTACACAGAGATTGTTCACTTCAGGATGTGTTTTAGGATATTTGCTCAAGACATGTGGTCGAACTTCACGGGGCTTTTTGGTAACTTGGACAATACGATTCCCCCCCGATGCTCTTACATGCCTAATTGACATTTGCTACAGTAATTTAATATTATCACCACGAGAACCCTGCTGTATTAGTTGCATTGTTTTTTTGCAATAATTGAAAATGAAACATTTGTTTGAAATTCTATAATCCAATGCAGTCTCATGTATTTTAAACCCTGGAAAATGTGCAGGATCTTGTAACTCTCCTGTAAACATGCAGACCTATAATAAGTTGGATTAATACGTTTAATAATATAAGAAATACAGCTGAAGATTTACACACAGTATTTCTTAAAGCTATTGTCGTAGTTAACAGCAGTCAAATTAAATTTAATTTCTTTACATTTTCGCCACATTCAGAGTGAAATACTTGAAAAATATTTCAAATGATTGGCATGACCTCTGACCCCCTGACTTTTCATCTAGCGCCACTCGCAGGTTGACTAGTGGCTTTAAATGGAAATGTCCACAACTTGTGTATGTGTTGCCATGAAATGAAGACGTCTATGCCTCTCTACATGTTCAAAATAACATCACTTTGGTGATCCCTTAATCTTCCATCTAGGGCCATAGTTGGTCAAAGTTTTTCATGTGTCCAATACATCGATTGATGTCCAAATACAGAGGCGGCTGGTGGAATATTTTTTGGTCCGGCCATCCAAACAATTTCTGCAAACATCCCAGTATGATTTAATCCAAAACATTTATTAAACACAATACTTTGTAGTTAAATATTTCACATGTATTTCAACACTGACATAATAAGTACATCTTATCTCATACAATTCAGTATATTAATATATATATATATATATATATATATATATATATATATATATATATATATATATATATATATATACATATACATATAATGATATGAGTGAGAGTGACTTTGGATACCAATCAGTTGCATCGTCATTCCTTTTTTCTTTATAGACTCTTAGTTATGATTTATTATTACTGTAACAATGTTTGTAAAAGATAAAGCTAGGCCTTTAAAACACTGAACATAACACAATGTTTTTCTTTATGATGAGAAAATGGAGTGCACCCTGTCCTGTTGAATCAGCTGTGTGAAGGTCATTACAGTCACGGATGTCGCTCAATAGTAAATATGAGCCACATTGCTTAATAAACTCGTTGGCCTGGGTATAAAGAACATTTCAAATGTGTTTGCTCTTTTCTGAGGACACTTTGAGTTTATTACCTTTATAAATGTAGTTTTAACCTCTTCACAATTTGATATGTAATAAAGTAAAAGTGAGGATAAGAGACACAAAACTGGTTATGTTTCTACATTTGGACTTATCAGACACCTTATTAGTAAAATGATGCATGTCTATAAAATGTATCCAGATATTATAATTTATTTTGATTTCAATTTATAAGCATTTTTTGCTTCTACCTCTACATTTTTAGTCTTTCTCTTTTGTATATTATATAGAATAATATTGTATTGTATTTGATTTGATTGACTGAATAAAAAACACAAAAAAAACAACAACAAAAAACAAGAGAAAGTGTATAGAGATAATAACAGGAAGAATATTATACAACATGAAATACATGTCTGTCCTCTTTTTCTTCTTCTATTGATTTAAGGGATTCAGTTTTGAGACATGTTTACTTGATACTTGTTTAACCACCAAAGTTGAGCAAAATGTCTTGGAACATGCGTAATTAATCAGCCCTCTTCCCAAATAAACATCCCCACTATATGGTGACATTTCAGTGAGTCACTCTCAAACACAAACAAGCCTGGCTGTCCCTCTGTGTCCTTTGTGGAAGTTGAGCTCTCCTTTCACCCCCTCCAGGATGTGCTTGCATCATCCTTCCAAAGTCAACATGTAGAGGGACATTGGGTGGTCTCTCTCTCTCTCTCTCTCTCTCTCTCTCTCTCTCTCTCTCTCTGGCGACTGCCTGTCCGGTATAAAGTAACCGAGCAGAGGAACCAGGACCTCACTCAGCTCCTCACTCAGCAGACGCAGACGCAGACGGTAAGAGAAAACTTCTACTTGATCTCAGCTGTCGTCTTTTCATTGCGCAGTACAGTGAACAAACTCCTCAGAGATGAGGGAATATGTTCTGAGTCCTATAACTGGGACTAATCCATTATGTTCATCAAAAGCTAAACATTTGAATCCTTCAGATATGTCAAACCGCCTCTCTGGACAACTTTGTGTTTAATTTAAGGGTTATTACTTTATAATAAAGCAAACGGTACGACTAAGATTGAACTAAAAGTAAAGGCTGTAATGAATCTGACCAAAACAAAATATATTGTCTGCATCGAAAGAAAAAAAACAGTTATCATGAATCGGGGGGGTCAGTTATGTTTAAGGACATCTGAGTGCACCGGCTTTATTGATAAGGGACCAAGGACATGTCCTGTGGTTCATTTGCAAATAGAGGGAAAATCTGGTGTTTGCTGACCTCTTACAAGAGTCCATCAGTCCACATTTCTGCACGTTCAACCATTTTGCATAAGAGCACTCAATAAAGTTGTTCTCCACAGACAAGACATGCATGTAATGCATGAAAAGAGTTCTTGGATTAGTAAAAGTTGTCAGTTCCACTGCAGTGCATCAGGGTCTCCTCTGCATTTATTCCTCCCAGTGACACAGTTTGCGATGAGGAATATCCCAATGAACTTGTTTTTTTAAACTATATTCTATACATGGGTAAAAGTTTGTTCCATGAACTATCTATTAATTAATTGAGTATTTAATTGTTTAGTTATTATAACACGCAGCCAAATTCAACTGAAGACTTTAAGTGAACTGTTCCGTCTTAATATATGTTGAACATTCGGTCTGATGCCTGTACACGCTAATCTGAAAGCTGCTTTCACAGGATCCAAATACACAACAAACAACATTCAAAGGAAACATCCATCTTATTTTAGTCAGTGAACACACACATTTGCACAGATGTGCGTAGATGCGTCTTCATTATCTATGCGACTCCGTTGCAGAGGGTAATGCCTGCTCTCTTTCACTGACCAGCATGAGAGAGGACACACAAAGAGCAATCAATCCATCACTGACATGCCGCTCTATGTCCAATGTTCCTGCCAGCCAATCCTGTCGGAGACAGAAAACCAGATCCAGCCAGATTTCTGACGAGAGTGATGTAGTGATGTAGCGTGCACGAGCCACCCAATACTGAGACTCAAGGAGCCGCTAATGTGTTGATATGCTCAAGGGGAATCACTGTAAACTAAAAGTATCTGTTTATCTCCACAGAAAGAATCATTTTAAGTTGACTACCAACTAAAGGTAAAATGCGGTCGCCTCTCGCAGCCTTCCTCCTCTGCTGCTGCCTCTCAGTCAGCCAAGCCAACCGCGTCTACATCCATCCCTTCAACCTCTTCGCCTTGGAGAATGTCAGCTGCGTGACCCTGCAGGCCCAGACCTCCAAGCCTCTGGAGACGCTTCCTGTGGCCCCCCTCGATATCCAAGTCCTCGCACCGGACAGCAGGGATCCGTCGAAACTGGAACCACAGAGGCAGAACATCACAGAGAGGACGGCGGTCCTGGCAGCGCTGTTGAACTCTCTGGGTCTGAGGATGTACCAGGCGGTCAGCAGCAAGCAGCAAAGCACCAACACCCTGCTGTCCCCGGTCAACACCTTCGGATCC
Organism: Liparis tanakae; assembly: GCA_036178185.1. Classification (NCBI taxonomy): domain Eukaryota; kingdom Metazoa; phylum Chordata; class Actinopteri; order Perciformes; family Liparidae; genus Liparis; species Liparis tanakae. Next base: position 6,445,470 of record CM070100.1, on the reverse strand, counting down.
CTCGTCACCTTCTTTCTGGGGTCTTCCATGAAGACTGCGAGCAAATTCCAGGTCTTTGCTTTTGATTTGTTTTTATTGTGGACATTGGCCAGAAGAGTTTCAGGCCAGCAGAACTTGTTGATCCTTTAGTATTTTGGAACGAAGGGGATAGTCGATGCGGCCTTAACCATCCATGTGATAATCCAGTGTTTTTGCTCACTTAAAAGATGTTAATCTTTACCAAATCAATTATATTTTATAGACTCTACTGGGCCTGGGCAGTGACAAGGACCAAGTGGATTGCGTGTTCTTGATTGACGGACACAAGGTGCTCAAGACCCTGCAGGGGATCAACTCTTTGGTGGACGACGGACCCAAAGATGAAATCACCACCCAGGTGTGGGTCTTCACTCGCCAGGACGCACAGCTCTCCAAGGACTTCGTTCGAGGCACGCAGGACTTCTCCGACGCGTCGTTCATCCGCGGCGTAGACTTCGCCGAGCCTCAGGAGGCCGAGCAGCTGGTGAACAGCTTCTTGGAGAAGACGTCCGACGGGAGGGTGAAGGGCATCTTCAAAGATCTGAACTCCAACAGCGACCTTCTGTTTGTTTCTTCCTTCAACTTCCATGGTGTGTTTCTTCTTCTCCCTCTCTATTTATTTAACAGTTTCCGCACATCGACTTTCATGATATAGTAAAAACTACCGTTGTATGTTGGGAGTGTAATGTTCCATCTTTATCATGATGCAAGGTTAATTACTTGATTAATAAATCAAGCCCAGTACCACTTATTTTGATCAAATAGCAGTCCATGTAACGGACAATATACATGTCAGATAACGTAAATCCTGAGTTCTGTCTAGTAGTACCGCGCCCTCTAGCAGAACCTAATGGTGTGCTTCGGTTGTGTCCATTTAGGCAACTGGAGGACAGCTTTTCAACCAGAAAATACCTCCTTGCAGGAGTTTCATGTGGATGAAACAACCACAGTGATGGTTTCCCTGATGACCCACACGGGGCAGTACCACTACCTGAAGGACGAGGTACATTTTAGTTCAGGATACGGTTTGTCAGTGCATATTTGGAACTCTTAAATATGAAAAGTACTCTAATTTTTTTCTTTGCTCCGCATGAAGGAACACCGGTGCACGGTTGTCAAGCTGTGTCTGGGCAAACGGTCCTATATGTTGCTGGTCCTGCCTCACGAAGGTGCCAGCCTCCACACCATCGAGTCTAACCTGCACACTGACATCATGTCGAACTGGCACCAGAACCTCCAGGAAGGGTGAGTCATAGAAGCCTACATTCAGACCTACTATGACAATAGCACAAGCTAGGGGACTGGAGAACATATTCCGTCATATAATTTCATGTTACCAATCATAATTTCATCAATGTCATGCGACTCAGTTATAGTCTCATCAGCAGCCAATAATGTGTATTTCTTTTTAAATTTCACTTTTTGTGATGAATAGCTCAGTCTGAAGGTACATTTGTGTAATTACAATGTATTGCATGATACTTGTTTATCAGTTACCATTGCAATTAATATATATATATATATATACACATACACACACACATATATATATATATATTTATATTTATATTTATATATATATATATATACACATACACACACATATATATATTTATATATATATATATATATATACACACACACACACACACACATATATATATATATATATACACACACAGCTATTTATTTTAAGGCGATGGCGAGTTGGGTACAGTCGCATTTACAAATACTTTGACTTTACAATCTGTCTCCCTTCTGTCCATCCGCCCAGTCTGTTGGAGCTGTCCCTCCCAAAGTTCTCCATGTCTTCTGAGACTTATCTGCACAACCTGCTGACCGCCCTGAATCCAGAAGTGGAGGCCAAGCTGTTGGGCTCGGAGGCAGAGTTCAGCCGACTCAGCAACACCAAACCTTTCACTATAGATAAGGTGAACTAGATGAGTGGTCAACGTGTCACGAAAACACTGACTGTGTGTGTACGTGTGTGTGTCCGTGCGTGCGTATCAATAACAGATCCCACTCTGTCCTCACAGGTCGTCAACAAGGTGTTGTTTGAGATGTCAGAAGAAGGCGCAGAAGTTCAGGACAAAGTCCAGGATGCAGGCGTCCCTCTAAAACTGTCCGTCAACCGGCCATTCTTCTTTTCTGTGATAGAGGGAGATTCTAGCGCCATCCTCATGCTGGGCAAGATCACCAATCCCACCCTGTAAAGTTCTAAAGTACTTAAAAACTCATCACAAGCCTACTCTTGTTTTCCAGTTCAAAACATGATCACACAGGACATGAGGAATGAAGCGTAGCCTCGCTCAAGAAGGATCAATCAATATTCACACGTATTATCTTTCACCACCTCTCTGATTTCTCCACAGACTCAGGAGTCACTGGGGATCCCTGTCCCAGTATTTATGAAAAACTTTTACTTTATGCCGAGTTTGTTTTCAAGCAGCATATGAGACATCCTAATTTGTTTTTCTTCTGTGAAATTGATGATAGCAGAATTCTGTATTCAGTATTTTTCAGTAGAGTAGGTACAGTAACCACAATTCTCTATGATGAATGACTAATACGTTGTATATTATAACTAAGAGTTTATTTTTGTTTTGTTAACATTTGTGATTGCTGAAATAAAACTATTGTTTCCCAATATAGTTCAAATGTCATTGGTTTTCTTTTTATTTAAGACCTGCGGTAGTTTATTTTTTAAAAAGAAAACATTTGACCTCACACTACATAACATGTCAGATATTTTTGGTAAAAACATGCATGTCATATAATTGAATATATCATGTTGCATGTGGTGGCTCAAACAATGAAGGAATGTTTAGAAGTTCTGACATTTTTTGACAATTTCACTGCGAACCAAGTGAGCCTTGTGCTTATGGTTATATTGCAAATTGTAGAAAATTGTATGAAAGAAAAAGAAAAAAAAACTATAGTATGACAGACTAATTTATTAGATCATAAATGAGTGTCATAACAGGTATATAGTAAAAATGTCACATACAGTAATACTTAAGTATGTCATAAAAAATATCATAGTACTCTTTCATAAAGATATGAGAAAGATATTCATGATTTAAGTTTCATAACAATGAACATATTATAAAAAGTCAGTTGGTCATAATATGTATGATAAAGTCATAGCACAGCATGTACACAAATGTTTATGAAATGCTATACTATGACTTGTTAATGACATTTTAATGTCATAAATATGTAATGAAAGATCACAAAAAGTCACAAATCTTTAATCTAAAAAAGAAATGTTTTGTTTGACTGTAATACCAAAACATTTGTTGGCAGTCGATGACAAACAAATGCAATCCTCCAGCAAACTAATGCACCTTATATTTCACCACACAAAGTCAATGCTGTATCCACAGTCCTTTATTTTATTCCAGTTAATTATATTAGAAAACTTTGATTTGAACATAAATGTACATGTTACACACAAACTGACCATTTGTGATGAAACCTTCACCTTGCAGCAGAAGAAGAGACACATATGACATTCTCTCTGTACAACGTAAAAATCTGGCCCGACATATATAACTAGAATGGGCACTCGGTAGAGCGCATACCAAGGGAGTCCCCCGACCACCCCACCACCCGCCCAATCATCAAACTTTAGTGTCAGTTTCTGTCATACATTCTTTGAGGCCTGCTACCAGACCATGACTTCAGCCTGGTTCCGTTACTGGTTCTGCTCGGCGAGCTCTCTGGCCTCTTTCACCAGGTCCATCAGAGTAGAGAACATGGGGATGTCATTTGGCTGAAGACCCATCTTCTGCATCTGAGACACACAACAGGGCAGTGTAAGAGAGAACACTCGAAAGCACCATTAGATGACACTTAGACTCTGGCCAAAGTGGAGATTTCTGAAAACTCTGCGTGTGAACGAGGTCAAACAGAGTTTTGGGTTGTCAAACGTCACAGTATGCGACTAAAAATGCTTCACGTCATGTGAGCGTCCTATGGGACGTATGCGGACGGCGTATTTATTCAGGTTCATATAAACAGAAACTTATTTGAAAACAACCTTGTGTGTACAACGTTATTTTTGAAAACGGAGGGGCAGAAATATTCGTTTCTGTAAATACTCGGCTATGTGTGAATGTGGGCTAAGAAGCAAACAAGTCCAAAAAGGGGCGGGGCAGAGAATCAGAGGTCAGGGCAGGCAGGGAGGGATATACACTAATAACACTGGAGAACTTGGCATGAAAACACAAGACAACCTGGCAGAGGACAAGTGAGGGAACCTGAGTAGACAGGGACTGATTAGGAAATGGGCAACAGGTGAGACGGGCATGAAGACCAGGTGAAGGTAATGAGGGACTAACGAGGTGATCAGAGGCAGGTGAAGGGAGTTGGACTGACGAGATGGGAAGCAGGATCTGGAATGACGTGGTAGTCAGACCCCGTTTACACGATGGGAAAACGCATATATTTTCATGCTTTTTGGCCTTTCATTTATACAAAAACTGAGGTTTTATCAGGGAAAACGATCATTTCTAAAAACACCTCCCCCCCCCCCCCCCCAAGTGTTTGTCTCTACAGACGTCTGTGTGCTCGTCAAACACCACCCACCTGTTCCCCGAGGTATTCCACATCCAATGCAAGTTGGAGTCGGATCTTGCTGTCGTCTGTGGGTGCGGCGTTCGCTCCTGCCGTGGTCGTTGCGACCGCGCCTTTTCTGGCTTGTTTCAATCGCTTCAGACTCTCCTCCATCTTTCTCACCGAGCTCAGCACCTCTGAGATGGTCTCATAATACCTGAAAAAGATTGGAAACGAAAGAACAGCTCGTTCTGAGAATTCATTCCCTTTCCTTATGGTAATGTTCCCGGGTCTCTTTGTCTTGGCGGCTGTCTGACCTCTGAGTGCAGTCAGAGAGGGCGACCCGCAGCCACTCTCGGGCCGTCGGGGCGGTGACCAGCCCTGTTGAGTCCGTCAGCAACTGATGTAGCGGGCGCAAGGCGTTGTCCATGTAGGCGGATGCTCGCACTGGCAGATCCTAGAGCAGTTGTTAGTAAAAAATATATACATTTGGTGTTTAACTATTCAAAGTGAAATTATGTTTTGTTTTCTCCAAATGTTGTTAAAGTAGAGCCATGCAGTTAACAGTCTTATAACAATTTTAAAAAAAAGTGTGCATTGCTTTTTGATGGAGAATAATCAGATTATGTATCAGCAGATACTTTAGCACCTGGATCGGATTGAGGGGCAATAACACTTGAAAAAGGGGTGTTGGTGTGCTGCATGATGACTGTATTTCCCCTATATTCACTCTCTACAATGGTGATTCCCAATTACATGGAATGTGCCAATCATGCTACAAAAAGGTTGTCTACTTCGAAACACAATATTGTCGATGCAGCTTAACACAGTTCGGCAATGCTGGAGTGACGAAGTGATGCATGTTGGGTTAATTCTTGGTTCAACTAAATGGAAGTTCAATTTCACTTTATTAAAAAGCTGATTTAAGAGCCAATACTCATGTGGAAATTGAATGCTGTTCATGTATTAATATGCATAATGACTGAAATCTGGCCAGTCAATGCATTTCAAGGTTACATTTATAGAATTTCCCCCAGAAATGTTTTTTAAATACCACAACCCAGTTCCTAGTGCATAAGTCCTCCAGGTTTTATGTGAATCAGGCAACCTGTTTTCCTTGAAGATATGTGCATCTCTGCAGCTTCACTGACCTTATTTGTCCGACGGTAGAGACGCGGAACCTCGGAGGCGCTCTTCAGGAAGCGGCAACTGCGGTCGGTCAAATGCTGGGTCATCCTGGTGTTCAGGGTGGGAACGCTACTCGACAGGCACGCCTTGGAGTCCGTGAGAGCATCTGGCATAGAAGAGAGCACGAGTAAAACGACTCGCACCTGAGCAAGGAAGCCAGGAGCCAAGGAATGATTCCATTTGGTGACTGACATGTTTCCTCTGAGGATTTCATACTCAAGAGCCCGAGGGTTGAGTGGTGACATTTCAAATGTCAATGATAACTGGCATTCGTGTTTTGCATGTTTTCCATAGAAATAAGACTACAGAAAAAAGTGCAATAATCCTTATATAGAGATCCTGCAGATATCCCACACGTATTACAATTTCTTCTCACAGAAATATTGAAAGCTTCACAACACACAAAATACTACCGTCATAGAATCGATAAAACATTGGAATGTAAAATGATGCAAATACTGCAAAGGAAGTGATACGATCAAATTACTTCCGACTTACCTTCCACGATAGCAATGTTTTTGAATCCGATTGCTTCTAACCGCTGTCTGACCATCTCTGTTAACTCTGATATCTGAGAGAGAAAGAGGAAGTCAGTGTGGAAACCATTAGAAAATGATCAAAAAGGGCACTTGCTTAACCCCATACATAGAAAAATGGAACTACGATATATGTATTTAGCATATTTAATATATGCATAACGAAATATATATTATTTAGTTTGTATGTGTACCTGCTCCTGCAGCTTTTGGATGTCAGCTGCAATATAGACCAGCTGCTTGGTGGACAGAGAAGCCGGACTCCCACTCTCACTGCCGCCCTCATCCAGCGAGGTCCGGCTGGAGGTGGAGGAGGCGGAGCTCGGCAGAGGCCGGGTTGGCTCTTTAGTCACTTCAGGGGATGGCGTTTTGGTCAGCACCTGTGCGGACACCAATCACGATGAGGAACACAAGCAACATGGCTATTCGTTGCTTACACAGGCCTTTTCCTGCATAGAGAAAATGTGGGCGTGCGCCTAAGCCGTTTTCCCGAGCGCCTAAGGCAAAAAAAAGTCTGCGATGAAAAAAAAAGAAAACTGTGTTCATCACGTGCATGTCAGCGAATATGTTCTCAATAGTATGTTTCAAGTAGGCTACAGCCAAACCCTTGTTCTGTTTTGACCAATAGTAATAGAGTTCATAAGTATAATTATACTTGTTTAATAGTTACAATTGCAATTCATTTATATATATATATACATATACATATACACACACACACACACACACACACACACACACATATATATAATACTGTTTAATTACTACTATAAAATATCTTTAAATAAGTATAGTGCTCGGGTTTAATTAAGTTTACCTCTTCAAGAAACTTGGCATATCGTGCGTAGAGCTGCAGTGTGAGCTTCCAGAAGCGATGGGCCAGAGGTGACAGGTAGACTTTGTCCGACCAACATCTCATCAGGCAGGACCACAGCACCTCAGACACCTGCAGGTGGTACACACTGCCAGCTGGACAGCCACAGATACACACACACAGTTTGAGTTACTTTGGCCAAGTGATGATTACACGGTTGTTTATGATAGAAAAATTAATTCCTACCCGGTGCTGCCTCAAGTCCATCACTGATGGCGTTCTCGAGACTCCCTGCGATTTCCTTGTACCTGGGAAAACAAGGCAAAACAATCAATGTGTTATCAGCTTATTTCAAGTCTCGGCTCTGATATGCACATGCTCATGACGTGAAACACCACGGTGTGCTCTGGAAATGTAGGACTTTCGGGAAAAGATGAACTGTGCAGGTTTGTGTTGTGAAATTAGGTGACAACCCTGAGCTTTACAGTGCGTGCGCGTGTGTGTGTGTGTGTGTGTGTGTGTGTGTGTGTGTGTGTGTGTGTGTGTGTGTGTGTGTGTGTGTGTGTGTGTGTGTGTGTGTGTGTGTGTGTGTGTGTGTGTGTGTGTGGGAGGGAGGGAGGAGGTTGACTAATAGTGGACAACTTCTTTTCTTTTTCACACGGATCAATAAGCATTCAGTCAAGGTCCAGTGTCATGTTTATGGACTATGTTTAGTATCGTAATACGCTGACACACATTCTCAGTTTATGTATTTCTTCTTGTCATCATTATGCATGAAACTCACACACCCATAAGCTATATTCCAATAAACATCGTCTTCTGCAACTTGTCTTTTTCTAATAAAAAAGGTGTCAGGCTGAAATTTGGAGCAAAGCGGGTCTCTTGAGCTTTTAAAACGAGACAAGCCAATTCTTCAGAATACATGCTGCGCAGAAATTCCTGCTTCACTGACATCTGAGTATATCCATTCAAGCTGAGAGGTAAGATTATTATTGTATATGTATGAATTGTATTCTAAACCAACAGTTTGACATAATACCCCAACACTAAAACTGAATGATGGAGTTTCGTAGAGTTAAAGGAATGGACAGAGCCCCCGTTTGATCTGATGTCTGAAATGTTTAGGGGGAGGGAGGTTCTGAATATCTGACAAGCACTTCTTAAAAAGCAGCCTACTCGTAGCTTTTTATGTCCCAGTCAAGAAATATGATAGATATGAACCCCTGTAATGACACCAACTGTTGTTTTACATTGCAGTTGTCCCCCTCCCCCCTCTGTTGTGTGCATGCTGAGCTAAGCTGACCCTCTCCTGGCTCCAGCTTCATATTAAACAAACAGACAAGAGATTATTTCATCAGGAAAGTAAAATACAAAAATATGTTAAACTATTCCCTGAAAGAAGTCTGTTTTTATACAACAAATGAGTAAAGAACATTATCTTATATTTCCAAATAATACGAGTCACACAATTTCGAATTTGCTCTGGAAAAAGACATGGGAGACACGAATCTGTCGGCTGAAGGATGTCGAGTATCGATCATGTTGAGGTAATATGCACCGTAGTTGAAAGTAGACAGGCAGGTTCCACTTGTTGTTGAAGCTGGTGTACGAGGGATGGACTCTCAGTCTCTTCACACTGGCCTGCGAGCTGCACTGGCGCTCAAACCTCCGCACAAACTCCATACTTGCACTGTAACGCTAAAAAAAAGAAGAATATGAAGCGTCAACAGACAGCACACGGAGGTGCGACTACTCAATACGTCACAGAATTCTGCGACAAAAAACTACACGCAAACACCGACAGTGTCACTGTGGCTGTACCTCATAGAATATGTCGGGGTTTCCAGGGTTGAAGAGGAAGGCCAACCTCTCCTCTACCCCTTTGATCATCTCTGGCCACACAGAGTTCACCAGGAAGTCATACCCCGGCACTACGTCCGCCTTGTCACTGAGGAGAGAGGCAACATGAGCACGTTCAAAATATGTTATGATAGCATCTACTTTGGACAGTACTCCATGTTTATATATATATATATATATATATATATATATATATATATATATATATATATATATATATATATATTTCATATTTTAGTATTAGTATTTAGTATTTTAGTATTAGCATTTAGTATAATACTAATACTAAATTACTATTACTATTAGTAATTTAGTATTAGTATTTTAGTAGTAGTAGTATTAGTATTTTGTATTTTAGTATTTAGTTTTGTGTTTTTATTTGTATCTTTTATTTTTATTAATGCTCTATGTACACCCACTGCTGTGATCCTGAAATTGTTATCTTATCTTATGTTACTGTGGGACTAATAAATGAATATTTTATCTTATGTTATGCCCAGAAACCAGGAAGAGGAATTGTTTAAATGGGTTGAGCAAAGGATGCATGTTAAAATACATGATTACAAAATAAATACATTTCAAAAGAGTAGTCATTATACTGAATACAACAACAATACAGATGAAAGTGGGACATTTGCTTCACTAATAGAGGCAGAAAGAAGAAAGAAACAACAAAACAAAGAGTTGCTTGAGCATGCTTTGAATTAATTTGCCTCCATGATAATATAAATACCTCGATATGGCTCCTCCGGTGACCTCTCTAAGCAGTCTACAGTGATGAGGAACGAAATCCAACAGTCTAGAGTACATCAACTGGAGCCCGTTTGGACTAGCCTTCACCACCTCTTCAACCACCACCTAAAAGAAGAAAATGAGACGGGAGCATATTGTGTCAAAGTTATCAAATAACGATATTTTTTATTTTCCGAAAAAATGATATTCCCTTGGCTTTTCAATAAATCTAAATATGTGGTATGTACCTGGTCCATGTATGGTTTGACCAGCACCTGTCCCACCAGGGCCTCAGCATCTCGAGTCTTGTCTATGGTGGCATACGTCCTCAGGCAGTGTCGCACCATGACCACGTTGGACGTTTGCAGACCCTGGATCAGCACGCCCTCCAGAGACTGCTGCAGCATGGAGGTGATGCCTGCGATACGCTGCGAGTGCACAACACAAATTATAGAAATAGTACAACAGAGTACATTCCAATAAACACACAGAGCAAGTGAATCATGATCATCAGTCGGAAAACTAGGATGAAATATGTTTTTGCTCTTTTCTGTCCCTTACCAGAAGGTCAGCGTGGATGATTGTGTTTGGCAATAATTACAAAAGTGAAGGAATAACAGAAAAGCAGCAAGAAAGACAGACTAAGTGATAAACACCTACAGGTCTGACTTTGTCCAGCAGGGGCATGCCTTTGCTCTGTACAGCGTGGAACTGCAGCTGGTTGAATTCTGTAGCGATCCTCTCCAGGATATGACCTGCTAACAAGGGACTGGACAAACACACACATGAAGTCAGACAACGCGGCTTAGAGCTACATCCCTGCACTGATCAAGCTCAAATAATATGAACATATAATATGCTTCAGATTTCATTATTAGCTTTTCATACTGCAGCTCCAAAAAAATAAAGGGGCGTAATAATTTATAAAATGATCTACGAATCGATGCCAGTTGGCAGTTAGCATGTCGGTTTCCCACCTGCTGGTTTCTAGAGAGCTGGATTCCTTGGAGTTGTGTGAGTGGAGGATTTTCTCAATCTTCTCCACTGAGCGCACCACCTGAATCAGCCTCAATACATACACCTGATGGATGGGATAATGAAAGGAGGATGATGATTAATCACACTATGCAGGGTTCTTACACATTTTGACTAATGGATTTTCATGACTTTTCCAGGACCGTAAACCAAATTTCCATAAACAGACTGAAATCTCTTTATAAACATGAACGGCTTATATTTTGAGGCTTTTTTTTTTTAAAAACATATTAATTATTTTAAACTCGGCATTTTAAACACATTTCCATGACTTTTCCCAAACGTTTATGATTACATTTTTTCCATGACTTTTCCAGGCCTGGAAATTATCATTTTAAAATTCCATGACTTTTCCAGGTTTTCCATGACCGTACGAACCCTGACTATGGCATAGACATGACCTGAGTGTTATATAGAGTGACCAGATTTGAGTTTGTGAAAAAGAGGAAACTTTGAGCAATGAGCGATTAAACATCTCTCTTGTTCTGCCTGTTTTGTGATATATATGCCTAAGAGGAGGATAATGTTTGTGTATCTGGCAACACAGCTCACGCAAGAAGATGGAACATAAGGGAGATACCATTTTCAAAACTTGTAAGGGGTAATAACTAGTTTGTGAAAATGAAAGAAACACAAATATCCGATGAAGCAAAATCCCGGACGTTTGCATTTTTTAGGTTTCAAAAAGAGGACATGTCCGGGGAAAAGAGGACGTCTGGTTACCCTAGTGTTATAGAGTATTTCCAATGGCAATTCTAAAATATGTTTCATGATAAATACAAAACATGCTTCAATCAAACCTTTTTTTTCTGCAGATCTTCTTGTTTGGCTAGCTGGTTGTCTATAGCCTGAACCACCTCACTCACACAGGAACGCAGACTCTGCAGGAGATCACAGCCAGAAATATGCATGAAGTCTCTGTGGCAGGAAATTAGTCAACGCTTACAGTATACTGTATCAAAACACCTACCATAACCTCCTCTCGTAACTGTCCCAGTGGCACAGAAAGCTGATTGAGGGCTTTGTCCATCCCCACCTGAGACGAAGGAGCAGAGCTCTGAGATTAGAAACAGTCTAACCTCACACACAAACTATAATGAAAACAGCTCGTTTATATTTAATCCACAACCACACAACGAACCAGGTTGGTGGAGAGGTTAACAAAGTCGGCATAATCCTTGTTGATGAGCTCCACCATGGCCGTTTTCAGCAGCTTGTAGTAGAGCTCCAGGTCCTCCCTCATCTCCTCCAGCTGGACCTGCTTCCGACACTCCGACACAAACTGGTCCACGTCGAAGTCATCCTGCAGACAGAGACGTGTGTACCATCACACACAGTATTACTACCAGGACATGGAAGGAGACAATGAATCCACTTAGATACAGACTAAAAAACACATCATGCAGAATGCTCATTTTACTTTGCACTAAGAAAGTTTGCTGTTACCATGCAGGCAACTACATTATATTGACGTTTAGATTCAGCATCAAGTATATGTATTCAATATCAAACTAGAAAGGTTTAGGAAACGAGCAGACAGCATGCATTTAATACTTAAAGGCTGCCAGCTCACGTTAGTTTAACGCACACACACGTAAATGGTTCCTACCTTCATAAACACATCCTTGTCGAAGCACAAAGAATCTGGTGCCTTTGGTAAATTCATGTTGAATTTTAAAAGGCCGGTACAACGAACATGCAAAGATTAGGAGGCTCCAGCTAGCTGCTGCAACTAGGCTTCCGCAAACATGGCACACACACCAACGAGGAAGAAGAGACCGGAAAACCACCGGGCATGTTATTATGGCACTACAGCGCCCCCCAGTGGCGAACGGAGCTCATGACCGGGTACCAGGCGAGGAAGAGGCTTCTCACCCATCAAAACAACCGCCGGTTAAAATGTAAAATAGATAAATCAAGATAACCAACTGCTTGGTAAAAAGATAAGTATAATCAAATGTAACTTCCCTATGAGTCAATTACACACATGTATTAATTGGATGATTCAATGTTGTTGTCATGTGGGCTATAATTTGGAACATGGGACAAATATGTGTTTCCATCTCAGACCTGTTGTGCAAAAAAAATCTGCCATTTTAAATTGAAGACAAAGAGAAAACAAACCTTGTGATCAAGATGATCATCTGTCTTGACGCACTGGCTAGGCATCATTGTCAAATATGGCCAGCATGATGTTAAATAAATGTGGGAACACATGTCTCCTGCAGGGCAATACAGGCTCCTTAATGACCCTGCCAACCAACACATTCTGATAGCATATCATGTAGTTTAATTTAAAGACGGCAATACAGTTACAAGTAATACCCTGAAAAAGCATCTACAGCACCAATCACATGCATGGACAAGTTTGCAGACTTTGGTCTACATGTCCGACTGCTGCTAAAATACAGACGCAAAGTGTTTTTTAGTTCTTAATACATCAAATATATGTTGTTTAAATATTCTTTGTTGTTGTTGTTGTTGTTGTTGTTGTTAACTGTTGAGTGTTTGTACTTTACTAACGTATAACTTTATTACTATTATTCACTTAAAAAAGAGACAAACATACTTTCGATTTTCTGTAAATTCAACATTGGAAAATGTATAATAAAGATGACTTTGACTTTTGACTTTGACTTTGAACATCTACATTTTAATTATCATATAACTCTCGAAGGAATATGTTTAGTATTTGGTCGTCGTTGTTTGTTTTTGTTCAATTAAAATAATCTGCTTCAAAATGCATATTAATCGTTGCTCAAATCTGGAATGAAGACCTAAAATATATATATATATATATATATATATATATATATATATATATATATATATATATATATATATATAGGTGTAGATTGAAAGTTCATTCTCAACCTTAAAAAATAGACAAAACAATCTGCCTAATTGGTCCATTTATTGTCATGGATGTTCAAACGTGTTATATTTCTAACCACTTTAAAGACCCGTTGGCTTACAGGTTCATTGTTGACGTATTGACAAAACAATCAAATAGATCTAAAAATATATACATTTGCAATTCCATAGAAAATGCAGACTTCCTCTTCACGGGACTGTATTGTGATAATGTAGGATCAGAAGCTCTGAATAGGACTACCAACACCATTAAATTAGATTATTTTGTTTAATGCTAAAGGCATGTTTTTGTCATGTGTAAATAGGGGTGTATAAGCATTCATAGGAATAACTATATAGTTGATCATATCGTTTTTTATTGCTTTTTTAGGGAACTATATTTTCACCACTTCAATCCAGTAATATTATCATTTCCTCTCTCTAACATCTTCTTATGTTCTATTACGATTAATCTTCATACTTTTTCCACATTGGAGCTCCAGCCTCTCCCTCCAGCCGCTCCTCTCTGAGATTGGATGATAACCTGCATCTTATTGGACGGCAGGGCTCTGGAGTCAGGTGATGCAGGGGCAGCCACTACCTCTATTTCCTCTCTTTGAGGAGAAATCCCTGGTCTCTCAACCCGGATGCTAAACCACAGCTATCCATAATTGTGCAGCGCTGTAGGCACATCAAGGGGGCGGAAATATTCCAGTACCCTTGAAGCGGACAGCTCTCCCCCGGATCCTCACGCCTCGGACCGCCCGGCTCCGCATCCGAGCCTGGGGGGCGCAGCGCATGGATCATAATTCAAACCTAAGACAGGGGAAAGTGTAGCAGCCACACTAGAGGCAAACACGTCCCTGCTCGTGCACGATCGTGACCACTTGCACGCCACTAGCCGTAGTGGAAAGGGGGAGAACGAGGGAGGAACAGAAAGGAGGAGAAGAGCATCGGAGAGAGAGATGGCGGAGTGCGGGCGGAAGGCGCTGTCTCTCCTGGAAGCGGCCCGCTCCCGGTACGAGAGCCTGCAGATATCCGACGACGTGTTCGGCGAGTCCGGGGACGACAGCAGTGACAATCCCTTTTACAGCACCTCCGGAGACTCCGACTCCGACAACTACATAGCGGAGGTGGGCGAGGAGGAGCAGCCGCAGCCCCAGCAGCAGCAGCAGCAGCAGCAGCAGCAGAACCACCACCTCCAGAAACGGGGCGATAAGGAGAGCTGCGGACAGCGCGGGGGATCAGGAGGTGGCGGCGGCAGCGGGAACAGCGGAGCCGGTCCTCCGGGCGCACTGACCCGGAGTCAGGCAGAGGAGGAGGGCTGGACGGGCACTCTGCAGGATGTCACCGTGCCGCCGTTCAAAGACACATATGGTGAGACGCGATGCAACATGAAGGAGGTCATTAGTTCAAGGGGGACACGTGTGTGTGTGTGCGCGTGCGTGTGTGTGCGTGTGTGTGCGTGCATGCGTGCGTGCGTGCGCGTGTGGTTGGATGGAGAACGTGTGCAGTTCACGTTTCTGCTTTTCAGGGTCAGGCGGGGCCTTTCTGTGGCTGTGTCTGGTGCCAAAAGCAAACAAAAGGCCATTGCTTTTAGACAATTGGATACTTGTTTCATATGTGTGTGTGTGTGTGTGTGTTTGTGTGTGTGTGTGTGTGTGTGTGTGTGTGTGCATCCTAGTGAGTGAGTGACAGAGAGAAGCATGGCACTGCATCATTAATCGCTGTTCAGTTTAATGGCAAATGCGTGGCCTTTGATACCTCGCTGCTTGGAGCTGTTGCACACATGCTGTCCTGTGTGTGTGTGTTCATGTTTCCGGGCAGGGCAGGAAGACACACTGTTCAATTTAGAGAATCGACATGATGTCTCTCCTGATTCTACACACATAAACACACACACACACACACACACACACACACACACACAATTACATTAAGCGTACTGTAGACTACATGTACACAATCAAGCTTTCTGACCTTTGTCCGCCTGAACCAAGTTAATTAACATCACTAACTATTATTATGAGACGGAAGCTAAATGCTTTTGATTCTGGTTGCACACTATCTTTTCATTTGTGTGTGCGTGTGTGTGTCGTGACTGTTAAACTGCACTGTCTTCCCATCTTTGTAATTATCGCCCCAAAGCATAATTGACTTCTGTTTAAAACCTGCTGCTAACCAACATGTACCAAGCTTTTAGTCTGCTTGTCTTCTCCGTTCTGTGTTCATTTATCTATCACTAAGTACTGACGGTTTGGGTTCTCACTGTCATGCTGCCTTCCATCTCTTCTGCCTCAGCTGAGGCAACAGCGATGGGTGGAAATACCACTCTGTGTCCACTGTGAGATGATGCACGGTGACACCCTTGGAGGTAAACCTCATATGGTTGTTGCGGATATGGACCAAGCCGCACACAAATAACATAGAAACACACATGGGAGTATCTGCAAACTCAGATGTTTTATTGTCAATAAAAATCACCTGAATTGAAGGTGGTGGCGTTGGCCTGGTAGATTACTGAGCAGCAAGCCAAATAAAATAAAAAGCAGCTCTTTTTTCTTCTGTTCATGTTCTATTAAAGGGTGCAGCCTATTTTACTTTTCAAAAACAATGTGAACCAAACTGAGCTGAGCTGGGAAAACACAAGAGGTGAAGTGAGGTTGCTGCGTGTTCCGTACTTCCTGCACAACCTGCTCCTTCCTGCTCGGTTCGATGTTTGTTTTAGCTCTGTTGACCAATGCTGGGAGGCAGCAGGTGCGTCTGTCTGCTTCATACAGTCCAGTCGGGTTCATCGAGATACGTTTACTGTCTGCACAAGCATGGACAGTGTGGGTGTGGCCCCGCCATCTTGCATCTGGGTTGAGCTGGTTAAGAGCTGCCTGACTGGATGGAAGCAGGACTGCCACGGAGCATAACCACATTTCAGAACTCAAGTGGCCGAGATGTTATCGTCTGGCTGAACAGCGCAGGTTGATTGCTCCCTGAGCATCAGCGAACCTAGATGCATTTCCTCCATCCGTTTTCATGGCATGGGACGAGACGCTGCTTCAGCCACAAAGTCGGCCCGTGACGGACACGTCGTCTGGGATGTTTTTATGCAATGTCAGGATTTCTCTGTATGACTACCTGCCCAACTGCCTGGCTGTCTTTTTCTCACCTTCCCGCATGTCTGCCTGTCCATTTCTCTGTCTACCTCTGTGTTTTACTGTCGAGCTGTGATGGCGGTGACATAAACACACTGCTGATGTGGCAGCTTGACTTCCTGGAGACTGTGCACCCCATACATAAATCATCAGCCACCATCATAAAGCATTGGATCCACCTCAAACCAACTCTCACTGGATTGTGTTTGTGTAAAATTATAGCGTCAACTTTTACCAAGGTCCCGTTTATAGGCAATGTTTTATGTCAGCGAGAGAGACTCTGACACATGAGAGGTTCAGGCACATGACCAAGTTGAGGATTATCCAAGTATCTACATCTCAGATTATGTAACCACTTTACGGTGATGTTGAAGGGAATTATGAGCTATCTCTTCCTTCACTTTGCTGGGCATGTCCAAATAGATTACTGGTACTCTCCATATGTCTGTGTATCTGCCTGACCCGTTTTTTTCTGACAGTCCTGTTTCACCATGGCATTAGGAGAAACCACAGAAGAGACATTTGCATGCACACCGGTGTGTATAGAAGGTTACTACTGTAAGGTACATTTACTGTTTGACAAGCAGAAATGCATGTCTGCCACTTTAACACATACACATGTCCAAATATTCACAAAGAAAAAACAACTCAAACAAAAGACCAATTGAATTCAAAATGGGGCATAATTATGCAAAGACACAATATGAAATAGAATAAACTATAAATAGCAAGTCATACAAACAAGATGGTATGCATGACACAGAAAACAGTGTAATAATAATAACTTATACAAAAAATAATAATTATAGGACACATTTGTTCATGTTTTTTTATTCGTAACACCATTCACATATCACTGTCAATACATGCACTGTGTAATACTGGAGAAATTATGGTAAGCCTAGTGAGATAACCATTTAACTTTTACATTTAATCATCTATAAACCACCACTATTTAAGAGTGTTTTCAAGCTATTTAATGGAAATACACACTTATATGATCAAAGTGCTGTCCAACAGTAAATCAAATTATAAAGATGAGATTCCTTGCATGAACACATTTCGGTTGTTAAAATAATTGATTCATAACACAAAACTACTAAAATGAGTTGTAAAAGTCGTTGTTTCACACATGCGAAGACTTGTTTGTGATGTAATGCAACTCAGCAGAACACAGATAATTTGATATGGGATTTGCTCTCCACTCTAGATATAATATACAGTGTATTGCCACTAAACATATTCCTATGGTTTATTTAAGCATATTGCCCTTTAAAAACAGGCAATTCTATAAGGAAAGAATCAGAAATTGTTCTCTAACCCATGATCTATTTCTGTTGCATGTGTTGTCTATATGAAGGGCTTATCCAACTCAACTACACGGTAATCTCTCATTCTTAAATACATGACTATAAAAGCTTTGCCAGCCAGATGCTTGTGCCTCGTCAATATAAATAATACAGCAGATAATCATGAGGGATCATACTCCTCTCTGTAGGTGCAACATTGGTGGAGTTTTTTAATATGCAAGGTGGGAAATTGATATTTCAATGCTTCCCTTGTTGAGAAACATGAGCTCATATTAGTAGTCTGAAGAAAGAATGATGCACATGTTTAATCCAGTTTTATCAGCATGACGTCGACTTGATTGTCGATCGGCAGGCAAGGATCTATAAAGAAGATCTATGGAGGAAATAGATTGAAACAATCACATTATCCATAAAAAGAGTACTCAGGTTGTATTTTTGGCTTTCTCTTGAGATGAGCTGAGGTGAGTCATTTAGTCTCTGTCAACCTTAGATATGAAATGTTTTTTATGGAGGAATGGCTCGCTCTGAGGAAGCCGTGCTGGATTTTAAATTCAGCTTTCAAATCTAGTGGAATGCCAGTGAGTGGATTTTGGGCCCTGCCGGCGGCTACTTCTGCTGTCTCAGCTCGTCTTTTTTTTCTCCCCTCCGTTCTGCATGATGTACCCTTTAGGTTTAAGCATAATGTTATCTTTAAATCAGCAATCCAAGACTGAAACAAGAGTCCTTCATTATTGTGGTTGCAACCACTCAGGAGTGCAAAGACGAAAGAGAAAGAAAACCTTATTCTACTCTGTTCAGAGATAATGAGATTGTGTTGTTTAATTCAGCCTGAAGTTGTTCAGCGTAACATTTAAATTGCCTCTCACGGATCCAACATCCTTGGAGAAAATCTCTAATTTACTCGAGAAAATACATCAAGCCAGTCACTGCACTGAGTATTGATTGCGTGGCTTCAATGCAACGCCTAACTGCTTTCCAACAGAGAGCTTTTAAATAGGAGGAAAACTGGTGGATTCCGATGTATATGGAAGAGGGGAAATAGTTGTATTGGAAAATGTGACGTTCTTTATGCTTGTAGCTAATCAGGTTATCAGTTGATTACATTAAGCTTAATTCAAATGTATTTATTATCTTCAGCTGTTTACGCTTTACTTTAACATAACAATTTAAGTGTTTGTCCATTACTTCAGGATGTGCGGTGTTACGTGCATACTCTACTCTGCAGGTGTGCAACAGGTTTAGTTGCAGGGATTATTTGGGTTTTAAAAAGTAGGCAAACGTTGCTGATTTAACAACCTCATCCCTCATCAGCTGACGCTTCACTGACATCCTGAGTTCACACGCCCTTCATTCAAGGCTTCCCTCCTGACCCCGACTATCAAAACAAGACGTTGACTCAGCGCCTTCCACAACGCTAAAGCAATGAGACGCGGAAACCTTCGGCAAGGGTACGAATGCCACGCCGTGACGGGGATCACCGCGTGGCGGCTGCCGTGACGTGTAAATGATCTAACCGCTGCTCTGGGCTTGTGACATTTACACCAAAGGCTAACTGGCTGATTCATGAACCAGCGCAGCGATTTTGATGGGGATGTAGATGTTTCCTGACGATTTAATACAATGCAAGACTACCTATATTGATGCCTGTTCTCTCAGTGTCCCCACTTCTGAGGAGACGACAGCGTAGTTTATGAAAGCGTGAAACAGCTTTCACAATGTAATTTCATCGTGTCTTACAGTGTCAAAGAATAACCTTTTATTCAGTCAGTCAAATTAGTGGCATTGGTCTAAAGTTGCCGTGGGTTCAATTCCCAATCGGGGCGGTCCTTCTGCGTGGAGTTTGCATGTTCTCCCCGTGGCAGCATGGGTTCCCTCCGGGTTCTCCGGCTTCCTCCCACAGTCCAAAGACATGCAGCTCAGGTTAATTGATGTCTAAAGTGCCCATAGGTGTGAATGTGAGAGTGAATGTTTTTGTCTGTCTCTATGTGTGCCCTGAGATGGACTGGCGGCCTGTCTAGGTGAACCCTGCCTTCGCCCCATGTCAGCTGGGATCGGCTCCAGCGCCCCGCGACCCTAATGAGGATAAGCGGTATTGATAATGGATGGATGGATGGTCTAAAGTTTAAAAACTGGGATTAAGTGACATGTGACTTTGAGTTGGCTCACATGGGATTCTCTACGCCAATCCGTGTATCTTCCTCTATCAGACCTGTGTTTTTTCTCCACTCCCTGTCCTGATTCAGGCCCTGCTCAGAAGATGCCGGCCACCGCCACCGCCTTGGACTTCTTCCAGCTCTTCGTCCCTGACAACTGCATCCAGAACATGGTCACCCAGACCAACATGTACGCCAAGAAGTTCCAGGAACGCTTCGGGTCCGACGAAGGCTGGCGCCCCGTCACGGCCCAGGAGATGAAGGCCTTCCTGGGCTTTGTCACCTCCACCAGCGTGCAGCGCTGCGAGTCCGTGCTCAGCATCTGGAGCTCGGGCTTCTTCAGCAACCGGAGCATCGCACTGAAGATGAGCCAGGCGCGCTTTGAGAAGATCCTCAAGTATTTCCACATCGTGGCTTTCCGGCCGTCACAGGGAAGCAACCAGGGCCTGTACAAGATCCAGCCCTTCCTGGACTTGCTGCAGCAGTCGTTCAGCTGCACCTTCAGACCTTCACAGACGCAGGTGTGTGCACTCTGCTGTGGGCCGAGGTCTCCCGAAAGCATCCTATAAATCTGGGTTTATTATCTCCCTTTAATAATGCACCGTCGAAATGTGACGAGTATGAACTGCTCCAGTTTGCTAACGACAGAAAAAATGTTACATTATATTTCACTGAAGCTATTATCCCAAGCGGCTTACAATCATGTTATATTCATACACCATCATAGACCATAGATACAGCTACAGGGAGCAATTCAGGGTTTAAGTGTCTTGCTTAAGGACACATCGACTAGGGCGGGGATTGAACCGCCAACCCCCTGATTGAAAGAATACCTGCTAACCACTGACCCACAGTCGCCCTTAATATTCAGAGATATTTTAGATTTAATCTAAGACATAATTGATGCAACATTGGTTAATATAACTGTTTTGTGGTTATCGCCGTAGGGTTCACTCAAGATATAGCATGCACTTTTAATACAGAAGCTAAGGAGTTCCCAGTTTAGCTCATAATTAAGAATGTAAAGGAAATATGCTCTTGAGGTAGAGCAAACCATTCAAATATCAGAGCAGGGAGTCGCAGTTTGAACACACAGCAAGTATTTGAGAACTTTACCAGACTATCTTTCCACAGGTCTCATTTCCACTCGTTTTCATTGACACTGCATGTATTAGAGCCACATTCATGCAACTGGGGCAGGGGAGCGCCTGCCTGGCAAGTCTATTTTGGGTGGGCTGGAGTTTAGTCAATCCTGCTTTATTTTCTTCTCGATATATTTAACTGCACTACAAATGCGAAAGGAGCAGCGAACAAACAACCCGATCGAAGTAGTATCTGTTAAATCAAATTAGAATGTATAGATAGATAGATAGATAGATAGATAGATAGATAGATAGATAGATAGATAGATAGATAGATACTAATCTAATCCCCATGGGGACATGTGTCCTTACAGTAGCAGCACCAATAAACTAAACACACAAGAATAAAATATAAAAAACACGGATGAAAGATATAGATGTATACAAGTAAAATATAAAATACAAAATAAAGTATATATGTATATAAAATGAAACATATATGTATGTATATACACACACACAAACAAAACAAATAATACGATGACTGTGCAAAGTATACAAAAGTAAAATATCAAATAAAAAAAATAAAAAATACTATATATATATATATATATATATATATATATATATATATATATGTATATATATATATATATATATATATATAAACATGTATGCATACAGAAATATAATACTAATGACTGCAGTGTTCAGCTTGATTCCTGAAAGAAAACAATACAAATTGCTCCTCACTCGACCGTGTTTACTTCCTGGTGAAAAACGGGCTTATAATATGTGTGATTAATTAATAGCAAAAGTAGAGTAATAGAGTGTTGTGGAAATCTGCAGCAGGAAAAGAGAACACAGCATGCAATCTGCTCCTAATTGTCCAAAATTATTACATTTTTATTTACCACTTACTGATTAAAATGGTTGCCATTAAAGTCAGAACAGGATGTTGATGCCACTTAATTTCAGGACTTTTCTAATTTAGCTTTACATGCTTCTATAATCATAACAAATACACTGAGTTTGTCAGATTCTGGTTCCAGCCAGGGAATCATATTCCTGTGGGATCCTTTGCAGACACTTACAAATTAATACATTTCTGGGAATGCCTGCAGTATAAGTGCGTTGGCATAATCTTCATTGTGAAACAGGATGTTAATGCTGTGATGCTTTTTGGGAATACAGGCTCTTAACAGCACCCCTCTCCCCCTCCCTCCTCATATCACATCTCATTCAGCACATGTCATTACAGCATTTTAGGGTCAATAAAGCTTAAGTGTAACTGTTGATGAGTTTATTTCATTGTGGAGAAATGAAGGGCTTGACATTCGCGCTCTCTATCCACTCTGCTGTGAAAGCGGGGGCAGACCGTCTATCCGACAGCATCTGTGTGCGGCGTTCACACTGCATGTGTATCTAGGCCAGTTGGTCTTATCTCTTGGTTTTCTGTCCAGATAGTGAGAGTGGCGCGGACTACAAATTGTTTCTTCGCACATAATGGAAAAGTAATCTCGCCATCGAATGATTGACACAGATGGCAGGAGAGAAGTCAAGCTGTTTTGAGTTTTAGTTAATCTGTTGTATATTTTGTTGATGAATCGATTCATCATTCGGTCAGAATGATTAATAAATAAACTGAAAATAAAGTGTCAGAAAATAGTTTTAAAAATACATTGAAATATTCAATCCAATATCATAGTAACAGTCCAAAAGCCAACATTATTTAGTTTGATATTATGGAAGAAAACCACTAACTTATTGACCTACTTCATTATGAAAATAGTATCTGAGTAATTTCTGCAGATCAAATAATCAAATCAATTTAGTATATTTTTAATTATGAGGAAATTATCAAAGAGAGGGAACTGCTCTATCAACATTTTGTAATACTTCTATATAGAATATTTTTCAAACTATTTGATATCGTACAGCTCTTGTCTTCAGCTGTTACAATAAGATGTAGATCTGGTCACCAAGAGAAAAGTGCTGCAGTAGCTGCGGCTGTGCTAACGTGGCACCACAGGATGAGGTATTTCTCAAAAGGCCTTTGTGGTGTGGTTGATGTCGTCCGTTCAGAGGCTAAGACTGATTCATCTTTCTCTTGTGTAATCCATAACTCCCCATTTGACTTGGAAATGAATTGTTGCTCTTTTTCTTCGAGCAGAAAAGAGCTGTTGGTCACTCTCACTTCAGCTTTAGTCAAATCATGATGGAGCGGGGAAGGCGGAGGAAGGGAGAGCATAGAAGCATGAAATGCAAATATGTGTTGTTTGTTGCTGAAACGACTCTGGAAAATATTAATAGATAATTGTACCAGGCTTGTGTAATCGTCCAAGGAAGGGTGAGATAATATTTGGTTGTGTGTGTGCACGTTCTGTTTGTTCCCAGACTTTCAGTGGGTGTGTGTTTGGATGTGTGCTCGTTTGTATTACTTCATTTAATCCCTGTTAGGTAATTCATCCTCAGTATCTGATTCTGATGCTAACTAGTAGAGCCAGTGACTAGACATGGGAAATAATAAAAGATCAAAAGGCAGATGACATAGTTTAAGCTACTTTTGAAATATACTTTGACATTATTTTCATCAGTTTGACTGATAACAAGTTAATATATTCAGTTTACTATAATGGGAAACAAAGAAAAGTTCTTTTACATTTGAGAAAGTGGAACAAATTCTCTTTTATGTTTTATTTTGATTGAATTAAGATTACTTAATGACCAAAATGGCCAACTAACTGATTAATTCCCTCATTGTTTCAGCTCTATTCAGCTTTGTTTTAAAAGGAAGAAGAAGCATGACAATAGTTTGAAACTGTGTGTCTCTATTATCATTTTATATATTTATTTGTTCATCGTATATCTTTATTCTGATCAATTTGCACCATGCAGCAGATAACGTCTTTGAGTTTTTTACCCAGTCATGTCTCGTCTATTTCTATTTTTATTTATTTTCATTTTTTCACAAGGTTTTATCTGAAGCTTAATTACTCAAGCACACACTATCAAAGTACTGTATTTAATGTCTTTATTTAGTTGTGTAGTGGCGATGGAAAGATATAGATAGACAAAGAGAAATACTGGATGGGATAAATATAAAAGAAGTGTGTTTTTGTTCTCTCTGCAGTATCGCAGGCGTGTAAAGATCTTGAATTGGCTGCATTCTCTCTCCAACCCTGAGCTGTGATGTTACATCATACACAACTTCAGTCTTACACCTCACTCCAATACTTTTATATTCTCCTTTATCAAGGCCAGCTATTATTCCAGGAATACGTTGTGTACTTTGCTTGTTGTGAGACTGTTATATAAATCTCCATCGGGACAAACTCACAGGTTCCATTGCATGTGTGTCTCCAGGTTCTTCACGAGCCCTTGATAGACGAGGATCCGGTGTTCATCACCACCTGTACGGAAAGAGAGCTGAGGAAGAGGAAGAAGAGGAAGTTCAGCCTCTGGGTACGACAGTGTACCTCCACCGGATTCATCTGTCAGGTAAACATTACTCATAAGCAATCAGAAATATAAATGGAAGCCAGATATTGTGAAGAGATGGGAGAGAAAATGTTGTATTTCTGTGTGTTTGCATTGAGGTTATTTTAATTTGCTGCTTTTAAATTTCATGGCAGAAATCAATTTTTTTCACAAGAAATGCGTTTTATTTTATTTTTTGGGGAAAAATATCGGAAACTTTGATCTTCACCAATGTTTTCAAATCTCATTCTCAGCTTGCTGATGTTGCATCATATTGCATTAATCCAATTATTTCCCAGAACTACAAAGAATAAAATGTTTGGGGATTTACACGAATAAAACAGAAAGGGAGATTTTTAGAACGGATCAGACTCGAATAATAAGAAATACCTTCTGGGCTAAAATATTGGTTGTCAGAATTTTTGGGGGGTGGTTTTATATTTGAATTTTTGAGTGGCTGTGAGCTCAGGCAGGCAGGGCTGCTGCTCACTAACCATCTTCTCCGGTTCCTTATGTAACATTATGACCAACCCAAAGAAGACACAGGAGAAAACATGTGTCACCTTACCAGCAAGAGGTTACAACGTCCTATAGAGTCACACACAGTCCAGTACAGTATATAGTACCGACATCAGAAACAATAAAACAATCATTTTAGTGAAACATTTTCTAGTTTGGGTTTGAGAAGGACCTGCCCAATGACAAACTAGCCTTTTAGAGAAATCTGGTTCAAAGTACAGCAATATAATTCCACCACATTGTAAAGAAAAGCTGTGTCACTGCAGAGGAAAAATGAAAAAGGAAAAATGAACTCAGGGAAGACTGAGTGTTTCCTACTGCCTCCTGGTTGTGGTCCAGAATGACATCAGTGGAGAGAGGACCAAGCAGGATCAGAATTTTAATGAGCCTGTTCCCTCTCTCTTTTTGTTATCGTGGCTCGAGGAAAAAAAAAGAATACCAATTCATAACGTTTCCAGATCTCCTGCGTGAAACGATTCGTAAAGCCACGCCCCGTTACCCGATCCGTTTCCCCGAGCGGCGGCATTAGCATTCGCGCACCGACTGTGGCCGTTTGACAGTCACTCATTCTTTACCAGTCCACCGTCTCAGATCTGCCATCTTTAAATGAATTGTGTCGAGGGAGAGAGAAAAAAAAAGAAAGAAGAAATAAAACGAGTTAATGGAGTGGATCAATGAGATTCCATTAGCCAGTGCACCACACACACACACACACACACACACACACACACACACACACACACACACACAGAGGTACGTACCAGCCACTTAGTGTAATAGCTAAAGGTCTGACATAGATGCTGGCTAATCAGGCTAATGCCGTTCAGCTTGCGAGCAACAGCAGGAGCAGAAGTGCAAGAAGGACGCGTGGCCGTTTGTGGGTTGTACATTTCTGTTTGTTCGTGTTTGATAATGGCTTTCTTTGGACGCCGAGCTGTTCTTCGGCGTCTCGCTGAGCTCCGAGGCCGCTCGGTCTGTCCTCGATCCACAGCGATGCATCTCAACAGAAACTGGCCAGATTGTCATGAAATATTCATACTCACAGCCACGGCGGGCGCTCCAAAAATATGTTTGGGAGTTTTTCAAAAGCTCGGGCCTAATTCATCAAAATGTATTTTGCAGATTGCCGTGAGATTTACAAACACATGAGATCATCAATAATAAAAAGATGAGAGGGAATGAGGGGAGACAAAGAAAGAGGGAATCTACAAACACAAACAATGTTGCGTTAGGGTTAACAGGGTTAATAGTTGGGCCTCATAAAAACCCACCGTACCATGGTGTCCTTCTACAGTTTTATCATTTAAAAAAAGAAATCTCATTAAGTTCATAAGTGACACCTACGAAACATCTTGGTGGGTCATGTGACAGGTCATGTGATTTGGTGTTACCATAACAAACATTTCCAAGATGTCTGCCCCTAGTTGTGAGAGATCTCGTACAAGTAGCTCAATTAAAACAGCTTTTTTTTTCATTTCTAAAGATAAGAGTCAACATTTCATGACAATCCTTACATAACATGTCATTTATTGTATTGAACCTGCTGTGAATACATTTCTTGAATAAACTGATCTAAAACAAATCAGATAAATATATGCACAATTAGAAACATAATGTTTGATCTGCTCAGTTAATTTGGTTGATTAAATAATATTTAGCAAAAATATTTTATAATCAATTCAAAGCATATTAAAACCATTGTAATCACATTATATTAATGAAATTAATCATTCCAAAAGTTTACCATTTAAAGCCCAATGTGACATTATGTTCAATGTGGTCTAAATCTGTGTTATGTCCCCCATCATTTTCCTTGAAGGATAAATGAGTCTGTGTTCTTACATATACAAATGTGAATTAAATTGGCATATTTCCCATACATGTTATTGGCATTTTACTATGAAATTTATCAAACGCAAAATTTCTCCATTTACAAAAAAATAAATAATTCATGACAAGTTCAAATGCACACAGTCTGCAGCCTGAAGTTATATAATAGCATCATCATTTATTTTACGTAGAAGAGACCACATGGTACTTAGGACTGAAAGATGATGATCTGGTTCTCTATCTGTTTTATCTCCACGTTCCTTCTCTTTCTGCAGATCTCCGTCCATCTGAAGGAGGGCACAGATGGCCTGGCCGCCTTGAAGAACAAGCCTCAGCTCCACAGCCTCGTGGCCAAGCAGCTCTGCCAGAACATCTCTGGCAAGAACACCATCATCTTCACCGGGCCGTCCATAACAAGCCTCGGCCTCTTCACAGAATTCAGCAAACAAGGTACAGAAACAAGTGGCACCGGCAGATATTGAATCTATTGGTTTGTCTCCGTCCTGCTGCCGACATTAAAACACCTTTTATTACCTTCGCATTGAAAATGCAGAAGGTAATGTTTTGATCGCCGTGTATTTGTATGCGTGCGTGCGTGTTATTCGCATAAGTCAAAAAGTATTAAACCGAATCCCATGAAATTTGGTGGGATCATTGTTTATTATCCGGGGACCATTTGATTAGATTTTGGGATCGATCGGGTCAAAGGTCAAGGTCAAGAAAAGGTCAACATCTTCTTTTTACCATATCGCAGTCAATTTGTATCCAATTGTCATGCAACTAATGCCAAAATGTTTATAATTCAATGCCAAATCTTGTGATATGCGAAGGTATGCGTTCTACCGAGTGCCCGTTCTAGTTTTTCCGTGTGCTTCTCCAGTGTCGTCTCACAACATTGTTTTTTGTTGCATTGCTGTGCAGACTGCGGTCTCCCTCTTCATCTCTTTGGATTTTTTATCGTCTTATTTTTTTTTCAGCTGTGACGAAATAGCGTCTTTGGGCTAAAAAGCCCTGAGAGGAATAAAATCTGTTGAAATGAGAATTCATGGCACTAGTTTCCACTCAAATGATTAATTTTCTTCATGTGTCCTCACACCACGAGGGAAACACCTTCAACCCAATGGGGAATGTGTAAAAGCAGAATCATGTCACGTGTCAATGAAAACATAGACTGGTGGCTTGTTCTTGTAAACGTGTCTCGCCCTTTTTACTCCGAACTTAAATGTCTCTTTGACAAGATAAAAATGTCTTCAAGACTTTGTTGCTTGACGGGGTTGAAATTAGCAGTTTTGCCCACATTTGTTCTTTAAAATCTTGACAACTAGATCTTATAGTGACTTGCTTTGATGAATTTTGTTCTGCTCTTCAACCAACATTGACCATACCAGCCTCCTGATGCTCTGTGATAGACTTAATTGCCTTTTGACTTGCACAATAAATCATGGAAGAATAAGCGGGGAGTGTTCAGGCCGGTCACAGCTCCAAAGATCAATAGGTAAAGTGGCGACTTGAAAGAAACGCCATTTACTGCAACGCATCACAAAGAGAACTTTTGAATCCAGACCACTTTGTTGTTTCACTGTTTCTGTCATAGCCTACACACAAATGTTCCATATTCTCATAATCTTCTTATCTGATTATTAATCTGAAGTTTCTCTTCAGGAAATAGTTTGGGAAATTGTGATATTTTATGGTTATAATCCATCTTTGAAGCAGATTTTCACAGAGCGCTTATTTTCATGCTCATTTTACCCAAGGCATATTTATGAAAGCATATAATCCTGTTGCGGTTCAGGCGAGTCACACACGCTCATTTAGACTCTATCACTGAGATAAAGATAAACTAGTTCATTGTCAAATATAATGGAAAAACATATTATAATATATATTAATACAAAGAATAGAAATATGTTGATGGTTATTTATTGTATTAAAGTAAAACTAAATGTATGCAGGTCAAATTCATTAACAGCTTTTGGCATTCTGTAACTACCTGGACTTTAATGTTCACTCCGTGCATCATTTACTTTGAGCTAAACTCGTTGGTTGTAATCCTGTCTGTCTTTGAGAGAGTTACTTGCAGAGGGAGAAAGCCAGTTCAGCAGCCTCCCCAAGGTCCTAGTGCCCGGGGATTATGGCCTTCTTTTTTTATGGAGCTCAATGTTGACTATTTTTAGAACATGCCTTGCGGGCGACTCACGTGGTCCCTGCGGGCGACCAGGTGCCCGCGTTGGATATCTCTTTATTAGACAGATAGAAATCATTCTGCAAATTGAAAACATTAACAAATCAGCAGAACTCAGTCACGTAATTATCATCGTTGCTCATCCACGTAACAGATAAAGAATAAAGAATTCAAATGGGTGGAAAGTTAAAAAAAATGTCACAAGAAGAAGAAGAGAAGAAGAAATGTGACAGCTGTGAGGGAGATAAATGTTCTACAGTATTTTGTTCGGTGAGTTTAGG
The DNA here is from genome assembly GCA_036178185.1 of Liparis tanakae. Lineage (NCBI taxonomy): Eukaryota > Metazoa > Chordata > Actinopteri > Perciformes > Liparidae > Liparis > Liparis tanakae. The sequence continues at coordinate 6,415,891 of CM070100.1, read as the reverse complement.
TAGAATGCATGAACAGCGCATTAAACTCTTCGGAGTAACTGCAGGAATGGCTGAAACTAGGACCGCAACTAACGATCATCAATACGCTTTTCAAATAATATTTGCTCTTTGAAACCTTATAGAATACAAAATAATAGCTGAGGTCTAAGGTCAAAAAAAAAAAAAAAAAAAAAATATATATATATATATATATATATATATATATATATATATATATTCTTTTTTCTTTGCTTACATTTTTTTTATTCATTAACAAAATAATTGTCAATTATTTCTCTGTTGATCAACTAATCAGTATATTTCCTCACAGTCGATATACATACTCTTTCAGAGGTATTCTACAAATGCCAACATGTCTCTGTATTTTTGCCGTCTCCAGATATCTACTGTTGTGGTCTGCTGAGCACCAGGAAGAGCGACTGCACAGGCTTACCACAAAGCATGCTGGTCTGCAGCTCCACGCCAGCGCAGCGCGGCCAATCACGAGTGATGATGAAAGGCAGCATGTCACTGATCAGCTGGTACAACAAGGGACACTTCAGGTTCCTTACCAATGGTTATTCCCCAACCAAACAAGGTAAACTCAAACTGAAAGTAAATGTGTCTTATTGAATCATTAATATTTGGAGAGTTTGAGTATGTACAGAAAACGGTGCACATAATATGCAATGCTTTGTAATTCTAGGAAACCACAAAGTGTGCCATGATTTTTGAAAAGTCATGAACTTGACTAATAACATCAGCTTGACTGTCATCTGGATGTTACCATCTGGAGAAATTGCTGCATCATCGTTAAGCATTTGTGTCAGGAAAATCAATGAGAGCTTCTAATCCATGATAATCCGTTTCCAGTAGGCAGCATGGTCATGATATTCCTCTTCTCTCAACTGTAATCCACTCTCCTTGAAACGGTTTTGTTCAGTTGCAGTGTGTGAGCTCTTTGAATGAAGAATGTGGAAGCAAAGTACCGGATCAGTTCAACAGTTTTTATCCCACATTGATTTTCTTTCCCCAGGGTGTGCACGTGTGTTTTTCACTCTAAAAAAAAGAGAACAAACGGAGTTGCAAATCCCATCAATAGCCATACAATTGGGTTTAATAAACAAATTAAGTTATCATGATTGGGGATATATGATCAACTTAGTGCTGATGCAAGTGTTTTATATGATAAAAGTCTGGATTTAGTTTACAGTTATTCAAACCAGATGTTGCAGTTATAAAATGAATCATAATTCTGCAATTGCGTCATGCAAATCTTTCCAAAAACTACTTAGGAATTGATTTTGCCAGAAAGTTATGGAGATACTGAAAGTTCCCAGAACAGCTGAGAAGTTTTCTTGGCTAAGAATCAAAGACCAACCAACAACAGTCCAGAAAGTGAAGCATTGCACCAGTGATGTGGTGATGTAGGAAATGTTTTTAGTTACACATGTTGAACGGCTACACATTAATAATAGCAACATTTCCATGACCATGCATCTATTTCAGGATATTGTGCACGCTGTCTCAAGGTCCACTGATAATTAAATGGAACGGAGCGGTCGATAATGTCATTACCTGTGCATCTCCAGCTGTGACTACTCTAAGTGTTTGCTGGGGGAAAGACTAATGAGCAAAGCAGCCCTGCAGTTGGAAAAGTATAAAGAGCCCTGCTTGATTATGAATGATAACAAGACGCACCCGGGCAGCCTCCCTCGTGTCGAGGAGCGCTCCTTTTCCTCTCCCTTGTCTGGTTGTTGGCCGGGGTGACTACGTAATCTGGAAAAATGTCGTCCCTCCAGTGGCGTCTCTGCTGTCTCTCATTGTTCTGGTATGTGTGTGTGTGTGTGTGTGTGTGTGTGTGGCAGGTATCATCATTAAGAGGAAAAGCGGGGAGATCCCATGTCCCTTGGCTGTCGAGGCCTTCGCGGCGCACCTCAGCTACATCTGCAAATACGACGACAAGTACAGCAAGTACGTACAACACGTCGGCTCCAGGCGATGACGTCACCGTGTGATCTTTGACCCTCCTGTTACCTTCGGGGTCAATTTGGCCCAATTTAATGTTTAACGTCTCTAAAAATAAGATTGACATAAATGTTGTTGCTTCATATTTCAGGACTTTTCCTAATTTATTGGGGACAACTGGGAAAACATAAAATCACATGATGATATGTTTTCACTGTCCTGAAGACAACTTGTACGCATCAGTGTTCTTTGGGGTCAATTTGACCCCAGGCTGTTTGTCACTGTGTAAAAACATTTAAGAAATATCAACTTTTTTATTTATTTAAAGGGATATTTAGGTCATCAAACAAAAAGTACCTGACACATAAACTTGGGAAAATATATAAATTCTAATCATTTTTCTGGTGGTTTTAACTACTGTGGTTAAAAAGGGTAAAAGATGTTAGTAAATATGAAGGTAACAGGAGGGTTAACCTGCTTCCTCCTCATTGTCAGATGAATATTCAGCCATGTCATTGAAAATCTTTAAGACGACAAACACGAAGCGACGCTTCCTGTTCTCACTGACGACAAACTCTCTGACACGTCTTTGTGAAGGGGTGAGGCTCAGGCGCAGAGAGACAGACTGGGACGCAATAACAAAACAAAAAAGCACTCTTTAATGAGTAAAAAGTTTTACAAAAACGAGGTCCAAAAGGGGCAGGCAGAAAATCCAGGTTCCGGACAGGCAGGGTCAACGGGTAGAACCAGGAACACGGACAGGACGACGGGAAAAGCACTCTGAACTAGAGACAACCATAGAGAACAATCAGACAGGAGACAAGGGAGAGACTAACACAATATATAGGGGTGAAACACAGGTGTACGACATCAGGCACTAACGAGACAAGAGTGACTGAGGGCAGGTGCAGGGGATTAAACAATTAAGACACGGAACACAGGAGAAACAGAAACGGGGTGTTACACTCGCGGTGTTTCAAAACAATCCTTCTCTGAGATTTGTTTTGACGCAGTAATAAACTGGATCGATCTAAAAGGTAAAGAAAAACATTTGGAATTGGCCATTACATCGCAGCTTGTTTGGCAGCGCTCTCCCTCAATACCGGATCAATTTCAATTGTCTTCCCAGCAGTCATTTCGACACAAAATGCGGAAAAACAGGTTCCAGGTAGAAGTCACACTCGTTATAATTTACTTGACAGAACATCTTTGTGTAAAAACTCTGGAGTAAGTCACTGTTTTCCTCCCCCAGGTACTTTATCTTCCACAAGCCCAACAAGACCTGGCAGCAGGTGTTCTGGTTGAGCATCAGCATCGCCATCAACAACGCGTACATCCTCTACAAGATGTCTGACGCCTACACGGTCAAGCGCTACAGCCGGGTGCAGTTTGGAGAAAGACTGGTCAAAGAGCTGCTGGATTTAGACGACTGCTCCCCCACTCAGTGAGGAGGAGAAGGAAGAGGAGGACAGCCAGAGCGCCAAGCACGACACACACACACACACACACACACACACACACACACACACACACACACAAACACAAGCCCCACAGATGTACACTTCATTCCGGTTGTACAGCAGTGCAGTCTGTGTGTATGTGGTTATACTGAAGCAGTGCCAAGCCTGTTTTTCTCCTCCTCTAGTTGTTTTCCACGGAGCTGTAAATATTCATGAACACACGACTGCGCTCCTCGCGGTAGAGCATCTCGAGTCGAGGGACCCGTCACATGCCTGAGCTGCAACATCCAACCACATAGATGTGCTGAGGAGTCGTCAGCAGGAGCTATTTCACAAGCAGGCGGGAACAATGAAGCCGGGACGACTTCCCCGTTAAACGATGTCAGCTTCAAGTCTCGACCTTTATCGAAGAGTGAAGGTATTGACTTCGGCCCGACTCTCCCGTGAGAGTGTTTAAACTTGTACTCTTCGGGGCCAAAAGGTGACGAGTAGCTCGATATCTCCAACGCTGCAAAAACACCCGCGAGCCTGTAACACGAGCTTAGTAGAAGCAGGACAACCAGGTGTGTTCACACGCTGCACGCACAACCATATTGTTTGGTGTGGAAATTATTCTCGCTCCGTGTGTGTGTGTGTGTGTGTGTGTGTGTGTGTGTGTGTGTGTGTGTATGTGTGTGTTTGTGACCCAGATGTGTTGTGCTGCTGGATACTGTATGCAGTAGAGGAAGACACACACAGCAGTGTGCCACCAACTCACAGCCAATTCAATAGAGCCAAGAAAGTTAAAATATATATATATATATATTCTTTTTTTTTTTTAACTCCTCAAAACGGTAAATATTCATGATTTTAAAAAGTTACATTTTAAATTTGGAAGGGGAAACATTCTTAGGATTTATTTATTAAGACTTAAGCAAAATATTTAAAACTCTTTGAATGACAACCTGAAGTAACAACCACACCACAGATTAATCTGAATTCAAATATTTAATAATTGTGAGAAGAGCTCAGACAAAAACATACAATTTGCGTGGGAAATAACGAAAAAAACAAAATCAGACAATAAATGCCCGATGCCAAAGGCGGATGAACTCATCCCTATTTGTCTAATCTCACAGTTAACTATTAGAACTATACACCAGTTATCCTCTCCTGTATTTAACTGTGCTTTTCAGGGCACAACCAGTTCAAAGTATCCTTGATTGAAAGTATACAATCTTGTGGGAATAATGCCAGAGGATTGGAAAAATATTGCTCGGCAATATTTAGTACAGGAAGAAAAAAACCTCCTCACTGGTGGCTTATGAGATGTCCCAAAATGTTGCAAGGTAGCCCAAAAAGTGACACATCATTTCACAACTGGATTATTTCTATTATTGAAAACTTTTACCAGAAATAATACCTGTGGAAATGACCTTCTATTATACATGTGTTTAAGAATCACATAATGTCATCTCGCCTGAAATTGCAAACGTCTCGCCAATAACACGTTTCGGCCACCTGTCGCCAAGCCGACGGAGGTGTGAGTGAAGAGTCGTTGATCTGATGAAAACGCTCTCTCCCCCACACACACACACACACACACACACACACTGCTGTCTGTAGCTTCAACCAGGAGTCCACTTTGCTCGGCTACAACACGCTAGTGTCCCGTCACGTTATTTGAAGTGAAAGGTTTTGATGTGCGCTTGCTCGATCCGCATGGCGCAATGTGCGAATCCATATCAACGGACAATGGCGGCGGTCTTCCTCTCATTGCGCTCTCGCGCTTTGAGGAGCGTCGTTAAGTTAGCAACACGTTGGCTAGATAATCCTTTTAGCTTTGAACCCAATGACACTGTTCTCTGAAAAAAAAAATGGGAATAAATTAATAAATTCTGTAAATATAGGTAGATAAATTAAATGGATTGTATTAAAAAAGAATACCAATGAATTAAAATGGAAAAGTAATGACTATAACCAAAACAGAAAATATGTCCACTGTAGATTTAGAGTACAAGGTACGGTATGTATGTGTATATTTTGTTTACAAATTGCTGCACTAAGTGTGTGACCATAATCACTTTGTCACTGAGACTCAAGATTGTGAATTTTATTACTTTTTCACTAATCCAAAGTATTGTTGCTGTCATTGTGGCGAAATGTGTTTCATTCATGTTTATCTCAAAGTAGCAACGTCAACACCCTGTCCCACATAGTCAGCTTGTCATTTGAATGTGGAATATTGACTACACACACATTTTATGTGATTTTAATTGGGTTGTAAGCTGTAGTCATTTGAAATAGACGCGAGATATACGAGTGTTTTGTCCAGTCATGTCTGTGCTGTGATGTTCTTCAGAGAGAAGAGACTGCATTTAAAGATGGATGAGGTCGTTAAATCATACTCATTCAGCAGCTAGTTTGCTAATTCCACCATGGGAGATGTTTTCCTCCAGAAATCCCTTCTGGCATCCTATTTGTTTAGGTTTAGGAAAGGATGATGGTTTGGGTTTAGATAAAGCCTTTCTGGAGGACAGCCCTGAGAGCAAACTTCTCCTGTGAGCAAAATAAACCAAACAGCCAATCACAGCACAGACTTGGCGAAACACCCATGTAAAAAAAAAGACACACACACACACACACTGGTGATCTCATAGTGTATTGCCACACCCTGGAGTGTAGCAGCAAGGTGAGATGGTAACCTACTGGAGGTCAAAAATACTCCACATTTTTAAAAAGGTGTTCAGTTTACATCAACATTTAACAACAAGGGGGAATTCATCTTCTAAAGGGCGGTGGAGACGATTTATCCTCCTCCACCTCGGAAGGCCCTGATGCACGTCGTGATCCGGGTAAAAGGCACTGATGCAATCATCGCTGAAGCAGAAATACACGGGGCAGGTCGAGAATAATTTAAATCCAGCTGTGCGAAACAAAATAACCTTCAGACAGCGTCACAAAATGGCGAAGGCCCGTCTCTGTCACACACACACTCCTTGACATGTGAGGCTTTCTGTACTGCTTATATCGCTCGGCTCGGAGCAAGAATAAGGAGGAGTTATGCACAGAAGCGAGGCAATGGTTACTTGGCAACACATAATGAGTGAGAGGGAGGAAAAGGGAAGTATTGTCAAGGATTTCTGACCATATTATAAAATTGCAATCACCCCAACTGCTAACTGAGAGCTGAGCGGCTTCACGTCGTCTCCTGAGAGAGGGGCGGAGCATCCTGCCCCGTAATGTTTTATTATTCATTCAGTTCAGAGCGTTGCGTTGTAGAGCATATAGATCAGACATGGCTTCATGCTGAACTCTCAGGTTGATACCTGAAGTGATTATTCTGTCCAGACGGCTCTATTGATCGGCCATGAATCAGATATTTCTATAGTGCCTTTTCCGTAACTTTCTCCCCTCATTGCGGAGGTTCAGTGTTGATGTTGTGAAATAGAGTTGATATGAATGATTAGAACGGATTAGATTTTTTTTAATGAATATGGTCAAAATGCTATCGTGCATGGTGAGAAATTTAGAAAGTATAGAAATAATTATTTCACTTCCGCAGTTTTAGTAGCTGAACATGTTTTATGCAGCCCTGTGCCCTTGTTGCTGTAACGTTTAAACTCAAGTCATATTTCACATAATTGGTGCCACTGGAGTCAAACTACATCCTTTAATTTTAACACATTTCAAAAATAGAATTGTCCAAATAATACCTATTTATAAATTGGGTGATTTTATTAATGTTTCATTAGAAATGATAATGATGTAAGACATTATCCCAGTAATGGATTTTCTTTGTTTACATGGGTTTATAGGAACCTATAGGTTAAACTATCACCACCAATATAATTATCTTTGATGGGTCTTTTTCTCTTCATTTTCTACCTCGTCTCCTTTTACAAAGAGCCAAGAGTCTAACATCTTTCACATTGTTCATTTGTTTATGTCAGATGTGCAAATCGGAGTAAACAAAGACAGATGGGAAGGAGCAAAGTGCCGCCGTGACATCAATATTTGTCTTTCATCCAGATTTGTTGGTCAAAAGATTACCCGGAAATCACTTGTCAAAAACTTGCAAAAAGATGCCATGAAATGAATCACCCTCACTGTGCAATGCAGATAGCTGTGGTTTGCTGTATGTGCCAGTTTGCCATCTCTGTGCAGTCTGTCTGTGTGTGTAACCGGAGAGTGAGACAGTTGTCAGTAAAGATATTAAATAATCTGAGTCACTATCTGTGGATGCGATGAAAATAATTTAAATGGCTGACCTCAGGGCTTCATAACTAACTGCTGTACAATATATTCACTTATTGAAATAACATACACTAAATGGACTCCTATAACCGTATCAGGTGCTATCAAACCACTGTACAAGTCAAAGTAGAATTAGATGTGTTGTTGTTGTTGTTTTTGGTGTTGGGAGCTCTGCAACCAAACAACAGACACAAAGTTGGTTTCACGTTTTTCCGGATAAAATGTCAGAAATATTCCTGTTACCGGGCACCCAAAGCAAACTCTAACTGTTCAAGTGGTCGAACTATTTCCCTTCATATGATGCTGTGTGACGCCGGCTGAAGTGTTATCTAGTTTCACGGAAGCCCCAGGAGGATGTGTGTACGTGCATGCAACATTGGGTGGAATAATATGTGTAAAATAAATGGTGTACGTTGGACCAAACTTTTAAAAAATGTGCGTGTTGATGAGTTGAATAAGGTTGTGGTGTAAATGTGTAACTCGCTTCAAACGTGGAGAAGCTTATGATTCACCAGGATTCACAGGTTTACTGTCAAATGTGCATCGCTTTGTATGATTAAAAGCAATTCTGTGCAAATATATAATACCTTTTCAATTCAGCTTTCAATTCAGCATTACATTACATTACATGTCATTTAGCTGACGCTTTTATCCAAAGCAACTTACAATCCTGTTACATTCATACACTGTAGACGCAGCTACAGGGAGCAATTTAGGGTTAAGTGTCTTGCTCAAGGACACATCGACTAGGGCGGGGATCGAACCTCCAACCCCGTGATCGAAAGACGGGCCTGCTACCCACTGACCCATAGCCGCTCCAGCAAAGACACTCAAAGACACATTTGTTTTCCGGTTCCTAGTCTGGATGAACATTATTGGGTGTGACAGGAGGCTGAACATTATGTTTTACTTAAAGACAACACCCTCCACCACAAAATCTCAATTAACATTAGAGCACTGTTCTCTGAGTATGGAAAAACACACTTTTATGACTCACTGATCCATTTATTTAGTATAAATAATCTCAAGAATAAAGTATAAATATGGGTTAGTAAAAACACAACAGTCGTTCCCATGCTCTCCCAAAAGAAGTTACGATTAACCTTCCTTCAGCAAAAATCAAACATCTCCTTTTCTTACTGATAATTTGTCATACTTTTCCTCATTTGACAACAGTTGATAAAAGATGCAAAACTGCTTTGTGAAATTAGTATTAGTACTAAAAAATCACAGGAAAATTAAAAATAAATAAAAATGTGGGC